>CM076688.1:36166365-37478032 GCA_038501925.1 Xenopus petersii
CTTAAATTGTTACAAAAGTATTTAAGTGCAGCTGCTGGACTCTCTACTAACAAGCCTCTTATTTGAATTAAGTTTCAGAAACGTTGTGTCTTTTTCTGGCCTCAATGCAGGAGATCAAAGAGAAAGTCGGGACATTTCAGTACGAAACCCAGGACTGCCAGCTGAGCGGTCAAAATCGGGACAGTTCTGCAGAAAATGAGATACACCCACAAAACAGGCAGATTTATTTTCTCTCACAGAAGTAGAGAGGCCATTTTCTAACCTGCTCTCTTTTTCATCATTACACCCCCAAAATACCATGCGTGATAAAAAAAACATGCAGTTTACATGACATATTGTGACCCCTATGCATTTCATAACACCGTGAGGTCCCTAAGTATTTAATGACACTGTGGCCCCCCATGGATTTTATGATTGCCTATTAGTGCTCTCGGGGGGGGTCTTTATTTTATATATTGGATTGTGAAAGACTGGCATATTTATGGGGCAATCTCCTGGGCTGTCGTACTGCCAGTGGCACACATATCACTTTCAGAGATGCCAGCCAGGGACTATTTTGTCCTCTGCCCCCACTGTTAAGCATTTTTGCGGACATAAATACAATGTTGCATGCTCAGAACATTTCAGTGACATCAACAGAGCATTGTACTCAGTAATGTTAATTCCACTGACATCACTTCCAGACCAAAACATGTTCGGGGCGCCCTTACACATGCTGCATGTCCACCAATAGCCTTCATTACTAAGCTGACAGCTCTGCAAGTTGGGGAACAAATGCTTCATCACCTAAACTTTCTGTTAATTTCTCTCAGTTGAATGCAGCACTACATGATCTATCTCCATTAGGTGATGTCACCTGTTAAAGGGGAAGTAAAACCTCCTGGCAAATTTTTAGTTTAAGCCCCAGTGCACAGATCCTCCACCCCATCCCCAGGTTCATCAGTTCTGGCTCATCCTGAACTGCAGAGCCACACCATCTTTGGCCATGTTGACTTCCCATAATTTATCTCAACTAGGTACATGTACGGTTGCCCAAGACCCCAGTTTAGCTTGCAGCGTGCATGTTGGGTCAACTATGCTGAGCAGCTCTGTAGTTCTGGGCATGATGGGGAGTGGGCTGTGTACAAAAAACTAAAATTTGCCAGGGTGATTTTACTTCCCCTTTAAATAAAGATCTATACAATATATTCATATGTTATGCTAAAATTGCCTCTTTTACTAAGAATAAATAGCTAAACAATGCAAATTTGAGGTACAGGTATGCAACCTATTATCCAGAATGCTTGGGACCTAGGGTTTTATGGATAACGGATCTTTCCATAATTTGGATCTTCATATTATAAGTCTACTAGAAATTCATTTAAACATTAAATAAACCCAATAGGCTGGTTTTGCTTCCAATAAGGATTACTTAAATCTTAGTTTGGATCAAGTACAAGGTATTGTTTTATTATCAAAGAGAAAAAGGGAATATTTTTTTAAAATTTGGATTATTTTGATAGAATGGAGTCTATTCAGAACTTTCTGGATAATGGGTTTCCGGATAATGGATCCTATACCTGTACTAAATACATGTTTTTGTCACTTATTTTATGTTGGCAATTAACTACTTTTATATATAAAAAAAAAATCAGAAAAATGTTGTTAATGTTTAAAATGTCTTGCAAATATTAAATCTGTAAACAGTCTGTTTAAAAGGCAGTCGTAGAAATGGAGATAGAGGTTTGTGAACATGGTGTGAAATCCAGCAAATTTATCTCCAATTTTATTTTGTCTCAATATCACCACTTTTTTGAATTCCCCTCATTGAGTCCATAAAAGCACGAAAAGGTGTGTGGCTAAACCTGAAAACCATCTGGGAATTGGATTTATTTTCATCATCCCTAATCATTTATTTACTTCTCCCAGCGCAAGAGACGAATTCATTTCAGGTGTTTCTGAATTATTTATTACTGTAATTGTAAATAATCTGTCAACGGATCTTCCCTTGGGAAAAAGGAAGAATTTCATCAATTGATTGTTTTTTCCTGACCTCATGGTTGCTCAACTTTTAAGTGGTCCATCTGATTTTTCTTTGTTATTTACAAAAAAAAATGACTTTGGGTTTATTTTTGCCTCTCTAGCCGCACAACATTAGGTTTGTACATCTTGTATTGCATGCTGTGCACTCTGACATGATTCTGTACAGCAATTCTCACTTGTTGCTGGCAAGCAAACTATAGGTAGACAGCAATCAAACAATGTCACTGCCAGCTCCAGACAAAACATCTATGGGGCACATGTACTAAAGAACAAATTGTGTTTTTCTGATGAATTTTCGCTAAAAAGATAATTCGCAATGACATTGCTTATTTACTAAAAGCGAATAACCTTTGCCGCAAATTTTCTCTGCATTTCTCATAAATCTGCTAATTTTTTAAAGTGTAAAAACTTCAACATACCCTTTTCAGCAAACTCTATTTTGCCAAGTTCTGACGAGTGAATTAATACAATGAAGCTACATCCTCAACATTATTATGTCAGTGACATTATATCATGTATTCCAAAAAAGTCATAAGCAAAAGTCAAAACACTGGCATTTCTTCATATTGAAAGTGGGACAATGTTTACAAGTTGTAACTGTTAAAAATATGTTTTTTACACTTTTTTTTTGAAGCTCATGCCACTTTTGTTTTAGGGTCGGCTCATGGCCTAGATCGGACAATAAAGGATCTCTGTCTTCATTTTGCTTCCTTGGACATTTTTAGTAAAAAGTGGCCACTTCCAGCAATTTCACCAACATCACTATCAAATACATACATATGACCGTTATATATCCACTGAATTTAAATAACTGTTAACAAAGTTTTGCTAGCAAGGAAGTAACACTAGATAAAATTTGTTATGAAAAAATGTGGACGTTTGTTTTGTCTGTCTCCTATACAAGATATCAGTGCTGTCTTGGTTGAAGACATTATGAAGAATATGAGCTACAAATCTGAGCCATATTGAATAACCTTAGCTCATCTGGTCATTTTGCAAAGCTTGCACATATACGTGGCTATGTTTAACACTTATAATTTTAAATGATTCTTATGAACATTTTTTATAATATTTTTAAAGTACTGACCCTGACAAGCCTAGAACATAACGTCATCATCGTTATACACATAGTTTTACAAAACGTAATTTGCAAAAACCTTTTGCGGCAACTGCAGAAGGGTGAGTGGGAAAAAAAACTTTCAGTACAAACTCTAAATATAATTAATGCTCCAAGCACTACAGACCCTTCTAGTGGGGGTAGCCTGCATTTGTGTGACTGGCATTTAGACAACTAAATATTGAGTTGAGAACAGAATCTGTAAAGCTTGAACAATCCATGGTAAGAAATCATTCTAATACTCATGCTTATCTCTCTAGCTGGCCCTGTGCTGACACAAGGCTATTTAAAGAAAATAAGCAACAACATTGCTGGGAAATAAAATTTACAATGAATTCATGTGCCATATGACCAGGAAAAGGTGTTATCATCACCTCTGATATTTACCAGATATCTCAGTCATTGTAAATCATGTATAAACATTCTATTTCTTTGATTTACATCATCAAACAAAATTCCATTGGGCCAATAACATGTGGCTCAGTAGCATGAAGGCTTTTCCTTTATACAACTGTGGATTCATTTAACAAAGCAAGTTTGTCTCAAGGGAGCACCCCAGTAATAAACTTACTGTGTGCTACACATGTATAGCTGCACCGGAGAGCATCAAAACCGAATGTTCATCTGTGTAACATGGAGCACCACATAGAGTATGTGGTGCTCCATGTTACACAGATGAACATGGATTCCGTTAACAGCCTGTTTTTACTAAAAACCTGTAAAGCAAAACTATGAACAAGCAAATACAAAGAATATCAGTAAAGAACAAAGTAATACCGTTATTAACCATTTCTGTGGTGCAGCACATATAACAGAGAGCTCAGACCTGCATGTTGTGTACACTTTACATTGGTGGGCACTTATCTGTTATCCCTGGTGTTACATCCATGGATTCCAGTATATTTTTTAATTCACTTATATGTATCCATACAATATTTCCAGGGAATGCAGTGTCCAGTAGTTAGTCCTGGCTCTCCTGTTGGGTAGAACTAGGCCAGTAACTAAGCTGGGGTGATTGACCCTAATTGGCACTGGAACCTGGGGCTCTAACATACTCTGCTCAGAGAAGGGACCTGACTAATGAACCTTCTGTTTTTTATGGAACAATTCCCTTTAGTTCCTAACTGGGCGCTAGATCTGCAACAGCTACAATGAAGACCTATTGGAACAGGAAACCTGAGGAGCCTAAATTGTAGGGAGAGTGAAGTCCTTCCCTAACTGACACTCACTGATACACCAAGTGGAACCTGCAGTTGGAGCAGCTTTTCCTGCACTTTACCAACTTTAGATCACAGGGGGTCTCTGTCTCCCTGTTGCCAGATCTGTGCATGCTCTCTCCTTGCTTTGTTGCCTTGCCTTCCTCTTTCCCAGCATCCCTTATACAGTCACAAGGCATCAGCTTTACTCTTTCTGGATTAGCTAATGCTGCCATCTGCAGACTGGAGGTGACTTTTGCGTCTTCATCATTTGTCTGACTATTACACCGCCCTCTCAATTGAAACGATCCGTCCTCACATCTGGATAACTGAACACAATAGTCAGTTCCACTTGGGCGCCTTTCTCTGTCTCTGGAGCCTGGGTTGTAAGGCAGGAGTATCTGTGAAGTTCTGTGAACTAGGATCGAAAGTGCCATCAGGAATTGGGGTAGCATGTAACAATAGTTCCTCATCTGTTTCAGAATTTGAGTCATCTGACCCTTCTACATCAGTCAACTGTAGGTAATCTAATTAGCAAGGGTCGGAATCCTCGTCAAACAGTGGGATTTGAGATTCGCCCACTGGTGGTTGGTCAGTTGACAGAGGGCTTTGAGTTTTGTTCAACCAATGGAGTCCAAGGATTGAAAAGCGGTTTCAAGTGTGCATAATGTTGAACAGAACTGTGCCTAACCCCTAGTTCTAGTCCTGTTCCTTACTAAATCTAGCAGCAAAAGTGAGTGGGGGTCCACTGAGCACCACACGTTGGAAGTGACATCACGCCCATGTGCGTTGTGTTGTGACGTCTCATAGGGGTGCTCACAAGTCCAGTGCATAGGACAGCACCAAACCTTAATATGATACACGAACAGGAGGACAGCACTGTGGTAAAAAAGCAGGTTTTTATTGCAAAGTACTACAGAAATACATAGGCCTTACGCGTTTCGGGAACACATTCCCTTAGTCATAGGCTTCAACCTAAATATGCTATTGACAACCTCTTATGCTGTTGAATTGTGCACTGGTGCATATATTGACTCTCTGGAATCCTGTTCCCCCGGGTTCTGGCCTATCAAAATCCCCCTCCCTGCCATTCTTCTCTTTTAAATTGATGCTCTCACACGGCTTCATGAGCCTGCGGCAAGGGGGACAACGAGCAGAACGGGTAATGCTGTTTCACTGTTGGCCGGAAGTGATGCAATGCACATTCTTTGCGTTCATTTTAATGTACTATGCTCAAATGTCCCACGTGGGCACAGTTATGCTGGAGCTGTGGGACAAAATGCAACACCGTGAGTAGATTTCATCTGAAAACTCTTTCTTGTGCAGTGCACAGTGTTGTAAATGACCCTTTATATGTAGCATTTATAGATATAGTTCAACCTTTGTCCAAGTAAGTGCTCATCAACCTCTGTATGCATAAAAGTATGCCTGTGTTATGTATTACTCTATTATTATCAAAATCATGCAAATGAACATTGAACAGGCAATGTACAATACATTTTATATTTATGTATTTACATAATATAAATTTCCAATAATCCAACTCAATTGGATATGCCATCCTGCTGAAGTGAGATTAACCCAATAATGAGCTTTTAATACATTTTTCTATTACAGGATAACCTTATAGAATGAATCATTACACATGCACATGTTGAAAGCGCTAGGGATTTGTGACTCTGAAGTATTATTTATGGAAATGAATAGAAATGACACATTTACCAATAAACTTTGTGGTTTTCCGTATTTTATGAGAGAGAAAGGGAAATCCTTAATTCACAGACTTTAATTGTTCATTCTTTATAGTGTTCTGTCAGCCAAGGAAAATAATAATAATTAATAGCTCTGAGATGACCTTCGGGTTAATGGCTAATGATATTTATTCATTCTTGTTACATTGAGCTAGTGCATACATTTTAAAAACAGGGGCTATAGTTACACATTTATCATTAGAAAACTGCCATACCACCATACCAAGAACAGTGGCAGCTTATGAATAATATGACTGGAGGTAAATAGTTAGGAACACTATATGGGGTTTACCTGGAGTGGCTTGGTACAGACCAAACATCAGGGCATGCTGCAAACTACATGGTCAAATAGAGGAGAGGATAAATACCAGAAGAACAGAATCAAGGTTCTAACAGAGTCTGCAAAACAGAAGCCAACTGGGACAAGGGAAGAGTGCAGAAAGAGAGAGAGAGTTAAAACAAAAGGCCCTCAAAACTCAAGTGAACGGTGAGAAAGGACGCAGTAACATTACAACACACCAATGTCATGATGCAACCAGTTAGGGGATCATTAAATCCCACTCAGGAACCATTGTGATAATGGGTATGGGAATGTGCCAGTCTCCTGGTGTGCATAACAATTTTCCTGCTCAACGTAAAGTCTTTATTGTATAATTTCCAATATTTACCTTTAAAGTTAGATTCCTGAAATTACATTATGGGGCAGTTGAATTGAAAACTTTAGGTTGCCACCTGACGAGTTCATGTATAAGTCAATGGGAAAGGTCCAGCGGCCAATTTGAAGATGTTACTCACCTTCCTGACATTTTTTTCCATCCGAAAAATTAGTTAGAGTTTTAGATATTCCATTTTTTTTAATAAACAAGCCCCAATCGAATTTAGAGGAAAATCAAATTTATTAGAGTTAAAAAAACCTCACATGAATTCAAAATTCGACCTCTGATAAATGTCCCTTGGGGCCCATGTAATCACTCACTGGATATAGTTTATTAAGTATTCATTCTTCTCTAAAAGGAATTGATGCTTGTTTTCTTTTTGTTTTGTTTTTTATTCTGTAAGTCCTGCAGTTACAGGACTCCTCCAGGGTTAGGGGCTAGAAAATAGAGAAACTGCAACACAGAAGAAGGAAATCATTTTAGTGAGCGGACTTCTGCACCCATGTCCTATTAGACTTTTCAAGCACATGTGTGTGAGGTGGAAAATAAATATCCGCGCTGGAGAAAATAGCAGAAACAACCTCTGTTTGGTCATGCTGTGTTAACTAGACTATTGTCTTTGTGAGTCACTATTGAGCTATTGAGAACATTTGATGTTTTTATTAAATAACCCCCAATCGAATTTCAAGGAAAATCAAATTTATTAGAGTTAAAAAAAACTAACATGAATTCAAAATTCAACTTTTGATAAATGGGCCTCGGGGCCCATGTAATCATTTACTGGATATAATTTAGTATCCCTTCTTCTCTAAAAGGAGTCGATGCTTGTTTTTTTTTTTTTTTTTTTTTGTTTGTTCTGTATGTCCTGCAGTTACAGGACTCCTCCTGTCAGGGTTAGGGGGTAGAAAATAGAAGCTCCTCTCGCACTCCCTGGCCTACGTGTTGATTGCCCGGTGACAAAGGGATCGGCACCCTCCAACAGCAAGTAGGTAAGAAATCACTGGCACTCAAAGGGCAGGTGCAAGCAGGGACAGTCCCTTGCATTTATTAGCAGAAAATGCAACATTTCGGGGGCAGGGCCCTTTATCAAGGGTTAGGTGGTAGAAAATAAAGAAACTGCAAAACAGAAGAAGGAAATCATTTTAGTGGGTGAACTTCTACACCAATGTCCTATTACACTTTTCCAGCACCATGTGTGTGCGGTGAAAAATAAATACCCTTGCTGGAGAAAATAGCAAAAACAACCTCTGTTTGGTCATGCTGTGTTAACTAAACAATTGTCTTCTTGAGTCACTATCCAGCTATTATCTATTGTGAACGTAACTTTATAAATGGTTTCTGCAGCATCTGCCTCGCAGGAAAGAAAATGTTTGACTTCTTCCTTATTGTGACCTCAAAGAGCTATGTGCATTGCATTACCCATAAACCCAAGGTTTTAAATACTTCAGTCACAATAATTAGAAATTGCCTGCAATGGATTTTACCTTCGCTGAGCACAATCCCAAGCTTTGTACAAAATTAGATTTGCAATGCGGCACTATATCACCTCGCCAGGAAATGCGTTCCTATGAACTGCAAGCTGTTTTCCCAGCATCTAATACGAGTATATCACCTAAAATAGAATACAGAGACACTACAATGCCTAGGGTTTGAATCATTATTCTAGGCTATGCCTACAGATGTGATGAGCCCTAATTATTTATTGAGCTATCACTGTGTTTAATGCTTGGTATATAACAGAATAATGTCTTCAAGATTCATTCAAGTGAGTCGTATATCTCCGGCTAACTATTGGCACCGTGTAGAATCCATCAGCCAGTGACGAAAGTTAGTTCACTTCTAATCAGTGCTTAGATTGGATGTCTAGAATGAGATTGGGTTGGAAAGTAAGGACAAATACATCTCCTTAATTGCTTTGTGTTGAAGTAATAGGCAAGATAATAGTAAAATACAAATTGCTCCACACACACACAGTTCACGATTATAGGTCAACTTCAGGTAGAACTGGAGATATCACATTGAGCTGGTCTCCAGAAGGCTGGGGAAAATAAAAATGTACTTTTTGTAATGTGAAGCCCTACCTGTTTAGTAATCAGTGCATAGCAAGCATATAGATGTGTGGGAAAATTGCTTCCAATAGCCTCCAGAAGAAGGGCGCATTTACTTTCTATTATGTTATTATTTCTGTAGAGGAAAGAGTATGAGAACTATTACCAATAAAACTTTTATCTAAAGATGCTTTGTTTTGCATGACTAATGTATCTGTGCAATTGTCATTCCATAAAGGCAGCCCTCTTCACTACAGCAGAGATGGCAAAAGCAAATAGAGGAATTTACAGTGGGCATTGAGGGATGAATTTACCAGATGTCCGAAGGCAACGGCTGATGAAGGCATTAAAACAATCACCGTCATTTGAAAAGAATGTTAGCGACTCTGATTAGCCAAATTCCATTGAAAATTCTAATACCAGCTCATTGATAGTTAGCGAGGATAAAAATCAATAATAATCTCAACTGAACTTTTCTAAACCTGTTCCTGGGATTCATTACAGTGGTATTGAAACTAATGGAGTCTGGAATGTGAGTCTGCTTTAAAGCAATCTGTAATCTAATTATGCAAACTGTTCTTCCGCTTTGTTGCAGTTTTGCCAGTGATGTTGGAACACGTTTGTCACATCACGTATAGGCATACTAATCAGAGATAGTGAGGTTACCCATCACAATGCTTTACAGCTTGGCTGATTATTAGCAATGTGACGAGTGCTGTCACATATCTGGTTTCCATAACACTATCATTGTTGCATGTTAAACAATATTAAGTATAGCTGCTTGATTTAATACTGATGCTTTGAGGCGGCAGATACTTTCATTATTTGCATTCAAGAAGGCGATATACGATTGTTTTTTAATGACAGACTCCAACAGAACACCAGCATCAAGCAATATGGCAACCACTCTTCTAATGCATAAATTTTAACATGCAGCAAAATATTGTTCTGGCAGCCGATACACCATTTCCAGTTGGATACAGATAAAAAAAACTATAATTCTCACTCAACCTGGACAAGGCATCTTAACCTGCTCTGGAACAGGAGTAAGGCCATATTACTGCATATATGTTATAAACATTGTCCAGTAAAAATTGTGTCTCCAAAGTGAGGTCATTCACATACATATGAATATGCATAAAGAGCACGGATAGTATAATGCTGGATTTCTGGCAAAATGCTAAAATGTAAAAACCACAGAGATTTATGTCATTCGTAAAAGTGCCTTTAGGTTTTGCACTGAATATAATATAATAAGAAGCAACATTTAAAGTAAAAATAAATGTGTATTCAGAGCTGAATATGTTGCATTCTTGTAATGTAAAGATGTATGGATAAGGGGGGGCTGTTTATTCTACAGAGGGTTTAGAAGTGGTGATCCGTGAACTACAGGATCAGGGTCAATACGTTTCATTGTGACACCAACTGGCTGCAGCGGTATCACTTGTAAATGCAGTAGACACAGAGAGATGCATCTTGGATATATTTGCCTTGAATTTGTCTTTTGAAAAAGCCTGGTGGTTGGATTAGAAACGGTCTTACTTTCTTATATATATATATATTTTAATATTTTAATATATATATATATATATATATATATATATATATATATATATATATATATATATATATATATATCTATATATATATCTATCTATATATATATCTATATATATATATATCTATATATATATATATACATATATATATATATATATATATATATATATATATATATATATATATATTTATATATTATAATTTTCTCTGTCTCTATCAGTGCTGGGACCATGAAGACTTAATATATAAAATTTGGCTATGTATGTGGTCCTTTGCCTATATTTTTTGTTTACTTTGTCTGAGATACAGCAAATACAAACAATACCATGACAGTATAGGGCAAATTAGTACAGCTCTCATGGTTCAATTATGTTCAATTATTTTAGAATGAACAAGTTCTACAGTAGGCAAATACAGTGTTACATGGTTTAATAATCAAGAGGCTATATACTTTATAGTACATTGTGCTTTGTTCTTAAGTGACCTTGAGACCTGTCAACATTGAACAGTATCATGTATCTCGCATGTCAGAGTGGAGCACTTAGGGTGGACCAGAGAACTCCACCAGTTGTAACCCCAAACTGTTCTTGCAGAGGAAAACACTAGTATGCCCATGTTTGTGAGATTCATTGCTCAAACATAGCTGGTTACTATAGCCTGAAAGGCACTGGTTTTCAAAGGAATTTGCCTGGTAGATGCCAGTGCTTGAGGAAATGGATCCTGGAGACTGCAGCCTGTCCACCATTATTATTATTATTTTATTAACATGTATTTTTAGAGCACCAACATATTGCGTCTAGGTGCACCTTCCCTAGGGCCAGGGCTGTGATGGAAGTAATATAATTGGCAAAAGGAATACTGTTTTGTTTCCTGCTAACAACTTTTAAGATTGATATGAATTTTTTCAAAGCTTGTTTTCTTTTTAACTTTCACCTCTTCCCCAACCACTACATCTAGGAGACACTGAAAACTATTTCATAAGAGAGCATGCTGTTTACATCAGTATGAACATATCAGATCAATGAAGAAATGTATTCTATTGGCCTATTTTGGGCTGCATAAAGTATACTGTATTTTAACAAAGCTGCAAATGCAACTGATATCTCAGTAAGCATGTGGTATAGATGGGACAGGTCAAAGTGGACTTTTTTTTGTGTCTAGTAGAAAAAAGTCTACTGTTTAGGGCCCCCCTCCGCCCCCACCCCGTACTTTGAAGCACCTCTTGGCGAGCATGCATGGAGGCGCTCATGCGTGAACTGCACCACAAGCATGCGCTGATGGCGCTGCTTGGTGCGCATGCTATGACAGCGCTGCACAGCGCCAAAACTTTTTTTGAACGTAATAATTCTTTTAATTGCAGCTCATTCCTGATAACTGCGCCTTGCAGGACCTTCACATCCTGTATACTTGAAAATAAATTATGTGCGAATGCAGAAAAACAAAAAACTTCCTGAGGTAGAATTTCCAGACAAGTGAATTATATTAGTGCACACAGCCACTTGCCATGGGTGAAAGTGATTGCAAATAAGTAAAGGTGACATGGACTTTTTTGTCTTTGCTCCTTTTACAGCCCTATCCAATTTGTATTTAGGTTCAGTGTCCTATGCTGGTGTCCAGGAGAAAAAAAACATAAAAGGGGTTGTTAGAGCACCCCAAGGCCACTAATTGATGAAATAAATGAAATGAATAATTTAGATTTGTAGCTGATTTGTATTTTCACGAAGGGGTAACTGCAGTTGACTCTACAGAACAAGTATAACAGTGATAATGCATTTAATTGTTTCCAAATATTTAGTCCTTCTTTTATCCAGAACTGGTATGACATCAGTTGCATGAGGATTTAAAGGAGAACTAAAATGAATATGGCTAAAAATGCCTTATTTTATATAGTGAACTTATTGCACCAGCCTAAAGTTTCAGCTTGTCAATAGCAGCAATGATCCAGGTCTTGAAACTTGTCACAGGGGGTCACCATCTTGGAAAGTGTCTGTGACACTCACATGCTCAGTGGGCTCTGAGCAGCTGTTGAGAAGCTAAGCTTAGGGGTCGTCACAAATTATCAACAGAAAATGAGGTTAGTCTGTTATATAAGCTGATGCTACAGGGCTGATTATTACATTCTGATGCTAGTTGCACTGGTTTTCACTGTCATGTATTAAGCCTGTATTAATTACTAATCAGCCCTATATTGTGACATTCGTATTGTGTGTACTGCATATTGTGAGTGGGTCCCTAAGCTCAGTAAGTGACAGCAGCACAGAGCATGTGCAGTGAATCAGCAGAAAAGAAGATGAGGATCTACTGGGGCGTCTTTGGAGACAGATCTTTACTGCTAAAAGGCTGTGGTTGTCTTGGGCTGGTAGAGAAGTACTTCTTTAGTTAAGCTTTAATTCTCCTTTAAGAACAACCCATTAGATATGGCGGGAGGGGAAACTGTAACAGATCACTTATAGGCAGAACAACATGCTTTGTACAGGGAAACCTTTGCAGAAACACTATCATTTTATCAAGACATGCTGTTTGCATAAGAAAATTGAGTGAAACTGTTCAGAGTTTAGATCCCCCAATAGCAAATACGCTGTGCATGAATCCTCACTCATTTTGCTCAGCAATTTGAAATTGGAAGGGGTGAGCTTTTAATGATGCTGGTAGATGTTCACACATGAATTGTTTGATGCTGGTACAGTCTGGTACAGTATAGATCAAGATACTATTGGGTTAATAGAAAGGTTTACCAAGGTGTATCTAAATGGAGGGCCGACTACATCCCCCAAAAAAATTCCTGAAGCCCTTACATCCTCTGGCAGCATTCTAACCAAATCCAGGAGGAAGAACCCCCCATATGTAATAAAAGGGACTATGTTTACCCAGGATCAGTAACCCATAGCAACCAATAAGATATTTGCTTTTAAAGGAATAGTTCAGTGTAAAAATAAAAACTGGGTAAATAGATAGGCTGTGCAAAATAAAAAGTGTTTCTAATATAGTTAGTTAGCCAAAAATGTAATATATAAAGGCTGGAGTGATTTGATGTATAACAGGTCAGTCACAACTCTACTTCCTGCTTTTCAGCTCTCTTGGTTTACACTGACTGGTTACCCTGGCTACCAGGCAGTGACCAATCAGAGACTTGAGGGGGGGCCACATGGGTCATATCTGTTGCTTTTGAATCTGAGCTGAATGCTGAGGATCAATTACAAACTCACTGAACAGAAATGTACCATGTGGCCCCCCTTCAAGTCGCTGACTAACTCAGAGTTATAGAACTGAAAAGCAGGAAGTTGGATTCTGGCTGTTTTATTAGACATCTGTTCATGCCAGCCTTTATACATTACATTTTTGGCTAACTAACTATATTAGAAACATTTTTTATTTTGCACAGCCTATCTATTTACACAGTTTTTATTTTCACACTGACCTATTCCTTTAAACTGCTGGCCAGTAAATATTACTTGTTGATAGGTTGTTATGGGCTACTGATCCTAGGCAAACGTAGTCCCTTTTATTACATATCCCAGTAAAGTACACAAAAAAATCAGAATGCTCGGGACCTGGGATCTTTCTGTAATTTGGATCTTCATACCTTAACCCTTTAAGTGCCACAGAACGTAGAATCTACGTTCTGTGGAAAAGTAACTTGAAATGCCACAGAACGTAGATTCTACGTTCTGCAGCACTTCCGGGTTCTGGAGCGGAGGAGCGGCTGTTAGAGCCGCTCGCTCCGTTCCGCTTCGATCCCCTGCCCCTAGGCAACGAGCAGAGCAGGGGATCGAGTGGCCCCTGGGGCGCGATCGCCCAGGGGCCCAAAAACAGCAGCAGGCACGTGTTCCTTACGTGTCCTGCTGCTGCAGCCTACACCGCGCCATCCAGCTCCGCCCCCACAGCACAGAGACACGCAGATCGTCGCAGATGTCTTCCTGGGACCCCTCCACATCGTGTGCAACAGTCTTCAGCGACTTTTTCAGGTTAGTGCAACAATTACACACACAAACACACCAACACACACTTATTACAGTAATACACACTTAGATTCACACTTACACACACTTACACATACATTTTTGGGGATTGGGGGGGTCACTTACACTCACTGCACTTACACACACGTGCACACACACACACGCGCACATAACATGTAATTTACCATTTGTACACACGCACACGCACATACATGGCATTGTGGCTTTTTTTTTTTTTTCTTATCGCATCGTCTCTTTTTTTTGCTGAAAAAAATGTTTTATTGCCATTACGAATAGCGTATTCGCTAACCGTACTGTGCAATATCTTTTGTATGTTATTTCGGTGATTATATTGCAATTTTGGGTATTTTGGTGCATTTTTAGCCATTTTATTGAATTTTTAGCCATTTTATTGCATTTTCAGCTCTGCATATGTTGTGTTCACTTGTTTCTAGCCGTATAACCTGTTTGGCCCAGCTAAAATATTCAAACTGTGATTCTGACGGCCGATAACACTAGTCTGGAAAAAAAAACATTGATTTTTGTGGTTTTATTGGATTTTTTTTCATTTCACTCTTTACTGCCTTATTTTGTTTTGCCTTGTACATTTTATCTACTATATATCCATTTGGGGGTCTCTGTGCGCCACATAGTTTGGTATATCTATGCATATTGGGCATCAAAGTGTTCAGTAGACCCCTGGCGTTCATATTTAGGATGTTTTATGCTGATACGTTACGAAATGTGGGGCATATAATGGGGTAAAATTCAAGCTTTGTGACGATTTTCAGAAATTTGATAAAAACCGTTATGTTCAGCATTGCTTTGCAGTTTGGCAGTTTGCAGTAGAAACACTTATTTACCCATATTGGATTCGTCAGAATGTGTACTTTCTGAAAATATATGGTTTTCTGGGGTCTCTGTACTGTTAGGGGGGTCTAATGTCGCATAATACACACACCAGGTGCTCATATTGCAGCAGCCAGCGCATCAGCTGTGAAAATGTATATACACTATTGTCATTTGGGGGTCTCTGTGCGCCACATAGTTTGGTATATCTATGCATATTGAGCATCAAAGTGTTCAGTAGACCCCATGTGTTCATATTTAGGATGTTTTATGCTGATACGTTACGAAATGTGGGGCATATAATGGGTAAAATTCAAGCTTTCTGACGATTTTCAGAAATTTGATAAAAAACCGTTATGTTCAGCATTGCTTTGCAGTTTGGCAGTTTGTAGTAGAAACACTTATTTACCCATATTGGATTCGTCAGAATGTGTACTTTCTGAAAATATATGGTTTTCTGGGGTCTCTGTACTGTTAGGGGGGTCTAATGTCGCATAATACACACACCAGGTGCTCATATTGCAGCAGCCAGCGCATCAGCTGTGAAAATGTATATACACTATTGTCATTTGGGGGTCTCTGTGCGCCACATAGTTTGGTATATCTATGCATATTGAGCATCAAAGTGTTCAGTAGACCCCATGCGTTCATATTTAGGATGTTTTATGCTGATACGTTACGAAATGTGGGGCATATAATGGGTAAAATTCAAGCTTTCTGACGATGTTCAGAAATTTGATAAAAAACCGTTATGTTCAGCATTGCTTTGCAGTTTGGCAGTTTGTAGTAGAAACACTTATTTACCCATATTGGATTCGTCAGAATGTGTACTTTCTGAAAATATATGGTTTTCTGGGGTCTCTGTACTGTTAGGGGGGTCTAATGTCGCATAATACACACACCAGGTGCTCATATTGCAGCAGCCAGCGCATCAGCTGTGAAAATGTATATACACTATTGTCATTTGGGGGTCTCTGTGCGCCACATAGTTTGGTATATCTATGCATATTGAGCATCAAAGTGTTCAGTAGACCCCATGCGTTCATATTTAGGATGTTTTATGCTGATAACTTACGAAATGTGGGGCATATAATGGGTAAAATTCAAGCTTTCTGACGATTTTCAGAAATTTGATAAAAAACCGTTATGTTCAGCATTGCTTTGCAGTTTGGCAGTTTGTAGTAGAAACACTTATTTACCCATATTGGATTCGTCAGAATGTGTACTTTCTGAAAATATATGGTTTTCTGGGGTCTCTGTACTGTTAGGGGGGTCTAATGTCGCATAATACACACACCAGGCGCTTATATTGCAGCAGCCAGCGCGTCAGCCGTGAAAATGTATATACACTATTGTCATTTGGGGGTCTCTGTGCGCCACATAGTTTGGTATATCTATGCACATTGGGCATCAAACTATTTAGTAGACCCCTGGCGTTCATATTTAGGATGTTTTATGCTGATACGTTACGAAACGTGGAGCATATAATGGGGTAAAATTCAAGCTTTGTGACGATTTTCAGAAATTTGATAAAAACCGTCATGTTCAGCACTGCTTTGCAGTTTGGCAGTTTGTAGTAGAAACACTTATTTACCCATATTGGATTCGTCAGAATGTGTACTTTCTGAAAATATATGGTTTTCTGGGGTCTCTGTACTGTTAGGGGGGTCTAATGTCGCATAATACACACACCAGGTGCTTATATTGCAGCAGCCAGCGCGTCAGCCGTGAAAATGTATATACACTATTGTCATTTGGGGGTCTCTATGCGCCACATAGTTTGGTATATCTATGCATATTGGGCATCAAAGTGTTCAGTAGACCCCTGGCGTTCATATTTAGGATGTTTTATGCTGATATGTTACGAAACGTGGAGCATATAATGGGGTAAAATTCAAGCTTTGTGACGATTTTCAGAAATTTGATAAAAACCGTTATGTTCAGCATTGCTTTGCAGTTTGGCAGTTTGTAGTAGAAACACTTATTTACCCATATTGGATTCGTCAGAATGTGTACTTTCTGAAAATATCTGGTTTTCTGGGGTCTCTGTACTGTTAGGGGGGTCTAATGTTGCATAATACACACACCAGGTGCTTATATTGCAGCAGCCAGCGCGTCAGCCGTGAAAATGTATATACACTATTGTCATTTGGGGGTCTCTATGCGCCACATAGTTTGGTATATCTATGCATATTGGGCATCAAAGTGTTCAGTAGACCCCTGGCGTTCATATTAAGGATGTTTTATGCTGATACGTTACGAAACGTGGAGCATATAATGGAGTAAAATTCAAGCTTTGTGACGATTTTCAGAAATTTGATAAAAACCGTTATGTTCAGCATTGCTTTGCAGTTTGGCAGTTTGTAGTAGAAACACTTATTTACCCATATTGGATTCGTCAGAATGTGTACTTTCTGAAAATATATGGTTTTCTGTGGTCTCTGTACTGTTAGGGGGGTCTAATATCGCATAATACACACACCAGGTGCTTATATTGCAGCAGCCAGCGCGTCAGCCATGAAAATGTATATACAGTATTGTCATTTGGGGGTCTCTGTGCGCCACATAGTTTGGTATATCTATGCATATTGGGCATCAAAGTGTTCAGTAGACCCCTGGCGTTCATATTTAGGATGTTTTATGCTGATACGTTACGAAATGTGGAGCATATAATGGAGTAAAATTCAAGCTTTGTGACGATTTTCAGAAATTTGATAAAAACCGTTATGTTCAGCATTGCTTTGCAGTTTGGCAGTTTGTAGTAGAAACACTTATTTACCCATATTGGATTCGTCAGAATGTGTACTTTCTGAAAATATATGGTTTTCTGTGGTCTCTGTACTGTTAGGGGGGTCTAATATCGCATAATACACACACCAGGTGCTTATATTGCAGCAGCCAGCGCGTCAGCCATGAAAATGTATATACAGTATTGTCATTTGGGGGTCTCTGTGCGCCACATAGTTTGGTATATCTATGCATATTGGGCATCAAAGTGTTCAGTAGACCCCTGGCGTTCATATTTAGGATGTTTTATGCTGATAACTTACGAAATGTGGGGCATATAATGGGGTAAAATTCAAGCTTTGTGACGATTTTCAGAAATTTGATAAAAACCGTTATGTTCAGCATTGCTTTGCAGTTTGGCAGTTTGTAGTAGAAACACTTATTTACCCATATTGGATTCGTCAGAATGTGTACTTTCTGAAAATATATGGTTTTCTGGGGTCTCTGTACTGTTAGGTGGTCTAATGTCGCATAATACACACACCGGGTGGTTATGTTGCAGCAGCCAGCGCGTCAGCCGTGAAAATGTCTATACATATTGTCATTTGGGGGTCTCTGTGCGCCACATAGTTTGGTATATCTATGCACATTGGGCATCAAACTATTTAGTAGACCCGTATGTTTATATTTAGGATGCTTTATGCTGGTAATGATACATGGACAATACGATGCTGGAAAGTTGAAGCTTTGAGGCAATTTTCAGATATTTCACCAAAACCGCCAAATTTGGCAAAGCCTTGCGACTCAGTAGTTTGGAGCAGAAAAGCATGGGTACCCATTTTAGATTCTGTAGAATGTGTACTTTCCAAAAATGTATGGGTTTGGGGGGTAAACATATATTTCTGTGTTTTTACCCCACAAAAATGCAGACAATGTGCTGATTTTTCATTAGCTGAAGTTACCCACAGGACAATTTGTATGTGCTAACTTAATTTTGGGGCCTCTAAATGCCATATACTTCGGTAAACCTATGCACAGTGGGCACCAAACTGTTTGGAGGACCCCTGGCAATCACAATTTGGGTGCTTTTTTGTGATACGTAATGATACATGGGCGATATGATGCTGGAAAGTTGAAGCATTGAGGCAATTTTCAGATATTTCACCAAAACCGACAACTTTGGGAAAGCCTTGCGACTCAGTAGTTTGGAGCAATAAGGCATGGGTACCCATTTTAGATTCTGTAGAATGTGTACTTTCCAAAAATGTATGGGTTTGGGGGGTAAACATATATTTCTGTGTTTTTACCCCACAAAAATGCAGTTAATGTGTTGATCTTTCATTAGCTGAAGTTACCCACGGGACTGTTTGTATGCGCTAACTTCATTTTGGGGCCTCTAAATGCCAGATACTTTGGTAAACCTATGCACAATGGGCACCAAACTGTTTGGAGGACCCCTGACAATCATATTTAGGGTGCTTTTTCTTGGTGCGTAACGATACATGGGTGATATGGTACTGAGAAGTTGAAGCTTTGAGGCAATTTTCAGATATTTCACCAAAACCGACAATTGTGGGAAAGCCTTGCGACTCAGTAGTTTGGAGCAGAAAGGCATGGGTACCCATTTTAGATTCGGTAGAATGTGTACTTTCCAAAAATATATGGGTTTTGGGGGTAAACATATATTTCTGTGTTTTTACCCCACAAAAATGCAGTCAATGTGTTGATTTTTCATTAGCTGAAGTTACCCACGGGACTGTTTGTATGCGCTAACTTCATTTTGGGGCCTCTAAATGCCAGATACTTTGGTAAACCTAGGAACAATGGCCACCAAACTGTTTGGAGGAACCCTGGCAATCATATTTAGGGTGCTTTATCTTGGTGCGTAACGATACATGGGCGATATGGTGCTGAGAAGTTGAAGCTTTGAGGCAATTTTCAGATATTTCACCAAAACCGACAATTGTGGGAAAGCCTTGCGACTCAGTAGTTTGGAGCAGAAAGGCATGGGTACCCATTTTAGATTCGGTAGAATGTGTACTTTCCAAAAATATATGGGTTTTGGGGGTAAACATATATTTCTGTGTTTTTACCCCACAAAAATGCAGTCAATGTGTTGATTTTTCATTAGCTGAAGTTACCCACGGGACTGTTTGTATGCGCTAACTTCATTTTGGGGCCTCTAAATGCCAGATACTTTGGTAAACCTATGAACAATGGCCACCAAACTGTTTGGAGGAACCCTGGCAATCATATTTAGAGTGCTTTTTCTTGGTGCATAACGATACATGGGTGATATGGTGCTGAGAAGTTGAAGGTTTGAGGCAATTTTCACATATTTCACCAAAACCGACAATTGTGGGAAAGCCTTGCGACTCAGTAGTTTGGAGCAGAAAGGCATGGGTACCCATTTTAGATTCGGTAGAATGTGTACTTTCCAAAAATATATGGGTTTTGGGGGTAAACATATATTTCTGTGTTTTTACCCCACAAAAATGCAGTCAATGTGTTGATTTTTCATTAGCTGAAGTTACCCACTGGACTGTTTGTATGCGCTAACTTCATTTTGGGGCCTCTAAATGCCAGATACTTTGGTAAACCTATGAACAATGGCCACCAAAATGTTCAGAGGAACCCTGGCAATCATATTTAGGGTGCTTTTTCTTAGTGCATAATGATACATGGGTGATATGGTGCTGGGAAGTTGAAGGTTTGAGGCAATTTTCACATATTTCACCAAAACCGACAATTTTGGGAAAGCCTTGCGACTCAGTAGTTTGGAGCAGAAAGGCGTGGGTACCCATTTTAGATTCGGTAGAATGTGTACTTTCCAAAAATATATGGGTTTGGGGGGTAAACATATATTTCTGTGTTTTTACCCCACAAAAAATGCAGTCAATGTGTTGCTTTCTCAGTAGCTGAAGTAAAGTCCTGATCAATTTGGATGTGCTAACTTCATATTGGTGTCTCTAAATGCCAGATACTTTGGTAAACCTATGCATAATGGGTATCAAACTGTTCAGTGGACCCCTGGCAATCATATTTCAGGTGCTTTTTCTTGGTACCTAATATAGTTTGGGATATGCGGAGCAGCAAAATAAAACCTTTGAAATGATTTTTCAGAATTTTGAATTTTTTTTTGAAAAACCGCTATGTTCAGACAAGCTTTTATGTTTGGTAGTTGGGAGTAGAGAGACATAGTTACCCATTTTGTAATCGGCAGAATGTGTACTTTTCAAAAATGTATGGTTTTCTGGGGTAAACCTACGGTTTCAGGATTTTTTGCCTTGGAATCTAAAGCATGCCGTTTTCTGCCTTAGTGCTTTCAAAATTCGGCAATATACTGCCGGGAGTTTTTGAGGTACAGAAGTCCTAAATCTCCCTAAAACTATGGTATTGGCATGTTCGAGAGACATAAGGCTTTCCAAATCAGTTGGATTTTCATCCGTAAAATGAAATATTTTTCTGGTATAAATTGATATACGATGAAAAATGGTAATTTTTCATTTTTTTTGGTATTTAGCACTATAAATTTTTTTGCACAGGTGGAAATACATGAAACCTCAGGCAGATTTAGAAAGCTCAGTTTCTACCGAAAAAAACAATGTATAGTTTTCCTAGGTAAACTATAGGTTTCCCCTCAGAAAATGCCCCTAAAGTGAGAGAGCACAAAATGTTTCAAAAACGGCTGGCATTTCGCGTAACCAAAATGTGAAATTCTGCTGGCACTTAAAGGGTTAAGTCTACTAGAAACATGTAAACATTAAATAAAACCAATAGGCTGGTTCCAATGAGGATTAATTATATCTTAGTTTGGATCAAGCACAAGGTACTGTTTTATTATTACAGAGAAAAAGGAAATCATATTTAAATATTTGGATTATTTGGATACAATTGAGTCTATGGGAGACTGCCTTTTTCATAATTTAGAGCTTTCTGGATAACTGGTTTCCAGCTAATAATTCCCATACCTGTATAGGCAATCTTTATCATGAGAGCAGCAAATATTCACAGGTATCGCAGTCACTTTAAATTACTTGCTAAAAGCAAAGTCGTCCTTGTCCTTATTGAAACTTTGTAAACTGTGATATTAGACTTTCCAATATTGCAATTCTCCTTCCTGTGTGTGCAATACTAATTTTGAATACTATTCACGTAGGGCGACAAGACATGATTTGACCGATCTTACCCTTTAAAACTTCCAAGGAGAGAAAAGGCTTTGCTTCTTTGCAAGATGTCCTTTAACCCTTGAAATGCTTATCTGAGAAGCATTGGGCATAGCCCAGTCCAGTGCAGGAGAAAGCATTAGGACTCTGGGATTTTTATCGCTTACATAAATTTTAATTAGTACTTGTTTTGGGAAAGGTAAGTTGTTTTCTAGGCAATACTTCTTCACATAGCACAGAACAAACACTAAAAAAGAAAGAAAATCTGTTCTTGTACATTATCAGTAGAACTCGGAGATACCTGACTGGCAGCGACGATACAAATGTCCGACCTTTCACATAAACAAATACAACATTTGTTTTCTAAGTTCAGCATTATTTGTACACATAATAAAAAAAGGTAATGCATCGCCAGATGGATCATCAATAAGCCATTGTCACTGATAGCGAAAATAAAACACTAAGCTGCATATTTCCTCAAATGATAATGTTGTTATATGCTGGGGGAGGCTGGGGGAAAGGAAAGTTAAATGATAGGCTAACTATTCGTGTGCATCGACCTCCAATATTTGTAATGTCATATTTTTGGCAGATACAGAGGCACGGCTTGTCCGAGGCTATTAAAATTGGTAAGTGCAGGCAGTTGCAGTGCTTACACAGACAAAAGCAAACCGGCGCTAGACAGAGAACTTGAGTTGCTATGGAAACCTTGAGTGGTGAAATTCCAAAAGAAAGTTTTTGCAAAAATAACACTTCTATGCTATATGCCAGCCAGCATAATTAGTCAGATAATGAGCAGAGGTTATGTGCCTGGTGCTACACCATTAGCATGGTTTCATTATTCTTTGTCTGCATTAATATAAACCATTTCTTTTAATTGTGGCTATATATATATATATATATATATATATATATATATATATATATATATATATATATATATATATAGCATCGAGAGCTCTTTTAAAAATGTGCATTGAATTTTGGCCTGGAGTAAATTTCAGGTGTAATAACAAGGTAACAATAAACAAGCTAAAGAGGCCCATAAACCATGATGAGAATTCACCCTGACAATGTCAAACTTCAAGAGCCATAAATCAATCGACAGTACAAGTCTAGTGATGGGCGAATTTGCGCCGTTTCGCGAAAAATTAGCGAAACGGCGCCGGCGTCTCGTTTTTGACGCCGGCGCCCGTTTTTGACGCCGGTGCCCGTTTTTCCGACGCCGGCACCCGTTTTTTACGCCGGCGCCCGTTTTTGACGCCGGCGTCCATTTTTTCGGAAAAAAATTTTTGACGCCGGCGAATTTTTGACGTGAATTTTCGCGAATTTATTCGCTGGCGGCGAATCGCGCAAATTCGCCGCAAATTCGCACCTGGCGAATAAATTCGTCCATCACTATACAAGTCAACTAAGTTTAATCCATCATTTACCTGAGGCAGGAACAATGCTACGGTTTATACATATGGTATTTTATTTGTGCACATCAGATTAATGCAGCAATAAATATCTCACCCCTGGTTGCAATTGTTATGTCTTTGTTTGGTGGGTTACCTTGACAATAAATATGCTAAATTAAAAAAAAACCTTCATTTTGCCATCACAAGAAGCATTGTCTGGCTCTACAACTGTGAATTATATGTTATATGAATCATGAGTGAGGTCCACCACGCATGCAGACATTGGCTTGTTCATATTGACAACTTTCCCAAGCCACTTATAAACACTCAAGCTGCTATAGGACTACATGTTGAAGTTGGTGAGGAGTCATCCATGTTCATGAAGTTTGTTCATGTTCTATATACACTATAGGTTTTTGTTTTAATAAGCTGGTGAGGATAACACATCACATCAGCTCTTACTACACATTTAGGGCCTTCTGAGGCTCATCAACAGGCCTGCTGGTTTCTTCAGATTGCGTGACACTTTGAAGTGGTTTGCTTATTGATTAATAGCTGCTTACATTTGGAGCCACATTAACCAGTTTATTTTGAATTTAATCAAAAGAATGTACTTTTAGTGCTCCAAGACAATTGCAGTCCAGTCATATGGACTGCAGAGAGTTCATCTGATATAAACAAGTTTATTTCTTCTTATTCATGATTGTTTGGAAATCAAATTCCTAAAAAAATATTTCATGAATATGTACAAACAAAGAACCAGAGGGGAATATGTATAAATATAAAGTAGAGGGAGGGAGGACCTGCTAAATAGGAAAAAGGATCAACAAAAAATTGTGGGTATCCCCTGTGTGGCCACATGTGGTCCACATACTGCCTTTATTAAAAATGTGATAAAAAAACATTGGCCAATTTTACAAAACGACAAGGTTTTCGGGAAGTTATTTGTGGATAATCCACTATTTTCCTATAAAAAAGGCAAGAACATAGGTGATCAACTAACTAGAGCTTATGTGAGGAGAGAAACCAGGAAAAAAACTTTAAGAAAGGGTGGGGATCTTCCCATGCTTTAACTGCAGCCATTGCAGTGGAATCATACAAGGGGATGTATGTACCCATCCAAGCAAGGAGCACACTATAAAATTCCGCTGTTTTGCAATTGGCAGCACAGAAGGGGTAGTCTATTTATTGGCCAAACCGCAAGGGCATTCAAAATTAGAGTAAATGAACATAAAAGTGTCATTAGAAGTGATAAACCTGAAACCAAAACAGAAGATATACAAAAAACTAAGAAAAATTAGGGAAACCCTTTCCTGACGAAAGTTCCTGTATGGAACAGAAACGTTGGACTCAAATAAAACCTCCGCTTTTTGGACCATTTGACTGCATTGAGTGCCGTCACCTCTTGCAATATTTATTTGATTTATAGACTGGCACCCAGGCTGTTGAATTTTTCTTATGATGCGTTCCATTTTGCACTGTTATATATATACATATATACAGTATACTGTTTCACATGTTTTACATTGAACTATCATTTTGTGATGTCTACGTATGCCTCTTCACAGAAAACATAAACAGGTTGTGATTGTTACAGGAAGAACTGTGGTAGTAAAAGACACACTATATAGAAAATATAAATTACTGGAGGGATCACCAAAGTATTTTAAGCATAGGGTGCAAGAGTGAATGCTCTTACACAAATAGAGCCCAAACAAAACAAAAAATAGAAGTTACTCTGCACACTACATTATTAATAATACAGGGCAGATTTACTAAGGTTCGAATGGTAAATTTTAATTTTCGAGTTGTTTTTTTGGTCAAAACAATGGTTTAAAACCACCAACTGGAATTTGAATTCAAGATTTATCATCCCCTTACCCTGAAAGTAACTCACCACCTAAAACCTGCCGAATTAATGTAGACGTCAATGGCAGAGGTCTGCCGACCCCTTTGAGGAAATTAACTGCCTTCCTGACACTCGAGTTTTTTTTCTGATTCAATTTGCGTTCGAATTCAATTTGAATTCGATTCGAGTTTCAAGAACATTCAAGGTCCTTCAACTTCATTCCAGGTACAAAAAAACTCTAATATTTGACCTTTTATAAATCAGCCCCATAAGGTATACAAAAATCATTATTTAATGTCATATATAAATCCAAAATATAAGATTACTAAAACATTTACAATCATAAATTAGTACCATAAAAAGTGTAAATAAATATTGACCTTTTACATCTTTTATTTTGAGCCTCCATTTTGTGATGGTATGTGTGCGCCTGACAGGAAATAATGCAGAGATCACCTGACAGGAAATAATGCAGCTCTAACGGTAACAGGAAGAAGTGTGGGAGTAAAAGACCTCTGTCTGTTCATTGGCTGAGGTAACCTAGAATGTGTGTGTGTGCCCTTGGTTGTGTGTGAGCACAGTGAATCAGGGGACAGCCCTTACTACTTAAAATGACAGTTTTTTTCTATTCAGGTTTTTCCTGAATAGTGCATACTTAAAGAAAATGACATTTTTCTGAAACTGGTTTATTTAGGTAAAGCTGTGCTTTAAATGGGATGTTTCATGCGATTTTATAGAGATCTGCAATGTTCAGGGTTATAGTTTCCCTCTTCAACACTTAGGGGCAGATATATCAAGGGTCGTAGTGAATTTGAGGGAATTTTCGAAGTAGAAAAATTTGAAATTCGAAGTAATTTTTGGATACATCGACCATCGAATAGGATACTACGAATTCAAATTTACTTCGAATTCAATTTGAAGTAAAAATAGTTTGAATATTCAACCATTCGATAATCGAAGTACTGTCTCTTTAAAAAAACTTTGACTTCAATACTTCGCCAAATTAAACCTGCTGAAGTGCTATGTTAGCCTATGGGGACTTTCTACAGCATTCTTCAAATTTTTGAAGTCGAAGTAAAAATTGTTTGATTGTAAAATAAAATAGTTTGAATCGTTCGATTCGAAGGATTTAATCGTTTGATCGTTCGATTTTATTTTGACCGCAGAATAGCCAAATTCGATTTTAAGTATTTTAATTCGATGGTCAAATTTCAAAGTATTTTTAACTTCGAAATTCGACCCTTGATAAATCTGCCCCTTAAAATGTCTGTGTTTTAATATTGGATTATCTAATGGCAAATACAATTATAAAAATATATTTTTAATGTTTAAGGTTTTATTTATGCGAGACGGTATTTAACAAATGGATTGTATTAGGTGATATATTTTATAGAAACCTGCAATGTTTAGAGGAGAAAGTTTGTCTTTCCTCCATTTTTATCTGAACATTTCAAGATATACAGTAAATATTACATAGTAAAATATCACATTTAATTACTGAAAAATAGTGAAACATAAAATAACTGAATAGTAAGAATATTTCAAATTTATTTTCAGAAATTAAAATTTGTGGAACATGAAAACTTGTTTTTATATTAGAACATGTAATGAAAAAGAAAGCCAGTCAAGTTTCACTTGAAAAGCCCTGAAATGAAATAGAGACTATGAGAAATTATTTAGATAGATGCAATTTCAGTTTCAGCACCCGAATAAAAGATATTTTCTAAAACTTTCCACCCTTGGCAAAATTTAGCAGGAGCCAAAATATTAAATGTCAAAAGAGACTGAATTTGTTGCCGAGCATGCAAAATGATCTGTCAGTTATTATTAATAAACCGACGACGAAAGCTTTCAGCACATTTCATGATCCCAGCAGCATAAAAAACACTCTATGAATTGAACATTTTATAATTAAAATCTCTGGACTCACCCAGTAAAAGAATTAAGGCTGATTTACCACCAATGTTTCCCTTCAGGGAACTTTGTGTTTTCTGAATTCATTAAATTGTACAGGAAATGGAGAATAAAAAGATACAAGAAAGCAAATAGCATTGTACAAATTTTAGAATGGGGGCTGCATGATTTCTTGTATCTTTTTATTCTCCATTCCCTGTACAATTTAATGAATTCAGAAAACACAAAGTTCCCTGAAGGGAAACATTGGTGGTAAATCAGCCTTAATTCTTTTACTGGGTGAGTCCAGAGATTTTAATTATAAAAATGTTCAATTCATAGAGTGTTTTTTATGCTGCCGGGATCATGAAATGTGCTGAAAGCTTTCGTTGTTGGTTTTTCTCAAGCACTACCATATTTAAGGTGGGACAATTCTGTATGTCATTAAATTTAGATAAATTCAAATGTATTAAAGAAAAAACTACAGAAACTAGCATGAGAAAAGTAGCTAGTAAAACAAAAAATGTCCCACCCTACCACCATTATATTGAAACAGTTGAAATTTTAAGCCTTTTTGGAAATAAATGGAAAATCTAGATTTTAATTGGCATGTGACTTTTATCACCACAAATCACTACTGCTACAAATGTTTTTTGCAACATAAATATGGTAATGCTTGAAAAGAAAATTACAGGTTGTGTATAAATCTGCAATTTTCCCCTTGTACTTGTAAATTGCTAAATATTTCTGTTGATTAGTGCAATTCAATGCATACAGCTTCTTCAAATTAATGATGTGATATATTTTACCTCATTGGAGCAAGCAAGATTTTATTGCCCTAGATTTGTGAATTAATCTCTATATCATCCCTTATCCCAGGGGACCCTGTTCCTCCTACAGCTGCTTATTATTTTGCTGATCTCTCTGATTTTTGTATGATGTATGGGAAAGCTTTTAGAAACTTTTTTTCCTATTTATCAAAATAAACAAGAAGCATTGTATCCTATGTATTTCTGGTAAATGTAACAACTTATCTGTATGAGAAAATGTTCATATTTGCTATTGTTTTTAGCCTTTTAACAATAACAGTAGGCCAGTGGCTTGGACCAGTTATTCTATGCTTGCAAAACTCATTGCTTTCCATGGGCTCATGTAATGGTACCTAATCCTTACAGTTTTTTATTTTAAAGACCAACAAAAAAAGTAACTGCACTATATTTCAATATAATATGAGCAGATATCAAGATGAAGCTTCCCAGAACAACACTTGCCACCAAGAAACGTAAGAGGAGACTAGTGTCTTTTTGTATGAATTGTGTATTATGGATTTTGCTGTAAATTGACATGTGGGTTGTATATACAGAACACCCTATCCTATAGGATATATTTTATATTTTCTACACTGCTTACAACCTGGCTAGGCACAGGGACTATAGTTGGCTAGGGACATCTAAGGAATCAGGGCGTCTCATTTATTAAAGATCAAGTTTTGGTGGAATTAGAGATTTTTGAAACCAAGTAAATTCTATTAGGGTAATGTAATAAAATGTGCTAAGTTTGCCCAGGAGCAGTAACACATAGCAACCAATCAGCAGGTAGAATTTACTGGCCACCTGTTTAAAAGCAAACACCCTATTGGTTGCTATGAGTTACTGCTCTTGGGCAAACTTAGTGCCTTTTATTGCATATGGGGGTATTTCTCTAAAATCATGAATGCCATGGAGGTTATTAAAAGATCAGAATAAAAATACATAAGTATGAGGGCAGAAAAGAATACAAATATCTCTAAAACCTCTAAAATTTGCGTTTTTCAGAAAAAAATCCGAAAAGTCCAATAGGATCAGCATGGGACCTCAACTGCTTTTATTTGGAAAAGTTTTGTATTAGCATTATTTGTGATTTTTACACTTAATACATCTCAGTTTTTTAGAGTTTTAGAGAAATTAAGAAAAACTCTTTTGAGAAAAATATGATTTATGAAAAAAAAAGGAAATCCCAATTTAAATAAGCCCATACACGAGTAGTATACATTTAGGGGAATATTTATCATGGGTCGTATTTCGAATTAAAAAAACTTCGAAATTCGAATTCAAAAAGACCTACCCGAAATGAAGTTGAAGTTTTTTTTGGTTGAATAGGTCCGTTTTTAAATCGAATAGGTCCGTATTCAGCCGAATTCGAATCGTACGAATCGAGGGAATAGCACATTCGATCAAATTTGATTCAATTCGAAGTCCACCAATTGACTCCAAATAGGTTCTAGGAGGTTCCCCATAGGCTAAAACAGCAATTCGGCAGGTTTTAGATGGCGAATGGTCGAAGTCGAATTTTTAAAGAGACAGTAAATGATAAATTTTGATATTCACATATTTTAATTTTTTTCAAATTCGAATAGAATTTGGACTATTCTCTAGTCGAAGTACACAAAAAATAGCTCGAAATTCGGTTTTGTTTTTTTTTCATTCGAAAATTCACCTCGACCTTCCATAAATCTGCCCCTTAATGTGGGGAGATGTGAAGACAGTAAGAAAGGGCCTTCTTGCATTCCTAACTC
Source organism: Xenopus petersii (assembly GCA_038501925.1). Lineage (NCBI taxonomy): Eukaryota > Metazoa > Chordata > Amphibia > Anura > Pipidae > Xenopus > Xenopus petersii. The sequence goes on from CM076688.1 coordinate 36,196,113, forward strand.
TAAGCACTTATTGGTTAAATGCTATAGAATTAGAAAAAGAGTGTAAGGTTTAATTACTTAAACTTTTTGGGACATATACAGCAGAGCCAATGTGATTTTAATGTATTAATACATTATTAATTAAGAAAATCTATGACTATTACAAATATTCTCTCTGTCTGTGTGGGTTTCCTCCCACACTACAAAAACATACACGCAGGTTGATTAGCTCCAAATAAAATGTATATTAATGAAATAGAGACGTTAGGGTGTGAGCTCCACTGGGGCAGAGAATGATGTATAACCTCTGAAATGCACTATATAAAAAAACATGATTATGAAAAAAGGTGTTGTAGATTTAGGAGCCACGTATCATGGTTAATGTGCTGCTTTGCCCATTGCAATTGTGCCCCCGTAAAAAGGGGACCATCAATTGCAAATACATTTACAAATAACTTCAAAAACTTTGAACATTTTTCATTAGAGCATAAGGGAAAGCTAGAATTGCATTCAATATTGATTGATTAATTTTTATTTTTGGTTTTATGTCTCTTTTTTGTATTGTATTTTTTTAAGCTCTTGCTTTAAAGAATAAATTACAGTTGTATACAGTAAACCAAGGAGTTCTGTCATGCTTGTTTTATGCTATTAAAAAAATCAATAATATACACTTTGAGCAACAGTCATTTTTTTCATATTGCAAACAGCATCAGCATGGATTTGGAGCCAATGCTTGCTTCCTGTGTGCAGAATGTATCTGTCAATTCACAGTTCAATAATACCTATTCTGATTGTTTTGTTGACTGAGTTACTTATAGGATTTCACCCCCACTGACTTTAAAACCTAAGTGACAGACTTTTTGAGAGCTAGAGTGACCTTTGTGGAACACAGACCCAGTAGGAGCAGTATCCTATTCTTCTTACAGGTCAATGAACAATATGCTGCCAAATAAGTGGGGGCAGAGATTTTGATGAATTTACTTGTATAAAGAATTAATATTTCATACAATAATCATAAGTCTAAAAGGTCATACTTCTTATGCATCTATTCTCAGCCTGTAGTCAAAGGTACTTTTTAGCCGTGACTCCTTGATTAAACATCAGTGAATTATTTAAATGTGAAATCGACTGGATATGTAATACAAGCTAATACAGGATACTCTAAATTATTATTCTTCTGCAAATCATAAAACAGAAAATAAACTTCTACATCCAGCTCTGCACATATAGAAACATGAAAATATATTTTCCCATTAATATGTTAATACAGTTTCCCAAAGTACTATTTATAACAAAAGTCCATCATCCCTCCAAATGAACTCCAGAACATCTATATATATATATATATATATATATATATATATATATATATATATATATATATATATATATATATATATATATAATCCAACAAAATGGAGTGGAGATTAACCCTGGTCTGTGACCTAGTCCAAAGGACAAATTATATATCAATCAAAAAAGTCCAGACAACTTGCTTTGTGATCAAGAAAAAACTTTTATCAAGCAAGTATTAAGTGCAACGTTTCGAAGCTCCCGCTTCTTTGTCAAGCAATACAGATTACAATGACATCATATCCTTTTAAAGCCATGTATACAGACCACACCCATCTAGTGGGATGTGGTTTGTCATGTGTTACCCAAAGACCAATAAGTATATATTCAACTTATGTATTATAACAATGTCCATTGAGACAGTGGTAACAGTAGCATGCAAAGATTAAAGTAACATATAGGTCAAAAGTAACAATATGCAACTATGAACAAAAAGTTATAAGGTATCACAATGTCATATTCAAATTGAATATGACATCGTGATACCTTATAACTTTTTGTTCATAGTTGTTCAGAGTAGAGTATAACAGTGCTTTATTAGCAGGTTCATGCAGCCATTACACAACAGTAAGCAACTCTAACACCACAAGCTGTATAGCATGCACAGTATGTCTTGAGCACAGTGACATCTACAGGCCATTTGTATAAACACCACACATTCCGCAATCTATTGTCGGATTGGTGTACCTAGAGTCCACTAGAGAACCTCACCTCAAGTGTCCACCAAATACATAAGCATATTTCCCAACTTCCCAACTGTCCTAATTTTCACAGGACACTCCTGATTTTGATAGTTTAGCCTGCAGTCCAAGATTCTTATTAAAATGTCCCCCATTTACCTTTCCTGCATCTCCTGCACTGAATGCAAGAATAAAAGATACAGATTTTCTGAAAGTTAATTAAATAAGAGGCTTTTGGCAGAGAACCCAGAATACTCAGCACCTGTACTTACAATTGTAATGAGTAAGATAAGCAGGTCTCTTGGGGAAACTGTGACTTGCAGTTTCACCTTCATTAGCAAAACTGTTTTTTCTTGTCTTTATTTCCTTTTCAGTCTCCACACTTTTCCAGTCAACTTGTCAGTGTCTCTCTCATGTATGGTGATACCAAGAATATGTGCCCATGTCTCTTTTCCAATGTTTAACTAACTATCCAGAACCAGTCAACATCTCTACCCTCCCTTCCTTTATTGGATGCACAGATGCTTGGATGTGTGGCATTACAAGACACATATCCAACAGGGAAGTAACTCAGGCAGAGTTTAATTTATTAAGGTAGGGAGGGTGTTGGGCAGTCAGCGTGTGTCATATGGTAAGCAGAGCACAACTGTTCTCCTATAGTTTGTGCTCATACACTGCTCTGGTTACCACATCTAGAAGTGGGGACAGAAGTTTGGGTAGCAATGGGCAGTGGGCTATATAAATGGATAAATCCTGGGCAGTGGGGCCCATCAGGCCAAAAGGGGTGGCCTCTGCTTCTATTCTATGAGAAAACAGATCATCTGATATCTGTCTACTGTATAATGTCCTCTAATTTGCAGTAAAGATTAATCATGTCTCCTCATAACTATCTTTTTCCCACATAAAAATCAACCCAACAGTAACAGTATTTGCAAAATGATGACTTCATGACTGAGTTAATGCTTTATTTGCTTTAGTATCACTGACTGGTACTGCCTAGAGTTACACAGTTTGTTAGCCACAATAGTTTCCAATTCCTTTTCAAATAAGGAGGACACCAAAATGCTTCCATTTAGTGTATAATTAATATTTATGAACATTACCAACATTACCTTGCATTTATCAACATTGGACCTCAGTTGCCCATTTGCTGTCCAGTTCTGCAATTTAGTAAATTCTCTCTGCAAAGTGGCATCCTTTACTGAACTTATAGTTTTGCACAATAAATTAATTTGATAATAAAAAGTTATTTTTTTAAAGTAGCTTTAAGGGATGTTGCATAAAATTATAACCCCTCCCCCCACCCAGCAAACCTCAGGTCTCAAGTATTCCAGAGGCAATACTCTGGCAAATCCTATTTTATCACATTAGTCAAGCGAACTGAACTTTAATTACACTATATACATTTTTTGAATCGTGTTTCCTTCCATCTGGGAACTCATAATTATTGCAAGCAGGCAGGAGCCATTTTGTGGACACTGTTATTAAGGCAAGCGTTGCATCATCTCAAAATCTTATTTGTGCACTGTTATGTTTTGGGTAGCAAGGATGAGTAGAGTATAACAGTGCTTTATTAGCAGAGTCATGCAGGCATTACACAACAGGAAGCAACTCTTACTTTCACTTTTAAGCAGTCTAGACAGTATTGTGTATTCACAGTATAACTATTGTGTACAGTGACATCTACAGGCCATTTATATAAACGTCACATGCACCAGAATGGGGGACCTGATGTCCATCCCCATGCCCAAACAGAGAAGCGGAATGTAAGGAGTGCAGTGACATCAAGTAAGAGCTGAATGGAAAGTAAAAGTGTGATTGACAGCTGAGATTTTAAAATAAGTTTACAACAGCTTTGACTTTTTTTAAAAAAAAATCTGTGTTTCATGTTTAAGTTACTAAAAACAGTTAAGCTTTTTACGTCTGGGTGACAGGTCCCCTTTAAGAGCAACCCTTTTAAAAGTATGTTATCTGCCTTTTCTTTACCGGTCTTTTTCTAATCTAAAAAGAGGCAACTGACATGCCATCAAATATTTATCTGCAAAAAAGAGCAATGTGGCTTAAATGTAATACATTTTGTGTAAATTTCACTGTAATGCTAGTCAGAAATAAGTACAGTATTTTGGGTCACAGAAGGCTCAATTGTAATATTTGTAGTGCAAGTCTGCAAGCCATTCTCTACATTACTGGAAGTATACATTTATGTTTACATGACCATGAGACATAGTTTATAATCTTGCTACATGTCATATTGATAATGTACCTTATTTAGTGCTGTTAAATTTATATGTCAATTTTATAGTTGCTTTTAAATTTAACTACAGGTATGGGACCTGTTATCCAAAATGCTTAGGACCTGGAATTTTTCTGGATAAGGGATCTTTCTGTTATTTGGATGAACATATGTTTGAGTCAACAAAAAACTCATTTAAACTTTAAATAAAACCAATGGAATTGTTTTGCTTCCAGTAAGGATTATTTATATTTTCGGTGGGATCAAGTACAAAGTACTGTTTTATTGAGAGTTTTATTTTATGAGAAAAATTAAATAGTTTTTACACATTTTAATTATTTGTTTAAAACAGAGTCTATAGAACATGGATGTCCTGTTATTCAGAGCTTTCTATTTAATGTGTTTCCAGATAACAGATGCCGTGGTGTATAATTATATATTTCCTTGTTCGTATTGTATTTTGTTCATCTTAAATAATCTTTGCTCCCATATGCCTCATGTTTCTTAAAACTAGAGTCAAATTGAAAATTCATATTTGAATTCTCAATTTTATTTTGTTTAAAACCCTTAAATTCAAATTGTGAATTATCCAAACTCAATTTGAGTTTTAATTCAAATTTAAATTTTGAGATTTAGCATACTCTGGCCCTTTAAGAACTCAAATTTGACTATTCACCACCTAAAACCTGCCAAATTACCGTATAAGTCAATGGGAGAGATCCAGGGATCAATTTGTTGATGTTTGCAGCCTTCCTGATATTCAAGTTTTTTTAGGAGAAAAAAACTCAGATCGAGTTTTTTTCAATTCGAATCGGGTTTTTATAATTCAAATTGAATTCGATTCAAGTTTTCGGGTCAATTCAATTAGTCCGACTTTAAAAAATGTGATTTTAATAATACATTTCTAATTTATAGGCGTTTAGGGGAGTTTAAAAAAACGGAATTCGAAATTTGACCCTTGATAAATGTGCCTCTCCATGGTAGTGTGTTGAGGGTTTCCTTCATTAAGAAGGATCTGGGGTTTTTTTTGTAAATAACACGTTGTATAATTCCAGGAAATGTCATTTTGTGGCTTTTACAGCAAATAAAGTTTTGCCTCTTTATAGGTCCCTGGTAAGGCCTCATCTGGAGTATGCAGTGCAATTTTGGGCTCCAGTCCTAAAGAAGGATAAATGAGCTGGAAGGAGTGCAGAGACGTGCAACTAAATTGGTTAAAGGGAGTAAAGATTGTTAACTATCAAAATCCGAATGTCTCACTGTATATTCGTATACTACTGAGATGACAATAAAGTTTACTTTGACTTTGAAAATTCGAGTTTCGCACAATTTTATCAAGTTTTTCCGCAATCTGATTAAATTGAGGTTTTTTTTAATAATAAATAAGCTAAAACCGGGCATGGGAGTTTGTTTTTTTTTAAATAAAATATGAGATAAATTTGGATTTTAGTGAATTTAGTGACTAACTCCCTACAACTATGAACGTATATGGTCAAAGTTGGGGTTGTTTTTTCTGGAAAAAGAAAAACACTTGCAAAGGGGACATGATTACTTTTTACAAGTACATTAGACGGCATTATGAATGAATTATAGAGGATATTTTATCCCATAAAAAGGATCACTGCACCAGAGGCCACCCCTTCAGACTAGAGGAACTGAACTTTCATTTGAAGCAACGTAGGGGGTACTTCACAGTCAGGACAGTGAGGTTGTGGAATGCACTGCCTGGTGATGTTGTGATGGTAGATTGTATACATGCTTGGATGATTTATTGGAAAAGCATAATATCCAAATTTTATTGTGATACTACAATCTACAATTAGTATATATATATATAGTATATATATATATATATATATATATATTGGTATATACTGTTTACAGATAGGGTATAATTAAGTGCATATATGTGCACTGGGGTTTGTTTGGAGAGATTGAATTGATTGATGTTTTCATTCAAACCTTACTTAACTATATCACTATGTAACACATACCGTACAACAGGGAATAAAGAGTAATGCGTTGGTATAAAACATTCAGAAGAGTATCATTATTGCGAAAGATCTGTCTGCCAATGAAATTATCAAAGAGGAATTATTTTCTCAAGCCTTATTTTAATTGTCTAAAAATTGCAGGCATGAAATGATTTGTTTAAGCTGAAGTCACTAAATTTGTTTACACACTATAAAAGAAGAGATGAACAAAGGATATTTTTTTCCTGTAGTATACCTCAAAGAAATCATTATCTTCTGACTGTAATGTAAAGCGATAATCAATCAGTTTCAGAACAAAGAAACAAAAAAAGCAGAATACATAATATTCATGTGTGTATTTCTCTCTGGAGCCCAATTCGTCTTTGGTCTAGAGTCAGAGCAAGCAAAATACTGAACTTGTAAAATATTGATTCTTGTCTTTTGATTCTTTTATCATATTTGCTTTAAATATTATCTAAATATATCTATATTCTATGTTTTGCTTGTGTACATTTATTATGCCTCCGCATATATTTCCACATATACCTTACTTCCTCCACATAATATTCTCTCTGAATTAATTTATAATATGTTTTTCTCTCTAGTAAACTGCTGCTTCAAGGAAAACTAAAGTTTAACTAAAGAAGTAGGCTAGAAATGTTGTACATTATGTTTTAGGTTTCTGTACCAGCCCAAGGCAACCAAAGCCCTTTAGTAGGGAAGATCTGTGTCTCCAAAAATGTTCCTGTAGCTCCCCATCTTCTTTTCTGCTGATTCACTGCACATGCTCTGTGCTGCTGTCACTTACTGAGCTTAGGGACCACTCACAATATAATGAATATATATTATATGACACAACATAAGGCTGACGCTTATTAGTAAATGGTTATTGGTACATGGTAGCTCAGAAACCAGCATAATTAGCATCAGAATTTAATAATAGTCACTGTAGCATCAGTTTGATGCTTCATGGTTTGCAAGAACCCCTACGTTTATATGATCAGTAAAGAGGTGTTAAAATTTGGATCTGTTAATTAACCCTCGAATTCGACCCCCGAAGTTAAATCCTTCGAATTCGAATATCAAATTCGAACGATTTTGGGCAAATACTTTGTTTGATCGATCGAATGATTTTTACTTCGAATTGTTCGAATCGAAGTCGAAGTCGTAGTCGAAGGTCGTAGTAGCCTATTCGATGGTCGAAGTACCCCAAAAAATACTTTGAAATTTGAAGTTTTTTATATTCGAATCCTTTGCTCAAGCTTAGTAAATGTGCCCCTATGTGTCTAAAAAGTGAACGCCGCTGTTTTTGGCACCAAAAACACATATACATAGAAACTTTGTTTTATAGTGCCCTTTATAATTGGCGGCCAATACATCCATATTACATCAATCTAGCTCACCCAAAAAGTGAAGGTGACTCACGTGTAAATAAACCTTGCTTGGGTTCACCAATATTGTTAAACAGTATCAAGGGTGAAGACAGCAGAAGGAATTCACCAGATCCAGTGGGTGGCCCGGGTGCATCGCCCCAAGCTCGTAGCTATAGGTGAGTCACATAGTCAAAAAGTATTTGACAAGCACTCCGTATCCATCCATAAGGTTAAAAAGCAAACTTTATTTTAAACAAGTTAAAATCATCAAATCCCTGGCGCGTTTCGCATCTGATGAACATTTAGGCTGGTTCAATAAGTTTAATATATAAAATATGTCATTTCTAGCCATATTCATTTTTAGGGTTTAGTTCTCATTTAAAGGGGGCTGTTCACCTTTGAGTTAACTTTTAGTATGATGTAGAAAGTGATATTGTGAGACAATTTGCAATTGGTTTTCATTTTTTATTTGTGGTTTTTGAGTTATTAAACGTTTTATTTGGCAGCTCTCCAGTTTGCAATTGATTCACCATGCATTGATTTGAATGAGAGACTGGAATATGAATAGGAAAGATTAGTAATAAAAAAAAAAAAACCAAAACAAAAAAATTGTAGCTTTACAGAGCATTTGTTTTTAGATGGGGGTCAGTGACCCTGGAAAGTGACTCTAGAAAGAGTCAGAAGAAAAATGCAAATAGTGAAACAACTATAAAAATTAGATGAAGACCAATTGAAAAATTGCCTAGAATTGGTTATTCTATAACATACTAAAAGTTATAGGGGAACTCTGGCTTCCAAATCAACATTTGATAAAAGAGGCCCACATAACACAGAAACCCCTAATATATCCCAGTTGCCTGTATGAATAAATGCCATTTTCTATTCTGAAATCCAGCTGTTTAACAGTTCTTCTCTTTCTGCATCATTTGAAATCCTGGCAGGGAAGGAGGGACTAAACACTGATGTTACAAAGTTTAACAACTTCTCCACAGCTTACAGGCAGCATGCAGGAACTACATAACCCACAATGCATTGCACTGTGATGTTCTGTTCCTTATTGAAATCACGTGTGCAGGGAATTGTGGAGTTTGGAGGATGCAAGCTGAGGACAGTTGGCTGTTGATACAAAGTAACAGTAGTCAGTCAGCTCAGTAAAGTAGTCAGACAGATCAGCAGAAGAGCAGGGGGATAGACTTAGGGAACTGTCAGAAACCAATAAAAATCATGAAAAGTCTGCATATATTTTAAATGATGTATATTGCTTGAAATTATGTTTACTTTTCAAAAAGCTTCAGTTATGTTTTATGTTTTAAAAGGTGAACCTCCCCTTTAAGATGGGTTTAACCCACTAACTGGATCAACACACACATTTAAAAAGACCAGTGAGATATTCAAACAGTTCCAAGTACCAAAATGTTACCATTTAGTGCAACATCATCAAACATGATCAAAGGTTCGCAAGTGATATACCGAAAAGGATAACAAACACTTTTTCAACTTCATGAGGCTATTGAGACTATTAAACTCTAGCGTGTGAACAGATTAATATGTGTTCAATGATTGTGAATTATGAACATTTGGATAATGTGTACGGATATTGCACAATTACCATAATTGTCTGAGAACTAAGCGGCAATTTTGCTTTCTTTCATGCTTGTATATGTTTGTGTTGATATTTATTTCACCTGGTTTATATTATGTTTAGAGGATAAAAACATCATTGTCATAGCAGTGGTTGATTTTAATCAGAATTTCATTACATGCTGTAGGCACATATGGCATGGTTTAAGGCTCATGACACATACAATATGGCATATGGCGTATTTCTTTCTGTGTTTTCAGCCAATGCAGAAAAGATGGACCTGGCAACCCAAATGGTCATTTTCTATCATTTAAACTACTGTTTACAGCTGGAGGAGGGTGGTTTCCATGAAAATAATCTCTGACAGCATTGTGGAGCTTCGGGATCTCCCGAAGTATGACAGCAGAGTATACATCATGCGTGCCATGAGCTATAAAGTTACAATAAACAGTGTATATATTACCTCTTCCTTTTTTCCATTATTTTTAAGCCCTGCAATTAATATTGCCCATTTGTGTTTCATTTGCTAGTTGCATGTAGAGCCCAGTATTGTACAGGTATGGGACCTGTTATCCAGAATGCCTGGTCCTGGGGTTCTCCGGATAAGAGACCTTTCTGTAATTTGGATCTCCAAACTAAAAATAATTTAAAAATGAAATAAAGCCAATGTAATTGTTTTGTGTCCAATAAGGGTTTATTATATTTTGTCTCTGATAAGGATTTATTATATCTTAGTCGGGATACAGTACAAGGTACTGTATTATTATTACAGAAAAAAAGGAAATCATTTAAAAAAATTGTTTAATTATTCGATTCAAATGGAGACTATGAGAGATGGCCTTCCTGTAATTCGGAGCTTTCTGGATAACAGGTTTTCAGATAATGGATCCCATCCCTGTATTTTTTTTTTTTTTTACAAGAGGGGTTTTTAATAAATAAAATATGCTTGTGTCTTGGGGGCACATAATTAGTCTAAAAAAATTTTATAAAGGATTTTTATCCCCATATTTCATTAAAGGCGTTAAAGGGGTACTATCACAAAAATGAAAATGTAAATGTATTAGCTTGAGCATACTGAAATACAAATTTTTCAATCAATTTATTTTGTACCATTTCAATAATAATCACGTTTATATTCACTACCCCTCTCTCAGCATCTGTTTCTCCTCATTCTGTCTAAATTCAGGAGTTGGATGTCAGAGTATATCTTATAGGGGGGCTCCTTTTACATAGAAGATGTATTAGAGTTCACTCTATTAAAATCACCAGAAACCCTGTCTCTCTACATGCAGAATTTGTGCAAAAGGCAGTTAATTTGTTAGATTTTGATTGTACTGGAATCAGTTTTGAGTGAGCTCTAAAACATCTGCTAGGAAAGGATGCCGCCCCCCTATAAGATATATTGGATCCTTCATCTGACACCCATCTGCTGCACGAAGACAGAATGAGGAGAAACAGATGCTGAGAGAGGAATAGTTAATATAAACTTGATTATTTCAGAAACAATGCAGAATTTTTAATTGACTGTATTTAGAAAGTTTCTTACTTCAGTATGAGGAAGCTTCATTTCTACAATAGCTCCCCTTTAAGTTTGCCCAGTAGCCGTAACTCATAGCAACCAATAAGGTTTGTGCTTTTAAATAGGTGACTAGTAAATCCTACCTGCTGTGGGTTACTGCTCCTGGGCAAACTTAGTGCCCCTTATGAATGCATTTTAATAGATAAACTTGTAAAACCAGTATTAATCATTTAATGATCAAATGGATGTAAATTAAACTAAAGCTTGAAAAATGACATGGCTAAAAATGCTGCATTTTATATATTGAACTTTCTGTAGTAGTTTAGATGTCTGGCAGATAATTTTCAAGACCACATCTTGAATATAGTTTTACCAGCTTTTGAGTGCCAGTAAAATAGCACATGGTCTGTGAGCTCTGGGTTGTTGATGAGAATCCAAGATATGTATGAGCTTGTCAGAAATTCTCAAAACATTAAAAGTGAAAAGTGAGGTTACATGTCTTAAAGAAGCTGATCCTAAAGATGATTTGTAATCACAATGATGCAGAACACACTGGTATCCAGGGTGCCATATTAATGTGACTATGAATTAAATACTAATCATGTAATTTCCAGCAGCACAAAGAATGTGCTTTGAATCAGCAGAAACAACATGGGGAGCTACTGTTGCATTTTTGGAGGATAGATCAGCTAGCGGGCTGTGTGGCTCTTTAACCACATTATTATTTCATCTCCTTTAGTTGCTGTAAAATCTGTTGCTATTTTTGATTAATCTTAAACTGTCATGATGTTTATTAAAATCGAAAATTCTTCTTAGGAGACATAGGTAGAGTACTATGCATTTAAATCCACCTTTCTTTTTCTAGTTAAATAGTCAGCCCCATATGATTTCTTTTACATTAAACACAGTTAATATCTTCTACTTACATTTTTATTTGATCTCAAGTGTATTCAGTTCAGCTATAACGAAGGCAGGGTATTTGAACAGTTGGTGTTTTCTAATTTGTTTGGGAGACAAGGCTGTAAAATGAAGTCATTCATTTATTAGAGGAAAAGGTTGAGCAAAACATTCACTCTTAGATGTAAATCAATTATCAATTACAGTAATGCCGAAAAATTGTACTCTAACATTCCAAAGTTAGTGAATCTTGCAGCGCCAATTACTTATTTGCTTATACAGGGTGCATTCAATTCCGGACTGCTTCCACATCCAACATACCTTCCAAGATGCCTGTAAGGATGAAGCACACCAATTTTTCTGTGAACTCCGCTGGACAGAGTTAAGTAAAGAGTCAGGGGCAGCCCAGGGGTAGCAGCTAGGCTGAGGGGAGTCTATGTAGGGTAGGGGGGTAGGTTTTTTTTTAACTTTCGGGTTTAGTTCTCCTTTAATCACATAAATAAACAATTCTTAAAGAACTAGCTAATTCGTATATTTGCTGATTGCTGGTGAAAAGTATAGGCTAGATATACAAGGCATTCTACCCAGGGAACAGCTTTAGTCGTTGAGACCTACAATGTGGAATATTTACAGAACACAATGGTTTAGGGTGGTGTAGTTTCAGCTGAGGCAAATCCCAAACTAGTTCCACCATGCATGTGCCTGCAAGCTCCATGCCAGCAAACTGATCCGAAGAAAATACAGAAGATGGCACCTTTGAACTGCACTGTTCTACTCTGCATCTATATATCAGGTTTTCTTTTCTATGTCATAGACTCAGATGGGGAGGAAGCAGAAAGGAAGGGCTGATGGAGGGCAGTGGATGGGGGCTTTTGTTCATTAGGGATGTAGCGAACTGCCGTTTTGGTGTTCGCAAACGCCGTTCGCGAACACCGGCAAAAAATGCGAGCAGTTCGCGAACAGTTCGCGAACTTCGAACACCCGCAAAATCGTTCGATTCGAACGTTCGAAGTTCGAAGGATTTTCATCATTCGATCGAAGGATTTTCATTCGAATCGAACGTTCGAGGGATTTTAATCGTTCGATCGAAGGATTTTCATTCGAATCGAACGTTCGAGGGATTTTAATCGTTCGAACGAATGGAAATCGTTCGAACGAATGGAAATCGTTCGATTTTAGCGGTCAAATGGTCGCGAACTCAAATTGCGAACGTTCCCAAACGTTCGCGAACATTAGGCGGACGCGAACGGTCGAAGTTCGCGCGAACAAGTTCGCAGGCGAACAGTTCGCTACATCCCTATTGTTCATAAGGGGAGTTTAGTTCTCCTTTAAGGTTTTGTTAATTCTAAGCACAAGCCTCACAATAGTTTAGGTGAGCAGATACATGTTTATTAGTTTTCCTTTATCCTTTGAGAACACTGAACACAAACAGTGGTACAGGAATTCTGTTACTTCTTGGAAGAATCAGTAGAAATGCATAATTAAAATATAATCTTGTATATATATTTTTTTCTTCCTTGGCAATTAATGGTGATTTTATGATTTATTAAAATGGCCCTGGACTACTCATGTATACAAATGCAAGAGTCATATATATTTCACTGACTTTCTAATTACTATGACTGTAGGTTTATCATTTATGTGTTTAATATCTTGTTTTTGCTTCCATGCACATTTTAATTTAAGGCTTCACAAACTATATACTCAACATTAAAATGTAAGTGCTAATGATAAGTCATATTTATCTCAAATATTATAGGTTTTGTATTACTGCTTCCTTGTGTATGATTAATAATTTGTGTGTCTTGCCCTCCCTATTCTCATCTCAAGTGTTATGCACTAGCTCTTGCTTTCTTTACTTTATCATTAGAATAGTAGCTGTTCTAAGATGGAAACAAAGACTCTACTTTGGCCTCTGTCTATATTTATAAACCAATTACGGTACCGTTTTTGGTTTATATTTACTTTTTAACAGCACCCGGGTCCATATACAGTATATATATATATATATATATATATATATATATATATATATATATATATATATATATATATATATATATATATATATATATATATTTCTCTGTTATAATACATCTCTTCCTTCTACTTGATGGTTACTAAGCTGCATGAATCCATATTGGAGGCAAAACAATTCTATTGGGTTTGTAATTATTTTTAGAAGGAGGAATGCTGATTCAAATTGCAGAAAGATCTCTTATCTAGGAAACCACAGTTTCTGGATAATGGATCCTATACCTGCAAACATATATTGAGTGATTTTTTTAAAGTGCAATTTTCATGACTATCATGACATGGGGGGAGGGGATAAATGGAGTGCTGTTTCAACAAGACCTGACATTTGGGAGTCCATTTACTTAGCTCGAGTGAAGGAATAGAATAAAAAAAACTTCGAATTTCAAATGTTTTTTTTGGCTACTTTGACCATCGAATGGGCTACTTCGACCTTCAACTACGACTTCAAACGGAACGTTTCGAACTAAAAATCGTTTGACATTCGACCATTTGATAGTCGAAGTACTGTCTCTTTAAAAAAAAACTTCGACCCCCTACTTCGCCACCTAAAACCTACCGAAGTCAATGTTTGCCTATGGGGAAGGTCCTCATAGGCTTTGCAATCTTTTTTGGGTCAAAGAAAAATCGTTCGATCGACTATTTGACCATTCGATAGTCGAAGTACTGTCTCTTTAAAAAAAACTTCGACTCCTTAGTTCGCCACCTAAAACCTACCGAAGTCAATGTTAGCCTATGGGGAAGGTTTCAAAGGATTGTACTTTGCCAGTCGAATATCGAGGGTTAATTAACCCTCAGTATTCGACCATAAGTAAATTTGCCCCTTGATGTAAAAATAATGGGGTTCCCTAAAAATTCTATTTCACTCAGTAGGAAATTTCATATACAAATTACATGTACGATACACAAAAATGGGTACCAAACACATAGGGGGTTATTTATCAAAATCCAAAAAAGGGGTGTTGTAGGTACACTTCAAGGCTACCACGGAAGTGCTACTGCTTTGGCCAATTAATCAATGCACATTCCCTGGTCCCGTCTCATAAGTAATATTCAGTATATACGCCTGTGCATGTGTTTACAAAAACAAGGGTTTTTAGTTACAAAGTTATGATCATAAAGTTGATAAGCCACCACCTAACTTGTTTACCTCTGGTCATAGTATAAAAAGGTTTGTACCTCTCTGCATAGTAGCATTACTTGCAATAAGTTTCTCCTGAACCTTGGTTTCAGTCTGAGGGCTAAATCCTCCCCTGCCACTAGCTTTTGCGGCTTTTAAGAGAAAGAGACTGCCCAAACCAATGGCAATTTTTTAAAAGCATAGGACCAAAATTTGTTTAAAAAGGTGGGTACAGGTGTGCTACAAACAACATGAAGCTTAGCCTGCAGCATCTGGCTACATTTCAAAATGCAAAAAAGATGGGTTGTGGGTACATTCCAAGGCTACAATGGAAGTGCTACTGATTTGGCCAATTAATCAGTGCACATTCCCTGGTCTCCTGTCTCATAAGTAATTCAGTATATGTGCAAGTGCATGTGTTTACAAAAACAGGGGTTTTAGTTACAAAGTTATGATCATAAGGTTGATAAGCCACCATACCACGTCAAGGTAAACCCTGTACGGTGGTCCCTAATTTGTTTACCTCCAGTCATAGTATAAAAAGGCTTGTACTTCTCTGCAAGGTAGCATTACTTGGGATCAGTGTCTCCTAAACCTTGGTTTCAGTCTAGATCCTCCCCCGCTTCTGCGGAAAGACTGCATAAACGAATGCCCATTTTTTAAAAGCACAGGACCACCATTAGTTTAAAGGGGTGGGGTTATTTATCAAAATCCAAATTTCTCCCATTATTTCCCGGGTTATTTCCCGTTATTTATCAATACATTTTCCTGAAAAGTCCTGGAAAATTCCAGTTCGAGAAAAAACTCGAAAAACTCATGAAAATTTGAATCGTACGAATTTTTTTTCCCATTGATTTATATACAATCGAGGTAAGTCTGAGATGCCAGATTTTCGGATTCTGACTTTTTATATCCTCGGGGCATAATAAATCCCTAACATTTTATTTTATAGTTAAAAAAATCAAATTTTTCGAGTTTTTCGTATTTTGGACTTTCATAAATAACCCCACTACGGTTATTATCAATACAAACAATATGTATTTGGAGCCAGTTTTGAAAATACATTTAAAACATTATAATACAGCATAGGTATGACAGCAGGAATGTATTTCTACATGTGGTTGGTATGTATGCTATAGGGGTCCAGCTTTATGGTCTGCTTTTCCCCAAAGTCAATGAATACAATAATCCCTTTAGTCAGAATGTCATTATTTACAAAATGAATATGGTAAGAGGGATTACCAGACATAGTTATTTATTTAAATCAAATGGAAATGTACTATCCATATCCAGTTTTTTCTGCTATCAGCACACCTTTTATTCTAGGAGAAGTTCATTGTAACACCAAAGCCCTTAAGCATTTCAATTACAGTCATAATAACTTTCAGTATTTTTCCCTACAGTGCTGATATTCCTTTTATTTCTACAAATGGCTTACAAGATATGGCATAGATGCTTAATGATTTCAATTTTATACTCAAACTAATAAATAGTTGATATAGTCTAACAGGTTGAAGAACTTTCACATTACCTGTATCATTTGGGTGTTGCTGACTCTGTTCCCAAGTAACGTTATAGGAGGGGGCTGAGTTATTTTTCTTGTGGGGTGCTTTTGCTACACTGAACACATCTGATTACATAGACAGTTATGTCATCCTCTGGTTTAAAAGTAGGATAATTATATATGTGTAGTAGTCCTACAGCTGCATTAAGGAAGAATTAAGTTTAGGGAAGTTGATAGAGTGGGTGATTTCTCTTTTACAAGGAAAGTCATGCCAACAATAATCAGCACCAGAATGGCCAACTGCTAAACAGCATGGCTGCTAAATAGCTATTTATACAAAACTATAAGGGAAAAAAGACTATATGCAAAACAGATTCATTAGCAATCTCTGCAAGTTAATGGAATTTTATAAACAATGATGGGGCAGATTTACTAAAGGGCAAATGAGTAACGCTGACGATGATTCGCCAGCGTTACCGATTTCAGGCACTTTGCCGATTTACTAACCGGAGCAGGCGTAACTTCGCTAGTGAAAGAGACAGATGCTAGCGGACATTCACACTCTGTTGCCAGGCGAATTTTCACTCTGGCGAATGGACATTACTCTGCAAATTCACTGAGATGCGGATTTTACTGAACGTTACCTCTTTCGCCAGACTTGCCTTCGCCAGCTCAGACCAGGCGAAGTGCACTGGAGTGCATAGATCTTCCTCCATCGTCTCTTTCTTACATCATATTTTTGATGTAAGTAAAAAGTAAAAAAACACTGGCGTCTTTTCCTTTTTTCAGAGTGATAGCCTGCAAAAGTCTTTACATTTTTTTGGGGTAACCGGGTTCCCCCATATATTTTCTAACATATGGAACATAAACTATACAGTGGGCTCATGTGTAGGGCAGTATAACAACTCTATTTTCTTTATTAAGGTTCCCTGGACTTGTGTAATGTAATGTATTTGCTGCAATATATACATCCATTCAACTTTATCATTTCCTGCCATATGCAAATTAGCCTGAGTGAAGACCTCTAACGAAGTTGCGCTATGCATAATTGAATGCTAGTGCATCTTCGCTTTGATTGTCGAAGTAACACTAGTGAAAAGTCGCCAACATTTGGTGCCCTGGACGTAACTTTGCATTTTAGCAACTTAGCGTTGTCTGTGCAAATTTTCACCTGGCAAAGTGTTGCGATGGCTGCGAAGCCGTCGCTGGCGAATTTTCGCTGCTAAGTAAATTTACCTCGATGAGTTTTTGAAAAATATATTTTCCCTTTTGATTTATCAAATAACAATTTTAAGAGATGAATGCATTATTATGTTGGTGGTGAAAGCAATGACTTCCTTCTATAAAGATGGTGCTGACCATGTGTTTTTTTATTCCAGCTAGGGTCTTCTTTCCATTTTTTTATATTTTATGTATCGCCTCCAAAATGCTTATATTCTTCTATAAAGATTATGTATTGTACACAAGGGGTCAGTGTCTGAGCCAGTCAGATTTCTATGGCAAAGGTGGAAAAAAATGCAACAAACAGAATCATTTCCAAAGTGTGCATGGTGCCAATGAAACAGATCAATCTGAGATTTGTGCTTTTTTAACAGGAATATTCTTGGCCTGAAAAATGTATGCAAAGGCTTTCCACAAGGGATAATAAAAGCACAAACCATATTTGTGTGCATTACTAAGAGCAGAGCATATAAACTCAGTTTAAGACATAAATTAAAATTTTTCTATTGTATTATTTAGCAGCATCATCTAAATCAGCCAAATAAAGAATGAGTCAGTTTTCATGCCTGCACGGAGTGATTTAATTTAATTACCAGAGATCCTATTCATTCAGCTGTTTCAAAGGCTCGGAACAATGTACCCAGATTAATTATCTAAACAAACAACAAAGGGAAGTATTTTTCTGCATTAATTACTTTCATACGTATTTTGTTTGGGAAGATACTGTATTGCTGCGATGATCAAAACATTTGCTAACATCTCAGACATATAATTCCCCTTTTGTTTACTTTTAATCCTTTTTCTTTTCTTCCTTCAGTAAAAGACAGACTGATCTCAGTTTTCCTTACCTGAAATTTCCATGTCTAGAAGAGAAAAAATTAAGCTTGCATCATCGTTCATGGGCACATATACCCTATTTACTAGTCTGGTACCCCACTCATTAATTTGCTCATTATCATAAAATAGTACAAAATATTGCAATTATGTACCATAACATCATCCAGTAGCATTGTCGTGTATAGCCAACTTTCTCTGTAGCTAAGTACAATTTGATAAGAACATGTATTTAAGCATATGCCTCTGTTTATTTCTGGCATAGTAATGATATTTAGAAATGACAATAGTCCATCCCCTTGAATAGAGTTGAAATCCAGTCCATAGATTCTTCCTGCTCTGACCGGCGTTTTCTGGCGCATGCGCAGTAGGAACAGGTACGGTACAGCTCTACTGCGCATGCGCCGAATGTCACGAAGTTTTCCGATTTCATTTCGTGACATTCGGCGCATGCGCAGTAGAGCTATACCGGTACCTGTTCCTACTGCGCATGCGCCAGAAAACGCCGGTCAGAGCAGGAAGAAGACGCGCGTGGAAGAAGATGGTGACTGCGAACTCCATGGACAGGACCTGCGCAGAGGGGTGAGTAACAAGTTAGGGGCATTTGCCCACGGGGAGGGGTAGGCCAGGGGGGAGGAGGGAGGGGGGCAACGGAGGGGGGGAGGGGTTTTGCGCCCTGGGGCTTTCCTTCTCCTTTAAGGACTTAGTCTGGCATTAGATACAATTAACTGTGAAAGATAATATAGCATGTTACATATAAGCTCAACCAATACATTTGCTTCACAGACAATCCTTTAATAATGCAGTTGTCTAATTATTGTTATTATTTATGTTATAGTCAGGAATGTGTGATCAGATTTTTTTTTGCTCAATAGAATTGGGCTAAATTGGTTGGACAAGGTGTAAATTCAATGCCTGGAGCGAGGAAGAGTTTTGTGACTGACACATACACGTATTAACCAGCATTAAATGTTAATGTTGTCAATGTGTGTGTGAAAGGAGGCAGATTTCATTCTATATATTAAGACATGCAGATGCTTGCTGTAGGTATCAAGACCAGATTAAATAAGATGCAGATCTAGTCTTATGTAAAAAAAAGGAATTCAAATACTAGAAATACAGATTTATTGTAATCTGCTTCACTCTAACATGTGAATTTTTTCTTACTCCTAACGTAAGTCTGTTTAAGTTTCTCCTTCTATCCATAAAGGATTATGTATAAAAATCACCTTTAAATTCTGCCTCTGTTTCTTTATTCCACTACCCAAACTCTTTAGTATAATTAAATTGCACAACTACATTTTCTACTGTACCTTATTGCCTTTCTCTCTCTTTTGCTTCTATGTTCATATAAGATAAAAGATTATATATATATTTGGCTAGCAGAATTATGATGTATTGCACCTCACATGACTTCTGACACATGGTAGTTTAGTAAGTTCCCTACATCTGGAGCAACGGAGTATATTTCTGGTATTAGATTGAAATTAGGATTATATCTATATCTGTATACAAGCAACTACCAAAATAAAGGAAACACAAACTTCAAGGGCCTCATTTACTTATGTTCTGTATGAAAAATAGTATCTAGTTAAAAGCTCATTCAGTAAACACTTGCATATAAGACATACCATTGCTCTTCACAGATTAAAAAGTGCAGTGCAGTGCTTGTGGGCAGGAGCAGAGATACCCAATTCCCACACTCATCTGCCCATCGTGAATTCAGGAAGGTGCAGGTCTTTGCACTTTATTGTGGAGTACCAAGTGCCTGTGTTCTTACTGCAAAGTTTGGGGCAGGCTGCAATAGTAGCTAGACCATTCCTTGAAACAGGAAGTAGTAAGGTTTTGGTAACATTTTATGACTATATCTCTTTATTTTATACTGTATTAGGGGTTTATTTACTAAAACTTGAATTTATCTTATATTTTTTATTAAACCAAGCTTGACCAAACTCCCATCCATTATATTATCTTATTTATTAATTAAGTCAGATCGAGATTTGACAACGAATGGCTTGATTTTTCCGAGTTATCATCAGAAAACCCTGAATTTTTTGCTGTTGCTCTGCCTCAGGTCGTGCGCGGTGCGCACTTCCGTGTTTTACGCGCGCAATGTCGCCGGCATCATGATGTCATCGAGCAATGGCAAGAGAAAGGGGCCTTTCATTCAAAATAATTGCCGGTTGTTAGGTTTAACTTGTTAGTATCTGGGTGTGATTCTTCTACTGTCTAATTCCTGTTTGGACCCTTGCCTGCTTGACCATTCTGAATTCTGCCAAATCTGACCCTTGTCTGCCTGACCACTCTGAACTCTGATTACCTTGACCCTTGCCTGTCTGACTATTCTGATTCTACCGGTTTTGACCCTTGCCTGCCTGACTATCCTTGAACACTGCCTGCGCCGACCTAGCCTGTCTGACCTTGCTTAAACTGTGCCTGAATCGACCACTGCCTGTCTGACCTTGCTTGATTTCTGCCCGCTCCGACCTCGGCCTGCATGACTACGCTTTGTTTACTCCTAGAACTGTACCTTCAGTCCAAAACCTTGCTAATGACCGTGCCCCTTTGCTCATTCAGAACCTTTGCTTGGCTCCTCTCTTTTTAAGACCTGGTGGCATCCCATTAGCTGAGGGCTCCTCCCAAAGTGAAAGGTGGCTGTTAAAGGCAGGAAGCCTAGCACTGGTTCTAAATTTAGGGTGCCGATCGTGACAGATTATCAGTCAAAGCCCAGTGCAAATCACGATATCTTCAAATTGTAAAAGGGACATCCTCCATTGACTTATTAATTGAATTTGAGTTTTTGCCAAAAAAACCTTGACCAGAAAAAATTGAGGTTTAGTAAATAACCCCATTAATGTTTAAAGAGGTATATTTGGTGACACAGGTATGGGAACCCCATTATTCAGAAGTTCTGAATTATAGAAAGGACATCTCCCGTGGAGTATGTTTTAAGAATATAATTCTAATTTTTAAAAAGTTGTATATTTTTTTCCCCTTTTTTCTCTGTAATAAAACAGTACTTTGTACTTAATCCAAACTAAGCTGCATGAATGCATATTGGTGA
Source organism: Xenopus petersii (assembly GCA_038501925.1). Lineage (NCBI taxonomy): Eukaryota > Metazoa > Chordata > Amphibia > Anura > Pipidae > Xenopus > Xenopus petersii. Next base: position 36,217,476 of record CM076688.1, read on the forward strand.
CAATGATTATTAGAAGGCTTACTTTTTGGAGATTCAAATTATGGAAAGATTCCTTATCTGGAAATCACCAGGACCCAAACATTATGGATAATAAATCCTATACCTGTACGAACAACAATTATGCTGGCCTTGTACTGTAGCTATTAACAACCAGTTAGTACTTCTATTTACTGAAGTTGCCATTACTGTATGCAGAACCAAATTAAACCTGCCCTCCCCAGGGGAATAGAATATGCATTGTGCAGTTAGTGTACAGGGTAGATCAGTGGTACACCCAGCTGCACCACAGGATTTAGCCTCAAGTCTAACAGTGGGCTTCTTTAGGCACTTGCCTTGAGGATCTATAAAGAAAATACATCTCTGGCTGCATGGGTGCAATATAAATTTCCTGGCATGACATGAGCATTTCTAGAGCACCAAACTAAATGAGTTAATGTGTGGAATATGTGTGGGAATCTACAATCAGATTTAATTCTGCTTTTATAGCATGCTAAGAACATAATCCTTCTTTGAGACATTCCCATATAAAGCACAAGAATAAAGATAATGCTTTCCCTGCAGCATCTTGTGTTCACTTCCTAATTCCTGAATAGTGAATGACAATCTGCATTAAAAGCTCATGTTTTCTGCCTGCAAGCAAAGTTTTAATCAATTTCTACATTTCTGTACAAGCCACAGCTCCTGAGTTGTAAATCAATCTATTCTGAATCCTATTGTATGTTATTTTATAAACTGCAGTCTTGCAATCCATAAAAAAACCAACCCATTCCATTATTCCTTCCTCTTACCCCAGCCAGGACACTCACGGGATCACATCAGAATGTTTGGATTCCTCCTTTTGTGATTCTACATTGACAATCTGCCTTTGCTTCTTTCCTCACACATATTTTCAAAGCTTTTCCAATTTCATGCTTTCAATGTGATGGAATCTAATTTGCAAATATATAGCTTCTATTAGATATCATCTAATGTTCAGGTTTTCTTTTTACAGAAGCCATTTCTATTAACCAGTTCACTCATGTCTTAACATCTGAAGAAAATGTGTGAAACTCATCATATTGGTAGATTTATTCAAATGGTTTGGGTTCAGGAGGGAGCGGTAGTTATAGGAAATCTGAATTTGACAATATCAGAATTCGCAACTGTATATTAAAATAACTCCAGCTTGTGCTGGGGTTTTTTGCAGTTATAGGTAATGTTACTTTCAAAATGAGTTATGTAAAAAAAACTTGGACAAAATATATAGTTGTCAATCATTTACAGAAAGCCAAACTAGGGTTAAGCAGACAGAACAAATATACAGTATACCTAGTGCCCTAGGCATGTGCCTCTTCTGGCTAAATCTAGCTATGGAACTGGCTACAGCATCATTATAACAGTTTTGTGCAAATACAATCATTCCGTCAGTAGTGCATCATATTTGTCATACATTTGTAAGAACTTCTAGTTAAGAACCAATTGTAATAGTGGGGGAAATACCAGCAAATGAATTCCTAAATGTAAAAAGTATGTTTGCTTCTTATTGGTTCAAACAGTAATTTGAGAGAACCATTTCACACAATTGATATTGAAACAGTTTTGTTGAACTGTTAGTTCTATTGACACAATGGATTCTGTGCTGTGGAATCTTATTTTTTTATTTTTTTAACAAACATCTACTTTGTCACATAAATCCAGTAAACCAGATATTAATTGTGTAGCCTGGCATACACTGGTCATATACGCAACTACTGTATATATATATATTTTGTCTAGATATTTTGTCCAAGTTTTTCTTTTTACACAATTCATTCTGTAAGTAACATTACACTTCACTTGTTACATAGATTTTGTTTTGAGAGACAGAATGCAGATGTAAATCAACAGAATGAAGATTGTGATATTAATATCCTTTTATGCACAAACTTGAAATATGTATTTTGTATATTTTTATATTTATTATATTTTTTTTTACCAGTGTATTTTATAAAATTGCATATGTATCCTGAGACAAATTCATTCATAGTATTTTTCCATTTAATAATATACTTGGAACAAACAATACCTCAAATGAAATACATGCACCTTGTTACTGCAGAGTCTGGCATTTATACACCAAGCACACCTATGTCTTTGAATTTCTTAATTGTGACTTAGGCGCAAGGCACTGAGCACATCACTACAGGCACAAGGAAATATATTGTACTTAGCATCTGTCTTAGCCAAACATTAAGTAAAGGGTTCTTGTTTCAGCCTTTAGCAATATTTTTTATGATACCAAAATTGCACAAAAATGGAGGCAGCGTGAATTAATGCTTACACCCTGCCCTTGTGAACCCATAAGGACATATGTACAATTTGTGCAAGAATTGAATTGTAATAAAAGAAAAACTGGCACTCAGAGCTCGATGCATGCAGGCAAAGCCCTGTGTGTTTATTCCAATGCCCATTATTACATTGGAATAAACACGCAGGGCTTTGCCTGCATGCATGGAGCTCTGAGTGCCAGTTTTTCTTTTATTACGCTGACTACAATTGGGGTGGCCGATCCCTACTGACCGGGCCAACTTATGCTGGAGAGGCCAGGGTGTGCTGGTGGGTTCTGGAAACAAGAATTGAATTGCACATATGTTTGTTTACAGAGTAATAGTGACGGACGAAATTCGCGAAATAGCGAAAAAATCACAAAGCACAAATTCTGGCACTCGCATCAATTTAGATGTCAGCGTTAAAACGAATGGGTGTCCGAATAATGTTGAGGTAGGACTGTTTTGGCGCAAACAACTTTTCCGCCGTGCATACAAATTTTTTTGAGTCATTGAACTCTGGTGACTTCTAATAGCGTTTACTAGGGGGTACATTACTTTTTAAAATACACAAGTTTATGAGTGACAGAAATTATAATTTAAAAGGATATTCATGTCTCTTGTTTGTTATAGCCAAACATTTCACAATGCAGTAGGGGCTATGAAATTCCCTAAAATACATTTATATACAGGTATGCATATGGAAATTTGTTATCCAGAAAGCTCCAAATTAGGGAAAGACAATCTCCCATAGACTGTATTTTATCCATTTTATCCATTTATGTCCAAAAATGTGTGAAAATGATTTCCTTTTTCTCTGTAATAATAAAACAGTAGCTTGTACTTAATCCATATTAAGATATAATTAATCCTTATTGGAAACAGAGCCATTTGGGTTTTTTAATGTTTACATGATTTTCTAGTAGACTTAAGGTACGAAGATCCAAAATAGGAAAGATTTGTTATCCGGAAAACCTCAGGTCCGGTGCATTCTGGATAACAGGTCTGATACTTGTACTACTGAATATATTACCCATATAACTTAGAAGATTTTTTTCATAGCCATGTAACCTAGCTGAAAAATTATGATTAGGCATTTTCTATAAGTTAAGTTATTGTTCTTCTGTCCAGGCTGGGGCAGAGGGCACTCCTGTTGCACATTGCTGATATTAGCAGTGAGCATTAAAAACAAGTAAAGTGCTCAGAAGAGCACTTTGAGCTATTTTACATTGGTGCATTGTTAATCAAGTACAAGTTTCTTGTCACACCTCTGACATATTACACATTACCACATTTGTAACATGATATTGCAACAAAGCTTTCCGATGCCATAGGCTGTACAGCAGATTTAAACAAATGTGTTGTAACAAGAAAAAACAATAATGTAAATTTCAAAAGTGCTGAAAAGAGCACTCTGAGCTATTTGACATTGTTAATCAAGAACGATCTTCTTGCCATATGCCTACTGTATATTTGACATATTACATATTACCACATCAATATTGTAACATTTCTTTCTGATACCAGAGGGTGTAGAGCAGATTCTAACAAATGTATATAATAAGGGATGTTGAAAAAAATAAAGGGCTCATTTATGTGTGCAAGTGCACTGTTCAAAGTGCAATTTTGGGTGCAAGTCGCCATGATATTTTGCTCATAATGCTGCATTTTATCCCACAATGTCAACATAATTGTGGCCACTAGGTGGACATGCAGCAGAGGCAGTTATGGGCAATGTATTTAAATGTACACTTAGCACGATTTCTTTAAAAATCATGTCAATATCATAATATCAGCACTAGCCGTCAAAAATTACATCTGCACCTTATTCTTTAGGACCAAGTACACTTCATCACAGCCCCTGTGTCAATAGTTGCACAGACTGGTGGGACACAGGGGCACTTTGCACCAATTAAGAATGTATATATTATACTGTATATTTATACAAGTAATAGGAACAGTGGAGTGGAGCTCATGTATAAACCATAGCAACCAATCAGTAGCTAGCTTTTTTAAGCCACCTGCAGGTCGTACAATGAAAGCAAACCTCTGATTGGTTCCCACGGGTTACTGCCCAGGTGCAAATTTGCCCAGTGTTTATAAATGAGCCCCAATGTATAGTACATTTTCCTGTCCCATTTATAGCAGTATCTCTCATCGAACTCAGCGTACCATGCTTGAGCTTGTATTTATTCTATATGCCAGTGACATAAAGTGACAAAGATCAAGCAGGCCCCTGGTGATTGCTCTTAGGTTGGATCCATTATGAAGGTTGGTAATAATATTCTAGTGCAAGTATATTACCGGTTTGATCACTGCACTTCAATCAATACAATGAAGTTTTAAGCTTCAATTCACTTTGAGATCATCCCATCTCTATCTGTTTGCTTCACTTGAATGCTTATCTCTCTATTCTGGGAATCAGTGGCTCACAAAAACCACAATGTCTCAAACTTCACATTTACCGTTCACAGATGGTAATTACTGTATAAATGCCTATAGCGGTTTAAAATATGGATGTAGATAAAACCACTTTCGACCTTCTGTTGGATTTCACAAACCGGAATTGGGTTTTTGCTTAAACTGCATTGAAGTTTCTTGACCTTATTCTATGTCCCTAGCACAAACTGATTACACCTATTGCATCTAGGAGAGGGTTATATTGACTAGAGTGGCTTTCTTTCCTCCACACCATCTCTAGATTCTTTGCCACTCTTCATTGCTGATGTATTGACGGCAGTGTTGAATTACAAGGTCATACTGATTTGTTGTCCCCGGGGTACTGCAGAAGCCACAGTCATCTGTCTTAGCCTTTGGCATTCTATTAGCAGTTTACTGATCTATTTCCAAATATGCTGGCAAAGCACACATCTGCACCTCCGTCTCAATGACCCGCAACAATAACACACTTTTTATGTAAAAGAGTAGGTGAAGTTTAAGGAGAGGGTATAATTGGTAGCAATGACTGGAATAAAAATCTGTTGAGCCAAGCAAGCCAAATAAATCATTCTATTTATATACACTTGCATGATCTTTGAAGAAAACCGATCAATGTGAGCAGCATCAGTAAAAACGTGTTTCAAAAAGAAAATGTTATTTTCACTTCTAAGAACGATTTCCTTTGTGTAAAATGTAAAAAGGAAACAATACCAAAACCTGTTGGTACAGCCAATATACGGTATTAGAGAAGTTATATTTTCACTTCTAAGAACGATTTCCTGGTGTGAAATGAAAAAAGGAAACAAAACCAAAAACGGTTGGTAGAGCCAGTATGTATTAGAGAATTTACATTTCATGAAAAAAGTAAATATTTATTTAGGCTTTTTTTTCTAAGTGAATTTTGTTGACATAAGAGCTTTCAAGAGATTTTAATAATGTCAACTTTCATGTCTGAAATCATTCATCTGAATAGTTGTCATTCAAAATAAAAATGATTGTAAGCATCCACACTGTTGTTGACAAATAAATTCAGCTCTTATATAAACAAGGTTTTGGTTTTATACACTAAAAAAGGCAAGCCCAAGCCATCTTTATTCCATTGACTTTCTTCAAAGTGTCTTGGCTAACGTTGCTGGGTAATACATAATGTTTTACTTTTAATTTGTGTTCTATTATGAGTCAGAGTTCCTTCTACTTCTACCTTCTCCCTCTAGTCAATGCCTATTCCCTATTAAGTAGGCATCCATGCTAACCAATCACAATCCTATTTGTTTGCTTCTTATAAAATCTGCAGTCCTGTTCTTTTTTTTTTGGCCTTCTGTTTATGTATCACTGCTGCAATCCCTTGTTTAGAGTCACCAACGATTTAACTTTTCTTCCTATTTTACTTTGCCCTTTTAAGTAGTTTTCTCTCCCCATGTTATCATAAATCAAGATACAGATTACATAAATATAGGAAGTGCCATTTGCAACTTGTCAAAAAGAGGTAGGGAAGTTTGCAGTTCTTTGCTAAAATAGTTATCCAGAATGCTTGGGACCTGGGATTTTCTGGAATAGAGATCTTTCTGTAATTTGCATCTGCAAACTATGTATACTAAAAATAATTTAAACATTAAATAAACCCAATAGAATTGTTTTGCCTCCAAAAAGCATAGACCTCAGAACCAGGGGGGCTATATAGCCCCCCCAGAATTTCACCCCTCATTTCGTATACTGCAGACATTTTATAGTTTTTTTCCACGTCTATCCGCAGCTGCTGCCTTTACAGTCAGCCTAAACAGTGTCAAAGAGAGGGGGGGTTTGAACCCTGCAACTGTGAATTTGGACACTGCTGCGCCTATAGTCTCTGTGACAACCTACTTTGGGGTATTTATACATGAAATTGCCACTATGCAATCCCTTTGTGCCAAGCAAATAGGAGAGCCTTTAGATTGGGGGGTTATCCTTCTTTTGAATCAACTAGCAGTTATGCAGGTTTCACTTAGACTAAAAGGTTGCATGTTGTTATCAACCTAAATTACTGTGTTTATATCATTATTATGCTGATGGAGTGGGATTGGAGATGTACAATTGTCCCATTATAATATGACATAGAAACATAACATAACTTTTATCAACCTGCCTAACTGCCAGTTGATCCAGAGGAAGGCCCAAAAAACCCATCTGAAGTCTCTCCAATTTGCCTCAGAGGGGGAAAAAAATCCTTCCTGACTCCAAAATGGCAATCGGACTAGTTCCTGGATCAACTTGTACTATGAGCTATTTCCCATAACCCTGTATTCCCTCACTTGCTAAAAAGCCATCCAACCCCCTCTTAAAGCTATCTAATGTATCAGCCTGTACAACTGATTCAGGGAGAGAATTCCACATCTTCACAGCTCTCACTGTAACAAACCCCTTCCCAATATTAAGCGGAACCTCTTTTCTTCTAATCGGAATGGGTGACCTTGTGTCAGCTGGAAAGACCTACTGGTAAATAAAACATTAGAGAGATTATTATATGATCCCCTTATATATTTATACATAGTTATCATATCACCCCTTAAAGGAGATATGTACCCTCGTGGTCCTTTAAAAATAAGTCCCGGTAAAGCTGTACAGGGATTGGACAAGGGGATCCAATCCCAATGCAGATTTACCGGGACTTATTCTTAATGGACCAATGAGGGTACAGGAAATCTTAATTGGGAAAAGCTTCCGTGCACAGAGCTGCAGTGTCCTACTGGCAGCATGCTGAGCTGAAATCAAGTAAGTGAGCATGGTCGCCCCCCCCCTTAGACAGAAAATCCAACCCAGGACAACTGTCCCCCCTGTGACCCCTTGATGGTGGCCCTGAGCATCTATGAGCATTTTTTTCCAGATATTTTACTCATCCCTAGCATTTTCACATTTTCTAGCCAAAATATGCATGTTTCCTTATTTTACAGGCAGATTCCATTCAAATAAATTCTAGGCTGCACAACCACATTTGGTCACTATTCTGGTGGACCATACACACTATATGTGGCATAGATCTAAGGTTAAGACAAAGAAGGCTCCTGGGGTTGAAGTCAGAAATGAGAGAAATTCAGCAATAAATGAACCCAGAAAAAAAAGCAACATGTATTTACAAATGAAGTGCAGAGCAAGAAAGCATGGCATCCTACAAGGGACACTACACTATACTACTTTACTCAGTTTCATGTCAATGCAGGGATACATACATCTATAGGTGAAGTATGTCCCAAATAGGGTAGAGCATTCCGCAAAGATACTTCCATTCTAGAAGATATAGTCTGCTTTTAATATCTCTAGTAGTTATATAGAACAAGGGCTTGGCATTAAAACTATTGTAAATGAGCACATCAGTTGAAAATAAATCTTTGCATCTGTTCTGTATTTCAAGTTCTAATGTAAAAGAGCATAATTCACAACTGCAGCATAAATAAGTGGGATCTAAGTAGTTGAAAACTTGCCTTGCTTCTCAGTCAAGGAAAGAAAACATCTGTTAGATTTCTCTTCGCACTGCTGATGACTCGTTATTCTTAGTGCTTTTAAAGGGCCCTAATGAAGTGCTTTTCAACAGAAACTTCTGAAGAATAGATTTGTGTGTAATTATGGGATGAACTGTGAAGAGGGCAACATTGTTTAAACAGAAACCAAGACCACCAAATAACATGCACAGCTCTAAATGCCAAGTAAATCACAACATTTAGGAAGAATTGTTTTTTGCTGTGCACAAATCCAATGGGGAAATCAATGACATTATCGGAAAGACCAATCTATATGTGCGATCATACCCCTGATGTCATCAACATGACAAGTGGGAATCCCTATGGTTTTTGCTATTCTCTTAATTTTTAATGTTCCTAAAACACATCAACAGAAAGCAACAGTATTCATTAGCCTGCCTTTTTACCTGTCTTGGGAAATTAACCTTTTTGATACCCTGTTCCATTCTTCAATCTGTTTCTTTGTCTATGTTTGACAATGCACGCTTCCCCTACCAAAATAAAAAGGCCTTTCTTGGTGTGATTCCATTAACTGCAATTAACTGTAAGAGGGTCTGGTTTTTGCACTTTTTGCTATTGATTCTTACAAGTAAAGAGCCCCTCACACCTCTTAATGTTGACACTTTGCTGTGTGTAATTATTCCCCATAGTAACTCACGCACGTCACACATTTTGAATTCAATTGAATGTGTCAACTCTTAAAGATTATTTTTCTCATTCTTAGAACATACAAATGAAAAGAAAGAATTCATTAAAATGCAGGTTTCTGTTTACTTAAATGACACGTAACAACAAGTCATTGCTTCTGGGTACCTGCTAATATAGGCAAGCAGTCTAAGGGTATGTTTACATTTAAATAAACTTTTACTACATAATATAAGGACCTATTTTAAGCAACTTTTCATTTGGAAAGTTCTTTTTTGTATCCTTCTCTGAAATAAAGGCGAATACATGCGCACAGCATGGGTGCTATGGATTTAGAAGGGTTCAATGGGGAACACTGCACCTTTACACATACCAACCTTCACGTTTGTATTCCAATACACTCCATATAGCTTCTGGAATCACTGGAATCAAAAAAGAAACTTGGGGCCACATGGGTAAGGAAGGTGCAAGGCTTATAACCAATTTTTTTTAACTAACCGGTTATTTATTAAAGTCCGAATGCCAAAAGTTTTTAAAAAACTATGACGATAAAATCCACATTTTTTGTGAAAAAACCTTGAATTTTTCAGAATTTATTATACCCTGAAGATGAAAAAACTCTAAAATCCGGCATCTCAGACCTGTCGAGCTTACATATAAGTAAATGGGAGAAGTGCCGAAGATATCCTGATCTTTGCTGGGTTTCATGCAATAGTCCTTAGATTTTGTGGTTTTTGGGCGGAAAATCGAAAAAATTCATTCGATTAGAATTTTTGTATGATTTTCACAATTTTTTCGAGTTTTTTCCCCACACAGGAAATTGTATTCAAAAATAAGGGGAAATAACTCGTGCAGATTTGGTCGGAGTAGATTTCAGAAAATAATGAAAAATATTCGGATTTTGATAAATAACCCGCTACAGGTGTAAAAAGAAGGGTCTTCACTTCTTCCAGAGTACAGCTAGATTCTTGGGGGCATATTTGTCAGAGCTCCCCACAGTCCACTATTTATTAGGTATAAAAAATCGCATACTCCCACTGAAATAAACAGAGAGAGGCAAAATTTCACTCTGGGGACAATGGTGAGCTAGGTTCTCTAATTGAAAATGTGCCCCATAAGATGAAGTAGGAGAACAAGATAGCTAGTGAAATGAGCAGACTGTATAGGTCCTTCAAGAAGTGTTATTATGTACAGTACCAGATGACCACCAGAGAAGGAACCTAAGTGTGTACTATAGAGGTAGAGGGTGTTCTATTTAAATCTTACAAATTTCTTCATTGCCCCCACGACTCTCTTCCAATGTTCTCCATATTGAAGAAACACCTTAATTTATATTTAGTCATCCTTTGCATCTCATCCACACTCCTTAAAGGGCATGTAAAGGCAAAAAAAATAAAATCCAATTTTTAGTTTCTTTAATGAAAAAGAAACCTATGTCCAATATACTTTAATTAAAAAATGTGTACCGTTTTTATAAGAAACCTGACGGTATGCAGTGAAATTCTCCCTTCATTTACTGCTGTGGATAGGAATTTTCAGACGGCTCCTAACTGTTCTGCAGGGAAAGAATCAGGGAGAGCCTCCAGCCTTACATCCCAGCCATACAGAACTCAAGCAGCTTTGTTTGTTTCCCTGCAGAGCCGTCAGCAACTGTATAGAGATTTGTATTTGGATTTTATTTTCGCCTTTACATCCCCTTTATGTTTCCAACTCCAGCTGCAGGAACAAAGATCATGGAGCCAGATTTAAACAGATAAACTGGGATAAACTTGGAGAATTATTTTTCTGCAGCCACTGGTTCTGCATAGTTGGAGAAAGTTTGTATTAAACAATACAAAAACTATAAAATCCACATTAGATTACATGACAACACAGGACCCAGTGCAGTCTGCCTATTCTGATTATTAATCAGTCTTGCTGTATCGGCTTTTGGCAGATATTATTTGACTTGTGCTGTTTTGATAATTTATGATGATCCCAGAGCAGCCCAGACCACATTGAGCATGTGCACAGTCTTGGTCTTGCAAAGATGTTTAACAAAGTTACAAGATGACAGCCCCTTGTGGCCAATATTGAAAGCATAAATCAATTCTTTGATTAGGCTTGTGGTGCAGTAATTTCATGTTTATGTTTAGTATACAAAATACAGCATTTCTAGCCTTATTCTATTTTAGACTTTACTTCCACTTTAAAGGAAAAGTAACCAAAAAGTGAAAGGTGTAAAAGTAATTCATATATAATATACTAACTGTTGTATAACCTGTGCCTTTTTCCAGCTTGAATGGCTGCCCCCTGGCTACACAGAAGCTTGTTTATATAAACCATAGTAGTCTTTCTGTAGTAATCACACAGCTTTTACCAGGGCAGGTTATATTTTAATTACTTTGATACACTTTCAGTTTTTGGTGTTACTGTTTCTTTAAACTGCCAGGATCCACCCCCCTCCATCCTCCCTCAGCCCACTATGAACCACTGTATTCTACCCTTATTCAGCTGTACAAGGCAGAACTGGAAAAGACATAGAACTAATGGAGGGAGGGTAGAAAAAAAAGATTGCAAGCTATAAAGACAACCTAAATAATGACGAGTCACATATTCTCATATATCTGCCAACTGTAACATAGGCCTTAGCCATAAAAGAGCATGTGTCAAAAATAAGCTTTCTATTTGATAACCATATTATATCTATTGTTTGCACCACTTGCACTAAGTGCTATATGATATCTAAACAAAGTCAGCATCCTTGAAAACAGTGGGCTTTTAAAGCTGTAGGCAGATGGCTTCTCTAATGTATCATAAACTTTCACAAAACAGTTTCAGTTCGAGTATTAATAACATTTTTTCTCCTGATATATTTCCAGTCCTCCACATAATAATGTAACATAAGAACTCGCCTTATACACAAAGTTATGGACTCTAAATATAAATGTATTTTAGATATATTTAATGAATATATTTTCAGGTTACTTTTGCTTTCCTGTAAGTATTTTGGAATCATAGGATTTGTAATAAAATGACCCACCCAGACTGTAAATCTCTTGTTGTTCTACTAACCTTGTTGCCTGTCAAACATACTTTCTTCAGCTGTCATTTGAATGTTTCTAGTTTGTCCAGGGGGAAATCATTCAGAAGTAGTAAAATAAAGCAAAGTGGCAGCTTGTTGTTACCTTGTTGCTTCAAGGAATGTAGGATTTCATTTGCTTGTGAGTTAGCACAATGATAATAATGGCATATGACATAATATCAATAGCTCCTGTGTAGGAGTTCTACAGGGCTACGGTGAAATAATTCTATTTGAAATAAAAACATTCTGCTTCTATTTCTGCTGTGATTACCAGGGCGGCTCTGCACAGCTCTCCTTTTCTGTATTATTCCTAGCCTTCAAGAAAATATAACTGAGTGGATCAATAGCATAACAGTATAAACTGTGAGATGGAAATTGCTGGGTAAAGCTATCAATACCTACCTATTATCTGCATGTTTCAATAGTTTTACAAATCCAAAAATAGATGTACTGGGATTATATTCTTTGCAAGATAATATACCTGTGTATGGTTAGTTCTTCCAGCCTCTTTGCCCAAGAGATTTGGATTTCTGACTTTCTGGGCTTTTCCCTATTGATATCAGTTGGAAGCAAAACTCACGAAGGGTAGAATAGTTCATTGTGTTTACTGTACATAAAAAATAAACAATTATATATATATAGATATATGTATACTGTATAATATATACAGTCTCAAGGGAGACTGAAACATGAATTGACTCAAAATTGGTTCTAGGAGGTCCCCATAGGCTAAAACAGCAATTCAGCAGGTTTTAGATGGCGAATGGCCGTAGACTAATTTTTAAACAGACAGTACATAATAAATTTCGATATTCTAATTTTAGAATTTTTTACAAATTTGAATCAATTTGGACTTTTCCCTAGTCGAAGTACACAAAGATAGTTCGAAATTAGAATTTTTTAAATTCGAAAATTCACCTCCACCTTTGATAAATCTGCCCCTTGGTGTAGGTCCCACTACCTCTCACATATGTCAGGAGGTTAGCTAGCTGGGACCAGCTTTCTGTGGATAAAGCAGTCCACAGCACAATCACAACTAATGCAAGTGTAATATCTTTCAGGCAGTGTAACAGAAGATAAAAAACATCCTTGACACTTAAAGGAGAAACAAACCCTTAATAATAAAAAACTCTACCCCCCACCCTACATAGACCCCCCTCCCCTCCATCTTAGCACCCCCCCTGGCAAATGCCCCTAACTCTTTACTTACCCCTCCATGCAGATTCTGTCCAGCGGAGTTCACGGGCGCCATCTTCAGCCGCTTCGGTAATCTTTGGAATGAGACCGGCGCTTCGGCCATTTTCGTGAGTTTCACGGCATGTGCAGTTGTCGCAAAACAGAAAACTGTTCCAACTGCGCGTGCAACACTTCGCCAGTCTCATTCTGAAGATTACCGAAGAGAAGAACATGGTGCCCGTGAACTCCACTGGACAGAATCTGCACAGAGGGGTAAGTAAAGAGGAGAGCACTAGGCTGGGGGGGGGGTAGCGACGGGGTCTATATAGGGTAGGGGTAAGGGTTTTTTAAATTAATGGTTTGTTTCTCTTTTAATGAACTTCTAACTAACACAGGTCAATTGTTCAGGTGGGCCTGCCACCTGCCTCCCAAACAGGGAATAAAAAAAGAACAAAATCTCAACCTTGTTGTGATTCATAACAACAACTTTTTAAAATATTAAGTTGGATGCCCTTGTGTCTGCTGGAATTATATACTCCCCTTATATATTTATATAGAGAATAATGTACCCTCTGTACTCTCTGTTGTAAAATATAAGGAAATTATAAGTCACTGAGGAGTTCCATGACCATATAAAAGTGCAAGGCTGAAGGCCAAGTGGACCAGCAACTCCAAGGTTATATAGTGAATAAAGTACCCCCTTTTGTAAAATATAAGGATATTATAAGTAACCAAGGAGTTTCATGACCATATAAAAACATGAGGCTGAAGGCCGAGTGTTTTTATACAGGTCATGGAACTCCGAGGTAACTTCTAATATCCTCATATTTTGCAACTGGGGGTACTTTATTTATTATAATACACACGTTTCAGTGAATCATGTGACAGAAATTACATCAGAACTCACGCTTTATAAGGATATAATTTACAAGATATTCATGGCTTTTATGTATTATAAGGATATAATTTACAGAATATTCTCAGAACTTGTTTATTGTACTTATTTATAAAACCTCCCCCTAAAAGCTTCTTTTCCAATGTTTACATTCTCAACTTTACAAGCCTTTCTTCATAAATGAGACTTTCCACAACCATAACCAACTTATTTGCACTTCTTTAGACTATCTCTAATTCAACAATATCCTATTTGAGCGCTGGAGACCAGAACTGCATTGCCTGTTCCATATGAGGCCTTACTGGTCGGTACTTTGACTATTCTTTATGATTAATAAGAGATTTACTAAATAGAAAGATAAGAAATGAAAAGTAACAATAACATTTTATTGGAGGCTGGGGATAGTGATCCCAATTTGAAAGCTAGAAATAATCAGAAGAGGAAAGAAAACAATTTAAAAACTATAAAAAATGAGGACCAAATTAAAAATTTCTAAGAATAGGCCATTCTATAATATAATAAAAATTAACTTAAAGGTGTACCACCCCTTAAAAACTTTTGATCTACTCCACTGCCTGGTTTCTAACTGGACCCTAGCTGCTAAAAACTGGGGAGCTGCTAAATAAAAACCTATGTAATTCAAAAACCACAAAAAAATTAAGATCTACTGCAAATTGTGATATACACCATACCAGCAGTTTCATTTTGAGGTTATTCGAAGTAGAAAAAAAATTACATACTTTTGATAAATTAGCCTCCAAGTGATTGAGTTTCAAGAATTACAAAAGATTTCTAGAAGCAAGGAAACACCTTCAATTATTCAGAAGTAAAAAAATAAAATGTGTTAACACTTTCCTCACCAACCATGTAGCTGCAGCATAGTGACAATGCTGAATCTATGTTCAAGGGGTACCAGCAACATCATTTTTTAATCTTAAAGCCATATTACTCAACAAAAATCTGGCCAGTTCTTCAGGGTAAATGACACCAATAAATGGCAAAAACAAAATCATCCGATGGGAATCCCGCTGATCTGTGTAAATGTGGCTCCATGTGCTGGAAGTGGGTGGTTTAACCATAGGCAGCAGAAGATGGTTTTGACAGGGGTGGCCAGGACGAAGGGCAAAGGTGCCGCGCGTAGCGCGGTGGCAAAATTTGGCCACGCCCCTTTTTGGTCACTCCTTTTGGACTCCACCCCCTTTCCTGTGTGCTTTCACTGAATTTTCAGGAAAATCAAACCATAGCAGTGGGGGCAAAATTTGCTTAAAGTCTGGCACTGCAGGAAGGGGGTAATAACACCACATGTACAATTTTAACTGAGAGCTGTGAATGCTGCACTACAAGCGCATTATGGGGTAAAGGGGGAAAAAGATTCTGGCACCTAAAGTACATTACATGCAGAGACTACGGGGTACTAAAAAGACATAAAGGAGCAGTAGGTACTGATCTCCCAAGAACATAATATAGAGAAGGCACCACAAGCACTATAAAGAACATTATATAGTAAGAAGCCGAGGCACTGGCACACCAAATACATACATATAGAACAATGGACAACAGCCACACAAGCAGTAAGATATAGAGAATACTGACAGGCCAAGCATAATAAAAACGTACAAGAATGCATTATATAGTAAGAATCAGTGAGCACAGGCACTCTCCCAAGTTCTAGCACCTCCCCATGCACTGCCTCACTCTATTGCTCAGCCAAAATGCAAGGTATGAGGAACTGTAGGCCTGGAGCAGTGTGTAACCTGTAGTAGGGAAAGCCATGAAGTGACTGAAGTAATGTGAAAAATCTCTCACTACATGGATACCTTTTCTGCTAGTCAGACAGCAATGTTATATTATTATGGGGCAGTTGTACAAATTTTCCAATCCAACAGCATCAGCATAATAATTATATATAAACATAGTAATTTAGGTTGAAAAAAAGACACGTCTAGCCTTTTTAAAACCTGTCTAACTTCTAGCTGATACAAAGGAAGGAGAACAGCCCCTTCTAAAGCTTATCCAATTTGCTTCAAAAAATGTCTTCCTGACTCCAAGATGCAATTTGACCATTTTCTGGATTAACTTTGTACTAAGATCTTTAACCCTGTATTTTCTGTATACCCCCCCCACCCAGAAAGCAGGATGGCACAGTAGAAATTCCATGTATAAATACCCCTAGATCTCATAGCAGAATGGCAACTTAATTTATAAATCCCCCAGAATTCACAGCATAATTGCAATTTCATTTATAAATAACCCCAGAATTCATAGTAGAATGGCAATTCCATGTATAAATACCCCCAGCATTTATATCAAGTTGGGACAGTGGCAATTCCAAATATAAATAACCCCAGAACTTATATCAAGATGTCACAGTGGCAATTCCATGTATAAATGCCCCCAGAATTCATGGCAGGATAGCACCATGGCAATTCCATGTATAAAACCCCCACAATTCATATGATGGCAAAGGGGCAATTCCTTGTATAAATACCCCCAGAATTCATGACAGGATGGTACTATGGCAATTCCATGTATAAAACTCCCCAGAACCCATAGCAGGATGGCAAAGGGGCAACTCTTTGTATAAATACCCCACAGAACCCATAGAAGGAGAAGAGAAAAGTAGATGAGCACATTGACAAATTGGCAATGATCAGCCACTCACCCTCACCAATGGGTGTTAAAGGGGTTGTTCACTTTTGAGAATACTTTTAGTATGATGTACAGAATAGTATTCTGAGACAATTTGCAATTAGTTTACATCTTTTATTATTTATGTTTTTTGAGTTATTTAGCTTTTTATTCAGCAGCTCTCCAGTTTGCAAATTCAATCTGGTCGCTAGGGTTCAAATTACCCTAGCAACAATGCATTGATTTAAATAATAGACTAGAATATGAATAAGAGAGAATAGAAAATGTAGTACTTAAATAGTAGTATCAATACATTTGTAGCCTTACAGAGCATTTGCTTTTTAAATGGGGTCAGTGAACCCCCTTTGGAAGTTGGAAAGAGACAGAAGAAAAAGGCAAATAATTAAAAAACTATAAAAAATAAATAAGGAAGACCAATTGAAAAGTTGCTTAGAATTGGCCATTCTATAACATACTGAAAGTGAACTTAAAGGTGAACCACACCATTAAGAAATGCATAAAGCTATTAAAATAGATTTGCTATAGATTCCTTGACATAGATTTGCCTGGGGTAAACACGGTTCTAGTTGTCTGCTGTTCCTTTTATTCCTGTCGCCTCTGATTACATTATAATACATTTATAATAAGTTAGGGCCAGGGATTGAGACCTTAGCACAGTATTTCCATTTAAATTGTGCCAATACGTGTATATCAGAGTCCAGGTATAAGATATATCTGTTACAATGGAAGATGTATGCATCTTCATGTTTCACAAATATATAAGGGATTTTTCTTTAGATAGCATTATTTACCATTAAAATAATCACATGCAATGAAGAGTATTGTACTGTAAGAGAGGGATGAGGGGTGAAGCTGCATTTTGACGATTTGTGCTGCACAGAGACAACTTTGGATACTGCGCTCTATTTGCACTGTATGGAACACATGTGCAGGCCTATCCGTGCATTCCTATGTACTCCTTACTCCTGACAGGCGCTAACACGATGCTCGCTTCTCTTCCGGACTGCAGCTGTGCGGCAGGCGGAGCTTCCTTTCATTCGCTGGCCACTTCAACTTTACCAGCTTGGAGGGGGTGGTGCAAAATGAAAGTGGACTGGCTGGGTAAGGGAGCCAGCCCAGATACTTCCTTTCCATCGCTGGCCACTTCCACTACCGGTTTCTAGGGGGTGGTGCAAAATCGAAGTGGAGAGGCCAGGTAAGGGAGACAGCCCAGACACGCACCGGCTTAAAAGAAAAAAGGCAAAAAAAAACCTGTAAAAAAAAAAAATATATATTTTTTTTTCCATTTAAAAAATGGTTTCAAACTGGAGGAGGAAAATTCTGGGGGGGCCACGGCCCCTGTGGCCCCCCTGGTTCTGAAGCCTATGGGTTTAACAGTTTATTCTACTCCTAATTTACTACTACAGCTGTTTGTTTCCCCATATAAGTGTAATATCGTGAAGCCACAATAGATGCCATATTTAAAATAAAGCAAGAAGACTTGTAAGCATCATTCTCATTGGTGAATTCCTTTGTATTTATTATTATCCTAACCAGGTTTGTTTTTCTATTTTGCATTTATTATTTAAATTGTCAACTAGGGGGCACAGTGAGGCAGCTTTACAGAGGGCTTAAATCCCCTTTAATATGCTTTTAAGCTTTGTCAATAGTAAAGAGAAGCATTGTACAGGCACTTGGTTTAGTGCAGATTCTCACAGTGGAGGTAAGCAGAATGGCTTGAGGGTAATTGCTATTGGCAGCAGGAGCTTTCTATTCCCTCGCTGCACTCTTATTTCCATGCAGTGTTTTACAGAATGGTCTGACATGAAAACTTGAAACAAAAGAGCCCGTGCTTTTGCTGATACCACCTTCTGCTTTCTCATTTATCAACTTCAACTAAAAAAAATACTTTTGATTAAAAACTACAAGCCATTTGTGCACTGTAATCTTTTTCAGTAAATAAAGATTTGGTTTTTTTTTTAGTTTAAAAAAATCTATTAAAGGAGAACTAAACCCCTTTTCTAATAAAAACCTCTACCCCCTACCATCCATAGTCCCCCCTCCCTAATCCCCCCCTCACATGTGTTCACACAAGTAAATGCCCCTAAACTTGAAATTATTCCTCATTGCAGAGTCAGCATAGCGAAATCACGGGGGCCATCTTCAGCACTTCGGGAAACTTCAGAAAGTAGGCGCCGTATCGGTGCATGCACAGCTGTAGCAATATTCAGGTCCCAAACAACTGCGCATGTGCCAAAAGCCACGGAAATTGCCAAAGGGACCTAAGGATTCCCGAAGCACAGCAAAATGGCGCTCGTAAGTTCTGCTGTGCTGACTCTACAATTAGGGGTAATTACCAGTTTAGGGGCATTTACTTTTGTGAACACCTGTGCAGGGGGGAGCAGGGAGGGGGGAATATGGAGGGTTGGGGTAGGGGGTTTTCAGTAGAAATGGGGTTTAGTTCTCCTTTAACAGTGCCATGATATTAACGATTAAGCTGATCAATAAAAGAGAATTATTCCAACTTCATATTCAAATAAACTAATAGCACATTTAATCAGTTTCTTACAGATGGGTCAGGCTTATACTAGTGATCATTTATGGGATCAGTTATCTGAAAACCCATTATCCAGAAAGCTCCAAATTACAGAATGGTCGTCTCCCATAGATTAAATTTTGTCCAAATAATCAAATTTTTTTTTTAAATTATTCCTTTTTCTCTGTAATAATAAAACAGTGCCTTGCACTTTATCCCAACTAACATAAGCAAAACCAGCCTATTTGGTTTCTTTAATGTTTACATGATTTTCTAGTAGACTTAAGGTATGAAGATCCAAATTATGGAAAATCCCAAATCCTAAGCATTTCTGGATAACAAGTCCTATATCTGTACCTACATCCAGCCAATTTCCCCACTGAAAGCTACAGTACATAGTTGTACATGTATAGAGTGTGCTAGATGTTCAGATTAAGTCTGCCTTAGTTACACATTATATACATAGTAACATAGTAACATAGTAACATAGTAACATAGTTTTACTAAAAAATAATTTAAACATTAAATAAATCCAATGGGATTGTATAGCCACCAATATGGATGCATGCAGCTTATTCAACATCAAGTACAAGGTACAGTTCTATTTTTTTTTTTTTTTTTTGAAAATATGAATTATCTGATTAAAATGGACTTTATGGGAGTTGGCCTTCCCATCATTTGGAGCTTTTTGAAAACAGATCCCATACATGTAATAAAGTTGTGTATTTGTGTATTAAAACATGCATTACTATGGGCAGGTTTAAAAAGTATCAGTATTTTTTAATGAGCTTTAAATGTGGTTGTTACTGAAAAAAATAAAAGTGTTAATGACATGGTACATTTCTAAAAGCTGATAGATGTGTCAGTTATAAAGATGCTTTTAGCATTAGAACACATTGATTTCCTATTGCATAGTGCAATCCCTGAGGTAGGTTGCATATGACTGTGAGGATTAACAATTTGGACAACTACTTTACAACTTGGTAAATAAATTGTTAAATGTTTTATTTATTTTTATTTTTTTACAAACAGTATCACACAACAGTTCCACCTGTGAAGAATGCATTATTATTGTTATATAAGTCAGTCATGGATTTCAGAGTCCATTATTCACAGGACATAATGTTAACCATTACAAACATGTTTTAGGTGCAGATGTGCTCAAATGTACTCCAATAAATCATAAAGGTGTAACCCCTTTTTGGCCGAACCCCTGTGCCAAAGTTTATACATCATACAATTTCTTATCAATTACAGGTCCAGAGTTCCCTTTACTAGGTGAAATGGTACTGGGGAAACTCTTCTCTGGCAGTGCCTCCGCCTCATGGGATCTGGGAATACACCTGCGGATGGCCCCATTAGGAAAAACATTCAACACACACTTTATTTTATAAAAATATCAACTTTATACAGAGAAATGCAGATTAAAGGATAAGTAAAACTCTCAAAGGTACAAATATGCATTTAAAATCATGACCCACTACCCTCGTTAACCTGTGCCAGTCCTATACTGGTAATTCCCTACCAGGCAAAGTCCCGCACTACTCCTTGGGTGACAAAGAGTCCCTGTCCCTTTTCCCAACAAGAGCACAACTGGTCCAGGTAGCGCTACTTTCCCAAGTACCTTTCCCGATGGACAAGTAATGGCTCCCACATGGGAGGCACACAAACAGCCTGCGACACAATAGAAACCCAGCTGGATCCTTTCCCTTTCCTCTACTCTCCCCAGGCAGACTCACCCGAGGGCTTACACACAGAGCTGGCAGGCTCACACAGAGTGGAAACAGGCATCCACAGCGATGAGATTCTTTATTCAATCCGTAGCTGAACTGAAGCTCCCAGCACTGTCCATAGCGCAAGCATTTCCACATCCAGTTTGGAAAATCCAGAGCTTCAGACTCTCCTGGTTGAGCTCCCAGGCATGGGGTCGACTACCCCAGCCTCTGAGGCCTCCTGCATCTACATCTTGGCTGCTGAATTCACTCTCTCCTCCAAGAAGTAACATCCAGCAGTAAGACAGCAGAAATCTGTAATCCTGGGTCTGAGCACATGGCATCTCCTTATATAGTGGTGCAGCAGCGACACCTTGTGGCATCCTCCAGTATCTGCCATGGTTGCACCAGCACAAGGGCTCTGGCCCCTTGTCCAGCACCTGGGAAACCCTGTAGCTACAGTCCATACAGACCAAGCAAGGGTTTCTAGCCATGAGGCTCAAACCGGAGGGGAATTAACCCTACGGGTCCCTACAAAGGCATGAGACAATTGGCATACCATTCAAGTCAATGTAACAGCATCAATGTAGCACTTTCTTAAAAAGCATAATAGAAACAAAACACTGGTATACAAATGATAGAAATGCAAGAGAAATGTAACATTCACCTACATTGTTAGGAACCTAAAACATCTAGCGCAAACGCCAACATCTTTTATAACCTTCTGCCTTTCCATGGTCACAACTAATTTCTCTTCAGTCCGTCTACTTCTTTCACCTGCCTTCTGTTTTTGTTTTCTTTGACAGGCCTGGGTAAATAGTGACTGTCTATAGCATCTTACAGCGGCCCCTCTATGTTGATCCCTTTGATGCACTAATGCAGTTCCCATCTAGCCATTTTGCTATAACAAGCATTTAACTAATATTAAACTCACAGTATTGTATTTAGCTCATATTATTTTCACTATAATAACTGGTGCTCATTTACAAAAATAGTGCAGTGTACAAAATTATTTTTTGCTCCAGCTGTATTTTCACATCTGTTGATACACTGCACATTCTTTTTTTAAAGGGTTGCCATACAATGCCCGTGTGTGGGGCTTCCGTCAGGTCTCCCAAATCAATATCAGGCCAAAAATTGCCCAGATATCAATCGAGCAGATTTGATTTTTCCTGCGATTGAGGACCCCATTGGCTAGTTGATGCGGTCCTACAACCCGTCGGTGCCCATTTCCTTTGTATACTCCGATAGTTTGGCCCAAGGGCCGAACATTCGGATTATGCCTGATGCTGGTGGGCTCATTTGGCCACCTCACCCAGAAAAGCAGATCTTATAGTCTATAGCCAGATTTTCAATCTAGTGTGCAAAGATGGTAGAAGATGTGGACGTGGGTTCAGTAAAGCCAAAAGGCAAGTTTTGTGCTCTTCTAATAGTGGTAAGTGTTGTGAAAAACAGGCATAATGGCAGAGCACAACCTTTGTGCACCTGTGCTCCTTAATTGCATTCTACTGCTGTTAACATTTGATCAATTAAGGTTGTTTTGTTAAAGCTTTAAAAAATATTTGTAACAGTACCACCTGCTAGTTAGTTCATGTAACTGTACAGTCAAAGAGATATTTCTTCAGGAGAAAAATAAATAAGTGGTCTGCTGTTGCTCAGCTCAGGAAAGATATCAGAAACATCATATGCCCTTTCCTATCTCTTTCCTTAGCAGAGCAACATCAGAATACTTCCCTGGTTTGCTTCTGAAGTTATATCTCCTTGACTGTACAGTTAAAGGAACTGACCAGCAGGTGGTACTGTTGTTACAAAATAATAATATTGGCAGTTAATAAAAACTTAAAATGGTTTGAAACAGAAAAAAATAAATGATTAATAAAAAAATACAAAGATGCGTAGAAAAGCACCCTGAGCAATTTTTAAGGTTTTCTTATACTTCAACATAAGAAAGGGTCCATTGAAAACGTATCGAAATGGCTGCAAAATAAATATAAGCTTTCCATATCAAATAAGAACATTATGGGGGTTATTTATTGAGGTTCGAAATGTGTTTTCTATGAAAATGCTAGTTTTTTCCACAATTTATTTTACCCTGGAAAAAGCTCATGTCTGAAAATACAACATCTAAAACCTGTCAAGGTCATGTAGGAGTCAATGGCAGAGATCCCTTGAACCATTTGAAGATGTTTATAGCCTGTATAATGTTCCAGTTTTTCCGGAGGGTAATAGTTCATACTTGTACTACTATTTGTACTACTACCTTTTAATTTAGGGCACTGCTAGCTGCAATTACCATTTCAAACTGTCAAATCTCACTGCCAAACATCATTTTATTGGTTATTTTTGGTAAAAAAAAAAAAAGATTTTTCGGGTTAGAAAAAAATAAAAATTTTGAGATATATTATACCCTGAAGCTGGAAATAGCTAGAATCCAAAAAAAAACCATCTAAAACCCATTGAGGTCATGTAGAAGTCAACGGCAGAGGTCACTTGAACCATTTGAAGATGTTTGAGTTTTCTTGGTGCGTTCAGCTTAAACTCGATCAATTACAGCAATTCAAGGTTTTAGGGTTGTTAACCATGAACTCGCTTATTTGAGTTTTTTTCCATTATAGTTTTTTCTTAAATTCGAAACCATTGGATTTGCGAGTTCATTCAAGTGGATTCGAGGTTTAAAAAAGCTCGCATAACTCTAAAATTCGACCTTTGAAAAATAACCCCCTTTATGTTCCTGTGTGTGTATAATATATGAAATATGGTATACTGAAGATACTTAACTTGTATTACTATTAAGTATAGTTAAACTCCTGCCTCACATTTGATCCATTTCTAAGGATTTCAAGCTGCTAGGTGAAGAGGCTTAGAAGAACGTAACTTAAAAGAAGACAAAAATCTAAAATGTTGAGTTCTTGCTAATTATTTTACATTAACGCTTACTACAACAAAAAAATAACAATTTTAAAATTACATTTAAAGATGACTCTGCTTTACAGTATGGCACTATATATATGACTTGTAAATACAGCATATGCTACAGTACATGTGGGAAATGTACAAGAAAATACAACTGCAGCAGTAAAAATAACAGTAGTACTGCCACAGCACAAGAAGCTGTCCATGTCAAATCCCAGATTCATCAATTGAAGGTGACTTTAAGCAGAACAATGCCTTGTCACAGACACTTAGAGACAGATAAAAACCCATCATTTTGGTGCTAAGTGGTTTATGGCCATATATTTCAATATCCCAGTTCTCATTAGACACATTCATATTAAAATGCTATGTAGTCGTTTCATCCAAATGAGTTTATCGTCTGACCCTTCAATGGTGAAAGTTCAAAATAACACTATAGATTTTTCAATCCAAACAGTAATTAGCAGTTACCACCATTCATCTATTACAGATCCATTCCTTATCAATTAGGTTAAGCACCAAACAATTGTGCCTCTAAATTGCAGAAAATTAAACTGTATGTGCCCTTTGCTCTTATTGCATACTAATGCGCGGTTTCCCAAAGTCAGTTAAATGTAAAACACAACATTTGAACCGCCTGAACTACAAAATGGATTATTAAAACGTTGTACAAGTAATGATTTCATTATTATTGCAGAAATACCATTTTAAGGACAGGTGAGATGAATAATTAAGATAAGGTTATTTGTTCTTATAAAATGTAGCTGTTTAAAGCTAAACACATTGAAGGGAAAATATTAAATTGTGTTTCATTTGGTAAAATAGTATTAAAAAATAAAGTCTAGTGCCTTTGTGAGTTCTCTATTGGTACAGTGATAGCACATAAATGAGAAGGCCATCTTGGCTCTATTTGTTAGGTTAGGTCCATGTGTCCTTGAACAAGTCGCTTTATTTCCAATGCCTCAGGCTGCAAAAATTAAGTTAGAAGTTCTGAGAGACTGTGATGCTCTAGAGTTTTACACATAATAAGATATATACAGTGATTGTTTTACACAGGTATCTGACATTGAAAAGACTCTTAGGCGAGTGATACAGTATATGAACAAACTTTAAAATATATATTGATTGATGGATCTGCCATTCTGCATTGGACAATTCAAAGGGTAAGATGCTGCCTGGGTTACTAAAGGTATATGGCGAAAGGGGAAAATGTGCACAGATATAAAAGAAAAATGTCTGAAGAGTTTCTTTTGCCTTTGTTTCACACATTTATTGGTAGCAGGGGATAGGGATATAAAATAGATTCTGTAATATCTATATATTATACAATTGCATTACATTGATTCCCAGTTACATAGCTAATTCCAGGTGAAAAAGGCAAGATTCTGTCAAGTTCAAATGATCCCTAGCATATATTTATATAAAGACCAATTGAGTACTGTAATAATGATAAATGCTAAAATATCCTAAAAATTGCAGTATTTTAGGATGGCTTGCTACAGTACAAATGTATGCTGATTTCTGCTTAAAGGGCCCGTAACATCAAAAAATGTAATTGTTTTAAAGTGATAAAAATATAATGCAGTGTTGCCCTGCACTGGTAAAACTGTTGTGTTTACTTCAGAAACACTACTATTGTTTATATAAATAAGCTGCTGTGTAGCAATGGGGGCAGCCATTCAAAGGAGAAAAGGCTCAAGTTACACAGCAGATAAGCTCTGTAGAACATAATGGTTATCTGTTATCCATCATTCATCCTGTGCCATATAGCGGTTTTTTAATTTCGGCCATTGTTACTCAAAAGCTTGTTTATATGAACTATAGTAGTGTTTCTGAAGTGAACAGATAATCTTTACTAGTGCAGGGCAACACTACATGATATATACATTACTTTAAAACACTTTTTAGTTTTTGGTGTTACTGTTCCTTTAAACCAACTACATCGGTCATAAATTACACGTAGCCCCATATGTAATAAAAGGCACTACTAGTGATGGACGAATAAATTCGGCAGGCGCAAATTTGCGTCACCTGCGAATAATTTGTGAAACTGTTTTGCGAAAACAGTGAAATTACTAAACATGTGCTTGGCTACTGTATTTCTTGCAGCATCAAGACCTTAAATGCAATCTAAAACAAGTATATAAAACTATCTCTGTGCCCTCTAGTTGTAGTTACACTTCTTTTTATATACATTTACGATCCCTGTGCCTCCTAGTTGTAGTTACAATTCTTTTTATACACAATTATGATCCCTGTACCCCCTAGTTGTAGTTTCAATTTTTTTATATACATTTATGGGATAATTTATCCAGAAAGCTTCAAATTACAGGAAGGCTATCTCCTATAGACTCCATTTTAATCAAATAATTCAAATGTTTAATAATGTCCTTTTTTTCTGTAATTATAAAATAGTTAATAGCAGTGTCCCATAATCTCTGGAGTAGGAATACAACCCAATTTACCTGCAGCAGCATTTTTATAATCAATGGTGTAACTAGATGTTACTGGGCTCCACAGCAAATTATTTTTCAGGCACCCAAAATGTCTGTAGATTGACCTGTTATACCAATATTTATTGAAATTGTATATGAATTAGAGCCTCAAAGGGCCCTTATACCTCCTGGACCATGACTAAAATGTAAATACTGTCAAGAGTGACTCCAAGAGTATTCTGTGTACAGGTGCTGAAAATTTGTGTCTGTGTGAACACCAGTGAGGGTCAAAGTGGGACTGCTAATGCTTATGTGAAGCAAGTGTGCTGAACCTGTTAATTTTGCTTATAACAAAAGCTCCCTTGACCCCATACCCTCTCACCAACTTTACCCAATCTCTGATACACTCTCTCCTGCACTTCACCACCTATTAAACACCTATTAAACACCTATTTCCCTTTCTAATGGTACATTTCCACTAATCACTCATATCCTCATATCCTCAAACAACCTGCCCTTGTTCACAGCTCTCCCACCAACTATCTTCCATTCACATTTAAATTGCTGGAAAGGCTTGTTTACAAATGCCTGGTCCAGCATCACAACTCCCTTCTTGCCCCCCTGCAATCTGGCGTCCGCCCAAACACTAAACTGAAACTGCATTCACCAAAGTAACCAATGATCCTCTCCTGGCAAAGTCTAAAGGTCACTATTCCATACTAATCCTTCTAGATCTCTCTGCAGCCTTTGACACAGTTAACCACAAACTCCTCCTAGACATTATATACTCAGCTGGCATTCCTGACACTGCTCTTTCATTGTTTACATTTTACCTTTCTGACTGTTCATTTAAAGTTGCTTTTTCTAACTCTACTTCTACTACATTCCATCTCACTGTTGGAGTTCCTCATGGCTCTGTCTTAGGTACTCTGCTGTCTCTCATTCTCACTCTATACTACTTCGCTCGGAAAACTTATTCAGTTGTTTGGACTTCAATATAACCTTTATGCTGATGACACTAAATTCTGCTTATCTACTCCTGACCTCTCTCCTTCTGTCATTTCCCAATTACAGACTGTTATATTTTTGTTATATTATTTTATATTTCCTCCAAGATGCTGCCCTGTCCCTCAGATCTCACTCACAGTTAAAGGAGAAGGAAAGGTTAAAACTAAGTAAGCCTTATCAGAAAGGTCCATCTAAATATACCAGTAAACCCCCAAAGTAATGTCAAAAGAAACACTGCATTTCTTTCCTTCTATTGTGTACACATGGGCTTCTGTATCAGACTTCCTGCCTTCAGCTTAAACCTCATTGCCCTAGGCAAGATCATGCTCAGTTTGCTCCTCTCCCCCCACCCCTCCCTTCTCTACTGTAATCTGAGCCCAGAGCAGGGAGAGACTCAGGCAGGAAGTGATGTCACACCACATTAATACTGCAGCTCCTATTCTAAACAAACAGAGAGTTTCTAGAGCTTTTTACTCAGGTATGGTAAAACATTCTACAGCATAAATATAGCATTCTAGCTTGCACTATTGCAGCTAATCTATTGGCAATAAAATGCCTCCGTAGCTTTCCTTCTCCTTTAACAATATCATCTTTAACTCTACTACACATGCAAGCTGCCGAGGAATTACTGTATCTCAGACTGCCATCTGTCTTTTTCACCACACATCCAAACACTTGCAAAATCTTGTAATTTTCAGATGTGCAGCATTGCCAGAATACTGCCATATCTCCAGGCCAAAATTTGATGCCCAGCTGCATTTAGAGGAGCATCAGGAGTTGCGTGCGCTAGTGGGGGGAGGATGTGTGCACATTCACTGGCAGGCACTAGGACCTGGTGGCTGGCGCATGCGCTCGCAGGAGGGTGTATGTGCACGGGTGGGTGCTAGGACCAAGGTGGCCCAGGGGAAGCATAAAAGGAAATCCAGCCCTGCATATCTCAGTTCAGGTGCAACCAAAACACTTAGCCAGTCTTTTATCATCTCCCGCCTTAACTACTGCAACCTACTCCTTGCAGGTATTTCAACAAGTCGCCAACCAGTCCCTGAAAACTGAAGATGTGTAAATATCTTGCCAGCATTGATATTTTTTTTTAATAAACAGGTTGTTTATAGTTAAAAACAGTTCTGAGCTTTTGGGCTTTAATCTCATAAACTATAATGGGCCAACAATTTGCCATGCATCAAAAAAAATGTGTTCCCTTTTAAAAAAAATAGATTTCAATGCATTTTGCCGATTTTACACAAATCTAAATGTGTCAGATTGGCCCATCACTACTTATCTCCTATACATTGGGGAAGGAGCTCTTTATGTTAGCATGCCATAAAAAAAACGAGACTGCTGCCTCCTTTGTCACAAAATTGTTATGAGAATAATAAATATTCTACTGTTAGGATATAGGGCACATCAGGGTGCAAACTGATAAACAAGGATATTCATTTGTTTGTTTGTTTGTTTTTTTTAATCACACAATAATTTGCCTTTAATAATGTCACCCTACTCCGACAATTTGCATGAATATTCTCATCTTATTCTGGTTTACTTGTGCCACTAAGAAACTGAATTTTTAAGGACAGGGAACCATGAGACTTTATCAAAATTATATGTAATTTTATCAATTTTGATTTAAGCAATTTAAATTGGACAGAATGCAGTTACTGTATAAAATTCTGTAGCAACTCAATTAGCTATAAGATGCCTAAATATGTTCCAATCAGACATTTTTATAAATTGCACCATCTTACTTTGACAGTGCCTACTGTACCTTTCACGTGTCATTGTCTTGCTCAGGGGGAAAATGCTTATACTTTTCTGCAGCGAATTCACAAAATTCTCCTGCAACAATCTAATGGGCAGCAAAGAAATGTGACAGCATACTATAAGTGAACAATGAAGTTAAATAATAATAACATGCCTCTGCAATTCTATCACAGGGAATAAGAAAGCACATACTGTACAGCAGGCAAAATGAACGTTTGCTAATGGATTATAAATTATAGAAAGTAGATTCTTTGCTATGTAATTAATGGGATTTTTACCATTTTTTAAGCATCTACTGGGACATTTTTTCACGTCAAATCAATTTGTAGATTGGACCCAATAGGCACAAATGTGCAGCTGTTTCAGCATCCTTCCTCATTATATTGTTGCTTCCTGTTTAATTTCCAGTCACGTTCCTTAATGACTTTGATCTCTGATGAGTTAACTCCATTAGTCCTGAATAGACCTCAGATATTTTTTTTTTCTAATATCTTTGGGGATTTTGCTGCTAATTATTTTATTTAACTTTTAATTGAATTCTCCCACAAAGGGATAAACTGTAAGTTTCATATGTAGGTAACAGTGGTTACAGCGGAAATGAGGAGAAATGAATATGGCTGGGTAGGATGAGAGAACAGTTAATTGAACCACTTCAAAGCTTGCTGCAAGCATAGAGACAGCTATGGGGATAGACATGCTAGATAATCAGGAACAGAATTTACTCCTGAGAGCCGCAAAACTATCATGTTTATTGCAAATATAAGCACAACATGTTTTTGGTCATAGGATCCTTCATCAGGTGTTTGTTCACAATGAAACTATCTATAGCTATTACCAATGCCTTATCAACAAGGTTGTCATCTCCAGCATGTAGCCTGACCCATTTAACTCTATGAACAGAAAATATAAACTGAGTGCTGCCATCTGAAACCAATCCCGATGTAAGGGATTAGTTCAAGGTACACATATGGGGGAGGGCATTGCAGTGTCGGTTATTCCTTCTAAAGGACATCATGACTGGGGTGGAGGACCCTTGAGATGACAGTCCTGGTGGGGCCCGGACCCGCGAGTATGACATTGGAGATATTGTCATTTTTTCTATGTCTAAAGTTCAAGCAATATTTCAGCTGTATTTTTGCAGCAGAGTTCATATTCAATAAAAATGGTAATTATGCTATTGGAAGCATAACATGCCTAAATGTTGCTGGTGTAAACACTTTACATGATCATGCCAGCATATTTTCCCCATATAATTGTAATTATAAGAATACATTGGTAATGACGTCTGTTGGATATTAGCATGGAGCATATGACATAGATCAGTACTGGCCAACTTCTGTGGTACTGAGGGCAGGAATTTTTCTATCTTACACGGTGGAGGGCCAGTGTTGGCCATGCCCAGTTTTAAAACCACACCCACTTTAAACCACACCCATGTAACCACAAGAACTTTTGAGCACCACCATTGTTTACACCATGTTAGGTGTAAATAATGTAGGGGCCAGTTAATCTCCGTACCGAGACCTTTTAAAGCTTACATAATGTAAGCAGACACAGCAGGCAGACTTATATGTGGGGGGCCCACAAGGAGGAGTCTCCCCATATATATTTATATCTGTCTAGAAGAGGTTCCTAATTCTAACCACCTAAGTGATATTATATTTTAATACTCTGAAAACAAGGCCTCTGTTTTTCTAGGGCAGTTTTGAGTTTGTGTCTACTAAACACAATTCTGCATTGGTTCGCAGTAGCTGTAATAACACTGGTGTTTAGGGGGTAATTTGCTGGTAAAAAAACGAAAGATTGTGTAAAATTGTGCACTTTTTACAACATTATTAAATGAGTTCCTAAAACTCATTCATATTCATAAATGCTCATATAATCTGTTCTGGCTTCAGGGTTTCTTCAGGGTTTCTTCAGGGTTACAAACCCTCAAAATGCCATCAAAATAATGGACACAGACAATGCCATTTTTTGCTAACTGTGCCGATTACAATATACGGTGTAATGTGCAATCCAACTTCCATTCACTTACAGGGAAAAAAACTTAAATTGGGAAATGTTAGAAACCTCAAATTAGGTTTTTTTTTCTGTGAAAAATAAAAACAGACATTTTTATATTGGTTCTTGATACAAGATCTGTCAAATGTTTTCCTTATTTTTTATCTCTGTGCATCTAATCTAATGGTTGCCTAGCAACTAATGATGCCTCTCACTTCAATGTTGATGTGTTTTGGACTTGAATTTTATAGTCTGCCGTTTTCAAGCGAGGGTCAAGGAAAGTGATTTGCAATGCATATTAAGTCTGATTTATAAAGCAAACAACATGCAATGCGTATAAAGAAATTTGAAGCCTGTAAATTACACAAAACTAAGGATGGGATGATGCACTGCTGGAATTACTGGAAAAACTGACAGCTAATTAAGCACGGAACGCAAACACTGAAACAATGGGCACATTAGGCATTGCATTTTAAGAAAATAATACAAGAAAGTATCGTTACTGCTATATGTTCTCGATATACAGTATGTAATACACCAACCCTACTTAAAGAAAAATTTTACCCCCAAAATGAATATTTAAGCAACCGTTCTGCAAAACACAGAACTCTGTCTGTTAATTGGCTCATGTGACCTAACATGTATGATTGGTTTGTTTGGTTTGTTTGTGTGCACCGTGAATCCTAAGATCCCAGGGGGGCAGTCCTTATTTTTTAAAATGGCAATTTTCTATTTAGGATTACCCAATGGCACATACTATAAAAAGCAACTGGAAGCTTAGTGTTGGCAGTGAGACTCAAAAGAAGGCAAACGGGCAGAATATGGTGCCAGGGAACTCCACTGTGAGGATAGCAGGCAGTTAAGGGGGGATTTTGTTACTGGGGGGTTAGTTCTCCTTTAAAATGTTTAAACACATTTCCTTTTTCTCTGTAACAATAAAACAGTACCTTGGACTTGATCCGAACTAAGATATAATTAAGCCTTATTGGAGGCAAAACACTACTATTGGGTTTATTTAATGTTTAAATTATTCTTTAGCAGACTTAAGATATGGAGACCCAAATTACAGAAAGATCCCTTATCTGGAAAACCCCAGGTTCCCGTCTGTGTTCCCCTTATAAGACAGAATCCAAAAAGTCAGCTGAAAATAAATATTGCGAAACATGGGAGATAATGCTGTGCAAATAGGTTGTAATGAATTTTCCCACTACGGCTATAAGCCAAGTTTTTCAGCATCCAAAATGTGCTGAAAAAGTCTACCTTGGCTTATACACGGGTCAGCGGTACCCGACCCGCTGAGATTGCAGTCACTTTTAATCATTCCTATACCAACAGTTCACTTGGGGAGAGACTGCAATATCCCACAATGCCCTCTGTTGGTTATATGAAAGAATAACAGTGCGCCCTCTGTTGGTTATATGAAAGATTAACAGTGACTGCAATATCACACAGCGCCATCTGTTGGTTGTATGAAAGAATAACAGGGACTGCAATATCACACAGTGCCATCTGTTGGATGTATGAAAGAATAACAGAGACTGCAATATCACACAGCGCCATCTGTTGGTTGTATGAAAGAATAACAGTGACTGCAATATCACACAGCACCATCTGTTGGTTGTATGAAAGAATAACAGGGACTGCAATATCACACAGTGCCATCTGTTGGTTGTATAAAAGAATAACCGGGACTGCAATATCACACAGCGCCCTCTGTTGGTTATATGAAAGATTAACAGTGACTGCAATATCACACAGCGCCATCTGTTGGTTGTATGAAAGAATAACAGTGACTGCAATATCACACAGCACCCTCTGTTGGTTATATGAAAGATTAACAGTGACTGCAATATCACACAGCGCCATCTGTTGGTTGTATGAAAGAATAACAGTGACTGCAATATCACACAGCACCCTCTGTTGGTTATATGAAAGATTAACAGTGACTGCAATATCACACAGTGCCCTCTGTTGGTTATATGAAAGAATAACAGTGACTGCAATATCACACAGCGCCCTCTGTTGGTTATACAAAAGATTAACAGTGATGGCAATATCAAACAGCACCCTCTGCACATGGTAGTGGGACAGTGGGACAATGCACATAGTAATCCGTTTGGCAATTCTCTGTCACCATCAGCTTTGCAAAGAAGTCTGGTTGATCGCTGGGGGGGTCACTTTGGCAGAATGTGCGCTGCTGGGAGACAGGGCTGTAGTTGTGTCTAGGCTTATACGCGAGTCAATAAGTTTTCCCAGTTTTTGTAGGTAAAATTAGGTACCTCGGCTTATACACGGGTCGGATTATACACGAGTATATACGGTAATCTCTAATTTTATTGCTACCATAGTGAATTGTCATATTGTTAAATTCAGTTCATTGCTGATGGTATCAGGAGACATAATGGCAACACTGGCTACACTGAATATTTTTAAGGTACGAATCTACTCTTCAGCTACTGACTTCACAAAAAAACAAACAGCCCTACAGGGAACCTTAATTCTTATCATTCAGAAGATATAAATGATGTTTTCTTCAAAGCCTCTTTTAATGAGAAAAAAACTGCAGCATTTACTAATTGCTACAGCCTGACGTTTGATCTTTTCACTAGAGACACTGGTTATGACAGAAATAGACTGCCACAGAAAGACAAACCAAGCCGTGAATCACTTATAGTTTCCTCCCATGGGGATGAGAATGACTGCAATGTGTTTACACTCATTTAAACCACCAATTTTCTACTTAAGCATTTCACACTGCAGTATGACTAAGAGTACGAGCACATGATTGACTGACCATTGGTCTGAGGTATAAGCTTTTTCATATTTATAATTTTAATATTGGTACAATAAATTCATTAAAAAATCCAGTTTGCAGTCAATGTCCAAAACCTCTTTCCCAGCAGTAACTAGCAATGATATAGCTCTGGCCATTGTACGGGGTCAAACGGATTTATCTAATTTGACAATGAATTTAAGGCAGCCCAAAAACCAACTACTGCTTCCCTTCAATGGACTATGAAACATGTGACAAGTGCTGTCAAAAAAACAAAATAAGCATTTTCAAGCTGAAAAGCCATGAATTTGGTAGTTGTGATAGTTACTAGACAATTTCCCTCAAATGCCCTTTTTTACCCAACTATGTAACCAATCTGCCCAACACACAACAGTTGCTAAAAACCAATCACAAGCCTATGCCTCACAATAATCCATGGAAATTCCAGTATTCTCACTTTTACAATTCCCCCTAGGAAAGTCCCACTCCACTAACTAAACTCCCAATTTCCTACACCACTTCCAAGTCTATCCACCATAAGGGTGGGAGGGAATCTGTTCTCACCACACCTGTCTTTGACCTTTCAACCACTTCTTTTAAAAGTTCCCATACTCTATATTCAGTAACTATAACCCCTCAAAAATTCTCAACCCCTCAAAACCTAGTTCCAGTCATCCCTGGGTTCACATGTGAATTACAGGGGGGCAATGATAGTTACTCACACTTGTAAATACCATCTAGCCATAGAGAAAATACACCAGGCACATTGTTTCTGGGCCCTTTTCATTTCACCTGATTTTGTGCCAGTAGCTCCTTTATATACATTTTATTGGAAAGCTCTTGTAATCTACTTGCTATATAGCTGTGCATGAAAGAAATGAAGAGGTTAAAGACAGCAGTTATAAACAACAAAACAAACAGAAACATGCCCAACATAAAAATAAAATGGATGCTTATCTTCTTGATGAAATATATCTTGTTATCCCATTCTACACACCACAGCTGTTTCATCAATCAACCAATAATTTAAAAAGTTAATATATAATTACCCCTACATTTAATTCATGTTCAGTGCCCTTTACAAATTAAATATTTTCTAACATCTGCTTCCAGCTAATGAGAATGACATTCCAAACAGCAGGTAGCGGCAATTCACTGGACTGTAGGTCAGGCAATATTTTCTCACATATTTCTTCTCATTGAAAAAAAATAAATATGGATATGAGGAAAGCTATATAACAATAATGATGATATTACTTAATATGACCCTTGCTGGAAATAATGTATTTTACTTGCCTTCCTATAAATTAATATCTCAACCTGTTCATTGTGCGTATTACCTTGAAGAGCAAGTATTCCCTTTGTATGGTAGGACATTCCAGCTACCCTCAAGAGGTAAAATGCTGTGCGTTAACTATCTAACAAAAATCTAGATTATATGGCTCAAGGGCAAAGGGGCATGCAGTGATTTTACTGAGGGGGTGCATGACTGGAAATCCTAATATTCTAGCCTATTAATTTTTAGTATTAGCAAAAATAAAATATAAAAAAAATGATCAAAAAGGAA
This sequence comes from Xenopus petersii, assembly GCA_038501925.1. NCBI lineage: Eukaryota > Metazoa > Chordata > Amphibia > Anura > Pipidae > Xenopus > Xenopus petersii. Next base: position 36,252,802 of record CM076688.1, read on the forward strand.
GATCAGTTGAAATGTTGCTAAAAACTGCTCATTCTATATCATACGTGGGGGCCAATTCACTAACTTCGAGTGAAGGATTCGAAGTAAAAAAACTTCAAATTTCGAAGTGTTTTTTGGGCTACTTCGACCATCGAATGGGCTACTTTGACCTTCAACTATGACTACGACTTCGCATCGAAGGATTTGAACTAAAAATCGTTCGACTATTCAACCATTCGATAGTCGAAGTACTGTCTCTTTAAGAAAAAACTTCGACCCCCTAGTTCGCCATCTAAAACCTATCGAACTCAATGTTAGCCTATGGGGAAGGTCCCCATAGGCTTTCCTAAGTTTTTTTTGATCGAAGGATATTCCTTCAATTGTTGGAGTAAAATCCTTCGAATCGTTTGATTCGAAGGATTTAATCGTTCGATCAAAGGAATAATCCTTCGATCTAACTACTTGCACTAAAATCCTTCGACTTCGATATTCGAAGTCAAAGGATTTTAATTCCCAGTCGAATATCGAGGGTTAATTAACCCTCGATATTCGACCATTGGTGAATCGGCCCCCTAAAGTTAACTCGGAGTTGAACCACCCCTAATCCACTTGGAGATGTGACGGCTAGTTGGGGTATAAGCCCCCCCCCTCAGTGGGGGCCTATCTGGGGATCACAAAACTGAACTGTGTCTTTTTCTTTCTTTCTCTATTAGGTTTGCTTTTATAAATGACTGCCAGTCCATCAGGTCATTTAAAAAGTCTATTTCTGTCTCACTTCCAGGAGTTTCCACACAAGGTGGCTCCATTATTGGCTATAACAAAATAATGAATGTAATTCATCCTACAAATGCTGCTGTATTCCTAAAGAGTTAAAACCCAGACTCAATTGTATTCCTTACTAGATTTGTAAAAGGTATGCCGAGGTAATTATGTACTTCTCAATTGTCCAGATTAAACCAGAGTATATTTATTCAAAATATAAAATGCATTTAATCCATATGCTTTAATCTATAAGAGATAGCTAGTTTATTAATCATACAATTCAAAGACAGTATTCCCCCTTTATCATTTGTGTGTCTATATTTTTAATTAGTCTTTTCCTGATTGTGATCATTGTGTTTTACATTTTCTATACTGTTTGAATGAAATACCCTAGTCTTTGCTAGAATGGTTTACATTCCCCTTGTGATTATGAAAAAACACTCTATATCCAACCACAGAGTAGTTTCACCTTTGCAGTTGACTTGTGGTCACTCAGAGCAGACATTGCTAGAAATAATGAACAATGATTAATGTAGAGATTAACAAAGTAGTTTAAAAGTTTTAAAATAATGCAAATCGGTAGAGATCTGTAGCTTGGAAGCACTTTTCTGAATATATATAAACAATAAAAATAAAGACTTTGTAAGGACATCATTCATTACTTATTAGTTGCGTGGGAATCTAATATATGTTTTTCCTTATTCCTAACTCTTAATTCTGGATGAATAGATAGATATGATATAATTATATATACTAAATATATAAATCGGCATACAACATGTTATCCAGAATGCTCGAGACCTGGGGTCTACTTGAAAATCATGTAAACATTAATCAAACCCAAATTAGGATCAAGTACTATTTTATTATTACAGATAAATCATTTTTAAAAAATCGATTAAATAAAATGAAATTTATGGGAGATGGCCTTTCCGTAATTCCGAGCTTTCTAACTGATCCTGTATAATTCTACTTGTGTTGATATTTGCTTTTTTTTTTCTATAAAATTAGAATTGGTTAATTTATATTTCTCTAGTTCTCATCATCATTTCTACCACAGAATACATATTCACATCCAGAAGTAGCGATGAGGGAAACGCATTGAAGTCAATGGGCATCAACATTTTTTTTACTTGCGTCAATTTTTTACGTACAACAGTTTTCCTTTCCTCAAATGCATTAATGTCATTGGGCATTTTTTTCTTATGGCATCTATTTAGTCCAGATTTATTAAAGTCAATGGGCGTTTTTTCTTATGGCGACTATTATGGCTGGCGAAAAAATGTGCACATCACTATCCAGAAGTATATAATTACCCATGTCATCATGTTTCATTTTCTCTTGAACCAGTCGATGGGTAAAAAATTATCATATAACTAAGCCTCTGATTGTCTTAAAGGGTTAAAATTCTTTCTTGGTTAGAAATGAGATTAATTCTCACCATCAGCATATGTTATGATATTAATTTACACACTCCGTAGTCATTTAATACTAACTGAGCTCAAAGAAATATAAATTCCATAAGAAATAATTGCATTTGTAATAAATGCTTGATTTTCCTTTACGCAATACTGGGTGTTTGGAAATGATCTCCCATTTCTTTTACCTTGGTTCGGGAAATGAATTATTGAGAAATAAATTAAGGCTGGTGAAACAGTTTGTGTTCTTTGGAAACAGTGTTAGCTTGACAGTAACATATATATAAACCTGAGGCATGAACAAAATAAAATGCCATATTCTTGCGTTGTGTTTTAAAAGTTAAATACTATTTTGTTTATTTATAGTTTTCATCATATTACTGATTTTTTTAGTTGAGGTTTCAGAACTTTAGTGCAATTTTTCCATTATTTATTTTGAAACTTTAACATTATTTTATTCTGTATTTTACAAAGCTTACAAACAAACCAATGAGGCACTAGAGGTTGTTGTCCCTGATAATAAACAGTACATCCCTCAGCCCTCTTGCAAACCAGTTCAGGTAAACAGCCAAATCATGCTATAAAGTAAACTGACTCATAAAACTTTGTCTTTAATATTTAATATTTAAAACTAATAATACATTGGACAATGCCCACACAGCACACAAGACCAAGTATATACAGACCCACTGCCTTAAACGAGTACATGCAGTGCAGGACTTTAGCCTTAAAAACTGATATATTAAAAAACGCATAAAGTGGTGGGTGAGGGTATGAAGTTACCGCTGAGTATTGCGGACTGTTCTAGTTAAGTTTAAATACTTTTAAAGATTAGAATAATCCATTTCCACGCCAATGAGGCAACTTGAGACTGTCGCCTCAGTCGGCAGCGCCCCACTAGGTACCAGGGGCGGCAAAAATGCCGCTCCTGGTACTTTAAGAGCCGAATTTCCGGAAATTCGGCTCTTCTACCGCATTAGGCTCTCTGCGCTAGTGCACTGGCCCTCTCTGCTGCCCTGATGGACCCCCCCCGGACCCCCTCAGGCGCAAAACGGTAAGCGCATGGGGGAGGGGGGGCGGCGGAGGGCCAGGATTGCCCCTGTCCATTTCCCCTCCCTTCTTTGACCAAATTCCCTCATAGCCAATTCTGCCTACCTACGTTGGTAATGGATGGGAGCTGCTTCCCCACCTTCCACCTATGCTGCCCAATGCGTTTCACCATCTCTACGACTTCTTCAGAGGCATAGGTGCTGGTCGCTTGTCACCTTCAGGTTTAAATAGGCATCTGGTAGCATTTCTTGTGGTGGCGCTTCGTGTATGCTTCACTTCCAGTTGTGCCGCAGTTGACACGATCTGGATAATTTTGCCCTTACTTGCACTAGATCACTACTGCGCATACGTGATATTCTTCTTTGCCAGTACACGGACATACTGTATAATCAAAAGCTACCCAATAAGGATTGTTTTAATCATGAAAGTCAGTAAAGTACAAGTAATAGTGCCATCAAATCTTGCCATTATCAGTCATAGCCCAGAACTTAAATATATAGAATGGCTTATTGAATTGTTACCTAGAGCGGTACTTATGTCACAAATGTTTAAAGAAACTGTGCAAATGTAACCTTTCAGTCTGTTAGTGGTTCACATAATGGCTTTGTGTGAGTCGATCACAGAGATTTCTACTACGTCTAAATGTTTTGAGTAGTTTCTCACCCACAACTTATTTAGCTCATTGTCTTGTTGGAGTATATGCCAATGCATATTTAATATATGTCTGATGTCCATATATTCATTGCTAAAACTTCAGATGATTCTAATGCCTTTGGGATCTGTTTCAAGTGCCCTTTTATAGGCTTTTTTGAGAGAATTATGTTTATAACCACATTCTTTGAAACGCCAGAATAGTTTTTTGGCCTCTTTTTTGAGTTCATCGACTGTGCTGCATAGTCTTTCGACTCTCAAGTATTGGCCAACTGGAATACCTTGAATGGTATTCATAGGGTGTTGAAGACTGTTGGTGGCTGTTTCTTTTCTATATACGGAGGTTTCTATGTTTTTGTTATTTGCTTAGTCTCGAAAAACTCAAATATCTAAGAAATTAACAGTGTTACTGTCAATTTGTGCTGTCGCCTTCAAATTTATAATGTTGATGTTAAATTCATTAACAAATTCAAAGAACAGTTTGCTTGTGCTTGACCATATTAGTACTATATAAACAAAAGAAAAAAGAACCCCAATTGCCTCCCACTCGTACAGCAGTTCCTCAGATGTTACACTACTTATAAAATATTTTGTGATTGCGTGAGGGCAATCACTGAACGTTAAAAATACTAATGTGCTTGGTTTGCACAAATTACAATTATATTAAAGTGCCAGTGCTATAAGAATTAATTCAGTTAGCTATACTTAGACTTAAAGGTTGATAGATACTCAATACAATTAATGCTTTACACAAATAAATAATTAACCTTTTAATCCAGTGTATTATCCAATACCTTATATTTTCACCCACAATCAATCCGACCAGGAATTAATGAGAATAAAAATACTAAAGTGCTTTAAGTGCTAATAGGTTTATTGTAAGGTAGCAATTACTAAAATTTCATAATTGCTTACAAATTTATTAGTTGTAAAGTGCTAAACAGTGCCAAGTAATTAATAATCAATGATGATTAGTGTAGTTGATATAAAGAGGACCGCAATTAATGGGATAAATAGTTTAAAAACACACAAAATGCTCAGGTTAAAAAGTTTCAAGAAGGAAATAGAAAATTGGAGAGGGTGGAGCTGTCCCAAAAGCTGCTACCTGAATTGTTTTCTATCCCTGGGACACCACAAAGATAAGGAGGTCATCTATATAGCACAGCCAGAGTGGTATATGTTGAGTATAGTCTAACAGTTTGTCTCCAAACACTAAATTCCTCTCCCAGCAGCCTAAATAAATATTGGCATATGAGGGAGCACATGTATTTCCCATTAGTTGGTGGAAGTATTTACTGTTAAAGGTAAAGTAATCGTGTGTGATTACAAATTCTACTAGTTCAACTACAAAATTTGGTGTTCTAGAGAAGATCATAGGTGTCTCCCTTCCATCATGGACATTTACACCACTTGCTGCCTCTGTAAAGCCACCATCATTGTGGCTGATCCAACACACCCCTCACACTCATTGTTCACACTCCTGCCATCTGGAAAAAGGTACCGAAGCATTAGGGCCCTCACTACCAGACTGTGTAACAGTTTCTTCCCCCAAGCCATAAGGCTCCTGAATACTCAGGGACCGGAAAGATCCTTCTCACACACTCCATCTGACCTTACTATATACCACAACGTTACACAGCCACTGTATTCCATTGTATAAATAAATAGCCATTGGATACAATTGTTCTCTATGAGCACATTTGCACTTTATCATGTTCTTACTACTATCATATCACAATGATACACCCATCATGCATTATTTACTTAACATATTACATCTACTGAGTGTGCACTGTCTTGTCCTGTCCCTGCACTGTGCTGTCCTGTCTTGCAGGAGTTGCATATTTTTGCACTTGCACTTTTTGTCTGTTGTCCGGTATTTCTATGTTGTGTGTAGCACCATGGTCCTAGAGGAACGTTGTTTCGTTTCATTGTGTACTGTACAAACGTATATGGATGAAATGATAATAAACTCACTCTTGACTTGACTCTTGTTCTATGAATTGTTGTCCTCATTGCATGAGAGTATCTCTAACGGCAGTCAGACCGACTTTGTGTGGAAAGCTAGTGTATAAAGATTCCATATCTAAATATTGGTCTGTGCCTAAGGTGATGCATCTGTGGTGTCTTGTTTTAAAATCTCATCAATGTACTTGAGGACTTGAGTTACTGGAGGGTTCAATCAAACTGCCAATACCTGAGACAATGGGACGTCCTGGTGGAGATTGGGAGTTTTTGTGAATTTTGGGGATGGTGTAAAAAGTAAGTATGACTGGTGATTTCACTGTCATAAAGTCAAATTCGTCTTCGTTGATCACCATCTTATCTAACCCTGTCTTCAAAATTGGAGAAAATATTGCTTGAAAGTCTCTAGTGGGGTTTTTGTAACTCTGTATAGCAACTTTTATCACTAAGTTGCCTCATATACATTCTTTCACATACGCACTTCTGTCATGGATGACAATGTTGCCACCCTTATCGCTAGGTTTGATCATAATCTCCTTATTATATGTTGCAATTGTTTCAAACCTTGACTCTCCTTCCAAGATAAATTGTTATCAGTGCATGATTTAGAGCTGGTACTGTTGTACAGATGTCTGAGGTCATGTATACGTGCCTCTATAAACACATTGAGTGAAAATACTTTTAGATTTAAATGTAGTGAATGGACCCCTGATCTGATCGATATCGGTGTCATTTTCATCCAACAACTGACAGAGGTCTTCTAAAGCTCTGGGTTCTTCACAAGACCATTCTGATTGTTTGGAAACTTTAGCAAAGTGTTTATGTAACAACAGTTTCCTAGATGTAAATCTTTAATCCCATTAAATAATTTAAATGTGTCAGTTGTTGCAAATGATACCCCTTTTTGAAGTGCTCTTTGTTGGTATTTATCAAGCATGTGTGTGGATAAATTAAAAATTTGTAAGGCATCAGTGTTACTTATTTGTTTATTCGGAAGCCCCATTTCTGTCTCTTAGTCTCTCTTTGTTCCCAGATCCCTTATGGGGTACCCCTAAAAAAGAGGAGGAAGGGGTATTTCTTGGGTTTCTATCCCTGAAAAAATTTCTATTCTGTCTTTCACCCCTTGTGTTCGTTGTTGGTGTGTCACTCGACTCACTGTCCAATGTGTCTGCACCAAACTCTGATCCACTGGAAACAGTACTTAGGTTTTTAGTGGGGTTTGCCCCTACGTTGTATAAGTTGTATTAGTCAATCTTATCTCTACAAAATGTTTTCCATTTTTACAAATTTACAAAGCTTGTCTATACAGAAGTATACCTTTGACATTTTCTTTCTTTTTGAATGTTTTCTGTAAAGCATTTGTAATGTGACGGTTCGTCCTAAAATGTCCTATAAATTTGGCTTTTGCGCCTTTGCACGACAAGCCTATAAATCCTTTGAGGGATTTTGAGTAGTCAGCAAACTTCAGAACTCTGCATTCTTCACAGTGGGATTCTCCCTTATAATATCTTCACAGAAAAAGTCCTCTCTTAGAATAAATATTTGGCAGCATCTACATATATAATTTTCAATCGCTCTTCTCAGACTCAGTTTCCATTTTTCTATCAAAATGGTAATGTGGGGTTTCTGTAACCAGATAAAGAAGTGAACCCAAATCATAATTATTGTTCATGTGCCCCAAACTATGGCAAACAACATTAATCTGTATTTTTCTTTTAAAAGTGATGTTGATATACAGTATTTCTTTATTCCTCAAAACTGACTTCAACCCTTATAACGACTACCAATAAGGCATGAATAAGAACATTAGGGTTCTTCTACTTCGTTAGTAATAAACGAGGCATAGCTAATATATTCACTTTTGGTTTTCAATTCCATCTCAATATTTGTCTATCTGCCCCCTCTTTCATGTCTCTTCTTTGACCAGTCACTGAGATAAATGCACACTGTGCACTTCTTTGTACAAAAGGTGAAATCTATATTAAATAAAAGAATGGAGAATCTCAGCTATGATAAAATACTGATCAAGTGGACATTGTTTACATTGCAGGGGCATATGGTATGATCACTTTGTATAAACCAACAATTCATTTAATACTGTACATTTTCAGCATAAGTACTATTAATTGTACACACGTTGAGCATTTAATTAATGCAACTATGCATAAATTAAATTGTTACTATGCAACTGCATACCATATCTACATTTCACTGAACTTTCTTAAATGGGAACAATCAAATTATTTGACCTTTTTCAAATTGCTTACAACTTCATATATTTAGCAAGCGAAAACCTAAAGGTATAAAGGTATAATATCAACTACTGTGGAGTTTTGTTATTTCATTGTTGTTCTGTTCTGTATTACCAGCTCTGCTAACTGGGATAAATGCATTTTTTTTTATAGAAGTGTTACTTTGCATGGATTGCAATTCTTTGCCTAGCTAATAAACAATATTACTTGTATCATTAATCAGGATGAAACATAATGAGGCAACATAATTAACAGGAAATAGGTTCTTCCAGGCCAGTTTAATTAAAGGTATAACTAGATTGTCTTTTACTTATTAGAATGACTGAGATGCTGCCACAAAAACAAAAACTCAGAATAAAAGGGGTTATCAAGTGCCAGTGTGGCCTATTATACATGGGTGAAACCACAAAGTACATTAAAAGGGGGTAAAATGTGAATCGTTAAGTTAATGGTTACTGTATAATTAGTTTGCCCATTAGATGGTTTAATTACAGTGTAGAAGCATTTATAGGGAGTACAACTAATTGCAGAAGAGTTGAGGGTGGAGACTAGAATGTTATAAAAAGGGGAGGTTCTACAAGAAATAGGGGATGTGTCACGGGAAGATGTGGCACTCAGGAAGTCACTAAAGCAGTGGAGGCTGCCCAATAGCAGGAGGTACCAAATTTAGCTAGTGAGAGGCCAATCATGTGTAATAGCACACTATAGTGATATGAGCTGTAATAGCACACTATAGTGTTGTAAGGCGAGATAGGATACTTAGCATGGGCAGCTGTAACCCCAACAAGGAGTAAGTGGGTATAGTGACCCAGCGGATACTCCACCAGTCAGAATTAGAGTGGTTAGTTAGGGCACTGGAAGGAAGCCGGTGAAAGGTTTTGGAGTCCCACTGGAAAGCACCTGATAAGCACCTAGCAAGATGCAGCAGGTTGATAGTACAGATGGGAGAGAACACTGGAGGAACAATGTAGTGTATTTGGGTAACCAACCAAACTGTGCAATTATTCTGGATGCTTTGTACTGTAAATGTATGCCCTGTTGGAGTGTGCCTGTCTGTGACAGTGTGAAGTGAGACCAACTTTAATAAATACGTTTCTGTTTTATTGCAACTCCCTGTGTCTTTAGTCTGGGCAACTTCTTGAAGAACTGCTTACAGACAGTATCAGTCAACATAAATTTATTATTTGGACAGGGTTTATAGGCAGATGGGGCAGGGTGGGAGTGTTTTTTCATTTTAAAATGTAATTGGGAAACAAATAGTTTTTATGGCTTTACTCAAAATGTTGCCTGTCTTTTCAAAAATGTTGTATCAAAAACTTAGTGGTGTGCAAAGCATTTTATTTTTAGATGTATGCCTGTCTGATGTATTCTTTTAAACTGCCAAAGCTACACCTCTCCTACTTCTTGGACAGAGAGCTCACCTACAGCCCCACCTCTTTTCACAGGTGATGACTAATTCATTCTGACACTTATACTGATTTTCAGCCTGAGTGAACACAACCCCTGTTCTCCACATCTGCTCTGTCTGGGAAAAATGTACTTTCCCTGTGAGGCATTTCCAGTTACTGTGCACAATACTGTATATAAAAACAGATATTAGTGAGATGTAAACTGTATATAGAAAGTAATATGAAGAAATGACATAGCTTCACAAGAACAGGGATTGTTTGTCCATATATTGCAATATATTTAAGATGGACAACTACGTCAAAGTCATCCCATTTCTGGCCAGTCCTACGCTTAATTTTCATCTGATTCATTAAGAATTCTATTGCTTCATTATACATTTTACAAAGGGACTAAGTTTTACCTGCAACTTACTAGCTGCTTTCAAAGTAAAACTCCCAAACTTGGCTGCCCTTTTATTAGACACCAGTGGGATCACCTGACTATAGCTGGGAAGTGTTGTGTTCACTGGTCAGCCTTTCAGTGTTCTGTATGTGATACTAAGGCTCCAGAAACAGGTGGCACATTAACAGCAACTTTCTGCAAGTTTATTCAGCAATGAACATATAACTTAACACCAAACATCAGGGTGCAACCATGCTGTGCAAGAAAGAGAGTGAGTGAGTGAGAGAGAGACATAGCAGAACAGGCACTGGAAAAAAACTGCTGAAGGTGCAGCACAGCGCCCTCTATATTAATCCATTGGTAAAGTCACAGACAAATACACTACAGGAAGGGTGGGAGCTACAACAAGGAGCTGGTCACTGCTCCTATATAACTATAACAAACAAGGGAAAGTTGTGCTCACCACTAATCTGCTTTAAGAGAGCGGATTGCCACTGGCTAAAATGACAGCGGGCAAAGAACTTTGAGCCCACCTGGCGTTAGAATAACAGGAGAGATGAAAGAAGCATAGAAGTATTTATCCCTACACCGTAAGCATAATACTATGAAAATCGCTATAGGCATGATGCTGTATCTACACCAACATAAATTGTAACTATTATAACCAATCACAACTGAAAAATGTCTATTATTTTCTGTTTTGTGTTGATAAAACAATAAAACTTACCTTTAAAAAACTATGAAATCAATTTACACCCAGCTCTTCTAAAATTAAATTGAACAAAAAACATTTAAAAGTCATTCTGCTTATTTATGTAAATTCACCAGACTACCCTCTAGCTGTGCATATAGAATGAAAGGAACCCATTAATGTTGGAATTTTATTACATGATGTAATTTGCCCTTCTGAAAATTGAATTCTGCACATTAATTTTGCATATTTTTTCATATTTCTGTTACGAAAATCAAATAGCTAAAAATTAATTGATATGTTATGAGACATGTAAACAGTAAGAGAAAGACAGTTCTACAGCAATACTACAAAACTGAAAGTGCCGCTGCTTATGAAAAGCCATTTTATACCTAGAGCCATATCCTATCAAAAGAATAAGCAAGAGTATAGAGAGCTTACACCCAGGCAGAAGGTAGAAGTTTTCAGATGTTTTGGGTTGAAGCCCCTATAATTTGCTTTAACATTTGATTTGTCCCACTTTCATAAATTGAAAACCATGCTTACATAACTGGATGTCATGTAAGCATGGTTTTCCATATATGAAAGTGGGACAAATCAACATCCAGTTAAAGGAAAAATAACAGAAATATGCATTTACCAGGGAGAGAGTCTGGTATTTAAGCTTAGGGGTGCCTTACCCTGCCACCTTTTGAGCTGAGTGGTCACCCAGAATGTTGGAGCGCTCCCCCACCCACCCTATTATTACATTAGGTCCAGCATTCCATGTGGCCACTTCACAGTCCTGGACTTTTTGAGGAATGTAGCTGACAATTTCTCATCACTTGCCCTATTTTTATTTGCTTATTGCACTGGCTATCTCCTATGTTATTGTTTTGGTGTGGTTATGCCATTTGATGCAAGTTCTTAAAGTTAACTTTAGATAACTTTGTGGCGCCTGGCATTTGGTTTGTTTTTGGCATGGCAAGGGCTGTGATATATATAATCAGTGGTGTAACTATAGAGGAAGCAGACCCCGCAGTTGCAGAGGGGCCCAGACCACGGGGTCAGCTTCCTCTATAGGAACATTACTAAGCAAGTATTTGTGTGCCTTGTTGTGCCCCTTCCTTGCATGGTCCCTGTGTGGGCACACTATAAAGATTTAAATTTTTTACAATTATTGATAAATGGTTGGGGATAGCTAAATGAAAATAAGACATACAGTAGCCACCCAAATTGTAATGTAATCTTTCTTAGTTTTCTTTATTATTATGCTCACTAAAGTCTGAGTTTAGGCACCAGAGTACCTTTGGAGAAAGGTCAACACTGTTTTAAGCCTCAGTTTAGAATTCTTTGCGTTACAAGCCTCATTTTGAGGCTAACTTCCATGCCCAGAAAGTTTGAAAGTGGAGTTTGTCATTGTATCCCTATTTATTGTATTTTGTACTCCGTCCTATACAGGAATTTTCCCTATTTGAGGAGCTCTGATCAGTGGTATTCTCTGCAAAATAACTGTGGTGGTCAAGATGTCCTATGTGCCCTATCACTAGGTATGCCAGAAAAGGACTGAAAGGTAAACTGGGACTAAGAGATTACTTGTACAGAAAGCTGTGCTGTATTTACATTATTGCAAAAGTTCCTTGATTATGTCATATATGTCTGGTAAGATCTACAGGGGTTTTAATTGTGTTCTTTCTAAAGGTAAAGTTCCTCACCTTGGTTCATTACCAAGAGAAGTCTTGGATCCTAGACCATCTACATCCTATATAAGACATGTTGTTCCGAGCATTACGTTTCAAACTGCAATATTATAATTTCAGTCCTTAAAACCAAATAAACCCCAAACTCATTTTGTATAATTGCTTCCAAAGCATTTTGACAACAAGATGGCAACAAGTCAAAAGAAGATAAACAATAATTAATTTTTCAAACAGTAAAGGTCACACAGTATACACCATGCACCATGATTTAAAATTTGTCAGCATCTTCCGAAAGCTAAGAAATGGTCCTTATCCTCGTGTTTTCCTTTCTGATCTTGTTAATCACAGCAACCATGTTATCACGGAGATGCTGGATTTGTTCTAATCAGAGGCAGCTCCACAGACTTTGTGCTAATTAGCTGCTTTGATGGAGAACAGATACATTAAATCTGCTCTTTTATCATTTTCATTGTCAATCAGAAAATCTAGGAGCAATTATTAAATTATTAAAAGTAAATCAATAATGCCCATATTTATGAATCTATAGCCCTCAATTTTGAGTGCAAAAAAATGGACGCAATATTTTTCTCAGATTTCACATCACTGTCTTCCTGTCTGGCTCATGTTTGTCTAACATTCCTTGCAGGATGCTGCCACTTTACAGAGTGATTTGTCTAAGTTGGGAAACTGGGCAGCAAACTGGAAAATGAGGTTCTATGTTGATAAATGCAGGTTATGCACTTTGGCAAAAATAATATAAATGCAAGTTATACACTAAATGGCAGTGTGTTGGGAGTTTCCTTAAATGAGAAGGATCTAGGGGTCTTTGTAGATAACACGTTGTCTAATTCTGGGCAGTGTCATTCTGTGGCTACTAAAGCAAATAAAGTTCTGTCTTGCATAAAAAATGGCATTAACTGAAGGGATGAAAACAGAATTATGCCTCTTTATAGGTCCCTGGTGAGGCCTCATCTGGAGTATGCAGTGCAGTTTTGGACTCCAGTCCTTAAGAGGGATATAAATGAGCTGGAGAGAGTGCAGAGACGTGCAACTAAACTGGTTGGAGGGATGGAAGGCTTGAATTATGAGGGGAGACTGTCAAGGTTGGGGTTGTTTTCTCTGGAAAAAAGGCGCTTGCGAGGGGACATGATTACACTTTACAAGTACATTAGAGGACATTATAGACAAATAGCAGGGGACCTTTTTACCCATAAAGTGGATCACCGTACCAGAGGCCACCCCTTTAGACTAGAAGAAAAGAATGTTCATTTGAAGCAACGTAGGGGGGTTCTTCACAGTCAGGACAGTGAGGTTGTGGAATGCACTGCCGGGTGATGTTGTGATGGCTGATTCAGTTAATGCCTTTAAGAATGGCTTGGATGATTTTTTAGACAGACATAATATCAAAGGCTATTGTGATACTAAACTCTATAGTTAGTATAGATATGGGTATATAGAATTTATGTGAAAGTAGGGAGTGAGGTGTGTATGGATGCTTGGTTTTCATTTGGAGAGGTTAAAACATTACAGTTTATTCCAATTTTAAAAAAAACCCTATTGTTTCATAAATTCAAATTCTGATAAATAAGTCCACTCGTGTGCACTGCAGAGTGTTATTGTAGCTCAATATCCTTTGTACCACAGGTATATGATCCGTTATCCAGAAACCTGTTATCCGGAAAGATCCAAAATATGGGAAGGCCATTTCCCATAGACTCCACTATAAGAAATAATTCACATAATTAAAAGAGATTTCCTTTTTCTCTGTAATAATAAAACAGTACCTTGTACTTCATCCAAACTAAGATATAATTAATCCTTATTGGAACGAAAAATATCCTATTAGTTTTGTTTAATGTTGAAATATATTTTTTAGTAGACTCAAAGCATCAAGATCCATATTATAGAAAACCCCAGGTTTCGAGCATTCTGGATAACAGCTCCCATACCTGTATTCAGGCCCGGATTTGTGGGAAGGCCACCTAGGCCCGGGCCTAGGGTGGCAGGATTTTAGGGGGGCGGCATGCTGGCCAACCACACCCACATTGGTTCAAAAACACTGGAGATACAATCTCCATGAAAATTTGCATGAAGAAAGGGTAGGGGACAGGGGGGACAAACGGCAGTGGGCCTAGGGGTGCCCGCTATGTAAATCCGGCCCTGCCTGTATTTAGACATAAGCTTTCATGAGAGGAGGAAACAGAATATACATATGAAAAAATGTATAATTGCAACAAAAATAATGAAAACATTAAACAATACATATATGCAGAAATCACATTTTATTGCAGTATTTATGCTGGTAGTATATATTATTTTTCATTTGGCTGATTATGAAGCAAGCTTTTGTGAAGTGTTAATATCAATTCCAAAATGAGGATGCGTGGCACGTTAAATATGGGCGGATGGAAAATGAATTGTCAGATAGAATTATTCTTTCTGTGAGTTGTTGCTGTCTACACATCACTATTTTGTATTCAGAAACACTGTCCTGTGTAATTTCTAATGCATATATTCAAACGCTTTCAGCAAGCGAAGCCATCCATCTTGGGTTTACTGCCAAAATACTGAAACAAAGCTGAGATGCAGCAGTCAGTAAAGTAATTTATGAGTTGGATGAAAGTACAAGAATCTATTGGAAAATAACAAAACAAATACAAAACATTGTGCAACCAGTGATCCCAATACAAAGCTCTGAAAGAAACTCATACACTATACAACAAAAACTATTGCACAGATTTACTAGGCACCCAGATGAGGTACAGCTGAGACACTGCGAGCATGCGAATATCAAGTAAGAAAATATACCAAGTTTTCTTTGAAATATTTTAAAAAATGTAATTCAAAAATGGGAGAGGGGGGCTTGAACAAAAAAATGCTATGATGGAAGACACATCTAGGGTAAGTTGTGGGACAAAGATGTCATTCTGATAAAAGTAAAGTGGCAACTGTATAATGGCGCTGAGCTGCCAATGGTCTCAGTAAAATGATCAAATTAACTAAATTCTCAGAGTGAAACTTGGCAAACTGAAATCATTGGGCTTAATCTGGGAAATGATTTTGCATAGCCAATGGCCTTTGAATCTTATTATTTGCTGTAAATAATCAACCATTTAACCAATAACAGTTTTTGTCATTTAACCTATAACCCCAACACCCTGCTCTTATTGCACAAGTTAATACTAATGTGATTTGATTTTGGCCTCTTCTATGCTTACATAATCTTTCCATATAGATCAACATGCTTTATACATAGTACAATATGGACACAACAGTCACTCAAACTTGATTTTAATATCAATTAGAAAACACAGAAAAACATAGGCTTAAGAGTTGTGCTTAACTTTTAGTAGATTATAGAATGGCTAATTCTAAACAACTTTTCAATTGATCTCTATTTATTCTTTTTTATAGTTTTTGAATTAGTTTCCATTTTCTTCTGACTCTTTCTAGCTTTCATATTGAGGTCCCTGACCTCAGCTAAAAATACAAATGCTCTGTAAGGCTACAAATGTATTGTTACTACCACTTTTTAGAAATCCCTTTTTATTTAGGCACTCTCTTTATTTAAAGGGATACTGTCGTGGGAAAACATGTTTTTTTTTCAAAACGCATCAGTTAATAGTGCTGCTCCAGCAGACTGCACTGAAATTCAATTCTCAAAAGAGCAAACCAATTTTTTTATATTTCAATTTTGAAATCTGACATGGGACTAGACATATTGTCAGTTTCCCTGCTGCCCCCAGCCATGTGACTTGTGCCTGCACTTTAGGATGGAACTACTTTCTGGAAGGCTGTTATTTCTAACTGAATCAGTCTCAATGGGACTTGGCTTTTACTATTGGGTGTTGTTTTTAGATCTACCAGGCAGCTGTTATCTTGTGTCAGGGAGCTGTTATCTTTTTACCTTCCCATTGTTCTTTTGTTAGGCTGGTGGGGGGTGAAGGGAGGGGGTGATATCACTCCAACTTGAAGTACAGCAGTAAAGAGTGACTGAAGTTTATCAGAGCATAAGTCATATGACTCTGGGAAGCTGGGAAACTGACAATATGTCTAGCCCCATGTCAGATTTCAAAGTTCAATATAAAAGAATCTGTTTGCTCTTTTGAAAAATGGATTTCAGTGCAGAAGTCTGCTGAAGCAGCACTATTGACTGATGTGTTTTGAAAAAAAACATGTTTTCCCATGACAGTATCCCTTTAAGTCACAGCATCCCACATTCTGAAAACTCCCCTTATCTGGAAAAATCCAAGTCCCAGGCATTCCAATAAATAGATCTCAAATGTTTTTTCTATTCCTCCATCACAAACCACACAAAACAAAACTCAAGGGCACACAGATGAATGAGGAATAGGAGAAGAAGCTGACACAACAAGATATACCATAATGTCATTGATTTCTGTTCCACTGCTTTTGATGTATTTAGTTTCCTTTTAGCGGAGTGGTTTATCTTAAAGTTAACTTAAATTTACACCAAATCCAATATTTTGACCTCAAATTAAGTATTCCAAAGCAAATACTGTATTTTCACTATGATTCCATTGCAGATAGTTGGATAGATTCTCTAAACTTCTTATGCAATATTAAAGCTGTATGTATGAAGAAGACATATACCACCAAGGCAGAAAGGAAGGTATGCATTACAGGCACAGCATTCTTATTTTCATGCAAATGATGAAAATAAGAATGCAGTAAAGAAAAAATACTCCATTTATATCAGTTATATGCCATCAGAGGCAAAGCACTGTTAAAAGAACATCACCAAATTGGGTCTAAAACCAATCACACACATTCCACTGTTAAAATATGCTTTATTCTTATCAACAGGCCATTACATTTCTAATTACTGCTGATCCTTGCCATTCTGCTATTGTATTGCTGCCAAACAAACAAGCATTCTTTAGGATTCTAAATTCAAGACACTTTGCACAAAAAAAGCAGTATATTCATTTTGAATGGTAAAGAGGGGGTTTTACAAATCTTCTGAGTTGTTTCCAAGTTTATCTATCCCCTTTCCAACCCAGCTCAGACTACTCCTACTTTTCTGTAGCAATCCAAATAGCCATCTGTTGTATAAGAAATGTCTTACAGTGTGCCCAGAATGCCAAGCATTTCTCTAAATCGCTAACAATAATTGTTTAAAAATGCTTCTGTTTTTCTCATAATTGTTTCCCAGTGGATATGTTTGTCTGATGGAAGTAAAGTGGCACTTAAAATGATACTGACATTTGTAGGGAAAGTGGTTGAATCTTCTCCTGAACAAAAAAAACCTATAAATTCTGTTATTATGTTTGTTAAAAAAAGGTATAAAACCTTCTCTACAAACAATTTTTCCATTGTTATTAATTCCCATCACTCTCTGTGGAGTGAGGAGTAGAGAGCGAGGGTGAATTTATACAGCAGGCGGGAATTCCCACTATTCACGCCAGTGAATAAATAAATAAAAAAAATGGATGCCAGCATCTTTTTTCGGCATCAAAAATTCGCAAATTTTTCGCTTTTTCACGAATTCGCAAATTTTTCGGCTAAGCGAAATGCCCCAAATTCTCCCATCACTAGTGAGGAGTGTTACTTAGGATTCTAGAATGATTTTTCATGCACAATTAGGTAAGTGAGTGTTGCCTCATGCCAGAAGAAACAAACAATAGGGGGCAGATTTACTAAGGATCAAATTTCGAAGTACCAAAAAACTTCGAAATTCGACCATCGAATTAAAAATCTTTGAATTCGGATATCGAATATGCGGTCGATTAAATCCTTCGAATCGAGCGATTCAAACGATTTTTAGCGATCAATCTAAGGATTTCTATCCAAAAAAATTAGAAAAGTGCTGTGGAAGGTCCCCATAGGCTAACATTGCACTTCGGTAGCTTTGATTTGGCGAAGTATGAAGTCAAAGTTTTTTTTAAAGAGACAGTACTTCGATTATCGAATGGTCGAATAGTCGTACCCAAAAATTGACTTAGAAGTTCAAACTTTTTGACATTCGAACCATTCACTCAAGCTTAGTAAATCTGCCCCTTAATGTGTAAATCTTTCAGAGGTGCATTGCATATCATTCTTTATATTCTTTTATTATTTTGTTAGGAATGTGTACAGAAAAGAAAATATTCCATTTGCAGAATCTGCCATGCATTTTCTGCATTGTGATTCCTTCCACCTCTGTGCAACAAAAACTCAGTATATCAGATATACTCCTCTAAATATTACATTATTAATGGGTGAGGGTTAGGACTACTGATGAGCAAAACTGTTAATTTTACATTGCTGCAACAGTTTTCACAAAATATCAGCACATGCTTTGGCGTCAATGGGCATTTTTAACAGCACAAAAACGTTTTTTTTTCCATGGCCAAGGTTTATGACTAGTGATGAGCGAAACTGGTCCATTTTGCTTCACCAAAAAGTTTGCAAAACCGTGGACAAGTCAATTCAATGGACTTTTATCTAAGAGCAAGCCCACCCCCTCCACCACTTTTCCAGCATAACAAAACAAAAAGTGATGCTATTGTCATTTTTCCAGTGAAACAAAACACATGGCAAAATTCTAGTACAGATTTGCAAAAATGTGAGTTTTGTTGCAAAACTGTACCAAGCAAAAAGGTTCACTCATTCCTATTTTATCACCTCTTTGTTTCTCTTTTTATATTTCCCAACATATTGTGGTGAAGTGCTTTACATTTATAGCTCGTGCAGGCACTCAATGAAGTCAGCTTATTTTGGTGTCAAAACAGCTGAAACTACAATATCTGATGTCCTTAAATACAAACCTGTGGTTGCAATAGGGTTGAATAAGCAATGTTTTTGGTTTGGAAAATAAAAGCTTAAATCAGAGTTCTGTGTCAGCATAATTTATTATAGGAAGGGCTATTAAAGCTCCACATCTTACGCTGGCCCCTTAAAGTGGCCATAGACACACAGATCCTATCGTACAAATCGAGGATTCGTACGATTTTTAGATCGTGTGTGGAGAATGCCAACAGCTTTCGTCCGGCGGAGATCGTCGTTTGGTCGATCGGTCAGGTTTGATTTTGACCCGACCGATTCTGCCAGAGCCCATTGCGCATCGTAATCAGATCGTTCGGCCGAACAATCAGATTACCCCCGATGTAGCCATGCTCGTTAATGGCATATTGGGGAAAGATCTGCTCGTTTGGTGAGCAGATCTTTGCGTCTATGGCCACCTTTAGGAAGCTATATCTTTCTCATCAACACACAATTCATTGTAAAATGAACACATAGGGGCAGATTTATTAACATTCAATTCTACTTTTCACGGCAATTCAAGGTTTTTTGCTGCAAAAATCTTGAATTCAAATTTGAGTTCCAGAAACTTGAAAATTCAAGATGTGTTAAGCTCAGAAAAACGTAAAAACTCAAATATAACAATTCAGTTTCTAAAAGCTGGTGAGTTGATGAAGAAATTAATGGTAGTTGTTTTTCAAGCTATTTCAAGCTATTTTTCAATTCAAGTTTTCAATAACAAATTGGCACAATCATTGAAAATGATGGGTATAATGTGATTTAGCCCTTGATTTAGCCCTATTTGAGGTGTTTTTTTTTTCATGTTTTAACGAGGTTGAGTTTTTCAAGTTTTTTTTAAATAAGTTCACATTCAGGTTTGGTGGGTTTTCTAGTTTTTTTTAATTAAAAAAAGTGAACATTTTAGTTTTGAAAAATATGTATTAAAATTAGAAATTTTGTTTCGATGATTTAAGAATAAACCCAGAAAGGGTTATATCTTTTCTGCCACTTTGTAACTATCTGTATATTTTTTTATATTACTCCTGCAATATGGATTTTTGAATAGGCAATAATGTTGCTTAAATTATTTTGATTTGATTTGGTTTTCAGTGGATAACATAGGGGAAGCTGTACATCTAAATACAGGAAAGGGTAAGTCCAGCGATGACTTCTTCACCCCCTGGAGACCTTTGTGAATATTTATTTAGAAGCAACCTTGAGCTGGAAGTGGCATCTCCTAAAAGATGCACTCTGCTGCATAACTGCAAAGATCCAAAATATGCAAAGATGCAGCTTTTGATGCAACTTTTGAAGTGGCAGAGGGAGTAAAATAAACAATTCCACCACTGTGGTGTGCACATCAGCACAGTAAGACAGTTAACAGTAAGACAGTTACTTATATATGTATTAAAAAGGACAAACCCCCATATATAATAAAAGGCACTAAGTTTGCCCAGGAGCAGTATCTCATAACAACCAATAAGATGTATGCTTTTAATCATTTGGCCAATAAATGCTGCCCTCTGATTGGATACCATGAGTTACTGCTCCCCCAAACATATTGGGGGTCATTTATCAACACTGGGCAAATTTGGCCATGGGCAGTAAACCCATGGAAACAATCAAATTGTGGCATTCATTGTTCTACTTGCAGCTGACTTTTAAAAGTGAATCTATGGGTAACTGCCCATGGGCAAATTTGCCCAGTGTTGATAAATGAGCCGCAGTATAATTTATTACATTACCCCAAAATACAAAGTAACCGATAGCAATCAATGAGGTGTTTGCTTTTAAATAGGTGACTGGTAAATGCTACTTGCTGATTAGTTGCTATAGGCAATAAGAACTGTAGCAAAATGTGCTCCTTATATAATATTAAACCCCTTAGATGTATTCATTAATATAATAATGTAAATATTTAAATACCTTGTTTCTGCTCTGATAGCATTAAGCATATTTTGATACGTAGGGGCACATTTACAAAGCTCGAGTGAAGGATTCCAATGAATAATACTTCGAATTTTTAAATATTTTTTTGGGTACTTCGACCATCGAATAGGCTACTACGACCTCTGACTTCGATTTCGAACGATTCAGACTAAAAATCGTTAGACTATTGACCAGTCGAAGTACTGTCTCTTTAAAAAAAACTTTGACTACATACTTCGGCAGTTTAAACCTACCGAGGTACAATATTGGCCTATGGGGACCTTCCCCATCACTTTCTAAGCTTTTTTTGATAGAAGAAAATTCCTTCGATAGATCGCTTAAAATCTATCAAATCGTTTAATTCGAAGGATTCTATCATTCTTATTCGATCGTAGGATTTGCTCTAAAAAGGATTTTACTTCGAGGGTTGTAAATGTGCCCCACAGTGTATGTGTGTGTGTGTGTGTGTATATATATATATATATATATATATATATATATATA
Source organism: Xenopus petersii (assembly GCA_038501925.1). Classification (NCBI taxonomy): domain Eukaryota; kingdom Metazoa; phylum Chordata; class Amphibia; order Anura; family Pipidae; genus Xenopus; species Xenopus petersii. The sequence goes on from CM076688.1 coordinate 36,274,217, forward strand.
TATATATATATTTATTTAATGTGTGACTTTAAGGGCATTTATGTTCCCATTTTACACTAAAACAAGATTAAAGGCAGTAGATGGACGCTTTGTAATAGATTGAGATTACCCCACGTCTGTTCTATATGAAATGTGGTGCTAAATTTTGCATATGCATGAGTGAGCTAGTGAGGTCCATCATAAGAGCTAATGCGAAAATTTAGCCATAATGGATTCTCTAGACGTAATATTGTTGCATGAATTACTGGTGATGAAACCTTTGGAATGCATTTGTATAAGGCACCTGTTAATAGCAACGAAAAATGCTCATTAATAATGAACAGTATTTTCTAAGCTTTTGCTTAATATGCTTATTAAATACTCAGTTAGGGGGCCGATTCACTATGGGTCGAATATCGAGGGTTAATTAACCCTCGATATTCGACTAGGAACTAAAATCGTTCGACTTCAAATATCGAAGTCGAACGATTTAGCGCAAATCCTGCGATCGAACGATCGAAGGATTATTCCTTCGATCGAACGATTATATCCTTCGAATCGAACGATTCGAAGGATTTTAATCAAATGATCGAAGGAATATCCTTCGATCAAAAAATCTCAGGCAAGCCTATGGGGACCTTCCCCATAGGCTAACATTGACTTTGGTAGCTTTTAGCTGCCGAAGTAGGGGGTCGAAGTTTTTCTTAAAGAGACAGTACTTCGACTATCGAATGGTCGAATAGTCGAACGATTTTTAGTTTGAATCGTTCGATTCGAAGTCGAAGTAGTAGTCGAAGGTCGAAGTAGCCCATTCGATGGTCGAAGTAGCCCAAAAAACACTTCGAAATTCGACGTTTTTTTAATTCGAATCCTTCACTCGAGCTTCATGAATCGGCCCCTAAGTGTTTAGAGTAACAATAACATGCTATCAATTATTTATTTTTGAGCTACAAATTGTATTGACATACACATTCAATGTTCAAAGCCATTTTAAAACACAGTGTCACAAAACAAAAGATAATTAGCTAATAAGAAGTGACTTTTAGTCTGTTTTACATAACTGTCAAGAAACGAAACAAATGACACATTAAAACTTACTGCACAACTTCTTGCATAATTTCAGCCCATAGATGAATAGAAGCTTAATACCAGATGTGGCTGCAGCTTTTTTTGCCAAATTGAAACTCTTAGGATAATCATATCCTTGGAATAGGTTTTCTGATACTTATGTATACGATATCCACAGATAAAAACCCACAGGTTACTCATGTGAGAAATGCAGAGAAAAATGTATATTTGCAACAGTAAACACATAAACAGAGGGGGGCTAAAAGTAAAAAGGCCTCTAAATACATTTAGAGGCGATCAAATATTGAGTTTGAGGTTTCTTTAATTAAGAAAAACTCGAAAATCTCTTGTGTGTAAAAACATGAAAAAAACCCAACTTAAACAAAGTGAGATTACATTCTACGGATCATTGTCAATGATCATTGGCAGTGACATAATCAAAATTAAAAGTTTGCGCTCATTATATCATAATTGTTATTGTCCATGCCTTGGAATATATCATGCATTGTTAAATAGTTTCATTTTGCTATATTTTACTGACCCTCACTGCTCCCACACGTCCCAAATCTAATCTAATGTTAAAGGTGCCTAACAGCAGGTTGTTCAGATTTTTAACATGACATTACCAACATTCTTGTGTCTTTCTCCTTTCAGTTGCTTTATAGTAATAAGAAGAGCTGAGTGAGCAGAAAATATATGAGATTACTGAAGAAGCTCTAAATGGACACTTACCAGTTTCAAGACAGTCTGAGCCTATGCCTGTTATTAGACATACACATTACTCTTTAAACTTACTATGTCCTACCATGGGGTAAATGTATCAAAGAGTGAAGTTCCGCCACTAGAGTGAAATTCCGCAGCTCTCAATTCATTTCTATGGGATTTTGAAAGGCGTATTTATCAATGGGTGAAAGTGAAAGTTCACCCTTTGATGAATACGCCTATAAAAATCCCATAGAAATGAATGGAGAGTGGCAGAATTTCACTCTAGTGGCGGAACTTCAATATTAACTTCACTCTTTGATAAATATACCCCAAAGCCTGAATAAATAATGAAGAGATGAATTTATTCATTGTGACTTGTTATCATCTGATACAAAAATATAATCATTCTTTTTTCAGATTCCACTTTATTTCTAGCTGACAACAAGGAGAGGCTGTTTTAAGGAGATGTGATGTATGAAGACTAAAAATGTAAATGTCGGCATGGAATAGGAATGAGCACATTTGTACTAGAGATACACTTGTTCTGGTCTTTAGGGACAATACACAGTGCATTTGGATTCTTCAAATGAAAACAAGCTCATCTGCAGTAAGTTGAAGTGCAGCTGGTGAATGAGACTGACTGATAATTCCTTTAAATTAATTTAAGTTACTTGGATGTCTAAGCAGGTCACGTTCTGCTATATACCTACAGCCAAAGCCATGAGAATACAAGTTCTTTATTTTATTACACAATCTTTGCCTTGTGCTACTTAAATGATTCAGCACTTTTCTAAAATAATGATATATAGAAGTTGGACATAAATGTTTTTACTTATATAATATGAACACCAAAACATGATTATGACATTTGTTATTAAAAAGAATCAGCAAATCCTGCTTATAACTTAAAACATATATATTGGTTTAACCATTTTTTACCTTAAAGATGTTTAAATCAGTTTTTAATTCAGACTGAGACATAGGGGCCGATTCACGAAGGGTCGAATATCGAGGGTTAATTAACCCTCGATATTCGACTGGGAACTAAAATCGTTCGACTTCGAATATCAAAGTCGAACGATTTTGCGCAAATCCTGCGATCGATCGATCGAAGGATTTTAATCAAACGATCGAACGAAAATCCTTCGATCAAAAAATCACAGGCAAGCCTATGGGGACCTTCCCCATAGGCTAACATTGACTTCGGTAGCTTTTAGCTGCCGAAGTAGGGGGTCGAAGTTTTTCTTAAAGGGACAGTACTTCGACTATCGAATGGTCGAATAGTCGAACGATTTTTACTTCTAATCGTTCGAATCGTTCGAATTCGATCGAATTCGATCGAATTTAACCAATTCGATGGTCGAAGTATCCAAAAAATACTTCGAAATTCGAATTTTTTTTTATTCTAACCCTTCACCCGAATTTCGTGAATCGGCCCCATAGATTTGTTGAGAATAGATTTGTTAACACACACACAAATGTGGAATTTCACCGCAAATCCACAGCTGGTGAAAATTTTCGCTCATAACTAAGCACTGCGTATCTTGACAGCGCTATATAAATAAATGATGATGATGATGATGATAACTACTCTTCAGCACTCAGGGAGTAATTCAGAGCTCATCGCAAACCAAATAATTTAACCTTTGAAAGCATGTGAAATTTTATTGACCTCTGGCCCCTCCCAGAGTTCATCATTATCATTTTGAAAAAAAAAAAAAGCTACATACTGTAACTTTTGCATCCGAGCAGAGAAAGCAGAGATTGGTAATGCCACCATATTAGGCACATGTCATATCACTGATGTTGTGCCAGGGCATGCCTGGTAAGAGAGGATTTCTTGCTTCTTTACATGACTTCGGAACACTTTATCCATACAACACAAACAACTTTATCCCATTATCAAACTCTTGGGGTAAAGCTAATAAAAGGTACAAAAGATAAAAGCAAATTTCTCTCTTTAAACCCCTTTCTATTCAGATATTCTGTGTGGCGCACATACAGCTGATAAGTAGACACTCTAGTTCTCCAAATGAATATTTACTTTAGTCTTAATTAAGAGAGTTGCTTCTCTGTTCATTTGTGGGGTTGTTTTTTTCTGCAGATTAGAATATTGATCCAGGAAACATGAAATGCTGATAATAAAGCAATGCAATTGTTTTTCCATTAACATAAATAAATGTAAAACAATTCCCAATGTCTTGTCAGTCACCACTGCTGCATATTTTATCAATTTTAATTCAGAGTATTTGCATTTTCCTAGGGAATGAATCCTCAAGCTGAACAGCAGATGCATTTGTAAGGAATTGTACATAGTGCTTTATTAAAGAAGTAAGCCACAACAAACAATTAGTGGTGAAATACTGTATGTATTCAAATCATTTCTTCCTTTCAAGATGTGTTTTGTAAGTTAAAGAGTTATGGGGCTGTCGACTGTGCATCACGTGTTCTTATGTGTCCAGTTCCTACGATCCGAGATCTGTTTGATAAACAAGTTGTTTCTTGATTCCTAACTACTTGATTTACTAACTACAAAACAGGAACCTATAAGAGAGCCAACAGATTTAAATTTAGGGGGCGATTCACTATGGGTCGAATATCGAGGGTTAATTAACCCTCCGATATTCGACTAGGAACTAAAATCGTTCGACTTCGAATATCGAAGTCGAACGATTTAGCGCAAATCCTGCGATCGATCGATCGAAGGATTTTTCATTTGATCGAACGATTAAATCCTTCGAATCGAACGATTCGAAGGATTTTAATCCAACGATCGAAGGAAAATCCTTCGATCAAAAATTCCCAGGCAAGCCTATGGGGACCTTCCCCATAGGCTAACATTGACTTCGGTAGCTTTTAGCTGCCGAAGTAGGGGGTCGAAGTTTTTCTTAAAGAGACAGTACTTCGACTATCGAATGGTCGAATAGTCGAACGATTTTTAGTTCGAATCGTTCGATTTTCGTAGTCGAAGGTCGAAGTAGCCCATTCGATGGTCGAAGTAGCCCAAAAAAACTTCGAAATTCAAAGTTTTTTTAATTCGAACCATTCACTCGAATTTAGTGAATCGGCCCCTTAATGTCTAATGGGGGAATTTAATAAAAATCGCTAACGGAAAAACTATTCGCAATGCGAAAAGTTATGCCTTTGCGCGAACAAATTTTGCTTTGTGCGAATTTAATATAGCTTTTGCGAGCCCGGAAACTGTTTAGTGACCACTTCCGACAGTGAAAGACCGTTTGCGGATTTTATAGTTTGCACCAATGTGCAGTCAATGTAATAAAACTTCTTACTGAAAAAGTCGTTATGTTTGCTCCAAAAGATTACCACACCTTCAAGCACTTCTTATGAGTGCGCAATTAAAATTCGCAATGCACAATTAAAATTCGTAATGCAATAACAGTTTAAGGAACAATATTACATGAGATGTGGATTTTTAGTCTTATTGGTGCGAATTGTTTTGCTCTTTGCGACTTTTATTACATTCCCCTGCAAGACCTTGAACTTCACAGTTATAGGGCAACCCTACCTCCTTCCTTGATTGATTTTTGGGGTCATTGTGCACATTAATTAAAGGGGTTGTTCACCTTTAAGTTAACTTTTATTATGTTATGGAATGGCCAATTCTAAGCAACTTTTTCAGTGGTCTTCATTATTTCTTTTTTTTTATAGGTTTTTAATTATTTGTCTTCTCCTTCTGATTCAGTTCCAACTTTCAAAAAGGGGTCACCATCCACATCAGAAAAAAATGCTCTCTATTGTTATTGCTTCTTTGCATTACTTGTCTTTCTATTAATGCCTCTCTCCTATTCATATTCCAGTTTCTTATTCAAATCAATGTATGGTTGCTAGGGTCATTTGGACCTAAGCAACCAGATTGCTGAAATTGCTAACTGGAGAACTGCTGAATAAAAGGCTAAATAACTCAAAACCACAAATAATAAAAAATTCAAACCAATTGCAAACTGTCTCAGAATATCACATCGCCAAGAGTTAACTCAAAGGTGAACAGCCACTTTAATGGGTGGAGTATTTTGATGGCTGTGAAGTGGGAGTCTAAAAGTTGCTAAAAGATATAGCCAACACCAAGGGGCCGATTCACTCAGCTCGAGTGAAGGGTTCGAATGAAAAATACTTCGAATTTCGAAGTATTTTTTGGGTACTTCGACCATCGAATGGGCTACTTCGACCTTCGACTACGACTATCGAAGGATTCGAAGTAAAAATCGTTCGATTATTCGACCATTCGATAGTCGAAGTACTTGCCCTTTAAAAAAAACTTCGACCCCCTACTTCGGCAGCTAAAAGCTACCGAAGTCAATGTTAGCCTATGGGGAAGGTCCCCATAGGCTTGCTAACCTTTTTTTGATCGAAGGATTTTCCTTCGATCGTTGGATTAAAATCCTTCGAATCGAACGATTCGAAGGATTTAATCGTTCGATCGAACGAAAAATCCTTCGATCGTACGATCGCAGGATTTGCGCTAAATCCTTCGACTTCGATATTCGAAGTCGAAGGATTTCAATTCGAGGGTCGAATTTCGAAGTATTTTTAACTTCGAAATTCGACCCTAAGTGAATCTGCCCCCAAGCATTTCTGGAGACATATATCTTTTTAATGGATATTTCATGTTTACCAAAATCTTCCATCTGTTGAGCTGTGCTATGGTAAATGAAATTAGAATATTATTTACAGCAGCAGCATTTAAAAAGACATACAGAAATGTTAAAATCCACTGAATATTCAATGTGCAGTTAAATGAGCATCTGTTAGTTTATAAAAGGGAAAATATATAGCTTAGTATCTTTTTTGTATATTCTCTGTAGTAGAAGATAAAGTATAAAGGAATAATGTGATAGGGAACCTTTGAACATGTATACATACAGTACAGTATAAGGAACAATTGTCATTTGGTTGAGACATTCTCCTTGACTTTTTAGAATCCATATCCCAATTACATTTTTAGTATCCTACAGAAATCCCAAAGTCAACATATTAATACCTATCGCCCCATGCACATAGCTCATGAATAGGGACTGGTAAAATTTGCTATAGCATTCATTATGGAATCATGATTCTCCCTTTTCTTGCTTAAAGGGATACTATAATGGGAAGGAAAAAAAATTCAAAATGAATCGGTTAATAGTGCTGCTCCAGCAGAATTCTGCACTGAAATCCATTTCTCAAAAGAGCAAACAGATTTTTTTATATTCAATTTTGAAATCTGACATGGGGCTAGACATATTGTCAATTTCCCAGCTGCCCCAAGTCATGTGACTTGTGCTCTGATAAACTTCAATCACTCTTTACTGCTGTACTGCAAGTTAGAGTGATATCACCCCCTCCCTATTCCCCCCAGCAGCCAAACAAAAGAACAACGGGAAGGTAACCAGATAACAGTTTCCTAACACAATATAACAGCTGCCTGGTAGATCTAAGAACAACACTCAACAGTAAAAACCCAATACTCACTGAGACACATTCAGTTACATTGAGAAGGAAAAACAGCAGCCTGCCAGAAAGCATTTCTCTCCTTAAATGCAGGCACAAGTCACATGACCAGGGGCAGCTGGGAAATTGACAAAATGTCTAGCCCCATGTCAGATTTCAAAAAAATATAAAATATTAAAAAAAATCAATAATAATATATAAAAAATCTGTTTGCTCTTTTGAGAAATGGATTTCAGTGCAGAATTCTGCTGGAGTAGCACTATTAACTGATGCATTTTGAAAAAAAACATGTTTTCCGATGACAGGATCCCTTTAAGACATTAATTATGATATAGCATGGTTCATTTTTTACTGAAAAGCAATTTCATGATGAAATGTTCACATTGCAGCATTAAGGGCTGCTAGATCCATGGGTCTCTATGCCTGTAATAGAAAGTCTAGCAATTGAAATAGGCAGAACACAAACTAGGTGAGAAAAAAATATGTACGTGAAAGGAGCCTGCACTAACCTATAATTTGTACTTGTAGTGATGTTATTCATTATAGTGATGAGTCACTTGGCTCACATGATGTACTAAAACTTCTGTATTGTTAAAAATGATCTGCCCTTATCCCTTTAAAGTTTGGTCTAAAAGGGATGTTTTTTTTGGGGGGCTTACAAAGGCCAAACATAAGATAGTAGCTGGGTTTGCAAGAAAAGATTTACACAGCAGCTGAACAAAGTCACATGTGCGATGTTGGCAGGGATAAAATATGTTACAGGTATTGGATCCATTATCTGGAAAACTGTTATCTAGAAATCTCAGAAATACAGAAAGACCATCTCCTATAGGGGTATATTTATCAAAGAGTGAAGTGAAAGATCACCACAGTCCACTAGCGTGAAATACCGCCTCTCTACATTAATTTCTATGGGATTTTTATAGGCGTATTTATCAATTTATCAAATATTCTTTTAAAATCCCATAGAAATGAATTGAGAGAGGTGGTATTTCATGCTAGTGGACTGTGTCGATCTCTAACTTCACTCTTTGCTAAATATACCCCATAGACTACATTTTATCCAATTATTTCACATTTTTTATGTGTAATAATTTTATATTTAATTTTGATCTGACATGGGGCTAGATATTTCATAAGTTTCCCAGTTGCCCCCAGTCATATGACTTGTGCTCTGATAAACTTCAGTCACTCTTTACTGCTGTACTGTAAGTTGAAGTGATATCACCCCTCCCTTTCATCCCCCAGCAGCCTAACAACAGAACATTAGGAAGGTAACCAGGTAGCAGCTCCCTAACACAAGACAACAGCTGCCTGGTAGATATAAGAATAGCACTCAAAAGTAAAATCCAGGTCCCACTGTGACACATTCAGTTACATTGAGTAGGAGAAACAACAGCCTACCAGAAAGCAGTTCCAACCTAAAGTGCTGGCTCTTACTGAAAGCACATGACCAGGCAAAATGACCTGGGATGGCTGCCTACACACCAATATTACAACTAAAACAAAAAATACACTTGCTGGTTCAGGAATGACATTTTATATTTTAGAGTGAATTATTTGCAGTGTAAATAGTGTCATTTATAAATAAAAACTACATCATAAAAATCATGACAGAATCCCTTGAATGTTTAAATAATTTTTTGTAAGATGTAAATATCCAAATTATGAAATGATTCATAATCTGGAAAACCGCAGGTCCCAAGTATTCTGGGTAACAGGTCCCAAACCTGTATACACTAAAAAGCATGCTGTTAAAAGTATTTTTTTAATTGATTTTCAACTGCGGGCAACAAATCTCCCCAAAATGCTATCCCATTGGCAATAAATGCAAATCAATGGGAAAATACACATGACACCCCACGGTTGCCTCGTGAGGAAACATCAGACATTTTTGAAAAATTAAGCTCTGCATATGTTTTCCCAGTTCTCACGGTCTGTCAGTACCCTAAAAAGAATTTTAAAAATTAAACAAGACATGGATGAAGAGAAAGTAAAATACCACCTGTAAATGTGAGAAAATTTAACACAGCCTACTGAAAGATCTTAGTATTACAAATAATTTGTGCATGTGTCACACAACACTACACTCTTTACATTCAACTAAATGATGTAATTTGTGCCTTGTATATATACACAATTACTTAACATTAGTGATGGGTGAATTTGTCCCTTTTCGATTCTCCGAAAAATTTGCGAAAGCGAGTTTTGACATAGGCGTCAATTCGCAACAATGTAAAGAAAACAAGGAACAAACAAGAAGAAAAAGGAACATAATTCTTCAAAAGAGTTCAGTATATAACTATTCACTGAAGTTTAAAACAGATCAATCCATTATCCAAATACTGCTCTAAAGGTTTTTATTTTTCATTATTCTTATTAAAAATCAATATCACTTGTAATAATTATTACTCTGAATAGTTACAAGGAAGAAGTGATACACAATCAGAAAGTGAGGGTTGAATAATGAGATTAAAAAAAAAAAAAGGGAAGTGCTGGATGGGTTACACTGTCTACTTTGCCTTCATTTCTCCTACACATTTAGTTACTAGGCCAATAGCCAAGCATCATATTCATTTTAAAAAATATTTTCTACATTAATTTCTCATGTCAAGGACATTGTGTTAAATGGGTGGGTCACATTTGGGATGCTTCAGTAAACAGTAATACGTGAAAGGGATTGTTTGAGACAAGGGTGCTCCTCTTTTTACAGATCACAGAGCAATCAATCAGAATTAAAAAATCTTGCAAGTCTTTTTCAATGTTGTGAATAAAATGTATGATTTTTTTAATCTTTACTTTCTCTATTGTTCCTCTGCCATAGATTTATGTGATACCAACTAAAGTAACCACTTTACGTAAAACCTACCACTTTGAATTATTGAATTACTTTTCAAAAGTGTGTGAGCAATGTCCCTTTAAGACAGGAGCAAAGTTTCCCTGGATGGAGAGATCACATTGATCTCATATATTTAAACAATCTATAAATCTAAATCTTTTCAGTGGCGAAAGGGATGTGGCTGCCATGATTTCTCCATTGGTAGCATAGCTCTACTATATAGTGTGACACCATCTTTCCATACTTTATACTGCAACCCCATCCCAGAAAATATGAATTCAGTAGAGCTTTTATTTCCTTTGTTGTGGAATTTCAGGAACTGGAGAGCAGTTGTGGTAAAAGACAACGTGTATTTGAGACAAGCTCCGTGGGTCAGAATCACAGAGTTTTATTGACTTGGGAACATATGACATGAGAACATATGCATGTTAAAGGGAGTTGCCGGCGGAAGAGCATAGACATATCTTTTCACAGCACAGAAAAACAAAGAACTGGCCTTGCAGCCAAGAAGGTGGATCTGCCTCAAGGCCAGGGTACTGGTGGTGGCCAAGGCTAGCTTGAAAACAGAATCCATACAAGTCAGAGGGGCTCCTGGGCAGGGCCGCCATTAGAAATCACGGGGCCCCGTACAACAAAATTTTTGGGGCCCCCTGGGCCCCGCCCACACTGACGACCAAGCTCCACCCCATTTCCCGCCCACTCCACATCGCAGTTAAAAGACCACACAGACATCAGCGCTAAAAAAGTAACCCCCCCACACAAGTTGTAAAAAGCTATTGATGGTCAGGGTCCCCTTATAAAAAATTGGGGCCCCAAAAAAAAAAAAATTAAAATTTTTTTTTTTAAAAAAAAACATTGGTGGCAGGGGCCCCCTTATAAGTTAAAAAAAACTTGGGGCCCCAATAAAAAAAATGTAAAAAAAACTAAAAAATAAACAAACATTGGTGGCAGGGGCCCCCTTATAAGTTAAAAACAAATTGGGGCCCCAAAAAAAAATTTGAAAAAAAAAAAAACTGGTGGCAGGGGCCCCCTTACAAGTTAAAAACAAATTGGGGCCCCAAAAAAAAATTAAAAAAAAAAAATTAAAAAAAAAAAAAAAAAAAAAAAACATTGGCGGCAGGGGCCCCCTTATAAGTTAAAAACAAATTGGGGCCCCAAAAAAAAATTAAAAAAAAAAAAAAAATTTTTTGAAAAAACAAAAAAAAACATTGGCGGCAGGGGCCCCCTTATAAGTTAAAAACAAATTGGGGCCCCAAAAAAAAAATTTGAAAAAAAAAAAAAAATTTTTTTGAAAAAAAAAAAAAAACATTGGCGGCAGGGGCCCCCTTACAAGTTAAAAACAAATTGGGGCCCCAAAAAAAAATTTAAAAAAATACAAAAATTTTTTGAAAAAAAAAAAAAACATTGGCGTCAGGGGCCCCCTTATAAGTTAAAAACAAATTGGGGCCCCAAAAAAAAATTTAAAAAAAAAAAATTTTTTTGAAAAAAAAAAAACATTGGCGGCAGGGGCCCCCTTACAAGTTAAAAACAAATTGGGGCCCCAAAAAAAAATTTAAAAAAAAAAAAAATATTTTTGAAAAAACAAAAAAAAACATTGGCGGCAGGGGCCCCCTTATAAGTTAAAAACAAATTGGGGCCCCAAAAAAAAATTTGAAAAAAAAAAAAAAATTTTTTTGAAAAAAAAAAAACATTGGCGGCAGGGGCCCCCCTTATAAGTTAAAAACAAATTGGGGCCCCAAAAAAAAATTTGAGGCAAAAAAAAAAATTTTTTTGAAAAAAAAAAACATTGGCGGCAGGGGCCCCCTTACAAGTTAAAAACAAATTGGGGCCCCAAAAAAAATTTGAAAAAAAAAAAAAAAAATTTGAAAAAAAAAAAAAAACATTGGCATCAGGGGCCCCTTACGAGTTAAAAAAAAAAATTGGGGCCCCAAAAAAACATGTTTTAAAAAAAAAGATTGGTTGCAGGGGCCTATAGAATATTAAAATAATACATTGGTGGCCAGGAGATTAAAAAAAAAAAAAATACACAAACTGGTGTTCAGTAGAATTGAACTCACGGCTTCTGTACTTCAACTTCACCTCCTTTCGTGACTTCGGGTCTTTGCGCTGCTTCAGGACTTCGGCTTCGGCTGTTTTCGTGACTTCGGGTCTTTGCGCTGCTTCAGGACTTCGGCTTCGGCTGTTTTCGTGACTTCGGGTCTTTTCGGCGCTTTGTGACTTCGGCTTTTTCCGTGACTTCGGGTCTTTTCGGCGCATCGGCTTCGGCTTTTCGGCACTTCCGCATTCGGCAGCACAGAGGCAAGACGTACGGCTCGGGCGCTCGTAAGGGGGGCCCGGATCTTCAAAAAATGCAGCGCTGCCGGGCCCCCCTTCATGCCCGGGCCCGGTACGCTTGTCCCCCCTGTCCCCCCCTGATGGCGGCCCTGCTCCTGGGGGAATCTCCATATACAGAATTGTATTCTCTTTCACTCTCTACATACAAATGCTGCTTTATTGTACCCCACGGCTAGGGTTGTCACCCGGCCAGCATTTTACTGGCCTAGCCGGTAAAAACACCTGCCAAGGTCGGGGCCGGTATTATAAATTTACCGGCAATGTAGCTGTTGATAATTTTGTAATACCCCATACAAAAAACCTTTGTCCGCCCCAATCCACTCAAAACTTTTCTCTGCCTTTTGGCCATCATGCAATGTGACTCCACCCCCTTTTCCCATCCCACCTGCCCCTTTTACGTCACAGCCCGTCCCTTTTGTTCCCACCCACACCAACGGCCGGTGGAAATTTTATGAAAAGGTGGCAATCTTACCCATGGTGGGGTTCTCACCTATGACAAAACCTCCCTAGAGACAGCTTTAAAACAGGGTGCTTGGAAATTAAATTAAGAGCTGCAGTACATGAGAAATATTACCGTAATCTTTGCTACAAAGATTACATCATGCATTTTTCTGGAAACTTTCCTCTTCCTGATGACATTTAAGTTAATTTACTATCTTCCTACCTTGGCACTTTTCTGACAGCTATATCAGTTCATTATGAAGTCTAATTATGATATAATATCAATTAAGGCTTCATTGCGCATTGTTCAGATATATATATATATATATATATATATATATATATATATATATATATATATATACATGCAGTAATTAGCACATTCTGTCTGGGCAGAGTAAAAAGAACAAATCTCCCACCTTCTGCCTTTTTTTATATAATAAATTTAAGTGAAAATAGCTAAGCTTTAATTAAGAGACAGATGTCAGTGACTCACTTCCAGTTAACACCTAATGTAAAAATATATTCCCTTAGTGTCAGCAAAGGGTACACTATTTGCTCTTTGCTTTATTTTTCTAAATCATACATTTTGCCTTCTGCAGAGTGTAGCCTCAGGAAAACCAGAATAGGAATGTGGAACTGACAGTTCAGCTATGGGAGTCTCAAGACACCTTTCAGCGCAGACAGATGTTGTTGAAAGGCTTCCAGTTTGAGAGTGAAGCACAGTTATATTTATCTCTGCCTAGTTAACTTGATGGCTAATTTTGAAAAGTGGTGATGTCTTAAAATAACATTGCATTTTAAAGTAGAAAGTGTGAACTTGCATTTATTTATTTAATAAAAATAATATAAAATGTATCCCAACTCAGAAATTTTCCTTCCTAGCTGGAAGACTGATATCAGTGTTGTGGGTGCAAGTACTTGCTTGGGATGTTGACTCAAACCATGGAAGAACTGGCACTCAGAGCTCAATGCATGCGGGCAAAGCCCTGCGTGTTTATTACAATGTAACGTTTCGGGGTCCGCCCCTGAAACGTTACATTGTAATAAACACGCAGGGCTTTGCCCGCATGCATTGAGCTAAGAATGCCAGTTCTTCTTTTATTACGCTTACTACAATTGGGGTTGCCGATCCCTTCTGACTGTGCACCGGGCCAACTTATGCTGGAGAGGCCAGGGTGTGCTGGTGGGTTCTGGAATTTGGACTCAAACCATGGAGCAATGAAACAAAAATAACAGTTTGTTGATGCATAGCTTCCATGAAAGATATGGTGGGTAGTCAGCAATTTGATACAATGTTCAGGTTATCGCCTGAATACCCAGGGCATCTGCCATTGACTTCTACATGACCTCACCAGGTTTGAGATGGCAGATTTTTGGAATCGGACTTTTAGCAGCTTCAGGGTATAATAAATCTCAAAAAATTCATTTTTTTCCACTAAAAAATCGAGTTTTCCCCAAAAAAAACATTTACCAGAAAAAATCGAGGTTTAGAATACAACCCGCAAAGTGCCACAGAGGGCAGTTACAAGATGCATTTCACCAATATTTTCCTACGATTTTCCTTCGATTTTCATTCGAATGGTATGTTATTTATGAAAAATCGGAAATGTCTATATTTTCAAGCGAATAGTCCCGACCCGAAAACTCGAAACTAGTCAAGTTGACTCAAGTCAAATATTTTTTGACAAGCGACACTGGGGTGTCATTTTCAAAGCGAAACTTGGCAAAAATTTGTCTCCTCACTACTATTAACATCGTCAAATACTTCAAGGGACCTCTGCTATTGACTTCTACATGAACTCGGCAGGTTTTAGGTGGAGAATAGTCGAATTAAAACTGTTTCCAGGGTCGAGATGTGATGAGTCTCACATTCTAATTCAAATTCAAGTTGGTGATTTTAAATTTGAATTTGTGAGTTTTGATCAAAACAATTTTGAAAATTCATATTTGAATTTACCATTTGAACCTTAGTTAATCTGCCCCTAAGAGTGCAGGGCTTTAGGCTGGCCATAGATGCAAAGATCCGATCATACGAATCATCGTACGATCGGACTTTCCCATCTCCCGACCCGCCACTAACCATTCAGATCAAAGTCTTACCAGTCAGATTAGTTAAAGAACAGATCAGCAATGTTCTGCCCCTGACAGCAATTGTATGATATCTATGTCCAACCAAAGCTAGTGACAGTCTCCCACTGAAAATCGTACGATCGGCAATACACGCAGAGATATTATCGTCAGCCGACAGAAATTTTCTAACCTGTCCGATCGACCAAACAACCGATCTCCGCCGGACGAAAAATGTCGGGACTCTCCACACACAGTTCGAAAATCGTACGAATCCTCGATTCGTACGATCAGATCTTTACGTCTATGGCCAGCTTTATACTCCAGAATGGAGCACAAAGGCCTGTCCATCCTCTTTTAATGCAAAGCTGCCTTTACATAAATCTGTTTAAATTCTCGACTGCTTATTGGGGCTTCACTATTCCCTTGAGACATTGCGAAAAAATACTGCCAAGCCTCTGGCGCACAGAACTACTCCACAGATTTAATGCAGAACATTGTTTCACCATATTTGCAATTGCTCAACATTTTCCTATAAGCATTTTTAATTACATAATTAATATGCAAAAAATGCAACAAAGTCTTTATTGAAAGATTAAATTCTTCAAAGCGCACTGGCTGATATACACACCCTTGAAATATTTGATATGTGTTAATCAACATAACAGTTTTAATGAATCCATCGAAGAGTAATCAAACGACATAACATGGAAACTTGTCTCCAGCTATCATGATGAATTTAAATTAGGATTTCTACTTCTTTTGCTGATGCTTAAAATTATAAATCAAAAATGCTCCTGAAAGAATTTATTAGATATTATATTTTGGTCTAGAGTCTATATGGTGATATATTAATTTTTTATATGATCTATTCAGCTTTTCATTTAAAAGATATACAGGGAGCCCCGATGATAACCCTCACAGCTCAGTGCTGTTTACTAGTGATGGGCGAATTTGCGCCGTTTCACTTCGCCGGCGTCTCATTTTTGATCCCGGTGTCCGTTTTTGATGCCATCGTCCATTTTTTGACGCCCGGTGTCCGTTTTTTTTGGCGAAAATGCGTCAGCGTCCAATTTTTTTTTCGAATCACGCAAATTCGCCTCAAATTCGCACCTGGCAAATACATTCGCCCATCACAACTGTTTGCATTTTAGAAAGGCAGGAGTAGGCCTAAAGGTGGCCATACACGGTCCGATAAAAGCTGCCGACAGACCGAGTCGGCAGCTTATTGGCCCGTGTATGGGGGCCCCTGACAAGCTTCCCCGATCGAGATCTGGCTGAAAGTCGGCCAAATCTCGATCAGATGGGACTAAAAATCCCGTCGGATCGCGGCCGCATCTGTTCGTTGATGCGGTCCCGCGATCCGACCACCCGTTCGCATTTGCTAGGATCCAATCGTTGGGCCCTAGGGCCCATGATCGGATCAGCCCGATATTGCCCACCTCAAGGTGGGCATATCGGAGGGAGATCCGCTCGTTTGGCGACATCGCCCCTGAAACACGCCCCTGAAACACGCCTGGACACAGTGGCCAGGATAAGTAGAAGTCGAGTCCATGCATGTGTGCATCTCAGAACCCCTAGTGTAAAGCAGAGTTTCGGGAGTGTGGGCCATAGGTAGTTTTCGTGCAATATAATCCCCTGTACAACATAAATAGAATACTGAATTTTATCTTTTAAAAGATTGCTAGCCAGTACAGAAATCGTATAATGGCTTACAGGACTGCCTGTTTTCCTGTTTTTCTCTTGAACTTCCCACTCCTTGCATCACCTCCCCCTCTCTTCTTTTTCTTGCCCTTATTTTGCTATGTCTCATTCACAACTAAAAGATCTTCAACTTAACATGCAAACAGTTTATAACTAGATCATAATGTAAGCATGGATGTATGGGGGGGATGTGCCCCTTGAGTTTTCCACTCAAGCTGGGCAAGACCAAGTGCCAAATCCCCATGATGGAGTTTAAGCAAGTGCTGACTCTGTGGGGATCATTTATAAAGTTAACGCAGTGCATATTTATTCGCAAATGGTTATATTGCCTATGCTTTTTCCTGAACGCTAAACTATTGCACTGCTGTGCCCATCTTTCCCGTCTTGTGAATACATTTTCAGAAATGAGACGGGTGTTTGTGTGAGTGCCCCCAGTGTGCAAAGTTGTTGTGTGAGAAAATAGCATTACAGTAACTTAAATTAGCAATTTGCGAAACTGTTTTGGTTTCGCCACACCAAAGTTGTGGCGTAACTCAAACGCAGAGTATTCACAATTTGCATATTTTGCCATATTTAAAAAGCTGTTCTGTTTGCACATTAAGTATACCACTCTTATTCAGCTTTATAAATATAACCATGCGCAGGGCAAATATTTGTGTGTGTGTGTAGGGAGAATATACCTCTGGTTCAGTATGGGGACGGGGTGAATGGGAAGGTGTGGGAGTCAGTATAACATGACTACCTGTAGCTGTTGCACCAAATGACTGTTTAAATCTGTTTATTTTGTTAGGAGAAGGGTGGCTATTGGGTGCATCATTTCTCCTAGAGATTGGCAGCTCTGTTCTTGTTTGCCAGTCCTGCTTTTAAACTATTCTAATATATCTATCGGTATAAATCAATCATATAAATAATATAATTATATATGCACACACAAACTATTGGCTGGCCAGCCTTCTACTTATAGTTTCTCATATAACATTATTGTCGATGAACTATGTGGTAAAGTTATGAGGTTATGAGGCACTGATGAAGCCAGTCTTGCTAAAGTGTTCTGTTCGTCTGCCAAGGTTCTGCACCGCTCTGTGCCACAAGAGTGAATGTTGTAGCTCCACAAAAATAAACCCACTAATATCCTTCCATACACTTGTGGGTTGGGGGATAAGCAGGTGTGAAATCACCAGAGAAGCTTTATTTGCTACACAAGATGGTTCTACAATACAAACTAAATGGAATTGTTGTAGTCTCCACAGAGGTGGAACGTTTAGGCACTGCACAACACCAAAACGCAAAGTTCTGCAAAACTCTAATCACCCCATGTGTTATTTTATAAGCTGGACCAAGGGGGTTTGACGGTAGGTCATCTCTGTCAGTTTTAATATAAATACCCCTCCGTGATCTGCCTGATGATCTCTCTACCAAGCTTTTGTCTGTCATTTGCGATCACAGTTGACCACTTTGGACTGATGATTGGTTCATAGACTCTAAAAATAAGAAATTACAAAGGTTGCACCTGTTTCCGGGATATTGTTTAAACAAGTTGCATATGATCACAAAGATCAAGAAGTGACCAATGAGATTGCATCAGAAAATTCATATTCATCACTATTATTTCCTCTGGTCATTTTTTAAGTCTATCATCTGTTACAAGACACATTATATATATGAAAACTAAACTATTCATGGTACAGCTTTCTTCCAAAGCCTCTGTATTTTTTTTCAATTTTAATGCCTGACAAACATATTAATTCATTGGCAACCAGTATTTAAAGTTAAAATGATCTCCTTTGGTTGTGGAAGGCTGGAAAATCTATTGGTCTGAACAATTTTGCATCATAAATTAGCGTTCATCGCACTTCATTCCTGCTGTATTTTTACATAGCAAAGGTTAATGGTGGCAGCAAGATATATATGTGTGGCAATAAATACTAGGCCTTCAGCCCTGTTGGATCTGACTAATAGTTCTAATAGTGAGGCAGTCACACTCCGACTTTAGCCAACGACCCCATTTTTAACAAAGGATTAGTGATGGGCGAATTTATTCGCCAGGCGCGAATTCGCGGCGAATTTGCGAGATTCGCCGCCAGCGAATAAATTCGCGAAATTCCCGCAAAAATTTGCGTCAAAAATTCGCCGGCGTCAAAAAATTTTTTTTCGAAAAAATGGACACCGGCGTCAAAAACGGGCGCCGGCGTCAAAAAAACGGGCGCCGGCGTCAAAAACGGGCGCCGGCGTCGAAAACGAGACGCCGGCGCAGTTTCGCGATTTTTCGCCGTTTCGCGAATTTCGCGCGAAATTCGCGAATTTTTCGGTGAAGCGAAACGGCGCAAATTCGCCCATCACTACAAAGGATATGTTAATTTTTTGTTTATTCATTTTATTGCATGATTTGTTTTCTCCTGCAAGGTTCTTATTGTGATTTGCTGTTATTAAATTACCTTCCAGTTAAAATAACTAAGGACAGCTAATATGCATTTTCACCACAGGAGCTCTAATAAATGGATCTGGCTTATACTAAGCCTGTACTTTGTGAACCAGGAAAATAAAGCTAAAAAAACTGTCAAGATTGAACACTTATTGGATAAATACTGTCTTCATATTTTAATATACTTTTGGGCAGAATAGTGCTTTGTCTTTTTTATTAATAGATATTTAGGGTCAGACAAGAAGAATTCCTACATTTTCCATACAACTTTAGAGTCAGGGCTATAATCAGGGCTAGTAAAACATTTATTACAGATAACAATGTACACAGAGCATTGCACTATGCAATATCCTTTGGGCATAATGTGGGATAGGGTAACAAATGTACCCTCTAACACCAGGGGAATCAAGATATGTGATACAGGGCTGTTGTGCCTCATTACGTTGAGCTCCTAAACACAATACAAGAACCTATTATCTTACACATGCACGTACACATGAAAAACTTATACAGTTATGGGATCTAGAATGCTTGGGACCTGAGGGTTTTCAGATAAGGTATCTTTCCGTAAATTAAATGGCCTTACCTTAAGCCACCAATATGGATTCATGCAACTTAATTACCATTAAGACCAAGCTACTGTTTTATTATTGCAGAAAAAAGGAAATAATTTTAAAAATGTAGACTTATTTGGTTTGAATTCACAACATCCATGAAAATTCTATAAATTATAGAAGTGATGGAGTTTCAACCCATCACTGAAACTTGTGTATCATAATAATGTTCCCCTCTTTTGTCAAATTTGAGCATTTTAGAAGTCATATTAGAAGTCATATTAGAAATTTTGAGTTGTAGGAACTTTTGCTTTTTCTGCCAGTACGTTCAAGCTGGTCTTAAAAACACCATGTGCAGTTAATGTTTTCAATGTCAGTCTATTGCATAATATTACATTGCAAAATGCTTCAAAATATTTTTTTTACCATGTATGACATTTATTATATTCACCCATAAGTGTATTCCAGTCCCACAAAACAAAGTAAATGGGCCCACAATAGCTCAATAATGGCTTACTCTATAATATTAAGTATGTGAATTTAAGAACACTCGCATATGTTTGTAGTGTCACCCACGGTATCCTAAAACCCAGAACAAATGCCAAGATCCCGGTCTGAGTTCACTCTTCTGCCTATAACAGCTGCCTTTCACGTCGGGAGGAGCCCTCTGCTACATGGATGCCCCCAGAACTTAATGTAAGAGAATCAAGGCAAGTGCTGTAGGCAAACTAGGGAGCCAGAGCGAATCACAGGAGAAACAAGGAGAGTGGGTGAATCCACAGAGACCTGCCCGATTTTAAAACCCAACTAGCAGTGAAGTATAAAGTCAGAATCTATTTGACATAGTCAAAGAGTAGGCAAAGGGTCAGGACTGGCAGCAATCTTCCAGGCAGAGGTCAAACACTCAGACAAGGAACACACACAGGACTTATACAAGACAAAGAGAAAAAAGAACCAGCCACCTTAAATGTTTAAATTTTGCACCAAGCGCAATGATGTCAAATAAAAGAACGTGCACCAGAACATTCTCTGTACCAGAGGAGTGTGGGCATCCCCGCTGCCCCCTTAGACCAACAGTTATTGTTAGCTTATCCACTTGCTAGAATGTATATGAGAGGAGTTTAGCATATACCAAGTTACACATTTCCCACATTTACACAATTTGGGGAACCACTCTCTAGGCACCTTAAGAAACATGGTCATAAATATATAAAGTGAGAGGTCTGGTGGATGAATAGATTGAATTTTCTTTACCCACATGGCCTGAATAAAGGACTATTACTTGTATCTCTTTTTATAATTCAAATGTTATTATATGGTGTCATATTTATATAACAAGAGATCTATTAATCTGTTTTATTTAGTATACCTATGGAAGGACCCTTGCACTTGGTATTGAGTATAACATGCTTTGTCATTTCCTATTTGCCATTGCCCTTTATAGTTGCTGCTTTTAGAACTGTCCTGTCCCAGAGGGTCCCTGCTGTTATACAGTAATTAATGTCTGTCTGTTGCATTGGCTTTGTTATATGCCCTATATGTCCATTTATGGGGTAACCCCTTTCCTTTCAAATTACACTTAATTAAGCCTAGAGTCTATCAAAGAAAGCTCACAACTTATATACAACTACAACAGAACCCCGAAGCTCTAGGTATGGATTATCTTTGCAATGTTTTCATAATGGGAAGAACAGAATTAGGAATTCTTGGGCATCTACTCCGTGTCTTGAATTAACACTGTTAATAGATGGTGTACCCTTCCT
Organism: Xenopus petersii; assembly: GCA_038501925.1. NCBI lineage: Eukaryota > Metazoa > Chordata > Amphibia > Anura > Pipidae > Xenopus > Xenopus petersii. Next base: position 36,295,544 of record CM076688.1, read on the forward strand.
TACCAAAAAAACAACTGGTTATGACTATAAAGCTAATCGTGGTCAGAGAGTTTAAAGGTATGCTATCTATTTGGAAATGAAAGGATTAATAGACGTCGGTGTTCTCTCATATTTCATAACAGAAGCTGTTTTGAAAACAGAAAAAAAAGATGACTAAAATAATCTTTTTATAAATTAGCTGTAAAGTTGCCAAAAGCTTATGCAGCGCAGATGTTTCTAGCTAATGTAAATGGAACACTGACCATGCTTGTGAAGATTTTACACTCACAGTGAAACTGCAAGTGATTCTGCAGATATTTCACCCGGAGAAATGCTTCCCTGGATGGATAATGTTTGACCAAGCAAAAGCAAGTTAAGCTTCACGGTTACAAGTTTTAGCACAAGAAACGATTTTGATAAGATATTGTGATAGGATTTTAGGTAATGCTGCGATTCATAAATACAGTGTTTAAATTGTTCGTGGCAAGCTTATATCAATAAACCCTGTCACTCAGAGAATCAGTAAAGCTGCAACTCATCTTGCAGGTATAGTAACTGAATGACATATGTATTTACCATACATGTGGAAGACCATATAGTACAAGTCTGGTTGAATGTCTTTGCACTCTCTCCAGCTCATTTATTTGCCTCTTAAAAACTGGAGCCCAAAACTGCACTGTATACTCAAGGTAAGGCCTTACCAGGGACCTATAAAGAGGCAAAATTATGTTTCGATCCCTTTTGTGCAAGACAGAACTTTATTTGCTTTAGTATCCACAGAATGGCACTGCCTGGAATTAGACAACTTGTTCTCCACAAAAATCCCTAGATCCTTCTCAATTAAGGAAACTCCCACACAATGCCATGTAGAGTATAATTTGCATTTATATTATTTCGGCCAATGTGCATAAACTTTCATCAACATTGAACCTCATTTTTCAGTTTGCTGCCCAGTTTTCTCATATAGTCAACTCACTCTTCAAAGTGGCAGCATCCTGCATGGAACTTATAGTTCTGCACAATTTAGTATCATCAGCAAAAATAGAAACAGTACTTTCAATGACCAACTCCATTAATAAACAAGTTGAAAAGCAAAGGACCAAGTACAGAGCCCTGCAGTACTCCATTAACAATACTGGTCCAATTAGAAAATGTTCAGTTTATCACCAATCTTTGTAATCTATTCTTCAGCCAGTTCTCTATTCAATTACAAATGCTATGTTCCAAGCCAACCCATACGATTACGATATCGAAAGTTTTAGCCAAGTCTAAGACAATGAATACTTTAAAGTCCATATGTAGATGCCATGAAGAACAAATTCAGGGCTTTCAGTGTCATGATTATTAAAGGTATTCTACATACTTACGTACTTACATGTACTTACATTTCTATTATGGAAAGTTTTAGTCGTTTGAAATCTCCTGTGCATTCCATATGAACCAAATCATCACAGATGCTCAATATATATATCAATATTCATTATGTTTCTGAATCCTGCTGCTATTTATTAAGCTATAACAGTACTGAGCAGAGTTCCCATTGACTTTAATTAACATTCGTGCACCTCACTGCCCTGGATTAATGAATAATGCTCTCTTATTTATGCATGGTCATCCTGGGTCTTCAACCTTAACATATTGGCTCTGCCATTTATAAAGATAAAATAAATTTAGTTTCCAATAGAAAAAAAAGCAACAGAGATACTGGGAAATGTCCTTTACATTTAAAAGCCTGTTTTGTAGCTTTATCAATAAGCCACAGCAGATGGATTAATTCACTGCAAATCAAACCAAATTATCAAAAACCTGAGTTTTTTTTCCCTCTCATATCAAAGTACAAGCAGCAGTATAGCTGGTAATGAAATGCACTGGGGCGGCAATGCCTTACAGCTGTTCACTAGGAAAATAATATAGCAATGTAAATTTAAATATTTTCACTCAACAGATGGGTCTTTAGATTTTTATGGACAAATCAAATAACATATTGCCATGGAAGATGCTGTCATAATCACGAAAGGCTGAACAAGTGGTTTGTACTTGCTTGGTCACCTCTGCATGTACAACATTTCTTAAAATGAAAGAGCTCTGTGAAAATGACAGTAAATCTGGATTAATCTGCTTGCCCATGAACTGCATGGGATGCCTTCATTAATATTACTGCAATTAAAGTTTTGTTTTAGGAGGGCACCATTGATGCTGCTCAGATACTGCAGTTTCAGATAAGGAAGGAAAATCATTGAGGTTCAGATGTTAATACTGGAGTTGCAATTTCCTAATCATATATCTTCTCCCTGTACCATGTGGCCTCCCATCTGAAAGATGAACAATTGCATTCAGAGCTGGTAAAATATAATCTCTTTACCATTGCTTGATTTGTATACAAAGATCATACCCCACACGCCATGCTACCATTTAAAATGACTCTTGGGTCTCATTAGTACAAAACAATGTTCACTATTTTTAATGCTTTTTTAAAAAATACCATAATAAATATCTTCTTCCGGTTGTGCTGTGTCTCAGAAATAGGACGATATGGTGACATGCCCTCAGCTTTATCCTACGTGAGCGCTCCACATCTCCTGACCCGACTTCTTCTTAAGCTGGAAGTCAGTTGCTGCACTGCTGTGGAGGATTTTTCAGCCTGCATGTCAGTTGCTGCGCTGCTGTGGAGAAATTTCTGTGAGTGCTGCAAGCAGTGAAGGCAGCACCCCAGTCAGCCATACATCCTCTACAGCAGCACAGTAGCTGACTTAAGTCAGGTCAGGAGCGCGCATGTAGGATAAAGATGAAGGCATGTCGCCATATCACCCTATTTCTGAGACACAGCACAACCGGAAGAAGATATTTATTATGGTATTTTTTAACAAAGCATTAAAAATAATGAACATTTTGCTGGAAGGAGGAGGTAATAGAGGGGCTATAATGTTTTTTTAATTTAAAAAAATGTAGCGTTACTGGTCCTTTAAGCACATGTGATGTGCAAAATTGGATGCAAAGTTGTGTGCATACTGAACCTAATTATTAAAGGAACAGGTCAGTTTAAAAATGAAACTGAGTAAATACAGTAGATTCGCTGTGCAAAATAAAAAAATTCAATATAGTTATTTAGCCAAAAATATCATCTATAAAGGCTGGCGTGAACAAAGTCAAACCAAATAGCCAGAACATTACTTCCTCTAGATCTCCTGCCATCTGGAGGTACTGCAGTATTGGAGCACTCTCAGCCATACCCTGTAATAGCTTTATACCACATGCTGTGAGATCTTTTAAAATGAGCAATTGTTCTTTTAATTCTTTGGGGTTTTTTTTTAATTGTCGTAATTGTATAGTAATTTAAGGTACAGCTTTTAATCCTCATACCTTTAGATTGACAAAGAGATGTGTAGGTGTAAGAAAATAGAAGGCAAAATGGGGAGGGTTATGGAAGGGAATTTGTATATTTTATGCACATATATTACGTTTAAAGCACAATATATGCCCTTTATTGACTGGTCTGGGAAGAAGATTAATGGATATGTTTTTGGCAGGATCAGCCCGGGATTTGAACTCTAAGAGGTGCGTCATTGAATCTTTTATGTGGATAAATACAAACATAATAACATGCATCAGGCAGCCTGATAGAAGACTACTTGTAAAGATAAATGCAGTACTTATTTTATTTAGAACACATAGGGGCAGATTTATAAAGGGTTGAATTTCGAAGTAAAAAATACTTCGAAATTCAACCATCAAATTAAAATACTTTGAATTAGAATATCGAATTCAAACTTTTTTCATTGAATTTTGGTATTCTGTGGTCAAAGTAAAATCGTTCGATCAAACAATTAAATCCTTCAAATCGATCAATTTTAACATATGATTAAATGATTTTACTTCGACTTCAAAAAAACTTACAAAAATGCTGTAGAAGGTCCCCATAGGCTAACATAGCACTTCCGCAGGTTTAATTTGGTGAAGTATTGGAGTCAAAGTTTTTTTTAAAGTGACAGTACTTTGATTATGGAATATGCAAACTATTTTACTTCGAATCGAATTCAAAGTAAATTCAAAGTCGTAGTATCCTATTCGATGGTCGAAGTATCCAAAAAATTACTTCGAATTTCTAATTTTTTTACTTTGAAAATTCCCTCGAATTCACTTCGACCCTTGATACATCTGCTCCATAGCATGATAAATGTTGACAATTCCATGTATAATGCCCCAGGAAACACAGTAATGTAAATTCCATGTCAATACCACATCAGTTTCATGTATAACAGGGGTCTCCAACCTTTTTTTACCCATTGTTGGAGCAGCAAAACCAAGAAAAAGGCATCCAAAGGATGCTAAAAAAGGCTTTGGCCTTTTTGGTAGCCCTGTGTGGACTGGCAGCCTACATGAGGATCTGTTTGGCAGTACACCTGGTTTTTATGCAACTAAAACTTGTCTCCAAGCTTGGAATTCGAAAATAAACACCTGCTTTGAGGCAACTGAGAGTGACATCCAAGAGATTGGCGAGTAACATGTTGTTCACGAGCCACTGATGTATAAGATCCCAGGTCACATGGCAGCATACACGCAGAGTCTATTCCATGTATAAAACCTCTGATGTGTGTTATAGAAAATTCATTGGTATTGGTTCAGGGAGGCTTAGTCTCTCCAATCCTTCATTAAAATCCACCCATGTCTTTATGCATAACCATTTAAAAGGACATTTGTTTTTGTTTTTTTATCTCTATAGAGTTAAAGGAAATCATTACTTTAAATTTCTTGTGTTGCAGCATGTAAATCTAGCCAAAGCCAATAACCGAGTCCCTTCTTGTCTCTGGAATCTCTGGAAACTCTCTAAATTACTGCTCAAGTACTATTTCCTTTTTTTCAGACTTAAAAAATACTGTTGCTAATGCTGATTCTAAAACATTAAATTTGTTTGCAAATGTTTTAGCCTAATGGATTTTCTAAAACGTGTTACTTAGAATTTTCTCTGTATATAATTATATCCTTTATTAAGTTGGAGCGGTATTAGCTGGAGAGCCTGGGATGCATCTTGAAGTATCTGCACAGCTAATTAAAGGGGACCAAAGTTGAACAGTCTGCTCTTCTATTTTGTTTCATGCAGATCATTAAAATTCAGTTTTGAAGCAAGGATCTTTTGTTCTTTGATATGGGCCTAAAAAAAAAGTAAAAAAGGATTCAGAATTCAATAAAAGCCTCACTGCATATAAATATGGGTCTGGACAATAATGGAAGGTATGTTATAAAACTGATACTTCATATACAGTTTGACACATTAAACCAGATGTTAAATTCAGAGTAGTACAAGTACTTGTGAATATATGTTTTGAAGAGAGATTATTAATTTAGAACTTTTAATTTCCATAAAATAGAATGTCATTTAAATTCATTAATTTGTGGTGTCATTTACATAAACGGTAAGTTATAAACACAGCTGCAAATGCAGTTCAATGGAACACAAACCATTCTAGGGAAAAGAAGAACCCCTCATTTGCTTTCATATTTGGTATGGTCAGGCAGGAATAAAGGTACAGTATGCTGTATGGATAATCCCCATGCAACAGTCATCAACATTCTCTAAAAACCAACAGGATTGGTTTACCACTCAGCTTAGTTGCCATCATGTACAAGGTAATGTTTTATTATTAGAGGAAAAAAAGGAAATTATTTTAAAAATTTAGAAAGATTTGTTTAATAGTGATGGACGAATTTGGGGTGTTTTGCTTCAGCAAAAAATTCGCAAATTTCCAGCAAAATTCACGAAACATTGCATCCATTTTTTTACGCCGGCGAATTTTCGCTGCGGCTTCGCGAATTTATTTGCCGACAGTGAATCGTGGGAATTCGCGCCTGGCGAATAAATTCGCCCATCACTATTGTTTAAAATTGACTCTATGGGAGATGAGACCATAATTCAGAGCTTTTTGAATAACAGGTTCCTGTACAAGGAATCCCATACCTGTATGTATTTCTCCAAGAGTTTTTGGTAACATCTGACCAATCTATAACAAATAAATCGGATTCTGTATGAATCGACATACATGTTAATGAATAAAAATGATCATTATAGCTGGATCAAAATTGGCCGCTACATAACAATCATTAAGTGATATTTGGAGTTAAAGGTAGTCATTTACCTGCTTGTCTGGGATTAATGGAGTGCTCATTGGGCATTTCTACAGTGATTATACTGGCACAGCTGGGGTTAATATGCTGATTATATATTTTCTGTAGTATTTATACTGGCTCATCTGATCACAGGTCTGGTTACTGGAGACTCTACTTATAGGCCAGGGATCTCTACTTGTAAAATTATATATTTTGCTTCAAAATAAACTAGGAGTTTGGGGTCTAAAATCCCCATGTGCAATATGTATGTATATAGAGAGCAATGTTAGCATTCAGTTGTTAACCCCATCCCTTTGATTCCAGATTTAATTCAGTGTAGTATATATTTTTCCTGGCGGGAATATTATTTAACGTAGCAGTTTTACCTTCCTCTGCCTCCCATAAACTGATAGAACATCATACATGTTACCTTATCTGAATGCAACCAGTCCTATTCGTTGCTAAAAGTTGACATCAAACATACCCAGATTAAATGGAAAAATGCTTTAAAATCAAAAGAAAAAAGGCTGATTGATCAAATATGAGAAAATAATAATTTAAAGACTTTTTTGATGTTTAATATAAGAAAATAATTACCGCCTTTGAGATGCAAGAAAAGGATATGGCCTGTAACTCTGGATTGTGTTTTAGCGAGAGGCTGTGCTCACTCATACGTAAATAATACCCAGATAGCAATTTATGCATCTGTCACAGCATCTGTATGGTGAAAACTGCAGTAGTGACCTCAAAATGTTCTGTTCCAAAACAGCCCTTGACAAGTTGTGAGCAGAGAAGCAGGACAAATCACATGGATTTGATTGTGTAGACAGTAACTGCAAAGATAAATAAAATACAAAAAATGGTGATTTATATCTTGGGATAAGATCGTCATGTACAATATGTTCAACTCAATGCGAATGTTACCAGCCAGATTGTTCTGCTATAGGGCTATCTTGTCACAATGGCTGAAAGATTTAAAGGGGGAAATTCACTAAAGGGCGAAGTGAGTGACGTTAGCGGAAATTCAGGTAAGCAGGAATCAGGATTCAGGTAAGCAGGATTCGGGTAAGCAGGATTCGGGTAAGCAGGATTCAGGTAAGCAGGATTCAGGTAAGCAGGAATCAGGATTCATGTAAGCAGGATTCGGGTAAGCAGGATTCGGGTAAGCAGGATTCAGGTAAGCAGGATTCAGGAACAAACAAATTACATTCAATGACTCAGCCCTGAGCAAAGTTCAGGGCGGGGTTTATAAAGGGAGGGTGATTAAGAATGGGAGAGACATGAGGGTAAACAAGGTGGGTGGAAAACAGGGAGGAAACATACTGTGAACAGGCAGATAAACAGAAACATTAAACACAAGAGTTCAGGATCAGCCCTTAGAGCCCCTAGTGGCTCATGAGGTAAATGCTGCAAGTGTCCAAAACAGCACAACAAGAGTTCAAGGAGTTTGAATCCCGGGTTGATCCTGACATTAACAAATATACATGGTCATGTAGCTGCATTATATATATATATATATATAATTGTAAACATATAATGAAAAATTCATATAGTACTTTAAATTCCTGGATCCAAAGAAAAGCAAAAGGAGTGCTACAAGCTCAATTTTAGTATGTTATAGAATAGTTAAATAACCATAATCTTTTCTTTTTTTGAATTATTCCTCAATTCCATATTTGATAAATCAGTCCCTAATATGAACTTTACATTTACTTATCTTACTTACTTACTTCCCTATGCACTTTAATTACTGCTCAATCCTCCAGATAAGGAATTCCTAACAACTGATCGTTAGAGCTCATGCACATACCTGCTCACATGTAGAATCAGACTTAATTGCAGGGTTACTAGATGGCTGCACCATTTCCTACTGAACGGATTATATTTCTGAGTGTAACATGACATGCATACTGTTGATACACTGTAGAAATAATCCCTTATATGGGCACTGGTTAATTATTGGGTTGAGATCATTTGTAAACTAGAGGACATATTATACAGGCATGGGATCTTTTATCCAAAACTCGTTATCCAGAAAGCTCTGAATTACGGAAAGGCTGTCTCCCATAGACTCCATTTTATCCAAATAATCCAAATTTTTAAAATTAATTTTCTCTTTCTCTGTAATAATAAAACGGTACCTTGTACTTGATCCCAACTAAGATATAATTAATCCTTAATGGAAGCAAACCTATCCTGATTGGTTTATTTAAAGGGATGGTTCACCTTTAAGGTAAATTTTAGTATGTCATACCAAGGGGGTTATTTATCAAGGTCCGAATATCCAAACCTCGAATAATTTGTGCTTTTTGGAGGGAAAAAAACAAAGAATTTTTTGTGATTTATTAATGTCTCCAAATTCCAAATCCGAAATCCAGGCATCTAAAAGCTCTCGAGGTCCTGTATAAGTCTATGGGGGAATGTCCAAGTGTCTGCACTGATGTCCGTACCGATATCCAACGAGTTTGTGGTTTCTGCACAAAAAACTCAGAAAACGACTAAATCTTTTGTAGATTTCTGAGTTTTTTTGCGCAGAAACCACTATTTTAACCCTATTTTTTCGGGCTTTTTTCTTCATAAATAAGGTCCATTTGGGCAATTGGAGTTGCTCGAATTTCTAACTTTTTGCAGTTGTTCATTATTTTTTATATGTTTTACGTTTTTAGTCATTTGCGTTTTTCTTCTGATCCTTTTCTGCTTTCAGATGGGGGTCACTGGCCCCATCTAAAAACAAATGCTCTGTAAGGGTACACATTTATTGTTATTGCTACTTTTTGTTACTCGTCTTTCTATGCCCTCTCCTATTCATATTCCTGTCTCTTATTCAAATCAGTGCACGGTTTTTAGGGTAATTTGGACCCTAGCAACCAGATTGCAGAAACTGGAGAGCAAACTGGAGAGCAGCTACATAAAAAGCTGAATAACTCAAAAACCACAAATAATAAAAAATGAAAACCAATTGCAAATTGTCTCTGAATATTGCTCTCTACATCATACTAAAAGTTAATTTAAAAGTGAACAACCCCTTTAATGTTTACTTGATTTACTAGTAGACTTAAGTTACGAGGATCCAAATTATGGAAAGATCCATTATGTGGAAAACCCCAGCATTCTGGATAAATTCCATACCTGTATTATAAAAACAAAGAAGTATTTTAGTGTGATTAATTTATGAAATATATGTTAAAAACTGCACTGGTGTCATAAAATTCTCTTGCAATATTTTATTAGCTCTTCTGTTGAGATGTGATCCATTCGAGATAGCACAGGCTGTTTAAAATGAAATGCTTTTAGCTACAGGGAAAGGCATTAACCGACAGATGCTACTGAACAGTATCCAGCTGTATTTGACAGCTATTTCACAAAACAATAGATACATATTTTATAGATTTGCAGAATTATAACGTTTTTTTGCAAGGACCATGCGGTCCAAAGTAATTTAGAAAGTGGTCAGTTAAGTCTATCAGCATTTATTTAAGACTTTGGTGCCATTTATCTAGAAGAATGATTATATCTGAGGAGAGAGCAATTTAGAACAACTGACAAGGGTTTACAGTGAGTTAGAATAAATGTATCTTCTGAGTGACAACTCAAAATCTATATCCATGGTTCACAAATCTCATGCTGACTATGGAAATAAACTGAGAGAAAACATTAACAAATTAAAAAAAAAGGAAAGGCATAGTAAACTTAAAATTAAGCACCTGAGAAGGCCATCTTCCATAGACTCAAATCAAGCAAATTCTAAATTTTAAAAATTATTTATTTTTTCTCTTTAGTAATAAAACAGTACAGGTATGGGACCTGTTATCCAGAATGCTCAGTACCTGGGATTTTCTGGATAATGGATCTTTATGTACTTTGGGTCTTTATACCTTAAGTCTACTAGAAAATCATGTAAACATTAAATAAACCCAATAAGCGGGATTTGCTTCTAATAAGGATTAATTATATCTTATTTTGGATCAAGTACAAGGTACTGTTTTATTATTACAGAGAAAAAGAAAATCATTTTAAAACTATGGAATATTTGAATAAAATGGAGTCTATGGGAGCTAGCCTTTTCGTAATTCAAAGTTTTCTGGATGTCGGGTTTCCGGATAAGGGATCCCATACCTGTAATTTGTATGTTTTACACAACATACAGAACATCCTCTTATTCTACAGCTGTGCATGAATCTGTTGGTGCTTTATAAATACTGTTGTCAGCATGGTGTTGAAATGTTTTCTGCTTATTCTTTTAATTAAATAGTCTAGAATGTTCAATTTTACTTCAATTTTTAAGGCACTAAAGGATCATTGTACTTTTTATCTGTGCTTTTTTCTGCCTGTTATGAAGAGAGTTTGTTTAGAGGTAATGACCTCTGTATAAACAACTCCTAGACATCAACTCTTCTTTTTTTTAACCCCCACACACCCTGTCCTGTACACCATAGACAGGATCCAACTGTGGCTTGCACCAACATTTTCAGCAATTAGGGCCATGTTAGCTCTCTTTAATTTCTCTTCATAGAAGCGGCACTCATCAGGGCTGGGGATGTCCATAAGGCATTACAGGACCATGGCCAAAGCACAGCCGAAAAAGTGTACAGTCATATTGGAAATTTCTGCAATCCCTCCTATCAATAGCTGTTGCCATGATTTTGGATAAGGATGAGGTTATTATACAGAAGGTTTATTTGTGAACCGGTAATTTAAGACAGGATACTCAGTGATATCTTATTCCACTGTAAGAGAGACATTTCTTCAAAGTCAACATTAATAAATGCTTGATAAACCCTTAATCAAATTATACTTATTTTGCTTGCCAAAATCACATGATACTGCCACGACTGAACCGAAACTCAATAGCCTTGATTACATTTGCCTTCTAATGTTTTCAGTTCACTAATAGATGTTGTTGTTGAGTAATAAATCTGCTTTTAAGTGCCAGCTCATAATACAGTATATCCAGGCCTCAGGAAATATCACTGTCAAATATATATAACTTTATAATCAAACTTGTAGTGAGATGGGCTTGGTTTCCAGGGAATAAAATAAGAAACGTGCACGTTTCATCACTGATAGCTATTGAATGAACTGCCTATTTCAGAATATTTATGCACATTGGTATCTGATCATCATTTAAAAATCTCATATGATCTTGTACAGAAAAAACCTGCCTGGTACCGTTGTATCTGTCTGTCAGATAAATTTGGCCCATTCTTTAAAGTGGGGTTCACCTTCAAAATAAAATATATATATAGCTTTCTGAGCACAAATGGAAACATTTTTCCATATATATTAATTACCAAAAATAAAAGGTTTAAGAGATACTCAACTGGCTATTTTAACGGTAATCACATGGTCACATGTAATTTAGGTAGAGCCTGCTTCAAGCATCATATATTTGCCGTTAACTGGAATCAGTGCTTGAAGCAGGCTGTGCCCAAACTGCGTGTGACATAAGTTGTGCTGATGAGGCCTGATAAGGGAATCATCTTCCTTCCTTAGCTCACATCACTTGGCGGCACTAGCAGAGTTCAGTATCGACAATATATGGGATGACAAAAATTCCTTCAAAATTAGGGCTCCGTATAACATAAATATAAGTGGTTTTGGCCACAAATATAAAACAAACAAGCAAATGAAAAATAATTCAAAGACGTACAGGTATGGGATCCATTATTCAAAAAGCTCCAAAGTACAGAAAGGTGATTTGCCATAGACTCCATTTTATCCAAATAATCCAAATTTTTAAAAAGGATTCCCTTTTTCTCTGTAATAATAAAACAGTACCTTGTACTTGACCCCAACTAAGATATAATGAATCCTTATTGGAAGCAAAACCAGCCTATTGAGTGTATTTAATGTATACAGGATTTTCTAGTTGAGTTAAGTTATGAAGAACCAAACTACAGAAAGATCCATTATCCAGAAAACCCTAGATCCTGAGCATTCTGGTTAACAGGTCCCATACCTGTACAAGCATTTCAAACAACTCTCCTCTTATTAATCAGGATATGAGGGCACACTATAAAATTGTGTTTTAAAGGTGAAGTCAATTGTAAATAATTGGGAGTGCTCCTGATACTCCAGACTGGTGCTTCTCTAAGCTGAAAACTGCATTGGCCCAAGGTTCTTCTCAGCAAACCACTGAGCTATCCTCTTCTTCCACTTCTTCTTTGTTCAATGCCTGGGGTCGACGCATTCACAGTAGAGTGAAAATCTGCTTTTTAATTTAAAGTTCATCTTTTTACTCAACTGCACACGTGCAACGGAGAAAAGAAAGAAGAAGCAGGTAGGGGATATTATATAAATGAATGCAATCACTTAGGGGTGCCTAACTTTTGGCACCCCTCCCCCAGTGATATACACTTTCCTCCTCAGACTTTGGTCTGTATGGGATTCGGTACAGGAGACAAGACATGACGGCACCAGTGGTGAGCACAACTATATAGAAGTGGAAGGAGCGGTTTTGGATGCAAGTACCTTAATGATGGCATCAATTCACTCAAATTTTCTTTACTTCAACCATGACTGCAGTTGTAAGTGAGCACTAAAGTCTAATCTTTGGCACTCCAGATAAAAAAAAAAACACCCACTGTCGTTCAAGCACTAACATCTGTCTGTGGGTTCACAATAACATCACTAATTGTTAGGCCATATTTGTTGGCAATCTTTAACCCCAATGGGTGTATGATGGTATCATCAACCACAATTCATGTGCCATACAAAAGAACCTTCACTGTCTTAAGACTTTGCCCAAAAATCATTTAATTTTTATTTAGTAGCCTTTGCAGATCCCACCTGCTCTTTTTGTGACATAAAAGTCATGCTATTACTGCAATAAAACCTACTTAATTTAAATTTCATGCAAATGTGAACTTAAATCAAGATCTGCAGCAAGCACATTTTTTTCAGCAGTATCCATGACCTCCATTTTGATCTACTGGAAAATGCGTTCTTCTGAAGTAAGCAGAAATGGAACGCTGATGCTGCGAGGCAAATGTGGTGGCATAATATAGGTCATTACATTTAGAAAAATCAGCAAACTGCATATGGGTCTACAAATGACAGTGTTTTTTTTATTTCTATCTTAGGAAACCAAATGACTAAGCACTCCAACTCTAAATTTAATTTAATCACTGGGCAACAGAAGCACGAGAGATTTGACATGAATGTTGAGATAAGTCTGCTATAAAGTGTAACCTGTTATCCTAGTGAGTCTGAAGAAAATATCATCATCAAATTAATTCTTAATGAGCTAAAAGCAGTATGGTTTAATAAGTAAATGCATAGAATAAAATAGACCACTTTAGTTCTCTTCAGTCATGGCAGTCATGGACTGGGCAGTATGGTCAGGGAATCTAACCATATATGACAGCAAATCTGTCATATAATCCCATCGAAACAAATTTGCGCTATCATGGATGAAAATGGCAAATGCTAACGTCTTCTGCTGGCACAAATGGAAGGCCACAGCCACCCGGAAAGGACAAGGTCCTCACCATTTTCCCACTTCCTGACCCCTTGAGTAGTGTCCTCATTGGTTCCATTAGTTCAGCCTGGCTTTGAGTCGTGCTGGCTGTGTCGTCTTTAGTGATGAGCGAATACATTTGCGAGCCAGGAGTTTGCGGCGAATTCCCGCATTTCGCCGACGGCGAATAAATTCGCAAATCTCTTGATATAATTCGTTGGTGAAAATTTGCCTCCGGCAATTTCCGATTTTCCCGATTTTTTTGTGAAAACGTTCGAAATGATTGATTTTTTTCCGTGAAAAGGTTCAAATTGCTTGATTGTGCATGAAAACATCCAAATTTCACAAATGTTTTGCGAAAACGTCTGAATTTCACTAATTGTTCGTGAACTTCTACGATTTTTCACGAGATATTCGCCCATCACTAGTAGTCTCAGGTTCGAAATGTAACAGCTGTTAAAGGACATGTAAATTCTGCATTTTCCTATCATGTATATAAGTTGGGCATATCTTTCCCACCTAAGCCACATCATTTGTACTGCATATACCCCCTCTATTTGCCAGCACCATCACATTTTCCTAAAACAAATAGCAGCCTTCACCTGGTGGCCATTTTCCCTCTGACACATCATCCGTAACACTGACATCTGTAAACAGGACATGTATGCTGTAAAGTTCATGCAATGCAGAATTCAGGTTTACTCTGATAAAAAGTTCTGCTGGGGTTGAGCACTGTAATGGTTAAGCTGAGCTCAGGAGAAGTGGTTAGGAGAAAAAAATAGGAACAGACAGGTAGAGTTTTTTATAAGATGAGAAGAACTGAGCATGCACATGAGCCAACAGTCAAAGTAAATTCCTGAGGGAGGGGGCAGAATGGGTTAGAGGAGTAGAAGGATTTCTAAGTGATTAGGGGGATGCTGCAGCCTTACTGCTAACCTTTTTAACAACCAGAGTGGCAGTTATCTAAAGATTTCAAAGAGGCTTTTGACTGATTACTTTTTGTAGGGGGGGTTTATATGTCCTTTAAGAAGGTATGCGAATATTAATATGAGATTTTTTTGAGATGTATTTTTTCATTCATTTCAGAACAACATTTCTCCCATCCCCAACATACACACTGCACTCCGAAGGCTCCACCTTCATCGATAGGCATTATAAATGCAAAATTTACCTGCAGAAGGAGCTGTATTAGCAAGCCATATACACCTTCAAGAAATGTCTCAATGTTTTTTTGGTGCTTATGGATGTACAGACTTAAGCTTTTTTTATATTGGCAATTTTTCATGTAATGTATGCATAAGGTTATTCAAGTGTACATGAAAACCTTGCCATAAGAAGTGACAATACATAAATTAGGAATAATGGTACGTGAACCAGCCCTTAAAATCCATTTTCTATTTGCAGAACCATCATGTCAGTTTTGTTAAATGCTTGTTGAATGTTTATCTTTCCCAACAAATTGATTTTTTAGACTTTTAGTGGGTTGGATTGGGTGTTTTCCTTCACTTAGAGTTCCCTAAATACCAGGGTGTAGAGCGTGCAGTTTTAACTGCACCCCTTTGGGGTCCTCCAAAGCCATAATAAATGCATATTGGAGCTTTGTCTGGAGGGAAAATGGTGTGTCAGGGGCCCTGGGTGCACCATCTGCTTCTGGTCGCCAATAGTTATGCCACTGCCTCTAGATCAACTCTGTCATGGGACAGATAGGACTTTAAGTTTGTGGTCCACTGGATCTATAAAAAACAGGTTAATTTACTGTCATTTTGGAAAATAATGATAATTCATGTATTCACTTATTTGCTGTCAGTTTGCATCAAATTCAATCTGGATGTGTACATAATCTAACCAAATTCTGCAATTCAAATATATACCAAAGGGGGTGGTAACAGAATTTTTAATCATTCTATGATACTGTAACCAATATAAAATTCAAAGCAGGAAAATGATGGGTTGCATCAGAATATTCAGGGGGGTATTTAGTAAACTCAGTTTTTTATGGTCTAGGTTTTTTTGGCAAAAACTGGAATTTTTTCTGGAAAAAAACTCTAAGGGGGGGAATTCAAGTGTTGGGAACGAAAAAATGTCTTTAAAATGTCGTAGAAAGTGTCGTAGCAACAGCCGACAAATTAACAGAGCATTTCTCCACCAATTTTCCGACATGTACGACAATTTTCGGCACCACTTTTCCCGACATTTTTATAAACTACTCATAAACTCATTGACTACATTGACGTGTAGTGGTTTTGACGCAAATGACTTTTTGGCACTTCCAAAATTTTTTGACACTTTTCGCTGGAGTTTCGCAAATTTATTTGCCAGCGGTGAAATGCGGAAATTCGCGCCAGGCAAATTTATTCACCAATCACTACTGTTGAGGTCCTGTGTACAGTAAGTCAATGGGAATTTCAATTTCAAAATTATCATAGTCTTCAGTTTAGCAAGAAACTCCGACTGTTTCAAGGTTTTCGGGCAAAAACAAAAAAAAGACAGAAAAACTTGTGCAATGCAGGGTTCCGCTCGATTTTATAGAGTTTTTAACAATCCAATTCATTTGAATTTTTTTTATTAATAAATAAGGCAAAACTGGGCATGGGAGTTTGGCCAAGGTTTTTCAAATCAAAGTTATTAGATGAATTCGGATTTTAGTAAATAACCCACTCAGTGTAGATTGCGAACAAGAAGTATTAAGCTGCATGGCTACATTTATATACAATTTAATGTATAGCAGAAACAAACAAATCTGCTCTGGCCAGTGCTAAAAATATGGTATAGGTTTAACACCAGTCACATAAGATTGCACAGCTTGTACGGCTTTTGAGATATCTCTCCCAGCCTGTATCAATCAATCTTTTTTTCTTTACACTGAGCGTGCCTTTCAGTTATATTTTGGGCCAAAGTGAAAACAAATAGGCTGTCAGAGTTAATACAGCTTTATATTGCCGAACCAACAGTCTAATCAAAAGCAAGTTTTAAGAAACATAGATTTTAGAGAAACTATTCACCCTTTGGCTTTTATAGCTGCAGTGACAGCGTAATGAGCAATGCGTGGCTACACACCTCTGGCACCAGAAGGGTTATTAAACCAGCTAACAAAACAATAATCAAGGTATTCGGTTCATTACAGATGAGTAATTAACAGAGCTGCAAAAGAAAATGTACTGCAAATCTATACTGCATTAGAATGAGAAAAAGCATACTGTACAAATTACACACTCATTCTTCATTAGTTCGATATATTGATTTCAGTTTTTCGCTGGTAGTCCTTCAGTCACGCGCCCATTTATTTTGGTGAATTTTTGCTATTATCTGATAACAGCCCCTGGTGCCACCTGAAGGAAAATCAATAAGATATTTTGCTTTTGGTTGCTGTCCTTTGGGAAGCGCACCTTCAGCACACATTTTTCATAACCGGTGCTATCAATTACAAAGTGAAACCAGAGAAACAACTAGAAAAACCCTTCCAGAATTAAGAATGTTTAACAGTGGAGAATATTTCTAATAATCAGGTCTCACTCTGGCTTTGCAAGGTTGAAAATTAAGGTCAGCTGAAAAAAAATGACTACATTTCAGCCAGGGAGCTCTGGACATTTGGGGTTAGAAATATTATAGGGACCCGATGGATACATAATGACCCCCATTTTCAAGCTCCAATTTTTTAACTTTTTGTTATACAGGTTTAACTGTACTAATGTACTAATAACAAACACATATTTGACACTCCAAATAAAGTCACATGCAGTTAGATGATAAAATGTTATTTCATGGTTTATCGCATGAAAACATTGAAGTCTGTAGGGCTAATTCACAATGCCCTGAGCAGTATGCAAAAAGAGGCTGCAATTAGATTTTTTTTTTCCACTGTGTGCTCCGTTCCAGAGCGCAGACACCTGCAGACTGCCCATAGAACCAATGGCGTTGTGCATGAGGCTGCACTCAATTCTAAAGGGGCCCGTGGGGGGAAGCACATATGCTTGCACTTCATTCTGAGGTTTAAAGGGATACTGTCATGGGAAAAAAAGATTTTTTTCAAAATGAATCAGGTAATAGTGCTGCTCCAGCATAATTCTGCACTGAAATACATTTCTCAAAAGAGCGAACAGATTTTTCATATTCAATTTTGAAATCTGACATGGGGCTAGACATATTGTCAATTTCCCAGCTGCCCCAAATCATGTGACTTGTGCTCTGATAAACTTCAATCACTCTTTACTGCTGTACTGCAAGTTGGAGTGATATCATCCCCCTCCCTTCCCCCCCACCCAGCAGCCAAACAAAAGAACAATGGGAAGGTAACAAGATAACAGCTGCCTGGTAGATCTAAGAACAACACTCAATAGTAAAAACCCATGTCCCACTGAGACACATTCAGTGACATTGAGAAGGAAAAACAGCAGCCTGCCAGAAAGCATTTCTCTCCTAAAGTGCAGGCACAAGTCACATGACCAGGGGCAGCTGGGAAATTGACAAAATGTCTAGCCCCATGTCAGATTTCAAAATTGAATATAAAAAAATCAGCTTGCTCTTTTGCGAAATGGATTTCAGTGTAGAATTCTGCAGGAGCAGAACTATTAACTGATTCATTTTGAATTTTTTTTTTCCATGACAGTATACCTTTAAATTAGGTGTGAAAAGATGTGAAGCCTTGCATCAGTACCCTTAAGGCAGGCAGTAAGGACAGGGCTAGCTGCACATCCTAATGCTGCACTCTTTACTGAGCAATGGATTTTTCATCCAGAGCTCTGTGCTGTACACAGTGTAGATGAGCACTAAGAGGGGCAAACTCTCATGAGCACTTGTGTCCCTGGGGTCATCATTGACCCATTGTATACATTAGGCTTGAACCTGGCCCAAAGTGCTTAGTTTTATGAACAAATTAAATCCACATCTTAAAGTAGAAGGAAAATCACAATCTCTGGGTGGTGCCAAAAGTTAGGCACCCACCAAGTGATTGTAATCCCTTACCTGATTCCCCAACTGGTGCTCCTGTTAGCAGAAGACTGCCCCGGGCCCAGGGTTCTTCTCAGCGAGTGTTAAACTCATAATGCTAGCCTTAAGTCTAACTGTAATATCCATAACATATTATAGGGGAGAGGACCTCTGAAATGATGTATGCAAGCCTAGGAACTACATATGTGTGTGAAAGCACTTGTTGTATGTCAATACTCAGATCAACCACCCAGTATGTAAAAACCTTTTATTCTGTTTCCTATAACTGGTTGCAAAGTAATTTTTCCATAAATGCTAACTATATCAAACAAGAACATATCTTCTTTTCAACAGCTTTTCAATAACATAGAGAGAACAATAAAAAACAGATGAGTTTGCCTATATAACATGTTCCTCACCTACCCCTTGATATTGTTCCCAGTAGCCATACAGCAGGTGCTTATTTTTGAATTCCAGGCTTGGAGGAGAATTTAGGTTGCATAAAAACCAGGTCTACTGCCAAACAGAGCCTCTTGTAGGCTGCCAGTCCACATAGGGGCTACCAAATAGCCAATAACACCCATTATTTGGTACCCACAGGAACTTTTATAGGTTTGTGTTGCTGCCCAACTCTTTTTATATTAAATGTGGCTCATGGTCAAAAAAGGTTGGTGACCTCTGCTCTACAATGACCCCTTCCACTTATAATGGCACCATTTTCATTTTATCATGTATTGAATCATCTTGCTGCGGCTCAGTCTTGCCTGTCACTCCTGGGACGTCTATACAGCCCTCGCACTTGCTGGCGGCTTCCTGAGTGTGCGACCGCGGTAAACTAACCATTAGCTTATCACGAGAAGAAGCCGCCAGCAGGTGCGAGGGCTGTATAGAAGATGTGACAAGACTGAGCCGCAGCAAGCAGGATGAAGAGCCGCTGGTTGCCTACCCCTGAACTAGATTATATCAGATAATGCTACTGCATATTCAGCAGGCTTCCATCATCCTGTAAGAAAGCTCCCTTTTTAACTCTTTATTTGGAATTTTCCATTTTTTTTATAACAAAACAAGCATTCAGTAGTAAGGGTAGAAAACTCCTTTATGGAAAGGTCATTTCTCATCCATTTCTTAGCTAAAGGATTAAGGATTATATGAATTAAATAATCAATGTAGCCCTTGTTCTGTAACTTGGTTCCTGAAGGGTAAAATACATGAATACAATGAGGGTGTACTAAATATATGCCACATGATAATGCAGTGTTTGTGTGTGTGATAAAGTGTTGTCTATCAAGGATTTTATACTGTCCTTTATATTTGACTGTATTTTAGTTAATTATAATAAAAATGAACATGCAGTACACTGCTGCATCAAGGAGCTGGCAATTCATGTAATACATTGAGCACTTTTACTAGGTTTTTAATTGACTGCACTAAATATATTCTTTGACACTTTTAGCAATTACTAACTGAAATTGCTGTAAGTGCACATGCTTAAAAAGAACTTTAACAAAGAATTCTGTCATGCATTACTAGTGATTAACTAATATTAGTGGTACAAAATACAGTGATTGTGTACTTTATGAAAGGGCTCTTAAGCTGAAAGCTATCACTCTACATATGTAATTAATTCCCCAATATAAAGCGCCAGTCACTCTGCCATCACTATTTATTAAGTAATTTGCAGTGAGCTCATTGCCATTGGATACATACCGATTATAAGAGCATAAGTCTCAATTTTAACAGCTCAACCCGCAGTCCCAAATTGTTACTGATATGTCTCAAATTTCAATTTGATTTCCTGCACTGAACAGCTAGAAAAAGACATAAAGTTTCCAAAAACGTAATTGGCTTTTGGCAGAGAGCCTAAAATACGTGGCAGGTGCATTTAGATACTTTTGTATCAATTTAAGATAAGCAAAGAAACAATTGTAACAATAAGATAAGCAGGTTAAGCAAAGAAACAATTGTAACAATAAGATAAGCAGGTCTCTTGGGGAAACTGACTTGCAGCTTAAAGGGCAATTCGCCTTCATTAGCAACCACAGAAATGTGTTCAAACTTTCATAACCAGCCAAATTTTGTAAAATGAACATGGTAATTTGGGGGTGAAGCCACAAAAAATGGGAGTGTGGTCAAAAAAATGTCACTGTGCTCTGTGCGGCAAATCTTTTTGCCCCTCTTTCTATTTCCAAAATGCTGGGATGTATGTAAAGTGTTAAGAAATATATCTTAATTGATTTTATTATTCGCTGGAGAACAATAAGCACATACTTTTGTTATGTGCACAAAATGAAAATTATTGGTTGGAAAAGGCTGATGCCGAACCGGATTTAAGCATTCCCAGGAGCTGACAGGGCCAACACTGAGGGATATGAAGGTCATTTACCACCTAGATTTTTTTTTTGCTTCAGTTTATTAACTGCTAATCATGTGTCAATCATGTGTCATAAATCTTAACAACATATAAGCACATCAGGAAAAAGGGTATTGCCTTATAACCTTATAAATGGGCCATGAACTTATTTGTAGAAATGTTTTAATGTTTTCTAGTGAATGGTGTCACAACAGAAGGGACTCTAGTCACACTGATTAATAACAGTGGCTCAGCTTATGTGGGATTTAGCAATTTTAATTTCTTCCAGCTTTGGTAAATAGCTGCAATGCATGTTATTTTTCAAGTACTCCCTATTATGCTGAAATTACAGTTTGGGGGCGGGGGGAACATAGTCATTTGTGATTTCATGATTTCCATATATGCGACTTTAATAAATAAGCCAGCCCAATTGGAGTTTAGCTCTTTAATGAAAGATGAAGAATTATTCCAGGTAATTCCACTATGAAATGTAGGCATGTAGTTGCATTCCGCATTGATTAGTGATCTTATTATTTTCAGTATTCAAATTTGTAAATGGAATTGTTATTCTGTTGTCTATAAGGGGGGTTCTAAAATAAAAAAAATTCCAATGGAAACTTTGGTGGCAGAGGTCCTTGAACTTATTTTGTACCATTGGATCTGGTCCCCACCCAAGAGAAATCATGTTATCTGAGCAAATGCACTACATTACAATCAGAAGTGAGAAACATACAGAATGGAAAATAACCTTTAGGTATTATAGTACAGCTCTACACACAGTCCACTAATTTGGGCAGGTGCAAATAGCAGCGGCAAAAGAAGGCTGTTTTATGTAGTTGTAAAATAGCTAGGTACTGTATGTCTTTATAGCTAGGGAAGTCAGAGATAGCATAGCTCTATGGGGCAAATTCACTAAGATTCGTAGTTGCGCCAGGAGTAACTTCGCCACACTTCGCCACACTTCGCCAGGCGTAGTTTCGCCAGCGCTTCGCAAATTCACTAAAATCCGAAGTTGCGCTCAGGGGTAGCATAAGGTTGCGAAGTTGCGCTAGCGTTGATTCGCTAAGTAAAGTGAAGTTACGCTAGCGAAGGCTAATTTGCATACGGCGCCAAATTCAAATTTCAGTGGAGGAACACGTATTAGCACTACAAATGGCTAGAAAAGCTTCAAAACATCAAATAAAAATTTTATTTTGCCCTACACATGTGCCCACTGTCTAGGTAAGTTGCCATGAGTCAGGAGATGTAGGGGGGAAGGAGGGGAGCCCCAAAAAATTTTTCAATCTTTTTCAGCCTATCACCCATAATGTAGAAAACACGCCAACGTTTTTTGGGACTTAGAAAAAATTTTGACTTTTTTTGAAGCAATCCCTATCTACTCTATTGCGCTTCGCCTGGTCTGAGGTGGCGAAGGAAGTCTAGTGTAAAAGGTAGCGTTCAGTACACTGCACGCGTTAGTGAATTTGCGTAGTTACGTCGCTAGCGAAACTTCACCAGGAGTAAGAGTCTGAAGTAACACTAGCGAAACTATGCCAGCGTTCGTTAGTGAATTTGCGCATTAATGAAAATGCCAAACGCTAGCGAAGTAACGCTAGCGTTCGGCGCTTCGGCGCTTAGTGAATTTGCCCCTATCAGTTTACTGTCAGTAGAAAAGCTACATACCATGCGGCACTAAGAGACTTATTAGGCTGTCCCTCACAGACAGTAACCTAGCCCAAATGATAAAATTAAAAAGATACATGGGCAAGAGTGCCTTGACTCTGAATCACGATTTATCCAAGGCTTCATACAAAAGTCGTGCCCTTTTGTAGGCGTATTTTGTCCTGTCCCCATAACCTCCCATACTGTGCCCATTGTTCCATTTAGGCATATAAAATGTGACTGTAGAGTATGACCATTAAACACTAACTGATCACTAAGGTGCATACCGGTAATATCACCAGTGAAAGTATATGGCTACCAACATAATGACATCTGCAAGTACACAAATTATGGCTGCTGATTTATACAAGTAGTGTATCATTATCAGCTAGCCAAAGCCATCTGCCCATGACCTTACATAAAACTCAGATACATCTGACTACTGGTTCTAGACTAAACCCATATTTTGTTTTCACTAGAGAGTAAGTAAGTGATGTGTGATAATTATCAACTATATTACTGTATAACAGATAATGCTACTGCATATTCAGCATGCTTCCTCCATCCTGAAAACTCCTTTTATGGAAAGGTCATTCATTCCCCATTAGCACATCCATTTGGGGATTTAGGAATATATCAATTAAATAATCAATGTAGCCCTTGTTCTGTATCTTGGAGCTGTTTGGCTCATGAAAGGTAAAAGGTATATATAAAAGTAGGGTGTACCAAATATATTCCACATGATAATGCAATCACGATTTATCTGAGGCTCCGTGCAAAAGTCATGCCCTTTTGTGGGCTTGTCCCCATAACCTCACATACCGAGCCCACTGTAACATTTAGGCATATAAAGCGTGACTGTAGCGTATGATGCTGCACTAGGAACAATTGCCTTTGTCAGCTACATTCTAGTTACATAAGTGATCCAGTTAGGGATGTGTTACTTAATGGAGGTGCTTCAGTTTTAGTTGTCACGTTGCATCAATAATAGTTGTCAAGCTTGAAATAATGTGAATTACTGCACCCAAGGGACCAAAGTTATTTCCAAGAATGTTTAAGTACTGCATTCTACCAACTGGGGAAATTAATCTCTCTATTCTGTTTGGACGTGAATGAATAAACGCACTGGCCATCTTATAATGTCTTGTATATAAGTCTTCATCTGCTATACAGAGGTAAACCTGTTCTTGCACAGTGCTGTGCATGCATTTTGTCAAATGTGTACTCAACATCATTAGAAAAAAGCATTCTATCCTAAAATAAAAATCACACACATGTGTATGTGTGCTCGCACATAATCTGATTTCTATCCTTTACTGTTGTAACTTTAAATGTGGGTTTATGAACCCAGCAATACATATGAGGGAGCAGTAGGGTTTGTGAAAGGGCAGGGGTTGCTATTTCATATTATTTAGACTGGAAGTCTTTACTGGCTCATTGTTTATTCACTTTATGAAATACCTAAATTGCAAACCCAAGATGAAATATCTTCCATGGCATTGCAATGGGGTAGTTATGCCATGCCCAGTTTTTTAGCCATACCACTTTTATCAAACATTTGGTTATTTCATCTTGAAAATTTGCTTGGTTCTATTTGAAATACCCAGGTTCTGTCAGTTATTACTACATTGCTTGGCTGTAGTGGTGTTTCTTTGGCCAGAAAAAAAAAAAGAAAAGCATGAAATGGGCATATCGAAAGACACTTTTTCCTGGGGTGCAAGGTCTTAAAACAAGGCCTTTGCTTGGAAAGGCAGGGATGGGTGGGAACCTTGCAATAACAGTGAATGGGTGTGTCACATTCAAGCAAATCCTGAAAACTAAGATGCAAGTTGGTCTGTCAAGACTGCCACATGGCAAATCAGATACTACCTCCAAAATCAGAAAGAGTTAAGGGAAGGTAGAGATTAAGAGATGCCAAGGGACTAAGAAAATACATTGAGACTATAACATTGTGTTTCACAAACACAGGACTAGCCTAAACCTCTGGCCAGGGTCAAATACAATATTAGTCTGAATAAATAATTATTTATGGTGTCAAGAAAGAAAGAAATGTTTTCCTCTTCTGAGTGAAATCGAAGCCAGCTTCAGGCTGTATTTCTCCATATTGTTCTGGATCAACTAGAAATGACAGACATGTACCGCATGTCTTTACAACCTCAACTTGCCGCCACCCCTAGAACTGTCCATCTCAAGCAAGGCAAGAGTAAATACACCAGATCCCCATAATAGAGTTAAAGATCTCAGTAAGTGTTCTCTTGTTATAACACTGCAACAAACCCCGACAGGCTACTGCCTGAAACTTGCTATGAATATCTGTTCTGATCTTCAGACTGGTCATCAGATGCTGTGTATGTGAGAGACTGGTTGTGCGGTAGAAAATGGCTCTGCTTCAGTGTGGATAAAAGGCAAAATCTACTGTGTGTGTGTGTATTATTAAGTACATGATGTATAGCAGGCACTGAAGAAAGAAACTGACCCCTACAATGTATTATTTACAAAAACCTTTCCGTGGAGGAGAGATGCTGATTGTTGTAGGTCAGTAGCAGCCAGATTCACTTTCTTCTGGGAGTTGTAGACCAGCAAGAGCCATATCAGAGTAAATATATATATATATCTATATATATATACTGTATATATATTTAAATGTATGCATTTATGCTGATTTGGAGGCCCTCTTAATCTGCTGCTACTTTGTTGAGTACAGCTGAAATACAGGCAACATAATACAATTAGTTGAATGCCATATTTAATATACTGAACCAACTTAAAGTTTCAGCTTGTCAATAGCAGCAATGATCCAGGACTTTAAACTTGTCACAGGGGGTCACCATCTTGGAAAGTGTCTGTGACACTCACATGCTCAGTGGGCTCTGAGTAGCTGTTAAGAAGCTAAGCTTAGGGGTCGTTGCAAATTATCAAGCTGAAAATAAGGTTTGTCTGTAATATAAACTGATGCTACAGGGCTGATTATTAAATTCTGATGCTAGTTGCACTGGTTTCTGTGCTGTCATGTAGTAATTATCTGTATTAATTACTAATCAGCCTTATTCTGTGACATTTCTATTCTATGTGAACTGTATATTGTGAGTGGGTCCCTAAGCTCAGTAAGTGACAGCAGCACAGAGCATGTGCAGTGAATCAGCAGAAAAGAAGATGGGGAGCTACTGGGGCATCTTCAGAGACACAGATCTTCCCTGCTAAAGGGCTTTGGTTACCGTGGGCTGGTACAGGAGCCCAAAACATAATGTAGAACATTTCTAGCCTACTTTTTTAGTTAAGCAATTAGATAAGTAGGTTCGCAGCTTTGCCAATAAATACATTTCCAACAAATCACCTGGCATAACCTCAACTTTTATAATATAGAGTTTAGTCTAGGAAACCAGGTTGCTTTTGGTTGATGACTTTGCCCCCCTCCCCCAGAAACACCCATTATACATGAAAAAGATGAATGCAATATTTTATCTTATTTTTCTTCCTTCTTTATCTCTGTCTCATAAATTTCATCTCAATTCCGAGACCCCATACCTCCTATGGCATTCACAGCGGCACATCTATTGTTTTCTACAGCAAAGTGGAAATTATAAATACCTTTTTCGTAAATTCCCTGTGATAACCTGGTACAGCGAATGAAGCAGAGCAGGAAGAATAATATTTCTTTTTTAGAAAAAGAGCTAAATATTTTTTAGTGCTAGTTTTTCCTTTAAAACCCAAGGGCTTATTGCCACTCGTGGGAAGGAAATTGCCGCTACACCTACAGTACAGCAGAAACAGAACTTTGTGACCATGACGAGCTGCTTCTATCTACAGAACAGGACAATCTTGTAATTCCCTTACCTGTTGTTTATTCAAACCTGTTCACAGATAACATGATAATAATAATACAATATATTGTTGCTAAGCCCCGGCAAAATGATACCATTATCTTTAAATCATATTTTGCTTTTATCAAACAATGCATTTTACTCCATCAAGTTGAGTCCCAAGAAGAGGGAAGCCTACAGGAAAGACAAATGATGTCTCAACTAATGTTATGATTTATTGATTCATAGACTGTACACCTTCCAGCCTGCGAGGGTTCATTTCTCTGCTTGCTTGATAGTCATGCCGCTCCTTTTAAAAGATGATTCCCTCCACTTCCGTAATTGTCTGAGCGAGAATGCGGCACCTTTTTTCCCCTAGTGCTGAAATCAGCAAGATATGACTTTTTTTTTTATTTCCTTTATGAGTAGTTTTTGGGCAGGAAATTGGATTTGAAGTACTTATCTGAAGGTTCTGCAATTCCCTCACAAACTATAGCCTTGTTCTTCTGAATGCGTTGAATGACAAGTCAGTCCACTTTGGAACTGCTAGATTTGCTCACTGAAAACCATTTCTATTTGACTGTTTGGAAAAAGTATTGAATATATTTTAAAATTGCATTGACTGGGAAAAGGCAATGTTATTTAGGTCTGATAAGCAGTACTTATTTATTTGAAATGATATTAGGCCGATGGCTGCATGCAACAACCGACAAATGAAAAGTTTTGCTAAAAGTTATATGATCGCCAGATGTATAATAAACATAGCCATCTTGCTATTTCATCTTTCAAGTTATTTTTGTTTCTAATTTAGAAAAGCTGTTAATAGTTTGATAGTGTTGGTGTTGTTGAAGGGGTTATTCACCTTGCAAACACTTTTTTCAGTTCAGTTGCTTTTAGATTGTTCCCCATAAATAAAGACTTTTTTCAGTTACTTTCCATTATTCATTTTTTACTGTTTTTCCAAAATCTAAGTTTAAAGTCGAATGTTCCTGTCTCTGGTGTTTGAGTCGGACAGCTCAATAATTCTAATGCGGATTTAAAATGCTACAATTTTGCAAGATTTAGTTGATACATTTCTCAGCAGCAGCTCTGGAGTATTAGCAACTATTGCATCGATTGTAACAGTTGCCTGTAATGAAACCCAGAGATTCTGCTCAGCAGGGACAAAGATAAGAAATATATCAAATAAATGTATCAATTTAGAACAGTTTACAGGGTCGGTGACCCCCTCCCAGAGCTACTTCAGAAGGTGAAAAAAAATACTTTACACTTCAATATTAAAAAAACTCATAGAAAGTCGCTATTCCAGTTGTTTGAAGGTGAACAACCCCTTTAATACATGTTAATATCAATATTGCTGTAATGTGCACAAAGATCAGACTTAGACTGGACTCCAGGCATTCACCTTGCACTTGCTGGGTTTGCCAATTAATGATTTCCTACTAATCATCTCTCCTATACCTTAACACTTACTAACAGTAATTATATACAAGCATAGTCTAGAAAAACAGGGTGCTTTTGATGACTCTGTTTCCCTTTAGAAAATGTCCTTCCGATGCCCATGCTTTCTTTACACTATTTCCCTTCACTCACCATTTGTTTTGTACAGGTATAGGATCCATTATCCTGAAACCTGTTATCCAGAAAGCCCCAAATTACAGTAAGGCCATGTCTAGTATGGCTAACCAAAACCCAGAACAGATGTCAAGGTTCCTGTCAGAGCTCACATTTCTGCCTATAACAGTCGTCTTTTGCTTTGGGAGAAGTCCTCCGCTACTCGGATGTCGCCAGGTCTTAAAGTGAGAGAATGAGCTGAGAGTTCTGGGAAGACAAGGGAACTGTAACGTCCAGCAGGAGGAACAGGGTTAGAGCAAATTGTAGTCATAGAACAGGCCAGGGTCAAAAACCAGTCAACACAGTACAGAGTCAGTAACAGGCAAAGTCGGTTCAAGCAGAGATACAGCAATGGTCAAGGACAGGCATGGGTCAAGTAACAGAGAAACCAGACTAGAAGCACACCAGAAACTAAGTACAATAGACCTACAATGGGTAGTGAGCAAAAGGACTTCAAATATTTGAATTTCACACCAATGTCATGGCACACCAAATAGAAAAGAAACCCAAACGGACACACACCATAAGAAGAAGGGCGAAGACTGCAGGGGTCCCCACAGGCGAGGCAGCGGGCGTCCCCACCTCCTCCCAGATATCTTTACAGGCCCTCTCCCATAAACTCCATTTTAATCAAATAATTCTAATTTTTAAAACGATTGCCCCTTTCTCTGTAGTGATAAAACAGTACATTGTACATGATCCAAACTAAGATATAATTCATCTTTATTGGAGGCAAAACAATCCTATTGGTTTTATTTAATGTTGACATTATTGTTTAGCAGATTAAAGTATGGAGATTCCAATTATCGAAAGACCTCATATCCGGAAAAGAGCATTCTGGATAACAGGTCTCATACCTGTATACTTCCCCTACAAAAGCTGTATGTCCAATAATTCTGTAATAGTGGGGATAACCCCAACATATAAGGTGAAACAGTAGTTGAACCTAGTGATTGGGTCTATCCCCATTATTACAGAATTATTGTCCTTATTAAGGTACCAGATTCATACTACATAATACTAAGGTTATTTTTCCTACTCATTTTGGATACCGAACTGAGCTCTTGGTGGTTTGTAAGAAGCTGCATGTGAATTTCTGGTGCACCAAAGCCTGAAGCACCAGGAATGGTGTTAGTGTATGATCCTGTGGTTGTATGTGTAAGCAAAAGATACAAAGATAACTTTGGAATTAAAACTTCCTAACTGATCGTACCAATTCCAGGGCACATTTATGTATGTGTAGCTTGTACTTTAAAGTTATCCAGCCAGGATAATTGATCCCCAATGCTAATTTGGGATTTGGGAAATGGGGAAATGGAATTTGATCTTTTTTTATTGAACAGGTATGGGATCCGTTATTCAGAATGCTCCAAATTACAGGAAGGCCATATTGAAAAAAAATCAAAAAATTCAGATTTTTAATATGAATTCCCCTTTTCTCTGTTATAACAAAACAGTACCTTTACTTTATCCTAACTAAGATATAAGTAATCCAAACTACAGGGAAAACAATCCTATTGGCTTTAATTCATATTTAAATTATTTGTAATCCAAATCCAAAACTTCCAGAAAGATCCCTTATTTGGAAAACCTCTGGATAACAGGTCCCATATCAGCACTTGGTTTTGGCTAACAATATCAATGCCACACAGAGCAATTTAACAGATTGTATGTAGCATAATAATATCACTAATGTCAGCATGAACATTTTACATATATGAGTCTTTAAAAACGTAAATTCGGATTTTATGAGATACATAAACTACCTGATGGTTTGCTTGCCCTATATCATAAATTAAATGGCACTCTAATCTTAAAAAAAAAAAAAAAAAAAAAAAAAGATGGCAGGGAGGTGGCAAGAGTAAATCAAAGTGTGTAAATAATGAACAGCAATAAAAAAAAAGGCAAACTGTAACACTGCAGGAGAAACAATAAATCTACACTCTGATTTGGCATCCCAACTTTATTTCTGCTGAATATTTTTCACCTTATATCATACTGTTTTTAAAAAGTGGAGCTCTATAATCTTAAAAGGAGTCATTTTATATAGCGTTCATATTCAAATCTATTATTCATCCTTCCTAAAAACATTTAATGAGGCAGAAAAAAAAATGTTTTCAAAGCAATTTAGCTCCATGTCATTATACGAGAGCTGCACAGAGATATTCTCTCTTTTGTGACTAAGCTGAAATGAGAGGTGGGACTGTCACTTTATTTTATCACAGGAAATTGTCACTAGGGATGCACCAAATCCACTATTTTGGATTCGGCCGAACCCCCAAATCCTTCGCAAAAGATTCGGCCGAATCCAAATTTGCATATGCAAATTAGGGGTAGGAAGGAGAAAACATTTTTTACTTCCTTGTTTTGTGACAAAAAGTCACGCAACGTCCCTCTCCGCCTCTAATTTGCATATGCAAATTAGGATTCGGATTTGGTTTGCCCTGGCAGAAGGATTTGGCCGAATCCAAATCCTGCTGAAAAAGGCAGAATCCCGAACCGAATCCTGGATTCGGTGCATCCCTAATTGTCACCACACTGACTGACAGGCTGAACTCTGCTGTAGCAGAGGGAACCCCTCACACCTTCCTGCTGTGTGTCTTTGCAGGGTGTTCAGCTGTATTTAGATACAACATTACCATGACCATTATTTTGACAATTGCATCAAAATGCATTTGTTGTCTTACTACCAATAATTTACCAATACAAGTTTCTCTGACTATTTTTTTAAAAAAAAAAATTCTCCCCTTTTTTTAAACCAGTGATCTTCTTACTTTCATTGGTGGTCAGTGATGAGATACCAAAGGCAGAGGAAAGAGGAGAGTGTCAGCGGCACCCCACAATGATCAGGTACCAGAAGACTATTGAAAGGGAGGGGCTTAGGGACCCACTCACAATATACAGTACACGTAAAATAAAAATTAGTAATTAATACAGACAATGACTACATGGCAGCACAGAAACCAGTGCAACTAGCATCAGAGTATAATAATCACCCTTGTAGCATGAGCGTATTTGTGACGACCCCTAAGCTTAGCTTTTCAACAGCTGCTCAGAGTCCACTGAGCATGTGAGTGTCTTTGCAAAATGGTGACCCCTTGTGACACATTTGAAGTCCTGGATCATTGCGGCTATTGTGATGCTGAAACTTTATTCTAGTGCAATAAGGTCAGTATATAAAATATGGCATTTTTAACAATATTCATTTCTAGGGTTTAGTTCTACTCTAATGAAATTACAGGCTCTATGTCAGTATTACAGTTTGAATATATTGTTTTAATAGAACAAGGAAGACTTTCTACTGAACAACAAGGAAGACTTTCTACTGAACAATAAGCAAAACATCTACTGACTATTTTTAAATGTGACACCAAGGTATTAATGCTAAGATTGAGCGTTCCATTAGCAAAGACTGTGTAGTCAGATGTGCAAGAGCACTAAGGTGCACAAGAGTGTGTCATTTAGTGCTCATTCAGCAAACAATGCTTTCCCTGGTCTAGTTGCAATCTACACTTGAAACCAGATAAAAAAATGTTTTCCCCTGGTGCAGACTCCAGTGTCCGGGGGTGAGTGCAAGCCCTGTCCTTACCACCTGCCATACGGCAAGCAATAAGAACAGGGCTCTAACTTTCCAGTCCCTAACTTGCATTATACATTATTCACTTTAGTCCCTGCACCTGTTGAGCTTACAATCCAAGCCCCTATGACACTTGTTAGTGGTTGTAGACTTTTTTGATCCAAGCACCCCTTGTAGGCTCAGTCTTTGATAAGGACCCTCTTAACTTATGACAAGGTTACATACAGGTTTATAGGATAATAATATTCCTCAATAAATATTTGGGGGACCAATTAAGTGTTCAACGCCAAATAACATCTCAAATGAGTCTCTAGTCTGTTTTTCAGGAAGAGCAATTGGGTATTATCCCCAAATCTCAGCCTTAATGATTTTCAGGTTGAGCCTCCATGACACAGGAGCCATGCAGGGCTAGCCACACAATTTGGGAACCACTGCACTACGATCATTTTTTTATCAGGGGTCAGTTTGGGAGGAAACTGGAGTACCTGGTAGAAACCTGTTTCCTAACATTCGGAGAACATGCAAGCTCCATTCCTGGCTGGAATCAATCCTAGGTAAAGAGCACCGATCACCTCTCTGACTGCCCTATGAATTACTGTATGTTTACTTTTTGGTCATAACATTGAAAAACATTCTTCTCACACATATGGGCTTATTAATTAATAATCATTATTACTTTTTTGTTCCCAAGAAAATTACAGAGGAAAACTGCAATCTCAAATTCGAGTTTTCAGAATGCAAATTTTCAATTTATAAAAGATACTGAACATTCAAAGAAAAAAAAATCAGCTGAAACCCAGTGAGCTTAAATATTTTTTTCTCTATAAAGTCAAATTTATAAAAATGAATAATAGAATGCCTAATAGTTGCAGCGTAAATGTTAATACCCAGTGATCGTATTTTTCATTTAAAGGCAAATATCGTTTACTTACTGGCATCGCTACTGGATGCTGATCCTCCAAGAGGGACAACAGATGCCTTCAATTTCAGTATGTCAGACAGAAATAGAAGTTTCTGGCAGAAGAGAATAAAATTAGCCCCTTAGCACAATATGTAATTTCCACACACCATATGGCTTTTCAAATGTTTGCTCCACAGGGATGAGTTCAGGTGTTTCACTAAATGGTTGTTGTGATTTGTAAAGCTTTTGAGAATGAGAGACAAAATGTCTCGAGCTATTCATATTGGTCATAGCAGGGCATTTAGCAATATGTTAACCTTTAGTGGCTTACAGTACAAAAATATACTTTAGCAAAAAACGTAAAGTAGACTTTCAAAACACACACACGCCCATTTATTTATAGCCCAAAACTGCTAAAAATCAGAATCTGAAACTACATCTCATCTCAAACCTGTTGAGATCATGTACAAGTCAATGTCAGATGTCCCTGAAGTTGCTTCTTGACATTGTGATCTGCACTGGATAATCCAATAAAGTCTGAGTTTTGCAGCGACAATTTGTCGAATTTTCAGAGCGTCAATGGTTCGATATAAATTGATGCTCGGTTTTGTCACAAAGTTTTTTTCACTCCGACTTTCTCGAGAAAAATTATAGATAAATCAATTTAATTTGTGGAAGGGAGTTTGGTCTACTACTGTTTAGGGGACTGGTAAATTAGTCTCCCAGTATTATTTAGTAGGCAGTTCCCTTGTGTTATAGACACCTAACTGGGTCCTAAAATACAGTTAGGAGGGACCAGTTCCTGTTCCTGCTTAAAGCTATGCCCCTTGGTATGCACAATAGTGACCAGTAGATGGCACTGTGTTAAAGTATAAAGTCCTGGGCAACCATGAGTTCAGGGTCCATCTTGTGATAGCTCTGGCCTGAGCAGGCAGGCAGAGTTGAAGTGGAACCTAGACAGGTCAGGTCTAGTACAGATAGGCTACTCACCTTAAAGGAGAAGGAAAGGCTAAAATTAAGTAAGCTTTATCAGAAAGGTCTATATAAATACACCAGTAAACCTTCAAAGTAATGCTGCTTTGAGTCCTCTGTCAAAAGAAACACAGCATTTCTTTCCTTCTATTGTGTACACATGGGCTTCTGTATCAGACTTCCTGTTTTCAGCTTAAACCTCCAGGGCATGGCCTTAAGCATGCTCACTTTGTTCCTCTCCCCCTCCCTCCTCCCATCCCTGCTGTAATCTGAGCTAAGAGCTGTTAGTGAGCAGGGAGAGACTCGGGCAGGAAGTGATGTCACGCCAAGCTTATGTGGCAGCTTCTATCCTTAACAAATAGAGACAGTGTCTAGAGCTGTTTACTCAGGTATGGTAAAGCATTCTGCAGAATAAATATAGCATTCTATCTTGCACTATTACTGCTAATCTGTTGGCAATAAACTGTCTTGGAGCTTTCCTTCTCCTTTAAGAGGTCACTCAGACAGATAGACAGGCTATTTAGCTGAGCAGCTTGAGGCTCCCCTGAGGAATGTGAGTGGGATTGTGATCCCGGGTATCAATTGACCAGAAGTAGGGACTAAGTGTACAGACCTAGGGATGTGAGTTTCCCCTCAGGTTCCACTTAGGGAAAAGGCTGAAAGCTGGGTGTACCCCAAGCGGCTGTTGTGTACATGTTCCCATCCCTGTGGGGGACTGATACTGACCAAAGGTGAGTATATGCCTATCTACTGTTACCGTATGATCCTGCTTGCTCTGTATGTACATTGTGGATGTTCTTGCACAATAAATATGTTCTTTGGTTAAGTTATAAGAACCACTGGTACCCTATTATTGCATTCGCCATCAAGTTACACTTAAACTACTGCCTCCACACCGCTCGCGAGGGCTTCCTCCCTAAGATTTAAGGTCTCATCCGGAGCACAGTATTGGGAGTAGAGCTTATAGATAGAGAACGGTGCACTCAATTTACTATAACGCTGCAACTGCAATTTACTCTACCTGAATTCTTTGGTTCTAAGAGCTACAATAAGGTGCAAAAAGACGACATTTGCTGCAGATATGCAATAAAAGGCACTAAGTTTGTCCAGGTGCAGTAAGCTATACATATATATAGGTTACATATGGGGGTAAATGTCCAGTTGCCTTTGACTTAATTCTACTAGATACTATATATCATCACCTGGATAAACGAGAATTTTCATAGACAACTATAGGTATAGGATCCATTATCCGAGAACCTGTTATCCAGAAAGCTCCAAATTATGGGAAGGCCATCTCCCATAGACTCCATTATAATCAAATAAATTACATTTTAAAAAAATAACAGGTCCTACACCAAATAAAAATTCAACATACTACTTAGCATTCTTAGAATTTAAAAATGTTAATTTAAACAATGTCTGCATACTATAAAACTACCTTCTCCTAGTTTATCCTCCACAAACTTACCTCTCTAAAGTTGTATCCGTGTTGGGGCTCCTATTTCAAACGTAGCAGCTGATACATACTGCACACACAGGAAGAAGAGCTTTACCTAAGAGTATCTGAACTTCTATATCAAATACAAAAAAGGGGGTTTGTGGTTGCACTCCTAAGGCTGAATTATAATATGTTTAAGTACAATGGACCTGGCCAGTTAATCGATGCACATTCCCTGATCCCCTGTCTAAGTAATTCAATAAATATACAAGTGCATGTATTTTAAAACACAGGGGTTTTTAGTTACAAAGTTATGATCATAAAGTTGATAAGCCACCATACCACGTCAAGGTAAACCCCACACGGTGGTCCCTAACTTGTTTACCTCTGGTCATAGTATAAAAGGTCTTTTACCTCTCTAGAGATGGCGCGAACTGTTCGCCGGCGAACTTGTTCGCGCGAACATCGGGTGTTCGCGCTCGCCGGAAGTTCGCGAACGTCGCGCGACGTTCGCCATTTTGGGTTCGCCATTGTTGGCGCTTTTTTTTGCCCTCTCACCCCAGACCAGCAGGTACATGGCAGCCAATCAGGAAGCTCTCCCCTGGACCACTCCCCTTCCCTATAAAAACCGAAGCCCTGCAGCTTTTTTTCACTCTGCCTGTGTGTGCTGAAGAGATAGTGTAGGGAGAGAGCTGCTGCCTGTTAGTGATTTCAGGGACAGTTGAAAGTTTGCTGGCTAGTAATCGTTTTGATACTGCTCTGTTATTGGAGGGACAGAAGTCTGCAGGGGTTTGAGGGACATTTAAGCTTAGGTAGCTTTGCTGGCTAGTAATCTACCTTCTACTGCAGTGCTCTGTATGTAGCTGCAGTGGGCAGCTGTCCTGCTTCTGATCTCATCTGCTGACTGCTGCAATAGCAATAGTCCTTGTAAGGACTGCTTTTATTTATTTTTTTGTTGTTTTACTACTACTACTACTACTACTACTACTACTATAAGAGCCCAGTGCTATTAGTCTAGCAGTGTTGGGGAGTGGGACTGGTGTGCTAATCTGCTGCTCCTAGTAGTTCAGCAGCACCAACTTTAATTTTTTTTTTTTTAATATTCATTCTTTTTTTATTTAACTTTTTTTTATTTTACTACCGCTGTAGTAGTGTATAAGTTGACCTTTTAGGCATTATTTGCCCTGTAGGCATTTTTTGCCCAGTGTGTTATTCAACCAACTGCTATCTAGCTGTGTGACCGTGTTCACATTCTGTCTAAATATCCATAATATTACCGTCTCCAGAAAAAACACCGGAGTGACTTTTTTCAAGCAGCCATAATAAATTTTACGTAATCCGTATCCATCGCTGTAGTAGTGTATAAGTTGACCTTTTAGGCATTATTTGCCCTGTAGGCATTTTTTGCCCAGTGTGTTATTCAACCAACTGCTATCTAGCTGTGTGCCCGTGTTCACATTCTGTCTAAATATCCATAATATTACCGTCTCCAGAAAAAACACCGGAGTGACTTTTTTTCAAGCAGCATTCTTATATTTTACGTAATCCGTATCCACCGCTGTGTATACGTTGACCTTGTAGGCATTATTTGCCCTGTAGGCATTTTTTGCCCAGTGTGTTATTCAACCAACTGCTATCTAGCTGTGTGCCCGTGTTCACATTCTGTCTAAATATCCATAATATTACCGTCTCCAGAAAAAACACCGGAGTGACTTTTTTTCAAGCAGCATTCTTATATTTTACGTAATCCGTATCCACCGCTGTGTATACGTTGACCTTGTAGGCATTATTTGCCCTGTAGGCATTTTTTGCCCAGTGTGTTATTCAACCAACTGCTATCTAGCTGTGTGACCGTGTTCACATTCTGTCTAAATATCCATAATATTACCGTCTCCAGAAAAAACACCGGAGTGACTTTTTTCAAGCAGCCATAATAAATTTTACGTAATCCGTATCCATCGCTGTAGTAGTGTATAAGTTGACCTTTTAGGCATTATTTGCCCTGTAGGCATTTTTTGCCCAGTGTGTTATTCAACCAACTGCTATCTAGCTGTGTGCCCGTGTTCACATTCTGTCTAAATATCCATAATATTACCGTCTCCAGAAAAAACACCGGAGTGACTTTTTTTCAAGCAGCATTCTTATATTTTACGTAATCCGTATCCACCGCTGTGTATACGTTGACCTTGTAGGCATTATTTGCCCTGTAGGCATTTTTTGCCCAGTGTGTTATTCAACCAACTGCTATCTAGCTGTGTGCCCGTGTTCACATTCTGTCTAAATATCCATAATATTACCGTCTCCAGAAAAAACACCGGAGTGACTTTTTTTCAAGCAGCATTCTTATATTTTACGTAATCCGTATCCACCGCTGTGTATACGTTGACCTTGTAGGCATTATTTGCCCTGTAGGCATTTTTTGCCCAGTGTGTTATTCAACCAACTGCTATCTAGCTGTGTGCCCGTGTTCACATTCTGTCTAAATATCCATAATATTACCGTCTCCAGAAAAAACACCGGAGTGACTTTTTTTCAAGCAGCATTCTTATATTTTACGTAATCCGTATCCACCGCTGTGTATACGTTGACCTTGTAGGCATTATTTGCACAGTGTTTTCTTCAAACCGCCATCTAGCTGTGTGAGCTTGTTCACATTTTGTCTAAATATTGATAATATTATCGTCTCTAGAAAAACCACTTGAGTTACTTTTTTTCAAGCAGCATTCATATATTTTACGTAATCCGTATCCACCGCTGTAGTAGTGTATACGTTGATCTTGTAGGCATTATTTGCACACTGTTTTCTTCAAACTGCCATCTAGCTGTGTGTATTATCGTTTCCAGAAAAACCAACTGAGTTTTTGTTGTTGTTGTTTTTTTAAAAATAATGCCAGGCAAAGGCAGGCCGCCACGCAGAGGCCGTGCTAGGGGCCGTGCTGCTATGCAATCCTGTGGCCCTAGCAAATTGCCCAGTTTTAAAAAGCCAATGACCCTGAACTCCCAAAATGCTGAAGAGGTAGTTGACTGGCTTACACAGCACACCCCATCCTCTACCGTTTCTAACTTTACCACAACATCCTCCTCATCCTCCACTGCTATGGCCACCCCACGTAACACTTCCTCCACCACCGGTGCCCCTTCTTCACTGGAGTCAGAGGAGTTATTTTCCCATGAGTTTCTTGAACTGAGTAATGAGCAACCATTATTGGCAGAAGAAGATGAAGGAGATGAGGACGTTACACCAGATTTAATTCTGGCAGAGAACACGACAGAGATGGACATAATGATGAGTGATGAGGAGGAGGTCCCCGCTGCTGCTTCCTTCTGTGATGTGTCAGAAGAAATTGATGCATCTGAGGAGAATGATGATGAGGAGATTGATGTTTTGTGGGTGCCTAGTAGAAGAGAGCAAGAGGAGGGTAGTTCAGATGGAGAGACGGAGAGTCAGAGAGGCAGTAGGAGAATAAGACTTAGAAGAAGCAGGGAGGACAGCCCGCAGGGATCAGTAGGGCAACAACATGTATCGGCACCTGTGTTCAGCCAGCCAACGCACCCGCCATTGCCGCCAATGCCGCCAACTTCTACTGTTACCGCCAGATCGCACACTTCCAAAAAGTCAGCAGTGTGGGATTTTTTTAATGTGTGTGCCTCTGACAAAAGCATTGTAATTTGCAATGAGTGCAGTCAGAAACTGAGCCTTGGTAAGCCCAACAGCCACATAGGTACAACTTCTATGCGAAGGCACATGAGCGGCAAGCACAAAGCACTTTGGGAGCAACACCTCAAAGGCAACAGGCAAACTAAAAGCCACACTCCTTCTGGTCCAGCATCTTACTGCTCTACCTCTGCTCTCCTTGACCCATCTGAACCACCCTCCACTCCGCCTTCCACCTTGACCACCTGTTCCCATTCCCAGTCATCTGCCACCAGCCAAGTTTCTGTGAAGGCCATGTTTGAGCGTAAGAAGCCAATGTCTGACTGTCACCCCCTTGCCCGGCGTCTGACAGCTGGCTTGTCTGCACTCTTAGCCCGCCAGCTTTTACCATACCAGCTGGTGGACTCTGAGGCCTTCCGCAAATTTGTAGCAATTGGGACACCGCAGTGGAAGGTACCCAGCCGCAATTTTTTTTCTAAAAAGGGAATACCACACCTGTACCAACATGTGCAGAGCCAAGTTACCGCATCTCTGTCACTTAGTGTTGGGCCAAAGGTCCATATGACTACTGACGCATGGTCCTCCAAGCATGGTCAGGGCAGGTATGTCACCTACACTGCCCACTGGGTGAACTTGGTAATGGCTGGGAATGGGAAGCAGGGAATGGGTAGCTCAACAACAACAACAACAGTGGAGTTGGTGTCACCGCCACGGATTGCACGCGGTTCTGCCACCACCTCTACTCCTCCATCGCTCTCTACCTCGTCTTCTTCCTCTTCTTCTTCTTACTCTGCTGCTGGGTCCTCCTTCTCCTCCTCCACACCTGTGCACCCCCAGCTCCCCCTAGGCTATTCGACGTGCCAGGTACGCCGTTGTCACGCTGTCTTGGGGATGACGTGCCTGGAAAGCAAAAACCATACCGGATCTGTACTCCTGTCATCTCTGCAGTCACAGGCCGATCGGTGGCTGACCCCACACCAACTGCAGATCGGAAAAGTGGTGTGTGACAATGGAAGCAATCTGTTGGCAGCGTTGAGACTGGGAAATTTAACACATGTGCCCTGCATGGCACATGTGTTAAATTTAATAGTCCAACGTTTTGTCTCCAAGTACCCAGGATTCCAGGACGTTCTCACCCAGTCCAGAAAGGTGTCGGCCCATTTCAGACGTTCCTACACAGCCATGGCACGCCTTGCTGACATTCAGCAGCGCTACAACATGCCAGTCAGGCGTTTGATTTCTGACAGCCAGACTCGCTGGAATTCAACGCTCCTTATGTTGGAACGTCTGCTGCAACAACAAAGGGCCGTCAACGAGTACCTTTTTGAACTGGGTGGTAGGACTGGATCTGCAGAGCTGGGGATTTTTTTCCCCCGTTACTGGGTGCTTATGCGCGATGCCTGCAGGCTCATGCGACCTTTTGAAGAGGTGACAAATATGGTCAGTCGCACCGAAGGCACCATCAGCGACCTAATACCCTTCGCTTTCTTCCTGGAGCGTGCCGTGCGACGAGTGACAGATGAGGCTGTAGACCAGCGTGACGAGGAGCTGGAAGCGCACGATTTCTGGTCGGAATCACCAGAACGAACCCAGGCACCTGCTGCAACGCAGGGAGAGGTGTCAGAAGTGGAGTCAGAGGAGGAAGGTGGCTTTGTGGAGGAGGAGGACCAACAGGAGCAGGCTTCCCAGGGGGCTAGTGGTGACCTTTTGGGGACCCCTGGTCTTGTACGTGGCTGGGGGGAGGAGACCGTGGATGATGCAGTCCTTGATAATGAGGAAGCGGAGATGGATAGCTCTGCATCCAACCTTGTGAGAATGGGGTCTTTCATGCTGTCATGCCTGTTGAAGGACCCCCGTATCAAGAGGCTTAAGGAGAAGGACCTGTACTGGGTCGCAACGCTACTAGACCCTCGGTACAAGCATAAAGTGGCAGAAATGTTACCAACATACCACAAGTCCGAAAAGATGCGGCATTTACAAACCAGCCTGCAAAACATGTTGTACAATGCTTTTAAGGGTGATGTCACTTCAGGAACTCATCAACATTCCAGGGGCAGAGGTGCCAGTAATCCTGCCACGAGCACACCTGCAAGGACAAAGCCCTTTGGCCGGTCTGTAACATCAGACATGCAAATGTTTTTCTGTCCAAGGCAGCGCCACAACCCTTCTGGATCCACCCTCAAAGAACGCCTCGACCGGCAGGTAGCGGACTACCTGGCATTAACTGCAGATATCGACACTCTGAGGAGCGATGAACCCCTGGACTACTGGGTGCGCAGGCTTGATCTGTGGCCAGAGCTGTCACAATTTGCCATGAACCTCTTGTCTTGCCCAGCCTCAAGTGTGCTCTCAGAAAGGACCTTCAGTGCAGCAGGAGGGATTGTAACTGAGAAGAG
Source organism: Xenopus petersii (assembly GCA_038501925.1). Lineage (NCBI taxonomy): Eukaryota > Metazoa > Chordata > Amphibia > Anura > Pipidae > Xenopus > Xenopus petersii. The sequence goes on from CM076688.1 coordinate 36,336,357, forward strand.
AACTCGCCTAGGTCACAAAAGTGTCGATTACCTGACCTTTATTAAAATGAATGAGGGGTGGATCTCGGAGGGTTACTGCACGCCGGAAGACTTGTTCTGACTTCTATGCAGCTGTCCTTCTCTTCAAGCCTCATGACTCCACACACAGCTGTCCTTTAGCGTCCTCCTCCCTCCGCCACCGTTACAAACTAGGGTGCAAACCCTACTGGTTTAATTTTTTCTGGCCTCAGTGGCTGCAACCAAAAAAACTGGGCAAACAATGTCTACAAGGTCAACGTATGGCGAAAAATTACTATTTTCAGCATTTATATGGCATATTTTTTCTGGCAACTGTGCTTCAGTGGCTGCGTCCAAAAAAATGCATATTTTCTGCATTCATATGGCATAATTTTTCTGGCCTCTGTGCTTCAGTGGCTGCAACCAAAAAAATGCATATTTTCTGCATTTATATGGCATAATTTTTCTGGCCTCTGTGCTTCAGTGGCTGCAACCAAAAAAATGCATATTTTGTCCATTTATATGGCATAATTTTTCTAGCCTCTGTGCTTCAGTGGCTGCAACCAAAAAAAATTATATTTTCAGCATTTATATGGCATAATTTTTCTGTCAACTGTGCTTCAGTGGCTGCGACCAAAAAAATGCATATTTTCTGCATTTATATGGCATAATTTTTCTGGCCTCTGTGCTTCAGTGGCTGCAACCAAAAAAATTTATATTTTCAGCATTTATATGGCATAATTTTTCTGGCAACTGTGCTTCAGTGGCTGCGACCAAAAAAATGACTATTTTCAGCATTTATATGGCATATTTTTTCTGGCCTCTGTGCTTCAGTGGCTGCGGCCAAAAAAACTGGGCAAACAATGCCTACAAGGTCAACGACGTTGACCTTGTAGGCATTGTTTGCCCAGTTTTTTTGGCCGCAGCCAATGAAGCACAGAGGCCAGAAAAAATATGCCACATAAATGCTGAAAATAGTCATTTTTTGCCATACGTTGACTCAACGTATATGGCAAAAAATGACTATTTTCAGCATTTATATGGCATATTTTTTCTGGCAACTGTGCTTCAGTGGCTGCAACCAAAAAAACTGGGCAAACAATGTCTACAAGGTCAACGTATGGCGAAAAATGACTATTTTCAGCATTTATATGGCATATTTTTTCTGGCAACTGTGCTTCAGTGGCTGCGTCCAAAAAAACTGGGCAAACAATGTCTACAAGGTCAACGTATGGCGAAAAATGACTATTTTCAGCATTTATATGGCATATTTTTTCTGGCAACTGTGCTTCAGTGGCTGCGTCCAAAAAAACTGGGCAAACAATGCCTACAAGGTCAATGTATGGCAGTTGTTTAAAGAGAACAGTAGATTACTAGCCAGCAAAGCTACCTAAGCTAAAATGTCCCTCAAATCCCTGCAGACTTCTGTCCCTCCAATACAGAGCAGTATCAAGCAGATTACTAGCCAGCAAACTTACTATCATCTGTCCCTGAAATCACTAACAGCTCTCCCCCTACACTATCTCTTCCAAGCACACACAGGCAGATTTTTCAGATAAATTTTTGCCCTTGATCCCCCTCTGGCATGCCACTGTCCAGGTCGTTGCACCCTTTAAACAACTTTAAAATCATTTTTCTGGCCAGAAATGTCTTTTTTAGATGTTAAAGTTCGCCTTCCCATTGAAGTCTATGGGGTTCGCGAACCGTTCGCGAACCGCTCGCATTTTTGCGCAAGTTCGCGAATATGTTCGCGAACTTTTTTTCCGACGTTCGCTACATCCCTATACCTCTCTGCTGAATAGCATTAGTTGGAGTAAATATCTCCTGTGCCTTGGTTTCAACCTGTGGGCTAAATCCTCCCCCGCCACCTGCTTTTGCGGCTTTTAAGAGAGAGAGACTGCCCAAACCAACACAGTTTTTTTAAAAAAATGTGATAATGGAAAGAAAATGAAGGCAAAGTAAAAGCCTCTCTTTAAAGCATTCAAGGAGAACCGAAACACGTTGATGCGGGGGATTTTGTGAATATCTGAATAAAGTCAATAGAAGTTTTATCCGCGAGTGCTATATATATATATATATATATATATATATATATATATATATATATATATATATATATTTACTCTTCCTGAAGACGGCTCATGTACAAGAGCCGAAACGTTCACTTTACAAGACCTAAGAGGGCATGAATTGCCGGCACTCACCTCTGCCATTAGCCAATTGAACCGAGTGCTAACCATATTGCATATAAAGTCCAGAAATGAAAGGAAGCACTCACAGCATGAGGTTTTCTTGAAAGTCCTTTACTAGATCATATAAACATCTGTTTATATGATCTAGTAAAGGACTTTCAAGAAAACCTTATGCCGTCAGTGCTTCCTTTCATTTCTGGACTATATATGTGTATATATATATATATATATATATATATATATATATATATATATATATATATATATATATATATATACATATATATATATATAATATATACATATATAGAGAGTAGAGATGGCGCGAACTGTTCGCCGGCGAACTTGTTCGCGCGAACATCGGGTGTTCGCGCTCGCCGGAAGTTCGCGAACGTCGCGCGACGTTCGCCATTTTGGGTTCGCCATTGTTGGCGCTTTTTTTTGCCCTCTCACCCCAGACCAGCAGGTACATGGCAGCCAATCAGGAAGCTCTCCCCTGGACCACTCCCCTTCCCTATAAAAACCGAAGCCCTGCAGCGTTTTTTCACTCTGCCTGTGTGTGCTGAAGAGATAGTGTAGGGAGAGAGCTGCTGCCTGTTAGTGATTTCAGGGACAGTTGAAAGTTTGCTGGCTAGTAATCGTTTTGATACTGCTCTGTTATTGGAGGGACAGAAGTCTGCAGGGGTTTGAGGGACATTTAAGCTTAGGTAGCTTTGCTGGCTAGTAATCTACCTTCTACTGCAGTGCTCTGTATGTAGCTGCAGTGGGCAGCTGTCCTGCTTCTGATCTCATCTGCTGACTGCTGCAATAACAGTAGTCCTTGTAAGGACTGCTTTTATTTATTTTTTTGTTCCAATACAGAGCAGTATCAAGCAGATTACTAGCCAGCAAACTTACTATCATCTGTCCCTGAAATCACTAACAGCTCTCCCCCTACACTATCTCTTCCAAGCACACACAGGCAGATTTTTCAGATACATTTTTGCCCTTGATCCCCCTCTGGCATGCCACTGTCCAGGTCGTTGCACCCTTTAAACAACTTTAAAATCATTTTTCTGGCCAGAAATGTCTTTTTTAGATGTTAAAGTTCGCCTTCCCATTGAAGTCTATGGGGTTCGCGAACCGTTCGCGAACCGCTCGCATTTTTGCGCAAGTTCGCGAATATGTTCGCGAACTTTTTTTCCGACGTTCGCTACATCCCTAATAGAGAGAGAGAGAGAGAGAGAGAGAGAGAGATAGAATATAAATTGATATATATATATATTTTCCAATTGCCTGTACAGTCTCGAAAGGGAACCTCCAAGATTATAGATACAGGATATAAATTTGTTTTCAGTAATGTGCTTCTTAGAACATCATGGTATATATCAATTTTAGCCCTTGACAATACATTCACCCCACAGTACAGATTTTCTTTTTACTAAATGTGCCTGCTGCCATGCTGTTAAATGTCAGCTTTTATTATAGGCCACAATCAATCTGTGTGAAGCTTTACAACAGTAATTTGTGTCATTCACACATTTAATTGTGCAAAAGAATACTGTAAAACAAAGATATAAAAAATATATATATTTCCTCGCAATTGCACTTTTGACAAACTTGGCACTGGCTGCACCCACTACCGACGGAGTCTATATTATTTTCCTCATCTCTTATATGTTCTTTATGCTTGAAATATATGTCTAATTATCTTACTAATATCTGTCAGCAAGCTGCTAACCTAAATATCATGTCAGTGACAGGCACCATAATAGTGTTTACTGACAGCTATTACTAATTAGACACAAGCTGGCAATCTATTATTATTACACCGGCATATAAAAACCTTGCCAAAGAATTATGAGGCAAGATATTTAGTCATTCAGTAAACAGTCTAGGCAGCAATAAACAGGTACAAGACACTGAAAATAAAGGGAGCATGTAAACAAGTTTTAAACCATCCTCTGCCTGCTGTATTTGAAACTACGTTAATAGATATATAATTCTGGTTAATATAACCCTCAATAAACTTCTGTTAATACTGTAGTCTAATTATTATTTAGCAAAATCCCAGCATGGCACATAGTCTAAACTAACTTGACCCTACTTGATCTTGGAATATCAGTGTTGCGGGATAATTGTTTTGTTTCACTGCTCCCTCCCTGCACACTGTACATATATTGTTATGCTGTTATTTTAAGGCTTCAAACGTTCTGACAACGTGTTGCTGTGGTTTCAACATGCTAGGCTGCATACACTGTTCAAGTGGTTTGACTTCTACTGTGGAACACATATTGAGGAATGAGCAGCAGCCATGTTTGTTTACATTCCACTGTGGAACATGCGGGAGGGAGCAGCAGCCATGTTGGATATTTTTCTGTAGCTAACTCTGCAGTTTGTCTGGTATTAGAGGTGCTAAAGCAAGATCCGATACCGTGAGTAGGATTCTATGGCATAACTATAGCCCCATGGGTCTGATGCACCCAGGGTCCCCCAGCACCAGTCAATTAACAACTATATTATCTTCTGTGGAGATTCTCTGAAGGTGATATTAACCTTAAAAAAAAGTATTTTATTATCTGATGAATTAGCTTTTTGGGGCTACTTTTGTTACTCATACAGATATTATTAATGCAGCTACATTGGAAAGTGGTAGATAACAAGATAACAGACAATATCAGTAATATCTATCCCTATCTAGGCAACTATCCTCCTGGGTGTCGGTGTAATCTGCAGTTTTTAAATGGGTGGTTCACCTTTCAGTCAACCTTTAGTATGTTATAGAACAGCCAATTCTAAACAGCTTTTCAGTTGGTCATCATTATATATATTTTTTTTTATAGTTTTTCAATTATTAGCTTCTTCTGACTCTTTCTAGCTTTCAAATGAGCGTCATTGTCCCCAACTATAAACGAATGTTCTGTAAGGCTACAAATCTATTGTTATTGCTCAACCCGTGTTTTTCTGCAGGCCCTTTCCTATTCATATTCCAGTCCCTTATTCAAATCAATGCAAGGTTGCTAGGGTAATGTGGACCCTAGCAACCAGACTGGTGAAATTGCAAACCGAAGAGCATCTGAATAAAAAGCTTGATATCTCAAAAGACATAAATAATATAAAATAAAAAACAATTGCAAATTGTCTCAATATATCACTCCCTACATCATACATAGGGGCCCATTTATTAAAACTCTTACCAGCCACTTACCCAGAAATCCTACCCAGGTCATAGGTCCCTCCCTCAAGCATAAGAGGTGTGTAACTTCCTAGGGATTAGATAGCCAGCATCTGGGACAGTCCAATCACTAAGGCTTATTTATTAGGCAAAAAAATACTTTTGCTACAAAAACATCATCAACATATTGGTTTGGGTAAGCAGAGTAAGTGGAAATCACTTGAATGTGGCAGTTAGCAGCAAAGTCTGTAATGTCTGAGCCAAACACCATCTGTCAGTTCTCCTCAGCAATCATGTGAGTGACAGGTTCAAGCAACAGAACTGAGGTTTGCCCTTCGCTGTATCCAAGGCAGCAATGTTACAAAGCAGCAAAGAATGCCAATGTGGGTAGGGTAAACACATACAACAGAGCAGGATCCAAGAAACATGAAAGGTTTATTATTTATTTATGATAATCAAATAGTTCCCAATTTAAGCTATTTTTTTTAATTTTCTTGTAATTCTGTGTACTCACACCATAAGATGTCCCAGGTAGGTGTTTACTGCTAGGGGCACACCAGCACATCACAATCAGCAGGTTCTTTATATGTAATAAAGGAAAAGACTGGTTATATTTTAAGAAATAGCACTGATAATGTATGCAAAAGGTTAAAAGACAGATGCCAGAAGCAAACTCATCTTTAAGCTCAGTCATGGCCATTTTGGTTTTGTGTCACAAACATCTGTTGTACATTTATTCTGTAATCCTTCTGAGATCCCTACACATCAAGGCCTAGCAGCTACTAGAGTTATTAGTGCACATGGACAAGTCAGTGTTATGTTCATACAGTGCCAGGATTTATTCTCAAAACACAAAGTAGCTAAATAAAGATTTCTTGGCTTCTGATTCATGAAATTTTAAGGGGAAGTTCAATCCATTAATGAAGTTAATTATCAAGCAATTCATATATTCAACTTACAACTAAAGTGTGAAGCGATGAGCCAATCACACAGTGTCGGACTGGGATACCAGGGGCCCACCAGAAAATCTTAGGTTGAGGGCCCACTTTCCAAACTATTATACCTCCTCTCCTCAATCAACCTCTTTATTCTTCAAGTCTCTTTTCTCTACATGCTATATTCTTCCATTATTATGCCTCTTTATTCCCATAAAGAAATAGAGAATGACCATGAAATAGGCCAAAAGGTTAGAAGCAGGAGGGCTCACTGACACCTTGGCCCGCCTGCCAACATACCCCTTAATCTCAGGTTCCAGATCATCATCAATGGCTGCTAGTAATCCATGCTGCATTGCCACATTATGCACATGGCAGAGACAATGATGATCTCTGAAACCTTAATGCGGGAATAAAGAAGAGCTCCCCCAGTGACTTATATGAATAAATCTCAATACGTTTTTTTTTTTTTTTATGAATACACTATTTTTTCGCTACTGAATCTTGAAAAACACAAACAATTCGTGAAAAAAAACCTGAAAATGTTGTAGGCTGTCAGGAACACATAAATAAATCTAAAAATTAGCAATATTTTTTCTGACAAATTATTAGTTAATAACCCGCAAAGTGTAATTGTTTTTTTCTTAAGAAGTCTAGTATCAACTGGAAGATATCCTTTTAATATGTAACTGCCTTATGGCAGGTCCATCAAATGTATTTAAAGTCACCAATGCCTGCACACCCTCAAAAACAGGTTGGGGGAGCAGAGGGACCAAACTGATGTTTTCTGTCGTGGGTTGATATACCAACTAATCATTATTTTGTATGCTGATTCCTTAACTATATCTGGGGATATTTTAGAGATAGTATACCAGATTAGATCCCATTCAATCGACTGCCCGATATCTGCTTCCCAATATCTCATGTATTTCAAGAGTTCATCAGTACCTAATGGCATTATTCTCATGTGCAAAGGAGAGAGGGTTCACTTGAATGTACCTACTTGTTGGCACCATGTTTCAAGCAGTGTAGGTGGTTGTTTCTGAAAGGCAGGTTTTGAGTATATTGCATATACTGCAACAATTTGATCCCAGTAAATAAAAGTAGGTCTTGTCCCCTATTAATTCCATTACCAATTCATGTTTTTAAAATAATTTCATTATTCTAGGTACTGTTAAAGCAATAACTTGTACTTGATAGTAATGAAGCTAATACCAATTCATGTTGGTGGCAAAACAATCCTCCCATTTTTTATGCTTTTTGGTAGCCTTAAGGCAGGGTTCCCCAACCTTTTTTATTCGTGAGCCACATTTAAATGTAAAAAAGAGCTGGAGAGCAACACACGCATGAAAATGTCCATGGGGATGTCAAAAAAGAGCTGTCATTGGCTGTTTGGTAGCCCCTATATGGTCTGGAAGCCTACAGGAGGCTCTGTTTGGCAGTACATCTGGTTTTTATGCAACCAAAAATTGCATCTAAGCCAGCAATTCAAAAATAAGCAGCTGCTTTGAGGCCACAGACAGCAACATCCAAGGGGTTGGTGAGCAACATGTTGCTCACAAGCTACTGGTTGGGGACCACTGCCTTAAAGTATGGCGCCAAGCATTGCAAGTAAAAGATCTCACATTTGTAAAATAAAATGTCTTATGTTGTTTAAATACATTGAATTTCATGTAAAGGGTTCATGCCAATATTTATATATCCAATATTTATAAATTTATAAACACATTGGTCTCTTGCAGTTGTTTAGGGTTTCCTTTATGCTGCCAATGCCTTTCTTTGTGACATATATATACTTCCAATGAATGCATTACTTGTATTTCTAAAAACTGCAAACATGGAATTCCTTATTGATATAAGTGATCTGATTAAATGTTTACCTTCCCAAAACACAAACACACTTGTGTGTGTGTTCTATCTGTACCGTAAACTTGGTTTTAAAGATTGTAAATAAAAGTTATGTTTTACTGTGTGGGTGTGTTTTATGCGTTCCCTACTGTGAATAATATCCATCATGGAGGAAATTCTTGGCATTAGTGCCAGAAGGATGTTGCCTGTATTTATAATTTGTGCACGGCAGGAGGTGCTGTATGCTTCACAGTACATAGAAAATGAGTATGATAAATGACCCCTGTATGTTTTTACACAGTATGATTTTTCAATATACAACTGAAGAAACAAAGTATTAAAATAATACTTTAGAAAGATACACAGAGCAAACCATTTTTAAATAATTTTGCTTTTGCTTTTTTTGCAAAACCTGTAACCTGTAGCCAACTACCAAATGTTTAGCATTTAACCAGTCAATGCTACATACTGATTAACAGAGCACCTATTTACAACTGCAAGTGCAGCGTGCAAAGTGAAATTTCTGGTGCAAGTCACCATGTATGCATGCATTTCTAATTAATTCCAGCCGCAAGAGAAAGTTGCACTTGGTGCAATTGCATCACAAAAAGTATTTCCTTTTATCTCTGGAATAGTAAAATAGTACCTTGTACTTGGTCCAAACGAATCCAAATTGGAAGCAGAACCAGTCTACTGGGTTTATTTAATGTTCAAATGATTTTTTAATATACTTATGGTATAAAGATCCAAATTACAGAAAGATCCATTATGTGGAAAATCCCTGGTCCTGAGCATTTTGGATAACAGGTTCCATACTTGTAATTGCACTGAATATCTTTGGTGTTGGGATGTTGTCATTTCTGAGATTTATGATAAAATTGCATCTGCACATGATACTTTAGGTGCATCTACTGACACAGGCCATTGTGGAAACCTTGGACATTTGAGGTGGCAGTTGCTTCAGGGTTCTCCATGCATCAATATTTGTATTGCATATGATAAATCTGAACAAAATGGGCGGGCACATTGCCAGTTTGTGCCAAAACAGGAAGGAGCATCTTTAGTACTTTTAATAAATGCTGAGATAATCTTTGCATGACCACAACTGTGGGTGCACTTTGTAAATGATATAGACAAATACAAGAGTCCTCTGCACTCAACCCATTATCAATATATTTAAGACAGATCCCAGATATGGGATGACTTTGACGTAGTTGGCCAGCTTAAATATATTGCAATATATGGACAAACAATCCCTGTTTGGTTTAAAGGGTAAGGCATTTTTCAGTAGCAGTATGCACAAAATGTCTCTGTCTTAAATATATTGATAATGGGTTGAGTGCAGAGGACTCTTGTATTTGACTATATGTATTTTGTGGTCACAGCCTCATTGCACCCCCACCTAATAGTTTTAAAAATTAGTGGTGAGCACAACTTTCCCTTGTTTGTTGCACTTTGTAAACAAGCCTTTATGTCTTATCAGATCTGCAGCAAATGTGAAAAATGGTAAAGAAATGAAAAATATTATAAAATTGTCACAAAAAACAGAAGGTTATTGAATCAAGTCTTTATTACTGGTGAATTATCTGATAATGAAATGAATAAACATAATGATACATTTCCAAATTTAAAAAAACAACAATTTGTTTTCACAAATATTAGTTAAACACCTTTTACTACATGCAACATGGAATTTCCCCATTTTCCCATCATGGATGAGTTCTAAATACATGTGTGTTTACAAAATGTAGGCTAGACAGGGCCAGAACTAGGTAGTAGGCAGAAGAGGCATGTGCCTAGCCTGGGGTGATGTAGCCAGCTGGGTTGCCTAGGGCACCTGGCCGGCTTGGCGCCGTACGGAGGCTAGATAACCGCCAAGTCGCTCAAAATTTTGCAATTGTATCATTCTTCAACAAATTATACGATACATGTCATCCCTTGTTTTGCCTTATCTAGAAACACAAGCCCCAGTTCTTTACTACTATACAGAACATTGCCCAGTAACTAAATACTAGATACACGATACTCTAATTTTTAAAAGATACTGCACACAACTCCATTGTGCTGATCTGTATGTTCGGAGACATTTACAAAAATTAACAAATCCATGGTAATGTATATTGCCAACACCAAAAACACTGTGAGGTTGCAAGAGATCTAACATCCTAAAAGAGGGAAACTTCCCAAAGAATTGGGATCATGTCTAACTCCAAGAAATCATGGCTAACACTAAACAAAAGAAAAAGCTAATATAAATCATTGCTGCAAATCTCTCATGAACGCTTAGGAAGTAGTATGTTGTGTAGGAAACATTATTGACTGGCTTAATTGAGAAGAGTCTTGTAGCATATCCATGATTGAACAGCCTGCCCAACCATTTTAATTAATAAATGTCAAACGGATCCCCTAAACTGTAACTGCAGCAAAGATAAATCTAGTCTGTCAATAACCTTAATGCAGAATTATAATGGTTTGCCAGGCTGTTTCCAGGATTCAAATGATTTGTACAACTTGGTCAAAACTTGTAACCAACGGGTCCTCCATTAGTCTTGTCATGTGGCAGTAACATTTAAAATATCTCAATATCAGAGTTCAGGGTGAAGAGAAAGAAAACTTTCCTGCTGTGCATTCACAGAGCAGCCACAGTCCATTGTCTTAATTACTACTATTCAAAATAAACTATTTAGAGGGCAAGAACGAGTAGAACGAGTAGTTGGCAAGGTTGTGCAATATGCTTAGAATTTACTGAATCAGCAAGATATGCTGGGAATCATTAAAAAGGTTGATACCCTTTTCCACCTGTTACTGTACACTTACCATGGATGGTGTCACATATGGCAGCATTAGCCACCTGATACTATAAGGCTGATTTACAAACATTGGTATTTTCTTCCCCAAATCGTATTTTTTATGCACCTAAAATCGTGGATTATACTGATTACTTAAAAACGACGAAAATAATTTATTAAATGTAAAAAACACTAATACAAAACCTTGCAATCTAAAAGCTGCCGAAGTCATGTAGAAGTCATTTTGATCTTTCTTTGCTTTGTGGTTTTAGCAGTTTTTTGACACTTAACACAATCACACAAAACTTCTTAGGAAAATTAGGATTTTGAGGTGTTTATATTCGGATCTCGCCTTTTTTACTGTACATGCTGTTAAATTAGGATTTTTTTTAATAAATTACTTGTAATTCATGGTTTTAGTGAAAATTAGTTTTCACTAAAAACACAAATCAGAATTTCGGTAAATGGTTCTCCTCGAGTCCATTAAATTTCCGGTGAAGAGAGCTTATTTTCGTATTTTGGTCACTATCTAAAGTCAGGAATGGGACAGGCAGACAAACCCAGTAAACACGACAAGAACAACAAAAAATACTTCAATGACTAGTAAGATTAGATTCTAGAAAAATGTTAAAGTTGGGCTGGAGGGACTATTCCCCATATGAGCACATCAGCAAATAAGGAGATGTGTGGGAATATCTATCTATAAAGAAGTTTAAAGCTAACAGTTCTTCATTATTCTATCCTAAATGACAATTGCTAAGGCGGAAAACTATGCCCCCAAAATGAACACTTATGCAACAGATAGTTTACATCATATTAAGTGGCATATTAAAGAATCTTACCAAACTGGTACATATATATTTAAGTAAATATTGCCCTTTTACATCTCTTGCCTTTAGCCACCATTTGGTGATGGTTTATGTGCTGTCTCAGAGATCACCTGACCAGAAATACTACAACACTAACTGTAACAAGAAGAAGTGAGGAAGCAAAAGACAGAACTGTCTGTTAATTGGCTCATGTGACCTAACAAGTCTAGTTTGTTGGTATGTTTGTGAGTACAGTGAATCATATGATCCCAGGGGGTGGCCCGTATTTTTTAAAATGGCAATTTTCTATTTATTATTACCCAATGGCACATACTACTAGAAAAGTATATTATTATGAAAATGATTTATTTACATGAAGCAGGGTTTTACATATGAGCTGTTTTATGCAATATCTTTTTATAGAGACCGTCATTGTTGGGCGGGTATAGTTTTCCTTTAAGGGACTTCCCATCATGTTTAGAAACTGTAGCAAAGTCACATCACGAACCCAAAGACAACGCAATGATATTTATGAGTTTTCCAATGTTTTTTCTTCAGTCTGTCAACATCTTTGCCAGAGTCCCTCACAACAATCAGATGAATTGTTTCATGGTGCTTCTATCTAATCTAGCGATTGTGCAATATTTGGCTGCCATAATACTATAATGAAGTACATTGTACTTTACAGAAATGTCAATCCCTTTAGACGCTGCTCCAATCCAAAACCATCACAGTCATGTTGATGTTCTTCAAAATTTTGTAATTGATTGTGTAAATCTGACATACACATGTTGCCCATACTTCAAACACATTTCACTTGTCAGAGTTAACGGAAATTTAAATATATATTTTTCATATAAGAATTATCCCACAAGTAAATAGTGTCATGAACAGTTAACTAGTACACACTCAGCCCACTGGTATTGCAACATGCTGTAATCATATTTTATAATGTTGTCTTTAATTGACATTTAATAAAAGTGTGTAAAGATGAAAGGATTTTAAAAACACCAATTATCAGATGGTTATAAATACGGTATGTTTTACTCATTTCCCCTCTCTATAAAATGAAATGAGAGTGCTTTTAGAGAAGTGGAAGGTAGTGCATAATGTGAAGAAAATTCAACCATTGTCAAAGTTCTGTATCTCTTTGATTATTGAGTTCTGGATTCTTTGTTATTACCTGTAAATTAAAGAAGATTGTGGGAGAGCCTTGGATGCATATGGTCCGGCCTGTAAGATTCAGTTAGATATGTTTTGCCAGCAGGAGGGACTGCTTTTGTAGATCATGCATTTAAAATAAAGAAAGTGTATGTGCCTAGCTCCCCTCCATCATTGGGGCAGATTTGCTAAAGGTTGAAGTTTGATTTACTAACGGGAGCAGACATCCCATCTCTAGCGAAGGAGATAGACGCTAGCGTTGCTTCGCACTCTAACGCCAGGCAAATTTGCATTCTGGTGAATGGACGTAACTCCACAAATTCACCGAGATGCGGATTTTACTGGACATTACCTCTTTCGCCAGACTTGCCTTCGCCAGCTCAGACCAGGACTTCCTCAATTTTTAGTGGAAAATTTTTCTAAGTCCCAAAATACGCTGGCGTCTTTTCCTTTTTTCAGAGTGATAGCTCGCAAAGGTCCATAAAAATTATTTTGGGTAACTGGGTTCCCTCCTACATTTTCTATCATAAGGAACATAAACTATACAGTGGACTCATGTGTAGGGCAGTATAACAACTCTATTTTCTTTATTAAGGTTCCCTGGACTTGTTAATGTAATGTATTTGCTGCAACATATACGTCCATGTAACTTAATCATTTCCCGCCGTATGCAAATTAGGCAACGCTAGTGCAACTTCGCTTTGATTGCCGAAGTAACACTAGCGAAAATTCATCATCGTTCGGCACCCTGGACGCAACTTCGCATTTTAGTGAATAAGCGTTGTCCTAGCGAATTTACACCTAGCAAAGTTAGGGAAAGTTAGGGAGCGTTCCACATCTGCCTGCCTGCCCCTATTTAACTATCTCTTTTGATTGCATTTCATGCAAATTGTGGTAAAGAATGTTATTCATTCCCCCCTTTCTTTGGAGTCAATATTATTTATAAATATATTTTAAGTGTCCAAAAAAAGAGTCTATTTGGTTTATTGCTTCTTGGAAACATAAAGAGAATAACTCTTAAATTAGGCCTTTCTGTGTTCAATCAAAAAATGAAAATTGCTTTCCTTGTTGCAGCTAATAAAATTAAAAGAGACATGTTTATGGTATTAAAATTTTCTCTTTTAAAATGCCTCATTGATAACTGGCCAAGATGCAAAGTGACATGTTTTTGACCATAGCGCACGTTGCATTGCATCTGACTGTGGCATGCTGGTGGGCACAAATACGAAAAATTATGAAAAAAATAATAAGGCACAAGGTTGGCGGGATGCGGGTGTTTCCATGGACAATTGCTTTATCAAAAGCTTTTGTTTTGAACACAAGGCAAGTATGAAGCCCTGTACTGTCTGCGACATTTGCCATTTAGGGAGGGGAAATATAGTAATTAATAAAAGTCACAATGCACTCTAGAAAAAAATTACAGTAATTGTGATATCTGGACAAATTTCTCCCATTTCGCTTTGCAGACAAATGAACAAATTTCCAGCGAAACTGCGAAAAATTTGCGAAGCGTGAATTTTGACGCCGGCAGCATAATATTTATGAAGCTCAGGACAATTTTGACACCGGCAACAATTCCAATGCTGGCGACAATTCTGACACCCATTAAAGTCAATGGGAGCCTAGAATTGTTGCCGGCGTCAGAATTGTCCTGAGCGTCAAAAATATTTTGGAATCTATTCGCTGCCAGCGAATCGCAGAAATTTGCAATGAATTCGCGCCTGCCGAATAAATTCGCCCATCACTATTGAACATGTATAGCTGCCCCAGTTACCAAATCAATCACAGTTCCACTAAGATAACGGCTATATCATATTCCCTGTCAATGTAAACCCTTGCAGATGAAAAAGAAGTTAAAGCCTGTTAAAACCATTTTGCCACAGATATAAAATGTGAGGTGTATCATCCCAGCCATCATAGGAAGAAAATGATTTATTTATATAGCAGAATCACTTGGGTTAATGATAAGTCACCAAACTTTAAGATGAAATGCCATCAAACTCTGTAGGGAAAAAAGCTTCTGAGAGAGAGATTGCAAAAAGACATGTGAGACAAAAGAGACAATACATTCATCCGGCTATAAAGACAGAGTTTAGAGGTAAAAATAGGGCCCGGGCTCTGTCTCTTTCTCCTGCTAAACAATTAGAAAAAAAAAGAACTCCTTCAGGAAGAAGATATTTCTCAGTTTGAAGAGATTTTGACCCAGCTAATGTTCCATCTGCTTCTGGAACAATGATTTATTGGCCTGGGTCTATGAAATCAGGCCACAATGTTTTTTTTTATGTGTTTTTTCTTTGAACATTTTTCAAAAGATCTATTGCTACTGATTGTAATAAAAATTCCAGTAGAGAAATCGTTTCCCAGCGTTGTCATTTTTCTCAGGCTAAAATCGTGATTTTCAGAACACAAATTCCTGCCGGTCCAATGTTTAGAAAAAATAAAAAATCCGTTATTTCCAGCTTTTACCAAAAGTGCATTTGTAGGAGTGCAATGCTATTGTAGCCTTTTATATATTTTTTTACTGCAAGATTGTAAGATTGTAATAGTAAAATATGTTTAAGGAACAGTTTTTCGGCCTTTTCCTGCACAGCTCAGTAGGACAGTGTTAGTCCCTCTGACTGATGGGGGTAAGGGAATATATGTGGGGACAGTGGGGCACTCATTGATAAAGTTTTGATGAAAATTGAGTGCACGCATAAGGCAAGCAGTTAGGGCAGCACAAAGTCCTAACATACTGACTGGCTCAGATGTAGTATTTTCTGCTGTATATTGTCATGCACATGAAAAAGTGGGGATTGTTATGTGCATATTCCCTGGTACCCTGTCTCATTAGTATTTACAGTGTTGGACTGGTCAGGAATAAACCTGGGCCCTGCCATCCCAGTCCTGCTGCTCCTTGATGGAAATTACGGGAGGTCTGGGGGAAGGGGCAATAATTACCCCAGACCTCCCATGATTGCAGCCGCATAAGGGAAATTCTGTATACGGTAGGCACATTGGGTTGCAGCATCAGCTCACGACTGGGATGAGGGGGCCGTAAAAAGGTTGGAGGGTCCTGAGGCAACAGCCTGGTAGGCCCCAGACATGCCAGTCCTACTCTGAGTATTTAGTATCTGTGCAAATGCATATATACGTATATTCAAAAATATGGGTCTTTAGTTACTTACAATCCTAAAATTGACAAGCCACCATACCATGTCAAGGAAACCCCAATATAGTGGTCGTAACTATTTACCTCCAATCACATTTTGCATAGGCTGGCACCTCCCTGCATGGTAGCATTTCTCCTAACCTGGACATTGGTCTCAGTCACAGGCTTGATTCTCCCCCACCATTAGCCTTTATAACGAGAGAGAACTACCAAGACTCAAGCATTAGTTTCACAGGCTTAATCCTTCCCCACTTGCAGCTTTTAAAGAAGAGAGAACGCCCAGGCCAACAGCCCCTCTGTTTAAAGGCAGAAGGCCACCATTAAAGGGACAGGTGTGAGGTTGAGGGGGATATATTGGCATACAATTAATCAGTGCTTAGTGATGTCACTTATACCATATGACTCACTGTTACTTACATATTATTAAAAAACAATAATTTGAGGATAGATGTGGCCTTTATGTGATCATAGAATCCCATGGTGAATTCTAATAAAGGTATCCCTTATGTTTTTACATAAGGAGCTGCATCATTCCTTACATAATTTTCAAAGCAGGCCAATTTAGCTGGTTCCTATTAACAATGGTGTAACTATGACTGACCATGTCCCGCCCCCAAAAAATCTTCAGGGGGCCCATCAGGGGAAACCATCATCATCATGCACCATCATTTAAAGGAGACATATCGTGTAAAAACAAGAATCTGCCAGCTTCTTATACTCATCTAACTATAGAAGGAATGTGCATAAAAAATATGTGTTTGTGGATGATTTATTGAAAAATTCTCCTAAACCCCAACTGGCCCTGCCATCTGTTCCACTTCCTGCTCACTGATTAACCAGGCTGTGGAGGGGTGACGGCAAAACTCAGCACACTGCACTGTACGATAGGAACCAATTAACAGCTAGGCTGACCCGATAGGGAATGCTTGTGTGACTGCAGGGCTGTGATTGGCCGCGCCCCTCCTGCTGTGCTTTTGGCAAGGACTGTAAGGACACACCCACCCCTAATTTGAAACACAGACAGGGTCTGTAGTAGATCTATAGCTAGCTCCATTAAAGGGGTCATTTTTGAAGATACTATTCATTTTTAGCCCCAAGTAAAGCAGAACTATGTTTTATTCATTATTTCCTACAAAATTAGGGTTTTACTATATGTCTATATTAAAATACCTTATGTACAGTGCATTTTCTCTCTTATTGAACTAACTTCCATCAGTTTGTGACTATTTCCTAAAAAGAGAAAAAGCACAATTTCACAGTAGATAAAGGAATTGAATAAAGCGTGGACCTACATCAGGTGGTTTCTATTCTATGGCGCTTGAGACTGCTGACATTATACAGAATACATGTTACCTGAAATATGGCATTGTTCCATTTAAACCTGATGTACTGCAAGCAACCTGCAGTAATGCATACCTTTAATCTGTTAACTGTTAAATAAGATATCTTAAATCCCTTATTTTAATCAAAGGAAAATTCATGGAAAGAACACTTCAACATATACAGGTATGGGATCCATTATCCAGAAATCCATTATCCAGAAAGCTCCGAATTACTGTAAGGTCATCACCTATAGACGCATATAAGTTAAATTTTAAAAGATGATTTCCTAAATTTTAAAAGATGATTTCCAAAACTAATAGAAACTGGCGTAGAGCTCAACTAGAAAGTGCAACAAGGATCGGCTTTGGACACAAGTACCTTTAAAGCGGTTGTTCACGTTTAAATTAAATTTAAGTATGATGTAGAGAGTGATATTCTGAGACAATTTTGCATTTGGTTTTCATTTTTTATTATTTGTGGTTTTTTTAGTTATTTAGCTTTTATATTCAGCAGCTCTCCAGTTTTTCATTTTCAGCGGTCTGGTTTCTAGGGTCAAAATTATCCTAGCAACCCTGCATTGATATGAATAAGAAACTGGAATATGAAAAGGAGAGGCCTAAATAGAAAGATGAGTAATACAAAGTAGCAATAATAATCCATTCGTAGCCTTACAGAGCATTTGTTTCTAGATGGGGTCAGTGACCCCCATTTGAAAGCCGAAAAGAGACAGAAAAAAAGACAAATAATTAAAAATTATTAAAAAAGAATTAATGAAGACCAATTGAAAAGTGGTTTAGAATTGACCGCTTTATAACATAATAAAAGTTAACTTAAAGATAAATGAATAGTATCAATTTGCACGACTGTGTCCATTTTTTCAGTGACCAAACTGTTGCTGTGGGTATAATTGTTAAAAGTTAACCCCAGAAAGTTTTAGGGGTTTTTTTTTTTGCATGCTTGGATATTTTCTTCTATATTCACAGTTTGCCCTTAAATTCAGAAGACTTAGGGGCAGATTCACTAAGGGTCGAATTTCGAAGTTAAAAATACTTCGAAATTCGACCCTCGAATTGAAATCCTTCGACTTCGAATATCGAAGTCGAAGGATTTAGCGCTATACATTCGATCGAACGATCGAAGGATTTTAATCAAACGATCGAAGGAAAATCCTTCGATCAAAAAAAGCTTAGCAAGCCTATGGGGACCTTCCCCATAGGCTAACATTGACTTCGGTAGGTTTTATCTGCCGAACTAGGGGGTCGAAGTTTTTTTTAAAGGGTAAGTACTTCGACTATCGAATGGTCGAATAGTCGAACGATTTTTACTTCGAATCGTTCGATTTCATTCGACTTCGATCGAATTCGAACGAATTTAACCAATTCGATGGTCGAAGTACCCAAAAAAAACTTCGAAATTCGAAGTTTTTTTCATTCGAATTCTTCACTCGAAGTTAGTGAATCTGCCCCTGTGCCTGTGCTTAATCAGCATGTCCTGTGGGCCAATTGTTGTCAGTAGGTGCTGAGAACTGTCCTTCAGCCATAACTAATCCATTCCATATTCCAGTTCCCTGAATGAGCTTCTTGTATGTAAAGAAGATTTTCAAAGCGGGTAGTATTTTAATAATACAATGTGCCTTCAGTTTGAATTCGCCTTTGCTAATTCACCTGTTTCAGATGAATCTTTCTTTGTTCTAAAAAGAAAAAACAAATATTATTTATACGACTTATAGTTAATTGCATTTAAAAGTTGACTCCCCATTATGAAGTGTAATGAAAGGATAAACAATTCTAAATTGAACTTTCCAATTCCATCATGCCTGTCAGCAAGATAAAGCTCCCTTGCCTGTCCACGATGTGTACTGAAGCGAAATCTAGATTTAGATTCTTCTGACATTCTTTTAATAGCTTCTGTATCAAGACTGACACAAAACGGTCGAGTGATGTTTGAAATATTCAGAGGATGTTGCGAGAGGAATGGCAGATGCAGTATTTGCAATAAAAACAGGTTGTATGGGCTCAGTATACGTCTGCACTCAGAAACATTTATTATATAACAATCAACCGTCAACAAGTAATTAATATGATATATTAATATGATATTATGTTAAATGTAAAATCCCACCCTCTCTCTAACTACCACCAATTTACCTCCTTTCATTTAATTTTCCATGAGCTTAAAAGGAAACATATAGAATATGCAAAAAAAAAAAACCCCTAATTTTGTAGGCAATAATGAATAATTATTAGGACTAAAAATTAATATTCTTTCAAAAATGTCCCCCATTATTGGAGCTCTCTATAGATCTGTAACAGTCAGTTACTGTATTTCAAATGAGGGGTGGGCGTGTCCTAACAGTCCCTGCCAGAAGCATAGTAGGAGGGGGACAGCCAATCACAGCCCTGCAGTCACACAAATAAAGACAGGCTTCAGTTCCTTATTAGGTCAGACTAGCTGCTGATTGGTTTCTATTCTACGGTGTGGTGTGCTGAGTGTTGCCGGCTCCCCTGCACAGTCATACAATTCAGCGGGCAGGAAGTGGAACAGATGGGCGGGGCTAGTTGGGTTTCGGAGGATAAATTCTATAAATCAGCCCCAAACACATATTTTTTTAAGCATATTCCTTCTATCGTAGATGAGTATTAAGCACTGGCAAATTTTTGTTTTTACACAATATGTCTCCTATAAAAATTCCTTGGACTATCCCAGAAATTTTTAACAGGTATGGGACCTGTTATCCAGAATGCTCGGGACCTGGGGTTTTCCAGATAAGGGACATTTCTGTAATTTGAATCTTCATACCTTAAGTCTATAAGGAAAATCATGCAAACATTAAATAAACCCAATCGACTCAGTTTGGATCTTAGTTTGGATCTTAGTTTGGATCAAGTACAAGCTACTGTTTTATCATTACTGATACAAAGGAAATAATTTTTAAAAACTTGGATTATTTCATTAAAATGGAATCCGAAACTCCTTTATCCAAAAAGCTCCAAATTACAGGAAGTTCATCTCCCATAGACTTCTTTTTAAGGAAATAATTCAAGTTTTAAAATGTATATTCTTTTTCTCTGTAATAATAAAACAGTGTCTTGTACTTGTAATTAAGGTATGGAAATCCAAATTGCGGAAAGACTCCCTATCCGAAAAACTGGTCCTGAGCATTCAGGATAGCAGGGCCCATACAAATATGGTACAGGCCCCAAGGGGGGCAGAAACGTTGGAAGAATATGAGTGATGATTCAATAAAATCATTTGTAAAATACAAGTGGAGTGCTGGTCCAATTTGAACATATATATATATATTTATATATATATATATATATATATATATATATATATATATATATATATATATACTTATATATGTGTATATAAAGCTTTGGTAAATAGTTTCATTATCTCTGTTACAATATTTACTGTACGTTATTTATTCACCTATGACTTTATGTTTCTGTGCTAATCAAGATTCTATATCATCTAGTTTTTTTTTCAATTATATCACAGGTATTTATGTTTCCCCCGGCATTTACATTTCATAAGGAAATAAATGAGTTGTTTGATGTAACATTAGAGGAAGTCAGGGTTCTTTTCTTAATTAAATTTCATAATTTTTTTCAATTTGTGTCATTTATCAATGCAAAACCTTGAAGTACATTAACACAAAATTATATAAATATAAAAAATATAAACCTTCCGACAAGAAAGTGTATCTATTTAATATCAGTTAATTTCAGTGGATTTTAATTTGGCATGGCTTTTGACATGTCTCATAGGGTTATGGATAAGTACTACTACAGCCTGGGCAGTCGCTGCTGTTCATGGGTAATTGCCATGCTACAAGGTCAAATAGGATTGCAACTGTATTTTGGTGGAATATACATTTTTACACAATCATGCAAACTTGAACACAAATTAATAAAAAAAAAAATCAAATGCACCAATTATAAGCATTCATATTACATATTGGTTTGTAGAATATGTGGGCAAAAGCTGAAATATCTATAATTATTATTGAATTAAATATTAGGCAGGAGGCTACACTATTTATCTATGATGGTGTATCTCTGCCTTGTTGAAGTCAATGTCAATTGCTATTAGCGTTGCAGTATAAGTAATTTAAAGTGACAGTAACACCATTTTAAAAATGCTCTACCTATAATCGGGACATATGGGTGTATAGAGAGGCTTTGCTGCGCTTTTAGAGAGACCCTAGTACACATCCACCCCATTTACCTCCCTGGATCACCTCCAACTCCATAGTGCACATTTGTGCTGTTTAACCTATCGCAGTGCAAAAAGGTTTCATGAGTTCACCAGTGAGTCCTGGAGAACAAGAGGACGCATGTAGGAGGGCAGGAGAATGAGTGCACACACAGGCAGGTGGGGCTATTTGTATAAATTACTATTTATGTACTGTAGTTTTAGAGGTTTTTTTTGGATAAACTCACATTAAAAAATTCAAATACAGTACCAACAGTAAAACAAAAAATAGAAAAACTCAAATTTACCATTTTTTGTTTTACCTAGGACAGCCCCCATTGACTTCTACATGACCTTGCAAGCTTTTAGATGCCTGAGTTTTACATTTTCAAGGTTTTTTAAGCTTAATAAATACTTGATTTCAATGTTCATGTTTTTGAGTTTTAGTGCAGAAACCTGAAATTGCTCTAAAAACCCATATCCAACATTGATCAGCCCCAGAGAGTTCAGTATAGTGGATGTCGCCCGATGTCGTTGCAGAACTAAAAGATTGACAAACAGTTTTTATTAAATAAAACTGTTACAGTAATACGTTGTGATAGGGCAAACTGAAAGGGCCTCAGGATTTTCTTATATAAAAATATAAAGATATTTGCTTTGATTTTTGTAAGTTGCTTAGAGCACCTCATGAGAAAAATCCCATTCAAGGGAAATGGTTGTTTAGCTTTTAATTCACTTTTAGTATGATGTAGCTAGTGATAGTCTGAGACAATTTGCAATTGGTTTTCTTTCTTTTTTTATTATTTGTGGTTTTTGAGTTTTTTAGCTTTTTATTCAGCAGCTCTTTCTGCATTCTGCATTCTGGATGCTAACGTCCACAAGGAACAATACATTGATTTGAATAAGAGACTGGAATATGAATAGGAGAGGCCTGAA
Organism: Xenopus petersii; assembly: GCA_038501925.1. Classification (NCBI taxonomy): domain Eukaryota; kingdom Metazoa; phylum Chordata; class Amphibia; order Anura; family Pipidae; genus Xenopus; species Xenopus petersii. The sequence continues at coordinate 36,358,852 of CM076688.1, forward strand.
TAGAAAAATAAGTAATAAAAAGTAGCAATAACAATACATTTATAGCCGTGCAAAGCATTTGTGTTTTTAGATGGGGTCAGTGACCCCCATGTAAAAAAGGCATGAAGAAATGGGCAAAATAATTATACTTAAAATAATAATAATAATAATGAAGACCAATTGAAAAGTTGCTTTGAATTAATCATTCTATAACATCCTAAAAGTTAACTTAAAGGTGAACCCCCTCTTTAACCTAGTTAAAAGAGGGCATAAACTTTCCATAACAATGTAGATTTCCCAAAAAATTGCTGCTATTCTGGCAGTTACCTAATCACAGAGTTCCACGTAGTAGATCTGAAGCCCTGAAAGTTCAATCTCTGCACGATATCACCAATGATTCAACTGTAAGCAGAGGAGATTGAAGTTGGGTCACTGAAAACCTTTTCCCTTCTCCCTAGCAGGTGAATCTATGATTTGTGTTTGAAGACTTTAAATGAGATTCTCCAGCATCTACCTTGGGATTGATTGATGGTGCACGCGGGGCCACTCCGCAAAATGATACAGTGTAGATCAAAGCATGAAAGATAATTCTCCCACAAATGCATGGAGGGAACGTGAGTTATGAGTCTTTGTTTCACAGTTTATGGAACACAATTTTGTTTAAAGCCTAAATCTGTCATTTCAGCGTTGTTTATCAAAGTGTATCCAATACCATGTTGCCCGAGGAACCCTGTCAAGTTGAAAGTAGTAAAATCAAGCAGGGACAAATGCATTATGGATAATATTATTTTACAAAAATAGGCCAAACACCTTGTTAATATATTTCCATGCAGATTTGCCTTCATCACAGAACCATATACAAGGTAAAGATATTCATACAGTAGCTAACTATTCATACTGTATATATATATATATATATATATATATATATATATATATATATAGATATGGGACCTGTTATCCAGAATGCTTGGGTCCTGGGGTATTCAAGATAACAGATCTTTCTGTAATTTGGACCTTCATGCCTTAAGTCTACTAGAAAATCATGTAAACATTAAATAAGCCCAATATGCTGGTTCTGCTTCTAATAAGGATCAATAATATGTTAGTTGGGATCAAGTACAAGGTACTCTTTTATTATTACAGAGAGAAAGGAAATCTTTTTTAAAAATTTGGATTATTTAATTATAATGGAGTCTATGGGAGACAGTCTTTCCATAATTTGGAGGTTTCTGGATAACGGGTTTCTGGATAATGGATCCTATACCTGTATATGTTTCTGGATAAGGGGTCTTTCTGTTATACTATGTCAACTAGAAAATGATATAAACATTAAGAATCATATTTCTCAAAATCCAAACTTTTTAAATATTTAAAAAAGTCTGACCACGATTGAATCAGGGACATACACAAAAAAAATTGAATTGTACCAGTTTTTTCCAGAATTGCTCAATTTTTTTCAGGCTCTTTTCCGAAAACACTGGAATTAGTGAGATTTTCAGGTTAATTGTAGCGCAGACCAAAAAAAACCTTCCAAATAGTATAGGGACCTCTCCCATTGACTTATATACAACCTGGGTAGGTCTGAGATGATGGATTTTTGGATTCTAACCTTTTCCATCCTTGGGGTATAAAAAATCTTAATAAATTAAAAAAAAAAAATTTCCACCAAAAGTTTAGATTTTATAGTGAAAAAAATAGAATTTTTCAAGTTTTTGATATTCGGACTTAAATAAATAACCCCCTAAATCCCCTAAATAAACCCAATAGGATTGTTTTGCTTTCAATAAGGATAACGTGCCAGGTACTGTTTTATTATTACAGAAAAAAAGGAAATCATTCTTAAAAAAATGTATTATTTGATTAAAATGGAGTCTATGGGACATGGGCTTCCTGTAATTTAGAGTTTTCTGGATAAGGGGTTTCTGGATCGCACATCCTATGGCTGTACTGAGTAGATCCTAATGATTCAATTAAGTGAAATGCCACTACGTACATGGTCTATTTCTTTACAGCAATAATGAGCAAAGTTGCAGACCAAGCAAAGTAGTTATTATATTGGAATTATTTATTATTATTATTATTATTATTATTATTATTATTATAATAACAACACAACCAAGAAAGATCTAAAGTGGATGGTCCTTTGGGACCAAGTGTTTTTTTGCTGAAAGCAAAGATGTTGCCTATAGTGATGAAGGAAGAAAACCTATTTCACAGAGTGGTATAATGAAGGCTGAGAGGAGGAGTGATAACAATATATCGCCATTAAACCTGGTCTTCAAGTCTTCAGATAATTGCAGAAGAATCAGATCAAACCCAATGAAAGAATAGGAATTCAGATTTGAACTCAAAATTCAAACCTGAATAGTGTTCTTAGAACAAGTTCTTCATCAATTCTAATCATAGAATAAGTCCAAACCTATAGGGATACTGTATACAAAACTGGCAACATGGTAATATAAGTTGAAAAAAGAGACTTGTCCATCAAGTTCAGCCTTTTGTCTAAGTGAAACTTGCATAACGGCTACTTGAGCCCATCAAAAGCCTCTCCAATTTGAATAAATCCTAAGATGGCAATCTATTTAGATACCTATAGCTTTCACAGAGTTATCAGCCACAGGGCAGGCCAAGTCTCCTGCACGGTGACTATGCAGCAGGGGGATTGCTGAATAAAAAGTGGGCAGTGAGGGTATTGTCCGCATTGTTGTGATATGTGTCTGATTTTCACAAGGGAACCATGGAGCTACCACAATGTTCAACATGGTGGTAAAGTATATAAAGTATATAAGTGTTGACACCCGCTGGTGATGTCATACTTACATGGTTGGCGGCCGCCATTTTCCCCCTTCAAATTGAATTCACCTTCCTGAAAACGGCCGAATGTTGGCGCCAAAACGTTGAAATAAACACAACAAGTCCTCAGAGTGCGTTTTTTTGGTATGTATATATTTATATAAACACACTTTTATATCATGGTAATAGCAATTAACCTTTAATGAGCAAGGAAACACAATGTCTACCCTCCCTTTAGTTACACAGGGCACCCTTTTGGACCAAAGTAACTTAGTTTCATTTAGTTGTTGGAGTTTGGGTGGTAAAACACTGTCCCTTTACCAATAAAGACTTTGCACTGTAATGTACCTTTACACCTTGCACAGATATTATGGCTCTAGCTCAGTTATTCAAAACAAAATGCATACAATGTTTTATGCTTTTTTTTGAGCGTACCATGTTTTATGAGCCATATTAAAACACCAATAAATCTCCTAATTGATAACCTGTAAGTGGAAGACTTTTCTGGGTTTTGTTCCCCAGTGCACATTATGGCTGACTTTGTCAGTGTTACGCATATGAAATAGCAAAGGTTTCTGGCGAGATGAAGCGATGAGCTACATTTTAAATGAGAGTTTGCAAGCGGTGACGCTCAACATGATTTAGAAAAAAGTCCATGCACCATGAAGATAAATGAGAGCTTTCAAAATTTAGGGCAGAACACATAAAATGTACACAAGTCAATAGCGGCTCATGAATATTTTTCTCATTTCTACAGGTGCTATGGTTCTGTGCACTGACCTTTTGGTCTTCAGCGGCATTCAATGGATGTTACGTTACACCAATTTGTTACAGTTTCCATCCAGCAATATGGGACATATTAATAATGACATTCAGCAACACATTTTATTTTTTGTGAAACGTTCTTTATGTTTTCCAGGTGCTCTTTCACGGTTAACCTGTGTTTGCAGAACATACAATTTTCATTTATTCATTAAGAAATCTATTCATGTTACACCAACCCGCTCTGTTAAGTGAGGGCTGGAAACCGGTGTTGCTAATTACTTGTTGCACATGATTGCATCTTTATCCATAAAAGTAGCACCACTGGCCACTAATGTAGACGTCTACTTTAAACAGCACAAAAGAAAGTACGGCATGCGGATTTCTAGATCTGGTTCAAATTGTAGACAAGGTCAAACAAACAGTATACAGTGTATGAAAATTAGTAAAAGTGAAAATATAGCACATGATTTGCAGGGTAGGCGATTGCATTGGAGGAGAATTGGTAGAATGGGTTGAAATAAAGAACTTATTTACTACTCCTAAAAGTGTAAGAGCCATAAGCGCTGCAAAATACCCCTTAGGAGCCATGCTCTGTGCATTTGTAGGAGTAGGATTTGCTTTTGCAGAATGCAGTATTCTCAGGTGTAAGGGAAACCTGTACTTAATGCCTGCCACAGGGTGTGCAGTGGTGCAGAGATCCACATTGTATGACGGGAAAAGACCCGCAAAGACTGTACCAATGGGGGCAACTGACAGTGCAAGGTGTACCCTGCTTTTGCTGTACGGGTACTCTGGGCAGGTGGTAAGGACAGGCCTTTCTCAAGTGTACACAGTGCAAGGCATTGTGGGATTAAATACCTTCATAACTTTGAATTTCGACATAATTTTTGGGTACTTTGACCATCGAATAGGCCAAATTCGACTTCGATTCAAATTGAAAATACTTCGAATATTCGACCATTTGAAAATTGAAGTACTGTCTCTTTAAAAAACTTTGACACTTCGCCACCTTAAACCTGCCGAATTGCTATGTTAGCCTATGGGGACCTCCTAGAACCTATAGCCATATAGTGTCAGAAATGTTGGGGAAATAAAGTTGCTTTTTAATTCACCGCTGGTCTCTGGTTTGTGAAAGTGCATGCAACAGTTTTGAAGTGATATACAAAATCCAAAAATAATCCACAATAAGTCCATTATAGTCCATTCATAAACCAGCGCAACTTTGTAATCCTTCCTTTATTGTGTGTACAACAAAATGTATCCTTTTAGTCCATATCAAGGGACATTGGCCTATCCATGATGAATCAAAGCATCAGTAACATAAATACTGCCAAGTATAGCCTACTTAGGACTGCATAGAACATGTGGACCCAAGTAACCAACATTGTGTAATATCAGCAGATTAGCCATAGCTCTTCTATCATTATATAACTGTGACCTAAGCAGGAACAATTATGTGCCTCCCCTATCCCATCCCAGTGGTCAGGACATAATATTAATTTTTTTATTGATTAAAGTATAGGTTTACGTGCTCCAATCTGGAATGCAATGGTTGTGTGCACAAGATCTCATATGGGAGAAAACCGTTGTGGCTTGTGCCTGTTTCTAGCACTTTGCACCCAGCCCTGCCATCTGTAAGTGAGCCCTCTAGAATTCCAATGTAAAAGTAACACTAACTCATGAGGGTGAGTTCACTTACCTTGTTTACAAATTCAAGTGCAATGGCAGAATTCACCATTTTTTTCCCATAGTGCAATTCTGAAAAGTGCATGTTTTTTTACACTTTGCACCTTCCTCTTCCCTGGGATTTGTGCTCATCATCCATAGGCACTGCATATTACAGGTAAAGCCACAAGGAGCAAAGGAGTGCAGTACAGGTATGGAACCTGTTATCCAGAATACTCGGGACCTGAGGCTTTCCAGATCTTTCCATAATTTGGATCTTCATACCTTAAATCGACTATAAAATCATGGAAGCATTAAATAAACCCTATAGGCTGGTTTTGCTTCCAATAAAGATTAATTATATCTTATTTTGGATCCAGTAATAGGTATTGTTTTAGAATTACAGAACGAAGGAAATCATTTTTATAAATCTGGATTATTTGGATAAAATGTAGTCTATGGGAGATGGCCTTTACATAATTCTGAGTTTTCTGGATAACTGGATCTGAAACTCATCCCATTTCTGTACATACTATCTGATAAATGCAGACCTTGAGTGAGTACTGGGCTTCCTTGCAGGGCTATGTTGTGTACCTTGCAACAGATTTTTCATCAGGATTTTTATGTATGGGTCCTTAGGGGCACAATCTTTTTGCTGTTAGAACTCCAGCATTGTGCCTATATCATTGGTAAATGAGCCCCCTGTCTAATTCAGTGCAGACTTTTATATTGCTACAAGCTCTCCGTGCATCCACACAATCAGGCTTTTAGAAGTTCCAACATAATTGCAGAACAATAGCAACTCCAAATATTAAGCACACTTTAATGACTGTCCACGTATAAATCCCTTCTCTTTCTGCTTTAATTAGGCCTCCAGGTGCAATTCATCCTTTTATTTACATGTGCGAAACCCTTTGATTAAATCTGCATGCATGCCTCGCATGGAAATTGGGTCCCCGTGGTGTGTTATTTATTTATGGAGTAAGTACATTTTTTTTTGCATTTATATTTAATAACTTCCCTACAGAGACAGTGAAATATCATTGATTCTTTCTTGGCAGGGCAATTGATTGCAGCTAGAGGTAGGATTTACAGGAGATCAAAGCTCAGACTGTTGACTACGCTCTCCCTGTTGTGTGCTGTATTTCATGTTAAGACTTTTGAAGCATTGCACATTCCTCAACTTTGTCCAGAGGACGAGCCAAGAATTTATGAAATGCCAGGTTATTATGCTGCTCTGTACTTCATTTCAGGCTCAGGTTTAATTGCTTTCTTTTGTCACCCACGTGTAACAGAAACTATGGTTTAAGCAGCTATGAAGCAAACCTTTCCACATTTAAAGTAAACGAATGAGGCAAATATGATAAAAATATAATAAATTAAAAGGAGCACTTTTTATTTTTTTCCCTTGTATTTGAATAATAAAACTATGAAAAGGGTAGAATGTGGTAACATTCCTGATGCATGGATGTCTCCTTCTTCTATAAAGACTTTTATGGGGTCATAAATAATCAGTCATCATTTCTTTGCACTATTATCTTTGAAAATTCCCTAAACCATTATTGACTGTGCAGCACATTCATGCATGGCACCATTGATCGGGGATCTATTATCCGGAAACCCATTATCCAGAAATCTCTGAATTATGGGACGACCATCTCCCATAGACTCCATTTTAAACAAATAATTTAAATGTTTTAAAAATGATCTCCTTTGTCTCTGTAATAATAAAACAGAACATTGTACTTGATCCCAATTAAGCTCCTTATTGGAGGCAAAACAATCGTATTGGGTTTAATTAATGTTTTAGCAGACAATGAATGGTGATCTAAATTATGGAAAGCATTTATCTGGAAAACCCCAGGTCCTGGGCATTCTGGATAAGAAATCCTATACCTGTAATTGATACGGTTAATCTTTGTAGCCCTGTAGCCACAAGATCAGAAATGAAAATAGAATGCAAGATCAAGACCTTTTTTAAGCATTTGGAATTCATCGGCACCTCTGTGATTGAATTGCTGGCAGCATGAATTGGTCCAGTTATTACATGTATGGAGTGCAGTGTAACACACACAGTCTCTGCAGCACAAAACTGCATCTCCTGGGTAAGAGCCCTAAATAATGTAATGATCTAGGCTTATTGACACAAAGAAAACCACTTGATAGGGCAAATATTTGTACGAGCTGGACACACACAAAAAGATGAACAAATTACATTGATCCTACTCCAATGGAATTAAACACCAAACAAAAAGCACTGGATGTTTTATCCCCCCCCCCCCCAATATTCTCCTTCTATCTATCTCCCTGTTTGGTTCTCTTTATTACCCGAAGCTGCTCTGCAGTTTTGCTCTCAAATTGAAGATTAGGGCAAATATAATGTTTTATAACAAAGTTGATTTATGCATAATTGGCGCTCACTGCTGCATTCAATTATTTGTACTTGGAAACATTGATATCATTCGTTGAGTGTAAGGAGGCACTGAATCAACTATTTTAGGATTTGGCCGAATCCTTTGTGAAAGATTTGGCCAAATACTGAACCAAATCCGAACTCTAATTTGCATATGTAAATTAGGGAAACCAGGGGGGAAAGATTCTGCTGAAAAAGATAGAATCTTGGCAGAATGCTGAACCGAATCCTGGATCCTGGATAGCCTGTAGAATATAGACTAATAGATGATTCTTAGAGGTGTCATCGGCTATAAAATAAATTAGCACCCTTTGAGTAAATGAGTAAATGGAGATTATCATCATTTATTTATAGACAATGTACCAACAAGTTATGCAGCACAATAATATTATAAATTAACAAACAATAAGATACAGAATGAACGGGGTTAGAGGGCCGTACTTACAAAACAATCAGCAATGTGTTAATCAGAATCTTCCAGATTTAATTTATTTTCAATATTTATAACCTTCCTTTTTTAATGGTAAGGTATCATTTTCAAAGCATCAATCTATTTCAACGATTCTACATCATTTCATTCAGCTTTAAAGAATTTCACAAGACCTGTTTTCCAAAATTCACAGGACCTGGGGTTTTGCGGATAATGGATCTTTCCATAATTTGGTTGTCCATGTTATCAAGGGAGACTTACATTAAGGAGGTACATGTTTAGGATCTAGTACAGGGGTGCCTAAACTTTTTGCAACAAGGGCCATATTTGGTGAGGTGAAAATGTGTGTGGGGACCTACCGTTCAGCCTGACATTCTTTAAACCATGAACATTAAATTACGGGAATCGAGTAATCGTAGCAGTAATATTTGGGCACATTAGTGAACAGAGCCGGGCCAACCCAGCCAGGTGCCCTAGGCAACCTGGCTGGGCACGGCGCCGGCTGATTTCATGCTTGGGTGCACATGCGCAAAACCGTGCTCTGGTGCGCATGCGCGAAACTGCACTCGAGTGTGCATGTGCAGAACTGCATGTGAACATGCGCAGAAGCGCAATTACAAGAAAATATCCGTATATCCATGGCAGTCGGGGAGAGAAAGGACCGGACAATGGGGTAGGTGACTGAGCAGGTACGTGGCTGGCGCCCCTCCCCCAGCTATGCGCCCTAGGCACGTGCCTACTCTGCCTACCCCTAGTTCCGGCCCTGTTAGTGAAATGATCTGCCACTTGGTCTATACTGCTGTCTGTGTGCTGAAGGTGTTGCCAATAGACACGTACTGGCACGTAGTGACGCCATACTACTTTAGTTCACTGTACTGGCACGTCAGTATGTCTATTGACACCTTCAGCCCTAAAGAAGTATGCGAAAACAGCGCATCACTATGTGCCAGTATGTGTCTATTGCTAACACCTTCAGCACACAGGCAGCAGTATAGACGAAAGTGGCAGATCATTTCACCAATGTGCCTTAATATTATTGCAATGGGATTCCTGATCGCAATGTGCTGGCGGGCCTCATTATTATTAATTTCATGACGGAGGCTGAGGGCCAGTGTAAATTTGAAAACGGGCCGCAATTGGCCCCCGAGCCGCACTTTGGACATGTCTGATCTAGTACCACAGACTTTATTAGCTGATCCCAAGAGAACCCATTAGCTGCTGCCCACACTATCAGTGATTGGCTTTTTAAAGCCAGCTGCAAGAAGAACTATGAATGCAGCAATCTGATTGGTTGCTATAGGTAACAGCCCATGGGCAAATTTGCCCAGTGTTGATAAATGAGCCCTACTGTCTTTTGGCACCCCAAGCACATTTTATGGTGGGGAGTTAAGTCCTAAGAACATTATAACCTGAGATAGCTGTTTGGATCTCAACACTATAACGTAAGAGGCAGTGGACACTGGCACCCCAAACAATTTATCCCCGTTCCCAAATTCCATTCCATTTATCTTATAGGCAATATTAGAATATGGTTCAAATGTCCTCTGTATGATCCATCAGACAACAAAGCTTAGTTAGCAAGGGCCAACCCCCTTTAGAACTTCCAGTGCCTATGTCTGATGCTTTTCATTTGCTGTCCTATAAAAAAAATGGCCATTTGTTACAATTTTTAGAAATGGTACTGTAACTATTAATCTATAAACCTATTTAATTTTTCTTCAATAATATTTGTGCAAAGTATTCCCTAACATATCCAAAACAGCTGCATAATATATACATTTTGATAAGCAGGATTTTTTTTTTTATTGCTTATCTTTTTCAGACTATCTATATTCATAACCATTGCTGACTTTCTAATGCTGCCTGGTTACTAGGGTAAATCATTCTTAGCAACCATATAGCAGCTTACATTCCAAGTCTGGGTGCTAAAAAATATAATGTGAAACAAAATGCAAAAGAATAAAAACTGCCAACTGTCTTAGAATACAATCCCTTTGATATTTGATACAACAATAAAATCATTAGCCTTTTTATTATAAAGTTGGATTTATTAGGTTTTCATCATGAAATGCTTTTATATTTTCCTTTGAAAGCCAGTAATTGTTAAGGCCCCCATATACGTTTCGATAAAAGCTGCTCGAGTCGGCAGCTTATTGGCCCGTGTGTGGGGCCTTTCCAACGGACTTCCCCGATCGATATCATGATGATCGCGGCCGCATCTGTTCGTTGATCCGCAATCTGACCGCCCGTATGGCCTCCATTCTGATCCGATTGCCGATGCTGACATTGCCAAAGGAGCAGATCTCCCTGTGTATGGCCACCTTTATTAGTCTACATCCTACCCAACCAGCTATGAAACAGTGCATTTCTATTAGAGCTTGCTGCTGTATTTTACCAATTAAATTATTTGAAGAATTTATCACCCAACTGTGTTTATCAGTCTGTGCTTGACTTATGCAGTCTCACAAATGGACCAGAGTAGTGCAGTTAATGAAGTTCCCCCATGCTCATTTGTTTGCTGCTTAATTGGATTATCCCTGCTTTGGTTTATTTGTTCTAATATAATATGTTACATGACTCTGTTTGTTCCTGAGAAACCCCAAACCATCCCAATGTATTTATTTTGCTGTCTGCTGCTTCACTCTTATCACAGATGTGTGTGTTATTGTGTATTTGATGGCTTGCCAGACACACATTACCCACAATGCATCCGATTCCCCAAGATGCTCTTAACCCAAACAACACTGCGTTAACAATTACAATGCAATCTGCTTTTTTGAAAATAGCAGCTAAGTGTGAAATGTACGTAATCAATAGCAAATAGATCATGATCATTTGGTTAAAATCCATATGCTGCTAAATTAAAATGTGGATAATTGTAAATGCCAGCAGCACGGGGCACTAAAGTTCAAAGACAACTGATGAAGCACAAAGGCATTAACCCTATTTAATATTTAATGAAACAGTAAATGAAGCGTGGTGAGGGAGATGAGTATAATCAAGGTTACCTTTTCTGTTTTAGAATTCAAGTTTGAAAGAGGCAGATACTGAAAACTGAGCGGACAGGTGTGGTGCAGCAGCTGTGCGTGTTGTTGCCTTTTCTTTAAACATTACGGGTAAAGCCACACAATTATACACACAGTAAACTCAGAATAAGTACAAGATGGGGCTGCTGGACTATGTACCCAAATTAATCATTGCCTTATTGCCCTTAAGAGAGGCTCAGTGGCTTAAAGGAGTTGTTCATCTTTAAATTAAATTTTAATATAATGTAGACATTCATATTCTAAGACAATTTGCAATTGGTCTCCATTTTTATTTGTTTTTCTGTTATTTAAGGTGGCCATAGACACAGATAATATTGTACTAAACGATAAACGATATCGATATCGGCAGAAACTTGGATATCGGTCGGCTCGTCGATCGGGCTGGACGGATCGGGATCAGGTGCCTTTGAAGGGACCCAAACATTGCCCATTGTTAGTGCTGAATCGTCAGATACAGGTAGAATTCTATCGTTTGTTCCCGTATATCTACCTGTATATCTGACGATTCAGCTCTAAACGTGTTCAACGTATTGAAACATATTGAAACGAACGATCTTTCTTGGAAATCCAAGAAAGAGGGAAGAAAGGCAGGGGCATCCGACAAAAAGCACAGTTAGTGAAAAGAATAAAGAACAGGATGAAAAAGTGGAGAGACCAGGGGAGTAGAAGTGGTGATAAAAGAAGAGAAAATGGAGAGTGGAAGAGAAAATGAAGATTCAATAAATATTGAAAAATTATTATACAATTAAACTCAGTGTGCACTACATTTTTAAGACAAACATTAAAAAGAACCTCAAACAGAAATGCAAAGCAACACTCAAAGAGTAATAATAAGCATTGTCAGTCTTATAACAGGCAGCAGAAGACCTCAATTCAAGACCTCTTTAGTCAATGAAAAATATATATATATTAAGAATATACTGTATACATATTTTTAAGCTTGATTATGAAGTAGTTTTAATTGAGAGAAAGACAGAATCTATACAGTTATTAAATTAAGTACTTAAAGCCATCCAAATGTTTGGCTGAAAACTGATCTTCATTATACAACGTTGTATTGCTGTTAATAAGATGCAATATGCACGAGAAGGCTAAACATCTATGGGTAGAGATTTAATTTGCCAATAAAGAAATATTTACCATGCAGGAAGCCGTCTATCTTGTTTTCTTGTAAATGGCTCTGGCGGAGCTCCAAAGCACATTGCTTGGGAAAAAAAGATGAGTGGAATGAATCACTCAGATGGCACTTCAAGGTGTCTAGTTTAACTGAAATACCAGGAATCTAATTCACTGCCACTGAGGCATATGTTACAGTGTTAAAAGATCTTGGTGACTATACAGCAATGGAATAATCTGTCAACACATTAGCTGTTTATACCTACATATTCCAATTCGTGTTGCTGTAACCTACAGTATACTGGGAAAAATTTGTCTTTTAATTCATTTACTGAAGGTTTATGGGAGTTGCATGCCAAGGCAGTTTGCAATTAATGTTTAGAATGGAAACAATATTAATTTGTACAACTATGGAAAATAAAAAAGGCGTTGTTCACCTTTGAGTTAGCTATTAGTAAGATGTAGAGAAAGATATTCTGACAATTTATTGGTTTTCATTTTTTATTTAGCAGCTCTCCAGGTTGCAGACCCCCTAAATAGAAAGATGAGACGAGTAATAAAAAGGAGCAACAACAATACCTGTGTAGCATTACAGAGCATTCGTTTTTAGATAGGGTCAGTGTCCCCCATTTGAAAGCTTGAAAAAGTCAGAAGAAAAAGGCAAATAATTAAAAAAAACTATTAATAATAAGTAATGAAAGCTAATTGAAAAGAGAATTAGAATTCGTCATTCTATAACACACTAAAAGTTCACGTAAAGGTGAACCAACCCTGTAAAGATCAGTTTCAAGCTTCTTTAGATAACCCCAGTCAGAAAGTATTTTTGCACATGACCTAACTGTTTTGTTATGAGAAATAATTACAGTATATTTTTCAATTTTCTCAGTGATCAGAAGATGAATTGGGGATGCAATTTCCACTTTCACCATTTGATTTACACAGTGTAAATGTTGCCAGTGCATTTTTATTGGTTTGACTTATTATATGTCCACAAAAATAGTCTATGAGGCTATTTATCAGCTGTTATGGCATTTATTGCAAATATCCCAGCATTGGAAGGGTAAAATAAACCTGTGAGCATCTTTAGTTGTTTGGATTTCTGTTGGGTAATGCCATCTCTGCCATCATATTTCATTAAATTATGACAAGGTATAAATACAACTCAGTGTCGGACTGGGACACCAGGCGCCCACCCAAAAACCTTAGACCAGGTGCCCACCCTCAGTATTATTATTCTTCCTTTCCTCACTCAACCTCTATTCTCCTAGTATCTTTTCTTTACATACTATAATCCACTATTCCACCTATTTAGCCTTTTTTTCTCATAGAAATAGGGAATGGCCATGAAATAGGCCAAATGTTTAGCAGCAGGAGGGCCCACTGACACCGCGACTTTTCCTGGTATCCCTGTGGGCCAGTCTGACACTGATAAAACTCCACAATTCTCACATTAGAAAGCATTCATCATTTATCAGTAATGAACACTACTACTACCAGCCCCCCATAAGTTAAAAAAAAAAAAACATTGGTGACCAGGCCGCCTTCATAAAAAAGATTTGTTTTTATAAAAAACATTGGTACCCCCCCAAAAGTTAAAAAAAAAGTTTAAAGAAAATAAAACATTGGAGGTCAGTCTCCCCCCATTAAAGCTTTTCTTAAAAAAAGAAGCCACGGTCCCCCTATAAATGTTTTTTTTTTTTTTTTTAAAAACACTGAGGCCAGCCCCCCACAAAATGGTCAAAAAAATTGGTGGCCAGGGTCCCCCCATAAAGATTAAAAAACATTGGTGGGCAGGGTCCCATTAGACCATTGGTGTTCAGTGGAACTTACCTTTCAGTTTCTGTTACCTTCTTCAGTTCTCCTCAGTGTCTTCGGCTCCTGCTTTGGTTACTACTTCGGCTGCTTCTTCGGTGGTCAACTCCTACATCAGTGACTCAAGGGAGGGCCTGGCTAATCTAGGAAGAGCAGAGTGGTTAGACACCCCTTAACACTTGGTGGCCCTGGCTGTTGGGTCTATCAAAGGTATAAAATCAATCATCATATTTCTGAAACATTGATTTATAAGGTTTCACTTGTAAAACAAATACAAGTATGGGACCTGTTATCCTGAATGATCGGGACCTGGGGTTTTCCAGTTAAGGGATCTTTCTGTAATTTGGATCTTCATACCTTAAAGCTGGCCATAGACGCACAGATCCTATTGTACGAATCGAGGATTCGTACGATTTTCGGATCATGTGTGGAGAGTGCCGACATCTTTCGTCCGGCGGAGATCGGTCGTTTCGTCGATCGGACAGGTTTGATTTTGACCCGACCGATCCCGCCAGAGCCCATTGCGATATATATATTGCGGTTACCCCCGATATAGCCATGCTTGTTAATGGCATAGGGAAAGATCCGCTTGTTTGGCAATGTGGCCAAACGAGCGGATCTTTGCGTCTATGGCTACCCTAAGTCTACTAGAAAATCATGTAAACATTAAATAAACCCAATAGTCTGGTTTTGGTTCCAATAAGGATTAATTATATTTTAGTCGGGTCATGTTTTACTATTACAGAGAAAAGGAAACATTTTGAATAGCCTTCCTGTAATTCTGAGCCGTCTGGCACACAACATGGTTTTTCAAGAATCTTTGGTACAAATTTGAAGATTTTGATGACCCAGCTGGAAAATATTTTTTCATATCTTAGTAATAGAGGCTTTTCTTGCTGGATAGCTCTGCACAGACATACTGTATTTAGACATATGACAATTTATCTTATCCCTAGTTTTTCCTATTCATATGATCGAGAATATTTCCTGCACTATATATAGACACGATTTACTTGATATGTATGGTTAAAATGAGAATTTGTACATGTATGTAATTTTAAATGTTGCTCCTCTTTGCTCAGTGCAAATATTTCTTATTGTAAATTGAAGACATTCTGCTTCTGAGAAGCCGCCCATCCATGTTCAAGTCAAACACAGCCCTGACTAGTTTATCACAGGTCACATAATCATGTCTCACCAGAACCATCTGTCAACACTCAAAAAAATAAAAGGATTTGCCCTATGGTTCACCAAGTAATAGTCTTTTTTTTAACCTGCTGAATTTTCATTACAAAACTTTATCTAATACATTCTGAGAGGCCTCAGGGACCGAGTTTTTAAGCGTTAGGCTTCGCGGACTTCAGATGTACAGGTGATACTGTATGACAATAAAGCATGTACCTACACTGCTTTAGAAGACTGAACATTAAATGATATAATTAGTATTGTTGGATTTGCAATTAAAACATGGTGAGTGGAAGTTAAAGCAGCTTTGTTAAATAAACCCCAAGTAATCATATCATATTTCAATTGGTCTTCATTATTTATTTTGTTTATAGTTTTTTAATCAGTTGCCTTTTTCTTCTGACTCTTTCCAGCTTTCAAATGGAGATCACTGACCCCATCTAAAAACAAATGCTCTGTAAGGCTACACATTTATTGTTATTGCTACTTTTTATTACTCATCTTTCTATTCAGGCCTCTCCTATTCATATTCCGGTCTCTTATTCAAATCCGTGCATGGTTGCTAGGGTAATGAGTATCCTGGACATAAAGGGAGGGCAATCTGGAAACAACAGTGGTCATTTCTGTGGCTTTTTTGTACTATGTTGTATTATGTGTATGTAGAGTTGAAGATGTTTTCAGGCAACGCGAGTTCTGCTCATCGAGCTTCTATGGAATTAGAATCAAACCTTTCCTTTCACTTATTATTGTGTTACGTACATATAGTGCAAGGCTTTTCTGTTATTTACACATTCTACTTGCAGAATGTATGGAAGCACTTGATGGCTTTGCCACTTAATTAATTTTCTACAAATCATACTTGGCATTGCCTTAACTTCTGGTTGTTGTATACACAGGCTTAGTCTTACAGGTTATTTTAGGTTGATAACTTATATGCCCTCCCCTGGATAATTTTCTGCTGATGCGCATGGTAAGCTACTAAGGATATGCATGTGAAGGCCCACTTGTCAGCCTCTACAAGATATGAGTTGTGCCCACTTGTGTTGGAACGCCTATCAATAAACGATTTGGCTGAAGCCACCAAAACAGAGCTTCCCTGAGATGCTGATTGACCTGAACCTGGACCGCGGGATTGATGATTCCCCCTGTGCATATGAGAAGAGACTGAAGCCATCATTCCAAGGAGCTAATTTCTTGGCAGAAACAACTGGAGACATATGATCTGACAAGTCCTCATTTTGTATATAAAATGGCTCCCCAGAAAGTTGAGCTGGTTCCATCTGACTCTGACAACCTTGCTCCCTGCCACCTTAGATATGCCACCAAGGTCACCAGGACCCCTTGGAGCCATGGACAACCCAAAGGGAAGGCAGACAAATGTATCAAATTCTATACTAACCTTCTGATGACCCTCCAAAAGTCGCTAGTCTCCTTCCCCCCACTTTATTCTGACTTCTGCCACTCACCCTGTCCAGCAAAAATGATGTCTTCCTGTTCTGACACTATTTTGCGACAGAGGTAGGAAGATCAAAGTTATGGCTGCTGATAGCATTTCCGCATACCGGGTAAGCCTGTCGAACATCTTTCAGTCTCTCATTATAACCACTTCATTGTTACTAGGGTAAACTGGACCCTAGCAACTAGATAACTGCAGAAATTCCAAACTCAGGAATTGCTGAACAAAAAGTGAAATAATTCATAAACCACAAAATAAAAGTCCGTTTGCCAATTGTGACAGAACACTAAATTTACAGGTAAACTAACCCTTTAAAAAATTCATATTCATCCCAAACCCAATATGTGTACAATTCCAATTTTTTCTGGAATTCCATTTTAATCATTACTACATATTTTGTTCAGCAAGTTCATCATTTTTGAAGATTGTTTCTACTTATTTTGTCAATGTTCACCTCCTACAATAAGGGGCAGATTTACATATGGTTGAATATCGAGGGTTAATTAACCCTCGATATTCGACTGCCGAATGTACCTCCTTCGACTTCGAATATCGAAGTCGAAGGATTTACCTCAAATAGTTTGATCGAACGATTAAATCCTTCGAATCGTTTGATTCGAAGGATTTTAATCCATCGATCGAACGATTTTTCTTCAACCAAAAAATTGTTGGAAACCCTATGGGGACCTTCCCCAGGTTTTAGGTGGCGAAATAGGGGGTCAAAGTTTTTTTTAAAGAGACAGTACTTTGACTATCGAATGGTCGAATATTCAAACGATTTTTAGTTTGAATTGTTTGATTCAAAGTCGAAGTCGTAGGTCTAAGTAGCCAAATTGATGGTCGAAGTAGCCAAAAAAAAATTGAAATTCAAAGTTTTTTTTTATTCTATTCCTTCACTCGAACTAGTGAATGTGCCCCTAAATGTTTTTTTCTCCAAGTCCAAATGCAACTTTGGGACCTGTTATCCAGAATGCTCGGAACCTGAGGTTTTCTAGATATGAGATCTTTCTGTAATTTTGATCTCCATACCTTCAGTCTACTAAAAATAATTTAAACATTAAATAAACCCATTAGGAGTGTTTTGTTTCCAATAAGGATTAATTATATCTTAGTCTGGATCAAGTACAATATATTGTTTTATTATCATAGAGAAAAAGGAAATCATTTAAAAAAAAATCTTAATTATTTGATTAAAATTGAGTCTGTGGAAGATGGCCTTTCAATAATTTGGAGGATTCTGGATAACAGATCCCATACCTCTACTTTTGTTTTTGTAAAAAAAAAAAAATGCATTGAATATTTAATATTTCCATCAAAATGTGTTATTTGCAAATATAGTTGAAATAGGAAAATTTAACCCAAATGGCCATTTTCTAATTGTACTATTTATACATAGGACTGGCTCATCTATAAACACAGAGCAAATTTGCACCTGGGCAGTAACCAGTAACCCATAGCAACCAATCAGGGAGTGACTTTTTTCACCCATTTGCAGGTTGAGCAAAGAAAGCAAACTTTTGAATGGTTGCCATGTTGCAGATTTTTCCTGTGTTTATAAATGAGCCCCAGTGAGTAACTTGACATTATTTCCCCATTGGGGCTCATTTATCAACACTGGGCAAATTTGCCCATGGGCTGTTATATAGCAACCAATTAGTGATCAGCTTTTAAAAGCCAGCTGAAAATAGAACAATGAATGCAGCAATTTGATTGGTTGCCATGGGTTACTGCCCATGGGCACATTTGCCCAGTGTTGATAAATGACCCCCATTGTCATTTTGTCTTTCCTTTGAAATGACATGGTGGCTGATGTTTCAACCTCACCAAATAAATGTAAATGATATATTTATGTGACTTTATTACAATGCTAAACATCTGAGGCTCGAGATGTTGCTATATTTAAGAAATATTACAGTTACTGTGGGAAGAGAAAAAACAGCTCCCTGGTTTGCGACAGTCACTGTCAACGCTTAATTCTATAGATATATAAACTCTGGCTTAATCTTACATGTATACACGTCTCTAAAGCTGCCTGAAAAGAAATGAATATATAAAATATCTATCAATAGGTAATTTTATACTTGTAAAATAAGCAGTTCACAATGTGCAAGTCAGTTTATTTCCAAATTGTGCAGGTGTTTAATGACCCGGGCTGATTACAGAACGTAAGCTCACCATTCTTTCTTCAGCTCACTGGGGGGAAAATTCCGAAAAATGAACTACAGCCTACAATATCAAAGATCCCTGCAGAAACGTAACCTGACAGATTTACTAATGTGCAGGTTAATCCATTTATTATTTAAAGCTGCCAATAAATATTTGCATGACCTGACTCAGGAGGGACCGTTCCATAATAATTCATTGCACGCTGTCTTGGTAAATTCTGCTGCAGTGGAAACTCACACCAGGCGGCGTGAAGGACTACAGATGGCCTACATTTCTTCAATAATGATCCTACAGGGCTTCATTAACTTCAGGCTCATAATTAATAAAGGTCAGGTATGGAGTGTAAGGAGGGGCAGTTTTATGGAACATTAATACTTCTAAATCTCTTTATTCATGAATTAGTCATTTGCATGTTCAGATTGCAGGTCAGTCTGGCAGGAAAAGAAAATGTTTTAGCAAAAAGAACTAGAACACTGGGGCATAAAGGTGTTGCCTTTGTGTTTGTTTTTTAATATTCTTTAAATGCCAGCTGCACAAAGGCTTATATTATGGTTTACCTTGTATAAGTTGTAATGATAGAGGGATTGTTTTAATTAAATAAAGCTTAAAGGAACAATATACACCCACCCCTGTTCAACATGTGTCCAATAATAGGCCTGGTGTTAATTAATGATTCTACCCAATGTTTTAATTAAAAAAAACTTAATCAGGAGGAGAAACATTATTCAATATTCAAATTACCCTTCCCTGTTAAATGACGTGTATCATAATATCATCCTTGTCTGTAAGCCCGAGACTCAAGCATAATTAGGAGAATAGAGGGTATTGTTTATATAGAGTTCTTAATCACTCTTTAGAGGAGTTAAAATTCAAGTGTGAATAGATATCAGAGTGTAAGGGATATGCAAGTGTACGCAGCAAACTGCAGTAACCGAGTAATTATTTATGAGTTGTATCATAAATAGGGATGCACCGAATCCAGGATTCGGTTCGGGATTCGGCCAGGATTCGGCCTTTTTCAGCAGGATTCGGATTCGGCCGAATCCTTCTGCCCGGCCGAACCGAATCCGAATCCTAATTTGCATATGCAAATTAGGGGCAAGGAGGGAAATTGCGTGACTTTTTGTCAGAAAACAAGGAAGTAAAAAATGTTTTCTCCTTCCCACCCCTAATTTGCATATGCAAATTAGGGTTCGGATTCGGTTCGGTATTCGGCCGAATCCTTCGTGAAGGATTCGGGGGTTCGGCCGAATCCAAAAAAGTGGATTCGGTGCATCCCTAATCATAAATGCTACTAATGGTATGCTAATCCCACATCATATACAGTATATTTGGAAAGTGAATACAAGTATCGGACCTGAATTATCCAGAATGCTTGAGACCTGGTGATTTCTGGATAAGGGCTCTTTTCGTAATTTGGATCAACATACTTTAAGTCAACCTAAAAATCATTAAGGGTGTTATTTATCAAGCTCCGCATATCCGATGCTCGAATAATTTGTAGTTTTCGGAGCAAAATAAAAACTACAAATTTTTCGAGATTTATTAAAGTCCGATGGTGTAAAAACCCTAAAAACCCAAAAAACCCGGCATCTAAAAGCTCTCGAGGTCCTGTATAAGTCAATATGGAAGGTCCCAGTGTCTGTGCTGATGTCCGTACTGATATCTGATGATTTTGGGGTTTCCGCGCAAAAACTCCAAAAACTTTAGTTTTCTGAACAAGTCTGCGTTTTCGGGGAAAGCTCCGAAGCTTTTGGAGTTTTGCCTGACCCTATTTTTTCAGGCTTTTTTCATTATAAATAAGGTCCATTCGGAAGTTGGAGTTGATCGGAGTGGGATATTAGAAATACTGAGATAAATTCGGACTTTGATAAATATCCCCCAAAATATTCTCAATAGGCTGGTTTTGCTTTCTATATATTAGCTGAGATCATGTATAAGGTACTGTTTTATTATTACAAAGAAAAAGGAAATCATTTTTAAAAATTGAAATTCATATGTTTAAAATAGAGTGGATGGGAAATGGCCGTCCCATAATTCAGAGCTTTCTGGATAGCAGTTTTCCGGATAATGAATCCTTTACCTGTATTCTGAAACATTCAAAATGAGTAGCTCGCCATTTTTTTAAATTCACAATACAGCTTTTTCCATTTGAATTCTATTGTTATTTGTGGGTGCACACTTAGTTGCACCCTCTACAACTTGCATGTGATGCAGAAATCTGGACATCAATTAGTTTGCATTTTGGTAAATCACACGCAAGTTGCGGTACACACTATTTATCCATATTTTGTGTTGGAATGGCGTCACACCTGGAATTATTGGCAGGTCCACCTTGATTATAATTCCAGGTTTCTCTTGCATCAATGCATGCAGGCTAAAGGCCGGTGTTGGTACTAGCTTCAAGTCTCAAAGAAGCATGCATGGGTGCAAGTACCTTTCTCCTGGGCAATAACCCATAGCAACCAGCAACGTACTAGAGGGGGGCGGGCCCTGGCGAGGGACGTGCAGCCGGGCCCCCCCGCCCCCCTCCGTACGCCCGGAATCAGCCCGGAATCACCCGAAGTCAGTGGCGCGTGAGCTGCCAGGGGGTCTATATTTTAAAGAGTATAATGCAGTGGCACATTCTTGTTTTTTACATAACATGTCTCCTTTAATAATTTTCACAGTTGAAATGTCTGTCCCTCTTCAGACAAAATATAATAGATTTGCAATGATCCCTAACAGCAGAGCTACCTGTGACAAAAGTATGGCTTTCTATGAAACCTATCACATAGAAATCTGTGATTTTTATAAACCTTAATCTTTACAGTGATGCCCCATATTACAGTATCCAAACTATTCCCAAATACATCTGACATATCTAAACACAATAATATCAAATGTTCTTCTCTATTAGACTCTCTATTACACCAGATGAGCAAAATGTGCATTAATTGCACTCATTTCTTTTTATTTCTCTAGGTTTAATTTAATATGAATTAATTGCAAAATTCAGATATAAATAATACAAGAGAGACCTACCAGCAAAAAAAATAGTCTATTAGAATAATAATACACTTACTCTGTAAAAATAAAACAGTACCTTGTACTTGATCCAAACTAAAATATAATTAATCCTTATTGGTAGCAAAACAATCCTACTAGGATTATTTTAATTGATTTTTAATAGACTTAGGTATGGAAATCCAAATTACGCAAAGCATTCTGCATAACAGGTCCCATACTTGTAAAAGTATAATAGCCTAGACTAGGATTACCAGGTAATGAAAATTCGATGGGACATGTCTAGAAAATCTAGCTAGAAGTGTTGCAATGTAATTCCAATTAAATAAATGCAGACCTGCAACATGTATTCATTAGAGGTGTCCCTGTATGTGCAAGTGATCTATTAACCTAAGTTTAGACTAGGTTCAGTTGGGCAAACAGTTTCCACTGATAAAGACTTGCACAAAAAGGAATGTAGCCAAAACAAGTGAAAAGCAATTTTCCTTGGTACAGAGGTCCCCCAGTGCATGGAATTCTACCCGGTAACCCTTGGACTGTCATTTTTGTCAGACAACGCGTTGAAGATACAAATGTCATGTTCCATTTTTAATATGAACCAAGCGAGTTCAAACAATGCATTGGCCAAACAGTTATCGGCTGTTAAAAAAAATCCAATTAAAGTCTTAAGGTTATCAAGATGACTCTACTTTATCACTAAATGAACGTGTCATCTGAAAGATTGTCTCTTTTTGTACCTAATGGAACTCTAGAGCCTCTGGAGAATACAGGCTGACTTTGTTACATTTATCACTTGTAGGAGATCTACTCTTATGACAAGTCTTTTTTGTTGCAGACTTCTCAGCGAGGTGCTTTATTCCCTACAGGCACAAAGAGATGGTAACCAGCTCTGCATCCCCAGCACAAAGTGCCGCCTTCTTTTGACTGTAACAATGTCCAGTTTATGTACACAAAGTCAATGCAATTGGCAGTATATAAAAGTGGCACTTTATCCTGAGATTGTATACTCTTGTCCTTTTAATATACCTTTTGCAAGTAATTTATGTTATCTGTTTTACAGTCTACTGCCAATATATATTTATGTTTGCTGTGTATTAGAATCCAACTACTTTTTTTTCATATTGTAAACATGTATAAAATATATCCATATAATGTAACTTTTTCAATGTAATGTATCCATTAAATGTAACTTTTTCGAAGAATACTACATTATTAATGTTTCCCTTCCCTTTAGGAAACAACATATCCTGCTGCTGCCTTCACTTCCTGGACCCCCAGCGACGCCCCCCTCCCGACTGGATCCTACAGACTCAGCTGTATCATCCTCTTCCTGGGACCCCTTCAGTCCCTCTAGACAGATCTGCACCTCCTACCCGACACACACAAACATACACTTTAATTTTACATTTATACACATTTCTATTTACACTTACACACACTCACATACATGCACGCATAACACGCAATTTGCCAAGTTTACACACACATATGCACACGTACAATTTTGTGGCTGTTTTTATCGCATCATCTGTGATTTTTCCTGGAAAAAAAAAACAGTTTTATTGTCATTGCGAATAGTGTATTTACTAACCGCACTGCGCAATACATTTTGGAGATTATATTACAGTTTTACTCAGGCCCGGACTGGCAATCTGTGAGTTCTGGAAAATGCCAAATTGGCTGCCATAAGATGCCATAGAAAGTCACTATTTCGTGGGATGGTGGGGAGCTGATTGGGTCTCTCTCTACTTGTAATGCCAGGGCCTATTTTGACTCCCAGTCCAGACCTGGTTTTGGTGCATTTTTAGCCATTTTATTGCACTTTTAGTCATTTTATTGTATTTTCAGCTCTGCAAAGGTGTTGCTCGCTTGCTTCTGTCTGTAAAACCTATTGACTAAGCTAAAATACTCAAACTGTGATTCTGAATGCTAATAACACTAGGCAAAAAAACCCATTGATTTTAGTGATTTTATTGCATTCCACATTTGTTACCTTAGCTGTTTATGTCAATTCCACAATTGTTTGAATCACATCAGTATCCTGATTCATCTTTAAATGATCCAGATTAAAAATGCTTAATTAACCCTAATTAATATAAATTTGCATGTAAAGAATACATTTGTGAATGGTACCAGTAGACAACACCCTGTCTACCCCAGGGGCAAAACTTTACTGCTAACTTTGCAGCTGAATTTCAGTGTTTAACATTTGGTTGTTTCCTGTACATAGATATTCCCCAGCTATGGCTGGTCCAGTAGTCATAGTGTTGGGGCTTATTTAAATGGGAACTGAAGTAAGAAACTTTCTAAATGCAATCAATTAAAAATCTGCATAGTTTCTGAACTAGAGCTCACTCAAATAACTGATTCCAGTACAAACAAAATAACTAAATGCCTTTTGCACAAATTCTGCATGTAGAGAGACAGTATTTCTACTGATTTAATAGAGTGAGCTCTAATACATCTTCTAGGCAAAAGGAGCCCCCTATAAGATATATTGGCTCATCCATTTGACAACTCCTGAATGAAGACAGAATGAGGCAGTGGCGGAACTACCGGGGGAGCAGGGAGTGCAAGCGGGCCAGGGCCCGCACCCCCTCAGTGCCCCCCGGCAGCTCGCGCGCCACTGAAATGTGCCAATGAAACGCGTACGGAGGGGGGGCGGGGGGCCTGGCTGCGCGTCATGCACCAGGGCCCGCCCCCCTCAAGTTACATTACTGGAATGAGGAGAAACAGATGCTGAGAGAGGAATAGAGAAGATCAACTAGATTATTTCAGAAATGGTACATCATTTTTAATTGATTGTATTTAGAAAGATTCTTATTTCAGTATGCTGAAGCTTATATTACATATTTTTATTTTCACAATAGTTCAAAAGACTAAAAACGTGTAAAAATTAAATCCAAAGCTGCCGAGTTTATGTAAAAGTCAATGGGAGATGTCCTAGGCAAAATGTAAGCAATTTAATCTATTCAAGTTTTTCGAATGTCTCAAGAATTTTTGACAATTGGGAGACCCATTGAAACTCATGAGTAGAATATGAATTGATTTTTTTTGGTGTTTCTATTGGATCAAGTTTTTTTTCACAAACACTGTAAGGACTTTAAGCATTGGACAAACTTGCAACTGGGCAGTAACCCATAGCAGCCACTCAGAGATTAGACTTTTTCAGCCAGCTGCAAGCAGAACAATGAAAGCAAACATCTGATTGGTTGCCATGGGTTATTGCCCACGTACAAATGTGTCCAATGTTTATAAATGACAAAATCCAGTGTTCAGAGTTAATCCAAGTCCAGTTTAACCCTATTGATTTTTAATTATGTACAGGAGTCTGCCTTTTCCTGCAAGCTAATGCATTCAAAATGTATAAAAATCAAATGGCTTAAGCATGAAAAAAAATAAAGCTTTTACACATTGATAAATAGCCGGAAGGTTGAATAAGTTCAGCATTATCATCTTAATTAAAGCATGAAATAACACATTAGCAAGTCTATTAGAGAAATCATGTATTATTAATGCAAAAGGTACGAATAAAGGTCAGTGTCAAGAAAAGTTAAATAGGTGAGTTGGTTATGTATTTGACTGCAATAAGTGATTTTATTTTCGAATTAGTAAGCATAGTGCTAGGGGCAACAACGTGTGCAGAATTGCTTCAGTTAAAATGCCACACACAAAGCCCTTATGGCTAATAGTCCAAACTGTACTTAACCATCTGACAACTTGCTGGCTTTGCCTAATTTTGTGCATGAGGCAGAAGGTACAGAATGGAACGTGCTCAGGCAAACAGATGCCCTGTATTTAATACTGTACTTACCTTGATCTGGCAATGAATTCATGCATGTTCCAATAGTTTACTAAAATTTTTGAGATTTATCAAGTGCAAAAGACTTTAAAACCATGTAAAAAATTTCAAAGCTGCAGAGTTCCTCATGAGTAGAATATGAATTTGCTGCAATTGATTTTTTTGGTGTCTCTATTTGATCAAGCTTTTTTTCACAAATGCTGTAAGGACACATTCCAGTTTGGTAAGTTTTTGAGTTTATTTGATTTTGTTAAAAAAAAAACGTCTGTATCCCACCAAACACTGCCCCTTGTCACATGACCAATATACACCTAATTGCGTGTCACTCACTTACCAGCACAAATCAATTACACTGACAATTTTCCATTGTGGTTTGATTTTTTGCACGTTTTTGGAAATGAGTCCTTTTATCTAACAGTATTTATGATAGACTATTTAAAATGTATCCAGTATATACCAGCTTGTAAAGGAAGGGAAAAAAATTCAACCACTAATATAGCAAATTGCCACTATAAATTCAACTGACCCTCAAAACAAATGAATGAAAACTTCCCAGAGTACTTATGCAATTTATTTTTGTTTCCATCAAAATATTAGCAGTTTTTAATCTGCTAATAAAATGAAACTGAAACAACAGCACCATATGCTCACAGACTGGAGGAAAATTCAGAGGAAGATGAGGAAGGTCTTCTGAAGTTGTTCAGCTTGGTGACCCTTCTGTGCTCTTTTCTAAGCAGAGTGACATCAGACAAATCAGAAGATGTGAATTCAGAAATGTGCATTGAGATCAAAAATCCATGGAATTATGTTAGGATTTATAATGCACTGAACTTCTTATTGCACAGTGTTTTCCATGTTTTTTTATGATGTCTTAAGTCTTTTTATGTGATCATTCCCATTTGTGGTGAGCTCCATTTTTGGAACAGCTGCTCCCTTCTCCCATACCTTATTCTGAATTTCCAGATTTCATCCTACTTTCATGTGCAGTTTATTTTAAAGGGATTCTGTCATGATTTTTATGGTGTCGTTTTTATTTCCAAATAAAACTGTTTACACTGCAAATAATTCACTCTACAATTAAAGAGTACTAAAATTACCAACAAGTGCATTTCTTTTATTTGTAATATTGGTGTGTAGGCGCCATCTCAGGTAATTTTGCCTGGTCATGTGCTTTCAGAAAGAGCCAGCACTTTAGGATGGAACTGCTTTCTGGCAGGCTGTTGTTTCTCCTACTCAATGTAACTGAATGTGTCACAGTGGGACCTGGATTTTTACTATTGAGTGTTGTTATTAGATCTACCAGGGAGCTGTTATCTTGTGTTAGGGAGCTGCTATCTGGTTACCTTCCCATTGTTCTGTTGTTAGGCTGCTGGGGGGAGGGGGAGATATCACTCCAACTTGCAGTACAGCAGTAAAGAGTGTTTGAAATTTATCAGAGCATAAGTCACATGCCTGGGGGCAGCTGGGAACTGGCAATATGTCTAGCCCCATGTCAGATTTTAAAATTAAATATAGAAAAGTTTGTTCTTTTGAGAAACGGATTTCAGTGCAGAATTCTGCTGGAGCAGCACTATTAACTGATGCATTTTGAAAAAAAAAAGTTTTCCCAATACAGTTTTCCTTTAACCGATTAATAGTATTATCAGTGCATGGCAGGGATAGAGCATTCATTCACTATTAAAAGGTACAATAACTAGACAGAGAAATTTGCAGTGGTTCTGAATAGGGAGACTTTAGGAAATTGCCTATTGTCGTTTTTCAGAAGTATGCTTTGTTTTTTCATATAATTGCAGAGATATGTTTTATTAGTGTGCATTATAATAATGTTTTCATGTTGCACAGAACTTAATCATGCTATTTGTCAATAGTGCACTATTGTTTTAATAATACTAAAGAAGAAATACTGCACATATATCCCTTTACAACTTTAATTCCCTTAGGGCCAAAAGCACATTTACTGTCAGTAACCGCTAGTTATTCTCTGTAGTGTCTAATAGAAAACAACAAGGGGAGTCATGAGTTATGCCTCCTAAACACTATCCTGAAAGCTCAGCAATAACATGGATTACAAACCCATAACACACACAGAATCTGCCTGTGTCACTCTGTTGTTTTTTTTTTTTTTTAATACCTGGACCATTATTAAAGGAGAAGGAAAGGCTAACATTAAGTAAGCTTTATTAGAAAGGTCTATATAAATACACCAGTAAACCATCAAAGTAATGCTGCTCTGAGTCCTCTGTTGAAAGAAACACCACATTTCTTTCCTTCTATTGTGTACTCATGGGTTTCTGTATCAGACTTCCTGTTTTCATCTTAAACCTCCAGGGTACGGCCTTGAGCATGCTCAGTTTGCTCCTCTCCCTGCTGTAATCTGAGGCCAGAGCTATGATTGAGCAGGGAGAGACTCAGGCAGGAAGTGATGTCACACCAACACAATATGGCAGTTGCTATACTAAACAAACAGAGAACACTTTAAGAGCTGTTTAATCAGTTATGGTAAAGCATTCTGCAGAATAAATATAGTGTTATAGCTTGCACTGCTGTGGCTAATCTATTGGCAATAAACTGCTTCAGTAGCTTTCCTTCTCCTTTAAAAGATATTAACATTGGATCTTACTAAATAATGTTCATTGGGCGGTTCTTGGAATACTGTGAGATCACTTGCACCTACTATTTAAAGGGGTTGTTCGCCTTTCAATTAACTGGAGACAATTTGCAATTGGTTTTCATTTTTCATTTTTTGCGGTGTTTAAGTTATTTAGCTTTTTATTTAGCATCTTTCTAGTTTGCAGTTTCAGCAATCTGGTTGCTGGGGCCCAAATGACCTTAACCATGCATTGATTTGTAAAAGAGATGCATCTACTATTTAATGTCATTAATAAATTGGGTGGTAGTTGGAATCCTGTGGGCTCTCTTGAAGCTACTATTTAATGTCCTAAATATATTGGGTGCTCCTTGGACTATAACGACATCTTATGCATCCACTATTTAATGTCCTAAATATATTGGGTGCTCCTTGGAATAAAATGACATCTCTTGCACCCACTATTTAATGTCCTAAATATATTGGGTGCTCCTTGGAATATAACGACATCTTATGCATCCACTATTTAATGTCCTAAATATATTGGGTGCTCCTTGGAATAAAATGACATCTCTTGCACCCACTATTTAGTGTCCTAAATATATTGGGTGCTCCTTGGAATATAATGACATCTTATGCATCCACTATTTAATGTCCTAAATATATTGTTGCTTCTTGGAATACTGTGGGATCGCTTACATCTACTATTTAATGTCCTAAATATATTGGGTGCTCCTTGGAATATAATGACATCTCTTGCATCCACTATTTAATGTCCTAAATATATTGGGTGCTCCTTGGAATAAAATGACATCTCTTGCACCCACTATTTAATGTCCTAAATATATTGGGTGCTCCTTGGAATATAATGACATCTTATGCATCCACTATTCAATGTCCTAAATATATTGTTGCTTCTTGGAATACTGTGGGATCTCTTACATCTACTATTTAATGTTCTAAATATATTGGGTGTTTCTTGGAATACAGTGGGATCTCTTGTACCTACTATTTCATGTCCTAAATGTTTGGCCCATCCATGCTAAACCTGAACTAAAAATCATAATCCCTGCTTGATTGCTCAATGGCTCAATGTTGTTGTTGCATCAGCAGCAGTGATTGGCAGACATTCTATCATGTGAAAACCACCCATTCCCAGTTATTTAGTAATATACTGTAGGTAGGAGAAGAGAACATTATGACCTTGGTAAATTCAAATTTTCATTGAGTACTATCAATATAATAGAATAGTGCTTCTTCTTCATCTACTTATTATTGTACCATAAAATGAGATAAAAAAACACACTTCTACTCAAAGTATTCCTTTATAAAGGGACATTCATTTTAGATCTGCACAGTTGTAATGAACTACACAATAACTTTAAGATGCACAAAAGGGTTTTGAATTTATAGAGCTGATAAATGACTAATTCATTTAATATGTTGCAGCAATAGCTGTTTAAATGCATTAAACCTATATCTGTGGGAGTCATTTCCAACTACTGTTTTATGAGTATATCCTATGAATTAGACCTAAGAAAAAAAAATCACAGATATGTGATAATTTATTCCTGTTTCACAAATCTAATTTTGGTTACTTTTTTTATCATCAGTGATGTTAACACAACTCAAAGGGAACTGTTATTTTCTCCCATATTATTTTTTTTACCAGTTATTTCATACATTTGCCAAAAGGCAAGTGCAATAAATTTACTCAAAATATCAAAATGCTACAGCTGTGCAAAAATGAACATTATCATAGGGTGATGAAAAACAGGCAATAAAACGACACTGCCTGTACTGGCTTTTAGCCTGAATAAACTTACGTCTGCCTCAGAGCTGTGAATGTACTAGGAAATGTATGTTATATGAACCTAATATAAAGGGTATGTGGATTCTATTGTTCATTTTGGAATTTTTTGTTAAACCATGCCGAACCCAGACAGGATTCTTTTTTTTACCTTAAAGGAGAAGTAAACCCTTGCTACTAAAATCCTCTACCCCACATACACCCCCTCCCTGCTCCACCCCCAGCCTAGGTGGTACCTTTGCTAAATGCCCCTAACTCTTAACTTCCCCTCGGTGCAGATTCAGGGCATTGAAATTCACGGCAGCCATCTTCTTCTCTTGGGTAATCTTTGGGAAGTAAGTGGCAAGAGCAATTTTCTGTTTCGCGAATTCCAATTAGCACTGGAAGAAGATCCAAAGATTACCAAAGCGTCTGAAGATGGGGCCTGTGAACACTGCTGGACAGAATCTGCACCGAGGGGTAAGTAAAGATTTGGGGGCATTTAGCAAATCATGGATGCCTATGATTACGTGTTTTAACACACGAAACACGTTAGGACGATTAATGTGTGTGTAATAAAGTGAAGTGATTTTACCGCTGCCTGGAGTCCTGCTGAGTGAGTGCCAATTTGCCAGGTTCAAGTCTTGATGTCTCCCCTATGCTGAGGGTTCGGGGCGCAGCACCCGGGCCACTGAACAGGAGCGGTGAGTGACCCATACTTTCTGATTTTGGTGTGTTATTAGCGGAGGGTTCGGGGGAAGCACACCCGAACCAAACTATAACTGCGGTGCGTGGGTTTTCAGCCTATAATATTGACCACTAAAGGAAAGATTGTCCAATAAACTAATTATACGGCAGGGGGTTAGAGGGCTCCTGTTTCTCCTTTAAAGTGATACAGACACGTTCCTAAAAATAAAAAAAAAATCTTAGGAACGTGTCCATATCTAGGAGCTGCTGCACGCTGAATATTTTCAACTAAAAGCCCCCACCCCAAAGCTGCCCCCAACCCCATGAACCTACGTTAACCTGACCCTCCAAAACTGCTAAATAATCTTCTGTGTTGTTTCAGTGACTCTGGGCTGGGAGTGGCGCGATGCTTCCATAGGATAATTACAAATGGAAATACGACTGCAGCCTATGGGAAGATTGCTCCGCCCCCAGCCCAGCGTCACTGAAGTAATGCGGAAGATCCGTTAGCTGTGTCAGAGGGTTGGATTAACGAAGGTTCGCAGGGTCGGGGGCGACTTTGGAGGTTTTTTAGTGGAAACTATTCAGTGTGCAGCAGCTCCTAGATATGGACACGTTCCTATGATTTTTAAGATGGCACCTTTTGCCACCAATCAATCTGATCTTATTATTCTGCACGGAATACAGAAATGGTTTGATGTAGTACTATAAATATCTGACAATTATTACACAATTTAATATAATGCGAGTTGTACATTTAATAAGAACATTTCCTCTCCAAATAGGCTCCACCTTGTGTCCAAAGGAAATCACCTCTTTGCCCTGTCTATCTTTAATTTGTTTCTGTTGAAGCTGATGAACTCAGAACAATGTCTGACAGTTTTCTCTGGAGCTGTAACTCGGGTACGTCTAAAGGGGCAGAGGATTAAGATCTCTGAAGCAGACAATGATAGACAGTCCAAAAACTAATTCATCAGCCAGCAAAAGCAATGTCCTCCCATTTGTATTGACTTGTGCTATTACAGCATCGGTTAAATGCTTCCACTTTCTGCACAGTCACCTAAGGTTGAAAGCCAATGAGAACAAGTGTCATTTGCACAGTATGCAGTGATTTCAAGTCCAGTAATATATGTACATTTTGTCCTTTTCTCACTAAAACTTGTCAATCATTACAAGTGCCTAACGAAGGATTGTGTTTCCAGGTTGGATTTCAATCCATGCTGCTATTTCTGGCTCTAAAAGTGGGCACAAGACCTTTTTTTTCCATAGACTAAAAATTCCTAATATATTATAATTATGATGATTTTTTTAAGTTTTAAAATGATAAACTGCTGCTTGCTTTTGATATACGGCAATTTTTATGTGATCTGTACAGATTTTACTCTGACTTTTGTAAATACAGCTTGGCGACAATAATAGCAGCCTCGTCCAGTTGGCTTTAGTAATAATCATATTACCTGAGCATACGAAAGACGTTCAAACCCTTCATGGAATGCAAAAGAGGCAGATGGAGGGGCAGTGAGGATAATGAATTTATTTGGAGCCAGCGCATGACAATAGCCAGGTTCTCTTTATATCTAAATAAAAGAAATTAGCCAGAATTGCCGGCTGCAGGAAACCTTTAGTTTAGTTATACGTTATATCAGAGTTGCTGTCCTCATCCTTATAAATTCTGGAAATCCACATAAACTTAAAAAAAAAATCAACCTGATTACTTTTAACCCTTTTACAGCCAGTTAAGCCTGCTTTAAATGCCAGCCAACTTTTTAAAAACATTTTGTACTGTTTCGCTAAAAGGAAATTTCTTGGGGTGAATTTTTAAGAAACCAATGAATATATCACTATAGTATATTAATATCATATACTATTATAGTATATATAATATAGATATACTATATATTGCTTTATGGTCTTTGTCAACTTAATCAGAATGGATATTTTACCACTTCTGTAACATGATATATATCTAAATACCTAAACATTGGGGAAAAAAAACTTGTATTGATAATAAAGAGAAATATATCATACACATTATTATACACACACACAATTACTGATTTGGAAATCCCCATGTGTCTTAAGTGTGCCAATATCAATTATGAATAGTTTTATAGAAATTCCTGACTTGTACAGACCAAAACGTGAAAGCAGAACTATTCTACATGTTCAAAGCACCATGAAAAATAGTTTAGATCACAAAGCCAAACGTGCCCATAACAGTATAGGATTAAACACATGCATGTTTTTAGTGTGTAAGATATAAGGAAGAGAGCTTTTTATACAAGTTCTGTATTGTGGCATTCAGGTCCGGACTGAGAATTAAAATAGGCCCTGGCATTTCAGGTACACAGAGGCCCAATCAGCCCACACAGAGGCCCAAACAGACCCCACCAGCCCACTAAATACTGGCCTTCTATGGCACCTTAAAAGGCCCTCTGGCATTTGCCAGAACCCACAGATTGCCAGTCTGGGCCTGGTGGCATTTCATCTTTATTCTTCCTGTATGCCCCTCGGCTGGGACGCTCGCCACGAGCTGTATCCTCTTCCTGAAAAGCCGCAGTACTAAGGGCGCGCCTCTGCTTTCTTTATTGGCGCATGCGTGAAATTCAAATGTTTAAAAGGCGCAATTGGGCTTGTTATCATTGCCCGTTATAGGATCTTGTTCCTGGTGCTTCTGTGCTGTTTTGCCTGTGTGATTCTAATTATCTGTTGTGACCCCTGCCTGTTTTTGACTATCCCAACTTCTGGAATCCTGACCCTGCCTGATAACAGACTCTCCTGTATCCACAACCCCTCTGATCGATCTCCTGGTTTGACCCATGCCTGCCTGACTCCGTTGTACTCTGCCTGCCACAACCCGGCCTGATCTGACTACTCCTTCTGTCTACACCTTGTACCATGACCAGGGCAGCCATCAGGGGGGGACAGGGGGGAAAGTTTGCAGGGGGCCCGAGGGTAAGGGGGGCCCGGCCATGCCACATTTACGTGATTAGCCGGGCCCACATCTTTCTGAGAGCTGCTGACTTCGGGAAGGCATGGACGTTTAAGGGGCCCTGGCCACCAATTTTCTTATAATGTGGGGGGACCCTGGCCACCAATTTTTTTTTCTCATGTGGGATCCTAGCCACCAATATTTTTCAATGGGGGGGCCCTGGCCACAAATATCCTTTTATTTTTTCTTAACATGTGGGAACCCTAGCCACCAATATTTTTTTTACTGTGTGGTGGGGACAGACCTGTAGGGTGGGGATAGCGGACCTGTAGGTGGGGCTTGCGGTGGGCGCAGCCCAAGGGGCCAAGGAAATTTTGTTGTATGGGGCCCTGTGATTTCTGATGGCGGTCCTGACCACGACCTTCTACCGTTGTGCCCCTGTGCTTGTTCAGAACCCCTCGCGTTGCACCTCTCTTAATAAGACCTGGCGGCATCAGATTAGCCA
Organism: Xenopus petersii; assembly: GCA_038501925.1. Taxonomy (NCBI): domain Eukaryota; kingdom Metazoa; phylum Chordata; class Amphibia; order Anura; family Pipidae; genus Xenopus; species Xenopus petersii. Next base: position 36,392,990 of record CM076688.1, read on the forward strand.
AGGGCTCCTCCCAAGGTGAAAGGCGGCTGCTAAATGGCGGAAGCAAGAGCCAAGAACAGGGTGCTTAGCATCGGTTCTGAATTTAGGGTGCCAAACGTGACAGATGACTTCAAAAAACAACACATTTTTGAAAAATACACATTCTATTAAATTCAATACTAGAAAATATATCTTCTACAGTATGCGAAACTACAAAACTAAACTCACTAAAATTCCACACTTTACAGAATCCTATTTCCCACCTGTATTGGGGTACAAATATACAAAAAAAATTTAATTTAAAGGTGAAAAAAGGCTTCAGCTACTGCAAAGACAATGGACTGTAAGCATCTATGGAGGAATGCAATTGTAGCGCTATAATAAACTAACTTTACTGTAGTCGGTTTAAGCTACTTTCAGTGTTTGGTTATACCACATATGAGGCCCTCTCTTAGGGGTAAGCCCTCGCAGGGGGGTGGAGGCAGCGTGTAGTGCAACTATAACCAGGTGCATGATGGGCGCCAGTAGTTCTTTAATTCTTTAACAATGAACTGTCTTTATTTAACATAGCACATATCACATATCAGATATCCACAATGGAGTATAGAACAATCAGACAGCATAAAGGAAGCATATACTCACAGAACCAGTATAGGCTGAATCCCTGCAGGCCAGGGAATATACAGCAGAGAGTGTGGCAGCTTGTGAGGGGTATTGCCCAGTTTTCAGGATCTCTTTCAATGGCAGACTAAGGGAATTCCTATCATCCCTAGTCTCAACACTTTAGTCCCTACTCCGGGTCAGTAATACCCTGGTATCTTAATCCCTCTAATATCCTCGGTGGAGCCTTGAGCTGCTCAATTAAATAACCTCTCTATTACTCCTAGAGTGATCTATAAAAGAGTATAGCTGTCTAATTACTAGGGCCAATGCGCCTAGGGTCGACATATACCCATTCCCTTCCAGCCTGCTTGGTTGGGCTAAAGTAATGGACCCTGACCTCATGGTTCCCAAGACCTTTATACTATGACACAGTGCCATCTGGTGTACACTGTGAGAACTGCAGGGGTTACATAAGCACAAGGTCCCCATCAGGACCCACTTAGGCGTCCGATTACTAGGGATGTGCCTGTCTGTAATGTGTAAGGGTGTCTAAGATTTTCACATCCCTACATTATAAAAGTCAGTAATGGAAAAAATGCGAAAAGTTATGCCTTTGTGCGAACAAATTTGTCTTTGCGCGAATTTAACATAGCTTTTGCAAACCTGGAAACTGTTCAGCAACCACTTTGCGAAGTTTCCAGTCTGCACCAGTGCACAGTGAATGTAATAAAACTTCTTACTGAAAAAGTTTTTCTGTTTGCTCCAAAAGATTAAGAAACCTTCAAGCTCTTCTTAAAAATTGGCAATGCGCAATTAAAATTTGTAATGCAATAACCATTTGAGGAAGAGTATTACATTGCAAAATGCAATTTTTTATTCTTATTTGTGCAAATTGTTTTGTTATTTGCGACTTTTATTACATTCCCCCAATTATGTACAGTTTTTTGTTGGAGAGCCCCTTTTATTTTTGGAGGCACATTATCCTTTATAATACACTAGTTTTCTGGTTATTTTAAACAAAACACATCAAGGGTGTTTTTATTTTTAATTGTAAGATGATGAGTCTCATCTGTCACTTTTGCCAGTTGAGCCAGATCTCCTGGAAAGTTTGCCATAACCAAAACAAATATACTTGCCCTGCATAGTGTTGTGTCATTGGAAAGTACTTATACATAATCACAGGCAGAGGGGACTCACTGGGGCCCATTCACTAAGTTCGAGTGAAGGAATAGAGGAAAAATAGTTTGAATTTCAAATGATTTTTTTTGGCTACTTCGACCTTCGAATCAAACGATTCAAACTAAAAATCGTTCGAATATTCGACCATTCGATAATCAAAGTACTGTCTCTTTAAAAATTTCTTCGACCCCCTAGTTCGCCACCTAAAACCTACCGAGGCCAATGTTAGCCTATGGGGAAGGTCCCCATAGGCTTGCTAACAATTTTCTGATCAAAGGATAATCCTTCGATCGATGGATTAAAATCCTTCCAATCGTTCGATTCGAAGGATTTAATCATTCAATCGAACGATTATTCCTTTGATTTTTCGATCGAACGAATTGCACAAAATCCTTTGAATTCGATATAACCCTCGATATTCGACCCTTGATACATCTGCCCCACCATGTGCTATAATCCTAATCGGGGAATGTAATAAAAGTCGCAAAGAGCAAAACAACTGGCACAAATAAGAATACAAATTCACATTTCACAATGTAATACTCTTCCTTAAATGTTATTGCATTGCAAATTTTCATTGTGCAATGCCTCCTTTTAAGTACTTGAAGGTGTTGTAATCTTTTGGAGCAAACGTAACAACTTCTTCAGTAAGACATTAATTACACTGCGCACTGGTGCAAACTATAAAATTTGCAAACCTTCTTCCACTGTCGGAAGTGGTCACTAAACAGTTTTTGGGTTAGCAAAAGCAATATTAAATTAGCACAAAGGAAAATTTGTTCGCACAGAGTCATAAATTTTGCGTATATTTTTTCTGTTACCGACTTTTATTACATTCCCAAGTCTTACTATGAGGAGACTATGGTGCAAATGCACTAAGCGCCGAAGCGCCGAACGCTAGCGTTAATTCGCTAGCGTTTGGCATTTTCGTTACTGCGCAGATTCACTAACGAATGCTGGCGTAGTTTCGCTAGTGTTACTTCGCATCCTTACGCCAGGCAAATTTTCGCTAGCGATGTAACTACACAAATTCACTAACTTGCGCAGTGTACTGAACGCTACCTTTTACGCTAGACTTCCTTCGCCACCTCAGACCTGGCGAAGCGCAATAGAGTAGATAGGGATTGTTTCAAAAAAAGTCAAATTTTTTTCTAAGTCCCAAAAAACGCTGGCGTGTTTTCTACATGATGGGTGAGAGGCTGAAAAAGATCGAAAAATTTTTTGGGGCTCCCCTCCTTCCCCCCTTCCTGACTCATGGCAACTTACCTAGACAGTGGGCACATGTGTAGGGCAAAATAACATTTTTATTTGCTGATTTGAAGGTTTTCTAGGCATTTGTAGTGCTGATACGTGTTCCTCCATTGAAATTTGAATTTCGCGCCTTATGCAAATTAGCCTTCGCTAGCGTAACTTCGCTTTACATAGCGAATCAACGCTAGCTCAACTTCGCAACCTTACGCTACCCCTGTGCGCAACTTCGGATTTTAGTGAATTTGCGGAGCGCTGGAGAAACTACGCCTGGCGAAGTGCAGCAAAGTGCGACGAAGTTGCGCCTGGCACAACTTCGCATCTTAGTGAATTTGCCCTATGAAAGAGCAGGGCATAACGGCTTGTCTATCTACATGACATGGCCACTAACAAGGTAACCATCCAATTCTAAGTACCTCTAAGTTTCCTTTTAAAGCTGGGGCACTGGAGTGCACATTTGCATGGTATAAAGGTGCTGAACTCTCTGCTTCTAGGAACCTTCTTACCCTTTGTTCTTTTAGGAGAGCCTGTTCAATTAGGAGAACCTGCATTGAAGAGCTATAGAGGCACTTTCATTCTCTCCTGAGGATAATATACTTGTTCATACAGTTAGGACTGAAGTAATATGGTCCGCATCAGCTTTAGCATGCTTTGTACAAACTATTTGACTATAAATATGTGAAAAGAATTAGAATCTTATTTTCTTTATAGAGAGGAGTGCTGAGGCAATATGTATATATAAATAAATATATATATATATATATATATATATACACACACAAATATCGATATGCAGGTACCTCAGTCATTTTTCCTGTGGTTCTTTATTTCTTCTGTAAGCATTTCTTGTTTTTATCTGCAGTGCCATCTAGTGACCAATGGATACAAGATAAATAACTACGGAACTGTTGCATATAAATTCCCAGAAAAAGGCAATAGTGAAAATAAATGTTTTTTGTTTTAATAAAGTGGAATATATAACCTATTATTAATTAGGAAAGGATTTAATTCTACATTAGTTGACATTATTTGGTACATTACATGGAAAAATGCAAAGGGGTAAAGAAGTACAGGTATGGGATGTTTTATCCAGAAAGCTCCAAATTATGGGAAAGCAGACTACCATACTCCATTTTAATCAAATAATGCCAATTTTTAAACTGGATTTACTTTTTCTCTGTAATAAATAAACGCTTGATCCAAACTAACATATAACTAATCCTTATTAGAGGCAAACAATTCCATTCAGTTTATTTAATGTTTAAATTCATTTTAAGTAGACTTGGGGGCAGATTTATCAGGGTCGAAGTGAATTTGAGGGAATTTTCTAAGTGAAAAAATTCAAAATTCTAAGTAATTTTTTGGATGCTTCAACCATCGAAGTAGGATACTACGACTCTGATTCGAAGTAAAACCATTCCACCATTCGATAATCGAAGTACTGTCTCTTTAAAAAAAATTACATAACAATACTTCACCAAATCAAACCTGCCGAAGTGCTATGTTAGCCTATGGGGACCTTCTACGTTTTTTTGAAGTTGAAGAAAAATCGTTTGATCGAAGGATTTTACTTTGACCGCAAATGGCCAAATTCGATGTAAAAAAACTTTGACTTCGATATTTGAAGTCGAAGTATTCCAATTCGATGGTCGAATTTCAAAGTTTTTTCTACTTCAAAATTCGACCCTTGATAAATCTGCCCATATATGTATGAAGATCCTAATTATGTAAATATCCCTTATTCATAAAACCACAGGTCCCAAGCTACATAACAGGTTCCATACCTGTATACAGAAGAAAACAAAAAGGTAAAACAGGCTAGACCTAATCCAGGAATGCAATAAAGTAATGACTAATAGTAAATACTGATTTTTAGTGAAGAAAAAAAACACAATTTTTTTTGGGATTTAATATACCCCGAGGATGGAAAAAGTCCAAATCTGAAAATCCAGCATCTCAGACCTATCGAGGATGCATATACTGTAAGTCAATGGGAGAAGACCCAAATGTTTTTTCATCTGCACTGGTTTTCATGCAATAACCCAAAGATTTTGGGGTTTTCAGTTTTTTGCGGTGGAAAATTCATATGGTTTGTATTTTTCACAGTTTTTTAGGGTTATTTCCCGCAAACAACATTTTTGTTAAAGTGTATTAATAAATATGGCATAAAAACCTGTGCGGATTTGGTCTGAGTTTTTTCACAAAAAAAAAGATAAATTCGGACTTTGATAAATAACCCCCTAAGAGTCTCCTTATATTTTATTACTCAGTACAGCGAGTCATTTAGCAGTGCAGTCTTAAATTATGTGGGAAAAAAGGGTTATTGTTTTCTTTTTGTGGGTCTTTTTTTCACATGATTGTGTGTTGACAGGCAAGGTATTGCTACTTAAACCAAAAATGAAAGAATCAGCCTATCTATGCCAAGCAGCAGTAGCCATGAATTCAGTGGATATTTGTATGGCTGTTCCAAGAGTCCAGATAACAGTCTCACTGGCTGAGTGCCTAAGCCAAAACTCAATACACAGGCAGAGGGGAGGATGAGGAAAAATATTTATATATATTCCTTCATACTATGCTTGGGTCAAGTCCATGTATAATACCTAAATTATATAAAACACATAGCAGGATAAATGCAGTGGCATGCAGGATACTTGTAGCGAATCGCCAGCATCCCCTGAACCCCCCGAAAAATGAATCCTTTAGTGCTTTATCCGGAAGGTTGGCCACCTTATCATATATAGCAAATATACAAGTGATTTGGCAATTGCATTTAACGACATAAACCACACGTACAACTGTTCTGTTACGCTAGTGTTTCACTTGCATTGTTATATATATGACACTAGAACAAAAGATAAACACAGTCAGGGTCGGACTGGGAGGCCCGGGGCCCACCGGGACTTCTGGTCCAGGGCCCCCCTACTGTGATGCGCCATGCGCGAGCAGTGTCAGCGTGCATGTGCGAGCTGCGGCGCCGAAAACTTTTTTTTTTCCCCAAAAATTAGATATCGGGAGAGGGGGTCTGGCCCGGCGGGGGCCCACGAGGGTCCGGGCCTATCGGGTTATTTCCCGGTTTCCCGCCGGGCCAGTCCGACACTGAACACAGTGCCGATTTTATACATCCCAGAAACCAAAGCAGGATAGATACAGAGGCAATTGCACATTTAAAGCCCCAAGACACATGGTAGTCTAAATAGTGTCACTATTATGTATAATATCCCAATAACACATAGCAGGATAAATGCAATGGTTTTTTCAAGGGAAATTAATTGAACTAACTTTGGAAGGCCCATTTATCAAAGTCCAAATTTATCTCAATATTTTCTGAAAAAAACTCCGAACAAATACGCACTGGTTTTTCCGGCTGATTTATTCATAAACTTTCCCGAAAATGTTGTTTGCGGGAAAAAAATCAGAAAAAAAGATTGTGATAAATACGAATTTTACGAATCTTTCGCAATTTCAACCCGAAAACTTCTGATTTTCAGATTCAGACTTTTTCCAAAAAATTTGTGGTTTTTTTAAATTTACAATTTTATAAAAAAAAAACACAAATTTTTCAGATATTCTATATTTGAAGTTTAGTAAATAACCCCCTAGGTATGATGTAGAGAGCACTATCCTGAGACAATTTGCTATAGGTTTTTTTTAAATTTGTGGGGGTTTTTTTGAAAGGGAATTCGAGGGAATTTTCAAAATAAAAAAATTCGAAATTCAAAGTAATTTTTTGGATACTTCAACCATCGAATAGGATACTACGACTTTGAATTCGATTCGAAGTAAAATAGTTTGAATATTCGACCATTCGATAATCGAAGTACTGTCTCTTCAAAAAAAACTTTGACTTCAATACTTCGCCAAATTAAACCTGCAGAGGTGCTATGTTAGCCTATGGGGACCTTCTAAAGCAGTTTTCTATGTTTTTTGAAGTCAAAGAAAAATCAAAAGGATTAAATCCTTAGAACGATTTTACTTCGACCGCAAATGGCCATATTTGATGAAAAAAAACGTTGACGTCTAAGTAATTCAATTCTGTGGTTGAATTTCAAAGTATTTTCAACTTCGAAATTCGACCCTTGATAAATCTGCCACTAAAAGTACAAAGATAGGAACAGAAAACGAGCATTCTTCGCAACAATATCGATTGATTACAGCAGTTAGTATCAATCGTCATATTTACAAATTATTGTAGCTAAGAACAATGAATTCATAATCAAGTTATACAGTTGTTTGATCATATAGAGGAGAGTCCAGGAATGTAGGAAAAGGAGGGGAATGGTGGGTCAGAGCAACACAGCAAACTTTTCTATCAATCAATCCCATCCTAATGGTATAATATAATTGGAAAAGGAAGCTACATATGTTCGCCTGGTTGTCAGTGTGAGTATGTGAGGGTCGCGTTAATTTGTGTTTTTTTAGTTATTCAGCAGCTCTTGAATTTGCAGTCGAACGATTCGAAGGATTTAAATCTAACGATCGAAGGAATATCCTTAGATCAAAAAAAGTTAGCCAAGCCTATGGGGACCTTCCCCATAGGTCAACATTGACTTCGGTAGCTTTTAGATGGCGAACTAGGGGGTCGAAGTTTTTTTTAAAGAGACAGTACTTCAACTATCGAATGGTCGAATAGTCGTACGATTTTTACTTCGAATCCTTCGATTCGAAGTCATAGTCGTAGTCGAAAGTCGAACTAGCCCATTCGATGGTCGAAGTAGCCCAAAAAAACTTTGAAATTCGAAGTTTTTTATCTTCGAATCCTTCACTCGAAGTTAGTGAATCGGCCCCTAAAAGTTAACGTAAAGGTGAACAACTCCTTTAAACGAAGAGAATTAAATAAAATTCACCCATGATAATGTACAATGGGGTCTGTAAGTTCAGCCTTTTTTAACAGTTGTGAATGGAATAATACAACAGGATAGAAGTCGATGCACGGTGAGGAACTTGTCCCCTGTGGTAGACGGCAGCATTAAAATAATTGAGCCGAACTGAAAGATACTCTAAAAAAAGTTCTGTTCGTCTTTGATGTGTCGGACTGAAGACATTTCTATGGCATACCCGCTGCTCACTTAGACGCGCTATGAATTCAACTGTAAAAGCAATGATGTCTTTCTCTGTCCTAAGCTTTTCTGTATCATGTCTTCCTAAGGATTTGGAAAATGTCCCATTCATTAATAGCAGGAGATTAGATCATAATGGAAAATCACTTACATTTTTTGGCAAGTATCCCAAGGCAGCCATAAAACGATACTATAATCTCCTCAATGTGATATGCAAGTGAATTATTGCTATTTCTTGCCTCATCGCAATTTAAGACTGATGACATTGGATTTTCTGCTTGATTGTAACTTTAGCTCAGTGACTACTTTAGAGGACCTCTCCAATTTGATGGCAATCACTAACATGAATTAAGCCCCCGCCATCAGCTCTGGAACAGAATTATTCCACCTAAAAAGACTGTGCATTAGTACAACATGTAATTGCACTTTAAATTCAGGGCAAGTCGTTTACAAATCAGCTACAATATCCAGTTATGGTTACAACAGAGGCCTTCTGCCAACCAATATATTGCAAAACCTTGGGTAGCCTTAATGAATGGTTACAGAGAACCCCTTTATCCCTAAGATACAAGGTCGCAAGTATTCCAGATAACACGTCCCATTACATGACAAATTTATGGGCATTACATATACAGTATTAATCCTGTGACCTGTTATTCAGAATGATCAGGACCTGGAGTTTTCCAGATAAGGGATCTTTCCATAATGTTGGACCTCCATATCATAAATCTAATAAATAATCATTTAAACATTAAACAAACCCACTAGGATTTCATTATATCTTAGTTGGGATAAAGTACAAGGTACTGTTATTATTACAGAGAAAAAGGAAATCATGTTTACCTATAATTTTCTTCATAGTGTAGGACAAATTATTATTTGTATAAATATTCATTTCCTAGCATTGTGCTTAAACATTAGCAGGCTGTTTAATTTGTGGTTTATTCTCAATCATTTTATGGTTGTTCTTATTTTGTAAATGATCTTCTTTACTGCAAAATCACATGTTGCCAATTATCAACCTAGAAAAATACCAACATGTTGATTTTCATAATTTACACTGCACTTTGCAAGGCTCTCCTAACTGTGGAACTGTTTGTATCTGGAATGTCATGGTGTTTATTTGCATTATTTCCATGTTTTACTGCTTTGTATAAAGATCTTACCTTCCAAAAATGAGTTGATGTAAAAAAAAAAAACAAGCACTTTGTAAATTTTTCCCCTCTTAGGTTTTGCTGCCATAAATTACAAAGGTTATATTTTCATGTCATTTCTGTATGTTTGCACAGTGAGACCTTTACCTTGGAATTGAAAAGCGTCGATTGGTAAAGATTCAATTAGATAAAGCCCTATTCCCATTAGGTTCTTTCAGAGACTGCACAAAATGATTGACAGGAGCTTGTGGAGTGGGCGAGTCTGAGCAGTGGGTCGACCATATTAGCGCAGTGAATAAACAGGCAATCCGCGTATGAAATCCCAGATAACCATCAGTTTGATTTATCACTGTCTTGAGAAAAAAATAAACTTACAAGAAAATAGCTAATGTTGCTACAACACAAAATGTGCAGAAGAGAAATTGCCATATCCCATAATAATATATCAAAACAGTGTTACTAATGATGCTATCCCAGTTGTGCATTGCATTATTTTGCAAAGACCTTCCATAGTGTATTTCTCTTACAGTACGCAATTAAAGGTATGCTATAACAATACCAGGAGCAAAGATTACTACAGCTTATAACCCTCAGCCATCTATCAGAAGGTAGATTTTACTTCTCTACTGCCGCTAGAATACAGAAAGACGTCTGATTGGTTGCTATGAGCTACAAGACCTTTGCAATGGTGTCCCTTTCACTAGAGAACTCAAGATAATTCATAATAATAGTTTACATTTGTGATAACAGTGTTTGTATAAACATGATATTTAGTTACTCCAATATGACGTTTATACATCATATTGGAGCAGTGCCAGGGCAAGTTAATGCGGTACCCTGGCAGCTGGTGTACCTCGTTCAGTGTGTAATCACGTGCAAATGTCAGATGGCTCACTCGGAGGCCCAAGCTGCTCTTAAAACTGCCATCATTTGTGATCCTACAGGGAGAGAACTAGGGGAGCACAGGCAGAAGAGATACATTGTCCCCAGATTAGTGTGCTCTAGGCATGTGCCTCTTCTGCCTACCCCTAGTTCTGGCCCTGTATTGGAGTAACTAACTATGATGTTTAGAGTCTCTTCCATCTACAGAAAACCGAATTCTGGTAACTCCCTACTACAGGCCACATCAGACTTTGTAGGTTATGACATACAGGAATTTCTCATTCCTGTAAACTCAAACAAAGATTCCAACCCCCAGATTCAATACTTTGACATAGGCCATGAAATAGTAGCACAAAGTACACGTGCTATAGGTAAGCAACTGGCCCCTAGTCTTGTCCAAGCCGCTGCAACAAGTAACTAACTGGCTAAATAGGCTACATTTTTTTAAAAAGTTTTATTTATTTGTTTGAACAACAACATATTTGTCGATGAGTATAACAAAGCATTTCTCCTTCATACATGTGTTAGAACCATCTTTTGTATATTTTCCCTGGCAAGCTAGGGCACATGTGAATGGACAAACTTTTTTCTTTTTCTTAATATTCTCTTAACTTATAACAAACACACTACAAATAGAGAGGGGCGGGTTAGGCCATGGAGGTTTATCTGCCCACGGGCCGCAGACTTTGTCAAATTTGTCTGGGCAGCCTTGGCTCAAATAGGTCAGTTTATAAAGTGGTAAGGCCTCATTTATCAAGGATTTCCATCTTTTCAGGGTAGGCGGTTTGAGCAGCTTCCATGATAGAAGAATCGTTTTCCTAGCATAGAGATATAGAAGCCGCAACAGGGAGCGTCTATGCTTATCAGGCACTATATTTTCCACCAGTCCCAGGAGACATGCTTCTGGTGATCGCACATTAGGCAAGTCCAGTGTTTGTTCTAAAAAAAAAGTTCCTAACCTGCACATGTGTATAAAAACTTTTCAATCACACATTACCAATAAGGAGTACGATATCAAGTGGTATATTAACTTCAATACAGCCTCAGTGATTTACTTATTGGAATGTGCTTTATATCATATTCAATATGTAGGTCAGACCTCCCTTCCACTCTAGAACCAAAATAGGGAGCATGTTCTAGACTAGGGATGTAGCGAACGTCGGAAAAAAAGTTCGCGAACATATTCGCGAACTTGCGTCAAAAATGCGAACGGTTCGCAAACGTCGCAAACCCCATAGACTTCAATGGGAAGGCGAATTTTAAAAGCTAAAAAAGACATTTCTGGCCAGAAAAATGATTTTAAAGTTGTTTAAAGGGTGCAACGACCTGGACAGTGGCATGCCAGAGGGGGATCAAGGGCAAAAATGTATCTGAAAAATACATTGTTGACACAGCGCTGCGTTTTGTGCTGTAAAGGGCAGAAATCACACTACGTCACAGTCAGCTGATGTTTCTGGACACGGAATGTGAAAAAGCTCACACAGCTAGGTGGTACTTGGTTAAAGACTGGGCAAACAATACCTGCAAGGGCAACGTATACAGTAGTGGATACGGAATATATTATTGCTGCTGTAAAAACATCACTCAGGTGATGTTTACGGACACGGAATTATTATTGTTATTTAGACAGAATGTGAAAAAGCTCACACAGCTAGGTGGCACTTGCATACCTCCCAACTGTCCCTCTTTTGACCACTCAACCCCCTGTCCCTCTTTTGTACTGGAAAGTCCCTCTTTTCTCTGCACTGAACAGCCAGAAAAAATGCAGTTTCTAACTTAATTGGCTTTTGGCAGAGAGCTCAGAACAGCTAACAGGTGCAAATAAGATACTTTGTAACAATTTTGACTCTGGTTGGTGCTGGTAGTGGTGAACTACTAGGAGGAGCAGCACACCAGTCCCTCTTTTCTCTGCACTGAACAGCCAGAAAAAAAACAGTTTCTAACTTAATTAGCTTTTGGCAGAGAGCTCAGAACAGCTAACAGGTGCAAATAAGATACTTTGTAACAATTTTGACGCTGGTAGTGGTGAACTACTAGGAGGAGCAGCACACCAGTCCCACTCCCCAACACAGCTAGACTAATAGCACTGGGCTCTTACAGTAGCAAAGTAAAAAAAACAAAAAAGAATATAAAAGCAGTCCTTACAAGGACTATTGGGTTACAGGCAGCAGTCAGCAGATGAGCGATCAGCAGCAGGACAGCTGCCCACAGCAGCTACATACAGAGCACTGCAGTAGAAGGTAGATTACTAGTCAGCAAAGCTAACTAACCTAAACTCACTGTCCCTCAAATCCCTGCAGAGTTCTGTCCCTACAATAGAGAGCAGTATCAAGTAGATTACTAGCCAGCAAAGCTACTATCAACTGTCCCTCAAATCACTAAACAGCTCTCTCCCTACACTAGCTCTTCCAAGCACACACAGGCAGAATGAAAAAACGCTGCAGGGCTTCAGTTTATATATGGAAGGGGAGTGGTCCAGGAGGGAGAGCTTCCTGATTGGCTGCCATGTATCTGCTGGTCTGGGGTGAGAGGTCAAAAGAAAGCGCCAGGTAAGGCGAACCCAAAATGGCGAACGTCTCGCGACGTTCGCGAACATTCGGCGAGCGTGAACAGTCGATGTTCGCGCGAACAAGTTCGCCGGCAAACAGTCCCGACATCCCTATTCTAGACATGAAAAAAGGAAACCCAGATTCCAATGAAGCAGAACACTAAGCTTTGCACTGGAGGCGATTTGACAAAACTGTCATAGGAGTTAATAAAGTATTAAGTGGAATAAGACTACTCCACCTAGAAAGACCCCCAAATCTCAATGGGGATTCTGATGTAACTTCTGACAATTCTTTAGACGACCTGTGAAAACATGCGGAATGGCCCTTCAGATAAGTTTGGTTACTTTTTTGTAGTTAAGAATAGATTCCTCTTGGTTACCAACTTAGTTTAATACACCTCCATTGTAATCTCCGTGTAACTAAGATACTTTAAATTCTGTTAATAACCCTATGGGGCACATTTAACAAGGATCAGATTTAGAATTGAAAAACTTATTCAAATTCAAAAGTGTTTTTGGTCGAATAGGTTCGTTTTCGATCGAATAGGTCCGAATTCGGCCAAATCGTATGAATCGAAGGAATATCGGGGGGCGAGCGAGCGCTAGAGGGCTATGGAGGATTCTAGCCACAGGGTGCTCCCACATTAAATCCGGCCCTGACTCCATTACCATGTGATTAAAGGGCATTGTGGTGTATTAATGTAAAATCTATGGCATATGCTTAATCTACACCTACCCCACTATGGATATCCAGTAGTTCCATTTCCAAGACAACATTTTGTACCACAACAAGGCCTTTAAATCTGTATGTTTGGAACAAAGTGTTTGCTAGACTATTCAACTTTTCTGCTCACTCTGTGCATTTAAAAACAATCACACCTAAAACATACATGTTGCAGGGCAAGGGTACCAAACTAGCGGAGGCAGCAGTTTCTACAAAAGCCATGGTGCACATCAGCCTATATTGAAGACAAACATTTTTGGCTCAATAATTTGTGACGACCCATAAGTTTAGCTTCTCAACAGCTGCTCAGAGCCCACTGAGCATGTGAGTGTGGCAGACACAAGATGGCGACCCCCTGTGACAAGTTTGAAGTCACGGATCATTGCTGCTATTGACAAGCTGAAACTTTAAGCTGGCGCAATAAGTTCAGTATATAAAATAAGGCATTTTTAACCATATTAATTTAGGGTTTAGTTCTCCTTTAATATAAAAATATAGCCAAAATGGTAAATTGAATATAAAGTATTTTCACTTTTAAATGCAGTAGTCTATGAAAGAGTCTTATCAAACACTTTAGCAAAATAATTAATACAGGTATCTGTAATGTATAACTTTAAAAAATAGGCAGTTCACTTTAAAACACACCTATATAATGTTATATTGGCAACGGCATTCCCATGGGCACCCCTGAGGTGTTCTTCCCAATACCCCCCCCCCCACTTCACATTTCTATGCTCTGAGAGAGGTCACATCACTTATGCAGAGAGGGCAACTGTACTAGAAGCGCCAAATTTATCAATTTAAAAAAAACAATATTTAGTTTCTTAAAGTTACAGCGTTAGCTTTTTTGCCATCACTAGTAACCTGCAGTACATGGTCATTGGAGGCAAGCATCTCAACTTGCATCAAGGCAGAAGTGGCCCTGGGTATTCCAACTGCCAATTTAAAGGCAAACTTCCCCTCTAAGTAAATAAAAACCATCAGGTCTAGAACGAGCAATAAGGCGATTTAGTTCAATAGGTGAAGAAATTTAATAAATATTTACGACATCCAATTAAAAACATTAAGGCTGAAAGAGAGTCCATCTTGTTTCCACAGGTGTAGGTTAGTACATAGGCCTGTTTCTACATCTCAACCATTAAAGAGCGCCTTAGGCTGTACACTATCCCACATTGGGCTTCATCTTTAAAAGGTTCTTGTCCCATGTGGCCAGAAGTCTGTTTAGTTTGTCACTTTGAGCAAATTTGATAAAATACTTAATCTGAAGTAATGTAATTTTGCCCTCTCTCATTTTTCTCAAGACAAAGGCCAAAAGCTCATTGGCTGCCACAAGTTGGTCCTGGTCCAGCTGCGACTGCTCAATCTTCTTTTTGATTTTCTCACGGATCAGCAAAAAGTCTTCTTGCATTTCAGAGTCTGTCAGCTCCTTTGCTGCATGCCCAACCCGGTCAACTTCATTCAGGATCTCTTGAATGGAATCTGGGCAGAAATATAAAAGGAAATACTCACTGGAGAGGCATTGGACCTATCAGACTGTTGAATCATGCAGGGATTAGAAAAAAACTGGTTGGGGACTGGTAGAAGATAATGGTATGGATCCCCCTTTCTTTCTAAAAAAGAATTACAATTAGTTATGGGCGAATAAATTCGTTCGGCGCAAATTTGTGGCGAATTTCCGCCAGCAGCAGATAAATTCAGGACACTCCCATGAAAATTTGCAAAAAGTTTTGGATGCGCATGGGAAAAGTCGCTCGTGGCAAAACCGTTGCGCGTCAACACTATTCATTCACCCATTCAATTTAACGCAGGCGTCAATTTGAGCTTTGCAAATTTTTCCCATTTTGCTAATTTTTTGGCAAAGCGAAACGGGAGAAATTTGCCTATGACTAATTACAATAATAATCCATTCCACCCTTCAGCAATGTGAGCATTCAGAGACCCAGTGCCATATTGAGATCATTCTGCTCTTGATCCCATGCTTTTTAGGTTCCCTATTGCTGCATATCTTACAAATAATCCAAATCCTGCCGAAAAAGGCCGAATCCCGAACCGGTGCATCCCTAATAGAAATGCTGTGTGACAGATAGTGATCACTCTAGATGTAAGCTGCATGGCTTATAAACACAAGTGCAATTTGGATCATCAGAGCAAAGTATCAGGTTACTTTAACAAATGTTTGGTTTTAAAGGGAAAATTTGGCAATCCTAGACATTTGTTACAATTATTTAAACATGCCACACTGCAAATAATATATTAGCTGTAAGTAAAAACATTTGTTCCATGGTACAGAACCCAGGGGGAAAAAAACAAGCCTGTTAAGGGCCCTGTTAGCAATCAAAGAATAGTAAGCTGATCTACAAAATCTTCATGCAAAAACAAATAAATGGTTGTAGGGTGGGCAATATTTATAGATAAAACTCGGATTCCTGTTTTTTAGTCAATAACTGGCCCGGGCAGCTGCTCCCAGTACAGGTAGGAGCATTACAGATAATATGATATTAAACAGCATTACTCACGTTTCTCTTGAGCTGAGGACAAAGCCAAAAGAGCCCCCAATACAGTAAGGCCCATAGCTGCCAGCATTCTGCCTTCTCTCAACACTAAAACACAACTGGTCTCTGTTTAGGCAGCTAAATCCCCCCTGTCAATTAACAATTGAATCTGGCTTCTCCATTTGACCAGAGTTTAAACCATTAACCACTGGTGCAAAATAATTCAATTGTGATTATAAGTAGCATTAAAGGGGAAATCTTACTATTAGTATCTTGTTCCATAGGGAAATTCAAAAAGTGGTATTAACCCAAAATTGATTTAAAAGTGAAGTGAAATATTTGTTTATGCCAGAAAATGATCCAACACCACATTTACTAAGGTCTTAACTGCACGTTCCCATTTTCTACAACACCCTATGTTTTGGTTTTCATTCCAAATATTATGAATACATGAGAACTGAATATATACTGAGCAAATAATTCAGGCAGTGTCAGACTGGCCCAGCGGGAAACTGGGAAAAAACCTGGTGGCCCCCGACCCTCATGGGCCCCCAGCGGGCCAGACCCCTCCTCCGATATCGGAATGCCACAAAAAAAATAATCTTCTGCACCACGCAGCGCTGTCTGCGCATGCACGGCACCGTTCGCACATTCATGGGTGTGGCCCGAGCAGCATCTCACAGTAGGGGCCGGAGGGGGCCCTGGACAGCGGTCCCGGTGGGCCCCAGGCCCCCCAGTCCGACCCTGAATACAGGCATGAAACCTGTTATCCAGAATAATTGTGGTTTTTTGGATAAGGGATCTTTCTGTAATTTGGATCACCATACCTTAAATCTACGAGAGAGAAAAAACATTTAAATATTAAATAAACCCAATAGGATTGTTTTGCCTCTAATAAGGATTAATTATATCTCAGTTGAAAACAAGGACAAGGTCTTATTTTATTAGAGAGAAAAAGGAAATACTTTTTAAAATGTTGAATTATTAGGTTAAAATCGAGTCTATGCGGAGAAGGCCTTCCCGTAATTCAGAGCTTTCCGGATACCGGGTTTCTAGACAATGCATTACCTCCAAACTGTCATGTTTTTCGCAGGACAGTCCTGATTTTGACAGCTCAACCCGCAGTCCAGGATTGTTAGTGAAATGTCCTGACTTTCTCTTTGATCTCCTGCACTGAACAGACAGAAAAAGATACAAAGTTTCTGAAATGGAATTAAATAGGCTTTTGGTAAAGAGCCCAGAATACACGGCAGGTGCACTTAGACATGTTTGTAACAATTTAAGATAAGCAAAGATACAATTGTAACAATTTCAGATAAGCAGGTCTCTTTGAGAACTGCAATTTCACCTTCATTAGCAAAATTGTAATAACACATAAAACCTGACCCTAAAACCCCCAGAAATGTGTTCAAACTTTCCATAAGCTGCCAAATTGTGTAAAATGGATGTGGTATTTAGGGGGTGTGGCCAGACAACAGGCATGATTGTCATGAAAATTTGCCTCGCTACTCGAGCAAGATCTTTTTGTCCCTCTGCACTACTAGATGGCAAAGTCGAGAAACATCTACATTTTAGGAGTACAGGTATGGGATCCCTTATCTGGAAACCCATTATCCAGAAAGCTATGAATTATGGAAACTCCTATATAGTCCATATTAAGCAAATAATTATATTTTGTTAAACGATTTCCTTTTTCTCTAATGATAAAACAGTAACTTGTACTCAATGGTAACTAAGCTTGACAAATCCTATTGGGTTTATTTAATGGTTACATTTTTTTTTTTTTAGAAAACTTAAGGTATTATGATCCAAACTACAGAAAGAAATTTTAGATATAGATGGGGACAGCGTTATGTTGTTCCCTTTTCCCTATTTTTTTTATTCTTTTTTAATTAAATAGAAAGATATAAAAATATGCTATACAGCCCTTTCCCTCGTTAAACTTCAGTTACAGCATATATATATATATATATATACACATGTACAAATGTAAATATACCTCACCCCATTTTATTGTACCTAGCAAGTCTTTTTTCTGTTGTTATTTTAGTTTATTAACACTACACTGCTAGAATTTCTTTCCTGGAAGAATTATAAGGTTTGTAAAATGTTTCCTTCCCCTGACAGTACTTGTGTGGTACTTTGCTAGTGTTTGGCACAGCCACAGTGAAGCAATTCAAACCAGTATAAATGAGTGCCCACAGCTCTAGCAAGGCTATATACAGTAATTTAACCAGCACTGACTGCTTATCCTTTGGCACCTACTGACAGGTATACAGTCAGCAATGCTTCATTTACAGCATGTGTTCTAGGCAAAGCCGGCAGCATCTTTACACATCATGACATATTCCAAAAATCCAGGTAAAAAATTATAACAGCATATAAGCATGAACATTTTTTAAAAAAAGAAAAAACAGAGTTTAAAATATGAACCCTAATAAAGTGGTGCTCAGTGCAGGGGAGCGCAGGACTAGACGCATTATATTTTTTCCAGTGGGGCTGTACTCACACAGGCGCATGTAGGCGCCGAACGCAGGAAAAATGCAGCATGTTGCGTCTCTACCTGCGTTGGTTTATTTAAGTTATTCTCTGCTCTAGGCTTGTTCGTCCGATGACTTCTGTTACATTGTTTCAGGAGTCAGAATCAGTAGTTCAGAGAACAGAGGCGTGTTAATGTAAAACATGTTTAATGAATGTATATTGTGACGTGGCTTAGAATTTAATTTTCTTTCATTATGCAAAAAATGGTGTTAGGGTGAAGGTGCCCGTTAATGCTAAGGGCTGGGATTGAGATCATTAATAATGGCACAGCTGTGAAGGTCAGATGCTAATGAAGAGGTAAATAAACAAATGCTAAGCACAGAGACTTAAGTGTAAGTATTTCTATATGTGATGGCTATATTAGCCTATTACTGGTTTTGAAAGAATATTGGATTAACGGACATAATTTGGTTATTTGCATAAATTTTGCTATCCATGTTTTTGGAGGCATTACGTAGTTTACTAAAGAAGAATAGGAAGTGATCCATCAGTAAAATAACTCAAATCCTGCCCCAGTTCAGCCTGAACCCATTTGCTGCTAACGGGTTTGGGAGGACTTCTGGGTTTCAGGCCTGCCCTCACATCAGTAGAACAAAGTTATGGGCCAAAGAGTTAAGCACAGGCCTGAGCATGCATTGTTAAGCTGGTAGGTTGGCTCTTTTTACCCTCAATACATTCACCAACATCCACAGACAATGAGGACAACCAGGTTGGGGTAAAACAAGCCACAGTTTTATTAACAAAATTGTTATTAAAGATTACATTTTACAAAACAGCAATATTAGAATAACAATATTCTAACACAGATTAACATTATACACCCCAAAATTATATGCTTGCCCACCAACTGGACTACCTGCCACACTGGGCACCTGTCGCAATTACGATTGGTGGGCAAGTAGGAGCAGGCTACCATAAAACCTCCATCCTAGGACCCTTGTCTGAGGAGACCATAATCAACCTGGCACACTTGTACCTAAAACTGGGGGCAAAAGCCCCCCACCCCTGGCAAGCATTCCTCTGCAGCATGTGCATACATCTAGATATGAAGGACCTCCGTTCTTCTATTTGGAATGGGTGCCCTTGTATCTGCTGGAAGGACCTACTGGTAAATAAAGTTTATTATATGATCCCCTTATATATTTATACTGTACATAGTTATCCTATCCCCCCTTAAGTATATCTTATCCAACAACCCCTATTTGGCCAGTCTTTCTTCATAACTGAGACTTTCCACAGTTTTTACCAGCTTAGATGCCCTTCTCTGAACTCGTTTGAGCACTGGAGACCAGTGCTAGTACTCTGCCCACTCCGACCCCGGCCTGTCTGACTATGCTTTTGTCTATTCCAAGAACTGTGCCTTCCGTCCAAAGACTTTATAACGACCATGCCCCTTTGCTCGTCCAGAACTTTTGCTTGGCTCCTCTCTGGCGGCATCCGATTAGCTGAGGGCTACTCCCGAAAGGCTGCTGCTACAGGCAGAAGCGGAGCTGAGACCAGGGAGCCTAGCACCTGGTCTGGATTTTGGGAGCCGGTCGTGACAGTCAACCTGCTATGAATTTGGGGCATATTATTAGGGATTCAGTTCAGGATTCGGCCAGGATTCGGTCTTTTTCAGAAGGACTCGGATTCGGCCGAATCCTTCTGCCCGGCATATGCAAATTAGGGGTAAGGAGGGAAATCAGATGACTTTTTGTCACAAAACAAGGAAGTAGAAAAATATTCGGGGGTTCGGCCGAATCCAAAATAGTGGATTCAGTGCATCCCTACATATTATACATGGAATTTTCACTGTACCATCCTGCTATGAACTCTGGGGGTATTATACATGGAGTTTCCACTGCATTCCTCCTGATATGAGTTCTAGAGTTATATTACCTAAAATTGTCCCTGCATTCTGTGTGTGTTCATTCAGTGTTTGATGGGCATTATAAATTAAATCAGTGTTTTGTTTATGATAATTATTTTGTACTTTAGAAAGAACTGAAATAGATGCCTAGTTATCTATATATTCAATGGCTACAGCCCAGTTTATTATTTATAGGTAACCCTAGGTCTTTCTCCATTATGGATTAGCCTAGTGCAGTCCCATTAAGGGTATAAGTGGCTTGGATATTTTTACATCCCAGGTGCATGACTTTACATTTATCAACATTGAATCTCATTTGCCACTTAGCTGCCCAGATTGCCAGTTTGTCAAGATCGTGTTGCAAGGATGCCACATCCTGGATGGAATTAATTGGGCTGGATAGTTTTGTGTCATCTGCAAACACTGACTATACCCTTCCCATATATATTAATCATAACTGGAACAATACAGAACGGTGTGGGACCACCTTTTCTCTTCCTCTCCATTCTAGCTTTCTCTACTCATTTTCTTTCTGCTTCATCTCAGTATTCCTTCTTTTTTTTTTTTTTTTTTTTTTTTAATAGTGGCCATGGTAGAGGGTGAATGAAGGTGCAATATTTAGGTGGCCTGTCCAACCCAATTAGTCCCTCCCATCTGTTCCACTTCCTGCTGCCTCCTTTTCCAGGCCTTGCAGGGGAGCTGGCGGCACTCAACATACTGCACTATGGGAACCA
The DNA here is from genome assembly GCA_038501925.1 of Xenopus petersii. Lineage (NCBI taxonomy): Eukaryota > Metazoa > Chordata > Amphibia > Anura > Pipidae > Xenopus > Xenopus petersii. Next base: position 36,413,980 of record CM076688.1, read on the forward strand.
ATCAGCAGCTAGGCTTACCTGATATGGAACTGACACTCACCTTTGCTTGTGTGACCGCAGGGCTCTGATAAATAAAAGGGCAATTTTTAAGATAATATACATTTTTAGACCAATGTAAATACAGCACCATATATTATTCATTATTACCCACAATACTTGGGGGTTTCACTTATCCTAAATGTCACCTCTAAACCTCTCTCTCTCTCTCTCTCTCTCTCTCTCTCTCTTTCTTGCTCTTTCTCTCTCTCTCTCTATAGTATATATTATAACAGAATTAAGAATGCTAGCACACAATTCTGAACAGATGCACATTAAACTACACAGTGAATGTTCTTTCTATATTGTGATACATGTTATGTTATAAATAATGTTCTTCTTCCATTTACTAACGTACAGCTGAGCAGATGGAAGGCTTTGTTAAATGTGAAATGTCCATTAAAAAGACATATGTTGCTTTATAATTACTAGCTTACTCTGTATGCATGGCTTTGGGATTTTTTTGGAGATGTGATAAATTAGACTATAATTTCTATTTATGTATATTAAGCAGAAAAGATTTAATTATATATATATTTTCTTTTTACATAGTCTCTACTTAGCTTATACGTTCAGCCCATCTTCATGTAGGTTTAGTGATTTGTGTGTTTAAGCACATTATAATTTCAGTGAATTCCTCTATAATTTAAAGAGAAGCTCTTGTTACAATTAAAGGAGCAGTATACACTTATATTCAACTAGAGTTCTATACGTAGGGCATGTGTTGAATCTGGAAAAGAGGCACTTGCAAAGGCACAGGATTAATCTTTTATGTTGTGATGGCGGATTCTATTAACACCTTTAATAGGGGCTTGGATGATTTCTTGAACAAGCATAATATACATAAGCCATATATATATATATAAGCCACTGGGAGCCTAACATATGCAGTTAGTTTTGTATAGGTATGTGTATATTTTTTTTTCCAATTTATCAATTATGGGATTTTTGCAAAAGTTATATTGGTTGGCTGTAATGATATTTCCTTTGTGGGTACCCGTTTGTGTGGATATTGGGGCAATTGTTTTCTCTTGATACCAGACTGTGTCCCATTTATAGCAAGGAGGGGGCACTATGGTGCAATAAGTTAATGACAGGGACTGTAGATATAGGCAATAATGCAATGAGATCAGTATGACGTGAAAATTAAAAGTCTAAAACATGTGACTTTAGCAATTGAAAGCAGACCATAAATTATACAGGCATAAGCTCTATACCCAGAAACCCATTATCCAGAAAGCTAAGAATTATGGGAAGGCCATCCCCTATAGACTCAATTTTAATCAAATAATTAAAATTTTTACATTTCCTATTTTGCTGTAAAAACAAAACAGTGCCTTATACTTGATCCCAAATATGGTATAATAAATCCTTATTAGAGGGGCAACAATCCTATTGGGTTTATTTAATGTTTAAATTATGTTTTTAGCAGACTTAAGGCATGGAGATCCAAATTTACTGATAGATCCCTTATGCAGAAAACCCCAGGTCCTGCGCACTCTGGATAATAGGACCTGGGATTTTCTGTATTTGTATTATGTTTCTTTTGAGGTACAGTACCATATTCCATAGCAGGGTTTAAAGGAGAACTAAATCTTAACAAAGAAGTAGGATAGAAATGCCACAATTATATACTGGGGTTCTGTACCAGCCCAGGGCAACCACAGCCCTTTGGTAGTGAAGATACTGTATGTGCCTCTGAAGGTGCCCCCAGTAGCTCTCCATCTTCTTTTCTACTGATTCTTATCACATGCTCTGGGCTGTTGTCACTTATATGAGCTTAGAGACCAATGCATCATATACAGTATATATACAATATTAAAGTCATGATACAAGGCTGATTAATAATTAATTCAGATTTGTATTACATGGCAGCTCCAAATCCAATGCAATTACTGTTAGAAATCTAGAATCAGCCCTGTAGCATCAGCTTCTATGACATATAAACCTCTTTTTCTTCTTGATGATTTGTGACAAATCCTAAACTTAACTTCTTAACAGCTGCTCAGAGAGCACACTGAGCATGTGCAGTGTCAGTGACACTCTCTTAACAGAATCCATGATGATGACCCACTGTGCACAACTTTGCAGGCCTGAATCATCACTGTCACACTGATGATGATCCTTTAGGCTGGTGCAGTAGGTTAAGTATATAAAATAATATTTCTATGGAGCAGGCACTTAATAAAGGCAAACTGCCACCAGGCAGCCAGTTGAAGGTAAAAGAGTTTATTGTAGGGATGCACCAAATCCACTATTTTGGATTTGGCCGAACCCCCGAATCCTTCGTGAAAGATTCGGCTGAATACCGAACCAAATCCGAATCCTAATTTGCATATGCAAATTAGGGGTGGGAAGGGGAAACTAATTTTACTTGTGACAAAAACTCATTTGATTTCCCTCCCCACCACAAATTTGCATATGCAAATTAGGATTCTGATTCGGTTTCGGCCGGTCAGAAGGATTAGGCCGAATCCGAATTCTGCTGAAAAAGGCAGAATCCCTAGTTTATCGTGTCCACAGCCTTATACGTTTCGTGTTAACAAACACTTAATCAAAGGCTAGTCTATGATTAAGTGTTTAACACGAAACGCGTAAGGTTGTGAACACAATAAACTCCTTTCAACTCCTTCAACTGACTGCCTGGCAGAGGTTTGAGTTCATTGAGTGCCTGCTCCATAGACATTTTCGGTTTGTCCGCTCCCCGTGCTGAGGGCTCAGGGCGGTGCACCTGGACCACTTCTCCTATGTGGTGAGTTATCACTTTCAATTTGAAACCTCCCAACTACAGATTTATTCATAAGTATATAAAATGCAACATTTCCAGTCAAATTCATGTTTAGGGTTTAGTTCTCCTTTAAGGGACAACCTATAGTCTTACCCTTAGTGTATTGGTCAACAATCGCCTTCTCTTTTGACTCCCTTAATCTCAGGGAAGCTATTCTGAAAGAATTGCTGTAAATGATAATATGCTGGAACAGTAATCTAATGCCTTTTTGCTTAGGAATAAAAATATATCAGTGACTGTGAAATGTGAGTTAAATGTGCATGGCAAAATATGTGATGCAAATGCGCCCTATTGTAAATAAGCCCGCTTGTGATGTCATTTGCATACAGAGGAAGAATGCTCTCTCTCATTAGATGAATGATTTATAAGTATCATTAAGCCATCTGGAAGAAGCCACCGCATTGAGTGATGCTTATAAAATGCCATTTTCTTTTGGAATTTGAAGATGAATAAATTCTCACTTTCATACTTTTTTTTTTAATACATAGTTGCTCTCGAAAAGAAGCAAGTTTTGGGAAATAATCTTCCGCTAAGGAGATTGCCGCGGCTGGAAAAAGAAAAGACAAGTCAATATTTCTCCACGCTTGTCAAAGCAATGGCTGCCTAGAACTGATAAGCTCCCACTGTATCCACGAGAGGAAAGACCTGACGCCGGTTAGCTTAGAGTGCTCACATGAAACAAATTTCTTTTTGGTGAGCAGGAGCTACTAATTGAAGGAACGAGTAATATGAATTTGGAAATCACGGCTAATTGCAATTTTGACATCACAGCTGCTACTTGTAAAACTGTAAAACTGTAAGCCCCGCAGAGGCCCAGCTTCTCAAGCCTCTACAGCAGCTAAAATTAGCACCAGGCTGTAGGCTTGAACGTGTTCTCCACTTTTCCTGATTATTTCATGGCCTATTACTTTTGCAAATTTTGCCAAACTGCTCCTGAATCCAAGCAAACGGGCTCTGTGGGGCTTGTTACTAAAGGATTTCCGTTGTGCTGTGAGTTGTCATCGGAGAACAGTTTTGAAATGACTTGTACCATAACGAATGGTCTACATAACCCTTTTTAAATATGATTATACAGCAGTTTTGTGTAGTAGAACAAGAATCATGAACTCGATTATAAAACCCACTGCACAATATAGTAAAACATTTTAGGAACTCCCTTGCTGTGTGCGGCGTTCTCCTTTTTTGTTGCTGTGTCGATTTGCTCTGCTAGTTTTTATCATAAATTTAAAAGGATGGTTCACCTTTAAGTTAATGTTGAGCATGTTATAAAATGGCTAATTCTAAGTAGCTTTTTAATTGGTCTTCCTTTTTTCTCCCCCCATTCACTTTTTAAAGTCACAGTGTCAGGTATGTACAATATCCAAAAATAGTTCACAATTAGTCCGTTATAGTTCTTTCATTAACTGTGTACAACAAAATATGTCCTTTTAGTCCAGATCAAGAAAAAATACAACGTTTGGCCTATCCCTGATGAATGAAAACATCAGTAACACAAGTACTGCCAAGCATAGCCTACTTAGGGCTGCATAAAACATGTAGACCAAATAATCAACATTATTTAATGTCAGCAGATTAGCCATAGCTCCAGTATCATAATAAAACCGTGACCTTACACGGCAGGAGTTCTGTGATGTTTTTTTAAGGACTAGTTGGCCATTAAAGGGATGGTTCACTTTTAAAGGAAAACTATACCTCCGAACAATGTAGGTCTCTATAAAAATATATTGTATAAAACAGCTCCTATGGAAAACCTTGCTTCATGTAAATACACCATTTTCATAATAATATACTTTTTAAGTAGTATTGGGTAATCTTAAACAGAAAATTGCCATTGGGATCGTAGGATTCACGGTGCACACAAACATACCAAACATTTTAGGTCACATGAGCCAATTAAGAGACAGACTTATGTCTTTTGCTGCCACACTTCTTCCTGTTACTGTTCGGGATCTTACAGACGAGTGTTTGAAGCTGTGCTCCCCTGTGTTCCGTTTTTATTCGTTCAGCCACAGGGGAGCGCAGGAGTAGACGCATTCAATGGGTCTGAACTCACACAGGTGCATGTAGGTGCCAAATGCAGCATGTTGCGTCTCAACCTGGGTTCTGCACCTACATTCGCCTGTGTGAGTACAGCCCCATTGAAAAAAACTGTAGTATTGCCAATATTTAATTAAATATATATATATATATATATACCAGTTTGGTAAGATACTTTAAAATGCCACTTAATTTTATATAAATTATCTGTTGCTTAAATATTAATTTTGGGGGTATAGTTTTCCTAATAGACAACTATGGGTTAAGGTGGCCATAGATGTAGAGATCCGCTCATTTGGCAGTGTCACAAAATGAGCAGATCTCTCCCCGATACGCCCACATTGAAGTGGGCAATATTGGGCTGATCCGATCGTGGGCCCTAGGGCCCAAATATCGGATCATAATGCATCCGATACGGGCAGTCGGTTCACGGGAGCTCATAAACACACAGATGCAGCCGTGATCTAACGGGATATTTTAACCTACCCGATCGAGATCTGGCAGACTTTCGGACAGATATTGATCAGGAAAGCCCGTCGGATGGCCCCACACACGGGCCACTAAGCTGCAGACTCGGTCTGACGGCATCTTTTATCGGCCCGTGTATGGGGGCCTTTATACTAGGAGAACATTTGAGGCATTAATAACAAAGAGGAAGATAATCCTATTTTTAAACACTTTGAAGCTGTGCATGGAGGGTCTATTCAAGAGTTTAGGGAGAGACACACGTGGAGATTCGGGGAGATTAGTTGTCCGGTGACAAATCGTCTCTTCTTCGGGCGACTAATCTCCCCGAACTGCCTTCCCGCTGGCCAGAATCTAAATCGCCAGCGGGATTGCACTCGGAGGGCTTTGGTTTAAGAAGTTGCCCAAAGTTGCCTTACAAGGAAACTTCGGAAGCCGAAGCGATCCAAATGCCAACCCGCCGGCGGGAAGGCAGTTCGGGGAGATTAGTCGCCCTAAGAAGAAGTGATTTGTCTCTGGTCGACTAATCTCCCGAAATAGCAGAGTGAGTCGCTGCCCTTAAAGGTGTTGCTCATCTTAACTTTTAGAAGATTCTGAGACAATTTGCAATTGTTTTTCATTTTGTATTATTTGTGTTTTTTGAGTTATTTAGCTTTTTATTCAGCAGCTCTCCAGGTTGCAATTTCATCAATCTGGTTGCTAGGGTTGCTAGGGTCCATATTATACTAGCAACCATGCATTTAGACTGGAATATGAAAAGGAGAGGGACTGAGTAGAAAAATGAGTAATAAAAAGTAGCACTAACAATACATTTGTAGCTACGGAGCATTTGTAAGCAGCTGGAAAGAGTCAGAAGAAGGCAAATAAATAATTAAAAAACTATAAATAATAAATAATGAATGCTCAAAGGATGAAAAGGCGGCCCTCCAGTAAGATAAAAAAGGTGGTTTATTCCAACAGGTCACTGACCAACATCACCTGACACATTTCGGGAGTAACTGCCTTAATCAGAAAGCCTATGATTAAGGGCGTTACTACCGAAACGCGTCAGGTGATGTTGGTCAGTGACCTGTTGGAATAAACCACCTTTTTTATCTTACTGGAGGGCCGCCTTTTCATCCTTTGAGTAATTATGATTTCAGTGGGGACGCTGATGGCAGAGCACCCGAACTACTACAACCAAAAAATGGAGCTACGCTAACAAGAACACACAGAGGGTGCGTTTGGAGCGGCCTAATTTCTTTTTGTACTGAATAAATAATGAAGACAAATTGAAAAGTTGCTTGGAATTAGAAATTCTATCACATGCCAAAAGTTAACCACCTCTTTAATATAGCTTTTATTAGCAGTATATGTATATAAATATGAGTTCTCTAAATTAAAATGTTTTCAATTTCCTTGAGTATGGCTGACCTATTTCCATTAATATCTGCATGATCGCAGGTATTCTGATTGTGTTTCTGCTTAATCATCAAAATATATTTCTATGGAACTCTGGCTTGTATTCCTGCCTAGTCACCTAGATAAGCCCAGGGGATGTCAGTGTCATACGCTATTAGCAACGGGAGTATTGTTCCACAGTCAGTGTCTATACAAGTGAAAAGTTAATACAGTTACAGCACTAGAGATTTTGCAAATGAATAAATGTTTAGCCCCATATAAAGTTGCTGTCAGCATCTCAGTAGCAGGTTATCAAATATTAAAAGGCTTCAGGTTTTTATGCAAAGAAATGTGTGATTGCTTATAGGAGAGATGATAAAACACACACAAGCTGGATTGCTGGTTAGACATTAGTACAGAGCTATACTGCACAGCGGGGACTGAAAATGACGTGACACATGTATCTCAACTGATCATTAATCAGGCAGCCAATTTGACTATTCATGGGGCAATATATATATATTTATTTTTTTTTATTATTATTTTTTTTTTTTTACAGTCCTGAAAGAAACACACATCACTAACCATCAATTACCTGGGTACTAATAACTAATAATGCTACATTCTGCAACCTTGCAATTTTTATTGTAAAGAACTGAGTAACTTGCTGGTGCTATCTAAATAAGCAGTGATGATGTATATACATGTTCTGTTTCAGCCTCTGTTTAGCTAAAGGATGGAGGTACAGAGGTAATTTGGTGGTAAATGGTGATGAGCAAATCTTTTTGCTTCGCTGAAAAATTGGTGAAATTGCGAAAATATTTTGCAAAATTTCACGACACGCATTGAAGTCAATGGGTTTTTACATGTGACAATTCTTCTCGCTCCAAATGCATTAAAGGCAATGGGTGTTTTTTCTCCTAATCCTAGGCAACTTTTTTCTCCTAATACATTAAAGTCAATGGGTGTTTTGTTTTTTTTTATGGTGACTTTTTTTGTCCTAATGCATTAGTCAATGAGCATTTTTTTTTTTATGGTGACTTCTTTTCTCCTAATTCTTTAAAGTCAATGGGCATTTTTTCTTATGGCAACTTTTTTCTCCTAATACATTAAAAACAATGGGGGTTTCTCAGTGAGTTTCTTATGGTGTTTTTTTCGCTGCGACTTTTCCGCCCCTTTTTACCCCCATCCCCTCTCACCAAATCGCAGCTACAAGTTAAGAAGGTAAAACATGTGCAGTGGTGGGGGGTGGAGCTGGTGTGCACATCAGAAGGGGGCCCTTGAGGTCAGTTCCCTGTGGGCGCTGTATAAGACCACAAAAATGTCATAAATCCCAATGTGTGGTACCATGAATACATTATAAATTGCTAAGAGACTTGCATAATCACTACAAGTAATTGTATGCAATCACAAAGGTGCAAAAATGAGTTTAGAGGAGTGAACAGTGCACATTGGGGTGTATGCTGTGCTCATCATGTAAAGGGATGGGTCACCATGCAAGATAAACCTTTAGTATGTTATTGAATATCTAAATCTAATCAACTTTTATTTAATTTAGCCATCATTTTATCTTTTTATAGTTTTTGAATTATTTACCTTCTTCCTCTGACTCTTTCCAGCTTTCAAATGGGGCCATCTCATAAAACAAATGCGCTGTAAGGCTACTAATTTATTGTTATTTTGTATTACTCATTTTACTATTTAGACCTCTCCTATTGATATTCCAGTCTCTTATTCAAATCAATTCATGGTTGCTAGGGTAAGTTGGACCTTAGCCACCAGATTGCTGAAACTGATGATTGTAGAGCTGCTGAATAAAAAGCTAAATAACTCAAAAACCCACAAATAATTGAAAAATGAAAACGAATTGTCTTAGAATATCAATCTTTAATGATTAATTAAAGGGGAACATCAGAAGGAAAGTCGTTTAGGCACCCCCAAGTGATTGTATTGACTTACCTGAAACCCTGGGCCAGTGCTCCTATCAGCAGAAAACTGCACCGGCACGGGGTTATACCAGTGAGCACCACAGAGTGCAAAGCCGAACTTTAACTAAAAAGTCGGCTATTTCGTTCTACTGTGCATGCGTCTGCCCCGGGAAATTTCAAGATAGCCGGAAAAGAAGTAGTCCATGGTACTCGCTGGAATAACCCCGGGCTGGTGCAGTTTTCTGCTGATAGGAACACCGGACGGGGGTTTCCAGTAAGTAAATACATTCACTTGGGGGTGCCTAACATTTGGCACCCCCAAGTGCTAAAAGGCTTTCCTTCTCCTTTAAGGGGTAACGCTAGGGAGAGACCCAGACACTGCACATTCCTGTACTATGGCACAAATACAAGCAAGTACCATAGTGCAATAATAGGTGTGAATTCTGTGCCCATCATTGTTGATAGTGTGGCAAATATATTTTCTAAAGAACTCCCATTGTCTTATATTTAATATCTGGCCTGCAATTTGTAAGCCTAATTGTTATCTTTTCCCATTTTTCTCAAATTATTATTTGTAATGTGTGATTTAATAAGGAGCAGAAAGCACAATAGACATAATAATAATGATAATAATAATAATAATACATTGTTTATATTCTCAAACCATTTGCTGCTCTTTCAGTGGAAACAGAGCTGGATTGTAATTGACTAGAAACTATTTTTCGCAATCTTTACAGATTTGCTGCTGACTTTCTGGCACAGAACAAACACTCTGACATTTAATCTAATTATAAAGGAAATTATTAAAGCTAATAGCATTAGTCTGACAACACAATTACTGATTTTACCTAATGAGCTTTGTCGTGAAAGCAAATTATTTGAGATGTAGAATTAGTAGCTGACTATCTAGCAGCAGGGATCACATGATAAATGTTATGTGCGCTGTAATTGGCTGAGACTTTTGCTGTACTTGGCACAATGTAAGAATCCAGAAATGGAGGAAGAAACTAAATTCAGGTAACTGAGAATAAATGCTGGAAATTACAGACAACCCCCTCAGTGAAACAACTTTAAATACACGAGAGCTCCTTTACTAAACACAAACAACTGTTACCTAATTTAAGGCACTGTAACTGTGTTTAGGACTGCCATCTTTTCTGAGAATAAATACTGGCTTCCCTATATATTTATGTTTTTTTTTCCTTTTAAGAACATTGGTGCCAAGCATTTTACAGGCAGGTAAAATACCAGCCAGTGAGGTGACAACCCTAACTGTATTGGATGCCTTATAGCTTTTCTTCCCATCCAACTCTTCCAACCACTATTGGGGTTATGTAAAAAAAAAAAAGGTACTACGTTTGCCCAGGAGCAGTAACCTATAGCAACCAATCAGCAAGTAGCATATAGTGCTCATCTGTTTAAAAGCAAATATCCTATTGGTTGCTACTGCTTACTGTTCCTGGACAAACTTAGTGCCTTTTGTTACATATGGGGGTATCTGCGCTCTCTGGCACCCCATCCTGATGTCAGTGTGTGACTGAAGGGGGTGAGGTGGCCGGCCGGGTTGCCTAGGGTGCCCCACCGGCTTGGCCCGGCTCTACCCAGAAAGCATTACTAGATAACAGGACCGCCATCAGAAATCACAGGGCCCCGTACAACAAAATTTCCTGGGCCCCCTGGGCTGCGCCCACCGCAAGCCCCACCTACAGGTCCGTCCTCCCCACCACACAGTAAAAAAACAAAAAAAATATTGGTGGCTAGGGTTCCCACATGTTAATAAAAAATAAAAAGATATTGGTGGTCAGGGCCCCCCATAAAAAAACATTTGTGGCCAGGGCCCCCCCATTAAAAAATATTGGTGGCTAGGACCCCACATGAGAAAAATGGTGGCCAGCCCCCCCCCCACACATTATAAGAAAATTGGTGGCCAGGGCCCCTTAAACATCCATGCCTTCCCGAAGTCAGCAGCTCTCAGAAAGATGGGGGGCCCGGCTAATCAAGTAAGTGTGTAGTGGCTGGGGCCCCCTTACCCTCGGGCCCCCTACAACTCTCCCCCTGTCCCCCCCTGATGGCTGCCCTGCTAGATAAATACAGTTGGCCATTACATACATCCCAAAATACATGGCAGGATAATACAAAGCCAGTTCAATATATTACTCCAACTTACATGCAATTACCGTTATGTATAATACTCCTGAAATGTATGGTAAGATAAATATAGTGACAATCATTTATAATAACCCCAGAACTTATGGCGGGATAAATGCAGTGCCAACTTCATACATAATACCTCCATTCTGTCTGTTGTAGGAAATACACAGGTAATGGTTTGGGATGCTTAGACTCTCCAAGCCTTCATTAAAATCCACCCATGGAAACCTATATATGGATCTTTGGGGCATAATTATAATATGATGCAAAATTCCACCATGTCTAATCTTGGCCAAAGTTTGCTTCAATATTCCAGGTGTATTTTCAGAGTGACATTGCATATTAACTCAATATCACAACGGTGCCATTGTAAGCATAATTTGCACCATTGTGAGCATAAAGCTGGATTTGTTGGGTATATATTAGGCATAGCATTTGGTTTTATCCATTAATTTGGGAAAGAGGGGGTGCTTAAAAGGAAAGTAAAGTCTAAAATAGAATAAGGCTAGAAATGCTGTATTTTCTATACTAAACATTTACATGAACTTACTGCACCACAAGCCTAATCAAACAAATAATTTATGTTTTCAAAGTTGGTTACAGGGGGTCACCATCTTTGTTAAACATCTTTGCAAGACTAAGACTGTGCACATGCTCAGTGTAGTCTGTGCTGCTTAGGGATCGTCATAAATTATTAAAACAGCACAAGTCAAATAAAATCTGCCAGAAGCCAACACAGCAAGTCTGGGTCCTGTGGCACTGGGTCCTGTGTTGTCAAGTAATCTAATGTGGATTTTATAGTTTTTGCATTGTTTAAAACAAACTTTCTCAAACTCTGCAGAACCAGTAGCTGCAGCAAAATAATCCTCCAAATAGAATCCCAGTTTATCTGTTTAAATCAGGCTCCATGATCTTTGTCCCTGCAGCTGAAGTTGAAAACAGTAAAGGGGACGTGAAGGCAAAAATAAAATCCAATACAAATCTCTTCACAGTTGCCGACTCAAACAAAGCTGTTTGAGTTCTGCATGGCTGGGAAGTAAGGTGGGGGCTCCCCCTGCTGTTCATAAGTATGATTGTTTCCCTGCAGAGCAGTTAGGGACCATCTGACAATTCCTATCCACAGCAGTAAATGAAGGGAGAATTTCACCGCATACAGTCAGGTTTCTTATAAAAACCGTACACATTTTTAATTAAAGTATATTGAAGACAGGTTTCTTTTTCATTAAAGTAACAATGGGATTTTATTTACATGCCCTTTAAACATCTTCTCTTCTCTGCTTCCCTGTTTATGTGCTGATAAAATGCTTCTTTTGATCTCTGCTGCATGTTTTCTGTCATCACACTGTGCCACCAATTTCAAAGGTGCCGACAATGGAAGGGTTAAATCTTTCTTTGGTTACACTTTAAAGGCATCGAATTTGAGTCGGACACATATTGAATGAAAGGTTCTATATGGAGAGGTGTTTTCACTGGATGCTGCCTGAACTATAACATGAAATTGCACCTGTTTGCATTTTCTTTCTATTCGATAAAACTGTTTCTATTAATACCCCAGCAGTGCTCCGTGCAGGCAGTTAAACAGCACAAAAACATCCCTAATGTAGAAATGGGTTGTGCTTTTAGCATTTACTACGACTCAAACCCTTTAAAAGCTTTACTTCCATATTTCACTAAACATTTCTTTCCATCTATCATGTTTATCTGCTATCTGTCTGAGCAGCGCGCAGGCCTCCTGAATGCATATACTGCTGGCACGGCCTATTTATATTCCATCTCTCTGGCTAAATGTATCCATGATTAAAATGTGCTAATGGGGCTGCATTGCACTTCCAACTTACTTACTGTTGCAGCTTTCTCTCTTGATGGGTTTGAATAATACTAAATTATATTAAAGCACAAAGATATCTGTCGTGGGTGCTTTAGGATGCTATTAAAGGGGAACTAAAGTCTAAAATAGAATAATGCTAGAAATTATGTGTTTTGTAACATCTTTGCAAGACCAAGACTACGCACATGCTCAATGTCGTCTGGGCTTCAGTTGGGAGGTTAAGCTTAGGGATAGTCATAAATTATCAAAACAGCACAAGTCAAATAATATCTGCTATAGAAGCCGATACAGCAGAATATGCAGACTGCACTGGGTCTGCAGATACAAATCTCTACACAGTCGCTGGCTGCTCTTCAGGGAAACAAACAAAGCTGCTTGAGTTCTGGGAAGTAAGGTGGAGGGGTTGCTCCTCGCTGTTCATAAGTATGATTGTTTCCCTGCAGAGCAGTTAGGGACTGTCTGAAGTTTCCTTTCTGCAACAGTCAGAGCAAGAAAAACGGGGAAATTTCACTGCATACAGTCATGTTTATTATAAAAACGGTACAGATTTTTTAATCAAAGCATATTGGAGATAGATTTCATTTTTTAAACAAAGTAAAAAAGGGATTTTATTTTTTTGCCTTTACTTCCCCTTTAACGATTACTAAGTGCAATATGCTTGTGATCAAATATATAGGTCTGCCTACCTTGTAAGTATATCCTGCGTCTGATTATGAACAAGGCTACCCGTTATACAAAATAAAGGGACATTCTTAAACGCTTTGTGACCTTGATGAGGTGTAGAGATTTTGAAGCGCTTAATAGCAAACCCTTAGATACGGATTTCTTGTTGAATATGTATTTGTATAAGAGATAAATGGGAGATAATTCATTTATCCAGGTCTCTGAAAGGATTTGTTTGGGAATAGAGTGTTGCCCTGCAGTATGGATATAATGCATTGAATAACTGACCTTGGGATATGTATAAAATAATTGTACAGGTATATAAGGGATGTGACCTGTAACAGCCACACCTCCTCTGATGAAGCAACCGGTGGTGCGAAACGCGTCAGGAGGAGTGGTTGCCTGGGTCTATCACTGCTACCCACACTGTAGTTAAAGAGTATTACATATCACTTTCCAAAGATATATTATGTGGTTTGGAACTGTGTTTCTCTCTCTGCCTAACAATGTTTCCTTGGTGTAAGTAAGTCAGATAGCCACTTGGCATTGCAAAGTATTTACAGAGGTGAGCAAACCTCTTATTACAATTTCTATGAAAAAGTATCCTGAACACAACAGAAAATCCATATTTTTATTTTTTTATTTTTCCTCGGAAAGCTACCTGATTCATGGAAATCTACTACAGTTAAACCCGTTATGCAGTAAGCTCTGAATAACAGAAAGGCTGTTTCTAATAGACTCCATTTATTCAAATAATCCAAATTTTTAAAAATTATTTCCATTTTGTCTGTAATAATAAAACAGTACCTTGTACTTGATCCCAACTAAGATATAATTAATCCTTATTGGAAGCAAAACCAGCCTATTGGCTTTATTTAATGTTTACATGGTTTTCTAATAGACAAAGTATAAAGATAAAATTATGGAAATATCTGTTATCCGGAAAACCACAGGTCCCAAGCATTCTGGATAACAGGTTCCATACCTGTTTATGCATTTGAACTTGACACAACAACTTGTTTATGAGGAGTTTGCACAAGAAAGATTCACAGAACACTTGCAACATAGAGGCCAATTTGGGCATTGATACCGTAGGATTTGCAGTTCTTTTTGACCAATGTCTTAAGTAATGGTGGGACAGAAGTGCCCTGTATTTGTTACAAACATGAATCAGTAGCAGCTGACCCATCAAGCACTTCTTTTGTGGAAGAAACTACTCTGCGTATCTTGACAGTGCTATATAAATAAATAAATGATGATGAGATGTTGCCAGGAAAAAACACACGATATAGAGGGGTACCAAGATAGCGGCTCCAGAATTCATCAGAACACAAATAAGCATTTTGTTTATGATGTGTGGAAAGAAATTATGAAAAATAGAGTGTAGTGAGAAGAAGTATAGCAAGGGTTGAGTGTATAGTGGGTGGTCCAGTTAAGGTTGGGGAGGGGAGGTATAGGGATGGGGGGAGGCGACTGAGACTTGAATGGGGGGGGGATGGGGTTTAGGTGAAGGTTGAGAATGTAGAGGGGAGAGGGGGGCTGAGAATCAAAGGTAGGTAAGTAATGGAGCAAGTGAGTAAATAAGTAAGTAAGGGTTCTTTTCTCTGTCCCTTTTAGGTAGATGTTGTCTTCCCTGGTTTCTGTTCTGTGGATGATAGAGGGATTTCTGACGTCACTGTGTTGGTAAGTAGTGTCTTTCTTTGTGTTATAATGTTCATGATGAGTTGCGGAAATACACCAAGGTACCCAATAATATGGAACTAATTACGCTTATCGACTCAAATCTCCTATATAAGCAAATGGCTATCACCACAACTTATCCACAACCGCAACCACAGGAGCTACTCCCCTAACAGCCCAATAAGATCAGTGGCATAACTATAGAGGAAGCAGACCCCATGCCTGATTCCTCTGTACCCGGAGGAGCCAGCTGGAGGTGTGGGTGGCCGCACTGGAGGTGGGGAGCCGATTAGGCATTGTTGTGTGCCAGCCCCCTTTGGATACTTTTTTCAGGGGGCCCAGCCCACACTATTAGTTATACCACTGAATTAAGGCCTCCATTCAAGCTTATTGGCCTGTGTGTGGGGCCTTCCGATGGGTGTTCCCAAACGCTATCTGTTCGAAAGTCAGCCAGATGGCAATTGGACAGGGTAAAAAATCCTGTTGGATCACGGCCACATCTGTTGGTTGATGTGGTCCCGTGATCCGACCACATATGGCCTCCATTCTGATCCGATCATTGGGCCCTAGGGCCCGCGATCGGACCAACCCGATATTGCCCAACTCAATGTGGGCATATTGGCAACAATTTTTTTGTCCCTCTTTTTATTTCCAATTATTTTTGTTGGGAGGTATGGATTTGGTGCATCCCTAATATAACTAATCCATATTGCAAGCAAAAACCAGACTATTGGGTGTGATTTCTGTTTAAATGTTTATTTTGTTTGCTAGGGTCCATATTACCCAAGCAACCATGTACTGATTTGAATAGGAGACTGGAATATGAATGGGGAGAGTCTAAATAGAAATGTAAGTAATAAAAAGTAGCAATAACTATACATTTGAAGAATTGTAGAGCATTTGTTTTTTAGATGGGCTCAATGACAGCCTTTTAAAAGCCAGAAGAAGACAAATAATTAAAAACCTATCAAAAAAATAAATAATGAAGACCAATTAAGTTGCTTAGAATTGCCCATTCTATAACATCAGGGTCGGACTGGCCCACTGGGACTGCTGACCAGGGCCCCCTCCTTTGATGCTCCGTGACGTGCATGAAGGCACATATGCGCTCACGGCTCCCCTCAGTGCACATTCGCACATGGCGCACATGCTTACACAGCGCTGCAAACCACTGAAAATACTTTTTTTTCAAGAAAAAAAACAAGCATCGGGTGAGAGGGTCTGGCCCGGCCGTGGCCCATGAGGGTCGGGGCCCACCAGGTTTTTTCCCGGTTTCCCGTGGGACCAGTCCGACACTGTATAACATACTAAATGTTAACTATCACCCCTTAATGTGTGTGAATGTGTATGTGCGTTTTGGGGCTGAGTATTGGGAGTATTTACCAAATCATGTTCTCTTACAATCCTCTTCACATGGCGGTGTAGTCACAACAGAAATTAACAAAGAAAGCTAAACACATAATTAGCCTCTCTGCTGAGGGTATAATTTTAATTTTAAGAAAACTCAGAGATAACTTGAATATTATCCCCGTGTGAGTTGCACAGTTTCAGTACTGCTGCCGACATCTTACATTTTACTCGCAGAAAGATGGTAATTTACTTTGACGTGCCAAAATGCAGAGAAAGAGAATGCAAATGATATTGTACAATGCGAGGAACGGGAACGGCTGTATCAATAAATGTATTTTTGTGTTCTATTACATTGCAGTCACGTGTCCTCACTGTTTCTCTAGTCGGAGAATGTCACAAAATAATGGGCTTTTATAAATGGCTGGTCTGGGGGGCAAAGTGCAAAATATATGTGCAAGAAACCATGTGTTACACCCGGCTTTGCCATGAGTGCGCATAGATGAATTCAGGAATTCAAATACTGTACCTGTGCCTTTTCCCCATGAATACATCTAAATAGCAGCATTACTGAAAAAAGCCAAAGCAACTACAGGTATGGGATCCGTTATCCAGAAATGTGTATACTGGAACTGGTGAAGCAGTGCACTCGCTTAACCCTCCCTCAGCTGGATAGTCTGGTGCTCAGTGTGGGAGGATACGGCAACCTCCAATAGGTCAACGAAAAGAGGAATCACTGGCACTCAAGGCAAAGAAATGCAGGGTTACACCTTGCTCTTTATTAGTGCAGGCGTGCAAAGTTTCAGGGCAAGCCCCTTTATCAAGCATACAAAAACCGTAGTGCAGACAGTATAAAAAAAGTGACCAATTGAAACAATGTGCATACATAATTGGTGTGACTCCTCACCTAACCTAATTCCACAGTGCACAGACCAATAGGATAAAAGTCCAATAAAAGAATAGTCCAATGGAAAAATAGAAAAAATAGTCATATGGAAAAAAACAATCCAATAAGAAATGCAAAAGGAATCCAAGTGAAACAATATGTGAAATCATAATTAGAACTTCCAGTGTACTCAGGTTAAATGAAACCTGCAAAACAAATGATACAATTGATACAAAATAACCAGGCCACTGCCTGTGATCTAAAAATTGAATACAAGTAACAAGTAACACTTACATAATAACAAAACAACCCCTATAAGGAAAAGTTGAATTACCTGTCCCTGGGGTATAATATCAAAGAGATTTTCTTATCCATAGAAAAAAGGAAAGTTAAAAATTAGCGTAAGCTCACAAAGAATTTATATAAAGCAAGCTAAATTGTATTCTTCATTTAGACTCTCAGGGCTCCTGGTTTGGTGTAGCCAAATCCAGAAACATTTGCTCTGGAGTTTTATCCTGGCCTTGTTGGCTATTACTTTTTCTACAATCTGCCATCGACGTTGTGCCAACCGGTGGCCTTGAGTGAAAAACTGTTTCGCTAATAAAGTTTTCATTTTTGGTTTCACCGTGCCTTTTTCCTTTATTTTATTACTTGGAGATTGTGGAGGTATGACTGGTGATTTGTAATTGCGTATCATGCATTTATGCTCATTGAGCCGGATTTTTACAGGTCTTGTGGTTTGGCCAATATATGTCAGGCCACAAGGGCATTTAATGCAATATACCACATCACAACTGTCATATGTGAAACATAGCTTGTAGCTTGTACTTGATCACAACTAAGATATGATTAATCCTTATTGGAAGCAAAACCAGCCTATTGGGTTTAATGTTTCCATGATTTTTTATTAGACTTAAAGATCCAAATTACAGAAAGATCAGTTATCCGGAAACCCCCAGGCCCCGAGCATTCTGGATAACAGGTCCCATATACTACATTCTCAGTATTCAGAAGACATGCTTTAGGGCACCTAACAGGTAGAGCCTAGCTACCGAGTCTCTCTAGCTTTTGTTAACTAGTGCTAAGCTCTAGTGATGGGCGAATTTTCGCCAAAAAATTCACGAGACAGCAAAAAAAAACCGCGAAACGGCACCGTTGTCTCATTTTTGACGCCGGCGTCCATTTTTGACTGCTGGCATCCGTTTTTGACAATTTTTTTTGACGCCAGCGAATTGCACGAATATGCGCCTGGCAAATAAATTCGCCCATCACTACTAAGCTCAACTGAAGTAGATGGGTAAAAGTGGGTGAAGCGGCCAACTCAGGGCATTAAAGTCAGCAAGGCCCACACTCCTTTAGTATGAAGGACAGCTTATATAAATCTAATTACTCCAGTAGTCTGTTGTCATTATCAGACATCAGCAAGGCAATTACAGGCCTGTACATTCAACATTTGGGGAAAATACTGAAGGTTTGTTAAGCGTTCATTGTCAGGTTTATATTCTGCAGAATGGCATCCTAAGTAGTAATCTGCATTTTGAAGGACAGTAGTAATGGGCTTTATGAAGGACCGGGCATGTCAAGTAAATATACCGGTAGCAAGTCAGACTATTGTAATAGAGATGGGCTACTTAGATTTTGCCAATGCTTTTAACACAACGCCATATAAATGTTGCCTTTGCAACGTCTGCTGGAGGCATTTGCTTGTACATGAAGTGAGAACTGGCCGAGGAATTACGTACAGAACGCAACAGTCTGTGATACAATCTCTGCTTTGTCTTAAAGGAGAATCAAACCACCTGCTATTAAAAATCACAAATATGTTATAGAATGGTTAAATGTAAGCAACTTTGCACCCTAGCTGTCACGGCCGGCACCCGATACCAGAACAAATGCCAAGTACCCTGGTCTCGGCTCGGCTTCACCAGTAGTGTGACCACCGTTGGGCTTCAGGAGGAGCCCTCAGCTTACTTGGGTGCCACCTGGACTTAACGAGGGGTACAAGGCGAGATGTTCTAGCTGGCGAAGGGGCACGGCTGTTTAGCAGAGTCTTTAGGCCGAAGGTCACGGTACAAATGGAGCAAGCGAGAGAATCGTCAGACAGGCAGGGTCGAGGCAGGCAGATAACAAGAATCGTCAGGCAGGCAAGGGTCAAACCGGGTAATCAAACAGAAGGGATCAGGCAGAAAGAGTAGTCGAAATGCAGGCAAGGGTCAGAGTTCGGATAGCAGAATAGTCAGGAACAGGCAGGGATCAAAAACCAGGAATCACAGATAAAGTTTACAAGAACAAACAGCACAAGGCTTCAGGAACCACTAGAATAACAATTCTATCACGGGCAATGCAAAAAGTAAAAGTGTAGCTTTAAATACATTTTGAATTTCGCGCCATTGCGCGCTGACGTAATCATGCCAGCGCGCATGCGCCTATAAAATGCGGAAGTGCGCACCGCACGCACACTAGGAAGCCGACACACAGAGAGAAGAGGAGCGGCGTAGCGGGCGTACCCGCCGATGGCGCGGCGGGCGTCCCCACCGCACCACTAGACTACCAGGGACAGGTAATTTCATTACACTAGCAACCAGATGGCTGAAATTGAAATCTGGAGAGCTGCTGAGCAAAAAGCTAAATAACACAAAAATAAAAAATAAACTCTCTACATCATATTAAAAGTTATTATAAAGGTGAACAACCCCTTTAATGCATTGTTCTGCTGTACGAAACTGCATGTAAAAATATCAATACATACAAGATACAGCAGTCCCCTTGCACTGATACATTTATGGCCCAGCCCTTACAGGACAAGGAAAGGGAAATTCACTGTGGGGTGCCAGTGTGTTAAGCACCACCCAGTGAATAGAACTACTTACCACAGAACAGCATGGGTTCTATTCCAGTTGCACACTGCTGCGTTTGCCCCATGGATCCTCTTTGAGTAAAGATTAGGATGTTAAAGCCACAAATTCTACTGTGAATGAACAACCTCAAGAGAGCACAGAGGCAAAAGATTGTGTTGTAGTGTGGCAGGAAAGGGACCCCAGGTTGGTGCACTTTTCAGCACACAGGCGTGACGGCTTGTAAGCAATGATATGAACTGGGTGCCTAACACATGAATTTCCATTTCCTTGTCCACCAACTAAAGAATTAATCAGGACTTTTAATCAATCACATTGGATGTTATTTTGGCCGCACATAAATCTTATATTCCCTGGACCTTTCCAGTTGCTATATAGCATGTAGATAATATTACTCATCATAATGATCCCCTTTTACAGTACCGGACCAGTCCGACTGGGTGCCCCAGGCAACCCAGCTGGCCCATTCACCCCCAGCTGCTGCTGTGCCCAACAGAGGACGCGTGCACGGCAATACTCGTCACCGTGGACACGCGCTCCACCACAGTTGCACGGATGCTACTGCTGGTGCACATGCGCAACCAAGGACGTACAGGAAACATTTGCCTGGACTAGGGGTAGACCGAAAATGAGGTACGTCACGGCCATGCTCGTCAACGTGGGCGTGCGTGCCCGCCACCGCGGTTGCACTGAAACTACTGATGGCGCACATGCACAACCAAGGATGTACAGGAAACACAACATGTTTCGGACAGACATGTCCTGATGAAGGACATGTCTGTCCGAAACATGTTGTGTTTGAATAAAGTACACTGAATCCAATTTGGCTCTCCAGAATGAACTTTGCTTATACCTTGGATATTGTGTGGCTTGGACGGTGCCACTGACTCTGTTTGATAGAGCCTTGATGCCTTTGGAGTGAGGGACCACCCGACAAGCAATAGAATTACTTGATGTACAGGAAACATTTGCCTGGACTAGGGGTAGGCCGCAAATGAGGTCCGTGCCTGGCGCCCCCAAGCTTTGCGCCCTAGGCACATGTCTCTTCTGCCTACCCCTAGTTCCGGCCCTGCCCTTTTACTCTGGGATACCTGGAAGTGTGTTAGAGGTGAAATCACAGCTCTTCTAAAAAGGGTTAATGAGAAGGTTTTCTTGTTAAGTAAACAACACGAAAAAGCCTCTCAACTTTAAAAAATTCCCAACAGTACATAACGCTAGCAAATGTAAAACGGTGATGGAAACTCTCAAGAAGAGGAGAGAATCGAGAGACCAATTTATGTCCTTTTCAAATGCAAGATTTCACAGTCTTAGCAATAAGCCTAAGGGCTCTTACACACGGGCGTTTGTGCGCGCCCCTGCATAGTGCTTTCCTCTGTTCAGCCGCAGGGGAGCGCAGGAGTAGACACACTGAATTATAGTCAATGGAGCTGTACTCATGCATGTATATGCCTAACGCAGGTAAAATGCAACATGCTGAGTCCCAACCTACGTTTGGCTCTTACATGCGTCTGTGTGAGTACATCCCCATTAATATTATAATTGACCCTCTGATTCATTCAGACCTATTTCAAGGTAAACATGTCAACAGTAGCCCCCTAAAGACAATCGCATTTGCGGACAATTTACTCTGGATTGTACAGAACCCTCATAGCTCAATTAGGAAAATGTTTACAGCAGCAGCTATCTTCAAAATGTTTATTTTCCCAAAGTTATCATACTAATTGCTCAATCTCCCCCTTCTATTGAGGCATTCAGACATCAAGAAATTAGATCAAGCACTTTCCAAATTTTTAAGAAACCTAAAATTCCCTTGCTTAAGTTAAGACAATCAACATTTTTGGAAGGCCTAAATATTGCTAGTTTTAGGTATTTCAATATAGCTTCTTTATGTAGGTACATCATTGAGTGGATATCAGATAAAGAGGTTTAAACTAATCCTACTCTGGAATCATGGAAACTGCTTATCTTCTTAAGAAATGGGGTAGCCTTGCTAATGAAATTAAGAACCTTCTGTTGTGATACAGAACCAACTTTCTTGTCCTCTTTTGATTTATGTTTATTGTCTAAAAAAAAAAAAAGGGAGGAAATCTTTGATGCCTTATCATAGAAAGGTATTTCGCAACTGATGCATTGGTTGATGCTGTTTCGGGTGAACCTTTACCCTGGGACCACCTTAATTCTTAATCTTAATGAATTTGACAGAATGCTTAATTTGAGATTTCTATGTGGCATAGGTATTCTCAAGGGAAAAAACATTGTATTGCTGTTGATCAACTTTCCCTTTGCAAAGGGATTCAGAAAATCATAGATTAAACTGTCCTTAACAGTTACTGACTTTTGTCTTCATTCCTCTTCTGATAATCTTCACCCTTTACAAAACAGAGCTAAAATCTGGTCATCCCTATTAAAAGTAAACATTACTTCTCACCACCTGTTATCTTCTATCAAGAATTTTAACAAACATTTTCAGTGTGAGTGTTTGGCATTTTAGATTCATCCACCTGAGCTATAAAGTATTTTACTTGAGAAATTAAGAAGGTATTACCTTCCCCTATTGTCCCAAATGCAAGTTAAAAATGCTTCTATACGCCACTATTTGTGGATTGGCCCTTCATTTCAGACTTATGGAGAAAAATGAGTAGTGAAAAACTAAATATTGACCTGAAGAGATCTCCTGAATATGCATATGATCCCTACAACTAATCTTCTTCCTAGGAACAAGTGTTTTAACAAAAAAAAACAATTTTATTTTATCTAAACATTCTATCGCAGATACCCCCCAAATCTATCTTCTTGTTTTGGATTCAGGAGAAACCCCCAAATTTAAAAGTTATTCTATATCTTAGATCTCTCTGCATTGATGAGGCAGTAGGTTTTAGATATGGTAATTGGTTTTAAGAAAAACTTTTTGAAGCTTTGCTCTCATTACCTAAATATTTTAGATTCTGGTGATAGAGATCTTATTGAAAAGTTCATGTATAAATCTGTTGAGGACTCATCCACCCAGCTATTGATGTTCCTGGATCAATCAATCGATTGGATAATACATCTAGGTAACTGGATTTTTTATGTTTTGCTCTTGACAATTTAAGAGAGGAAAATTAAAATTTTTGGTGAAGACCTGTTGAAAGTTTGTATTTAATGTTTTATTCTCATTGGACTGCAATTTAATGGTCTTTTCATTTTATTATATATAAGCTGACAGACTATAGCGCAGGTCATTGTCTTGTCAATTCTTATCACACAGTTTATTTTTAAAAATGCTAATAAAGGAAAAGGAAGTTATTTTGGCCTAGTAAAGGTAATGTGCAATTTGCTTATTGATATGTACAATATTGTGCTATAGTGACACTTACTGGCAGCAGTAATAAAATGCACTATTACGTGTTTACGGTCATGTGCAACAACCCTAAGAAACTTACTGCCTCCATGCTCCTTTGCTTTACAAAATACTGAGCTGCCCCAGTTGGAGACCCCAAAGTTAGGCATTGACCGCAATATCCCTCTGCACAGAAAGGAGTTGGTGCAGTTTAATTTTTGATTTGATTTGTGCAAAGTGCTGTCTCTGTAAATGCTTTACCTACATGCCTAGCCTGCAGGACAAACTCCACGGGAAAGACTTTCCTCCACATTATTTGGGCTCTCCTGAGTCCAGGTCATGTAAAATGTACGCGGTTCAGTACTGCTGTAGTCTGTCCTAACAATATTTATCAGGCCTTCGAGTTATTGCACCAATGGATAAAATGTTCAGAACAGAATGATTAGGCTGATACTTACACATTTAATAAGACATTTTAGGCCAATAAGTTATTCCAACCAAAGGTACCTTGCGACTAGGATCTATATATTTGGAGGAGGATGCATCTATTCGCTCTATTAGTGTCTCAAGCTTCAATGTAAATGTGATCTCTCTCCCAGTATATACTCAAGATTCAATTTTGGATCCTCCCTACCAAGAAGTTGCAGATATAGGCAGAATAAGGGCTTCTGTAGGCTGCAACTCCATTAACCCCTGTATAACTCTTGCCCTTATCAGTAGGAAGGTGAAGGTGCACAGTACATGAATCTGATACAGGGGGCTGGCATGTGTGTAATGCCACATCTTCTGAATGACGTAAATGTGATTGGTTGTAGCACTTTCTTTGTTTATAGATTCCAGAACACTGTCCCTTTAAGCTGTAACATTGCATGATACTTCAGATGGAAGCTCCATTATCAGAAGAGCCCTAGGCACCTGACCCAAAAGCCTACACTCTCTGATGCAGGAAATGAAAACCAAAATATTACTGCAGGGTAAAAAGGTAATCATGCCACTTTTTATTGAAGCTCCAGTGGGAAATCAGTTTCGACGATAAATTAATTTGTCTTGTGAGAAGGTCCAGGGTCCTCAAGTATTTCCATCACGATGAAAAAAAAAAAAAAATTACCCCCAGTGAAAAGCATGGATATCAAAAGTGGTAGAACATCTTTTTTTTTTTCTTTTAAGTACGTTAAGTCAAAGATTGCTTTATATTCACATAAAATGTACAAATGAACATTGTTAAAATGGTAATATCTAACAAAACTTTGAAGTCAGTAGTTTCTTTTGAACCAAAGGATTCCTTCCATAACTCCTCCGGAGGGAGTAGAATTGGTCGACCTCAGTGACAATTCCCATCATAATACCTTTTTTTCATGTTCTCCTCGTTTTTGGTCTTTTTGGGAGCCGTTTTGCATCCTCGGGGCTGCCATTGTCGGAGCTCGGCTGTCCAAGTGCCCGGACCCCCTGCAGTCGGCTTGTCAGTTGTAGGAACAGGGGAATCAACTGCAATGGGAAAACACACACACAAAGAAGTGAGTATTCCAACAAGACATTTAGGTAAGCGCCAACATGCAAACATTCATTAGCTACCTTTTACCCTTACAATAACAAAGGCTTAGCTTAAAATATACAACAACGTAAGACCAGCTGTTGGTCTAAGCAGAGTTTTCTTTTCCCGTAGACAATAAAACATACACGCCTTTTTCTGTACAGCTAAGTCAGTACCCTGAGCTAGAATAAATCCATGTTGATGTTGCAGGGTCTCCTCCCCAGTGTACACCCCCGCCACAGGTGTAACTGCGAAAGCAAATGTACAAAGGTTACAGAGAAAGAGTCATGGAGCAGAGCTTGCTGCAAATAGTGTTTTATTCCCATGACATGTTTCAAGCTACAAGCCCTTTATCAAGAGTAAATCACAACTCACAAAGTGCAGATATTTATAGTGAACAAGGATGTGATGTCACCACTTCCTTGGGTGTGTCCTTGGATCAACTAGCAGTAAGGCAGGTTAAAAGGTTGAACTTGATGGACGTGTGTCTATTTTCAACCTAACTTACTATGTAGAATATAAACCCATACAATCCACCAATGTGTATCTTCATGTTTAGTCCATGGTGCAAGTCCTGTTATTGTGTTATTAGAGCCCTCGAAACATAGCAATAACCTTATGAAACTGCCCTATAATAGGCCTGCCGCAAATAACTGATATTAGAAGCACAATTTTTTATCATTCAGTGGCCTGAAACAGGTCAACGCAGGAAGTGACTAGGAGCCGCAGTTCTTTATCTGCCAGTGCACAATAAATGGTACATATGGTGCACATGACATTTTTTTCAACATTTCTGATGCCAAACCAATCATTATCAATGCTATAAAGCTACCAGTTAGAATGGTCACCAAAGCATCTATGTACTGTACTGAAATGTGGCCGGCTTTAGTCCCAGATGTAGTAACTGGTAAATGATGTTGGCCTAACTGCTGCTTGTTTGTTTTCGGTTACTTAAATTGGAGAAAAAAACTTGCAACTTTATGGATTATATATTTAAACACTACACATTGTTTTCCAACATAAATCTTGTTTTTAGAGGAGAAGGAAAGCTACAGAGGCTAGAATGCTATATTTATTCTGTAGAATGTATTATCATACCTGAGTAAAAAGCTCTAGAAGCTCTGTGTGTTTAGGATAGCAGCTGCAGTATTAGCTTGGTGTGACATCACTTCCTGCCTGAGTCTCTCCCTGCTCGCTTTAGCTCTGGCCTCAGATTACAGGGGGGAGGGAAGAGGAGCAAACTGAGCATGCTCACACCAGGGGCAAGGAGGTTAAAGCTGAAAACAGGAAGTCTGATACAGAAGCCCATGTGTACACAATATAAGGATAAAAATGCTGTGTTTCTTTTGACAGAGGACTCAGAGCAGCATTACTTTGAGGGTTTACTGGTATATTTAGGTGGACCTTTCTGATAAGGCTTACTTAGTTTTAAACTTTCCGTCTCCTTTAAGCCTTAACAAATAATGACATATATCTTGTATATAAGTATGCAGAAAACTTAAAGGGGTTGTTCACCTTTAAGTTTACTTTTAGTAACTTTTTCTTTCGACTCTTGCCATCTTTCAAATGGGGGGGGTCAGTGACCCCATTTAAAAAAAAAAAAAACCGAATGTTCTGTAACTTCTTCCGAATGTTCTGTAACTTTTTATAATTCCTCTTTCTATTCAGTCCCTCGCCTATTCATATTCCAGTCTCTTACTCAAATCAATGCATCGTTGCTAGGGTAATTTGTACTTCTGTTCAGGTCCTTTTATTCTGATTTCTCTCTAGCAACTGGATTGCTGAAATTGCAAACTGGAGAGCTGCTGAATAAAAAGCTAAATAACTCAAAAACCACAAATAATAAAAACAAATGCAAATTGTCTCAGATTATCAAGCTCCACGTCATACTAGATGTTAACTCAAAGGTGAACAACCACTTTAACAATTACACTCAAGATCAGGCCTGTGGATTCTGGTAAATGCCAGATGGGCTGCTGTAAGATGCCATAGACCATGACTATCTATTGGGCTGGTGGGGGGCTGTTTGGGCCTCTGTGTACTTGAAATGCCAGGGGCAGTTTTCAACCCTATTCTGTGCCTGCTCAAGAGAGCATTTAAATGAAAAGGAAAGCTACCAAAGCAGTTTATCTCCAACAGATTAGCCACAATAGTATAAGCTATAACACTATATTTATTCTGTAGACTGCTTTACCATACCTGAATAAACAGCTCTAGAAGCTCTCTGTGTGTTTAGGATAGCAGCTGTTATTTTAGCTTGGTGTGACATCACTTCCTGCCTGAGTCACTCAGCTCTGGGCTCAGATTACAGCATGGAGGGGAGGAAGGAGGGGGAAAGGGAGGAGGAGAGGGAAAGAGGAGCAAACTGAGCATGCTCAAGGCAGTGCCCTGGAGGTTTATGCTGAAAACAGGCAGTCTGATACAGAAGCCCATGTGCAGGGCCGCCATTAGAAATCACGGGGCCCCGTACAACAAAATTTTTGGGGCCCCTGGGCCCCGCCCACACTGACGACCAAGCTCCACCCCATTTCCCGCCCACTCCACATCGCAGTTAAAAGACCACACAGACATCAGCGCTAAAAAAGTAACCCCCCCACACAAGTTGTAAAAAGCTATTGATGGTCAGGGCCCCCTTATAAAAAATTGGGGCCCCAAAGAAAAAAATTTTATTTTTTTTTTTTTAAAAAAAAAAAACATTGGTGGCAGGGGCCCCCTTATAAGTTAAAAAAAACTTGGGGCCCCAACAAAAAAAAACTAAAAAATAAACAAACATTGGTGGCAGGGGCCCCCTTATAAGTTAAAAACAAATTGGGGCCCCAAAAAAAAATTTGAAAAAAAAAAAAAAACTGGTGGCAGGGGCCCCCTTACAAGTTAAAAACAAATTGGGGCCCCAAAAAAAATTTAAGAAAAAAAAATTTTTTTGAAAAAAAAAAAAACATTGGCGTCAGGGGCCCCCTTATAAGTTAAAAACAAATTTGGGCCCCAAAAAAAAAATTAAAAAAAAAAAAAAAAAAAAAATTAAAAAAAAAAAAAAAAAACATTGGCGGCAGGGGCCCCCTTACAAGTTAAAAACAAATTGGGGCCCCAAAAAAAAATTAAAAAAAAAAAAAAAAAAAAATGTTTTGAAAAAAAAAAAAAAAACATTGGCGTCAGGGGCCCCTTACGAGTTAAAAAAAAAAATTGGGGCCCCAAAAAAACATGTTTTAAAAAAAAAAGATTGGTTGCAGGGGCCTATAGAATATTAAAATAATACATTGGTGGCCAGGAGATTAAAAAAAAAAAAATACACAAACTGGTGTTCAGTAGAATTGAACTCACGGCTTCAGTACTTCAACTTCACCTCCTTTCGTGACTTCGGGTCTTTTCACTGCTTCAGGACTTCGGCTTCGGCTGTTTTCGTGACTTCGGGTCTTTGCGCTGCTTCAGGACTTCGGCTTCGGCTGTTTTCGTGACTTCGGGTCTTTTCGGCGCTTCGTGACTTCGGCTTTTTCCGTGACTTCGGGTCTTTTCGGCGCATCGGCTTCGGCTTTTCGGCACTTCCGCATTCGGCAGCACAGAGGCAAGACGTACGGCTCGGGCGCTCGTAAGGGGGGCCCGGATCTTCAAAAAATGCAGCGCTGCCGGGCCCCCCTTCATGCCCGGGCCCGGTACGCTTGTCCCCCCTGTCCCCCCCTGATGGCGGCCCTGCCCATGAGTACACAATAGAAGGAAAGAAATGCAGTGTTTCTTTTGACAGAGGAGCAGCATTACTTTGAGGATTTACTGGTGTATTTATAGAGACCTTTCTGATAAAGCTTACTTCATTTTAACCTTTCCTTCTCCATTAAACCCCCAAATAATCAGAAACAAACATAATAGTTGTGCGGTCACCTTATCATGATTGTAGCCGGCTAGCAAGAGCAGGAGAGTCAACGGAAGAGCCAGATATGAGCCCTGGACAACATCTTGTTCAGGCAGCTTCCTCTGAAAAGAAGACATGTACAGACACATGAATAATAGGATGACCAATAATATAACACGTCAACATGTGCCAAAATGTGCATACAACCAATATTCTGGAAGCACGAGGTATACTTGGATAATACCATACTGGAAAAGTGTAAAACGGATGGATGTTAGTTGTGCCAAAAACCCAAAAGAAACAAAGCACTGTTTAAATACACTAAAGGCTTTTTTATTTATGAATAAATTGTTGTCATTTGCATCTGTAATGGGTTAGTGGGTTAATTATGGCAGAGGATTTCAGGGTTACCGTAGGGCTGAAGGTTATTGTGATGTGCTTGTGGTATCCATGAGTGCTGAAGGAAACCTGAGGCAGTGTGTAGTCATACTGAGATTTAGGCAAAGTGGAGTCCAGCTGCACAACGTAATTCTGCAACCAAAAACAAACATTTTTATTAAGCCAATTGCTGAAAATTCAGCATAACATGAAATCAAAGAGAATAGATGTGAACGTGCTTTCAAATGCTGACTTATACAGAAAAGCCTGGCAGCCATGATAGAAAGTTTTTCCATGTACCCAGTAACGTATATGGAAATCCATTATCCAGAAAGCTCCGAATTATGAAATGGTCGTCTGCCATAGACTCTGCCATTTTATCCAAATAATCCACATTATTAAAAATGATTTCCTTTTTCTCTGTAATAATAAAACAGTAGCTTGTACTAAGATGTAATTAATCCTTATTGGAACAAAACCAGCCTATTGGGTTTATTTAATATTTATATGGCTTTCTAGTAGACAAGGTATGAAAATCCAAATTACGGAAAGATCTGTTATCCAGAAAACCCCAGGTCCTGAGCGTTTTGGATAACAGATCCCATACCTGTATAACAAAAAAATCAGCGGTTTTGATGGCCTGCCATATTTAGAATGCTGAAAGAAGAGCAGCTAAATATATAGGCTGTCTCTACTTGCAAACAAGGTGTAGGAATCTCTTACCTCTCCATCTCTTAACAGTGGTGGGAAGTGGAAAAACAAAGACTGACCCAAAGACACCGACTGGATAGGATTGTCCAGATTTTCACTTTTATAAAGCTTTACCTACGGAAGACCAGATTCGAAACGTCATTTTGTATCAGAGGAATTTATTACAAAAATCAGTTAGATGATGATTTACTCATAGCTGTTTGCGCCGTACATCAATCTATATTTTCTGCAAGCGTATACACACACACACACGTCGATAGTATGACTGAAAGCTTTTATAAGGTGAAGCTACAGAAGTAATTGCTGTTCATTTGGCAGCTAATGTTTTTCTAGAATTCACATGTTTCCACTGTTTACTAGATAGATAGATCAGATACAGTATATGCTTTAATACCTATATATTATATATATATATATACACATGAGTTTATGATTTATATATTATATAATACAAATAGCAAGGGGAAAAGCATAAGAGGTGAATCTGGCATGAGACAAGGGTTTTTAGTATTAGAACAAAGCTTATGGCTCACTATGTGGCTAAAGAGCACATTGATTGGAGGAATCCGATGTTAAATATTCCATATACTTCCCAATGAACAGTAAAAGGCAAAGGATTTGCAGAAAGGTTACCCAAGGACATTTCTTGATTTCAGGGATGTTTGGTTGGTAAATATATTGATCTGTTTCTGTGTTGTTTAGGAGATGAATTCAATTGTGACCAACCCACAACTTGCACCTGCCCTGCAGTCCCTACAGTCAAAAGCTCTAATCTCTTTTCTCAAAAAGACAGAAGTGCAGCCATGGGGGCAGGAATCTACAACAGAGAAAATGACATGCGTTCCTGAAGGCCTTGGCAGATCCTAGGGATGACTGAATAATACCCAAGTGTCTGCATTCCAAATGGAAAAAGGTCAAATGGAAGCAGTTGTTTACATCTCGCGACTCAACATGTCCCAGCATGCACTTCAATGGATGAAATATGCTAATGATGTACTGAATGTTGCGACACATGGGACATGGTAAGCCATCAGAGTCTGAGCTAAAGGATTGTCACAGGATATCGCTCTCTACATCGTACTAAAAGTTTATTTAAAGGAGAACAATCCCTTTAAACTTTTTTTTTTTTTAAAACATTTAGCAGAGAGCTATATCCTGTGATAATCTGCAACTACTCTACACTCATTATTTGTGGTTTTTTTTTTAGCTTTTTGTTCTATAACAGTGATCCCCAACCAGTAGCTCGCGAGCAACAAGTTGCTCTCCAACCCCTTGGATGTTGCTCTCAGTGACCTCAAAGCAGGTGCTTATTTTTGAATTCCAGACTTGAAGGCACGTTTTGGTTGCATAAAAACTAGATGTACTGCCAAACAGAGCCTCCTGTAGTCTGCCAGTCCACATAGGGGGCTAATAAATAGCCAATTACAGCCCTTATTTGGCACCCCAGGAACTTTTTGCATGCTTGTGTTGCTCCCCAAATCTTTTTATTTTTGAATGTGGCTCACGGTTAAAAAAGGTTGGGGACCCCTGTTCTATAATGAACAGGTCAGAAGACAAATACAAGCTTTGTCTGACACATTCTAGTTGAATTTAGAAACGTGGATGAACGGAGGGCACACCATACAATTGGATATTTGGCAAAAATATGCGCTAGAGGTGCAAAAAACCAAGGTCACCCCTACACAGAGTGACTATACAATTAATATACCATACAATAGGTTATGCACTCGCTTTAGAATATTACAAATATAAACTCAGGTGGTGTCAAAAAAAATATTTTACTGTTTAAAACAATTTGGCAGAATCCCCTTGACAAAGGCATTTCTGCTGAAACATTGGGGCTATTCTCATTTGTGGCAAGTATATCCGCTCCTTGTTGCTTCTTTTTTTCTGCTTTGTACAAACCTTTGGGTGGTATGTATACTATTACTTTGTATACCATTGCTGTATAAACTTAACTTTTGTTAACACAATTGTATTTTCCAAATTGTTTTAAACAGTAAAAGATTTTTTTTTTATATACCACCTGAGTTTATATTTGCAATATTCTTTTGAGAGTGCATAACCTATTGTATGGTACATTCTAGTTGAATTCCCTGTTCTATAAGCAATTGGCACACTTAGGAGCGCAGCATGTCCACCAACTCCATTCATTGTTTTTCTTTAAGCCCATACATGTCTAAGATGTCAAAGAGTGTGTTCCAATCACTATTCATCTTTTGTGTGCAATATCTATCTTATTATTCCAGTGCTGTAATGGGCAATTGTTCTAGCATTCTCACTCTAGCCCACTAAGCAAAGAAAATAGAAAACATGCACCATTGCTCTTTCAATTACTGTAGCACAGAAAACATAGCGAGCGGCCGTCCTGCAGCCTCCCGAGGTAAGTCGTACAACGTAGCTCACCAGTAAGGTCGACAGATGTTCAGACGAGGTAATTATATTTCCACTGAGGTCAAACTGGTTAATCTGACGGAAGGCGATAATATTTACATCATCAATATCTCTGCTGCCAACCTAAAACATCAAACCGAGACATGTCTATGTTAATGTAATTCTTCTGAATGAACTGGGAGATTTACAAGTAATATTTGCTAGGCTCACTTTTTTTCCCATCTGTCATGGACTCATGCTTAAACAACATATGACAGAGCCCCTACTAACAGCGAAAGGCCTAATGAATGGGACTAACCTCAATTGCTCGGTACGATGGCAAGGCCCTCTCAATGTGATCATTCCCTTCAGATTTCAGTTGTACATGATAAACGCAGCCAGGCTGTAAAGAGATGAGTGTAAGGCAGATCAAAAGATTAATACTGGGAACTCTTCTACATTATAGCAGACAATGACAACTGTGCAGGTAACCAATCTGAAATATAATCCGTACATACTACTTAAAGGGGTTGCTCACCTTTAAATTATATTTTAGTATGATGTAGAGAGTGATATTCTGATACAATTTGCAATTGTTTTTCATATTGTATTATTCGTGGCTTTTGAGTTATTTAGCTTGTTTGCAATTCCGAAATATGGATGCTAGGGTCCAAATTACCCTAGCAACTGTGCATTGATTTGAGTGAGAAACTGGAATATGAATAGGAGAGGCCTGAATAGAACAATGAGTAATAAAAAGTAGTAATAACAATATATGTGTAGCCTTGCAGAGCAGTTGTTCTTAGATAGGGCCAGTGACCCCCATTTGAAAGATGGAAGCATTGAGAAGGAGAAGGCAAATAATTAGAAAACGATAAAAAATGAAGGCCAACTGAAAAGTTTCTTAGAATTAGTCATTATATAACATACTAAAAGTTAACTTAAAGAAACAGTAATGTCAAAAAATAAGTGTATTATAGAAATGACAATATTGCCCTGCACTAGTAAAACTGGTGTGTTTGCTTCAGAAAGACTACTATAGTTTATATAAACAAGCTGCTGTGTAGCAATGGGGGCAGCCATTCAAGCACAGGATACACAGTAGATAACAGATACGTTCAGAAGAATACCATTGTATACTACAGCACTTATCGGTTATCTGCTGTGTTGCCTGTGCCTTTTCTCCATTTTCAGCTTTGAATGGCTGCCACCGTGACAGCTTGTTTATATAAACTATAGTAGTGTTTTGAAGCAAACACACAACCTTTCCAGTGCAACACAACATTATATTTTCATTACTTTAGAACACTTAATTTGTTGGTGTTACTGTTCCTTTAAAGGTGAGCCACCCCTTTAAAAGGTTAATTATATGGTTACTTACAGTAATGTAAGGGTTCCTCCTATTTTAGCTATTATAAATGGACACTGCAGCCAAAGCTGGGGTTCAAAGCCTTCAGCAGGGGAAGAAGGGATCCTAGTTATTTACTTTCAATAAATTTCACCAGTTTTTGATTTTCTAAGACCTGAGAGTGCTTGCTTCTTTCCTGGATACATATATCCAATAAAACACTTGAAAATTTATTTTAAGACCTATAAGTGCAAGCTTCATCCATTCGATATGGATGGATGGATGGATGGATAGACAGAGATATATATATACACACACACACACACACAGGTATGGGACACACACACACACACAGGTATGGGATTTGTTATCCAGAATACTCAGGACCTGTAGTTTTCTGGATAAAGGATCTTTCCTTAATTTGGATATTCATATCTTAAGTCTATTAGAAAATCATGCAAACATTAAATAAACCCAATAGGCTGGTTTTGCCTCCAACAAGGATTAATTATATCTTACTTTGGATCAAGTACAAGCTACTGTTTCATTATTATAGACGAAGAGGGAATAATTTTTAAAGATTTGGATTATCTGATTATAATGGAGTCTGTGGGAGACAGCTTTCCGTAATTCTGAACTTTCTGAGTAACAAGTTTCCAGATAATGGATCCCATAAATTCAGGGGTTCGGCCGAATCCAAAATAGTGGATTTAGTGCATCCCTAATATATAAATATACTGAAACAATGTATATGCTGAATATAACACAGTAAAAAAAAAATTACCATATTTCTAGAATGTGTCCTACTTTACAGCTGCTGCTAAACCCCCCAGGGTTTACGGTATGTTGTGTTATTAGCACACAGTATAAAGCTGCCAGGTCACTTGTAGGGCTAAAGGATGAAGTACGGGTCATGTCTAACATTAGACATAACAGGGAGAAAGACCGCAAATGCACCCCATCACTCGTTTAGGGACTGAAACTAAAGCTTCAAAATCAATAGTAGAATTTTAAAATTGCAGTTGTTGCTTGTAAAGAAATCTGTGCAGAGGCCTAGGGCATTTGGGACACATCTTAACCATGGACACATGCCCACACACACAGTAGCAGCAGAAATTCAATCAATAACTTGTGCAGCAATAATAAAACAATGTCAAGTACAGCGTGAGCTTTAGATCTAAAGGCCAAGAGTAGAAGGACCAGTAGCCATAAAATGACAACCCCAAATTTGCACTGTATAAGTCTCCATCTGATTCAGCAGTGTAAGGAAGAAGACTTTTTCAGAAATCTATTCAAGATTTCTCAAGGCAAAATGTAAGGCCTAATTCAACTTCTCCTATAGCGCTGATAATGCTGAGAATTTGTTCTTCAACTACAGGACATTTTCATAATGTACAGTATACAATAATTGACTTTCTAATCTGCGACATCGTACCGTCTTTTTGCCTGTGGGAGAGCCATCCTTGATTGGACGACAAAGTTACATCTGCAGTTGCCCTTTAAGAGAGGAGGAGCACCAGACTGGCATTGCAGGTTAGTGTTACAGTCACTGTAGAGTGCCCAACAATCGTGCAACCCCAGGCAACTTAGGCTTTTGTTGTCCTTTAAAAATCTCTGTAGTTTTTTTGTGGGATTAATGCAGATTTGAGCTAAATTAACATCAAGTACTAAAAGGTAGGGAAAAAAATTAAACCAATTGGATTTGAAGAACGGTTTGTTTAAACATTATTCTATAGGAAATACTGCTTCCTTAATTTGGAGCTTTGTAAAGAGACCCCAAACCTGTAGATTTGCGACAAATAGAGCTATGTTATCTTCTTGTTTCTAAAGTAAAATAATTAAAATTTCAACAAAGGCTATAGGTAATAAAAAGTCAGACTTACACGCAGCCCACGTAGTCGAAATTTTCCTTCCTCGTCCGTTACCGTGTCTTCCCCATAAATGGAGCAATCTTGCTGCCCTGTTGCTTCTACGGATACTCCTTGCTCTGGTTCACCATTAAGAGAGGACACTGTTCCATAGCAGCTGCAGGGAGGTAGGCATTGTAAAATTCAGAGGCAAAGCAATACTTTGCAAGTATTGTATTAAAACACATTCATAATGAAATGAGAGAATAACGTGTAATGGTTCAGTTATCCGGAATGCTTGGGACCTGGGAAAACATTTGTAATAATTTGAATTATTTTGAATAAAATGGATTCTATGGGAAATGGCCTTCTTGTAATCCAAAGCTTTCTGTATAATGGGTCTCCGGATAAAGGATGCCTTACCTGTACTTTCTACTCATAGTGGCATTGACAATATTAATATGGTGGCATAATAGGAAGAAGGCCTATTTCTAAGGCTGCAGTTAGTCCCAGTTAGGGTTGATGCTTTCTATGTATGACAGTTAGTGATGAGTGGGCCGTTCCAATGCCTGTGGGCAGGGTCGCCATCGGGGGGGGACAGGGGGGAGAGTTGTAGGGGGCCTCGAGGGTAAGGGGGCCCGGCCACGCCACACTTACTTTATTAGCCGGGCCCTTCATCTTTTTGCTGCTGACTTCAGAAAGACATGGACGTTTAAGGGGCCCTGGCCAACAATTTTCTTATAATGGGGGGCCTTGGCCTCAAATGTTTTTTTTTTTTATGGGGGGCCCTGACCACCAATATCTTTTTATTTTTTATTAACATGTGGAAACCCTAGCCACCAATATTTGTTTTGTTTTTTTACTGTGTGGTGGGGGGCGGACCTGTGGCGTTGGGAGGGCGGATCTGTAGGTGGTGCTTGCAGTGGGCGCAGCCCAGGGGGCCCAGGAAATTTTTTCGTATGGGGCCCTGCGATTTCTGATGGCGGTCCTGCCTGTGGGGCCCTGGGTTTGGGCCAACACATGAATAAGGAATTCATGCCACCCAGATATGGGGGTGGGTCCAGTGCAGAATGGTGTGTTAGGATCGGATGCAGGTCAACAATTTGTCAACCCGCATATAACTAACAAGAGTGCATCTTGGTACAGCACATAAACATAATAAAGTATGGGATCCAGTATCTGGAAACTTGTTATCCAGAAAGCTCCAATTTATCGGAAGGCCATCTCCCATAGACTATATTTTATCCAAGTAGTCCAAACTTTTTAAAATTATTTATTTTTTTCCTGTAATCATTAAACAGTATCAGTTGCTTGATCCAAACTAAGATATAATGAATCCTTACAGGAGCAATCCTATTGGGTTTATTTAATGTTTCAATGCTCTTTTTATTAGACTTAAGGTATGACGATCCAAATTACAGAAATATCAGTTATTTGGAAACCCCCAGGTCCCAAACAGTCTGGATAACAAGCCAAAAACCTATACTTCCCTTACCAATGTGGTTTATTTCAACAAACAACCAGCAGAGAATGTATCCTCACACTGATACAGAATTATATGTGTGTCTATGGGTAATTTTATAAATGCAGCAGAGTTTGCCACAGGTTGAGTAACCTATTGGACATTTGTTTTCAAACAGGTCCTCATGCTACCTGCTCATTGGTTGCTAGAGGTTACAGAGATTTACACCTTATGTTAACAGACCTGTAAGCAGTCCTGTGACCGATGATTGTAATCTTCAAATGCTGCCCCTCCTGGGCCTCAATCATTTGAGAAGATGGCTCGAAGCGAAACTCCTTCATCATAGGTTTGAAATAATACTGGCCAGGGCTCTGTGGGAAGAAGCATGACTTCACTTATACATGTTCACCAGTGTTAGGACAGCCCTACTGCACCCGTTCATAGCAAAAAAAAAAAAAAAAAGGGGCACTGGGGCTGTAAAGTTGTTGATGGATGTCATAGTTTAACATTGCCTGTTTTATGATCTGATAAATATACCAACATTTCCTGTACTGAAGCTTAGAGCCAAAAGGGTAAGATCAATATAAACAGCTTTCTTGTCAAAAAGATAAGCAAAAGATTCCCATTACCAGGTTGGAAAATGTCAGCATCCCATTCTCTTGTGTTAAAAGGTTTGAACGAAACATTCCTCCACTGAGTGACAGGAGAACTCCGGCCAATGGCTGTCCATCCTCTGATCTAATCTGTTGGTAAAGGGGAAATAAGTTAATTATCGAATTGCAGGATTTCATCCGAGAAGTCGAAAGAAGCAGGTGAAATAACTGAAACGCAGTACCTCAAATGCAACTCCTGCAAGGGCAAAAGCATTGAAATCTCCTACAGTGCCCTCTAGAGCAGTCATAACAAAGCCTTCTTTCTGAGCAGAGATCGTGTATTCCAGGTCACTGTGTAGAGGCCCCACGCTGCACAGGAAAGGGAAAAGCAATTTATTCTATAGTGACGTGCCACGTTAAAGTAAATAAATGACAGTGCTGACCTTTAGGAAGATAATGCAGTGATTCAATAAAAAATCACCCAGTCAATGAACAAATATTAAGAGAGGCTAAATAAGGGTACTTTAGTCCGGAAATGGTAGATGGTAAGAAAACTAGAATCAACTTCTGGCTGGACAAGGAGTATATTAAAAATAAGCATAGGATTACATTACAAATTACATCTACAAATGCAAATATACCACCCAGTCCATCAGACTGCAGATCTTAAAACATTGTCCAGGACCCCTCCAACTGGAAATGGGCCCCTCACACGACTCCCATCTGCAACTCTTTTGATCCCACCTCAGTGGAACTTTTGTTGCTGCCTACTTAGAAGGCTATCAGATACTATATTTCACTTTTGATTATGGCATTTTGCAAAAATGGCAGTGCCCTTTAACTACAGTGCCTTCTCCAACAGTGTATATGTAACAGGACCTATGCACCATACTGCACCAACCTGTAAGATCCTTTATCATCAGTAAAGACGGTAATGAGAGGCGATGCTGCTCCCTTTTCACTGATCACAATTTCCACGCCTTCTAACTCTGGGTGTATTTGACCTTCCAGAAACAAGCCTGCTTTGCCTTGAATGTCTATCATTTTACCAGGGCAGTTTTCTATAAAGAACAAAACACCAATTGTGAGACAGGAACAAGCAAATGCTTTGGAAGAACAAAGCACTGCATTATTCTTACATGAAAGAAAGGTTTGATCTATCCAAAGACCTGGGCAATAGCTCCCTCAAATAGACAGACCCTAAGTACAGAGGTGGGGTATTTTTTGTATATACATTTCTCAGTTACTGCCTAGACATTTTATGTACAATTTGATGTGAGCAAACATGAAATAAGGAATGGATTATAAACTACCCCCCTCCCCGCTTATTAATGGAGGGCACGTTTGTGTTAACTTTTAGTATGCTATGGAGAGTGATATTCTGAGACAAATTGCAATAAGTTATTTAGCTTTTTATCCAGCGGTTTTCCAGTTTGCAATTTCAGCAATCTGGTTGCTAGAGTCTAAACTACCCTAGCAAGAAAAAAAAAGTAGAGAATAAAGTAGCAATAAAAATGAATTTGCAGCCTCACACAGCATTTGTTTTTAGATGGGGTCAGTGCCACCCATTCAAAAGCTGGAAAAAGTCATAAGCAAAAGGCAAGTAATTTTAAAACAAATTATATATATATAAATAATGAAGACCAACTGAAAAGTTGCTTAGAACTAGCCATTCAATAATATACTAAGAGGTAACTTAAAGGGGATATATTATGAAGAAAACAAGAATGTGCCAGTGCTTTAACTCTTAGATATAGAAGAAATGTGCTTTAAGAAGTAGTGTTTTAGGCTGATTTATTGAAAATTTCTGCCCATCTGTTCAACTTCCTACTGCCTCCTTTCCCAGGCTGCGCAGGGGAGCTGGCGGCACTCAGCACACTGCACTGTAGGATAAGAACCAATCAGCAGCTTATCTGCCCTGATAGGAAACTGAAGCCTGTCTTTGCTTGTGTAAACTGCAGGGCTGTGATTGGCTGTCCCCCTCCTACTATACTCCCACCCTTCATTTGAAGCAGGGACCAGAGAACATCTATGGGGAGCTCATATACAGGGGCTTATTTTGAAGACAATATTAATTTACAGCCAAAAGTAAAAGCAGCACCATATAGTATACATTATTGCCTGCAAAATTAGGGTGAACCACCCCTTTAAATCCGTGGGAGGATTTTTTTTCCTTCTTAGAAATAATAGTATCCTGGAAGCAACCCGTGTTTGAAATGAGATACCACAGAAAAGTGAATGGTACAGGCATTTCGCTTCTATCACTATAATATATATGTAAATTCATGACCCTTCCTGTAATAGCTGCCTCTACATGTGTCTTCAAAAATTTTTTTAAAACAAATCAAATGAAAGGAGTTAATGCGACAGAGGGCAAAATCTTGGCACATTACTTCCCATCACACTGAATTCAAAGGTTGCTAGGCAACCAAACAGCAGTCTATATTGAAGGTTAAAATCAGGTTAATAAAAAAAGGCAGGAAAGAAACCATCAGCAGCTAAAGAAAGATAAATGTGTTAATTAGTGTGAAAACCCCATGTGCGATCTCAGATGTCATGCCACTTTTAACCAGGCTAATTGCTGCCACCCACCAACAACTGCAAACAGAGCGGTGAATGACAGACAGAGGCTTCATCAGACCGGGCCTTTCATCCTAGAGATCCTAGCAACAGAAATAAATCCCGCAAACATTTTATATACAGAAACAAATACAAGAAGGCCTTTTATTGACAAATACTGGGATTCACAAGCTAAAAAGTAAGGATTTTTATAGCAAATGCAATGGTTGGGCATCGGTTGCTCCACTAAGGGGGTCAAATAATTATGGAGGATAGAAAATGTGACTTACAGCTGTCGGACCAAGTTATGTTTATTTAGCACGAAAAGTCTTAGTTGCCTTTAATTTGATGATAGGGAATACAGCTCGGATTTGATTTTCTTTGTTTCAACTATGTCACATGCTCAGTGAACCACTGGATTCTAAAAATAAAATGTTTTAGGAGTAAAACAAACAGTCCCTCTACTTTCTAACTGCCAGCTGAAACATATGGTGCCAAGGTATAGGATCTATTGTCTGGAAACCCGTTATCCAGAATGCTCCAAGTTACGGAAAGGCCATCTCTCAGACTCAATTTTATCCACATTTTATTTAAAATGATTTTTTTTCTCTGTAATAATAAAACAGTAGCTTGTACAGGTATAGGATCTGTTATCCAGAATGCTCGGGACCTGGGGTTTTCCGGATAAGGGGTATTTCTGTAATTTGGATCTCCAAACCTTAAAGGGATCCTGTCATCGGAAAACATGTTTTTTTCAAAACGCATCAGTTAATAGTGCTACTCCAGCAGAATTCTGCACTGAAGTCACATGACATGGGGCAGCTGGGAAATTGACAATATGTCTAGCTCCGTGTCAGATTTCAAAATTGAATATAAAAAAATCTGTTTGCTCTTTTGAGAAATGGATTCAGTGCATAATTCTGCTGGAGCAGCACTATTAACGGATTCATTTTGAAAAAATGTTTTTTTTTCCCATGACAGTATCCCTTTAAGTCTACTAAAACATAATTTAAACATTAAATAAACTCAATAGGATTGCTTTGCTTCCAATAAGGATTAATTATATCTTAGTTGGGATCAAGTACAAGGTACTGTTTCATTACTACAAAGAAAAAGGAAATCAATTTTAAAAATGTGAATTATTTGATTATAAAGGAGTCTATGGGAGAAGGCATTTCTGTAATTCGGAGCTCTGGATATCGGGTTTCCGGATAACGGATCCTATTCCTGTACTTGATCCAAACTAAGATATAATTAATCCTTATTGGAAGCAGAACCAGCCTGTTGGGTTGCACATTGTGGCACCAAAAGTGTTACATATTTTGCTACATATGGACAAATAATCCCTTTGTATTTAAACGGAAGGTAGCATTTGTGCACAAAATGATGATGGGTGGGGGCAGAGGATCCTTTTATCCTCTGTTTTGAATGTGATGAAACAACATCATTGCAACCCCATCAGTATCATTATTCTCCCATGTTGGTAAAATCTGGATTACAGAAAGTGGACATTTACCTCCACTGACAACAGCCTCCACAGAAGATGGATAGAAAAGAAGTTCTTTGGATGAAGGAGTCACTGTAATTTTCTCACCCGATCTGCAAAAAAGAAAGTAAGTGAGCTATTTAATAATGAGACAATACAGCAGGCATTTACTAGGCCATTTCCTTTTGGTAAAGTAGAATAACAAAAAATGTAACAAATATATTCAGCATAAACAGACCATGGTGTGTGTGTGTGTGTGTGCGTGCGTGCGTGCGTGCGTGCGTGCACACACACACACAGGAAATAGCGACACTCACAGGACTTTTCTTGATGAAAATACAAATAATTATTTATTGAAGACTCAACGTTTCGATCCCAAACTGGGATCTTCGTTGTTTGTTATGTGTTCTTTTGATGAAGATCCCAGTTTATATATAATACAAGTTCCAATCCCACAAGACCCTAAGTAACTCACATTAAATTGTGCTATTTTGCTAGTTTTAGCTTCTTAAATCAGGCAATAACATATTTTGACTGTCAAAATAGAGATATAGCTTTCAATCTAGGCAATAATGCATGCAGGATTTTATATTTTATCTAGTGAAGATACCTTTAAGAATTGGTAAAACAGCATAAGAGTCTGACAAGAGAGTGTAAGGCACTGCTTATGAAAGTATTCTGCATAAGTTGTCAGTGTTCAGGCCCCACTATATTCTGTGCCTCACCTTGCCCAGTAGGAGAATTCATATGAAAATGGACCTTGCAGTTCATCTACTAACTCCTGAACAGGAGGTTGTGAATCAGCATCTTCTGAATCAGCTTTCTCTCTTTCCAGTCTCCGTGCTTCGATTTCTGCCATCTGCTGTTCCCTACG
Source organism: Xenopus petersii (assembly GCA_038501925.1). NCBI lineage: Eukaryota > Metazoa > Chordata > Amphibia > Anura > Pipidae > Xenopus > Xenopus petersii. The sequence continues at coordinate 36,456,346 of CM076688.1, forward strand.
TGTCTCTTCAACAGACTTCAATGGGCCTAAAACAAGTGCTGGTTCACGGTCTATGGAGGATCTGAACAAAGAAATGTTAGAAATGTTAGTAAGTGGATTACTGCGCATGTGCCAAATTGCTGACCCCAGGCTCTCCTCCTCATTAACATGTCATTATGCAGAGCGGGGAAGTCAGTGCTCCCGGTCTGCAGCATCTCCATCATTATAGTTTTAAAAGCAATCAGGAGTAAGTTTCACAGTATTACAATGCGCACCAAAATATATTGCGCTCCAAATAGTCTCTTGCAGCGCTCCTGATCATACACAGCTGACAGTGTTTCTGCTCGCTCCTGTTCCCTCTCCCCTCTGCTAGCCGGCAGCCTCGAGCGTTGTCATGTGCCAGAGGCAGCAGGGAGAGAGCGCTAAAGAATGTTGGTGACGTCACCCAACCAGGAGACTCGGCTTGTGCAGGAAATACATTTACTTGTGAAAGAAAAGCGACAGCCTGGATTCGCTCAGTGCTAAAACAGAAAGCCTTTGATTTAAGCCAACACGTTTATTAACATTTCCTTCTCCTTTAATGCAATAAGGTGCAGACGGGCTAATTGCTCGCGTGTAAATATATATAAATTTTTGTGGTAGAAGTCACAAAATTTAAATCCCAGTGGAACGGAGAGGAAGCTGCTGCTGCTTTCCCTTACAGATCTGCTCATGCCCCCCCCAAAGAGACGGATTAAAGACACAGGCGACAGGATGGTCTATTAAAATTAACTCTTAAAGAGTCCCATATATCTAGTGATGGGTTGACAGAAATTCTTAAAGGGATACTGTCATGGGAAAACATGTTTTTTTCAAAACGCATCGTTTAATAGTGCTGCTCCAGCAGAATTCTGCACTGAAATCCATTTTTCAAAAGAGCAAACAGATTTTTTTTAAATTCAATTTTGAAATCTGACATGGGGCTAGGCATATTGTCAGTTTCCCAGCTGCCCCCAGTCATGTGACTTGTGCTCTGATAAACTTCAGTCACTCTTTACTGCAAGTTGGAGTGATATCACCCACTCCCCCCCCCAGCAGCCTAACAACAGAACAATGGGAAGATAACCAGATAGCAGCTCCCTACCAAAAGATAACAGCTCCCTGGAAGATCTAAGAACAGCACTCAATAGTAAAAGCCAAGTCCCACTGAGACTGATTTAGTTATATTAAGTAGGAGAAAAAACAGCCTGCCAGAAAGTAGTTCCATCCTAAAGTACAGGCACAAGTCACATGACTGGGGCAGCTGGGAAACTGACAATATGTCCATGTCAGATTTCAAAATTGAATATAAAAAAAAAAATCTCTTTGCTCTTTTGAAAAATGGATTTCAGTGCAGAATTCTGCTCGAGCAGCACTATTAAACGATGTGTTTTGAAAAAAACATGTTTTCCCACGACAGTATCCCTTTCAGATCAGATTCCCACCCATATAACTATACATTAAGGTGCCCAAAAATGAGCAGATAATGGACCAGGTTGCAGTCTGAAATGAACAGGTTTGCTAGGGTATCCTAAGTGACTAAATTTAGCTCAAGAGCCCAAACAAAAGGATCAGCCCAATCTGTCCAAAACAAAGCAAGCAATTTAGCCAAAAAAAGCAATGCATGACAAGCTTTAGGCAACCATTATATCATATTTCTTTAGCGTCAGAGGATTTTTGCCTACCCCAGTAATTGCAGATTATTTCCTTTCAAGACCATATTTTGCTCTGTGCTGACCTCGTCATAAAAAAAACAATGAGTTGTTTTGCCACGGTCACATAAGTTGGTTATGGTCCAGAAGGAAAAATAAATTAGCTTTTTACCCAATAACATACAACATGCATCACAGGCAGTGTCACTATTAGCAATATCAAATGGGTGAAACTGTGGTTATACTCACTTAATGGTGACAGTCACATCCATTAGCTTATCTGCTGTTATTGCCCCAAGGACATGATGTCTTACTGCAGTCAGCGTTAGAATGCTTGGAGATGAACTGGTAAAATAAAAATAGTGCTCCTTTACTTGCTGAATTTCATAGAAGAAAAAGAAATTAAAGGATCATCAAAACTATTTATTGAACATTTAAGGCAGAGTTGTCAGGAAGATGATCAGTGCCCTGTAGAGTTTATATAAAACCATGTCATACAAAAGATGTCTATAAAAGGCTGAGGGACATTAAAAAAAAAAAAAAAAAAAAAAGACCACTTGTAGTTTAACATATAGCTTCACTTGCTCATTATAAAGTACATTATTCAATGGGAAAACAACCTATTTTTAAATAGGCTTCATGTTAAAGAAGTCAAACTGCTTGCTTTCCTTACGTTTTTATTAGATTTTCTTTTTAAATAGGATATCATCAGCAGAGTTATTCTCAATAGGATTTAAAGGAACAGTGTATTTTAACCCCTAGTGGTACACTTCAATTAAGGTTTATTTCAGATATAGGTTCATAGTTTCAGATATTGTTTCACAGCTTACTTAACATATAAAATCTATGTAAGTAAGTTGTCTCTTTTTTTAACAACGATCTTTTAATCAAATTCTCTTTCAAAATCTGTTTGGTCGGGGTCTATTCTGGCTGTGGGGCCAAGTTTTATTGGCATAATCCTCCCTTTCTTTAAATTTAAACATTTGAATTCTTTCTTCATTTCTAAGGGGCTGTGGATTTGTGGCTTTTTAGGGCATACTCAACCTCTTTGTAAGAATATGGCAAGTTTAATCAACAAGGCCACAGTCCCGGTTACCCTGTCCTGCCTACAACGTTGTGGTGTCCCAGGTCATAGCAATCTATCAGGCAGTTAGTTTACGGGACAACTCGACCCTCTATCCAAATTTTCCAGTTTTCATTTATTATTCTACGGATTTTAGCCATTTGGTGTTTTATAACTTACCCCCTATGTATGGTCATTTGGTTTATTTATTTATTTAATTAGGTATTTAAGTAATTTCAAGCATATCAATTTATTTATTGCACCAGCACTTTACACGCATATGAATTGCACTTAAGAAGCCTATTGGATTACTTTTAGTGATAGGTGATCGATCCATCTACTGGGAATAGCCCTTTAAAGGGATCCTGTCATCGGAAAACATGTTTCTTTCAAAACGCATCAGTTAATAGTGCTACTCCAGCAGAATTCTGCACTGAAATCCATTTCTCAAAAGAGCAAACAGTTTTTTTTATATTCAATTTTGAAATCTGACATGGGGCTAGACATATTGTCAATTTCCCAGCTGCCCCTGGTCATGTGACTTGTGCCTGCACTTTAGGAGAGAAATGCTTTCTGGCAGGCTGCTGTTTTTCCTTCTCAATGTAACTGAATGTGTCTCAGTGGGACATGGGATTTTACTATTGAGTGTTGTTCTTAGATCTACCAGGCAGCTGTTATCTTGTGTTAGGGAGCTGTTATCTGGTTACCTTCCCATTGTTCTTTTGTTTGGCTGCTGGGGGGTAAAAGGGAGGGGGTGATATCACTCCAACTTGCAGTACAGCAGTAAAGAGTGATATCAGCCTGTGACCCGGGTATCTATTAGGATAATGAATTAACACACTCCCTAATTGCCACTTTATTTTATTATGAATTAGTAACTTAGAGTATAATTAATTTATTGCATTGTGTATTGGTTCAACCATATTATAAACTTATACATTGACAAGTTGAAAAAACATAACTTTTGCTTCATCCAGTTTTTGTTAATTAGGACACCTTGCCCCATATGAACTTGAAATCCCCCTTTTAGTTAGGCAGGGTTCTTTCCTCTTCGCATTTACATATAAAAATCTATGTCTAACTATGTTATATGCTGCATTTAATAGGATTTTTTTTCTTGCTGCTCGACATTTACATTTGTTTCACAGAATGCACATTACTGGTCATTGCCGTAATGAACAATTAAGGGGCATTTGTTACAAGTTAAAAACATTTCTGGTGTTATAGGCTATACACTTACGTATCATATGTGTAGTATGCGTGTTCAAAACGATGACATGACCTTGGGGTGACTTTGTAAACACCTGGAATAGAAGAAAGCCGTGAATATGATTTATACTCATTGTTGCTAATGAAATAATGTCCTTAAACAATAGTGATTGTCCAACTGTACAATGCCCCCCACTTTGTCTCTGCATTTTGTGTCATGGAGATAAATCAAGGAAAAACAAAAATACAAGGACATAAAGACTTGGGTCTAAAAAAAAATCAGGCATCAGAGAGCATGATAGAGAGCAGGAGATACATGTAGTTTATTTTTCCAGGGCCATGGTGGTCTTAGACTAGGGCCACACAACATGGCCTGCGTTTATCCGCTGCACTGCTGCTCCTCTTCTGCTGTGCTGCCTGCACCCGGAATCATTATTTCCATGCAGATGCAGACTTTGACGCCAAAATGCAAGATTTTGTATTTCATGCCAAATTGTCATGCCCACAGCATAGCATAGAAGGAAAGAACAGCAGTGGGGCCGGGGCAGGTGGAGAATCCGTGTCATGTGACCACAGCCTTATGAGCCACCTTGGGGTGCAGGGTACTCTTGCACATCTAGTTCACTACTCCCAATGGACATCTCTACTGTCCTTATTTGAAGGCAGAAAGCCAACAAGGAGGATGTTTAGGGGCTTTAGTTGGGAAAGACCGATTAAAACAGATTAACAAAAACATAATTATTTATAGTTATATAACTGATAAAAAAAAAAAAACACTGAAATTGATCAGCATCAACAATATGTATGATATTAAGAACATAATAGAATTAATACAATTACCTGGCTTTGAGAGGCAGAATCTATTGACCCCTTTTGATAAGTTATATACACCAACGTGTTCTGGTCCATTTCCATCCTGGTAAAATTCCTGGGTAAAAACATACAAAACTAAGGATTAGGGATATTTACATCATGAGCTTCCCATAATTAGAGGGAAGATCTTATTTTAAGATACTATTGCCATACTGGGAGGGAGATTTCAGATATTAAAGAATAAATCATAATAATAATAAATCAGTACCTTGTACTTGATCCAAACTAAGATATAATTAATCCTTATTGGAAGCAAAACCAGCTTATTGGGTTTATTTAATGTTTTAATGATTTCCTAGAAGTATTTAAGGTAGGACTATCCAAATTACAGAAAGATATGTTATCCGGAAAAGTCCCGAGCATTCTGGATAACAGGTCCCATACCTGTAGAGTGCCTCTCTGTACGTTACTTTTAAGCAGTAGTTCTGCTTCACAAACATATGTATGACAAGCACCTGCATGCAATTGAAGATGACGTCAATATGCCCAATTTAAAGCATTTTGCCACCACTTCTGGGGCTGTAATAAAGTGTGGGCCACAAAATACTTTAATGTACATGTGACATCTCAGGTCACTATTGTCATTACTGTAAAATTAAGAACATTTTGTAAAAGTAAAAAGTAAAACATATTTGAAGTTTAACTTTAATTGAATTACTTAGAATTGTAATGACTAATTGTATCTATAAAAGATGCCAATTACTGTAAACCTTCAAACAAAACTCAAGATTAACCATTTCTGCTACCTGGCAGCAATCCTCTAGTAGTTAGTCAGTCTCAAAAGCACATTTCAGTTTCAGACACACTAGCCAAATATGAGTGATGAATACATAAAACGTGGGCAAACGTGATGCCATATTGGGTACCATAAATATTCAATATTGAAATTGGCTATAAATGCTAAACTATTTACGACTGTGTGTCCCCTACAGATATGTATGAAAGAGCATGTGGACCAGTCCTTTTCCATTAAACAGGTCTGGTGAAAGCAACTCAGCTGTATTGTTGTACTTCCAGCACATAATCATGTTGGGTAGGAGTAAGTAGTGCAGAAACACCTTGCTCTCAAACACAGGGAATAAATGAATGGTCTCTTTGCTAGCTACCCATTATGTACTAAGGTTGATGTGACTAGCTTCCAAAATGCACAATTATACATACAAGCATTTCCGAAGTTGTGTGGGGGGGAGGAGGGTGACATGTTTTTTTGGAACTCAGTGTGTTTAATAATGTAGAATTAATTCTGAAAGAAAAAAAAAAGTGCTTTGTTCCACTCACCAGTGTAATTGCGTGTGAAAGGGAACATCGTAGCATGTAACCAGTCTGCCGGAACTCTACACCAACAATGTCCGCTTCTACTACTTCAAACTCTAGCGATTTATTTTTCCAGCACCAGTCTTCCTGAACGATGCTCACTAAATGTTACACAGACGACAAAGAGACAGTAAGAGAGTAATCATTTGTTATACAGTTAATGCACAGAAAGGTATCCAGAAATCATCGGAAGTAGATTCACAGCGCAGGCAGTCAGCTGGAAAACCAACTGAACCGGTGAGACAGAATAGTCTGCACACTACCATCAGATGATTGGAGGAAGAAAGTGCTGAATGTGTTAAAACAGGGGTGTCCAAAAGGTAGATCGGGATCTACCAGTAGACTTTTAGTTGGTGATCAGTAGATCTCAAGACACTGTCAACAAAGAGCTTGTCTAAATCACCCTCCTATTTCATGCTTTTCATTCAGCTATTTCTTAGGTTAAGGTTACATAAGAAATAGTCGTTTGTTAAATATAGCAATATAAATTCTCATAAATCAATATTTAAGTAATATTTTCCATGGAACAGAAGGCTAACAAAGTTTTTATGGATGTAGATCATAGATCACTAAAAGTAGACCCCGCATTAGTAAAGTATGGGCACTCCTGTGTTAAAAATATAAATATATAAATCAGAAATTGGGAAACACAGCATTTAAAATAAACACACATATAAATAACAGCTGCCAATCAGACCAATACAAATGGGTTCTCCTGTCGGTATAAATATTGCCAGTGGTAACAAGACAACAGCTGAGCAGACTGAATTTGCATCTTACATGCACATGTACAGGACAAAAATGACTACTTACTCAACCAGTATTTGTCTGGAGATTAGCCCGATGTTTATATGGTGGATATAAAATCTCATAAGGTCAGGACCATATGAGGTTGTTGCTGTGTACTCTGTTCCATATAGAGATTTATCTCCAGAACAATGTATTGTTCCCAAGGGAATCTTAGGACTCCACTGTTTCTGGTTGCTTCATTTTACCTGACCAGTTTCTAGGAATTTAATTGGGTGCTTTGCCACATGTGACCGGAGCAGGCCAAAGTTGGTTTCAATGTTAAACAGAACAAATCTATGCAATGAATTAGGGTGTGCAGAAGACTTATATTTTGCAAAGGTACAAAATACGACAAGGCTGTCCGTGCAACTAAAAAGTTATTTTTAAACTGAAGTCATTACATATACTGTATATAACATACCTTTATACTTTCCAGGTAAAACATTCTCAAAATTAAAAGGCACGTTGTCAGTCTTCCCAGAAACCAACACACTGTGTTTATCTCTCTGGCGAGTAGTAGACTGTAATATCACAGTCAGGTCACCACACGTATCTAAGGAACAAAAGAAATGATATGAAAGCTATAAGCATAAGCGCTGCTCAGAGCAGGTGCGTGCAATAAGCAGGTCCTGGCTGTGCTGGAATGCAAAGCATAAATTGCATATGAATAAACTAGGAGAGAGCCATCACGGACGATTACATCTTTATAACAGTACAGTGATATAAACAGAGCAGCTGGCACAATTGGGAAGTACAGATGGGACTGACAACTATATCCACGGTTTGCTAGTCTGCATGAGTCAAATGGCCTGCGGAGGTTTATGATGGACTCACACACTAATATACAATCGAGTTGCAATCATTTTAGTTATCTGTAATAATTTTATTTCGTAGAATATAAATATGGCAAATTGGGTGTTTTGACCAGGCTACTTTTCCTATGGAAAACAGCTGCACCACAGGACAGAGACTACGACTTTTAAAAGGCATACTGACATGGGAATTCTTTTTTCAAAATGCCTCAGTTAATAGTGCTGCTCCAGCAGAATTCTGCACTGAAACCCATTTCTCAAAAGAGCAAACAGTTTTTTTTTGAAATATGACATGGGGCTAGGCATGTTTTCCAGCTGCCCCCAGTCATGTGACTTGTGCTCTGATAAACTTCAGTCACTCTTTACTGCAAGTTGGTGTGATATCACCCCCCCCAGCAGCCTCACAACAGAACAATGGGAAGGTAACCAGATAGCAGCTCTCTAACACAACATAACAGCTGCCTGGTAGATCAGAAATCCTGATTCCACTGCGACACAATTACATTGAGTAGTTGCAAACAACAGCCTGCCAGAAAGCAGTTCTATCCTAAAGTGCTGGCTCTTTCTGAAATCACATGGCCAGGCAAAATGACCTGAGATGGCTGCCTACACACCAATATTACAACTAAAAAAAAAAATACACTTGCTGGTTCAGGAATGAAATTTTATATTTTAGAGTGAGTTATTTGCAGTGTAAACATTGTAATTTAGAAATAAAAACATCATCATAAAAATCACGGCAGAATCACTTTAAAGAAACAATAAAGATTTCGATCTACATACCCAAGCAATATATTTTGCCAGAAACAGATGCCATGAACTGTGAGAAAGAAACATCCATGACAGGTTTGTCTACCACAGTGACAGAAAATACTGCTGGTTTAATTGCTAGGCCTGCTCTGGCATCATGTTCCGGGACAGTAACCTGCAAGGCACAATGGTAGAAGGATACATTTCAGTAGTACTACATACATCACAATATAATAACATTTCACTGAATTTTACTCAAACAAAAATAAAAGTCAACAGAGCTGGGGGGTTTTGTACTATTTAGTGCCCTGTAAACCCTTTCAAATGTAGAAGAGGCAAGTAAATGAGGTACCTGTAAGTCATAAGATCCGCTTCTAGCCTGAAAGCAAAAGTTTCCTTGAGAGTCAGATTCTGTGGTAAAAACTGAACCCCTTTCCTTGTCTTGCGGTGTTAGTGTCATTTTATATTTACTCATCTGTCTGACATTTTCTGGAAAATGTGTAATAGAAATCCGCCCGCATACGCTGAACCTATATTTAAAAAAAAAACAACACGTGATGACAGTTGGTGTGAAATGATGAACTTCCATATTAAAAATTCAAGACATTTCTAAAGGGCCATGCATAATAACATTAAGTTTACATTTATTAAACCTCAATTTTTTTCTGGTGTTTTTAAAAATAAAAAAAAAAATAAAAAGATTTATTATACCCCAAAGCTGCTGAAAATACTCTAGCTAAAACCTGTCGAGGTCACGTAGAAGTCAGTGGCAGATTGACATGATCTGCGCAAGTTTTAGTTCTATAATGCGATAAATTTGAGTGGTCACTCAACGAGCATTCAACACAGTTGCGTTTTTGTCACGTCAATTCGAAAAAGTTGCACGATTTTGTTGAAACACTTTTTTGAGAAGAATTATCAGTAAATGAAGGGGATTCAGGTTTAGGATTTTGAGTGAGGAAAAAGTTGAGTTTTAGTAAATGCCCCCCTAAAAGTTAGCACAGTGACTTTCTGTTGGCCGAGGGTTGGGATGAGGTAAAGGGAAAGCAACCCAACGTTCATTAAAAATACATGTATTGTTTCTTAGCACTTAAACAACGTTGAAATTTATGTCCATTAAAAATGTTATACCTGCTTTGAGATACACAGTAGTGTTCTGCACCTTTCCCTTCTCTCAGGTACAACAATTTGCAGACATACATTACAAAGATGTTAATTTACTGCAAGGAATCTATAATTAAATTTTTTCAAAATTGACTGTACATCCCCTTTAATATCCTATAGATATTACTACCGAGATAAAGTTCCAAACACTCTGCATTAGTGCCAATTATTCTTACCTTGCTGCTATTATATCAGCAAGCTGAGGTGTGTTTGGTGCAATCTTTACCGTCAGAGTATCAAAGTAAATATGTTCTTTCTGAGCTTCTATACTGTAAGTGCCAGCGGTCATGTTTTCCAGGCGGAAGGATCCATCAGCATTAGTTGTAACTGGAATGCAAATATATTTCTGTATATTAAACACTGATTCTTATAATAGAGGAAATGCCATGCTAATTGTGTATCTCTGTGCCTTTTGTGTGGCTGGTTTTCACAATGACATACACCCCTCAATCACTCTCTCCTGCATCTTATAGAGTAGACTGATATGTGTAACAGAGAAAGCAAGAGTGAAACAAAGAGCAAGAAAACAAAAAAAATGAGTGAAGGAAAGAGCAAAGAAACATTTAAAAAAAAAAACAGCAAGAATGAAAAATAAATAAAGTGTGACAGACAGTGAAAGCAAAAAAGGGTAAGAGAAAGAAAAAAGTGAGAACAAACTTGAGGACGAGTGCAAGAAAGTGAATGCAAAAAAAGGGGAAAAGAAAGAAAAAGTGAGGACAAAATAAGGGAAGAGTGAATGATATAAAAAGAGAGTGAAAGCAAGAAAGTGAGTGCAAACAAAAGAAAAAGTGAAAGGAAAGCTTTATTTGCAGGTGCTGCCAAAGGACCATATAGTGGTTAAGTGACTACTTTTTACACATGCAGTCAGTCAAGCCAACACACAAGCACAGCATGAGTAACACAGGGGTTAGCGTGCGTCTTACCTTTCATCTGATTGTTGAGAGTAACAATAACGTCTGGAACTCCATCCCCTTCAGGACCATTTAAAACCCGTCCAGTCACAGAGAAGCCCATAACATGGAAAACAGGCTAACAACAAAGAAAAACAGCCAATATATATTCATCCTGACAACATAGGAACAGAAAAACGGACAGCACTTACATAGAAGAGCAGGACTATAACTCACGTTAGCATTCTGGGAACCAGACAGAGCAGTAAAATGGAACCCATACACCAACATATGCATTGAACTATAACAACACACTGCTCGTTTCCATATGGTTCTTGACATAGTGACAGTATATTGATCGGGCAGGGTAAAAACTCCCATTGGATTGCAGCCACATCTGTTCATTGATGCTGTCCCGCGATCCAACCGCCCGTATTGGCAGCATTATGATCCGATCGTTGGGCCCTGGGGCCCACGATCAGATAAGCCCGATATCGCCCACCTCAGTGGGTATATCGGGGAGATATCTGCTCATTTGGCGATCTCCCTGTGTATGGCTACCTTAAGAGATATCTGTCAGGAAGGCATTTGGGGAGGGCATACATGGGCATAAAAGTTGCCAAAATGGTTAGAAGAGCCAAAGTAAGTGTATATCTATTCTAGGTGCTTCACCACACACATCTAATGTGAGAATGGTTAAGAACACCAAAACCCTGTAAAGATAGATGCCTATATAAGTAGTAAGAATATCTCTTAGATCAGTCCATCAGACAATCTATTTTGTTTTATGCCTGACACTTGTTTTTATTGCTATAAGTAGAAGATAGAAGTCACAAACGGAGTATGGCTTTACCTCTAATTTTAAGCTATCATGTTCCACAGTAAAATCCAGCCTGGACGGAGCAACATCAAACGTAATTCTTTCTCCCCTGTAATAGGGAATCTGGAGAAGAGGATAATGAAATACATCATACTATAGACTACAAATCATATTGTAGATTTACAGATATAGTATACTGTGCAAATAATTTTGCCAATTTTAACCAACGAATATGCTTTTCACTTTTCATATAAATGTGAAGCATTTGGGCACAAAATGTACAGTCATATGAAAAAGTTTGGGAATCCCTCTCAGCCTGCATAATAATTGACTCCACTTTCAACAAAAAAGAGAACAGTGGTATATCTCTGGGGTGTTTTCTGAACAAAGATTTTTAGTGAAGCAGTATTCAGTTTTATGAAATTAAATCGAATGTGAAAAATTTGGGTACGCTTGTAATTTGGGTACCCTTGTAATTTAGCTAATCTGAATGCATGTAACTGCTCAATACTGATAAATGGCAACACCAAACTGGTTAAGCCTTGAACTTCATAGGCAGGTGTGTCCAATCATGAGATAAAGGTATTTAAGGTGGCCAATTGCAAGTTGTGTTTCACTCTCTTCTGAAGAGTGACAGCATGGAATCCTCAAAGCAACTCTCAAAAGATCTGAAAACAAATAATTGTTCAGTATCATGGTTTAGGGGGTAAGCTACAAAAAGCTCAGAGGTTTAAACTGTCAGTTTCAACTGTAAGAAAGGTAATCAGGAAATGTAAGGCCACAGGCACAGTTGCTGTAAAACTCAGGCCAGCAGGCCAAGAAAAAAACAGGGGCGGCATATGCGGAGGATTGTGAGAATGGTTACAGACAACCTAAAGATCACCTCCAAAGACCTGCAAGAACATGTTGCTGCAGATGGTGTTTCTGTACATCAATTCAATGCAATTTGCCCAAAGAATATCTGTATGGCAGGGTGATGAGAAAGAAGCCCTGCACTCACGCCACAAACAGAGCCGCTTGTTGGATGCGAAAGCTCATTTAGACAAGCCACTTGTCATTTTGGAACAAAGCACAAAAATGTAGTTATTTGGTCATAGCGGAAGAAGACAAACACTGCATTCCAAGAAAAACACCTGCTACCTACTGTCAACTTTGGTGGAGGTTTCATCATGCTGTGGGGCTGTGTGGCTAGTTCAGGGACTGGGGCTCTTGTTAAAGTCGAGAGGTGCAGGTAACTGGGGGTAACTGGAAGGTGCAGGTAATTGGGGGTAACTGGAAGGTGCAGGTAACTGGAAGGTGCAGGTAACTGGGGGTAACTGGAAGGTGCAGGTAACTGGAAGGTGCAGGTAACTGGAAGGTGCAGGTAACTGGAAGGTGCAGGTAACTGGAAGGTGCAGGTAACTGTATGGCTAAACAGATGAGTGTAATGTATAGAAAAGACTTATCCACGGTCATACTGGGACACGCAACTACACGCAACTACATGAACAGGTTCTCACCCCCAGCTCATGATGACCCGCAGTGCCCCCAGGTGCCCACGATAGGCTGCCCATAGAGTCGGGGTCATGTCATCCTCGTCCGGCAAGTTCAGATCCCTCCGAGTCGCCTCTTTTAACAGGTCCAGGAATCCATCCCTGGCGGCCTGGTGATAGTGCCGTCCATCCTGCCCATTGAACGCATCCTGGGAGGTGACCCATCCCTCAGCCACCTGTCTCCATTAGTGGCCTTTCCCACCTGCTTTTTTTCTTGGTCCCGAGCTCACACCCCTAATCTGTCTTAGGCGACCCCTGTGAAAGGGTCATTTGACCCCCAAAGGGGTCGCGACCCACAGGTTGAGAACCGCTGCCATAAGGCATGTTATATATTAAAATGAAGTTGCTACTTTAAAAGCTCAGCCAACGATAAACAAAACTCCAAAGAATTAAGAGGGGTTCCCAAACTTTTTCATATGACTGTATCTGCAAAATAGCGTATAATTAAATATGCCCTCTAGTGGACAAATAAATAAATGCCTTAGACTGCTTAGACCTGACATGCATGTACGCCTCAACTTATAGAAAGAAAAAAAGAATTCTTGCTCTGCTTAAAAAACAAACAAAAAATAAATAAAAAAACAGAAGACAATTTGCTCAGTCCTTGGTGCACCAAAATTGGCTCTTTGTAGGCAGTAACAATAAATAGTTGCTGTAAAAGAACAGAACTGCAGATTAAAATTCCACGGATAGCGATGCAGTACTCAAAAGCATCACAGTTAAGCCAATAGCTATCTCTGGGTACAGGACTACTGTGAGAGAGACTTTAAACAAATGTCTTACGGATCGTGGCCACGTAATAGACCAATCTTGTGATCAAAGCTGCCAGGGATACAATGGAATTCAAACACTAATGTTTAGAAAGTAACCAAGGGCAGGAGAATAAAAGCAGCAGTCACCGTATGACTACTATGGGGATCCAGGAGGAATAAGGGTCCCAGACATATAACAAAGCAGTTACATAAAAAAATAAAAACCTTGTTCCTTAAGTTAAGGGGGGTGCTCAAATGATACCAAAGAGCAGCCCAGTAACTTCTAGTTACGTCACTGCCTAGAGGCTCATTATAAACATCACAGAAGGTTGATTATTCACACCACGAAATCCAGACAAAATGGAAGCATAACCCCCACCCCCCTCCAAATGATGTAAACCTTATTTCAGAGTCACGTAATTAATGCAGGCCCTTAACAGGTTGTTCGATTGAGAAAGCTTCAAGCGCCCACCTCCTGCGTGGATAAGTAGCTAAATCTTAGCTGAAAAGCAGATGGTTCATTAAACAATTGCTGAGAGCAGCATATGTACAGGCAGATAAACAGCAAACTGTTCAGGAAAAGTATCTCTACTCACCACAATGTAATCCCCACTTGGTAATGACAGGAAGGTAAAAGAGCCGTCCTCTTGGGATGTGACATGGCACAAATATGATAAATACTCATCTCTTCCTTGAAAACCTTCAACTGGGGACAGATCACAGCCCAAGATATCCTAAAGGGAAGAAACGAATTGTGTGCAGGAAAATTATAATGAAAGGAAGAAAGACTTCAAAAGGCTAATCACGTAACATTTTACATAGAAATATAACCACTTGGGTGGTCTCTAATACTCAGCAAAGTTGCCAAGGATTTACAAAGGATTAAATGTCTTTAAACCGGTACACACGGTACTCCCTATAAACAATCTTATCTTCTCACACACATACATATAATAATTCAATGCACTATTCTGTACTCCCTTTCTAACCTGGAATTTAAAAATCAATAAATTTGGATGCTGGGTCAGAGATAACGGACAACCAGATGTTAGATCCCTTGTTATGCTAGATCCCATGTTATTAAGTTTTTATTTTTGTTTTAAATTTAAAAATTTACAAAACCAACAGAAAACAGAGAGGAAAGAAGAGAGAGGGCAGGGAGGTGAGGTGAAATAAGAGTACATGTCGTCATATACATTATATGAGTTTAGAGATGTACTTAAATAGTTTGGATATTTAGCCAGGTACCCCAAATAGCTTCAAATTTTCCTGGCAACCTCTAGCCAGATAGGTCAGTTTCTGGTTTGAGAGAGAGTCATTTATCAGTTTTTGCCAATACTGTATTGCAGGGGGTTGAGGGATTTTGTATAGAAGCGGTAACACACTCTGGAGTAGGAGTGAAGCTCCAGATCCCCTGTTAACCACCAGAATCTCTGGGTTACCAGACAGGACCAGAATATATGGAACATAGTGTCAGTTTCAACTCTGCATTTGGGGCATTGATCTGGTACTGTTCCATAAATGTTTGCCAGACAATAAGGGGTTAAATAGACTCTGTTTAGGAATTGTATTTTTATGGACCTGCCCCCCATAGAGATGGATAGTGACAAGCAGAGCATCCTTCCATTTTTCTTCATCCAGGTCAGGGATATCTCTTTGCCATGTGTCCATAACTCTCTCAAGAGGAGATGGGCCGGTGGTAGACAGTATAGTATATAACCAGGATAGGGGTTTTGTCAGGTTTAGCCTGTATAAATAGGTCTCAAGTGTTGTAGCCTCTAGGTTTACAGGTCTTACTGGAAACATAGAAAGCGTGGCGTACTTGCAAATACCTAAATAGCATATCTGGGTGGGGGTTGACTACCTGTCGTATTGTGTCATACGTTTTGCATTCACTCTCAGAGACAATATCCCCAAGAGTTTGTCCATCTGGCTATGTAAGTGAAAGTGGAGGAGGTAAGTATTGCCCCACAGTGGAGTATGCGGGTGACCAGGCGGTAGAGGCACCCCGGACTAGTTTTTGAGATTTCTGAAAGACTTGTACCACCGTATGCATAGGAATAGTGGTGACATAATGGGATGAGACACCTGGGTAGGGGAGTTTAGCAAGAGCCTCAAGGAAGCCTATTACCGCAGCCTCTAAGACCACTGCTGAGTTACTCAAGTCAGGAACCAACCACAAATAGGCATACACCAGCTGGGCAGCAAGAAAATAAAGTTTAATATTGGGTAATGCTAGACCTCCTCTAAAAGAAGGTGCCTGGAATACCCTAAAATGTAATCTTTGGTGTTCCCCTGCCCACAGGAAGCCCCTAATTATTTTATCAACTCCAGTGAACCATTGAGCTCGGGGGGTTATGGGACAATTAAGGAGAACATATATAAATTTGGGGAAAAAAATAATTTTTGTTAATGTCATGTTATCATTGATGTTATTCATCTTCCATTCATTCAAACCAGTTCTGGTTGCTATGATAAGTGGGAAACTAGCAAGCAGACTGTTTAACTTCCAGAGAGGAGGGATGCAGGACAAAGAACCATATAATGAACAAAACACCATTAAAAACATGTTATTGTTCTGTGAAATGTATGAAGAATTATTTAGCTGAGATAAGCAATACAAAATCAATTGTTTGTATATATTCAGATATGTATCAGAATAAAGTCTGCATTTTACGGTTTAAGAGGAATAAATAGAATGTAAGCCCATTTACAATATATAAATACACATTTAGATAAATGTTGTACCTCACTTTTTGTTGTTGTAGAAAAAAGCAAAAACATTACACCCTTCATTGGTTCTCCATCACTGCGAACAGACCCGGAGACATCATAACCAGCAACTAGAAGTGGATTAGCAGCCTGTGCATTGGAATTGGTTACTTGCACCATAGTTGTTGCCTAAAGTACAATGGAAGGAGTTAACGAAAAGACTAATATATCAAAACACGATTTGGATTGATGAAGCATTTTCAGAATTTTTGCCAGACCAAAACATGCAGCAAATGCATTCTGAAGGGTCTAAGCACAATAAGCACCACAACTTTATTAAGCTGAAAAACACAACAACAGGCTTTCCCAGTGGTAGCATTTCAGCACTGTATTTTTCTTACACTTCCCTTAAAGAACCAGATGGAGTATACAAAAGACTTACCTGTTTTAGTGTCCAGGTGGGGTGAGATGCAAAGATTTCATATTCACCTGGGAGCACCTTAGTGAAAGCAAATCTTGGGGAAAACAAAAAAAAGAAAAAACAAAGACTGGGTTAGAGGAACTGATCATCATACAATCTTATCAAGTTTAGCAATGGAGATTTGGGCTGCACAAGGAGGCTGTCCCCTATTCGGCCCATGATGGCCAGTGATAATGTAGTATAGATCAGTAAGGATCATTGTCTTCTAATAATGTGGTGAACATGACGAGGAAGAAGAGAGGAGTCACCTCGCACACCCTGGCCGTCCAAATCTCGTGACACCTGGTGCTCGATGAAGGAGGTATTGGCAGCCTCCACAACAGTCAGAGAAGAGAAAATCACCGGCACAACAGTATATTTCTAGCAGGGAAACCCTTGCTCGTTTATTTGCGGATGCAACGTTTCGGGGCGTAACCCGGGGTTACGCCCCGAAACGTTGCATCCGCAAATAAACGAGCAAGGGTTTCCCTGCTAGAAATATCCTGTTGTGCCGGTGATTTTCTCTTCTCGAACATGACGAGGAATCTTGAAACAAAATTATCCATGTGGAAAAATGATAAAACCAGTAACCAAATTCATTTAAACTTACTTTCCTCCCTCTTGAGTAACTGTAGTCTGTAAATTTACACTGGTCCCTGCTCTCCTCATAGCGACCTGAACTCCAACAGGACCCATATTTTGATGTCTGCTGAGCACCTGAAAGACATATTATCAAAGATGTATGAAATGCAAACATATACAGTATTGCTGCCCTGTACAATAAATGGCTATTTACATGGAACATACAGATTTAAACACAAAACTGCCAATAACCAATAGAGAAAATCACTTATTTTAGCAATATTGGATGTCTTAATTTGGGGTGAAAGAATTGTACAAAATCATAGAAATTACTCTTGCAATGTTCTCTCTAAGATCAACTAAAATCACTGGGAGATTGCATTGGAATAAAATTGGATGTTCTCTCTTCTTCTGTCATTTCCATACTTTAATATCCAAACTTCAACCTAGGAAAACTTTTCCTTTCAAGCCAGCCAGATTGCACAATTTATGTGACCCAAACTTTAGCCTGTACACAACCTACATTCCTAGTTTCTCTGGAATTATACCATTTGTTTCAAATGATACTATTTCTATCATGTTTATATGTAGTTGTGAGTTATATTGGTGAGGTTTTGATTCGGTTTGTTGTGTTTGATCCAATTGCTATCTAATGAGCTGTTTACTCACAATAATTCATATGGGCCTGTGCGCTCACGCTCTCTCTCTCACACACTCTCTCACACACTCTCTCACACACTCTCTCACACACACTCTCACACACACTCTCACACACACTCTCACACACACTCTCACACACACTCTCACACACACTCTCTCTCACACACACTCTCTCACACACTCTCTCACACACTCTCTCTCGCTCATGCTCGCTCGTGCCCTCGCTCGCTCTCGCTCGATCTTGCCCTCTCTCGCTCTCTTTGACTGGTTCAATTACTGGGAGCCATGTGGCTCGATCAGTGGAGGAGTCCTGCCTTCCCTGGGTCCTGATGGTTTTAAGGGTTAGGATGTATTGTTAATGATTATATTTAAATTAATACCTATATGGTTTTATTTCTCCATGTGAATGATTTCTTTAGACAACTATTTAACCTGGGTGGCTACTAGCTCCTCAAGTCAGATGTTGTTTGTGTTTGTTCATGCTATAAAGTTGGAACAAAAATATTTTTATACCTCCTTACTTACTACAGCAAGGACAGTTTGCAGACAGTTTGCTATTTATGCAGCTCCGTTACCAACATGTACAATGCACTGTGTTATCATTACAGCGAGAAAGGAAAGTGTTAAACCAATAGAATAAATAGAAAACATAATAAAGATTTCCTTTCTGTAATATGGAGATGGGTTTCCTGCTAACAGATCCCATACCTGTATCAAACTTTGTGACTGAAATTGGATGACTTAAAATAGGAAAAACCATCAGAAAAATGGCATTATTTCTGACATTACCTTTCCATTCACAGAAAATCCAGTGAAAACAAAATTGACATCTTCTCCTTTCGTACAAATATCTGTAACCCCATCTACATGAAGTGGGACACTTGTTGGTTCTGCAGAAACATACACACACACTAGAGTTATATTATATATTTATATACATATATTATACAGAAACATAACAAAATAAAATAAATTCTTCTGAAAATGAAACAAAGCATGCACAAGCCTCTCTGAAAGTATAAAACATGCACACTGAAAGATGATATGAATACTACCAAAGATATGTAAGCTATTACCAAAAGTTAAATATAATGGAGGTTTGAAACTCCTATTTTACTTAGGGATGCACCGAATTTGGGATTCTGGAGAATCACTGAATCCTTGGTGAAAGATTCGGCTGAATACTTATTTCCCTACCCGCCCCTAATTTACATATGCAAATTAGGATTCGGTTCGGCCAGACACAAGGATTAGGCCGAATGCAAATCCTGCTAAAAAAAAGCAGAATTCTGGCCCATCCCAAATACATCAGTGCATTCCTAATTCTAATAATACACATTTATTTTATTATATATTTATATTTATATGTGTTTTAGTTGTTTAGCTGTTTGTTTTGCTCTTGTGGGCATGGTGCTCTTTCCCTACTGAATCATTATGCTGCTTTCATGTGCCCTTTTCCACAGTGCTGTAAAATATGTTATCATATAATAAATGTAAAAAATTTCTCCAGACTTATGGCACACAGGGTAATTGTCGGGCATTCTGCCTGCTGTGTTTTGAACTGCCTACAAGTGCAGCATTAGGAATCCTGAAATTGCTAATGGGAATCACATGAAAGCACCAGTCTTCTCATTTAAATCCAATGTTATGCTTGGGAGAATCACATGCAAAACTGTCACCACTAGTGCTTTCAAGTAATGGCCACGGACTACAATTCCACATATGCTGTTAGCCTACATACACTGGAGATAAGCAATATTATATATATTTATCTGGAGGTTTTCTTAAAGGGATACGGTCATGGGAAAAAAAATTCAAAATACATCAGTTAATAGTCCTGCTCCAACAGAATTCTGCACGGATATTGTTTTCTCAAAAGAGACAAATTTTGAAATCTGACATGGGGCTAGACACATTTCCCAGCTGTCCCAAGTCATGTGACTTGTGCTCTGATAAACTTCAGTCACTCTTTACTGCTGTACTGCAAGTTGGAGTGATATCACCCCCTCCCTTTCCCTCAGCAGCCTAACAACAGAACAATGTGAAGTTATCTTTTGTTAAGAGCTGCTATCTGGTTAACAGCTGCCTGGTAAATCTAAGAACAACACTCAATAGTAACATCCAGATCCTACTGCGACACGTTCAGTTACATTGAGTAGGAGAAACAACAGCCTGCCAGAAAGCAGTTCCATTCTAAAGTGCTGGCTCTTTTTGAAAGCACATGACCAGGCAAAATGACCTGAGATGGCTGCCTATGCACCAATATTACAACTAAAAAAAAAAAAATACACTTGCTGGTTCAGGAATTAAATTTTATATTGCAGAGTGAATAACGTGCAGTGTAAACAGTGTAATTTAGAAATAAGAACTACATCATAAAAATCATGACAGAATCCATTTAAGCTGTTGTTGACCTTAATCTGCCAGTGGGCACCACTAGTAAAAGGTTGCAATTCAAGCAGCACATGCTAGCAATCATTATCACAGAAGCGAAGATTTCCCACAGCACCCAGGGCATATACAGCCCCATGGCATTTCTTGATTACATCTAACGAATGCAAATAGGAGAAGCTTGGGAATGTAAAACACAGACACACACAGTACTGTGGGGATTTGCAAGCAGCTATAAGTACCAAGCAACTACTTACCAAAACTCCACCCTAGGGGAGGCTCAATCTTAAGAACAAAATCCCCCTGGGAGAAAATAAAAGACATTACATTAAGAGACTAATCAGTTACTCAGAATGCTTTTTATTTCACTTTTTAAATACAACAGTCATGACCACGATATTCAGGTAGAAAAGCACAGGCCAGACACAGCAATCACCTTGGTCATGTCAAAAAGAACTGCAGTTAAGCACAGTCAGTTGATTTCCTTTCAGATGAATGGAAAATGGATGGTATCCAGTTAGGTAAGTCTCATTGTGAGGGGAAGAGATTCCAACCAACAGTAAGCCTTGGACTAGTCTGCCCAAAATGTAGGGACAATAAGTGGGGCCTCCTAACTAAGCAATGCAACCAAAATGCCTTGTGGTAGGAGCAGTGCTATTGATAAAAGGGGAACTATCGCAAAAATGAAAAGTTAACATAAGCTTCATCATATTGAAATACGGAAATAAATACAAACAATTAAACATTCTGAACTGTTTCTGAAATATTCAAGTTTATCTTCACTGTCCCCCTCTCAGCATCTGCCTCTCTTGATTCTCACTCTCTCTTCCTGCAGGAGTTGTGTGAGTCTGATGTATGGAGGCCTTAAGTTTCCCACTACTGCACATCAGCCTGCCTGGACCTTAATTTAAATAATCTGCTGGGCCAGTGCTGTGTATAGCGAAAGGGCAGGCGTCCAGGGTATTAGATAAGCGATTATAATCTTTGGGAGGCCCCTAACATTTTGGCACACCCCAGCATGTGGTGAGGCAAGGGGGGTCACTCACCCAATGATTAATGAGCAATGAGAACTTGAACCCATGACAAAAGAAAATCATTGAACTACTGCCATCTCTCCATCATCAAAGTCACAACTAAAACAAGCAATGCAGCAGCAGCCACGTTTCCTATACATCAATATATACAGAAGAGTTCATGCACACATGAGAGGTTCTACAAAGATCGTTCATATTGCTGCAGCATAGCAGTATCTGCCACTCACCTTATCATACAGAGGAATCATAAAGTAACCGTTTATTGGTGCACAGTCCGTCTGATACTTTAAGGTACCTTGCTTGGTGTATAATTTGATCTAAAAAGATACAAAAATCATTGTGTTTATTTAATGCTTGGTGATCCAAATTACAGGCCCAAGGATTCCAGATAAAAGCTCCCATAACCATAGCATGAGAATGCAAAAACCATTAAAAGAGACAGACCACTTCATTAGGGACAGACAAACTACGCTTCAATAAATAAATAAAATACATCTGTGGATTCTGTCAGATGCCAGAAGGGCTGCTGTTAAGATGTCATAGACACTATAGAGTGGGCTGCTGGTAGGCTGTTTTGGGCCATGGGCTACTTGGAAAGCCAGAGTCTATTTTGACTCCCAGTCCAAACCTGATTATAGCACCTAAGCACAGGTTACAGTCACTCAGGCCTCTTACAAAAAAACAAATTCTTGGGGGTTTTGAGCAATATGTGATCCCCCAATGCTGCCAGTTGCAAACAGACTGTAGCTGTGATTACATACTGCCAGTTCCAGTCTATTGGGACTGGCTCTGGCTATAGGGAAATGGCACACAATGAGATACTGAGCATTGTTGTGCTCAAGAGACTGGCAGTGACTATATGAAAATGCCCAGTTTGCATTTCTGAGTAAACCGCAACTCATGCACTTGCATGTGATTCCCAGGCTTGGGCTGACGGATTCTGGCTAATGCCAGAGGGGCTCCTGTAGGATGCTAAAGACACTCACTATATATTAGGCTGGTGGGCGGCTGTTTGATTGGGCTATTTGGGCCTCTGGTGCTTGAAATGTCAGGGCCTATTTTAATTCCCAGTCAGGTCCTGTTTATTCCCACTGAAAGTTAATGATTATATGAAGTGAAAAATGACTAGGAGGACTGCATCTCAGCTCTTCCCACTGTAATGTAAGTTGCGACTGGAGCCACTGACAAGGGCCAAAGGCTGCTGAACACAGGACTGAAAGGACAAGCAGGAACTGAGTGAATGAAAGGACAAGCAGGAAGTGAGTGAATAAATGGACAAGAAGGAACTGAGTGAGTGAAAGAACAAGCAGGAAGTGAGTGTGTAAAGGACAAGCAGGAAGTGAGTGAATGAATGGAGTCCCGCGGTCATCCCCAAAGCTTTTATGATACAAGGCCCATGAGCAGAAGCTGTTCCTATGTATAAACTACTGCATCAGACTTAGTGAGAAGGAAGCTGGAAGTTGTAGTTCACCAGGAAGCTGCTAGTGCCACTCACCTCGATTAAAGAATAATTGATATCCACGTCCGATTTCACAAAGCCACCGCAGCCGACCACGATATCCTCGCCAGCACACAGCCAGCACATGGCGCTCAGCACCACTAACACCGCCCGGCAGTTCATCTTACAGTGTCACACAATGGCCTCTCCCTGTCCCGGCCCCGCACACTGCCGGCTGCCCGGGTTTCTGATGACAACAGCCTAGATTTCTTCGCCTTAATAGCGCAGCGCATGCGCAAAAAGCCCTCCCTAGCAAGACCCTGACAGCTTCAGGTTGTCGGCATGGAGACGCAACCATAGAGAGAAAGACAGAGCGTCTGCTGCCATCTACTGTACTGGAGGAATTCGTTCAACTTTGTGTTTTCTATGGTTTTCTTCATTGTCTTTTGAGGTGCAACACACCACAGAATGAATATTCTTTATTAAAGGAGACATATTATGTAAAAAAACAAGAATGTGCCAGTGTCCTAAACTCTTTTAGCTATAGAAGGAATGTGCTTTAAAATGAGTTGTTTTCTGCATCAACCCTACTAGTCCCACTTCCTGGTGCCTCCTTTCCCAAGCTGTGCAGGGGAGCCAGCAAGACTCAGCACACTGCACTGTAGGGTAAGAACCAATCAGCAGCTAGGCTGACCTGACAGGGAACTGGTATCTGTCTGCGCTTGTGTGACTGCAGGGCTGTGATTGGCTGTCCAGTTCCTACTGTGCTTCTTGCAGGGATCCTTAGGACAAGTCCACCCCTCATTTGAAACAGGGACCAATGAACATCTATAGGGAGCTCCTTTAAAAGGTACATTTTTAAAGACAATTTTTGACCATGCCCATTTTTTTCCAGTTTTGCTGATAAAGATGAATTGCCCATTAAGCTGTGAGTCCAACTTTTCCCTAGGGAGCTCCTTATCTAAATTGTTACAATTACTTATTTGCTTATCTCAAATTGTTACAAAGTATCTTAGTTACATCTGGTGGCTGCTCTGGGCTCTCTGCAGTTTTAGAGGTATGCCATATAGTATACATCATTGCCTACAAAATTAGGATTTTTTTTTTATTTATCCTATAGGTATCCTTTAACCAGGGTCGGACTGGGCCGGCGGCAGATCCGTGGCTTCTTCCGGACGCAACAAAAACTTTGCGCGCACACACGCAGCTTGCCGACACAGCAGGGGGGTCCGGAGGGGGACCCTGGGAAAGCAGCCCCTGTGGACCCCCCAGTCCAGCCCTGTCTTTAACTATGTGTAATAATTGTGCAGGGAATCTACAAATGTATCAGAGCATGTTCATATTATAGTGTGCAATATATACAAATAAAACTAAAATAAGGGTGTGGAGCAGGGTACAAATTG
Source organism: Xenopus petersii (assembly GCA_038501925.1). Lineage (NCBI taxonomy): Eukaryota > Metazoa > Chordata > Amphibia > Anura > Pipidae > Xenopus > Xenopus petersii. Next base: position 36,480,643 of record CM076688.1, read on the forward strand.
TAGGAGCAAACAACCATGTGATTTGCACTTTTCAGTTTGCCCTCAGGTTTGCATCGCAAGCATTACCAAATTTTTCCATTTGATAAAAACCCCAAAAACTTGCATACGTTTGGTAAAAAATGCCAAAAGAGTGCATAAGACTCTAATGGCTGACTCTTTCCTGCAAGCGACCTGATTTGTCCATTTGATAAAACTCCAAAAAAGTAATTTGACCCCACACAAAAATATAGTTTTGTTAAATACACATTCTACTCCAAACTACAAAAAATGCTATTTTTTGAATTTCTTTGTGCAATGAATATTTGAAGAGAAACATATATATATAGCAACAGACTTTTGTTTGTTTTGAAAACACACAAAACATATCACCATAATAGTTAGAGGAGTAATTAAACTGGCTGCAAAATATTTGGAAGTTGTAGCATGTGTGTACCTGGTGCCACAGCTCTGGAGAAGACTGGGGCCACATGCTGCAAAAATTTTGAACATTTTAAGTACAAGGAACGTGTAAATCACTGCAAGTGTAAATTTCTTGTGCACTAATCCCCAGTGCTGCGGTCTTGATGATGAACATTTGTGCGTATAAAAGGGAGGGGACGGGGGCGACGAACGTCAGCGGGCCTAGGGGTGCCGCTATGTCCCTGGGAATGTGCTTAAAAACATGTGTTTGTAACTGATTTATTGAAAGATTCCCTTAACTAGCCCCTGCCATCTCTTCCTCTTTCTGCCCGCTGGCTGTAAAGGATAGGAATTAATCAGCAACTAGGCTGACCTGATAGGGAACTGAAGCCTGTCTTTGCTTGTGTGACTGCAGGGCTGTGATTGACTGTCCATCCTTTCATTTGAAACACAGACAGCAACTGTTTCGGATTTATAATTGCTCCTGTAATTACCACATCAGCTAATCAGTTTTCAAATAACACAGATTTAACTGCATCTGCACAAATCACTCATTACAGAGTACCCTAGAAAGGGTGCCCTGCTGCTGCACTCTCAATGTATAAGCAAGCTGAGCAAAAGATGGGGGGCAGGGCTGGAACTAGGGGTAGGCAGAAGAGGCACCTGCCTAGGGCGCAGCCAAAAGGTGGCGCTGAACAGGTACCCGTTAAATTGTCTTCTGCCTACCCTTAGTCCATGTTTACTGCCCTCCCTCGGTTGCTCTCCCTCTATCACTCTCCCCTGCCTCCATCTGCTCTGTCGCTCTCCCCTCCCTCCTCTGTCCATCCCTCGCCTACACACAGTTTGCGGTCGTAGGCGTGCGCGTGCATGGCGGCATGGGGGCGATAGAGCTAGGGTAAATTTTTAACATAGTAGTTTAGGGTCCATGTGCCATTATATCACACTTTCTAGTGGTTCCAATTTCCAAGTGACATTCCCAAATAGCAGGCCCAAAATGACAAGTTTATCCAAAATTGGTTGTTTAAAACTCTGCAAAATTTCCTTTCTGAATGAAACTGACTACTAAAGAAATAAAAAATAACTGTTCCACACATTGTTGCCATCACCTATTACAGTGCTTTCATGTTTTTCTTATTTAAACATGACACAGTTTGCCTTTTTTTCTATGGATGGAAACATTGTACTGGACTTATACTTTGTTCTCACTGTGGGAAATACTCTGCCTAAAGTAGATCTTTGCAGTGACCAGAAGAAGTTTCCGATACTATTATGGAAAAAGTGGCAGGCAAAACACCAGTTCTCATTTTCGTGTTTTTGGGGGCGAGGGGTGGATTAAATGAAGTAGCAGAAATGCCGTTACAGAGGGACCTTTTTAGGCAATGACGAATGTCTTCTACAGTAATTTTCTTAACCCAGCACCATAGTATTTCAGAGATGAACATGCTATCTTAGACACTAATACAACTGCCAAATTGAGGGTTGTAGGTTAAAAGAAAAGTTTTCTGTATATTTTGTTTAGAACCCCAACTGAGGTTTAAAGTGATAAGGTTGTTTTTGTTTTTTAGGACTCCACCAAAACTCTACCATGCTACAGGCTTGTGAAAGGGTAGGTGGAATCAATTTATTTTTCCTTCAGTCTTGAAATTACGCAATCATAGCAAGCAGGAACCCACTATTTTCTGATACTGCTATTAAGGTAAGCTTTGCATCATTCCAAAATCATATGTACCAAAATAAGGCACTAGATGAACATGCCCATACACTGGCTACACAATTAGATGGTGAGAATGGAGGGGGAATAAGAGGGAAGTGCTGAATGGAAAGTGAAAGCACAGGTATGGGATCCATTATCCAGAAACCTGTTATTCAGAAAGCTCCTAATTACGGAAAGGCCATCTTCCATAGACTCCATTATAATAAAATAATCCAAATTTTTAAAAATCGTTTCCTTTTTTTCTCTGTAATAATAAAACAGTACCTTGTACTTGATCCAAACTAAGATCATCTTATTGGGTTTATGTTATGTTTACAGGACTTTCTAGTACTGTAGATTACCATACCTGTAGCTACCTGTCCCTCCTCTATGTTTGAGGCATAGAGAAGGGACAGGCAGTATTTGATTGACAGCTGAGATTTTTAAGTACATTTTATAACAGGTATGGATTTTTCAATAAAAAAAAAATATATGGGTTTCAAGTTTAATTTGAAAAGGGCTTTTATTACACAGCTTTTTATGTCCCCTGTAAAAGTATTATCTGCAGCATGATGCCTATAAATCCCAACCCTACCAATCCATAACAAATTGGGACATTTTTGGCCAAAACATCCCGATACCCCTTATAAATTTGCATGCCCTAAGTTGGAACACTCACTGTCAAGTTCTAGTCTGTCTCTCGAAGCAACATCAGCACAAAATCATCAGTATTCAACATTAATACATGCTATTGACTTTATGGAGGCATATGCCTCCAACAGCATTCCAACATCTAGTAAAATAACTTCTATTATACAGGTATGGGACCTATTATCCTAAATACTTGAGACCGTGAGTTCTCCCTATAAGGGTTCTTTTCATAATGGATCTTTCTGTGATAATGTAAGTCTACTAACAAATCATGTAAACATTAATTAAACCCAATTTAATTATTTTGCCTCCAATAAGGATTAATTACAGTATATCCGGGCTGGGATCAGGTACGAGGTCGAGATCATGGGAAATAGCCTTCCTGTAATTTGGAGCTTTCTGGATAACAGGTTTCTGGATGAATAAGAAAACTTCATATTAATATCCTGGTTCCAGAATGAGATGGAAAACTGACAAGTGTCCAGGTACATTGAGCCATATGGTGAATCTAGGAGCTGATGGAATAAGTAACTTTTCATTGCATTAGATATAAAAAACTTGAAACTAAAAAACTTGAAAAAAACAGATGAACTTCCAGTTACTGTTCCTGTATAGCTTATTGTTAATGTCATTTGTATAAACATGTCATCCAAAGAAAGGTTTTTGCTCACATGGTACCCAGTTATATATCATGTCTTAGCTTCAGCCCAGCCAGATTTATAAATATGGTATTCTAATGAATTATACAGGAGGGTTGTCAGGTCTGTGTTTATGTCCTCAGTAACTGGATAAATATGGTGGCTTTAATATATCATAACAGCTAAGATATGTATTACTACTTGCCTGCTGTTTAAAATGTACATTTACTCAAAGATAAACGTGCAAACACACCAGCTTTATATATGTGTGTATTTAATAGGGTTTACGAGTAGGGTTTTTTTTTTTCAAAAAAAACTCTTACTTATATATAATCTAATGATATCATACTTAATAATATACAAGGACATCCAATAAGACAGGCATACAATGACAATATAAAAAGTATGTAAGGCAGTCATGAGGTATATTCTTAACTTGGGCACACAAAGGCAACCAAGTGAGGACTCTGATCAGACATGTTGCTAAATCCATTTGGTCAATAATTGTATGGTGACTTAAGCTGGCCATAGACGCAAAGATCTGATCGTACAAATCGAGGATTCGTACGATTTTCGGAACGTGTGTGGAGAGTCCCGACATTTTTCGTCCGGCGGAGATCGATCGTTTGGTCGATCGGACAGGTTAGAAAATTTCTGTCGGCTGCCGATAATATCTCTGCGTGTATTGCCGATCGTACGATTTTCAGTGGGAGACTGTCACTAGCTTTAGTTGGATATAGATATCGTACGATTGCTGTCAGGGGCAGAACATTGCTGATCTGTTCTTTAACTAATCTGACTGGTAAGACTTTGATCTGAATGGTTAGTGGCGGGTCGGGAGATGGGAAAGTCCGATCGTACGATGATTCGTACGATCGGAAATTTGCATCTATGGCCAGCTTTATATACAATCTTTGGTAGAACAGATTATTGGGCTGTCTGTTCAGATCAGATTAGGATTTTTATTGGCCAGTTGGGCAAGCAGTTTGTGTGTGCGTGTGTGAGTGTGTGTTTATGTGTGTGTGTGCTAATAACATACCCATAGAACTGGCAGGTAAAACAGTTTATTCTGTATATACCTGCTTAAAAACGCATTCACATATACTTTGCTAATAACAGTCTATTGAGCAGTGTTTACATGATGAGGTAGGTTAACTAAGAGCAAGCAACACAGAATACAAATATTCCTGAGAGTAACATGAGTTGCGTAACGTAAGCATTGGCGGGTTGAAGTATTTCTTCTCGTGGACTTTCAATTTCTCAAAATGTTATAAAATCAGCAAATCAGGGGATGTTTGGAGATCGAATTCAACAATACCTGAGAGGTTGGAATTTGTCCATCTCTGTGCCACAAAGCCACAACAATCGGCAACTTTACTGTTAAAACAGTTGCTTACGCTATAGTTAATTTAAAAAATAATTATTCAAACAATTCAATTCATCTGTAATTAACTACTAAGATTTCTGTAATCTAAGTAGCTCTGCAGGCCTTTCCTAAGCAAAGTGAACATTAAGAGGGATGCACCACAGATTGACCCAATTCAATTACAATTCCATCCTCATAAAATGGTATTTAGACATGTACAGAAAACTACAAACCCCTATGTAAGTCTTTTCGTTTAACTAATTACTCTCAGATTTAAACTTAAAGGAGCAGTTCAGTGTAAAAATAAAAGCTGGGTAAGTACATAGGTTGTGCAAAATAAAAAAAAGTCTAATATAGTTAGTTAGTTATCCAAAAATGTCATCTATAAGGTTTGGAGTGACTGGACGTGTAACAGAACAGAACAGAATACAACTTCCTTTCAGCTCTCTAACTCTGTGTTAGTCAGTGACTATGAGGAGGGCCACACGGGACATAACAGTTCAGTGAGTTTGCAATTGATCCTTAGCATGCAGCTCAGATTTAATAGCAAACAGTTATGACCCATGTGCCCCCCCCCTCAAGTCACTGATTGGTTACTGTATGGTAACCAATCAGTGGAAACCAAGAGAGCTGCAAAACAGGAAGTTTTAGGCTAACTATATTGAAAAAATGTTTCATTCTATTTACCCAGTTTTTATTTTTATACTGAACAATTCTTTTAAACATTCATGTCCTTTAATATTTCAGTCCTTCTTTATACCTCCAAATGTACATTTACAATATATGCCCTTATACAATGTTTCTGGCTCTTCCGCCTCTTCTCCTTTCACAGCTGTGTCATTCTGAATTACATTATTTCTCATGAGCTCCCCCTTGTCTTTGACATTCCCTGTTACAGCGTGATAGATCCTCCTCTGTTCCTTATATCCTGGTGCTATTACAACAGAACATACACAAGGGTATATTTCTTTGAAAGAAAAATACATATAATACATATACATTGTTACATTATCTTAGACATGTAAAGTGCCATACTAATGTTGATGCAGCTATATTAAAGCTCAAACTGTGGAATCTTTAAGGATTCCCGGCAATTTAGTATTTTTTTACAGTTCAAAACTTTTTTGACTGTCAGGAAAATGTACTGATCATTAATAAATCAGCCTCTTTATTTTAAGGTTACACTGCTTAGCAGTAAAGCACATGATAGTTTAGTTGACAAAGGATAGATCTATTTGTTAAGTTTTGTTTGTTCTATACCTTTCCCTAAAAAAAAACAGCGAATGAGGTAATATCCATTTTTTGGTTATGACTAACCTATTGGCTGATATAATTACCATGTTTATTGCCAGCGTACGTCACTCTCCTAGTATTAAGGTGGTGCCCACACATATCAGTGTAGTGCTATAAATGGGATGTTTACTAAAGACATACTGTATTATCTGAGCAAAATCTGTGCAAAATCTTCATTAAAAAGGTGAATTCAGGCTTGGAACACCTCCTTATAGCATTGGGGAGAAAGTCAAAGCTAATTCTACCCCCGCCTGCTCCTGAAATTTTGAAGGTAATACTGAAGATTATGATTTTGCATAACAACTGATGCATGAAAAAAGACATACAAGATGCTGATCACTTAGAGAATCCTTCATAAATATTAATGCATCTGCTTTTCTGTTAATTAGTGGCGCCTTTGCTGATTCTTTGTCAATTTCTGTCAGTGAAACTATAACAGAGACTTGCAGCATTACACAGAAAACACACAGTCAAATAATACAGATCTCTCTTTTGGTGTTCTTTTTTGGACGTGCAGACATCACTTTTGTTAAATTATATTAGCATCTCTGGCCATTGAATAAAATAGCCCTTTATTTTCCAGTAGCTGTGCAGGCGTGTCAAACTCCACAATTTCTCCCTTGTCAAAAACCACTATTCTGTAAGGAAACAGCAAAGTACAATTAATATGGCAGGACAGGGCCAGCAAAAAATCAAATGTTAAAGGCAAACTTTATCTATTGTTTTTCTCTACTTGTATTTTACTGTACATGAAGAGCTCTTGATTATTACTATGTGTTGCATAATTGCTTTGCTTTTAGACACTGAATCTATCCCATTCGGTGCCCTGGGAAGTACCTACTGATATGTAATGCTTATAATAAGGTTGAAGCATCATTTAAACAGTCCCTATTATAGTTTAAGAGAGTATCCAGGCCACTATATAAGCATTTATCCATACTGAACCTCCAGACTTAGAACTCCTCACTTTATCTTTGAGACCCACTTTGGTAGGGCAGCACCACAGTTGAGAACAAATACTGTAGAGCTTCACAAATGCGATTTAGTAACTGAAACGAATCATGTTACAAATACCAGAATAGGCAGACCTTACTGTCAGTTGTGGGCTACTGTTTAAAATGACAGTTCCTCCTAGGAAGCAAACATTTAAGATGTTTACAGTGTTGCTTCTACCTATTGGGTCTTTGCACTCTGTAGTAAGCCCTGTATCATAACTGGATGCTCATCACAGCAATGGGAGAAGGGCTAGGAAAATACAGAAATGAACAAGAATAGCCACTCCACTTCCACTAGCTGAGGAAAAATCCTTGTATAACTGACCATACTCATCCCTGTGTATACAAACGGCATTAGCTGTTTTTTACACAAAAAAAAAACAAGAATGTGCAAGTGCATTGTACTCTTTTAAATATAGAAGTAATGTGCTTTAAAAAGTTGTGTTTTGAACTAATTTATTAAAAACTTCCCTCACAACCATACTCGTCCTACCCATCTGTTCCACATCTTGCTTGCTAATTTTTTTGGATGTGCAGGGGTGCCTGTGGCACTTTAGGATAGGAACCAATCAGCAGCTAGGCAGACCTGATTGGGAACTGAAGCCTGTCTTTGCTTGTGTGGCTGCAGGGATGTGATTGGTTATCCCATTCTGTTTATGTCTGGAACATACCCACCCTCACTTGAAACACAGACAGAAACCATAGCAGCTCTTTAGAAGCTCTAATAAATGGGCCATTTTTTAAAGATAACTAATAATTTTTAGCTCAAAGTGAAACCAGCACCATAAATTATTCTACTGATTTTCACTTATGCTATATCTCCTTTAAAGTGTGAAAAGCAGTTCTAACCTTGTGTAATCCATAATGGTGTTGAGCCGATGAGCAATTGTTACAATGGTGCAGTCTTCAAACTCTTTCCTAATGGTGTTTTGGATAAGATCATCCGTTTCCAGGTCCACAGCTGCTGTAGCTTCATCTAGCACCAAGATTTTTGTCTTTCGAAGTAGAGCTCGAGCTAAACACACAAGCTGCCTTTGGCCAACACTGCGATTAAACACATTTGGAATAATGTAAACAGATATAAAATATTTAGTAGCAAATCTTGAAAGAAACAAGGTGGGGATAATACTCTGTTATGTCTTTAACATTCTTTGCTAACAATCTGAGCAAAGCAAAAGAGAAATTACATTATAACATGGCCCTCGTTAGTGAGGCAAACACTCCAAAAAAATATTGGGGAATACCCCTAGAATTGCATTTTATTACACAGTGTAACATGTGCATGGTGCACACAGTGTTTTAGGTGACCATTCCTCAGGTGAAATGAAAGAGAGTACTTTATAATAAAAGCCAAAACAAGGAAATTCAGTATATACACAGTTATATAATCTAATACTGTAGGGTTCAACTACTCTCTACAATACATTATAAGTATATTACAAGTAACAGAGGAGTCCCAGGAGCATATTATATTGCTCCATTTTAAAGCCCCCAGGTGAAGTAGGTTAACTGAAATTTGTACAGTGACCCTTATTAACACTAAAGCACTTAAATAGCATCGCACTGTTTGGGAATTAAATGTTAGCAGTGAGATGTTTTACCCAACAACTGCTTAACATTATTTCTACATTATTTTATACCTTAAGTTCTCTCCTCCTTCTGTGCAAATGTAACTGAGTCCCTCTGGTAGACCCGAAGCATATGCTTTTAAGTGGGCCAACTGCAAAGCCACCCAAATATCGTTGTCTGAATAGTTATCGAATGGATCCAGGTTCATTCTTAAAGTTCCAGAAAACAAAACAGGGTCCTGTAACGAAAACAACAAACAAAAAATATAAAATAAATAAATAAGGCAAATTGATTATAGGTTTAATGCAGTTTTTGCATTCTGTAATAAAAACTTTTCTTGCCTGAGGGATGATGGTAATTTTTGATCTAAGTTCATGGAGACCTAGTTGTGAGATGTCCTTTCCATCAATGCAGACTCTTCCAGTTGCAGGTTCGAGGATTCTGAATAGACCCAGGGTCAGTGATGACTTTCCAGCTCCAGTTCTTCCAACTATACCCACCTGTCAGGAACCATTAACATATGTAAATTCCACTTTTCCACTGTGAAATTAGAAGAAATATGACACTTTGCCCAAAAAGTAATGGGCACTAAATAAAGGAATGTAAGCTAACCTTCTCTTGGCACTGAGACAAGAGCGGGTTTTGCACAATCATTTTCCTAGTATAGTGAAACAACTGGAAGCACTGCACTTTTTCCTTACACTCTGAAAGTGAAGCACCCACAAACATTCTCCTTGCATTGTGAGACAAGAGCCTGATCTTAGCACAATGAGACACGAGGACAGAATGGATTGTACACTTCTCCTAGCACTGTGAGACTTAGGGCAGATTTACTAAAGGGCGAAGTGACGAAGATTCGCCAGCATTACTGTTTTCAGGGACTTTGCAGATTTACCAACGGGTTGCAGGAGTCACTATGCTAGCGAAGGAGATAGACGCTAGCGGCGATTCACACTCTAACGGCAGGCGAATTTTCGCTCTGTGGAATGGATGTTACTCCGCAAATTCACTAAGATGTGGATTTAATTGAACGTTACCTCTTTCCCCAGACTTGCCTTCACCAGCTCAGACCAGGCAAAGTGCACTGGAGTGCATAGATCTTCCTCATTCTTCTGTTACTTACATCATATTTTTTATTGGAAGAAGTTTCTAAGTTCCAAAAAAACGCTGGCATCTTTTCCTTTGTTTCAGGGTGATAGCTTGCAAAAGTCCTTAAAATTTTTTTTGGGTAACCGGGTTCCCCCGTACATTTTCTAACATATGGAACATTAACTATACATTGGGCTCATGTGTATGTAAGAGGGTGATTGGGTGTTGTGTGCTAAATGTGCGTGTGAATTGTGTAAAATGGAAAGTTGAAAATGATGAATGATTGAAAATGTTTTAAAAATTAAAGTGTAATTTTCATGTGTCACCACTAGATGGTAGTTTTGTCAAACAAATGGTGTGGGGAAAGGTTTCATGTGCTGAAGTAGCTGATAGGCACATGGATAGGCTTAGGAATAGCACATGTAGAGGAAATGTTACAGCAGTGGCTGTTAAGGAAAGGGTATTTAAAGGGAAAATAAACTGATGGCAAGGCTCTTCTTCACACATCTTCTGGAATAGACAGTGACAGGGAAACAAGTGCAAGTACTAGGTACTTCAGATAGCTAGGTGTTAACTAGTACGGGTAGCTAAGACCCCAACAAGGAGGAAGAGGCTTAGGAGTCAAGGCTTTGCCAGTTAGGGAAGCAGTGACTGTTAGGAAGGACATCCTGAAGGAAAGGCAAGTAAATTCCTGTTTGGAGTAGGCCAGAGGGGCATAGGTCGAATGCCGGAATGGTAGGACCAAAAGGTGTCACAGAAAGTTCCTACCCGGAGAAGGACGGGGGGGGGGGGGGCGTAGCGTATATGCCGGACTGTCAGGTCTGGGAGGTGGTGAGTAACCCTCGAAAGGGATGTCCGGAAAAAAAGGTCTTGGGTAAAACATCTGAACAATTGAAAGTGTTGGCTTAGCTGGAAAAGGAGAATTGGAATGTACTGTAAGGTGAAACAACTGTATGCCCTGGAGACTGTGGTGTGAAACTTATAATGTAAGGAAGGTGAACAAATAAATATTTCTTCATTATCAAGAACCAGCAGTGTGGACTTCTGTCCTTTGAGGAAATCTTGGTACCATGGTAACGTTGATGTATTAACCCCTTCCTGCCCTTACACGTAGGTCATTATAACAACTCTATTTTCTTTATTAAGGTTCCCTGGACTTGTGTAATGTAATGTATTTGCTGCAACATATACGTCCATTCAACTTTAAATTTCCCGCCGTATACAAATTAGCCTGAGCGCAGACCTCTATTGAAGTTGCGCTCAGCAGAAATGAACGCTAGTGCATCTTTGTTTTGATTTGCTTGCATTGCTGAAGTAACGCTAGTGAAAATTCGCCAGTGTTTGGCACCCTGGACGCAACTTTGCATTTCAGTAAAGTAGCGTTGTTTGAGCGAATTTTCGCCTGGCCCAGTGTTGCGATGGCTGCGAAGCCGTCACTGGCGAATTTTCACCGCTTAGTAAATTCACCCCTAATGGTGACTTAGCAATTATTTTAGAGTTGTTAACTATTTTAATAACTCTGTGAGACATAATTTAGTATTACTCAAACTTTTTCCTGGCACTGTGATGCAAGAAGAAGCACTTTAAAAACTTTCACTTGGCTCTATCAGATGAGTAGAGGCAATGTACCAACCTTTTCTCCTTGCTGAATGGATGCCGTAACATTCTTCAAAGCCAAATCTAAGTCCGGTCTGTACCTCAGGCCATAATTCCGGAATTCAATTTTACCCTTACTTGGCCAATCAGAAAGATCAGAAGCATTATCTGAAGTCCAAGGTGCCTATAAGATACAGATTGTAGTTATTGATTAAGAAGTAAACATATTTTCAAAGCATTTGCATGAATTTAGCACCTAGTACTTTTTCGCATACTAAGGTCTCGATTGTCTCTGATCAGAAATCTTCATGAAGTCTAATATTATGAATATATGTACAGGTATGGGACCTGTACCTGGGGTTTTCCGGATAAGGGGTCTTATAATTTGGATCTCCATACATTAAATCTATAAAAAATATCATTTAAAAATTAAATTAAACCCAATAGGATAGTTTTGGCTCTAATATATCTGAGTAAGAATCAAGTACAAGGTAATGTGTTATTATTCTAGAGAAAAAGCAAATCTTTTTAAAAATCTGTATTATTTAATTAAAATGGAGAAGAAGGCCTTCCCATAATTTAGAACTTTCTGGATAACAGGTTTCTGGGTAATGTATCCCATACCTGTATTATATTAAACAGATACAAGTTTTTAACTGTAATGTAGCTCTTAGGTGCATGCATACAAAATGTTATTCCTTTGCATATATGCTTTTATAAAAAAGTGGTCATATATACTGCTTGATTTAGCAACAGGAGTACCAATAAATACATCCCTATGCAGGCCAAAAACCCCAACTAAATAAAAAAGCCGTTTATTAACCTACCCACACCCACATATACTGTACAGTCATTGCTTTTAAGCAAAAGAAAACTTTTAAATGATAGAATTGGGGGCAGTGCATTTGGTATTTACCTCTGGCTCTGCATCACAATATTCCTTCACTCTTTCCACAGAAACAGAGTTAGTTTCCATATCAGTCGCAACGTGAACTGCCTCCTTCAAAACACCTGTTAACTTAAGAGTTAAAACTGCAATGATGACCATGTAGATATTAAACAAGTCTTAAAGGCAACCGTTTACACAGACTTGAGGGAGCTCAAGTCATGTTTGATCACAACCTGCCTGTTTCTGAGAAAACAGCAGCAATATAGCTCATTTTAGGTACACAGGGGCAGATAACCAAAATGATTTGCACTAGTGTGCCCTTGCAATAGACTTTGTTCTCCAGTTACAACATATTGAGAGCAAATAAAAGAAGATTCGGGAAAATATGGGGCTACAGTTATTCTAGGTCTTGCTTGTGTCATAGGCTGCACTGTAGAAAGTAAATGAAATATATCTTGACTTGCTAACTTGTACTGTAACTTCGGATGTATTACCCAGATAACCATTTATAATCTGGCAAAATGTTATTAGTGATGGATAAAGTATAGTTACCCGTAATGAGTTAACCACAGCAAGACCAACAAGTCCAGGGGTAATGCTGTCTCTGAACAGGACACCAACAATGGCTACAGTAAAAACGATGAAGTTACTGAGGAAATCACATCGAACACTTAGCCACCTACAAATAATAGAAAATTTTATTTTATGTTGATATAAAACTATTATTCATTACTGCCTCAAGCTTCCCACCAACAGATCCGTAAATATACACTAGTGGTCAAGTGTTTAAACACAGAAATGAGTAAAGAGAAATTGCCATTCCACCCCATGGGGTCAGCACTTGAATTGTGCATATTTCATGCAGTGGAACGATAACACATCAATTTCTTTAAAGCTATGAATATATGTGTGATTACAAACTTTTAAACACATCACTAATATCTCAGCAAAGGTAAATATATCTTTAGCCAATTTAGGATTATAATATGTCCATTGCATTTTCATTTGGCTGATATCTGAATATGCAAATGTGGGTTTGGTAGGAACGCTACTCTTTGTGGGAATTCAACCAACCCAAATATTATGGGTTTTTGTGCACAAATACTGTATATTTTAACACTATAGCAAACATTATAGTTGTAGTGCTCTTGACAATGCATCCCAACAATAAGCTAACCATCACAACATACCTGTTGGCAACAAAACTGCAGAAGTAAAACCGCTGGTTCATGTTTAGGCGCAAATTGTTATCTTGAATGAAGCGGTCTTGTTCGCCGAAGGCTCTGATAACATACACTCCTTGGAGAGTTTCATTGAAATGGGTGTACAGAGGAGATTTACTGACTGAGTCAAGGCGTTTCAGCTGGCGAGATGAAGCTACGTAAAATCTCTTCAGAGGAAAAAAGAAGTTGGAACGGCATCAGAAATTGTTACTGACAATATTAAAATGTATAAGAATGTCATGCAGTCCTTATTGAAAGGAAAAAAGCATTTTAAACCCACAGAAGTGAATTACTTTTTCGTCTATAACTGAGCCTTACAATAGTACACCACATTTTGAACTGAAACTTTGAGTGTCGGAGTGGTTTACCATCTTTCTAAATGCCTATATGGCCAAATAGGGGGAGATATCTGCCTGTCCAACATATCATTCCAAACACAGGGTGTAAATTTGATTCTGTCCCTCTCTTTGTTGCTTCACTCTCTACTCTTCTAGGAAGGCTTTCCATTAGATTTGTTGTAAAATTCACTTTCATTCATATATAAGAGGTTGAGCATTGTTGATAGATCAGGCCTGGCCTGCAATGGTGTTTCAATTCATCCCACAAGTGTTCATTTCACTCCATTTATCTGTATACATTCATTGAATGCAGTCTGTAGAAGGCTTATGGCACTACTTCTCCCTGAGAAGACAACAGAGATAAAGCCACTATTGCGTACTGGCAGCCACTTTCCAGTCACCCGAGAGTAAAAATACATGGTCTATGACAGATGGTGGTGCTGTCAGGTGGGGATTGTTTTAAAATGTTCTCTTCAGCGGAGGCAGTCGGAGCACTGGTACATAGACTGCATGGTTGTTGGATGGACAAGAGATTTTTTTTTATAAAAGGACATGTTTATAAACTGCTACTAAAACTTTGTTTATTGTAGCATTGTTTTTAGAATCTCTGAGGCCAATATATAGTTGTACTAATTAAAGGTGGATTGCGCATTATTAAAACACACAATCCTCCACAGCTCCAGAGGTTTCCACAGACTGCACCAGACACCACCACCCCAAAAGTCCAGAGTTGCTAATGCTTTATAGAGAGCATCTGACATGCATACATCTTAATTAAAGATGAAAGTAATGATATTATGTAACTTGTTAACATAGTACTCACCTGTAGGAAGAAGTATAGTAAGCCCAAAGGTATGAATGCTACAGCAGCAAGAGGTGTGGCTATTGCAATTACCAGCAGAATCTCCAGTATAGTTAGCATCATAATGATAAACAACATTAATACTTGAGGAACAGTGTTATCTATGATGTCCATTTCTTTGGCAAATCTGTTTGTAAGATTCCCACTTGGGGTCCTTTCAAAAAAACTTAGTGGGCACCTTAGGATGCTGTATAGAAGTCGGGAGTGGAGCTGCCGAGAAACAGACACTCCGCCTATTATAATAGTGGAAGAGGCAGCAAAGATGCTCAGTGCTGTGGAGAAGAAGACACACAATATTTTGATTAACTTATATACTGATAATGCAGAGGTACATGGGGCACACAAGACAATTTTGGCAACTGGCACCAATTAGGAATCAAATTAAATCTCAGACAAGGTTCTAAAAATTGCCAACACTTAATATTCTATTTATTGCAAATGTACACTGCGTACCTTGCATCACACCCAGGAAGCTGTAGACTCCCAGTCGCAGGCTTGTGTGTTGCTGTGTTCCATTTATTGGTGGGTCATCTGCCCACAACCCAATCCAGTAATTATAGCTTAACGAGGCTGCTTGTTGGATAACGAAGCATAAAGCACTAATGAGCAGATACCATTTCCCCATTATTCTGCAGTACTCTAAATATACAGAAAGTTTGACCTACAAGTAATAAAACAGGAATTATATTTCAAGCAGTAAACCAAATAATGTACTCTAGAATCATAAAATATGTCTCTCAACTGCAGTTCCTCATACATCCAGACCAACAACATCATCAAATTCATCGCTGCTAATTTTCATAACTGCTGTGTAAACTTCTTCTCGACACTTAATTACTTCTTTGCACTCACATATTTTCCTTTATGTGATTTCTTTAAAAGGAACCTATTTAGAGTACTCTTTCTTCCTTGCTGGATAAATGCTATTCTTAATGTGAAACTATAATCCACAACCACCAACTATACTTATTTATGCAATCCCAAATATCCTAGATGCCCTCTCATATGGTCTTTTCCATAACAACTCTATAAAAATGACGATTGTTTGTAACCACACACCTTCTAACATATCTCAGGGCTACAAGCACCCTACACTATGCATTTTTGCACCTTAATCTGCTCTGTGTGTGCACTAACAGGCTAATCCTGGGCATATCAGTGCATACAGAAAGTATACATTCTGTGTTAGTAATACTATGGCCCTGGAAATATCACGGTAAATTATTTGGTTTTAATCTGTTTTAATTCTGTAATGAAAAATACATTGGAACACAGGGGCATTGTAGGAGTTTTGGCATCCACAACTTTTAGTAGTGGGTTAGTAGACAAAAATAGCCAATATCAGCACCCCTCACAGCATTCACCTGTGTCACTTGTTGGCATTATGGTTCTGCCTCTTACGTTACTGGGCTCAAAATATCTGAAATTACCTCCTTGCCATCAGCACCGCTGCTGTCATGAGGCAAGTTGAGAAACTAATCACATATTGAACCCAGTACCTGGATTTGTGCAGCAAATGGGGTGATCCCAACTTTATTGCAAGGTGCTCATGATACTATGTACATGATCAAACATTTAGACCCCAAAAGGCCCTTCCTCAGTTGGTCCAGAAATGTTTGATCATGTACATAGTGTCTGGGGCTCCATGCAATAAAGTCGGGATAACCCCATTTGCTGCACAAATCCAGGTACAAGGTTCAATTTTTCACAAGTGTATATTGCTGGCGTGTGGTTGGCCAGTACTGCATTCAGCAAGTTGAGAAATTTGTCTCAGACAACAGCAGCCTGAAAGTTACCAGTGGTGCCAAAAATCTAACTTAAAGGGGTTGTTTACCTTCCAACACTTTTTTCAGTTCAGTTGGTTTCATGTAGTTCACCATAAATAACGACTTTTTCCAATTACCTTCTATTTTCTATGTATGACAGTTTTTCTAATATTGAAGTCTAAAGTTTCATTTTCACCTTCTAAAGCAGCTCTGGGAGGGGGGTCATTTTTTTTTGTTCTAAATTGATACATTTAGTTGATACATTTCTTATCTTTGTCCCTACTGAGCAGAATCCCGGCATTACCGGCAGCTGTTATAATGGATAAAATAGTTGCTAATACTCCAGAGATGCTGCTGAGAAATGTATCAACTATATTTTGCAAAATTGTAATAGTTTAGAGTCTGCACCTGAATTACTGAGCTGTCAGACTCAAACACCAGAAACAAGGCCATTAAACTTTAAACTTAGAAAAATAAAAAAAATGTAACGTAATTGAAAAAAGTGTTTATTTCTGGTGAACAATCGGGAAACCATTGAACTGAAAAAAAGTCTTTGAAACTCCTTTACAAAGATAAAATTTGAATTTAAAGAGCCGCGAATTCTAAATTGGAATTTCAGCTCTTCTAACACTATTGTGCTCTCTACACTAGCGATGATGCCTCTGTACTTTGCATAGCTGTGTGAGAGTGAGTCTATGGGGCATATTTATTATGCTGTGTAAAAAAAGCAGGATAATACACCACACATTGACAGGCTTGCCATGTAATAAAACAAACAGCAAAAAAACAGAAGCAATGCAAAATAATGGTGGCAAAACTGGCGTTCACATGGTGTAAAATTACATACACACTTTGATCAATTCGCTATTTATTATACAACACTTTATACACCTTTTTTTTCAGCAAATTTAGTTTTACACAACATAATGAATATGCCCCTATGTACATATGCCTTAAAAAATCTCAATGTCTCCTATAACAAATCAAATGACCTATTACTAGTCAAACTCTAATGACTAGCGTTGTGGCTTAACCATCAATCTGGGCTCCTTTACATCATAACAAGGTTTCCAATACATAAAAACAATACTGTATTACTTATCTTGCTATAGTTCAAATAGTAAAAAGGAGAAAAATAGTATAAGCGCCCCAATTAGTAATAAAAATGCTGTATTATTGCAATTTACCCTGCCAGTAAGTGCAACATCTGCTTCAGTCAGTTTACCAGCGTCTGCATCCAGATCATTAGCTACATCATCCTTCTCATTATCGATATCATTCCTTCAAGTGAAAAACAGGTAAATTCAGTAATGAATTAGGAAGGTGTGAGTAAGAAATGTGCGAAGACAACACACTGCACCTTACCGTGCTGAATGTTTGCCCTTCATGGCTCCTTGCATGCTGTGAGGAGTTTCTGGGGAGATTTTTGAAAACATAAGATATGAGAACAATAAAATAATTTTTGTTTTTATTTAAATGGCTACAGTACTCTCAGTTTGTAATTGTTGTTTTGTTTTCTCTAGTTGTGTGATGGGGACTTCTGTAAGAGCCCCACATAGAGATCTTCTTTCTTCTTCTTTCTTCTTTTCTGAGACCTGAGCTTTGGTATGCATGCACAGTAGAGTGAAAAGCGGGCTTTTTGTTTCTAAGTTTGCCATTTCAATCTATTGTGGATGTACATCTGGACCTGAATGTAGAAAAGATCCAGAAAGTAGAAGATGGTAGTGAGGAGCTCCTACAATAGTAGCCTGTGCCAGTGAAGTTATGTTTACATAAGTAAGCCCATGTACTAAACACAAAAATGGCACACCTTCAAATTACAATTCACTGGCTTTCCAAAGTCACATCTATCTTTCTATGTATGCCAGAACATAGGGAGGATCTAACTGTAGCGTATTCCATCATTTGCAAAACTTACGTTCTTCGTGTGACTCTTCAAAGACAGATGATTTCTGTGCATACGTGTTAAGGAATTCAGAGAACGCTCCATTTTTCTGGCGCAACTCATTATAGGTGCCCACCTCTGACACTCTCCCATCAGATATAACAATAATCATGTCCATTTGTGGCAGGAAGCTGACTCCATGGGTAACAAGAACCCGTGTCTGAAAGAAAGACTTTCATTTATCTGGTGAAAGCATTTTTTTGAATAAGTCCCATAGGCTGAATGAAAAATAGATATGAAGCAATGCAAATGACACTCAGAGAAACTCTGTATTCTACTTTATGTTTAGACAAGAATATGAAGGCCTACAGGGTTATTCTCAAGCATCTTGCCTGCTGTATTTTCCAGCACCCAAAAATACAGTATTAGTATGCCTAGAAAGAATCAGTGTGCTTTTTTTCTTCTTATAATTTTCTGAAGGGAAACATTCATTATGCTGCAACGAGAACTGGATTTTGTTTTATGCATAGTAAACATTTCTTGACTGCATTCTACACAAAAATCAGTATAAAAAAATATTTATTTTAAAAAACATTTATAAAGTATTGTTCTATAGCTCCCTAAAGGGAACAAAAAGGCACTTCTCTTCCACTCACAATACAGACATGCAAATATACAAAAAGAAATATTCCGCACACACAAGAAGTACTAAGTACTTGTTTACAAACAGAAATTAAATTGGACACAAAGAATGCTAGTATACTTCGTTACGGTGGTATCTGTTTCCCCTGTATTTCAGTTGTGGTTATTAACACAAACCAATAGGGAATTACAGTAATATCTAGGCTGACAATAGTTCCAGAGTTTCACAGCATACAAGCACATTGGGGCTCCCTGAAAGTAGCTGCAAGTTGAAAGTATTATGTTTTACTCTGGAATTGTAGGGGGAAATGCTGCATTGTGGATTCAAAATCTGGTGACTTGCAGCCAAACTTGCATTACGGTTACAAATGAGCCACTATGTGTACCTTTACATCTATAAACTTACTTTGTCCTTGAGCAAACCAGTGGGTCCAACGACGTGTTCAAACAGATGTTGTCCAACATGAGCATCCACTGCAGAGAGAGGGTCATCCAGTAAGTAGACGTCACAGTTCCTGTACACAGCTCGGGCAATGCTTATCCTCTGCTTCTGTCCCCCTGACAGGTTTATTCCCTAACAAAAGAAGAATTTGATGCAGGAGCAGCCTACTATAAAGGTACAACCATGTCTTTAAGAAAATGTACTTGTTTCTTACCTTTTCTCCAATTTCTGTGTTTTCACCTCCTGATAAAATCTTTAGATCTGGCAGCAATGCACAAGCTTGAACAACTCGATCATACCAACATTTTTCCATTTTCCTTCCAAAGAGGACATTTTCCTTGAATGTTGCATTAGGAATCCAGGTTTGTTGTGGGACATAGGCAATAGAACCCTGGCACATGTAAAGAAATGGTGAAGTATATCTACAATATAATAAAGGTAGCTCATACAGGTCATAACTGCCTGTAATAGTAATTTGTATATGTACAAACTGTATAGTTATATACATTGACAAAATGGATTTGGCCAAATCCTTACTGTAAGATTTGTGGTTTGGCCTTATCTAGAAAATAGAGGTTTGGTGTATCCCTAATTTATATAGGTTTGTAAATGGGTGGATACAGATAGGTCTGTATATGGTACATGCATTTATATTTTTATTTCTATATATAAATATGAGATCCGTTACCCAGAAAGCTCCAAATTACAGGAAATCTATCTCCCACAAAGTAAATTTTATACATATAACTTTTGGCTTTTTTTCCTGTAATAATAAAACATTAGCTTGATCTTGATGGTAACTAAGCTGCATCAATCCATATTGGTGACAGAACAATCCTATTGGGTTTCATGTTAAAATGATTGTACTTATGGTGATCCAAATTAGAGATGGCGCGAACTGTTCGCCGGCGAACTTGTTCGCGCGAACATCGGGTGTTCGCGCTCGCCGGAAGTTCGCGAACGTCGCGCGACGTTCGCCATTTTGGGTTCGCCATTGTTGGCGCTTTTTTTTGCCCTCTCACCCCAGACCAGCAGGTACATGGCAGCCAATCAGGAAGCTCTCCCCTGGACCACTCCCCTTCCCTATAAAAACCGAAGCCCTGCAGCGTTTTTTCACTCTGCCTGTGTGTGCTGAAGAGATAGTGTAGGGAGAGAGCTGCTGCCTGTTAGTGATTTCAGGGACAGTTGAAAGTTTGCTGGCTAGTAATCGTGTTGATACTGCTCTGTTATTGGAGGGACAGAAGTCTGCAGGGGTTTGAGGGACATTTAAGCTTAGGTAGCTTTGCTGGCTAGTAATCTACCTTCTACTGCAGTGCTCTGTATGTAGCTGCAGTGGGCAGCTGTCCTGCTTCTGATCTCATCTGCTGACTGCTGCAATAACAGTAGTCCTTGTAAGGACTGCTTTTATTTATTTTTTTGTTGTTTTACTACTACTACTACTACTACTACTACTATAAGAGCCCAGTGCTATTAGTCTAGCAGTGTTGGGGAGTGGGACTGGTGTGCTAATCTGCTGCTCCTAGTAGTTCAGCAGCACCAACTGTAATTTTTTTTTTTTTAATATTCATTTTTTTTTTATTTTACTTTTTTTTATTTTACTACCGCTGTAGTAGTGTATAAGTTGACCTTTTAGGCATTATTTGCCCTGTAGGCATTTTTTGCCCAGTGTGTTATTCAACCAACTGCCATCTAGCTGTGTGACCTTGTTCACATTCTGTCTAAATATCCATAATATTACCGTCTCCAGAAAAAACACCGGAGTGACTGTTTTCAAGCAGCCATAATAAATTTTACGTAATCCGTATCCATCGCTGTAGTAGTGTATAAGTTGACCTTTTAGGCATTATTTGCCCTGTAGGCATTTTTTGCCCAGTGTGTTATTCAACCAACTGCCATCTAGCTGTGTGACCTTGTTCACATTCTGTCTAAATATCCATAATATTACCGTCTCCAGAAAAAACACCGGAGTGACTGTTTTCAAGCAGCCATAATAAATTTTACGTAATCCGTATCCATCGCTGTAGTAGTGTATACGTTGATCTTGTGGGCATTATTTGCACAGTGTTTTCTTCAAACCGCCATCTAGCTGTGTGAGCTTGTTCACATTTTGTCTAAATATTGATAATATTATCGTCTCTAGAAAAACCACTTGAGTTACTTTTTTTCAAGCAGCATTCTTATATTTTACGTAATCCGTATCCACCGCTGTGTATACGTTGACCTTGTAGGCATTATTTGCACAGTGTTTTCTTCAAACCGCCATCTAGCTGTGTGAGCTTGTTCACATGTTGTCTAAATATTGATAATATTATCGTCTCTAGAAAAACCACTTGAGTTACTTTTTTTCAAGCAGCATTCTTATATTTTACGTAATCCGTATCCACCGCTGTGTATACGTTGACCTTGTAGGCATTATTTGCACAGTGTTTTCTTCAAACCGCCATCTAGCTGTGTGAGCTTGTTCACATTTTGTCTAAATATTGATAATATTATCGTCTCTAGAAAAACCACTTGAGTTACTTTTTTTCAAGCAGCATTCTTATATTTTACGTAATCCGTATCCACCGCTGTGTATACGTTGACCTTGTAGGCATTATTTGCACAGTGTTTTCTTCAAACCGCCATCTAGCTGTGTGAGCTTGTTCACATTTTGTCTAAATATTGATAATATTATCGTCTCTAGAAAAACCACTTGAGTTACTTTTTTTCAAGCAGCATTCTTATATTTTACGTAATCCGTATCCACCGCTGTGTATACGTTGACCTTGTAGGCATTATTTGCACAGTGTTTTCTTCAAACCGCCATCTAGCTGTGTGAGCTTGTTCACATTTTGTCTAAATATTGATAATATTATCGTCTCTAGAAAAACCACTTGAGTTACTTTTTTTCAAGCAGCATTCTTATATTTTACGTAATCCGTATCCACCGCTGTGTATACGTTGACCTTGTAGGCATTATTTGCACACTGTTTTCTTCAAACTGCCATCTAGCTGTGTGTATTATCGTTTCCAGAAAAAACAACTGAGTTTTTGTTGTTGTTGTTTTTTTAAAAATAATGCCAGGCAAAGGCAGGCCGCCACGCAGAGGCCGTGCTAGGGGCCGTGCTGCTATGCAATCCTGTGGCCCTAGCAAATTGCCCAGTTTTAAAAAGCCAATGACCCTGAACTCCCAAAATGCTGAAGAGGTAGTTGACTGGCTTACACAGCACACCCCATCCTCTACCGTTTCTAACTTTACCACAACATCCTCCTCATCCTCCACTGCTATGGCCACCCCACGTAACACTTCCTCCACCACCGGGGCCCCTTCTTCACTGGAATCAGAGGAGTTATTTTCCCATGAGTTTCTTGAACTGAGTAATGCGCAACCATTATTGGCAGAAGAAGATGAAGGAGATGAGGACGTTACACCAGATTTAATTCTGGCAGAGAACACGACAGAGATGGACATAATGATGAGTGATGAGGAGGAGGTCCCCGCTGCTGCTTCCTTCTGTGATGTGTCAGAAGAAATTGATGCATCTGAGGAGAATGATGATGAGGAGATTGATGTTTTGTGGGTGCCTAGTAGAAGAGAGCAAGAGGAGGGTAGTTCAGATGGAGAGACGGAGAGTCAGAGAGGCAGTAGGAGAATAAGACTTAGAAGAAGCAGGGAGGACAGCCCGCAGGGATCAGTAGGGCAACAACATGTATCGGCACCTGTGTTCAGCCGGCCAACGCACCCGCCATTGCCGCCAATGCCGCCAACTTCTACTGTTACCGCCAGATCGCACACTTCCAAAAAGTCAGCAGTGTGGGATTTTTTTAATGTGTGTGCCTCTGACAAAAGCATTGTAATTTGCAATGAGTGCAGTCAGAAACTGAGCCTTGGTAAGCCCAACAGCCACATAGGTACAATTTCTATGCGAAGGCACATGAGCGGCAAGCACAAAGCACTTTGGGAGCAACACCTCAAAGGCAACAGGCAAACTAAAAGCCACACTCCTTCTGGTCCAGCATCTTACTGCTCTACCTCTGCTCTCCTTGACCCATCTGAACCACTCCGCCTTCCACCTTGACCACCTGTTCCCATTCCCAGTCATCTGCCACCAGCCAAGTTTCTGTGAAGGCCATGTTTGAGCGTAAGAAGCCAATGTCTGACTGTCACCCCCTTGCCCGGCGTCTGACAGCTGGCTTGTCTGCACTCTTAGCCCGCCAGCTTTTACCATACCAGCTGGTGGACTCTGAGGCCTTCCGCAAATTTGTAGCAATTGGGACACCGCAGTGGAAGGTACCCAGCCTCAATTTTTTTTCTAAAAAGGGAATACCACACCTGTACCAACATGTGCAGAGCCAAGTTACCGCATCTCTGTCACTTAGTGTTGGGCCAAAGGTCCATATGACTACTGACGCATGGTCCTCCAAGCATGGTCAGGGCAGGTATGTCACCTACACTGCCCACTGGGTGAACTTGGTAATGGCTGGGAATGGGAAGCAGGGAATGGGTAGCTCAACAACAACAACAACAGTGGAGTTGGTGTCACCGCCACGGATTGCACGCGGTTCTGCCACCACCTCTACTCCTCCATCGCTCTCTACCTCGTCTTCTTCCTCTTCTTCTTCTTACTCTGCTGCTGGGTCCTCCTTCTCCTCCTCCACACCTGTGCACCCCCAGCTCCCCCTAGGCTATTCGACGTGCCAGGTACGCCGTTGTCACGCTGTCTTGGGGATGACGTGCCTGGAAAGCAAAAACCATACCGGATCTGTACTCCTGTCATCTCTGCAGTCACAGGCCGATCGGTGGCTGACCCCACACCAACTGCAGATCGGAAAAGTGGTGTGTGACAATGGAAGCAATCTGTTGGCAGCGTTGAGACTGGGAAATTTAACACATGTGCCCTGCATGGCACATGTGTTAAATTTAATAGTCCAACGTTTTGTCTCCAAGTACCCAGGATTCCAGGACGTTCTCACCCAGTCCAGAAAGGTGTCGGCCCATTTCAGACGTTCCTACACAGCCATGGCACGCCTTGCTGACATTCAGCAGCGCTACAACATGCCAGTCAGGCGTTTGATTTCTGACAGCCAGACTCGCTGGAATTCAACGCTCCTTATGTTGGAACGTCTGCTGCAACAACAAAGGGCCGTCAACGAGTACCTTTTTGAACTGGGTGGTAGGACTGGATCTGCAGAGCTGGGGATTTTTTTCCCCCGTTACTGGGTGCTTATGCGCGATGCCTGCAGGCTCATGCGACCTTTTGAAGAGGTGACAAATATGGTCAGTCGCACCGAAGGCACCATCAGCGACCTAATACCCTTCGCTTTCTTCCTGGAGCGTGCCGTGCGATGAGTGACAGATGAGGCTGTAGACCAGTGTGACGAGGAGCTGGAAGCGCACGATTTATGGTCGGAATCACCAGAACGAACCCAGGCACCTGCTGCAACGCAGGGAGAGGTGCCAGAAGTGGAGTCAGAGGAGGAAGGTGGCTTTGTGGAGGAGGAGGAGGAGGACCAACAGGAGCAGGCTTCCCAGGGGGCTAGTGGTGACCTTTTGGGGACCCCTGGTCTTGTACGTGGCTGGGGGGAGGAGACCGTGGATGATGCAGTCCTTGATAATGAGGAAGCGGAGATGGATAGCTCTGCATCCAACCTTTTGAGAATGGGGTCTTTCATGCTGTCATGCCTGTTGAAGGACCCCCGTATCAAGAGGCTTAAGGAGAAGGACCTGTACTGGGTCGCAACGCTACTAGACCCTCGGTACAAGCATAAAGTGTCAGAAATGTTACCAACATACCACAAGTCCGAAAAGATGCGGCATTTACAAACCAGCCTGCAAAACATGTTGTACAATGCTTTTAAGGGTGATGTCACTTCAGGAACTCATCAACATTCCAGGGGCAGAGGTGCCAGTAATCCTGCCACGAGCACACCTGCAAGGACAAAGCCCTTTGGCCGGTCTGTAACGTCAGACATGCAAATGTTTTTCTGTCCAAGGCAGCGCCACAACCCTTCTGGATCCACCCTCAAAGAACGCCTCGACCGGCAGGTAGCGGACTACCTGGCATTAACTGCAGATATCGACACTCTGAGGAGCGATGAACCCCTGGACTACTGGGTGCGCAGGCTTGATCTGTGGCCAGAGCTGTCACAATTTGCCATGAACCTCTTGTCTTGCCCAGCCTCAAGTGTGCTCTCAGAAAGGACCTTCAGTGCAGCAGGAGGGATTGTAACGGAGAAGAGAACTCGCCTAGGTCACAAAAGTGTCGATTACCTGACCTTTATTAAAATGAATGAGGGGTGGATCTCGGAGGGTTACTGCACGCCGGAAGACTTGTTCTGACTTCTATGCAGCTGTCCTTCTCTTCAAGCCTCATGACTCCACACACAGCTGTCCTTTAGCGTCCTCCTCCCTCCGCCACCGTTACAAACTAGGGTGCAAACCCTACTGGTTTAATTTTTTCTGGCCTCTGTGCTTCAGTGGCTGCAACCAAAAAAACTGGGCAAACAATGTCTACAAGGTCAACGTATGGCGAAAAATGACTATTTTCAGCATTTATATGGCATATTTTTTCTGGCAACTGTGCTTCAGTGGCTGCGTCCAAAAAAATGCATATTTTCTGCATTTATATGGCATAATTTTTCTGGCCTCTGTGCTTCAGTGGCTGCAACCAAAAAAATTTATATTTTCAGCATTTATATGGCATAATTTTTCTGTCAACTGTGCTTCAGTGGCTGCGTCCAAAAAAATGCATATTTTCTGCATTTATATGGCATAATTTTTCTGGCCTCTGTGCTTCAGTGGCTGCAACCAAAAAAATTTATATTTTCAGCATTTATATGGCATAATTTTTCTGGCAACTGTGCTTCAGTGGCTGCGACCAAAAAAATGCATATTTTCTGCATTTATATGGCATAATTTTTCTGGCCTCTGTGCTTCAGTGGCTGCAACCAAAAAAATTTATATTTTCAGCATTTATATGGCATAATTTTTCTGGCAACTGTGCTTCAGTGGCTGCGACCAAAAAAATGCATATTTTCTGCATTTATATGGCATCATTTTTCTGGCCTCTGTGCTTCAGTGGCTGCAACCAAAAAAATTTATATTTTCAGCATTTATATGGCATAATTTTTCTGGCAACTGTGCTTCAGTGGCTGCGACCAAAAAAATGACTATTTTCAGCATTTATATGGCATATTTTTTCTGGCCTCTGTGCTTCAGTGGCTGCGGCCAAAAAAACTGGGCAAACAATGCCTACAAGGTCAACGTCGTTGACCTTGTAGGCATTGTTTGCCCAGTTTTTTTGGCCGCAGCCACTGAAGCACAGAGGCCAGAAAAAATATGCCATATAAATGCTGAAAATAGTCATTTTTTGCCATACGTTGACTCAACGTATATGGCAAAAAATGACTATTTTCAGCATTTATATGGCATATTTTTTCTGGCAACTGTGCTTCAGTGGCTGCGACCAAAAAAACTGGGCAAACAATGCCTACAAGGTCAACGTATGGCAAAAAATTACTATTTTCAGCATTTATATGGCATATTTTTTCTGGCAACTGTGCTTCAGTGGCTGCGTCCAAAAAACTGGGCAAACAATGTCTACAAGGTCAACGTATGGCGAAAAATTACTATTTTCAGCATTTATATGGCATATTTTTTCTGGCAACTGTGCTTCAGTGGCTGCGTCCAAAAAAAACTGGGCAAACAATGTCTACAAGGTCAACGTATGGCGAAAAATGACTATTTTCAGCATTTATATGGCATATTTTTTCTGGCAACTGTGCTTCAGTGGCTGCGTCCAAAAAAACTGGGCAAACAATGCCTACAAGGTCAACGTATGGCAGTTGTTTAAAGAGAACAGTAGATTACTAGCCAGCAAAGCTACCTAAGCTAAAATGTCCCTCAAATCCCTGCAGACTTCTGTCCCTCCAATACAGAGCAGTATCAAGCAGATTACTAGCCAGCAAACTTACTATCATCTGTCCCTGAAATCACTAACAGCTCTCCCCCTACACTATCTCTTCCAAGCACACACAGGCAGATTTTTCAGATACATTTTTGCCCTTGATCCCCCTCTGGCATGCCACTGTCCAGGTCGTTGCACCCTTTAAACAACTTTAAAATCATTTTTCTGGACAGAAATGTCTTTTTTAGATGTTAAAGTTCGCCTTCCCATTGAAGTCTATGGGGTTCGCGAACCGTTCGCGAACCGCTCGCATTTTTGCGCAAGTTCGCGAATATGTTCGCAAACTTTTTTTCCGACGTTCGCTACATCCCTAATCCAAATTACAGAAAGATCTCTTATCTGGAAAATGCCAGGTCCCCAACAATCTGGATAATAGATTCTATATCTGTTCATGCACTGGGCTCATTTGGTGGGGTTGAACTTTTCAACCCAAATGAATTATGTAACTATGTAACTAGAAACCCTGAAAAACATTGCAGCCAAAATAAATGATCCTGGAACAAACCCATAAATAAAACCTAATATAAATATAGTGCTGCTTAATTTATTACAGTGCTGACATGGTTGCCATAACGTACGAGTCCCAACAAAGACTGACATAGCAATGTAGCTCCTGGTAAAGGTCACCAAATATTTGGCAATAGCCATACATAACATTATATTTTATGTAACGTCAAGTTAAGTTGCAGCCAAACAGAGCAGAAGACACGTCTCCCTCTTTAGATAAACAGTTGTAAGGCCAGCTTCCATTTGAAAAAGGATATACAAATGTTATTCTCACTGCAGCAAGTAATCTATTTATATAAGCACTGGCCATTTTACCTTCAGTGTCACCTGCCCTTCTACCTTCTCCATCTCTCCTAGCAATGCCGAAAGTAGGGAGGTCTTCCCGCAGCCAACTTGGCCAACAACCGCCACAAGGGAGCCCTGCGGGATGCTTATGTTGATGCTATAAAGAATAAAGTGAATGGAAAAGATAAAGAACAGAACACAACATAAGATAGGAGGTGTTATTGATGCAGTCTTGTACATTTTTAGGAAATTATATTTTCCTACTTTTGAAGACAAGGTGGCTCTGAAGAAGACCAGGTGAAAGTACCATGTCTGATGGTTATGGTATGTTCTAAGATGCAAAAAATAAACATAGATAGATAGATTAATAGCAACACAGAGAAGGAAATATCCTCATCTAAATTTATTAGCACATCTGACAACATTCAAAGTTGTCACAGGAGTTTTCCATCTTGGATTTTGTTAGGAGTGTCTGTGACACACATGCTCAGTGTGCATTGAGCAGCTGTTGGTAAACTCAGCTTAGGGGTTGTTGCAAATCAAACTACAGTGTGAATTGCTTAATGATACTGTGCCACACATAGGCATAAATGTGGTAGGGAGACTGTACATTATCAGGTATGAACCCAGCACAGAAGAAGAAAAAGAAGAAGTGAAATCAAAACACTATTAGTCCATAAACACTCACTTCAAAGCAAACTAGTTCAGTGTGGCGCCTATGTAGTATGATTGGCAAAACTGCCCTAAGTAAAACTTAACTTTTAATAAATTAGGCTAAAAAGAGAAGAGCGCCCACGAAAGACAAACCCACTGCTAATAGCCCATAAGGCCACAGTGCAGGAACAATGTCCCTAAAAAACATTCAATTATATCCTATGGGCGGCATAGGTGGACGGTGGCAGCCTAGTTCCCACTTTGTCCCTACGTAGACAGGCAGGTTCTTGCTGACTAACTTGGGGCACAAATGGAAGGGTGGGAGCGGGTAGTGCTTGCACTGTAACCAATGGTTTATACTACTACTGTCGAAGTATTTTCTTTGGCTGATTAAGATACCACCGTTTCCACCATTTGCTGGTTTTTAATTGAATGTTTTTTAGGGACATTGTTCCTGCACTGCGGCCTTATGGGCTATTAGCAGTGGGTTTGTCTTTCGTGGGCGCTCTTCTCTTTTTAGCCTAATTTATTAAAAGTTAAGTTTTACGTAAGGCAGTTTTGCCAATCATACTACATAGGCGCCACACTGAACTAGTTTGCTTTGAATTGAGTGTTTATGGACTAATAGTGTTTTGATTTCACTTCTTCTTTTTCTTCTTCTGTGCTGGGTTCATACCTGATAATGTACAGTCTCCCTACCACATTTATGCCTATGTGTGGCACAGTATCATTAAGCGATTCACACTGTAGTTTGATTTGCAACAACCCCTAAGCTGTAGTTTAATCTACACAAACTTGCAGTGTGGTTGCCTTCATTACACTGTGTTTACCGCTCCTCATTTCATTTCCTATGAACCCAGCACAGAAAACAAAATGTATCAGGTGTGCACTCATCTTGCTGATATGGTATCAAATAAGACACAGTTTTATGTCAGATACTTACTTAAGGAACCGTCAGTGTTAACACTTTCTGGCTCCAGTTCTTCTGCAGAGAAATACTTCACCATACGTTTCAGTGAAACAGAGGACTTGACAAACACAAACAATGTCAAGATTAGTAAAAATGAATATGTTAAACACCACACACTTATTTATGCTGTAAGGTATGTTTAGTACCTGTACAAAAAGGGTGATAGCCATCGGGAACATGCGTAGGGGGATCCGGAGAATGTTAAGTAAAATGATGGTGACAAATGCTTTCTCTGCATCCAGAACATTCTTCTCGTCTATTGACAGGAAAACTCCAAACATGGTCAGGGACACCTATACATCCACATATAAAAGAGGAATTATTTTCTTATGTAGAACTGTATTCAACCACGTATTTCTGATCATAAGAAAAAGAGGGCAAAGTGGCTGCTCTTTTAAAATAGTTTTCAAGCTTTAATGGCATTTCCTACCAAAATGTACTAAGAAAAGCAAGTTGCCTGGTTTAACATAGTCATTACAAAATGGAAAGAGTTTATCACTCTATGAAAACAGCCATCAGTCACACATATGTTTTGTTATTTTTGATAAAGATGTTGTTCATTTTTGAGTTAACTTTTAGTATGACTTAGAGAGTGATATTCTGAGACAATTTGAAATTTGCTTTCATTATTTATTATTTGTGGTTTTTTTAGTTACTTGGCTTTATATTTGGCAGCTCTCCAGTTTGCAATGTAAAGCAATCTGGTTGCTAGGCTCCAAATTTCCCTAGGTAACCATGAATTGAATGAGAGACTGGACTATGAATAGGAGAGGGCCTGAATAGATAGATCAATAATAAACTGTAGCAATAACAAAACATTTGTAGCCTTACAGAATATCTGTTTTTAGATGGGGTCAGTGACCCCTTTTTGAAACCTGCAAGGAGGCAAATAATTAAAAAACTATAAAAAAAATAAATAATGAAGACCAATTGAAAAGTTGCTTAGATTTAGCCATTCTATAACACACTAAAGTTATTCTAAAGGTGAACCACCACTTCCAAATCCAAATGATACAATATATGTATAGCTCACATTTCTTTATTATCCCCAGTAGGTGGCACAATACTTCTATCATGCTCGCTTTCTGTTCTAATGCTATTTAATGACATTGCCATGCACATAACAGGTTACTGGTAAAGCACTGCTGTTTACAGTAAATAGAATACATTCCACTACAGTACTTTCTTTAAAGCTATGGCATATGCGGTGCTTTTGAATGCCCAAACATATGTTGCATAAGCACCCAAAACAGTTCTGCATGCAACTGCCCTTAGTTGCATGCAGGGAGTGTTTTGTAAGTGTTAATAATAGGTTGTACTCTATGAAACTGTATGTATACAGGCGCTCTGTACCTTTTTCGTGTACCATCTGCTTCAAGCTTGATAGCAAAGTGGGGGGGATAGTATTGTCTATAATCTAGGAATTTGTTATTTAGGGTGTGTACAGATTAAATATACATGAGTAGGGTGTGGAGAGGTGCACAAGACAAACTGATCGACTGGAGCTCTGCCCATTCTGTACAGTAGTGCTCTAGTCAATCAATGGCAAGCATGTTGTGCATAACAGTCACTCTCCTAATCCACCAAAGAATGCAGATATTCAACAAATAAAGTAGCAGTATATGTCTATAGACATATTCAACTTTCTATGCTTCTCCTTTTTCTTGAGAGTGGACTTTCATGTTGTGTTTTATATAAGGATGCACTGAATCCTGTACTCAGTTTGAGACTTGGCAAGAACTCATCCTTTTTCAGCAGGATTTGGATTCAGCCGAATCCAAATGCCTGCCGAATCAAATCCTAAAAATCATGGGGCATTTTGTCACACAAAGTTAAAAAAAAATGTAATCGCCCTATTATCGTGCTATGTTCTCCCCCCCTTCCTTGCCCTAATTTGCATATGCAAATTAGGGTTCGGATTTGTTTCAGTATTCCGTAAATGTTTCATGAAGGATTCAGGATTTGGCCGATTTCCAATTTAGTGGATTCAGTGCATAGTTTTATTATATATATATATATATATATATATATATATATATATATATATATATATATATATATATATATATATATATATATATATGTTACTGCTTCTCCCTTAATCCTCAATAGGATGTGTTAGATTACAAGAAACTTTGAAAATAATCCAAGATACTGATTTGTATCGTTTATCTGAAAATAATTATTCATAGGTTCTTCTCAATTTACCCAAAATGGGGAAGCAACGAATACAGCCAGCGCTCCAG
Organism: Xenopus petersii; assembly: GCA_038501925.1. Lineage (NCBI taxonomy): Eukaryota > Metazoa > Chordata > Amphibia > Anura > Pipidae > Xenopus > Xenopus petersii. Next base: position 36,512,587 of record CM076688.1, read on the forward strand.
ACAACAGCAGGGCACCCGTTTTCACAGCTTTCAACTCCTGTAGTCTGAATTCTGTGACTTTCTTCATGAAAGCATTTTCCCAGGCATAGAGCTTCAGAACTTTAATTCCTTGGAGGATCTCTGAAATAATCTTTATTCGGCCATCTTTCTGCTTCATTTGTTGTTCCTTTATGCCATAAAAATAAGCAAGTGGATTTAGTTTACATTCCCAAGTCTCTGTGAAAATGTTATTGATCTTAAAGAGACAGGCAGTATCAATGATTAAAAAGAGGGGCAGAAAAAAGGCCATCCTGCATCTTCTACTCCATATTTGATCAACTGTCACTTTGAACTTGGGGCAGATTTTGCCCAGAAAATCACATTCCTGCTATATCACAGAGGACAGATGCAGGGTGGATCAGCCTTTTCTCCTTAGGTGTTTTTATACTAGCAGAAAGATCAGTGGGTGTGCCAAAGGCCTAAAGGCCATGCTAAACTGCCCAAGAGGAAATGGAACTGCTACTTTAGAGTCAGATCAAATAGAGAAGGATATATTTGCCAGATTTACATAACACAGCTAGAAAAGGACAGATTGAGTAATTACTGCAAAGCACTAGGACTACAAAGCATAAATTGTTATTGAAATATCAAATGTATAATTATTCTCTTTACCTGAACTCTTTTAATTATCACTCCAAAAGCGGTCATAAATGGGAGGTTCAATATGAACACAGCCACACCAGCAAGAACTGCTATGCCCAGAGTCTGAAATAAAAGGCAGAAATGTTGCTGCAGTACAGTACATGTGCATTTGAATTATGCAAAACAAAAATAACCCCAATTATTGGATTACATAACTGGATATTATAAAAAGGACTGTATAAGCAATGTTGCATACAAATGAGAACTGATTATAACCAAGTATAATAAAAGCTACTACTGGACAAAACTAGTCGGTACATCCAAATTAAACATGCAGATAAAACATTCCTTAATCAGGGCACCTACATGATGTTATTTGTGTAATCATCTTGACAAAGTGCCACTCTTGCTGAAGAAAACAAACAAATTATGCTTTTGAAGTTGTATATTAAAAAAGAAAACATCTTTTTCCTGCCCTACTTTATAACACATACGCACCAGTATTCTCTCGTTTCCAGGAACACACAATATTGGTACATTGTATATGTATTTTTCTTTCTAAATGCATAATCATAAATCAGTCATAGTTATCCCCATGAATAATTTAGTATCCCTGGATATGAATAAAATATCTGAAATCTGTGAATTTCTGTAGAGACTGTGAAGCGAATTGTACACAAAGCAATCAGGTTGGACATTTGAATTCTGTACTCTCTGACGGAACTGAACTTGCTGACAATGCAATTGCTACAAGTATAAAACACATTAATGATTGTTAATAGTCAAAATCACATATATTTGCTGAACTGTGAAGATAGCTACCCTAAGGGACAGTGATATCTAAGGGGCTTAAAGAAACATATATAATATACTGTTGTTCTGCACTTTTAAAATTGGTGTGTTTGCTTCAGATAGTTTATATAAACAAGCTGCTTTGTGGCCATGGGGGCAGTCATTCAAAGCTGAAAATGAGAAAAGGCACATTCATATTTTGGTGTTACTGTTCCTTTAAGTGCTCTGCTTAGGCAAAACATTTCATTTAACTTGAGAGCAAAAGCAATAATTCTTCCCCAAATCATCTCCAATCATACCGAGAAAGACAAATATACTTAATGACATTTACTTCATACATTCCAGGAAATATCTATAGTGTGAAATACATTCCTGTGAGCTTTATATTCATTGCAAACTAGTAATAAACCAAGCAAGTAAATATTACCATTGTATCATTTTGACATCTAAAGGCACAAATGAAGTTTAGACAAAATGAGTTCTATGGTTCTCGGTGTATATGCTATGTAGCCACATCCTCAACGAGATCAGATCACACTTATTAGACTGCTGGCAGTGCCAATGTACAGCTGCGTTTAAGGCAATAACACAAAAGTAGGGCTATGCAATACATCACAGGCAGTCAGCCTGAGATTTATGGTATTTTTGTAGAAACCAGGGAAACAAAACCAGAAGAAAAATTATGGGGCAAATTCAGTATGCGCCGAAGCGCCTAACGCTAGCGTCAATTCGCTAGCGTTGGGCATTTTCATTACTTCGCAAATTCACTAATGGATGCTGGCGTAACTTCGCTAGTGTAACTTCGCACCCTTACGCCTGGCGAATTTGCGCAACAGATGTAACTACGCAAATTCACTTACGCGCGAATGATTCTGAATGCTACTTTTATGCTAGACTTCCTTCGCCACCTCAGACCAGGTGAAGTGCAATAGAGTAGATAGGGATTTCTTCAAAAAAAGTTAAATTTTTTTCTAAGTCCCAAAAAACACTAGCGTTTTTTTCTATATTATGGGTGATAGGCTGAAAAAGATCGAAAAATTTTTTGGGGCTCCCCTCCTTCCCCCCCTACATTTCCTAACTCATGGCAACTTAACTATACAGTGGGCACATGTCTAGGGCAAAATAAAAAAATTATTTGATGTTTTGAAGGTTTCCCAGGCATTTGTAGTGCTGCTACATATTCCTCCATTGAAATTTGAATTTGACGCCGTATGCAAATTAACCATTGCTAGCGTAACTTCGCTTCGCTTAGCGAATCAATGCTAGCGCAACTTCGCAACCTTACGCTACCCCTGAGCGCAACTTCGGATTTTAGTGAATTTGCGGAGTGCTGGCGAAACTACGCCTGGCGAAGTGCGGCGAAGTTACGCCTGGCGCAACTACGAATCTTAGTGAATGTCCCACTATATGTTTCTATGACCTGGCAAGAGGAATTACAAAAAATGTGCAAAGCATTGTGGGAAAATGAAGGGAAGTGGACTACTGCAACAAGTAGATACATGAAGTGGTGACCAACAATTAAGGAATAGCAAAGAACAGAAGGAAGATTACCTGCCACAAGAAGTACATAGCCACAATGATTGTAACAGGTGCAGACCACATATAATTTACACATGTTGACAAGTCCATGAGCTTCTGCACATCTGTAGAGATCAGGTTTACAATCTCCCCAGCAGAAGACTCCTTCCGTCCAGCACTAGAGATTACCAAAGCCTGTTCAAAGAAGCACATGGTCAGAAACAAAAAAAGAAAAACAAACAAAACCTTATATACATGCACCTTAATAAATACCCTCACACCTGGAGCAATATGCAAAGGAATGTCCAGAGATCCATACACAAAGCACAATACCCTCTGCACACTCTAAACTTGTTGCTTTCTTTTGGATTTGGATTTCACTATTTTGTCAATATAGGCTGGGAGAATTTGGGAAGATTATTTCAAAAATACTCTTTCCAGGCTCCACCAAGGGCAGATCATCCTCAAAAGCTTCTAGCACTTCCAAATTTTGATGGCCTGCTAATGAGATAATGAGAGAGAAAGCGTACACACCAACTCAGGCTCCAAGTTTCCCTGAACTACTGCAGGCCGGGGATGAAGCTCTGGGCAGGAGGAGGAATCACTTTTAACATTTTAGGGGGTTATTTATTAAAGGTTGAGTTGTGTTTTCTCAAAAATTCGAGTTTTTCTAAATTAGTTTTTCGGGGGCAAATAAACTTGAATTTTTCGAGCTTTCTTATGCCCGAAGCTGCTAAAAGTCAGACTCCAAAAATCCTCCAGCTAAAACCTCCAATTTATATAAAAGTCAGTGGCAGAGGTCCCTTTAACAATTTGAAGATGTTTTTTGCCTTCGTGATTTTCAGGTGTTTAACACTGGTTTGCGATCGAAAACTCAATAAATTCGAGGTATTCAAGTTTTTCACACTTGGATTTTTTCATAAATAAGCAAACATTCAACTTTGATTAAAATGTGTGTTTATTTGAGGTAGAAATAGTCTCACAAACTCCACCTTTAATAAATAGCCCCCTAAGTGTTCTTTCTCCAGCTCTTAATCACCCAATAGAGGCAAGAGAATCAACCTGAGGATCCAACCCCCAGTAAAGATATAATATGCCAAAATATTACACACTGGGATCATTTACTAGCACAATAGAATTTACATATCACCTTTTTATAGACGGTGCCCACAATGGCTGCCCTGAGCCGCATCCCAATGACATAGCAAATATAATCGTGCTGGTGAAGGAAAAGAGACTGAAAGCATGGACAAATGAACAGGAGAATGGCAACTAGAAAGCCTTGCCATGATGGGGCAGAAGGATCCTTTAGCAAGTTCAACAGTAACCTGGTAAAAAATAAACAAACAGAAGCGTATTATTAAGTGTTCGTGGAACTTTTGCATAAACTTAATGCTGAATTGATTTAATCCAACAGACAGGTATAAACATGCTTTCAAATTAATCATGCAATGCATCCACCAATGGCTCACTTCTTGAATGCCTGCTTCCAATGATAGATAATAGCTTCCGCACACACACCCGGCCCATGAAACAAATATACATGCATGCGAGTGTACCCTAATCCACCTACAATACCCTTTCATCTCTTTATTTACATGTTATCCCCCCACTGATCACAGCTGATGCCTATTGCCTTCTACTGCTCCTTTAACAAGTTTGTCTGCTCTAAGAGATGGAAATTTCCGAACTCCTTAACATGAATTAACTTGCATCCTTAACTTGGATTATATTAAACACAGAACATTGGGAGAGCACCAATTCATTCTGTCTGCAAAACGAACAGTGAGGTAAATTATTTTTTTTTCTTTTACCTTTTTTAAACATTACTAGCAGTTTTTGCAGTCTAGTATAATTTGGTAGACTACCAATAAAATGTCACAGAAAATATAAATAGCATTAAGAACACATGAGATTTACAGTTAGTTGGCTGCCACTAGGGAATAGGGAATGATTTAGCCTTCTAGACAGAGAAAAGTGGTTATTAGCAAAGTGATCAAACCAATAGGAATAGGGTGTTTGGGTTTTGTGACTCTCCCAGCTCATCTGTTGCATTGGTGACATTTTACTGGTTGATACTGAGTCCCTCTAAAACATTACTACCAGTAACAGCTCCTTAGCATTCCACTCCAATATAATTTCTCATACAAGATGAATCAATACACTACATTCTTTCACGCCTATCATATTGCTCTAACATAAGATCAAGGTCACATTTTTTAAGCGTAAGATGAGGTTCTGCAGCCGTGACCTGACATAATAAAATATTTTATACAAGAACACAGAAATCTCAGTCAAACATAGGAAATGTATAATTAGGAATGTGACTCTTCACCTTTATGCAGGGAACACAACTTTATGGCTTAGCATGGCTTTACTCTGTATATATTTGACTGACAATCTGTGTAAATACCTTACTAGCAGAGGGCTTATAAAGAGGAAAGCAGTGTAGAATGTCATCAGTAAAGCTGACAAGAGGAAATATAGGCCAAAGGATCGCATGATGGCTTTGATTAAGGTTTTTTGGCTTAGTTGAATGTGCTGATTTTTCAGAAGGAGTTCTATTTCACTCTTCTCTGTCTGGGATATCCACATATCATTATCCGTGGTTGATGGAGAGAATCTTGTTGGCTCCTCTAACCTGTCAATACATGAATGTAAACATAATGTTGATAATGTTGTCTATAAACTATTTGCAGGCTTATAAACACTGCTGTTTATTTTTCAGTGGGTAAAATAATAGTTCACCAGAAATAAAGACTTTTTCCAATTACTTTCTATTTTCTATGAGTGACCGTTTCTCTAATATTGAAGTGTAAGTCTAATTTTTCACCTTTCTAAAGCAGCTCTAGGTGGGGTCGTCGACTCTGTAAACTGTTCTAAATTGATACATTTACTTGATACATTTCTTATCATTGTCTCTGCTGAGCAGAATCCCTAAGTTTTTATTAAAGGGGTGGTTCACCTTCAAGTTAACTTTTAGTATGGCCAATTCTAAGCAACTTTTTCATTTGGTCTTCATTATTATTTTAAATAGTTTTTGAATGATCCTCTTTCTTCTTCTGACTCTTTACAGCTTTCAAATGGGAGTCACTGACCCTGTCTTAAAACAAATGCTCTGTAAGTCTACAAATATATTGTTATTGCTACTTTTTATGACTCATCTTTCTATTCAGACCCTCCGCTATTAATATTCCATATTCTCATTCAAATCAATGCATGGTTGCAAGGGCAATTTGGATCCTAGCAACCAGACTGCTGAAATTGCAAACTGTAGAGCTGCTGAATAAAAAGCTAAATAACTCAAAAACCACAAATAATTAAAAAATGAAAACCAATTGCAAATTGTCTCAGAATATCACTCACTACATCACACTAAATGTTAATTTAAGGGTAAACAATCCCTTTGTTAGGCAACTGTTAGAATTGATACAATAGTTGCTAATACTCCAGAGATGCTGCTGAGAAATGTAGCAACTAAATGTTGCAAAATTGTAACAGTTCAGAATCTGCACCTGAATTACTGAGCTACCTTAGATTTTGCTGAAATAAGTGTATTTTTGCTGCAAACATTGAACTCTGGGAAACAGTTTAAAGTGAGTAATGGCAATGGGTGTGGAGAATTTTCATGATCAAGTCATGCCAATCTGCTTCTTAGCTAACCAAATAACACACTTCACCAGTTTCCTGTTGGTAAATTGATGTAAAGCAATTTCATTTGAACATCATTATTGGTACAGGACCTGCAGAGGTGGAAACTTGTTAACCAGTCTGAGTTTAATAGGCAAGAAACAAATGTACCTTTTCCCCTACTGACTGGGGAATCAGCAAACTGCTTATTATAGAAAAGATAACTAAGTAACAGAGTGTGGTATTTACAAGAAATTTGGCACAGTTGTTACTATTCGCAGAGATAACCATTAACAGCAAAACTGACCTGAGAAGAGTGCAAAGGATAACCTGATATAAACTTACATGATATATACAGAGAAAATGATCTAGATATAGTATCTCTGTGCAACTCATTGCCCAAAGTGCCATCAAGGCTATGTGTAAACAGCATGACTAATAAAAGGTTTTAAACTTTTTCTGACATTAAATAGAGGGTTATGTAATAAAAGGCACTAAGTTTGCCCAGGAGCAGTAATCCATAGCAACCAATCAGAAGGAAGAATTTATTGGTCAAAGCAAAGATCCTTAATGGCTGCTATGGGTTACTGCTCCTGGGCAAACTTAGTGCCTTTTATTGCATATGGGTTATGTTTTTCAATAAGTACTTACAGATTTGCCTTTTTACATTCTTTCTGTACTCCTTTTGAGAATGAGGTAAGAATTTCTTCAGCTGTGTCGGATTTCCTCAAGGACCATACATCTTCATCCTTCAGAGGTTGTCTGTAGCCTCTAAACATTATTCTTTAGGAAACAGGCAAAAATTGGTTTATGCATTAAAAGTTTATACAACACTTGTCTTCTGTGGTTCACAACGTTCTTTATAGATTTTACAGAAATCAAGACAACCATCTTAGGAACACTAGTCGGCCGGTGTAACAGTTTTCATGGTTGAGGAAACAACCCACGATCATGGAGAAAAAAACCACAACAAAACACAGTCAACTTTTTCCTAATCCTGTTTTGTAACCCCCCAGCAATAATTAATTTATAAAGAAACACAATCGATTAGCAGCAATCACATTTTTTGGGGCAGAAAATCTCAAATGAGTTAATAAACTGGGTGAAAAAGATAAAGTTTTTTAACACAATTCCCATTAACTTCTATAGAAACTCAAGAGCTTTTACTTGCCAATATTTCTTATGCAACCTGTGGGAGACTTACTACTATTTGTCGGACATAACTTTCATACAATTTGCTATCTGTCATTTAAAGGAGAAGCAAAGTCTGTTAGCACTTGGAGGTGCCAAATGTTAGGCACCCCCAAGTGATTGTATTGACTTTACCTGAAACCCTGAGCTGGTGCTCCTATCAGCAGAAAACTGCACCAGCCCGGGGTTTTTCTAGCGAGCACCATGGAGAGATCTTCTTCCAGCATCTTCTTTCTTCAAATTTCCCCGGGCAAACGCATGCACAGTAGGACGAAATAGTGAAATTTTTAGTTAAAGTTCGGCTTTTCGTTCTACTGCGCATGCACAACCGAGCAAAGAAAGAGGAAGCAGGAAGAAGATCTCTCCATGGTGTTGACTGGTGTAACCCTGGGCTGGTGCAGTTTTCTGCTGATAATAGCACAGGCCTGGGGTTTCAGGTAAGTCAATACAATCACTTGGGGTGCCTAACATTTGGCACCCCAAGTGCTAACAGACTTTCCTGTCCTACTTTATATGCTGGTCGGAAGATTGGCACAGATGATCGTTCGTCCGACATAGGCTAATAATCTGCACGTCTCTGGCCAGCTTAAGAGATATTAAAAGTGTCATAGACAAAGGGCCTTGTGATTTAAACAGGGGTAGTCAAGCATACGTCATACATTGGCTGCTGATCCCAAACTCTGAAATAAGGCAAAGTGAATATTTCCATTTCCACAATGTGTAGCACTTACTCTGTAAACCAACTGAATGTAACCTTGGAAAGAAAGGAAGCGTCAGATACAGGGCATGGATTCTGTGAATGAAACATACAAGTTGACATTTTTACATTCGTTCATGTGTTCATAAATTGTTTCAGTGTAAACTAGAGCTAAATCTATGACCTCTGGAACACTTTAAGCCTGCAGAAAAAAAATGTTCTCAAGACAGGAATGCCGTCTTACTGCTGTCTATCCTAAAGCTCTTTTATTTATCTAAAGGGGGACTACACGGTGCTAGGAAAAAACAACAGACTGAAAAAATCAACAAAAACTACACTGCAAACAGCACTGGTATTTAGAAATAACTCTGAACCCATTTATATTTTTTAATAAATGTATATTGCCCAGTTACATTTACTTATACTTTCTTTTATTTTGCAAATACATTGGGTTGAATTGACCATTAAACATGCAGAGTAAGTTTCCTGGTTAGAATAACAGCAAGGTAGCTGGCATAGTACTTTTATCCTTAGTAAATAAGTTTGTTAATGGCCCCATTCTGTTGGTACCTTCATGTATAACATCATCATTTTAATATAATCTGGCTCTCAAACTTGAGGTATGACAAATAATTGTCTTAAAGGATAATTAAAGCTTAACTAAAGAAGTATGGCAAAAAGTTGTACATTATGCTTTGGGCTTCTGGACCAACCCAAGGTAACTTTAGCCCATTAGCAGTGAAGATCTGTGCCTCCAAGATGCCCCAGTAGCTCCCCATTCACTGCACATGCTCTGTACTGCTGTCACTGAGTTTAGGGACTAACTGAATAATATACTATATATATAGAATATAAATGTCACAATGCAAGGCTGATCAGTAATTAATTCAGATTATTGGTACATGTAAGCTCAGAAACAAGCACAGTTAGGAGGTCATTTATCAAAATCCGAATTTATCTCATTATTTTCTGAAATATACTCAAACCAAGCAAGGGTTTTTTCCCCTTTTTTATCAATACATTTTCCCGAAAAAATCCAGTGCAGGGAAAAAACTCGAAAAAATTGTGAAAATCATATGAAAATTCAAATCATAGGAATTTTTTGGATTTTCCATCCAAAACATGTAGGGGCCGATTCACGAAATTCGGGTGAAGGGTTCGAATAAAAAAAAATTCGAATTTCGAAGTATTTTTTGGGTACTTCGACCATCGAATTGGTTAAATTCGATCGAATTCGAACGATTCGAACGATTCGAACGATTAGAAGTAAAAATCGTTCGACTATTCGATAGTCGAAGTACTGTCCCTTTAAAAAAAACTTCGACCTCCTACTTCGGCAGCTAAAAGCTACCGAAGTCAATGTTAGCCTATGGGGAAGGTCCCCATAGGCTTGCCTGTGATTTTTTGATCGAAGGATTTTCCTTCGATCGTTGGATTAAAATCCTTCGAAACGTTCGATTCAAAGGATTTAATCGTTCGATCGAACGAAAAATCCTTCGATCGATCGATCGCAGGATTTGCGCAAAATCGTTCGACTTCGATATTCGAAGTCGTACGATTTTAGTTCCCAGTCGAATATCGAGGGTTAATTAACCCTCGACATTCGACCCTTCGTGAATCGGCCCCGTAGATTTTTTCAGTTTTTTTTCCCAAAAAACACAAAATCTTCGGATATTTGCAGGAAAGCCAGCGCAGATCAGGATATCTTCGGGACTTCTCCCACTGACTGATATACAACCTCGGCACTTCTGACTTTTTCCATCCTTGGGATACAATAAATCACGAAAAATTAGTTTGTTTTTTTTCAATTAAGTTTTGGATTTTATAGTAAAAATATTCGGACTTTAATAAATAACCCTCCTAGTATCCTAATTTAATAATCAGCCCTGTAGCATCATCTTATAGGACAGGCAAAACTCATTTTGTGCTTGATGCGGGGCTGCTCCTGCCATGAGGCATGGTAGGAGCCGTAGCTCAGGTGTCACTGAGCGGTCAGAGTCGAATTTCTGTTTTCTAAAAAGAGAACTAATCTCTACCAGTGCAGCGAGCCAGTAAATCTCACATGGTCATTTTTTTTTATATAATACAAAACAATAGTGTAGAAACAGCATACCGATTCCTTCTTTAGGTTGGAGAAGAATGGGGGGTCATCACTGAATGTGCAGAGTACTGACTGGGCCAACACAAATACAAAGTATAGGACAAAAAGGGTGTATCGCAGTTTGTCAATCTGTGGAGCCTTAAAATAAAAAACAAAGTAGCATTAAAGGAAACTATTCTCAAGTTTGAAGGCATGAATACACATATATGCTACAGTAAAACAAAGGGACTCTGGGGACTATTTATCATGCTGTACATTCAACGCAATTAAACCAACTACACCAGCATCACTATGTAAAGAAACAATGTATTTATCAAGTTGTATACTGATTTTATTCAATTGTGTACCTCTATGTAAAAATCTGCAAAAAGGGAACAAGTGCTTGAAAATGCCGTTTGGAAAATACAGGCATCCATCATTGTTTTTACACTTTTCTTTTTTATAATAGTGTGACATGATGGCATTAAACAAATTACTTTGCTAAACTTGCCACTTATTTTACACAAATTAAATGAGGGATAACCATTTAGTAAAATTCAGTTTTCATTGGGTATGAGATAGTTCATTATAGGATAAGGAAGACTTTGTATTTACTGGAATGTACCAACATCATAAGATAGGTATATTCTAGCATATGAAGAACAGAGAGAAAGATTTGCCCTTTTTACTACTTTACTCATAAAAAAGCATTTTAAAGTGTAAGTGTTATACAGTATATACAGTAAGGGACCATTGTAATCCATATTTTTAAATTCTTACAATAAGGATTTCCATAAAAAAACATTACTGTTTTGCACAGATTTATTCTCCATTGATATACATTAATAGAATACCTGGTGGGAAAAAAACTCACCTCTGAAATGGCAGTGGTAATTTTCGTACGTAGCTGAAAAGTTGCACAAAGCAATGCTAATAGCCAGAAAAACAAAAGGATGGCTGAAGACCGTACACCTTGCATGCGTTCATACTGGATCATGCACGTTGCAAGAAGCTGCCAGATGTATGATTGGAAATAAAAAGCAAATGGTTAGAAGAATTTGTGCCTACTAACATCCAGTAGAATTTTGTTCAAACAGCTTAAAACAACCTTTCTCAGACTATGGGTAGGCTTTCCATAGGGTATCATGGTTTTACCAATATATCTAAGATGGTGAGCTTCTGTGACAAATTTGAAGCCCGTGAGGCTGGTGCAGTTACTTAGTATATAAAATATGGCATCTCTAGTCATATTTGTTTTTAGGGTTTAGCTTGACTTTAAAATGGTAGTGTAAGGCACAAAGAACTATAGGATACATCTTTTATTGAAAAGCAGCCTGGAGCTTTTGGTCCATTCATATGGTGCACTTGATCTAGGCAGCTGACATTGCCTAAGATCTATGTAATAGAAATGGAACATTCATTTTAATACAAAGTTTGCAATGTAGCTTACTGATGGGTTTTTTTGGATACACAGAATGAAAAAGATTTGTTCATATAAAAACCATACTGTATTTTAATGAGAAAATAAGGTCTGGCTCTTTATTCCTTAGTACTGTGAACTTAGAAGTGTAATCTTGGTGCCTGATCATATATTCTCTATTCCTCAACAGAATAGTAATTTTCTAAGCATTAAATTATGATGGGATATTATCATATACATTCAAAGAAATGAACAATATCCAACAGAAATGTTATAATCTGTCTGATCAACTAAACGACCGATCACCATGTTACAAAAATTGTCAGGAGGATTATTTTGACGGTACACAAAAACATCCATTTGTCCGATTATATCTGGAAATTATGAGGAATGGATAAATTGATGCTGTGACTTAAAGGAACAGTAACATCAAAAAATGAAAGTGCTTTAAAGTGATAAAAATATAATGCAGTGTTGCCCTGCACTGGTAAAACTGCTGTGTTTGCTACTATTGTTTATATAAATAAGCTGCTGTGTAGCAATGGGGGCAGCCATTGAAATGAGAAAAGGATCAGGTTACACAGCAGATAACAGATATGTTCTGTAGAACATAATGGTATTATAATGGTATTATCTGTTATCCACTATTTAACCTGTGCCATATAGCCTTTTTTTCAACTTCTGCCATTGATAGACAGTGGCTTGTTTATATGAACTATAGTAGTGTTTCTAAAGCAACAGTACATTATTTTTTCATCTCTTTCATTTCTTTCAAAGACTTGGTGTTTGGTGTTACTGTTACCTCAAATAAAAAAATGCCTAATAAAAGACAGCATAATTATGAGCAACTTTCCAATATAAAAATAAAAAAATAAAAATTAATTCCTGAGCAAAGACAGGTCTGTTAATCAGCTGCCTTGTCTTAATTGTATCAACAGTCTGAACCACCAGTGCAGAGAACAGAAAGGGACAAACACTGCTTTCAACAACAATACATATACAAATAACTTAAGAACCATTAAAAATTTGTAATGAATGTATAATGCAAGGTTGCTTAGAATTACATTTTCTTTTATTAGGAAAAAACATATTTTTTGGGTTGATATTCCCTTTAAGGAAAATATGCAAGTGGAAATATAAAAAATATATTGTAAAAAAAAAAACATGCCTGAGATTATACTGTATATAATCCACAGTGTACATATGGAATCCTTGTTTTTACTACAAACTGTTTGTTGGTAAAATTGAAAAGCCAAATAAACATGGTTACAAAAAAAGACAAAACTGAGTGACAGAAAAAAAGAATGGTGTAATCTGTAAATCTGGCAACGGTTATTCAATAGTGATACAAAACATTACCATGGAGGATCCAAGAATCAGAGGGCTTATGAGGAAAACTGGAGCTTGGCGAACATTATGAGTCATGTTCCAGACAGTGTAGAACAGTTCAGTGTAGCAGACCAACACCAGAAAAGCTCCAAGACACTGAAACAGAACAATCAAATAGTTCTTCGTTAATATGGGCATTATCCAACCCTGTGTCCCTAGATTAGGCAGGACAACACTGTACTATTACTGTTATTGTTTAGTTGTCCTTGAAATATGTGCCTTCCTGACCTGCTGACAATTTGTCCAGTGACAAGTGCATGTTGTCCATATGGTATTTTTATATTAGAAGCAATTGATTACAGCTATTTTCCTTTACAGGTTGCCTATCTCATCTACAGTGGTTGTATAAATTGGGTCACTTAAACACTGTTGAGAGGAAAAGTAAAGCTGAACTAAAGAAGTAAGCTAGAAATGTTCTACATGTTTTGGACTTCTTTACCAGCCCAAGGCAACCAAAGCCCTTTAGCAGGGAAGATCTGTGTTTCCAAAGATGCCACAGTAGCTCCCCATCTTCTTTTCTGCTGATTCACTGCACTGCTGAGTTTAGGGACCCACTCACAATATACAGTACACATACACAGAATAGAAATGTCACAATATAAGGCTAAGTAATTAATACAGATAATTACTACATGGCAGACAGAAACCAGTGCAACTAGCATTAGCATTTAATAATCAGCCCTGAAGCATGAGCTTTTATTACAGGCCAACCTCATTTTCTGCTCGATAATTAGCGACGACCCCTAAGCTTAGCTTCTCAACAGCTGCTCAGAGCCCACTGAGCATGCGAGTGTCGCAGACACTTTTCAAGATGATGACTCCCTGTGACAAGGTTGAAGTCCTGGATCATTGCTGCTATTGACAAGCTGAAACTTTAGGCTGGTGCAATAAGTTCAGTATATAAAATATGGCATTTTTAGCCATATTCATTTTTAGGGTTTAGTTTTCCTTTAAAGCTTAGGCAGGGGATGTCCTTCTGAAGAGGGTGGGCCAAACCCAGTATGTGTTCTTCTGGGAAAGGAATGTCTTATTAAGTATAAAATCGTTATCTGCTGACATATGATGCCATACATTTTTATATACGACATATGATGCCATACATTTATATATACGTTTTCTGTCTGGGAATAGTGATTTTTCTCAGTCCCACACAGGCGCCATCATCAGGTCAGTTTAGTCAAAAAGGAAGAATCAATACCCATTATGTGCCTGCATATCAAAATTAAAAGTTAGATAAGATTTGTTTTACACCACCTTAGAGAAATTCCGCGAAACAAAGTGTTTATAAAGTACAAAAGGCCAAAAGGAAGAGGAAAGCTGGGTGTAAGAGGCACAATTATTACAGAAACAGGAAAGGCAGTTGGAGAAACCCTTGGTTTGTGCCATTCCTTTAACCTGAACTGTAAAAAAAATCTTGGAACCATCAGGACGTTTCCTTTCTCTAAGCCTTTGTTATCTGGAATTCCATTGTAAGGAAAGGCGAACAGTTTTCTTGCAGTTAAACAAATAAGGCAGTACCACTAGTTAATATCTTAATTCCATGTTCCATAAACCCATTGTTCTCCACATTTCCATCTTACAATTAAAAAGCGGAGTTTAAAAACAAGATATTAATGAACTTATATATTGACTGATATTAACAGGTTTTTCTTCCCATTTAAAATGTTTATTTGTATTTCTGGCACTTATAAATGAACTATTTGTTTGCTACAATATTTGTTATAAGAAAGGTTTTCATTCTATAGTTCTGTAGAGAGCCACTCTTTATCTCTACCTCTTTATGTTTCTTTGTAGGAACTAAAATCACTATTCTCATTTGAGTTTATTATTTCAGCTTAATTGGCTTCCCCAACAGCTATAGAATGACTATAATAATTTAACTCCAATGCATAACATTCAATATGGCACCCCTATCCAATTTTTTTTTCTTTTTTTATTATTATTTTATTGTAGCAGATGCTCTACCACCTACACTGGAACAGTAACTGGAAGTCACAGATTAGACCAACACAGCATTTTATAGTCATTTTTTTTTTTCATTTTAGCAACACTGAGACACTTGACCTAAGAAACGTAAAACGTATTTCTGATACAAATCCCTATATTAAGCAAAATAGCATATTTTGTATTTAGACCCTTATATCTCGTTACAGAAGTGGAATTAAACAAACTTGTAGGCAGATTTAGAAAGCCTAGGTTATCCTAAAATACCCCCCCCACCCCCAGAAATGCCAATTTGATGGCTGACTGACAGGTTTAGTAAGCACTAAAGACAAATTCAGAAAAAAATTTGTTAAAATGTTGTGCGAATGACAAAATCTGAAAAATGTCTGTTTAAGGGCTAGTCCACACGGGGAGATAGCGACGCGTTTGCGGTCGCGGCGACAAAGCGCCGCGACAGTCGCCGCGACCGGCGCAGGCGACAGTTTTGTATGGGCGCCTATGTAAAAACGCCTGTGCTAACCACACGAGGCGATGCGCTTTTCAACAGTCGCCTGAAAATGCCTCGCCAGGCGCTTTGTCTCCGCGACCGCAAACGCGTCGCTATCTCCCCGTGTGGAATAGCCCTAAAAGACAAATTCATATAAGTGGAAATAGAGGTTTGTGAATTTGGTGTGAAATCTGACATTTTTATCTGCACTTTTATTTTGTCTCAATATCACCACTTTTGTAAATTCCCCCCATAGTGTTTAATGTATTCTGCAGACTACTCTGCTATATATACAGCCATGAGATATGAAGTAATTAGTAATTGATCCAGCTGCATGTGAATTGTATAGGGTATTACTTAACGTTAAATAATTATACAATATACATGCAGCATTTAAAAGTGCAATACACTGCTGCAGAGAGCTGGTTCAGTCCACAATACAATCAATCAGTGCCAATATTTTTGGCTGCCAGGGTCAGTGACCCCTATTTGAAAGCTGGAAAGAGTTATATAAAAGAAGGCAAATAATACAAAAATTATAAAAAATAAAAAGAATCAAGACCAATTGAAAAGCTTCTAAGGGCTGGCATTCTAGAACATACTAAAAGCTAATTTAAAGGTGAGCTACCCCATTAAGCACAATTAAATGACCATATGTAATATATATTATCTGATACATTATAGCTATTTATGTACTGTATTTCGCGGTACATGCTTGGAAGTGTATTGCAAAATCTCAAGGCCCAACAATACCATCCAAAGAATTAAAGTGCAAAACGACACTATGCAGTGTACAGTGAAAAAAAACATGTTTCTAGAAGTCTGGGCTCTGTATTTAATTTTATGTCCAGAAAAGGTTTTAACTTGAATAAATCCTTTATAATAAATAAATAAATAAATAAATCTTACAGTTTTTGCTTTGCTGAGGGTTGACATTCGGATATACCCACGTCCATGACGCCGTAAGTAGAGAACATAAAATGGCGAGCAGATAAAGAGAAAGATACTAGGGATCCAATTCAAGACAGAGTTGTGAAAGCACTGTGAAAAATCAGGATTCTCCGTGTGCCAAGTATGGTTAAGATCCTGGTTGAAAGAAAAATATAAATAATACTTTGTATTAGGTAAGAAAACAAATAACGTTGTGCTATCAGACACAGAGATTGTGTATTTATTCAGAGATATATTAATATTTCTTGTTTCACTATTCTCTGCATACCTTGGTTAGTCAACCCCTGTGGCCTGCGCAAGATAGTAGAGCAGAAAAGTAACTGATTAAGCTCCATTTGAAGGTTCAACCTTTGGTCAGGCCCCCTTATAATAAGTTTAGATCAGTATTGTTTTAAGAATATTTGGGACAAGTATTCATCACAAATCTCATCCTAAACGGCCTTTAAGCTGGGTTTCCTGGTGCAGAGGAAGCAGACCCTGCAGCTGCAGGGGGGGGGGCTAGGAGGTAAAGGTATAAAATGCTATGGGGCCCAGTAAGATCTAGTTATGCCACTGTCCAGATGTATCTAGGAAGAACACAGGAGATGTTCCCAAATCTCAAGTGTCCATCAGGCTGAACCCCCTATACCCCCCATCACTGCTCACAGCACCCTAACCTCTGGAAGAGCAGAGAATAATTCCACATATTTTAAATGCTGGGCTAAAGTATTCACTTACTGAACTGTTGTATACTGTAAGTGTTTCAGTAAGATAATTTATATTTAATGCATAATTACTTACGTCTAGGTCGGAACCTCAACCCACAAGTTCTAGACTAGTGTAAGTTATTACAATAGCCACACAGACAATCCAGCTAATGAATCTGAGTGTGACGGCACACAAGTTAACAGACTTCTACCACCATCTTTATCTACCACCCTCAGGCCTCCAGCAGTGTGATAAACATTTTACAAGGAAGCACCAAAGGGTGTGACCTAGTGGTTAGACATTGTCTTTAAATGGTAAAAATGTGTCAAGGTTAGTTTGGTCAGTTATGAAAAAAGAATACTTAGGCATGAAAAAAATTAAATATCCAATGCAGAAACAGACATAGGAATGTGTATGGTCTGAACAAAATGCAAGAAGATTTTAATGTGTAGGCAATGAAAGTACCTTTGCTCCCAACTAACATTCTGGATATCAGTTTTATCAGCTGGATATCAGTTTCCCCAGCAGATGAGTGGGCTAACAATAGTATTTTTCTAAGAAAAGCCACCTAGCAAGAGCTCTAGAGCACATGCATCCGCATAATAGGCAACTGCCTCAACTGTGCATGTGACACAAATCAGTTACCACTTTTCCAGATACGACACTACAAGCATGAGCATAACAAATGAGCTGAATGGCTCGCTCATTATATGAATGACCACCTGCACTAGGAGCTCCCTATTGGCGCAGAGGCCAGAGTGCTTAATAGAAAAACACTATTGTTTTCCCCACCTGGGGCGAGGGCTCTGTTAGCCTGCTCCTCCAGTCCCTTCTAAATAACAAGTATTTTAACAACCCTAATAAATAAAATGCTGCATAAAGGTTTATTTCAGCAGGATCGAAAATACATACATACATACTATATTATTTAATTTAAAGGGGGTAGTTCACCTTTAAGTTCATTTCGAGTATGTTGTAGAATGGCCAACTATAACTTTTCAATTGCTCTCCATTATTTATTTTTTTATAGTTTTTGAATTATTTGCCTTCTTCTGACTCCTTCTAACTTTCCCGTCTAAAAAACAAATGCGCTGTAAGGCTACAAATGTATTGTTATTGCTACTTGTTACTACTCATCTTTCAATTCAGTCCCTCTCCTATTCATATTCCAGTCTCTTATTTTTCTTATCAGTGCATGGTTGCTAGGGTAATTTGGAACCTAGCAACCACATTACTGAAATTGCTAATTGAAAAGCTGCTGAATAAAAAAGCTAATTAACTCAAAAATAATAAAAAATGAAAACCAATTGCAAATTGTCTTAGAATATCTCTCCACATTATACTAAAAGTAAACTCAAAGGTGAACAACCCCTTTAACCTTATATCTGTGTCAATTTGTCGGAATGTTTTAAGCTGCTTATGGAATGGTAGTGTTTAGGACTATAGCCCAAATCCTTGCTCCCAAATGCAGATTGCATGCAGGGAGAAAAGATTTGGACAAATAATTTCCAATTATTCCAAAGTCCTAATTATTTCCATGATTGAATGTGATTTCCTCTGAATCACCAAGCCAATGCTTCCTGAGTGTGAAATAAGACAATGCAGAATTGCTGGGGACACATCAGGATTTTAAATTAAAAATAAACAGCAGTGCTTTCCTGAGGTCGCCACACAGTGGGTTTCACAAGTTTTTTTTCCCAAATTTACATCATTTCCCTAATTCCCCCTTTTTGTAAAAACAAGTGTGCATAGTTCTATACTATTAAATGCAGTTCTCTGCCTTATGTTGCTTTGTGTCCCATAGGCAGTTAGAGGAATGCTGAAAAAAAAATGTGTATTTCAAGCAAAGCGCAGGGGTCACTTTTTGGACACTGGATCATCCTTAACTTTAAAAAACATATAAATTGCATTCTACATTAATTTTTCAAGCCATGTCACTAGCAAATGGAGACTGTTTAAAATTATTCTCACTAATAACTTTTATGGTAATTGTTTAGAGTTTCCCCAAAGGCTTTAAGGGTCAGATCAATGTGTAGCCCTGCAGTTTTTTATTGAATCCAAAAAATGTGCCTATTGATTCAACTGAATCATCATAGATTTCAGGGATTTAATATCTCAGACAACCTCTTAAATGTCCAGCTGCTCATATACACTAGGAACTGCATTTAAGGCACAGCCTATGAGACACTAGTATTAAGAATGGCCCAGTGGTACCACTGTTTTGCCGTTCAGGTACTGGTCCTACTTTACTAGATTTTGCTTTGTTTATTGTAAGCTTTCATAATTTAGTTTATTACAAGAGGGATCTTCCACCTTTGATAAAATATTCTGTTCTGGTAACATATACTGAAATCAAGAATCAGACCAGGTCCCCAACTAGCCCTCTATATTACTGGGCATCATGGGTCTGCCATTATCCAGTTTAAAACAGTGAACTTTTCCCTTTCAGTAATGCAACTGCAAAAACAAAAAAGATATTCATTCATTTGAACCAGGCTATAGGTCACAAAGAATTCTCCCAGACATAGTTTAAGTCCCACCCAAAGAAGGATAAACTCTTACCCAGAACTTCTCTGTTTCATTGAGTCTACAGATCCACTTCATGATGACAGAATGTAGCCAGGCTTAAAAGCAACCCATGCAGAAATACTTATGCAAACCCTGGATTTGTACAACATTAAGATATTAACTCAAGGACCAGGGTCTTGAGCATGAGTCACGGAGAATGTGAGCTATTATTTTACAGTGCAGGACAATTCCTTTTTCAAACTTCAATTAAATTCCAAGTTTTCCTCTCATTGTTCATTCCATGCACTTTAAGCTTCCTCCTTCATTGATTCAGCTAGCACACAGCTTCTAAATGTAACCTAAGCTTCCTCCTTCATTGATTCAGCTAGCACACAGCTTCTAAATGTAACCTACGAAAAAACAAACATACAGAATGTTAATTAAAAGTCCATATGGCCGGTATTGTTTTGGTTACAGAAACAAAGTTAGAACAAAAAAAAAATGTAGAGGTAAAGCAAACACAGTTGATATGTGAAAGAGCAAGAGGTAGAATTCAGAAATCTTTATATACAATTAGTGTGCCACTATACACAATATGACTGGCTATTTTCATTTACACAAAAAGGAAATAATGCATTGTATACTGTGTATGCTCCGCATCCTCTGCAGCTCCGGCCAAGAGATATGGGTGCCCATGGCGCCCAAAGCTGACCTTCACCTATGACACTCCTCTCACTGCTGCCAGCAACCCTCTCATTCATCAGTGCTCTCTGCCAGCCCACCCATCCCCAGTGCTGTATGCAGAAAGCTCAGCGGGGTGGGAGCAAACAGGAATTGCCAATTCCCATCACCGCCTAGAATCATGCCCCCATCCCTTTGCACCCACACCCTGTGGTGCCATTTTTTTAAATGATTTATTCTCTCTGTAATAATTAAACAGTACCTTGTACTTGATGGTATCTAAGCTGCATGATTCCTATTGGATTTATTTAATGTCTCAAGGTGGCCATACACGGGCCGATAAAAGCTGCCGACAGACCGTGTCGGCAGCTTATTGGCCGTGTATGGGGCCCCCCAACGGGCTTCCCCGATCGAGATCTGGCTGAAAGTCGCCAGATCTCGATCGGATGGGACGAAAAATCCTGTCAGATCGCGGCTGCATCTATTCGCGATCCGACCGCCCATTACTATTCATTAGGATCCGATCGGATCAGCCCGTTATTGCCCACCTCAAGGTGGGCATGTTGGGGAGAGATCCGTTCGTTTGGCGACATCGCCAAACGAGCGGATCTCTCAGTGTATGGCCACCTTAAGGAGGTATTTATCAAAGGTCAAATTTTAGAGCTTTGTGAGCTTTTTTAGACCCCTTAATGAACTCACAATTCGAATGGTTTCTTATTCTAGCCGGGGTAAAAAAACTTGAATACTTGAATTGATCGAGTTTTCTGCGAAACCCCCCCCCTCAAAAGATTGAGTTTTCGAGTGAAACCCACTGGAAATAACTTCAAATGGTTCAAGGGGCCTCTGCCATTGACTTCTACATGACCTCGACAGGTTCTAGCTGGAGTATTTTCAGATTTGAGCTATTTCCAGCTTCAGGGTTTTTTGGGGGTTTTTTTTGAACCGAAAAAAACGATTTTTGACTGGAAAATACCGTTGTGGAAAAAACAACAATGACCTTTGATAAATAACTCCTAAATGTTTTGTATGGTGATCCAAATTAGGCTACGGGCACACATGCGTATTTACAGAGCGTTTTCGGCATGTTTTTTTTAAAAAAAAATAAAAGACGACTGATGCGAATCTATGCGATCGGTTTAAGCTTAGGCAATGGCACAATATATCTAGCGTATATGCGGCGGTCAGCACGGCGACGCGGACCATTTTGAAAACGATCGGTAAACATGCATGTGTGCCCATAGCCTTACAGAAAGATCCCTTTTAGGAAAACCTAAAATTTGTTCTCCAAGTTACTGTCCTTTCTACTGAGAAAAATTATAGAGATCAAGTAAAATCAGAATCTCCGCTTATAGCAAAATATATATACAATATATTTTGGAAAATATGTGTATGTTTTGTACCTCTGTACCAGAACAGCCTTGAAGATATATACAGTAAAAGTTTTCATCTGCAACATTATCACAATATTGGATGTTTAGATATGGGAAAATTATATTAGAGCATCTCTCCTTAGGAGTGTAATATGGACTCCTGCCATACATTATATGATATGATATTCTGAGACAATTTGCTATTGGTTTTTATTATTTTTGTTTTTTCGAGTTATTTAGAATTTTATTCAGCAGCTGTATAAGAGACTGGAATATGAATACGAGAGTGCTGAATAGAGAGAGGAGTAATAAAAAGTAGCAATAACAATACATTTGTAGCCTTACAGAGCATTTGTTTTAGTTGGGGTCAGTGATCCCCATTTGAAAGCTGGAAAGAGTCAGAAGATGAAGGCAAATAATTCAAACAGTATAAAAAAGAAAAAATGAAGACCACTTGAAAAGTTGCTTAGAATCAGCCATTCTATAACAAACTAAAAGTTAATTCAAAGGCAACCCACCCCTTTAAATTAAGGCTGCTGTATTCCTTATTGTGTTATTAGCAATTGCAGTTTGATTTCTGCAGTGTGTATTAGAAGGTGATTCATGCAGTTTGTGTAGCACACAGACAATTTTGCAAAAAAACATATTGTTATGAATGTTTTGGTCTATGCAAAGACTCTTGACAAACTCTGAGAAAGACGGAAACATTGATTACAATAAACGTTTTTTTGTTTTGTTTTTTTTAAATCCTGATGGAATGCAGGATGCCCTGTGTAATCCTTTGGCTGAACTATAACTCCCAGGTAGTATTTTATTTTTGGTGTGTGCCCTCTGAACTCTGCTGCAAATACATATATGAAGCTGTTAACTGTTGTATATATGGCAGTTCAGAAAGCACAGTAATGAGTAGATTTACATTTTGTTTCTTTCTTACTAGAAAACATGCTAAAAGGTCAAAGTATAATTAAGTAATTACCTTTGGTTGCTCAGCTACTCGCCTATTAGCGTAGACTTTCCCTGTCCAATA
Organism: Xenopus petersii; assembly: GCA_038501925.1. Lineage (NCBI taxonomy): Eukaryota > Metazoa > Chordata > Amphibia > Anura > Pipidae > Xenopus > Xenopus petersii. The sequence continues at coordinate 36,535,580 of CM076688.1, forward strand.
GAGTGTTGATGCCGCCCAGCTGAGAATCAAGAGGATAGCGTCTAGAGAATAGATTCTTAGCTGCAGAATAAAGGAGTTATACTTCAGATGAGCAGCAAGGCTTATTATTAACCTTATTTCTACTCCCAAAGGGCTTTGTGGTTAAAGTGATACTGACACTAAAAAAATACTTTTTAAAATATGAATGCACATTACCTATAGGTCATTACCTAGAGGTTTGTTTTGTAAGTTCCTAAACCTGACTGTTTTACCAACCTGACTGTCCCATCTCAGCCTGTTAGTTAAAGGAGAATTCAACCCATAATAAAAAAAAACCTCCACCCTACCCTGGGTAGACCCCCTCCCCCCGGGCAAATGCCCCTAATTTTTTACTCACCCCTCCATGCAGATTCTGGCCTCAGAGTTCACAAGCGCCATCTTCTTTCTTCAGTCTTTTTCGGAAATGGAGTAAATTTCTGGTCCTGAACCACTACACATACGCCGAAAGTCACGAAAATTTTTGTTACTTTTGGCACATGCGCAGTTGTTCGGGACCAGAAATTTACTCCAACTGTACATGCGCAGAAAATGCCATCAAGACACAAAGATTACTGGAGAAGAAGAAGATGGCTGCCGTGACCTCTGAGGCCAGAATCTGCACAGAGGGGTGAGTAAAAAATTTGGGACATTTGTCCGGGAGGGGGGGGCAGGTAGGCTGGGGGGAGGAGCAGTGGCGTAACTAGATGTTGCTGGGCCCCACAGCAAATTAATTTTAGGGTCCCCAACATATCCAGTGTTTGTCCTGTTTTACCAATATATGTTCAAATTGCTCATCAATGAGAGCCTCATGGGGCCCCCTGTACCTCCTGGGCCCCCCTGCAGCCGCAGGGTCTGCTTCCTCTGTAGTTACGCCCCTGGGGAGGAGGGAGGGGGTCTACCCAGGGTAGGGGGAAGGGTTGTTTTTTATCACGGGTTGAATTCTCCTTTAAAGTTTCCAATGCTAACTGACTCCTGCAGCACAAATATGGCAGCCCCCTTATACAGGAACATGGGGCATCAGACAGGTAATGTAAAATCATTGTGCAAATACTTAATTGCAAATTAATGCAATCATCATTCTGGTTGTAGGGCTCAAATTACCCTAAGCAACCATGCATTCATTTCAATAAGAGACTGAAATATAAATAGGAGAGGGCCTGAATAGAAAAATGAATAATAAAAAATAGCAATAACAATACATTTGTAGCCTTAAAGAGCATTTGTTTTTAAACATGGGGTCAGTGACCCTCATTTGAATAGTGGAAAAAGTATAGTATAACGTAAATAGGGTTTATTTATTGTTTAGCTGATTTTTCAGTTGAATTAAAAGTTGACAAAGAATGGAGACCCAAATTCCGGAAAACCCCAGGTACTGAGCATTTTGAATAACAGGTCCCATACGTATATTGTTTAAGGAATCCATCTACATGATAGCACATCTCATTATTCTTTAAACCTTGATAATATGTAGGTGAATGTTGAGAACTGTAGGTGAGCATCATACGGGTGGAAGAACGGTGATACATGCCATAAAAATCCCTTGGAGGGCTACATCTGGCACGCAGGCCTCCGTTTGAACAGCCCTATTGTAGAAATAAACTGGGCTAGCAAGGACAGTCAGCAGCTACAATGGCAAACAAATAGCAAACTTGAGTTGTATTAAAAGGGGAATAGATCTGCGAGAGGAGGGGGTTTGTGTTCCAATGTACAGAGCACTGGTAAGGCCCCATCTAGAATATGCCGTACAGTTTTGGACTCCAGCACTCAAATGGGGCAAAATTGAATTAGAGAGGGTTAAGAGAAGGGCAACTAAGCTGGTAAAAGGTATGGAAACTCTCAGCTATGCGGAAAGACTGGCCAAGTTGGAGTTGTTCACACTGGAGAAGAGGCTCTTAAAGGAGAAGCAAACCCTAAAGTTAAAAAAACCCTACCCCTCTACCCTACATAGACCCCCCTCACTCCTCCCCCCCCCCAGGCTAGCTGCTACCCCAGGCAAATGCCCCTAAGTCATTACTTACCCCTCAGTGCAGATTCTGTCCAGCGGAGTTCACAGGTGCCATCTTCTTCTCTTCGGTAATCTTCAGGAAGTTAGTGGCGTATCAGGGCATGCGCAGTTAGAGACATTTTCTGTTTTGCGGCAACTGCGCATGTGCAGAAACTCACAGAAATTTCCAAAGTGCAGGGAGAACACCTGAAGATTACCGAATCGGCTAAAGATGGCGCCCGTGAACTCCGCTGGACAGAATCTGCACCCAGGGATAAGTAAAGACTTGGGGCATATGCCTATGTAGGGTTTTCTCTCCTTTAAGGGGAGATATGATAACTATGTATAAATATATAAGGGGATTATATAATAACCTCACTAATGCTTTATTTACCAGTAAGTCCTTTCAAAAGCATCCATTTGGATTAGAAGAAAGGAGGTTCAATCTTAATATTCAGAAAGGAGTTTTACAGTGAGAGCTGTGTAGTTGTGGAATTCTCTCCCTGACTTGGTTATCCATTTAACAGTGCTGTCCAACTTCTGTGGTACCGAGGGCCAGAATTTTTCCGGCCTACATGGTAGAAGGCCAATAATGGAATCCTATGTTGACCACTCCCTGTTTTTAAACCACACCCTGTTACCATAAGATCATGTTCACATTAATGGTGGTAGCACACCAAAAAAACAAATGGTCGGTGTTCACTGCAGGGATATAACTCATCACTCATATGTGAAAAAAATCATATTAAGACATACCCATAAATCCATATGCCTTATCATCCCATGTGGATAACACAGCACCTACCAGCACATGATTAAACACCTTAGGGGCCCCTAACAATAATTTTCAAATCTGGCACAAACAGGGAGCAAAGGGAAGGCAGAGTATGGCACACCCAAGGACAACAGGACAGGCATAGTATGGCACATACAGGGAGCATGGGACAGGCAGAACAGAGCAGGAGACAGGGAGAAACCTATCAGGACCACTCTAAGATACATACAGTGACACAGTGCTGGTGCCCCTTCAGCATTTTGTCTGAGTGTGAACAGGTGAACAATGTTGGCAGTTTCAGTCTGGGTCTTAGGTGTCAACAGTACAGGGCGTTAGGGGTGTAAACAATAGAGGTGTTACAAGTGTGAACAATGCAGAGGGGATTACATGTGTGAACAATATAGGGGATTGCAGTCTGAATTTTAAATTTAAACAATGCAGAGGCCAGTTAATCTCTGTAGTGATACATTTTAAATCTTACACATGGTAAGCAGACATAGCAGACAGACTTTATTGTGGGGGCCACACAAGGGGGGTGGCGGGCCGCCAGTTGGACAGCCCTGATCCATTAGATTGCTTTATAAACTGTTTAGATGCCTTTTTACAAGTGACAGAAATACAGGACTACTGAAAATTGTTCTTAGTACAAAGTTCACTGTGAGGACTGGTCGGTTTTCCATCTTGGAGTCAGGAGGAAGGATTTTTTCTGAGGCACATTGGCGAAGCTTCAGAAGGCGAGGCCTTTCTCTGGATCAACTAGCAGTTAGGCAGGTTTCATGACAACTTCATGGACTAGTATCTTTTTTCAACCTGTGTTATTATGTTCCATTTTTCTGTGGATGCTGGGAGTTGTCATCTATTAACAGTCAGTACGTGGCTTACTTAACAATTATTACACAGTGCAATGAGATCCAAAATATTTTTGGTTACAAATTATATCAGAATGAAAAAAAACCTGCACTTTCCATGGACAACAAACTACAGAATGAACTGAACTGCAGAAGGGCCAGTGTGCTGAATGTTCTTTGTTACTGTATAGTTAGTCATTAAAGGGAATGACGTGCATGTCACTTGTGATTCCTCATCTGCCAAGATTGGGTATCTCCTACAGTATTTTCCATAATCATTTTCTTTCAAATGTGTCCCATCTGATATTGTAGTTTGGGTGAATTATTCCTGCGCCCAAACACTGCCCCGTTTTTCTTTGACTGTAATACAAGAAAAAATACAATACAGAAAGCCTCCCTTGTCATATTCAATGCAATGCACCTGCACTGAACTGCATACTGGCTGTTCCGGAATTAACATCATTCATTTCTATTTAAATAAATGAAAGATACAGATGATGATCAGTGCAAACATCAAAAAACTAACAAGCCATTAGTAACATGTCGTCACCTGTCAATTTTTGTGCTGAACTTTGGCAGGTGCTTTTCCATTTTCTGAATATGGTATGACAACCAACAGCCTTTCAGCCGATGAACTATAAATCCGAGCATTTAATTACAGATGTAAAGAGGTTCTGGGAGCTGTAGCTTTAAAAAACTGGGGGCCCAGGTTATATAACCTATGGTAGGATTATATAGTTACTAATAGTATGGTATAGTATATTATAGTATATAATTAATAATATACTGTATACCCATGGTCAGCACAAGACCCTCTGCTAAAACTGGCATCAGAATTGCCTTTCAATCTAAAACTATCAATTTCTGCACTTAAGACTTGCCATGTCAGCTCACATTCCATATGAGAATGGAAGCTGATCCCTAGCCATGATATAGAGCCCTCTCAGCCACTCATGCAGCGCCAGGCAGTTCAATTTGTTTAGTTACGTGATCATCAATGCAGCCAAGTGCTAGAAAGAGAAAGATATCCAGGAATGGAACAGTGATATCTGTGTGCTACCTGGTCTCATGCAGGGTACCCAGATTCTGCCCAGGAGCCTAATTAATTATATATAACCCTTTATTACTGTCTTAACAGGCAGAGTTTAAAGGACCAGTAACATCAAAAATTTTTTTTAAAAAATTCGTTAGTTTACAATGAAAAATAAACATCAAGACAAATTAAACTTTAAAACAGCGAAGCCTTTATTAAGAAATAACTTACCGAAACTCCACTTCCTGTCCTCTTCAAAACAGGCGACACGGCGACCATCCATGCTGCAGTGTTTGATTTCTCCTCCCTGGCTACTGACAGCATGTGAAGGAGGCTGTGGGGGCTGCCGCTGGACATGCTGCTGCTGTCTGGCCTCTCTATCTGGGCACGGCGCTGAGTGCAGGAGACATAGCCTGCGGAAGAGAAGATATTCTGAAGCCGAACCCCTCTTTCCCTTTAGCCGCACTAACAGCCGACCCCTCAGTCCTTGGAAACTACAGAGCCGGATGAAGAAGTCACTCATTCCTCTGTATCGCTGGTTCCGCTAATTATTTCAGCAAGCCCGTGCAGCTCCCTTCCAGCGAACCGATCACCGAGTAAGTGTGACTGCTGTGGACTGCTCGTTTTATGATGAAGCATAAAGATCTGACACATGTACCGACACCCGTGTGATACCTGTCAGCACGCTCAGTACAGCGGCAGCAGCTTTCTCAGCGACTCAGGCAAGCAGCAGCCAACTCCAATACTCGCACACGCAAGCGATCGCTTGGTACAGCGTGTACGTTTAGGAAAGTTAGCGCTACCCATTACTGCTAAGCTGCACGGGCTTGCTGGTTCCACTGTACTGAGCGTGCTGACAGGTATCACACGGGTGTCGGTACATGTGTCAGATCTTTATGCTTCATCATAAAACGAGCAGTCCACAGCAGTCACACTTACTCGGTGATCGGTTCGCTGGAAGGGAGCTGCACGGGCTTGCTGAAATAATTAGCGGAACCAGCGATAGAGGAATGAGTGACTTCTTCATCCGGCTCTGTAGTTTCCAAGGACTGAGGGGTCGGCTGTTAGTGCGGCTAAAGGGAAAGAGGGGTTCGGCTTCAGAATATCTTCTCTTCCGCAGGCTATGTCTCCTGCACTCAGCGCCGTGCCCAGATAGAGAGGCCAGACAGCAGCAGCATGTCCAGCGGCAGCCCCCACAGCCTCCTTCACATGCTGTCAGTAGCCAGGGAGGAGAAATCAAACACTGCAGCATGGATGGTCGCCGTGTCGCCTGTTTTGAAGAGGACAGGAAGTGGAGTTTCGGTAAGTTATTTCTTAATAAAGGCTTCGCTGTTTTAAAGTTTAATTTGTCTTGATGTTTATTTTTCATTGTAAACTAACGAATTTTTTTTAAAAATTTTTTGATGTTACTGGTCCTTTAAGGGTGAAGCCGTACAGAGAAACTGATATTCATATTTTGTGCAGGAACAGCTCCTCCTGCTCATTCCAGTTAAACTATTGCAAAATGAAAATTTCCTAGCAGATGTACTAAAATAATTGATTCCAGTACAAACAAAATCTAACAAAATAACTGCCTTTTGCACAAATTCTGCATGTAGAGAGACAGGATTTCTGGTGATTTTAATAGAAGGAGCTCTAATACATCTTCTAGGCAAAAGGAGCCCCCCCTATAAGATATATTGGATCATTCATCTAACACCAAAGTGAACTGAAGACGAAAAATGAGGAGAAACAGATGCTGAGAGAGCAATAGTAAAGATAAACTTGATTATTTCAGAAACGGTACAGAATTTTTAAGTGATTGTATTTGGAAAGTGTCTTACTTCAGTATGAGGAAGCTTATATTAAATTATATTTTCGTGATAGTTCCCCTTTAAGTAAGCAATACAGGTTTGTTGAGCTACAGTTGGTTTCCGATGAGCTCCAAACAGTGTAACTTCTTTATATAACCATAAAAATATATATAATACTGTGCTAATTCAATTCACCACCTGTTTCAATGACAGAACAAAGGGTGGCAATTTACTTAAAGGGCAGTGTCCTTGCAGAATTATCTCTCTTTTTTTTTAATGATACCACTAAATATTAAGGCAGGTGTTCATTTATTTTGTCATATTTGAGGTTCAGGTCCTGTATAATAACATAGGGTCAGTGACCTTGGATTTCTCTCAGCCGTGCATCCTTATCTCTTGCACTTCATTGTTAAATCTGCAATTCCAAGCAGCAGCGTAGTAATTATAAATAAGCGGGTAAGATAATGAGTGTAAATATAGAAGGGAGCAGAAACAACCCAACCCAGCCATGATTATAATGGAAATCCACCGGACACCACTAGTTTACATGGATTTCAGCCCATCTGACTGCTTTCTGTTTGAAATTGGCCTGTTCCAATAGTGTTTGCTGGATTTGTATTACATTCTTGCAAGTGTTGTTTGCCATAAAAAAAACATAAATAGCCACATAAGCACCTAGTAATAGATTGGTCCACATAAATATTAATGGAGTACTAAACCCACCTATCTGAATTTTGGACCCCTGCCCAGGCCCCCCTTCCAAAAATGACCCTGCTCCTCTACACCAGTGATGCCCAACTATTGGCTCGGGAGCAACATGTTGCTCAGCAACCCCTTAGATATTGCTCTCAGTAGCCTCGAAGCAGCTACTTATTTTTAAATTACTGGCTTACAGGCAAGCTTTGGTTGCATACAAACCAGGTGTACTGCCAAAGAGAGCATTCTGTAGGCTGATAGTCCACATATGTCTACCAAATGGAAAATCACATTCCTTATTTGGATATTTTGAGTCCGACCATAAGCTCAGTAAGTGACAGCAGCACAGAGCATGTGCAGTAAATCAGCAGAAAAGAAGAGGGGATGTTACTGGGGTATCTTTGGAGGCAAGGATCTTCATTGCTAAAGGACTGTGGTTGCCTAAAGGCCCCCTTGCACGGGCCAATAAAAGCTTCAGAGTCGACAACTTATTGGCCCGTGTATGGGTCCTTCCAATGGGCTTCCCTGATTGATATCTAGCGAAAAGTTAAAAAATCCCGTTGGATCGCGTCCACATCTGTGCGTTTATGTAGTCCCACGATCTGACCCCCCGTTTCGGATGCATTATGATCCGATCATTGGGCCTACAATCGGATCAGCCTGCTATAGTCCACTTCAATGTGGGCATATTGGAGAGAGATACGTTCATTTGCCGACATCGGCAAATGAGCGGATCCAGTGGCGGAACTACTGGGGGAGCAGGGGGTGCGAGCGGGCTAGGGCCCGCACCCCCTCAGGGCCCCCCGGCAGCCCGTGCGCCACTGACAAATGCGCCCAAACGCGGCCGTACGGAGGGTGGCGGGGCCCGGTTGCGTGTCACGCACTGAGGCCCGTCCCCCTCTAGTGACGCTACTGAGCAGATCTCTTTAGGCTGGTACAGAAACCAAGAAACATAATGTACAACATTTTTAGCATATTTCTTTAGTTAAGCTTTAATTCTCCTTTAAGAAGAATGAAAGGGTTAAACATAAAATTTGTTCTGATAACTATGCCCCGTAAAGTTTATACTGCAGCAGAGAGAAGCCTTAACAAGTTATAATGGAGAGGGGGGTTGGTTTGGGTTAGACATAAAACAAACAAAACCACAATATATAATGCATATCTGCACCTTGCAAATAGGGGTCATTGGCCTTAGCAGTCGAAAAACGTTATCTCTGTAAGGATGCAATATTGTTGGCATTGTTACTTTTTATTACATAGCTTTCTATTAAAGGGGTTGTTCACCTTCCAAAACACTTTATTCAGTTCAACTGTTTTCAGATTGTTCATTAAAAATAAATACTTTTTTCAATTACTTCAACAACCCTGTAAAGTGTTCTAAACAGATACATTTAGTTGCTATATTTCTTATCTTTGTACCTCAGAATTCTTGAATTTCATTACAGGCAACTGTTAGAATTAATACCCCAAAGATGCTGCTGAGAAATGTATCAACTAAATGTTGCAAAATTGTAACAGTTAAGAGTCTGCACCTGAATTACTGAGCTGTCAGACTCAAACACCAGAGAGAGGAACATTCAACTTTAAACTTAGATTTGGGGGAAAAATGGTAAAAATTGGAAAGTAATTGAAAAAAGTCTTTATTTACGATGAACAATCTGAAAACAATTGAACTGAAAAAAGTGTTTGGAAGGTGAACAAACCCTTTAAAGGAGAACTAAAGCTCAACTAAACAAGTAGGCTAGAAATGTTGTACATTATGTTTTGGGCTTCTGTACCAGCCCAAGGCAACCACAGTCTTTAGCAGTAAAGATCTGTGTCTTCAAAGATGCCCCAGTAGCTCCCCATCTTCTTTTCTGCTGATTCACTGCACATGCTCTGTGCTGCTGTCACTTACTGAGCTTAGGGACCCACTCACAATATACAGTACACATAGAATAGAAATGTCTCACTATAAGGCTGATGCTGAGATTTGATTTTGAACTTGATTATTTCGGAAACCATGCAGAATGTTGAATTGATTGTATTTAGAAAGTTTCTTATTTCGGTATGATGAAGCTTATATTCAATTTTTCATTTTTGCAATAGATCCCCTTTAAGCATTTTTTTAATCGTATGTAGGAAATAGTAGACTAATTCATACAATGAATTAAAAACAGTGAATATATTTTTAACTCCACATATTTATAATACATTTTTCTTACTATTCCTGTTCAGGAATGTTAGGGGGCAGATTTATCAACAGGGCCGCGCCGTGCCGATCAGGCGCCCAAGGCAAGCCGGCGTAGCCGAGTGCGCATGTGCAAGGCGGCGCTCGTGTGCACATGCGCAAGAAAGATGTGGTTTTTCATCTTCTTGCGCTCCTGCAGCAAGAAGATGGAAAAAACACAGAGAGTCAGGCACCGGTCTGGGGGTAGGAGGAGGTACGTGCCTGGCGCCCCCTCAGCTTGGCGCCCTAGGCACGTGCCTACTCTGCCTACCCCTAGTTCCGGCCCTGTTTATCAAGGGTCGAATTTCAAAGTACTTCGAAATTCGACCATCAAATTAAAATACTTTGAATTCGAATATCGAAGTAGAAGTATCTTTCACCGAACATCAAAAGATCAAAGTAAAATCGCTTGATCGAATGATTAAATCGTTCAAAACGAACAATTCGAACGATTTTAACATACCATCAAACGATTTTACTTCAATGTGTAAAGACTTAGAAAATGGTTGTAGAAGGTCCCCAGCGCCGATTCTTACATAAGGGCCACCTGAGGCGCCTCCTGCAATGCCGCCCGTCCTCGCCGACTTATCTGTCGGGAGGGGAGGCAGGAACACTAATGCGGAGAGCCAATTGCGCTCTCTTGCATTAGTAAAGCCAAATTTCCGGTTTAAAAACCGGAAATTTGTCTCTTAAAGGTACCAGGAGCGGCTTTTTGCCACCCCTGGAAACCTTTTCGGCGTTGCCGCCTGAGGCGAGCGTCTAAGCTCGCCTCATTGGCGGCGCGCCCCTGAAGATCCCCATAGGCTAACATAGCACTTCGGCAGGTTTCATTTGGCGAAGTATTGAAGTCGAAGTTTCTTTAAAGAGACAGTACTTCGATTGTCGAATGGCCGAATATTCAAACTATTTTTCTAATCGAATTCGAAGTAAATTCGAAGTCGTAGTATCCTATTTGATAGTCGAAGTATCCAAAAAATGACTTTGAATTTTTTATCTTCGAAAATTCCCTCTAATTCACTTCGACCCTTGATAAATCTGCCCCTAGATGGTGTTTAGAGGCAGCCACAAGTGGAATTAAAATATGTGCTGAATGTGATATAATAGTGATACAGGGCGTATAAACATATCCTATAACTACATAGCTACATTTTCAGTTGCAAAAACTAAGCCAAGTCATTATTATTATTATTATTATTATTAATATAATTATTATTATTAATATTATGGAAAGAGGACAATCATTTCTAAAATGTCTTAAGCACCAACAAATTGCAAAGCGTGGTACATACAGCTAATGTAGCCCTGTATCAAAGAGACATGACGTTAAAGTGCAGCCATAATGTACAAGCACTTACTATATGCGCTATATTAAGAACAGCTGGACTGACACAATTCGCTGCTATGAAACAGGAGAACTTGCTGCCTCGTGTCCGCCCTTGGGTGACAGGATCTTGTGTCCGCGAATCAGCAGCAGCAGATCACTCACATCCCAGCGCCTCACGGTGAGTTTGGAAGCTCCCACCGAATCCCTCCGCCAGATGATCAAAGAGCGCGGCCATAAACTCACCACATTTTGCCCCCTAAGGGTGAAGCAGCCGGGAACATCCTATTGTCGCTGAGAAGAAAGGGGTGGAGCGGAGAAACAGCCACTAGAAACGTATAGGAGCCAATAGTAAGAGCCAGGCAACATGGCGCCACCCATTTATCAACACAGAAGCCTGAGGGAAAAGAGGCTTGTAACTTGAATAAACCCCTTTCCAAGCACTTTTACTTTGCACTGCATTTGTATGAGACCATCATGAGTACAGTCTGTGAATTTACAAGTATGCAGATGCCCATTTTTTTTTTTTATTAAAGGGATGGTTCACCTTTAAAAGAGGCATATTATGTAAAAAAAAAACAACAATGTAGCGGTACGTTAAACTCTTTTAGATATAAGGAATGTGCTTTAAAAATGTTTGTTTCTGATTACTATATTGAAAATGTCTGCGAAAAACTTCTAGTCCCGCCTGTCTGTTCCACTTCCTGCTGCCTCCTTTCCCAGGCTGTTTAGGGATAGGGTTGCCACATTTTCTTGAAAAAAAATACCGGCCTTCCTACATTTTTACGCAGTTCCCCTATTAATAGCATTGGGATCAAGCTTAATATTTGCCGGCCGGTAAAATACCCGGTAGATGGCAACCCTACTAGGGTAGCTGATGGCACACAGAACACTGCACTGTAGTATAGGAACCAATCAGCAGCTAGGCTGACCTTATTGGGAACCAATACCAATGTCTTTGCTTGTGTGACTGTAGGGCTGTGATTGGCTGTCCCCCTCCTACTGTGTTTCTGCATACCTTCCAAATCTCCCATTTTCAGCGGGACAGTCCTGCTTTTGACAGCTCAACCAGCAACTCTCCCCAAATCACAGCGTGTGTCTCTGCCCTTGAGCAGAGTCTCAGTTCTCCCAAGAGACCTGCTTATCTTAAATAGTTACAATTGTATATTTGCTTATCTTAAATTGTTACAAATGTATCAAAGTGCAGGAGCCTCTTATTTAATTAAACTTCAGAAAAGTTGTATCTTTTTCTGGCTGTTCAATGCAGGAGATCAAAGAGAAAGTCGGCATATATCATTTTGATGAGCTTTTTTCAGCCAGCTGCAGGTTGAACAGTGAAAGCAAACATCTGATTGGTTACTATGGGTTACTGCCCAGGTGCAAATTTGCCCAGGGTTTATAAATAAGATTATAAAAATAGCTTGTGCATAACATGTTTATATGGACAATAATGGACAGTGTGGTTCCTTTTTTTTTTTAAAGAGATACCGACACGTTCCTATAAACATCATAGGAATGTCAGTATCAAGTAAATGCTGCACCTGTAATAGTCCACCTCAAAGCCACGTCGTCTTTCCATAGGCTAATTACGAATGAAAAACAGGAATTCCAGCATTACTGAAGCAATGTGGAAAATCCACATCCCCAATGTTTCTGAACCAATTTGGGTGTGGTTGGGCAGCATGCCGCCCCCTAAACTTCTGCCACCCTAGGCCTTGGTGGCCTCTCCACAAATTCGGGCCTGGTCCCTGGTTACTTTAAAAGCAGAATTTCAGTTTCTTAACCTGAAGTTTGTCTCTTTTGGTGCAGAAATTCCAATTGCTATGTAAGCTGCACCCTGCCTGACCCGGTGAAAGGAGTCGGGTGGGACAGCAGTCATATAACCCTTCAGCAGTGTGACTATGAACCAATTTGTCACTTCTAGTGATGAGACAATTTATTCGCCAGCCATGGATTTGTGGCGAAATTCAGATTTTTCGCCATATGTGAATTTTTTCGCGAGAATTATCAGCTGAAAAATTTGCAGCGAAAAAAGCCCATAAGAAAAAACACCCATTGACTTTAATGCATTAGGACAAAAAAAGTCGCCATAAGAAAAAGCACCCATTGACTTTAATGCATTTGGGTAAGAAAATTTGTTGTGTGTAAAAACGCCCATTGACTTCATTGCATTTCATGAAATTTTGCTGTTTTGCGAATTTTTCAATGAAGCAAAATAGGAAAGATTCGCTCATCACTAGTCACTTCATATAAACATTAGCCGAATAAGGACCCCACCCCTGCATCCTTCCCTACTGCCTTCCACATCCAAAATGGGAGTTGCTGCAATACTGCAATATGGGGCTAACATTTTCCCGTGTGGGGTCCCAAAAGAAATGAAACGGTTGTCCAGAACAATAACTAACTGAAGGAGCCGCTCAGATGTGCGGTATTTTTCGACAATACTCCAAAATGGCAGTTGTTTCTGATTTATTTCTAGTAGATACAAGCTAAGGGAGTATTTGTCATTGTTCAGCTGTTAAAGCCACACAGACAGTTGTTGTTTCTCTGCTTGTAGACTTCAACCCAGATTCAGATACACTGCAAAATACTAACATATAATCAACACACCCCACCCCATAGAGTTTTTTTTATTAATTATGAATAAACATTGTTGAACAATAGAGATCACATACAAATAGATTCCGACGCATACAGCATATTTATTCAGTGATAAGATTTGTGAGGCAAAGTGTACAGAAATGCAGAATGTACATGATGTGCGAATGGGCATGGAACATCCAAATTTGATATTGCTGCCATTTACCAACAGCGGTAAATGAAAATGCGCTATAATCACACATCCCTTATGTCTGCTTAGCTTGCACTGCAAAATAGGAATGGTCATAAAATAATAAAATACATGTACGCTGCTGGTCCTTTAATTACTGCTGGTCACTTGTTTGACTTCCCATGTGTACGCCCAGTTTGCGGGAATACCTTTTCCAAGGCTAATAAACATAAAGCCCAAATGGGAAAAGGGAAATGTAGTGCATTTGAGAATGAAACATAACCTATTGTTCTTCTATTGTTCCTCTGATATGATCTAAAATAGATTTCTCTGCCTATTACTTGTAAGCCAGAAGGAAATGCACTAAACAGAAGTTCTCTGACTCTTTCTTGTGATGTTTTTCCCCAGACTTCTTATTCTATTTTCAACCTGCAACTTGAAAAGCAGTCAGGTTGCTGGGGGTCACTGACCCAAGCAACTACAACACAGAATCACGGTGAGGGTTCCGTTTAAGTTGGAGGCATCAAGGAATTCTATATATACAATTTGCCATTTGTTTTCATTTTTTTTATTATTTGGGGTGTTTGGGTTATTTAGCTTTTTATTTTATTGCAATTTGCAGAGCTCTCCCACTTGCAATTTCAGCAATCTGGTTGCCAGGGTCCAAATTACCCTAGCAACCGTGCATTGATTTGAATAAGAGACTGGGATATGAATAGGCAAGGACCTGAATAGAAAAAAGAATAATAAAAAGTAGCAATAACAATCGGGTGTAGCCTTACAGAGCATTTGTTTTTTTAGCTGTAAAGAGTCAGAAAAATAAGGCAAATACAAGTATGGGAATCCGTTATCCAGAAACCTTCACATTACGGAAAGGCCATCACTCATAGGGGAATATTAATCAGTTAGAGGTCGCCACAGTCCTCTGGAGTTAAATTCTGCCACTCTCCATTCATTTCTATGGGATTTTGAAAGGCGTATTTATCAAAGGATGAACTTTCACCCATTGATAATGACGCTTTTAAAAATCCCATAGAAATAAATAGAGTGGCGGAATTTCACTTTAGAGGACTGTCTCGACCTCTAACTTCACCCCATACCCCATAGACTCAATTATATCCAATTATTTTTCTTTTTTTCTGTAATAATAAAACAATACCTTGTTCTTGATCCACTATAAATGCCAAAGGTTCATTTTCAAGGAGAGTTGTCCTCTTAAGAGCACTTACTCTTTCGTCCATGTACATTCTCTGCACCCCTTTGTGACGTAATTCCTGCACGGTAATTCTTATAATTGCATTACATGTATGGGATCCTTTATCCGGAAACCCATTATCCAGAAAGCCCTGAATTACTGTAAGGCTGTCTCCCATAGAATTGATTTTATCCAAATTATTCTAATTTTAAAAATGTATTTCCATTTTTTCTGTAATAATAAAACAGAACTTTGTAATTGATACAAGCTAAGATATAATTAATCCTTATTGGAAGCAAAACCAGCCTATTGGGTTGATTTAATTTTTTCTAATAGACTTAAGGTATGAAGTTATCCTGAAAACCTCAGGCCCCGAGCATTCTGGATAACATTTCTATACCTGTAATTGAAGAACTATAAAAAAAAGAAAAAATGAAGGCCAATTAAAGTTCTATAAAACATAATACAAAGTTAAGTTAAGGGTGAACCAACCCTTCAAACAGCCGAGAGTGCTCTACAATACCTTGACTGAGACAACTAAAACTAGCTTTACCGGAATGACTCCATTGATAGATTGTTTAAAGGCTGTGTGAAAGTCATATGGCATGTGAATATTTAACCATTTCATAGCAGACTTCAGATAATGAGACTAATGTTAGGGACTCCTGTAGATCATTAGAAACAACCATTTGTTAGTGTCCAAGCTAAAGAAATCTCTGCACAGCAATGCCTTGTAGGATCCATTTTTAATAAGAGAAAATAAATGGCAGAAGAGTAATATCCTCCACGCCCCACAGGTAGCACATCGGCTGTTTGGATGAGAGTAAATTTAAAACAAAAGCTTCATAGGGTAGTAAAGGGGGGTCCACCATTAAATGATCTTTTAGCATGACCTAGTAAACTAGAGGCAATTTTGATTTTCATTCTTTTTGGTCTTTGAATTATTTAGCTTTTTGTTCAGCAACTTTCCAGTTTAAAATTGCAGCAGATATCTGGTAGCGAGGGTCCAGTTTGTCCTAGCAACCAGACAGTGGTTTGAATGAGACTGGAAGAGAGAGAACTTGAATAGAAAGTAAAATAATAAAAAAGTAATAATAAAATTGTAGCCTTTTACGGAGCACCAGTGCTTTGGCCGCTGGAGTCAGTGGGGCTCATTTATAAACACTGGGCAAATTTGCACCTCGGCAGTAACCCATAGCAATCTGTGATTAGCTTTTTTTAGTCAGCTGCAGGTTAAAGGAGAAACAAACCCCTACCCCACATAGACCCCCCCCCCAGCCTAGCTGCTACCCCGGGCAAATGCCCTTAACTTTTTACTTACCCCATGGCGCAGATTCAGGGATTGGAGTTCACGGCAGCCATCTTCCAGGTCTCCCTGTCTTCTTCCGGCACTTTTGCAATTTCCGTCCATTTTGGCTCATGCGTAGTTGTCGCAAACCGTTACATTGCTCCAACTGTGCATGCGCCGATCCGTCTGTCTCATTCTCAGATTACCAAAGACCCGGAAGATGGCTGCCGTGATCTCCGATCCCTGAATCTGCACCGAGGGGTAAGTAAAAAGTTAAGGGCATTTGCCCAGGGTAGCAGCTAGGCTGGGGGAGGAGGGAGGGGGGGGGGTCTATGTGGGGTGGGTGTAGGGTTTTTTAATAAGGTTTTTTTTTATCCTTTAGGGTCTGGCCACACGGGCAGATTAGGGGAGATTAGTCGCCAGGCGACAAATCTCCTCTTTGGGGCGACTAATCTACCTAATCTGCCTTCCCCTGCTTTATGCAGGCTAAAATGTAAATCGTCTGGGGGCAGGCACACGGAGCGATTCATTTTCCAAAGTCGCTTCCAAAGACAATTTTAATTTTAGCCAGCGGAAGGCATATTGGGGAGATTAGTTGCCGTGAAAAAAAAGATTTGTCGCCTGGTGATTAATCTCCCTGAATCTGCCAGTGTGGCCAGACCCTTAAGCACTGAAAGCAATCATCCGATTGGTTGCCATGGATTACAGCCCAGGAGCAAATTTGCCCACTGTTTTTAAATGACTCCCCCAGTGACTACTATTTGACATCTGGAAAAAAGCAGAAGGAAAAGACAATTAAAAAAACACAACAGATTTAAAATGAATAGCAAATAAAAAGTTGCTAAGTATAACATACTAAAAGTTAACTTAAAGGTGAACAACCCCTTTCAGTGAGACCTTGAAAAGGTTGTCTGTAAATTTACAGCCACCCAGATTTTTTACAAGAAGTTTTACATTGAACACTCCGTTCAATAACCTCTTCACTCTTCCATTCAATGTGTAAATTCAATGCTGAGCGGCACTGAGCACTACCATTACGTAGAGCAGAAATGCGGCTATCAGCACTAAGGTTATACATTAAACACTACACTGTTTGAAAGTTGAAGTGTCAAACTGTAAATTTGTTTGTTCTCTAATAGTTGCAGTATAACCACACTGTCCCAGCAAGTGAAGAGCATGAGTCAAATGCCATACAAAATACAAGAAACTCAATTTTCGGACACATTTTTACATACCTTCCAACTGTCCCGTTTTTAGAAGGACAGTCCCTCTTTTGACAGCTCAACCCGCAGTCCCTCATTTGTACAGGAAAGTCCAGTTTTTCTCTGCACTGAACAGCCAGAAAAAGAAACACAGTTTCTAACTTAATTGGCTTTTAGCAGAACAGCCAAGCTTCAGATAAGATACTTTTGTAACAATTTCGAGATAAGCAAATAAGTTATTGTAACAATGTAAGATAACAGGTTCCTTTGGAGAAGTTAGACTCACAACTTAAAGGGCAATTCACCTTCATGAGCAAAACTTTAATAACTGAAAAAAAAACACAGAGTTAGGTTTAAACTTTCATAACCTGCCAAATTTTGTAAAATGAACATGGTAATTAGGGGTGTGGCCAGAAAAATTGTCGCACTATGCGCTGCAACTTTTTTGTCCCTCTTTTAATTTTCAAAATGTTGGGAGGTATGTTTTTATTGTGGGCATAATAGTGGGATGTAGTGCACCTATCCAGATGCCTGCTAATATCCAAGAGTCCTAATTCCTTTTATAAATAAGGATATTTTTTATATAAGGATATGCTTGCGACCTAATGGATCTTTCTGTGATTTGGATCTTCATCATTTAAGTCTACTAGAAAATCACATAAACATTATGTAAACCCAATAGGCTGGTTTTGCCTCCAATAAGGATTAATTATATCTTGGTTTAGATCAAGTACAAGTTACTGTTTTATTATTACAGAGAAAAATGAAATCCGTTTTGAAAAATTGGATTAATTGGAATAAACAGAGTCTTTCTGGATAATGGGTTTCTGAATAGTGGATCCCATACATACAGTAATAGATATGCTAAGCAGACAGGCTTTATAGCTATAACAGATGATACACTGGAAAGCTCAGGGGCTAGGCTTTAAAGGAACAGTAACACCAAAAAATTTAATTGTTTTTAAAGTAATGAAAATATCATGTACGGTTCCCCTGCACTGGTAAACTGATCTGTTTGCTTCAGAAACACTACTATAGTTCATATAAACAAGCTGCTGTGGAGCAATGGCGGAAATTGAAAAACGGCTATGTGGCACAGGTTAACGAATGGATAACCGATAACACCATTAGACAGACAGAGCTGATCTGCTATCTGCTGTGTAACTTGAGCTTTTTCTCCTTTGAATGGCTGCCGCCATTGCTACACAGCAGCTTATTTATATAAACAATAGTAGTGTTTCTGAAGCAAACACAGCAGTTTTACCAGTGCAGGGCAACACTGCATTATATTTTCATTACTTTAAAACACTTATTTTTTTACGTTACTGTTCCTTTAAGGACAGACTTTATGCACTCCTTGTTATATAACCAGTGAAGATAGGAAACCTTCAGCGTGCATATGTCACAAATGCTAGCCGCTACTGCATAAAACACGTAGGGATTATGGACAGGTCATTTGTTTTACTGTAGCTTTGAATAAAGATTTTTTTTTTACTTATTCACTTCACGACCCTTGTGGAAATCCTAGAGTCCCGAACAATCACACTTTTTTTCTGATTTCAGTTTGCTGCACCCTATGCAGAGGGTCTGGGGCTGATGCACCTGAATCCCTATTTCAGTTGGGTGAGTTTTTCCACACTTAGGTCTGTTTGTGCCTTTTTTCCTTTCCTTTTATTTTTTCCTGTTACAGTGAGTAGATGGTGAGGCAGAACTGCAATGTTAATCTTAGTTAGAAATGAAGACTGAGATGATATGACTGCAGTGTGCTGGCACCACCTTCTGGGGATATAAGTATATAGGAGTTTGAATGGAAAGTATATTGTGAGCCCACTATCATAACAGAGAGGTACTAAAGAAGTTTGGGGCTGCACTTTGGTTACGTGTGATGGGGAAAAACATATCAGCCATCTTTGATGAGGGGTAGAATTGTTAATGTATAAAGGGATACCAGTAATTATTGTACAAGTATAAAGAAATTTGAAAAAAAGCAACATGGAAATCCATATGCTCAAGCCCCAGACCAGGGAGGTATAAAATACATCCGTTTTGCAACACAGGAGGCTGACACTCAAAAGATCCCAAAATGAGCAAAGTACAGATTAGACATTATAGAAAAAAATAACCCTCTAATGGAACCTTACACGTTTTGTTCCTAAGGGGCACATAGTCATAGGCTCCAATACAGGTATGTGATCCGTTATCCGGAAATCCATTATCCAGAAAGCTCCGAATTATGGAATGCCCATCTCCCATTGACTCGATATTATCCACATAATACAAATTTTCCAAAAATTATTTATTTTTCCTCTGTAATAATAAAACAGTTCCTTGTACTTGATCCAAACTAAGATATAATTAATCCTTATTGGAAGCAAAACTAGCCTATTGGGTTTATTTAATGTTTGCATGATTTTCTAGTAGACTTAAGGTATGAAGATCCAAACTACAGAAAGGTCTGTTACACGGAAAACCCCAGGTCCCATACCTGTATTTACAAGAGGGATAGAATTTGCCAAATTAGTACTTTGCTGTAGATATATATAATCCTAAACAATTTCACGTCGATATCTATTTGCTTTAAGAGTGGGCCAAGGGTGTCAGGATCTCTGGTGGGCTCTCGGAGAACTAGCCCAACACTGACTTGAATACAAAGTTGTACATTTGACCTGCTGAGTGCATTGAATGTGGTAATAAACAATTGCCTATATACAGTATTCTAATTGGTTGTGGATCTCATAATGACTTGCTGGCTCAAAAACAAAGCTGTTCGTCATTACGGATAAATGTTAAACCGATACTGTCATGGGAAAAAATGCTTTTTACAAAACGCATCAGTTAATCATGCTGTTAATCACTTCTGCACTAAAATCTGTTTCTCAAAAGAGCAAACAGTTTTTTTTACATTTAATTTTGAAATCTAACATAGGGCTAGACATATTGTCAGTTTCCCAGCTGCCCCCAGTCATGTGACTTGTGCTCTGATAAACGTCTTTACTGCAATTTGGAGTGATATCACCCCCTCCCTTTCCCTCCAGTAGCCTAACAACAGAACAATGGCAATGTAACCAGATAGCAGCTCCCTAACACAAGATAAAAGCTGCCTGGTAGATCTAAGAACAGCACTGAATAGTAAAATCCAGGTCCTACTGAGACACATTCCGTTACATTGAGTAGGAGAAACAACAGCCTGCCAGAAAGCAGTTCCATCCTAAAGTGCTGGCTCTTTCTGAAAGCAAATGACCAGGCAAAATGACCCAACATGGCTGCCTACACACCAATATTACAAATAAAAAAAATACACTGTTGGTTCAGGAATGAGATTTTATATTGTAGAGTGACTTATTTGTAGTGTAAACAGTGTCATTTAGAAATAAAAACTACATAATAGAAAGCAGCCTTCATTCCTATCTAAAAAAAACAACACAAAACAAAAAAATCTCATGATTTTATCTTAACTTTTATTTTTAAAGTTCTTTACAAATACCATTATTATATTCAATATAGTTACATAAAAAAAAACAAATTACCAAAGAAAATAGCATTCTGTAAGAGATTAAAGAATAATATAACTTACCAAAAAAATAAATAGTTTCAACCTAAGAATAAATCTGTCTAACCGAGGTAAAACATCACCATATTCTCATAACCAGCAACGCAATGACATGTTTGATTCATTCTGCCGCATGTGACCTTCTTGAGAAAAGACAAAGAAAAAATATGAATCTGTTTAGAAGAGACCTGAAGAAATAAGCCTTGTTTCATATAAATAGTTATCTGTTAAAGATGTACAAAAGTTATCTAGCACCTTAAGACCAAACTTCTAGTTTAAAGCATGAACCTGTTTTGCAGGCAGCAGGAGACTCGGCAACGTTAAATTCAAAATGTTGTTTTTTTGGCCTTCACCATTTTGAGAAGAAATTGGCCAGATGAGAAATGTATCTCCTTCCATGCCCCTCTCACTGAAAAGGATAACGGCTGTGGTGTTCTGAGGCAAAAGTGAATAAAGCGGAAGCCAAGCAGACTTTAGCACCTTCTGTGCGCCTTTTTAACAGCAAAATATAGGCAGCCTGATGTAGCACCACCGCATTCCTGAAACCTGGAGAACACCTGGTTCCTGAGATTGTTATATTTTGATGGAGCCTTCATTGAAAGTCAAACCAAAAGCCTTTACTGGAGAAATCTGGGGGTGTTGTACTTGTTGCATGCTCTAGGTGAAGGCACAATCCAATGGCCTCCTAATAACTACAAATTTTTTAACTCACGGTTCAACAAGTCAAGCATGCAAGAATAAATCGATCAATTATAATTTTTGGGGGAGTTTTAAGTTTGTTTTAAAGGGGTAGTTCACGCTTGAACTTTATATGATAAAGATGGCAGTATCATAAGGCAATTTGCAATTAGTCTGCATTTTAATTTTTAAATTATTTAATTTTTTTTTTTTTTTTGAAGCCTGGGTTTGGTCTGTCAACAAGTAAGGTTTTAGTGTCAGGACAAACAGGCAGTTTCAGGGAGATTAGTCGCCCGGCGACAAATATCCTCTTCTTCGGGGTGACTAATCTCCCCAAACTGCCTCCCCTGCCGGCTAAAATCTAAATCTCCGGCGGGATGGCACTCGGCGCGATTCGTTTTACAAAGTCGCCCGTAGCTGCCTCACGAGGTAACTTCGGACGACTTCGGAAAACAAATTGCGCTGAGTACCAGAGGAGACAGTTCGGGGAGATTAGTCGCCCCGAAGAAGAGGATATTTGTCGCCGGTCGACTAATCTCCCTGAATCTACACTAAACCCTTACAGATGAAGAAACAGAAATAGATTCTGGAGACCAATTGAAAAGTTGTTTATAACATACTAAAGTTAATGAAAGGCGAACTTCCCCATAGTTGATAGTTTGTCGGGCCAGATTTGGATTTCCTTTTCTCAGTTTTGAGTAAGAACTGGTTTAGAACTGCACACGGTTACCTCTCAGTGGCTAAACGATGCTTCTAAATGTGCCTTAGTGTCTGAGGAAACCGCATACAGATGTTAAGCTCCACAAACACAAGCTTGCTGCATATCTCTAGATAACTTTTGTTGCATAGAGTAGATTAAAGCTGCAACGGCAAGTTGCAATATTTTCCCTTTTTGCAGGTTACCATAAAAAATATTGTATAACGCTTTGATCCGTGCTCTACAGTAAAAGTATGCTGGTGTTATGAAGGATTTTGGAAAATATATTTCTATATATATTTTGCAGTACAAAAAGTGTAATGCTACTTGGTAGCCAAGGCTCGGAGGAGAAATTGACCTATGCTGTTAACTATGCAGTGGGGGAAAACCCACACTATTGCCGAGAGGATAGCAAATTCAGACTCTAAACATATTCATTCCACATAAATATACTAGCAGAAATATATAACCTAGCATGGCACATTAGCACTAGAATTAACATATTGTACATGGAAGAAATCAGACCTTAAAAGAAATAAATGAGTTTCCAGGGAAGACCTGGAAATTTAGCAAGCGATTCCAAGTTGGGGGATTCTGGCAAAAATGTAAATTCTATGTCCTTTAAAAAAAAAAAATGACTGTTGCATTTACTTCACTGGGGAAATACATAGCAGCCCATGGAAGCGCTGGCCTCTGCCCAAAGTGTAAAACCAGCTCAGTTTTAAATACAGAGTACAGTGGTGCTGTTGAGTAGGGAGCAATAATCGGCAGGCATGGGATATTAATGGGGTAGTGCACCATTATTAAAAATATGGTTTCCATACAGTAGCACAAATCAAAACTTTTACAATTTAAAAAAAATGTACTTTTTATGCCCATTTTATTGTTGTCGTAGCAGCTCTGTAAGCCAAGTTGCATCAAATTAATAACATATATTAGTGGCTGGTATTTCCCCGCTGTAGCCGCTACTGAGCACGCTAAAATGATTGTAACTGAGCAACTGTTGCAATTTTTTCCAGTAGTTGCTGGCATTTCTCAGTAGCGCTAAGAAATGCCAGCAACTAATGTATGGAAAGTTTAACAAGTTCAGAGAGTTGGTGCATCCTCTACCCCTTTAACATATGACAGTAATAAATAACTATTGTCTTCCTATGGTAAAAAAATGGACATTTTAAAGATGTTAGGGAAGCCCTCCAATGAAAAAATAATTATATATTTTTCTCTTAAATTAGTCAAATAAATGGAACGTAACTAGAGTAATAGTGGCCCTTTACAATACACGAATAACAGCTATCTAGTAAAATAGCATTTGTGTGGAAAAATATAGCGTTTTTGAACTCCATACCAAGAATGGTGTTTTTGTTTTCCTGAGGCTTTACGAGAACTTTGCATACGTTATTCCACAGCAAAAATAAATGAACTACTCTTTAAGGGCCACATATAATATCTATTCCTTGACCAGGTCTGCCATTATACTACAAAACATCCATGAGAATAATAATAATAATAGTGTTCTGACTCAATCAACGTGATACATTTAAGAGCAGTGAAGAAGACCTGCAGAATGATCTTCCTGCCTTTGGCTTGGTTCTCTTATCTTAATGGCTTTTGCCAACTGCGAGCAAATATGAAAACAGGTTAGGATCCTCATGACTTGGTATCCAGGCCTCTTCAGTGTGTGACCAGGCTCTGAACACAAACGTTACTATCAGGTTTCTATAGTGACCACCTTCATCCTCAGGGGTCTTTTATAAAGCCAAAAGAAAAAAAAGCTTATTGTGGCACCAAGCGTAACATTTTGCATTGCTTGGGATTAGGGAAAGGAAAGATTCATAATTGCATTGCCCATTAGAGTAAGAAACATTAATCATAATTTAAGTCAACAATAATAGAACATGCCCGTGTATATGTAAGGGCATGGAAACTGTCCAGACATGCGCCGCTCAACTACTACTCAAGTGATCTTCAAACACCATAACAGCTATAGCTTAGCAATGCGGCTTTAGCACAAAACTGTACACTTACGTTTGTCATTCCAACCTTTCCATATCAACATCAAGAAACAACAGGAGAAATTAAAAAGGAACAAATTGTAGCATCTGATGGCTCACCAACCCAAACCAGAAACCGATGCTCAGTTTTACATTCAGTGGGCAGGTGATACCAACTTAACAGAATCTATACAGAAACAGAAATTGGGACTTGGCATGACTGCGTGATTTGCAGAGGGTTCTATGGTGGCTCAAGGAATTTAGGACATCTGGAACATCAAGTTGTCGCTCGGCAAAAAGATCAAAACACAGTAAAGTAAATGCACGTGGGTGCTTACAATCATCTCTGTACAAATCCGGTGGAAAGTCTTGTTTCAGGACAAAAGTTCAGCAACACTTGGTCAGCGAGTCCTCTTTTTGTCAGAAAGTGCATTTCATCCCAGAAATGAGAGAACAGTACCTTAGAAATTACACTAAGCCAGCATCTTTGGCCATATTATAGAAAATGCCTTGTTGTTGAAGAAGGTTACTTGGGGAATCAAACTCCACCATTTGACCCTTGTCCAATACGATAACCCTAAAAGACAAAAGAAAATTAAACATCAAATTCACTGTACTTCATTTCCCATGAAACAATTTAGAAAAACAGGAAATTACTAATAAGTCCAGGGTGAATGGAAATAAAAACTTTAAAATAATGATGGTTCCAGTTAAGATTTATGCAAGTCTAACTAGAATGAAAGAGAGAAGGGATTTTTTTTCTTTTTAAATGTAGACCAAAAATAAGTATTTTTAACGGCCGGCAAAGATTTTTCCACAGTCAAAAAAACCACAACTTCATGGGAACGGCATGAAAACAATGGAGCAGGCAATTGTAGTTTGCCTTGTATTTACTGCAATGTTTATATACTTCCCATGTCTGGAAACAATATATTACACCTTAGAGAAGGGCACATTAATATTTACCACTATAATTTATAAAAATCATGGTACCAATTTACCACTTTTAGCAGCAAGACAGTGGGAGGAGAATCCCAGAACTACAGTTGTAGGTCTATTGTTTAAAACATAAGTAAATGCTAAAACCAAACCAAAATCT
Source organism: Xenopus petersii (assembly GCA_038501925.1). Classification (NCBI taxonomy): domain Eukaryota; kingdom Metazoa; phylum Chordata; class Amphibia; order Anura; family Pipidae; genus Xenopus; species Xenopus petersii. The sequence continues at coordinate 36,560,727 of CM076688.1, forward strand.
AAATAAATGACTTGAGAGTGATCAAGTTTGAGTTTCCTGTATGAAAACAGTAGGTAATTTAGCAAAAGCACTTTTCAACCAATGAATTATATGAAAATGCTTTTTTTAGTTACTGAAAGGATACTGTAAATTCATACGCAAGCTAAGCAATTAACTGTGGCATTCCTATCTAAACCATACTGCACTGACATGTGCTCAATATTTACCATAATTGATATAATTAGGTACCAATTTACCACTGCTAGCAGCATGACAGTAAAAGGAGAATCCCTGACCTTTAGCTGCATGTGCTAAATATTGTTTAAAACATAAGGATATGCTGAACCCACGCCAAAATCTAAATGATGACTTGAGTGTAATCACGTTTTACTTTTCTGTATATAAACGGGGCATTTTAGCAACTTTTCAACCAGTGCTGTCCACCAATGCAATATTATGAATTATAGTAAAATATTTTAGTTATTAAAAGGCTAAGCAAGCTAAGCAATTAGCAGTGGCATTCCTATCTAAACCATACTTGATAACCCTGCTAGACTGCACTGTGCTCAATAACAATTTTAGGAAACATCTGTTGAGCACAATGTACTTCCAGAACACAAAAATCAGTCGCATATGTAATCAAAGTTTGCCCAGGTACAGTAACCCATAGCAACCAATAAGAGGTTTCCTTTTTAACAGATGACCAGTAAATTATACCTGTTGATTAGTTGATATAAGTGATTAGACCTGTAGAAAACTTGGCACCTTTTATTAGCTAACCTTATTAGATAACTATGCCACATGAAAGTGTAGTAGCTACTTATAAGGGTTACCCATGTGTTCTTTGTACTGCATGTGTTCTAGTCCAGCCAATTGACTGAATTTCTTAAGCTGGCCATAGACGCAAAGATCTGATCGTACGAATCGAGGATTCATACGATTTTCGAACCGTGTGTGGAGAGTCCCGACATTTTTCGTCCGGCGGAGATCGGTCGTTTGGTCGATCGGACAGGTTAGAAAATTTCTGTCGGCTGACGATAATATCTCTGCATGTATTGCCAATCGTACGATTTTCAGTGGGAGACTGTCACTAGCTTTGGTTGGACATAGATATCGTACGATTGCTGTCAGGGGCAGAACATTGCGGATCTGTTCTTTAACTAATCTGACTGGTAAGACTTTGATCTGAATGGTTAGCGGTGGGTCGGGAGATGGGAAAGTCCGATCGTACGATGATTCGTATGATCGGATCTTTGCATCTATGGCCAGCTTTAGAGGCATACTGTATGTGACATAACAAAAAAATAATAACCGGTCTACAGCAACTGAGTATTCTGGAAAATGTTTCACTGCTCATCTAAGCGTATTCTTCAGTTTAGCCGAGTGCTATTTAAACCCTTAGATCCAATCAAAATGGTTCCATTGAATTCCCTACCGCTAAGCTGAACGGAAGAAACTGCTTGGATGAGTGGTGAAACATTTTCAAAAAGGCTCAGAGAAAGTCCAGTTGCTTTAGTCTAATGTCTACTAGATATTGTACTGTATACCATGACCTGGATGAGTGAAAATCTTCATAGACATATAACATAAAAACACTTTACTTTGTATAATCCATGATGGTGTTGAGTCGATGTGCAATGGTTATAACTGTGGAATCTTTAAACTCTTTTCTTATAGTAGACTGGATTAGGCCATCCGTTTCCAAGTCCACTGCCGCAGTGGCTTCATCCAGCACCAAGATTTTGGTCTTTCGGAGAAGAGCTCGCGACAAGCACACCAGCTGCCGTTGGCCAACGCTGAAAAATAGCGAGTCACAATACATTTTTTTTTTAAAAGTTCAAAATGTATGAAGATTCATTTTAATGAAGTGTGTAAAGAAAAGAAATCTAACCTGAGATTTTCCCCTCCTTCTGCACAGTCATGATTGAGTTGGAGAGGGAGATTAGAGACAAATTTCTTCAGGTGCGCAAGCTCCAGAGATGTCCAGATGTCATCATCTGTGTACTTGTCAAATGGATCCAGGTTCATCCTCAGGGACCCAGAAAACAAGACCGGATCCTATAGAAAGACACATGCACTATACCATTTAATTTCCAATTTAAAGTTATTGATATGCCCAAAGTGCACAGAATTTGTAGTGTGCAATGTGGCATTTTAGATGCATTTCATTACCCAAAATGCAGTGATCTTCCCAAGATTCCAGTGAAATTGCAGCCTCAAGGGTAATAATTGAAGCTGATGCAGCAAAGTTCACACTAAGTAAGGATGTTGCGGTTTCCAACTCTCTATGTTAACATGACCCTGGAGGTGGTGGAAGCTCCGGGATTCACCTGCTTCAATAGATGCACTTGCACAAAATGTGGGACAAACCCAGTTTGAATAACGTAGTGAACATGTTTTTACATCTGCAGAGGTATGTGGTCATATATAAATTGCCACACATCTGAAAATGCTAGCTCAGTGAGAGAAGGAATGTCTTATGAACAGAGTTAAATATTTTACACATATTTATGCTCTAATGAAAAGAAATATAAGATAACACTTGCTAATAAACAAAGTATATAGGCTGATTACTATTGGGTGTTTTTTAAATGCCTTGATGTGCAGTCTGGCTCCATAAAGCTTTGGAAGGAAAGAGATGCTCCAAATTATACATCTCTGTCCATTTATGCAATGCACGTCAAGTTCCCATAAACTGGACTACCAATCAAATTATGTGCCCTTTCACTGTAAACCCAGATTTCATTAGATTCTATAGCAAATCAAAAAGTGTCCATGCTGCCACATACATGCTTTTTATATAAACATTAAGCATTTCTACCTGTGGGATAATGGTGATTCGGAAACGGAGGTCATGAAGGCCAATTTTGGCTAGGTTGCATCCATCTACGACTATCTCCCCAGCAGCAGCCTCATTAATGCGAAACAGACCCAGTGTCAGAGAGGATTTTCCAGCTCCTGTTCTGCCAACTATTCCAACCTGCACAAAATACACACAAACCATATTTAATGTTTTAGAGCTGCAGAGGCTCCTTCTAAGTGGGATTCCTAAGCTTGGATACAATAGTGCCATACATAGTACTCTTGGCCTCATGCACATTTTTTTTGCCTTTATTTACAGTCACTGCTGTCTGGTTGCAGCTTGCAGTGGCACTGCCTCAATTTGTTTTGTAGGCTCCAATAAATTCTATTTTAAAGGCTCTACACTTCTGATTACATTGAAAACAAAAGTACATATAATAGGTAAAATATGTTCCATCTATTTTCCATTTTCAATTACAGGGTACTGTGGTGGATTCACAAAAATGTTGTAAAGTTATTTTGCCAGGCACTAAAGCAATTTTAAGTGAGTGGCCCAGGTATAAAGCCTTACTCCTTGTAATATAGCCTTATAGAAGTGCATGTTTTTTGCCTAGTTAGGGATTGTGTATATTTTTGGTGTAACTTAAATGTCCATACATTTTTAATTGCCATTTAAACCTGAAATGTACCTTTTCTCCTCCCTGTATAGTAACATTTATATTTCTAAGAGCCAGGTCCAAATCATCACGGTAGCGCAAGCCATAGCCACGAAACTCAATTTTCCCTTCCTGTGGCCAGGTGGGCTCTGGTGCAGTCTCTTCAATAGTCCATGCAGCCTGTGTAAGTAAACAAATATACAGCAATAAATCGTTGGTCTACATTTGATAGATAAACCAATTTAGTTTAATCACAATATAACTAATCATAAAGACTTGGTCTCTTTACCAGGTTCAAATGAGCACATCCTACATCTAACAAGCCATGATTCACTTCATTCCCCCTTGCCTCCTGTCTGCCAGTCCCTTAACAGGCCATGATCGTAACCATTTACAAACCTGCTAAGTATTTTTAAAGTTGACTAAAGTTGACTATCTTATCTCTAGTGTCAGCTTTGCTAGATCATGGTGTTGCCCCAAAATTGAGGGACATTGATCAGTTTTTAAGTTAGTAAGTGTTGATGGACAGGGGAAAAACGATGTGGGCGTTAAGCTGGCCATAGACGCAAAGAACCGATCTTCGTACAATTTTCGGACCGTGTGTGGAGAGTTCCGCCATTTTTCATCCCATGGAGATTGGTCGATCGGACAGGTTAAAAGATTTCTGTCGGCTGCTGATAATATCTCTGCATATATTGCCGATTTGCAGTGGGAGACTGTCACCAGCTTTTGTCGGACATAAACTTTCGTACAATTGCTGTCAGGGGAAGAACAACGGCTGATATGTTCTTTTGTACTTTATTTGATCTGAAAGTTTAATGGCAGGTTGGGAGATTGGGACGTCAATCGTTCGCCCCTTATAGCAGGTAAATCTGCACGTCTATGGCCAGCTTAAGTTTGGAAGAATATGGTCTTTGCCCCTTATATGCACAAATAAAAATACTAATTATAGACTTTTACTGAAAATATGTTATTTTATAGGGATGCACCAAATCCAGGATTCAGTTCGGGACTCGGCCATGATTCAGCCTCTCAGCGGGATTCGGCGAATCCAAGTGCCTGGCAGAATTGAATCCAAAAAATCACGTGACTTTTCATGTCACAAACATGGTAATCAAAATTCTTTTAACCCTGTGCATGCTTCTCTTTCCCGCTCTTCTCCCGAATTTACATGAGCAAATTATGGTTTGGATTCATTTTAGTATTTGGCTGAATCCTAAAATAGTGGATTCGGTGCATCCTTATTATTTTATAATTGATAAACAAGCCAATCGCCCAGTCACCCATTACTTCTCAGGCTGTGAACAAAATAAAGAACCGACACATAACACTGAATGATAACTGTCACTTTGTTAAGTCCTTTAGGTTAGTTACATATAGGATCTGTATTCCAGGGCGTAAACTGTCATTTACCTCCTGCTTAAGGTCAGCATATTCTTTCACTCTCTCCACCGCAACTATATTTGTTTCCACTTCAGAAGACATTCGTACCAGCCAGTTCAGATAAGTAGTGACCTGAAAGAGTCAAAGAATAAACCAGCACTGACAATCATCCTTCACAATATATACATACATAACATAATATACACATGATGGCCTTTTCATAATAATAATAATAGCACCAAACTGGGCCTTCGTAGCTTATTCTTTCAGAAAGAGTTGTATTTTAGGTTCTCATATCCTTTGAGAGATATTGCTAGGCAGGTTTGCAAATAAGACATTGATAGGAAGCTTGCAGAGCAGTAAAGTTGGTTACCTGACTACAAGTGTAGCATGTGTACAAGAGCACAAATTACATGGTAAGTGCTCCTGGTCCAAGTCAGAGGACATGCCCACATTTGCTTGGTACAAAAAAGAGGTAATTGCTAATATTGAAAATATTGTGCTTTACCTAGGAGTCCCACAAATATTATATAGAAATATTATGTCGAATGCAACTGGTAATCTATTCATTGTGTATGGGATTCACTCTAATAAGAGAAGTGGCCACAGACTCAGGCATTCCGGTTTTCTTCTTAAGGATAAGCAAACCTTTTAAAATGAGTGAATGTAAAATTGATGAGAGTGCTATTCTAAGCACTTTTAAAATGTACTTTATTTTCTTTTTATTCCAAGATATTAAGGAATACATGTGCTGTTAATATGAAAGAATTATTTTCCAACATCGACACCTGCTGGTCAGTCTGACCTCCAAGTAGTCAAGGAAGTTGTCAGGAGAAAGAAAGAGGCTGTTCTGCTGTTCTTCTGCTTAGAAAAAAAATTAGAAACCTTTTTAAAATCTTTCCTAAGAATATCAGAGCCGTCTCTTTCTTTCTCCCGACAACTTCCTTGACTAGTTTGATGTCAGACTGACCAGCAGGTGTCGATGTTGGAACAAAATTCACTCATGTTAACAGCATATGTATCCCTTAATATCTTGGAATAAGAAGAAAATAAATAATGAATGTAAATTACAAAAGTGCTTAGAAAACTCTCATCAATTTTAAATTCACTTATTTTAAAGGTTTACTTATCCTTTAAGGATGCATAGTTATTTGTAACTCAAAAGGGAACTAGACTCACTTTAGCCCTATCAAGACTGCCCACCCCCCTTTGTAGACAGGTTTAGCAAGAAACAGAGTAAAGCTGGCCATAGACGCAAAGATCTGATCGTACGAATCATCATATAGTCGGACTTCCCCATCTCCTGACCTGCCACTAACCATTCTGATCAAATAAAGTACAAAAGAACAGATCAGGCGATGTTCTGCCCCTGACAGCAATTGTACGAAAGTTATGTCCGACAAAAGCTAATGACAGTCTCCCACTGATCGGCAATACATGCAGAGATATGATCAGCAGCTGACAGAAATCTTTTAACCTGACTGATCGACCAAACGACCGATCTCCGCCGGACAAAAATGTCACCCACGGTCCGAAAATCGTACAAATCAAGGAATCAGATCTTTGCGTCTATGGCCAGCTTAAGGCGAGTAAAACATTGCCTACTACTGCAACTGGCTCCTTTTACCTACTAAGGTTCTCCAGAGGAATTATTGAACATAAATTAATAACCAAACTCAATGTTAGCATTCCCGGTAAAACAACAAACTGAGAAAGTTAATAAACGTTATTTCTCTGCAAATGTCCTTTCTTCCAGACTGTTTGTTTGGACGATTTATTTTAACCATGCAAAGCATGACTTTATAAGGAACTTTGCAAGCAATATTCAAAGAGCTAAATGCAGAGAGAGACAGAGAGGATTATGACTTTATAAAGCAGATGCTGCCAAGGCAGCCTCTGAGTCAATACTTTGCTGCAGCTAAAAATGTCACAGTGTATATATACATACATATATATATATTTATATATATATATATATATATATATATATATATATATATATATATATATATATATATATATATACGCACACACATGAGTTTTCCAAGAGGAAACAATGGGATTTTATCAGGGTTTGGAGGAAGGCTCAATTTAGATGACAAGCCTGCAGTATTTCACAAACACAAGGACTAATGTGTATATTAGTAGTAATTACATAAGGTTTCTGGTATATACTTTTTTTATGTTGCTGGGTCAATAATTAGGCCTGCTTATTTTATTGATTTATTTCTAGAATTAAACCTGAGCACAGATGTTCACGTCAGTTACCTGTAAAGCATAAGAGACAGAAAGTCCAACAAGTCCAGGGCTAAGGGTTGATCTAGAAATCACAGCAAAGAGAGAGGCAAAGAGGACGATGCAGTTGCCAACAAACTCCAGCCTGATTGCCAGCCACCTACAGAAAGAAACACATCCAGATCAAGGTCAGTATTTAGCAGTGATGGGCGGGGGGGATACCATATTATTTCTTGAATAGCTTTTATGCAAAGCAGCAATTAGGTTTGCTAATATATTGAACATACAAGGGGAAGAAAATGTAATGAACATTCCTGCACTGGCGTTTTCATTAAGGAAGTCAATTTGGCTTTAATTGTTCTAGGAATAACATTTATATATAATGTATTGTTAATATATTGTTGCCTTGCACTGGTAAAACGGGTGTATTTGCTTCAGAAACACTACTATAGTTTATATAAACAAACTGACGTGTAGCCATGGGGGCAGCCATTCAAACACAGGATGCACAGTAGATAACAGATACCTACTGAAGAATCCCATTGTATACTATAGAAGTTATCTGTCATCTGCTGTGTGTCCTGTGCCTTTTCTCCATTCTCAGCTTTGAATGGTTGCCCCAATGGCTACACAGGAGCTTGTTTATATAACTATAGTAGAGTTTATGAAACAAGCACACCAGATGTACCAGTGGAGTGCAATCTGTACATTATATTTTCATTACTGTAATTTACTTTCTTTACTAGTAATACTAGTAATTTACTATTCCTTTAAGCTGAGCATACTTGGGCAGATTTAAGATGCCAATTCGGCCTCTTCAGACCAAGTTATATCTTATCTGCCTGTCTAGAGGTCCTCTCCAATGTTACCCCCGCCAGATGAACAGATCTTAATGTGCATGTCCTGGTGTCTTCAGGGGAAAAATACTCTTTATGAAAAGAAGTAACTACTGTATATTACTTTAAAAAATTTAATAATTTGACCTGTCATTGTCATTTAATTTATAAGAATTATTACAACAGTATCTATATTCTTTCTTTTGGCTGTGGTGCTTCTCCTGCCTCTTGAAACAATATGACTATATAAGGGCTCTTACACATGAGCGTTTTTACCTGCGCTCCCCTGCGTTCCGTTTTTCGGCGTTCAGCCGCTGGGGAGCGCAGGAATAGACGCTTTTCATTATTTCAAATGGGGCTGTACTCACACAGGCGCGTGTAGGCGCCGAACGCAGGAAAAATGCAGCATGTTGCATCTCAACCTGCGTTCGGCGCCTACATGCGCCTGTGTGAGTACAGCCCGATTTGAAATAATTAAATGCGCCTATTCCTGCGCTCCCCTGCGGCTGAACGCCGAAAAACGGAACGCAGGGGAGCGCAGGTAAAAACGCTCATGTGTAAGAGCCCTAAATGACAAGCCCTGATGTAACACAAGGGCTTTGAAACCCCCACACACTATGGAGACATTAGATTAGAGCAGGGGTCCCCAACCTTTTTTTTACTCAGGAGCCACATTTAAATGTAAAAAAAGAGTTAGGGAGCAACACAAACATGAAAATGTCCATGGGGATGTCAAATAAGGGCTGTAACTGGCTGTTCGGTAGAAACGATATGAAATGGTAGCCTACAGGAGACTCTGTTTGGCAGTACACATGGTTTTTATGAAACCAAAACTTGCCTTCAAGCCAGGAATTCAAAAATAAGCAGCTGCTTTGAGGCCACTGGGAGTAACATGCAAGGGGTTGGTGAGCAACATGTTGCTCGCGAGCTACTGGTTGGGGACCACTGGATTAGATGCTGAGCTGCTCCAAAAAAAAAAAAAAACAGATACCTGCTTCACATCATTATCTCTCAATTTCTAAAACCTAAAAAAAAATGTGTTTCCATGCCTCTATGCAGTTACCATATTATGGTATAAAATCAAGGTCTGTGTATTTATTCTAACCAGCAGTAAGATCTATCCAAGGAAGAGCTAACTTTAAGAATAACAGTTCTGTGGGTTGCACAGAAACATTTTCTATCCTTACTGCACTGCACACTATATATGCACTATACTGCATTCTAGCACAGTGCTTTTTATTATGCATTTTTTCAAACATATGAAGTTCAGCAAATGGAAGAGGAGAGGATACCTGTTAGAGACAATGCTTGGGTAGTAAGCCCTTTGATTTTCATCAACTTTAAAGTCACTGATCTGTATAAAGCGCTTCTGTTCCCCAAACGCTCGGATGACACTTGATCCTAAAAGAGTCTCATTGAAATGTGAATATACAGGAGATCGGCTGACGGACTCCAGTCTTTTCAACTGCCGTGACGTGGCGACATAAAACCTCTGGAAAAAGTTTAAAAAAATGGTTAAAAGCTAGAGAACACCAAAGACTTCAGTACATGTAGCGTCAACGCTGGTACATCATGGGGCTTCAAATTACACTGTTGGGATTATGTAATAAAAGGCACTAAGTGTGCCCAGGCGCAGTAATCCATACCAACCAATCAGCAGGTAGCATCTACTTGGTCGCTGTTTAAAAGCAAACATCTAATTGGTTCCTAGGGGTTACTGCTCCTGGGCAAACATAGTGCCTTTTATTACATATAGGGGTGTGTGTCTTCTTCAGTACAAACACTTAGAATAAAGTGTGAACAAAACTAAATTCTTCTGATACATTTCAACTTGTTTTCTGCTATTTTTAAAAAATTGTTGGCCTTTGCAAAGTTATTATGAATCCTACTACCTACCTAGTATCTTCTATGTATTCCTTGTAAACAACTAACAGTCTATCATATTTTATGTTTAGACATGATTCTTTGAACTCAGAAGTATTCTTTGGTGTCTATGCACGCACCGCTTGTTTGGGATCACCCCATAATATTCAGGTTTTGGGAGCAAAGGCTTTTTCCTAAACCTCATGTTCTTTTCCTGGAAATCCATGATGGCGGAAAAATGCTGCAGACTGATGATAGGGGCCCTTTCCTCTAGGCTCCAACTATATAATATTTCAAGTGTCACTGGCTGCAATAGGAATAGGAAAATGTTCTGCTTAAGAAACAGTGCTGGCTATATAGTGCGCCAATTCCAGCATTTCTGGCTGGTCTCCAAATTACATCAGAAACATCTGCCATGGGCTGGGAGTGTGAGTCAGAAGACCCTCTGAGGCAAATTGGAAAGGCTTTAGATGGGGTTTTTTGCCTTCCTTTGGATCAACTAGCAGTTAGACAGGTTTTATATAGACATGCAACAGTTTATATAAACAAGCTGCTGTGTAGTCATGGGGGTAGGCATTCAAAGCTGAAAAAGGAGAAGAGGCACAGCATACACTGCAGATAGCCGATAGGCTCTGAAGTATACAATAGGATTCTACAGAGCTTATTTGTTATCTACAGTGTATCCTGTGTTTGAATAGCTGTCCCCATGGCTACCCAGCAGCTTGTTATATACACAATAGCAGCGTTTCTGAAGCACACACCAGTTTTTCCAGTGCAGAGCAACAGTACAATATATTGTCATTCCTTTAAAACACACTGAGACAAATGTGGTATATGGAGTCCAGTGTAGCTGGATCTATACATCGGGGAGACAAAACAACTGCTCACCAAGCGAATGGCTCAGCATAGGAGGGCGAACTCTACAGGGCAAAACTCAGCTGTCTTTCTACACTTAAAAGACAAGGGACACTCCTTTGAAGATAGCAAGGTCCAAATCTTGGATAAAGAAGACCGCTGGTTTGAACGAGGCGTAAAAGAGGTGATTCATGTGAAGGTGGAGAAACCATCCCTGAACAGAGGTGGGGGCCTTCGACACCACCTGTCTGCTACATACAATGCTGTTCTAACATCTGTACCCCGGCGGTTTCAGAGCACTTCACACATCCATTCATGCAACTCTCTCAAGTAACACATGTTTCTAGGAGTTGCATGACACATTGGATAATCCTATAACAGTAACTCTGTGAATTTCTTCAGATGTCACCTCTTTGAAGAGTTACAATGTGCCATTGTGATTGGATTAGTGGAAGAGTTTATATGCCGGGAACTTCCCACACCAGTCAGTTGAACTGAAGAAGCTGCTCGGATGAGTAGTGAAACATCTTCATTGATTACTCAGCAAGTCCAGTTGTTTTTAAGATTTACCTATTCTAGATAATTATGAATTATTATTATTATTTTCTTATGTAGCATGCGGAGCTCTGCTCTGTGCAATGTTCTATGCAAGGAACTGTAAATAACTAGTTGTATATGTATATTTACCTGTACAAAGAAGTAAATCAGGCCAAGCGGTGGAATGATAACAGCAACTATGGGCGTTGCAAGTAGAATGATAACACATGCACCAATGACATTAAACAGGGACCCCATGAACATCTTAATGATCTGGGGGATGGTATTGTCAATAGTGTCGATTTCCTTTGAGAAACGGTTAACAAGATTCCCGCTCGGGGTTCGTTCAAAGAAGCTCATTGGAAACCGCAGGACATTGTGCAGCAAATTTGTGTGAAGAAACCGGGATGCAAGCACCCCTCCTAGAGAGACAGCCGTAGAATAGCCAAACACAGCAATGCCTAGAATGGGAAGAAAGTAACACACATCAACTTTTGCGCCATTAGCCTCAAAATGATCAAGATTGGATATATACCTGGTTAAAACCTGGCTATTATTCTTTATTTTGCCTTTACCAGACATATTGACATGGAAAGCTTGTTCTGTATTTGTGTCAGTTCAACAGCAATAAATTAATACAGTTCTTGTATGTCCTATGGGAGTGCCCAGAAACAACATCTATTTTGCAGCAACCAGAATCTGTGGAGGCTGTTTTCATTCAAAAGAGCTAGAGAGATGCCCTGAAACTAAAATTTTCATCCCCAGGGAACACCCATAGTACACTGCACTGTGACCAAGAGCTCTGCTTCTTATCTCCATGAGTATATTTGTATTTAATTATAAAAGAACACAATAAAAATCCATAGTACTGATAATCAGGAGCGACTTCAGCATACCTTGTGATAATCCCAAAGCTCCATAAACACTTAGCCTCATTGTAGTATTTTGCTGTGTTCCATTAACAACTTTGTCATCTGTCCAAAGACTAAGCCAATAGTTAGAGGCCAAAGATGAAACATGGTTGCACATAAAAAGGAATATGCTGAGAAAGCAAAGGAGCAGTCCGATGGCTTTCATATACTCCCAGAACACTGCCAGCTTTACCTACAAAAAAGCAAGGACAGCATTTACTTGGGAACATACAGATATTTAATGACTATACACCTATCCAAAAAAAGGCATCTTTAATAAAGTCCACATCTGTTACATGAAAGGGAAACATCTTCAAATATACTAAAAATCAAGCTAAAGCCAGGCCCTCGTTTCTAGAGGATTTTCTTTTATTTTGTGGCCCTTTAAAACTTTAAACATCTTGTCCCTTTTAATTTCCTTGGACATGACGATAGGTTACACCTCTAGCAGCTGTGAATTTAACCCTAGGGTAGAGAAATTTTATTGCACCCACCTTTCATTGCATGACAATAGAGCTGCAGTTAATATTTTGGAGAGATGAAAATGACACATTGAACAATGCACCTTGAGCATGGGGGCCAATAAGGAAACATCTTCATGTTTCAATGTGGTACCCTCCTATAAACAAAACTGTTCATTTGCTGGAAGGAAGGTAACCAAGCAATTTTTAAGTGGTTGAGCTGCATAATCGCTAAGTTGCAATGGCAAACGGATAACATGAACCATGCTCAGCGCATCCAGAACTGCCTAAGATTGTCCACATCAACAGATTTGGGCTCTGTTGTGGCAATACCCTTTTTCTTGCCTTCTATGGTGATGCTAAGAGAGATAATGTGGGTAGCAATGTATATCTGTGATTACAATTGCTGCTTTGCAGTTCTGGAGTCTGAAGTTCTAGCAATACTTTTTGTATGTTATTCCCATGCTCCTGTGGGCTTCCTCCAGGTACTTCAGTTTCCAAAAATACACAGGCAGATTAATTGTATCCTGATAAAACTGACCATAAAGTTTCTATGACCTTAGATTGCAAGCTCCACTGATGTGTAATCTTTGTTAAGTGCAGCAAACAGGTTTACTCTATGAATTAAGGTTTATAATAATAAAGGTTTATCATTAAAAATCTAAAGGTTAAGGAGTCGTGATTTACCCTTCCTGTTTTGGCTTTGTCTGCTTCAGTCAGTTTCCAATCTTCCTTTTCGTCTGTCTTGTTCTGATTCAAAGACTTGGTTTCAGAGGATGCACTTAATTGTCTGCAATTAGAGAGAGAATTTAAATGAACATGCTACAGAGCTAACATTTTGTCTCTGTTGTCAGCTATGTTGCGGCACTGATAACATGCTAACGTATCCCACTGTTATCCCATGATATCCGATACAAACCTTTGTAAATTCTTTTCACCTCTCAAAATTCCATTCTCCAAATGTTTCTCATCAGAATGGACTGGGCTTGGTGCTTCTATAGGAGTGGAGAAGAATGCTGGCATTTTAGAGATACTTCTTCATTATATGATATGTTTTTAAAAAACTTCATTTTATATTTGGCACACACCAACAGCACACTCTGTTTCACTAGCACTTTACCAACAACAAAGAAGCAGAATACAAATAGATGGAATAGTAATATTGCTGGTGTCCTTATGAATGAAATGTTACCCAGAATGATCCATTAAAGACATTTTTTAAGTCACAGTGCCCCCTAAAAACCACCAGATGATGGGAGAGGATTTTCTATACATTACTTTGACCCGTCAGGCTAGTTAGATGGAAAATCATGCCACAAAAGGCAAACAATTCCATTCACCCCTCTGGCAGAAAGGGGCTGTCAATTGTAGCTAATACAGTTTAATTGTTTCATTGCCTTTGTGGGTCATGCAGATATCCTTTTGGACAGTGCATTTAGGAATATGTTTTGCTTTGGAATCTAGATACAGTAGTAGTAAGTATAACCTATATTCTAGACCAGGGATGTTCAACTGGAAGCCTGCAGGTCAGATGTTAACCTTCTAAATATTTTTATGGCTCCAAGTCTATTTAAAGGCTCCGTAGACTTCATTGTATGACATTTTGATTCAATGTGGACCTCAAACATGCTATCTGAGAGATAATGTACTACATGTAATAAGTTGGACCACACTGTTCTAGTGAGACAATAGGTGGCAATACATTGCTTATCGGTCACTGGCTGTGCAACTAAATATCACTTGTGTTTGACGGCCTGCACAGCCCCTGACTGCCAAGAGACATTAGTACAGTACTGGACGAGTATCGGAGAGTCTTTATTTGTAATTTACTTCTAAGGTTCATGTCGCTTTCTGAAAACCAGAGACATTCCACGTACTCTCAAAGTAAAATAATAATTGCTATTTCCTCCTCAGTTGTAACATGTACCTACAACCTCCATTCAATCTGTGAGCATCTGAAAAAACAACAAAAAAAAAACCTGATTTCTACCGACACATATTCGAGGAGTAGGACCACGTCAGTACACATGCATTCACACATCAAACACAGCATGCTGTAAGACAAACCTTCCTCCTCTTCAACCTCTGCTGTGTTTGCTGGAATCATTGCAGCACAGAAAGGAAGACAATGTAAAGGTTAGGTTTGTAGGGCAACAAGGAACTATCCAGTAAAGCAAAGATGCCTATACACCATGGTAACCAAACCTACCATGTGCCAGACTCTTACGTTAAGAATGAAAGGCTAACCTTGCTGCTGTTTCTACCCAATAGGATGTCATAGACACTGCTCATAGAAGTTAGAAAGGTCCCATAAAGTGAATCACCGTACCAGAGGCCACCCCTTTAGACTAGAAGAAAAGAACTTTCATTTGAAGCAACGTAGGGGGTTCTTCACAGTCAGGACAGTGAGGTTGTGGAATGCACTGCCGGGCGATTTGGATGATTTTTTGGACAGACATAATATCAAAGGCTATAGCTATACTAAACTCTATTGTTAGTATAGATACGGGTATATATAATTTATGTGAAAGTAGGGAGGGGTGTGTGTATGGATGCTGGGTTTTCATTTGGAGGGGCTGGACTTGATGGACTTTAACAATGTAAGTTTTGTATTCTCCTCTGAATGCTAGAGTGGAGCCATGCAAAATATGTTGGCGCTATATAAATACGTGTTAATAATGTTCCATGCACTGTTTGTTCCCAATAAATCAAAGTCTATACCATGGACTCTCTACTTTACAATTTTCCCTTTACAATAGCCTCTTTGAAAAATCAACCAAAGAGATAGTACAGCAACATTGATTTCTAATGATGTTACAGGATAGCTCTGTTTGCAGATTCTTGTGCAGCTAAAACTATCTAAACTATGGATGTGACCTAGCTGTTGAGCAGTAGAAAAAATGAATGACAAATACAGGTACAGGATCTGTTATCCGGAAACCCGTTATCCAGAAAGCTCTGAATTACAGAAACGCCATCTCCCATAGACTCCTTTGTATCCAAATAATCAAACATTTTTTAAAATGCTTTCTCTGTAATAATAAAACAGTAGCTTGTACTTGATCCCAACTAATATACAATTAATCATTTTTGGAGGCAAAACCATATCTGGTTTATTTAATGTTTAAATGATTTTCTAGTAGACTTAAGCAATGAAGATCCAAATTATGGAAAGATCCGTTATCCAGAAAACCCCAGGTCCTGAGCATTCTGGATAACAGGTCCTATACCTGTACTTCTAATTTTGTCATAAGGTTTATATGATTGATAGTATTATTTGTCAATCAAATGAATCAAACCCTCTGACCCTGAAAATCATCTACTAAAACATATCACATATCAGCCATTTTTAAGATTTTAAGGTGGCCATACACGGGCCAATAAAAGCTGTCGACAGACCGAAAGTCGGCCATATCTCGATCGAATGGGACTAAAAATCCCGTCGGATCGCGGCCGCATCTGTTCGTTGATGTGGTCCCGCAATCCGACCGCCCGTTACCATTTGTTAGGATCCGATCGTTGGGCCCTAGGGCCCACGATCGGATCAGCCGAATATTGCCCACCTCAAGGTGGGCATGTCGGGGAGAGATCCGCTCGTTTGGCGACATCGCCAAACGAGCGGATCTCTCCCCGACATGCCCACCTTTAATCTCTGGTAACAAAATTTGCCAATTTATGGCACAATGCTTCACATCAATCAATTGGAATAGTCTAGGAGTATGGTAAACAAGCAAGAACAATGTCTTAGCTCATTAGAAATTTGGGTCAGTCCCAAAGGGTTTTTTGTCTTTTTCAGTGGCTTGAGAGAAACCTGTTGCTCACCAATCCCGATGTTGCCCCCAGTGGCCTCAAAGCAGGTGCTTATGTTTGAATTCCAGGCTTGGAGACACATTTTGGTTGCATAAAAACCAGATGTACTGCCAAACAGAGCCTCCTGTAGGCTGACAGTCCAAATAGGTGCTACCAAATGGCCAATCGCAGCACTTATTTTGCACCACCCAGGAACATTTTAAATGCTTTTGTTGCTCCCCAATTCTTTTTACTGAATGTTGGTCACGGGGAAAAAAGGTTGGAGAACCCTGCTCTAACATGGTATATCCCAGCACTATTCTTCAAAGACTGTCCAAATCTCTAACTTGGGTCCCCACATATAGTTTGATGATCATTAAATATAGATAGAATTGGCCGATTTGTTAGATCTGGTTGCTGCTTCGCCAAATGTGGGATATAGAACCACATGTGTACTATACTTCTGTATCTTTTATTCAAAGTTTTCATTTACCAGTTATTATTTCTACTTTACAACCAATGTATTAAGTCATTGGTGACCTTAAACACATTATCCCTGTATATTGCATAAACTGGAATCCCTTGCATCACTTTGCATTATGTTATTCACTGGCCTACTGAATGTTATTGGTACGTACCCCTAGGCTTTTTACCTTGACCCACTGTTGTAAGCTTGAGGGAGATAAACATAATAAACAGTGACACACAGCAAAATACAGAATGTTCAGATATAGTCTCATTTTGGTTACTTGGCTTACTGTATTGTTCTTTATTTTGTTCAGCATTGGCGTAGGTACGAAGGAATTCAGCAAATGCTCCATCTTGCTTCAAGAGGTCCTGGTAAGATCCAACTTCTGTGATTTTCCCGTCAACCATTACTATGATGGAGTCCATTTGAGGCAGGTAACTTACACCATGAGTAACAAGAATACGAGTCTATTCACAAGGGACAGAAATTGGCACTGAGACGTTACAATGGTCAAGTCAATATTAACAGCAGTCATTGACAACATTGGTTACATATGGAGATTTAAAGGAATAACAACCCCTAAAAAGTGTCAGTTTTAATATATTTGATTTAATGTATTTGATTATCCAGCCCCTTCAAACAATTTATTTCTTTGCAACAGTTCGATTTTATGCTGTGCATCAAGCTATCTTTCTGTGTAAAAACAAAGGCTACTCAAAGAGACAGCTAAGAGTGCAATCCAAATGATACAGAGCCCCTTATTCACCCACAGGGGCACCGATAAGAAGATTTATTACAGAATATATTGTCTTCAATAAATCTTTTTTGCGCGTAATCCTACTGATGGTGCTTTGGTATGTATTAAATGCGTTATAATGACTTTAGTCTTGACGCATTTAACACAAAAATCCAAGTGGCTTCATCCGTATGTAAACGGATGCGGTTGTACTGCCCGAGTGTGTTCATCGCCAGATAAACCATGGCAGACATACTGGAGTAACTAGAGGGAATGGCTGGCATTTAGAGACATTAACTTACAAGAACAAAACATTAATGACAGGGATGGCATTGTTCTGTTTGTACTGGAGCAGGTTCAAGCTCAGCAGAAAAACAAAAGAAGCTGGCAGGGATTTTGCTCTGCTGAAAGTTATTAAACCAAGAAAATGTAAAAAAAATAAATTTTAGTTAAATCAGCTAGCACTAGGAAGCCCATCACTGTGATACTAGAACACTAGTTTTACTATTACCTAATGTTTTTTTAAAAAAAAATTACAAAAAAGATTTGTTTCCTGCATTGTTTACAATTTATTTATCATTTACTTTTTCACAGTTGTGTGTATTGGAGAAGCTTTGTCCAGGACCAAAAGGTCATTGAGAGGGTTTAAGTTCAGTGATGTGTCACTTGTTAATTGCAGGCTCCTCTTGGGTCTTAGGAGGTCCAAGATGGGAAGGGTACGACCATATGGCTAGTCAGTATCCCCAGTATATGGCCTATGAGGTCTTTCTTTCTTACACTATCATTTGTTGGGCAGTTAATAGACCAGTTTTTGTAGATGGTACCTACCTTACTAAATGCCAGTTCTCCCAAGTCCCGAAGACATGTCTTATCCTTATCAATGGCTTATCCCTAACCCTTCCTATGGGGAAGACTAGGCAAGCCTCATTATTAGAATTTGGGGACAAAGCCCACTAGGGATTGGGAACAGGCACAGTGTAGTTATGTAAGCCATGCAGTATGGTGGGCAGTGGGAGAGATGTTAACCTTTCTTACCAATACAGTGGTTATCAAGCTGTAATGTGTGGGCAATTTAATAGCAGTTATTCTATAAAAGAGGGGTGCTCAGGGTGATATATGTATCAATGTCAATATAGTGAGATACATCTTTAAGTCACTTGATCACAAAGACTCTTGACTCTTTCCAGTCACTGTCCCCATCTATAAGCAAATGCTACAAATGTATTGTTACTTTTTATTACTTCTCTTTCTATTCAGACCCTCTCCTATTCATATTTCAGTCTCTTATTCAAATCATTTCATGGTTGCTAGGGTAATTTGGACCCTAGCAACCAGATTGCTGAGATTGCAAACTGGAGAGCTGCTAAATAAAAAGCTTAATAACTCAAAAAACTACAAATAATAAAAACCAATTGCAAATTGTCTCTGAATATCCCTCTCTACATCATACTAAAAGTTAACTCAAAGGTGAACAACCCCTTTAAAGAACAGACCATGCTAGTAATGGGATGGAAGGGATGGGGGAAAAGAACATTTGGGGCAAGATCCATACAGCAAAGTAGGAATTTAACACAGTAAACACCAGGCAACAAATAACATACTCACTTTATTTTTAAGCATTCCTTTAGGCCCAATGACTTTATCAAATATGTGCTTCCCGACGTGAGCATCCACTGCAGATAAAGGGTCATCAAGTAAATATATATCCGTGTTACAATAAACTGCACGGGCAAGGCTTACTCTCTGTTTTTGCCCTCCGGATAAATTCACCCCCTTGGCATAAGAAAAATAAAAGAAGGGGAAATATAAAAAAAAAAGAAAGCGTTAATATTAGCAGTTCTCTTTGGGAACTTGTACATGCACAAAGGCTCATGGAAGATATCAGAGCATCTGTGATTATATCCAAATGACAATAAAGGCAAACTAAGCATTAACCATAGGGTAAGTCTAACCTTTTCTCCAATCTCTGTCCTGTCCCCAGTAGGTAGGATCTCCAAGTCAGGTATCAGAGCACAAGCTTCTACCACTTTTTTGTACATAGATTCATTGCATTCTCTTCCGAACAGGATGTTGTCTTTAAGAGATGCATTCTGTATCCAGGCTTGTTGAGGAACATAAGCCAAAGATCCCTGAAGGGAACATCATAAACAGCAGTAAATTAAATGGTTTGGGTTCTCAGATCCTATCCTATCACAGGTATGGGACCTGTTATCCAGAATGCTCCGGATAATGGATCTTACTGTAATTTAGATCTTCATACCTTAAGTCTACTAGAAAATCATGTAAACATTAAATAAACCAAATAGGCTGATTTTGCTTCCAATAAGGATTAATGATATCTTAGTTGGGATCAAGTACAAGATACTGTTTTATTACTACAGGGGAAAAAGAAATCATTTATAAAAATTTGGATTCTTTGGATAAAATGGGAGAGTGCCTTTCCGTGATTCGGAGCTTTCTGGATAACCGGTTTCTGGCTAACGGATCCCATACCTGTACAACGTATTTATGCCCAGGACCTCAATTATTTTTTAAGGTAGTGCGGAAGATTATTCTGCACACGTAGGGGCAGATTTACTAAGCTCGAGTGAATTTTCGAAGTTAAAGTTTGAATTTCGAAGTAATTTTTTGGGTACTATGACCATCGAATAGGCTACTCCGACCTTCGACTCGACCGATTCGAAGTAAAAATAGTTTGACTACTGTCTCTTAAAAAAAAAAACTATATATATATATATAAAGGAATAGTTCAGTGTAAAAATAAAGGTTGTGCAAAATAGAAAATGTTTCTAATATAGTTAGTTAGGCAAAAACATAATCTATAAATGTTGGAGAGACGGGATGTCTAACATAAAATAAAAGAACACAACTTCCTGCTTTTCAGCTCTATAACGCTGAGTCAGTCAGAGACTTGAAGGGGGGCCACATGGGACATAACTGTTCAGTGAGTTTGCAATTGTTCCTCAGCATTCAGCTCAGATTCAAAAGCAACAGTTATGACCCATGTGGCCCCCCTCAAGTCACTGATTGGTTACTGCCTGGTAACCAATCAGTGGAAACCATGAGAGCTGCAAAGCAGGAAGTAGTGTTCTGGCTATTATGTTAGATATCAAGTCACTCCAGCATTTATACATTACATCTTTTTGCACATTTTATCTATTTACCCTGTTTTTATTTTTATTATGAACAATTCCTTTAAGAGTATACCTTATTTATACACATGGCTCTTCTCATTTGATAGGATGAATGTTTTGTTTTTTTTTTTTTAAAAAAAGAAAAAACAGGAAGCTATTTGACCTACCTTCATAGCCACATAGCCATCTTGCTTTTCCATCTCCCCCAACAGCGCAGACAGCAAGGAAGATTTCCCACACCCCACTTGCCCAACAACAGCAACCAAGGAGCCCTCTGGGATAGAAAGATCAATGCTGAAAAATAAATAAATATGTTTGATAATACCACCGCTGGCCATAATTAACATACAAAAAATAAAAAACAATGCTAGAGCATTTAGAGCATAGAGTTCATGCTGTGTAATGGCATCCACTCTTCTACTAAAAATCCTTCTTTTTGGGTAAATAAATGGTCTATTGGTGTTTCTCAGCATTACATTATTCATACTGTAAAGAGTCAGTTGTGACTCAAGCTGCAAGCAGTCAGTTAGAAACTTAGTATTTGCGTCATCTAAAGGTTAAAAACATTAGGCTGAGGCACTGGCAAAACAGATTTACTACAGTGATTTGTTTTCTATGTACTCCCATAGACACCTTTTTATCCAAATAATCCAAATTATTCCCTTTTTTTGTAATAAAACAACAGTACATAATATCCTTAATAAAAACCAGCCTACTGGGTTTATTCTTAATGTTTAAATTATTTTCCAATAGACTTGGTATGAAAACGACTATCCCATTGATTTACACAAACTGGATCAACAAAAAAAGTGGTTCAATTAATAAAACATTTATTTAAAGAAAAAGCATCGCACAAAAGAAAAAAAAACAAAAACAGCCTTATGCGTTTCATGCCAAAATGGGCACTTAATCATAGGCTAAAGGGTTTCTTTTGGCACGCATTGCCAAACAAAATGATCAAGGAATCAGCTGCCAATTCAACAGAAACTAACTATCCTGTAAATTAAATGGTACTAAACGGTACTTAGTGATATCATCTGTTATAAACGGAGCTTAGTGATGTCATTTCCATCACATGACTCGCTGAAACTTGTGTATTATAATAAATAAAGTACCCTCTGTTGTGACATGAGGATATTAGAAGTCACCTCGATGTTCCATGACCTGTATAAAGACATTCGGCCTTCAGCCTCATGCTTTTTATATGGTCATGGAATTCTTCATTAACTTATAATATCCTTATATTTTACAAGAGGGGGCAATTTTTCACTATAGAATTTTACAGAAAGACCAAAATAATGAGTTTATGATTACCATAACAGTTATGGAATCTCCATTATACATCCCTGACATTAGATTCTCTGGATGAGGGAGAAGTAGAGGCAACTTGCACTTGCCCTTAGAGCTTACCAGCCTCTGCTATCATCTAAACAGGCAGGGAAGCCCTTGGTTATTGTTCTGCATACATATAATTCTCCACACTCTGTTTTAGAGAAATCATGCTTGATTATAAATACAAGCAGAATGAACAGTGCCATGACAGAAAGCTTCTGCATATCATAATCTAAAATGTTGTTATGCCTGAGTTCTAATACACTAAGGGGCCCATTCACTAAGTTCGAGTGAAGGAATAGAGGAAAAATAGTTCGATTTTCTAATGTTTTTTTTGGCTACTTTGACCATCGAATTGGCTACTTCGACCTTCGAATCGAATGATTCGAACTAAAAATGGTTCGACTATTCGATAGTCTCGAAAGTCTCTTTAAGAAAAAACTTCGACCCCCTAGTTCGCCACCTAAAAGCTACCGAAGTCAATGTTAGCCTATGGGGAAGGTCCCCATAGGCTTTCCAAGTTTTTTCTGATCGAAGGATAATCCTTCGATCGATGGATTAAAATCCTTCTATTGAAAGGATTTAATCGTTCGATCGAACGATTATTCCTTCGATCATACGATTATTCCTTCGATCGTTCGATCGAACGAATTGCGCAAAATCCTTTGACTTCGATATTCGAAGTCGAAGTATTTTAATTCGCCAGTCGAATATCGAGGGTTAATTAACCCTCGATATTCGACCCTTAATACATTTGCCCCTAAATATACATCAGCCATGCATCCTCCAATAAATAAAAGATATACAGTAGAATAAAGTCCAATTTGGGTAACTAATAAAAAAAAAATCTTACTCTTCAAGTGAGGGAGGATCATTCCTAGACCAGGAAAATGTAGCATCCTTCATGTTAATACAGCCATCAGCTAAGGGAAAAAAGAGGAAAAGGCTATACTTACATTGTCTTTTTTAATGTATATGTATAACTAAAAAAATTAAGATTTCACTGTATGCAAGAACAAATGCATTTTGCATCCAGCATCAGTCTGATGTTGAATATGTGGTTTGCTTATTGTTTCAGCTGCCCAGAAAAGAATACTACATTTTTTAGCCCTGCTCTTCAATGTTTTAGCTTTATGGGTGGTAAGAAGGAGATCCACCCGCAAGCCGAAGATTTTGTGCAGAAGCCACACATCACTAATCCAAACTATAAATATTCCCAAATGCAAAAAAAGTAAAACTGGAATTTACAGCTCTTTTGTGGCTCTCGGATGATGCTCTCTGGTTCCAGTTCTTCGTGTGACAGGAATACCCTTAGGCGCTTCAGTGAGACGCTCGCCTAGATTAAAATACATTCAGGCATTCAGGCTGGTTTAAAGGACAAGGAAAGTTAAACTAAAGAAGTAGCTAGAAATGTTGTACATTATGTTCTGGGCTTCTGTACCAGCCCAAGGCAACCACAGTCCTTTAGCAGTAAAGATCTGTCTCTCCAAAGATGCCCCAGTAGCTCCCCATCTTCTTTTCTGCCGATTCACTGCACATGCTCTGTGCTGCTGTCACTTACTGAGCTTATGGTCCCACTCACAATATACAGTACATATAGAATAGAAATGTCACAATATAAGGCTGATTAGTAATTAATACAGATAATTACTACATGGCAGCACATAAACCAGTGCAATTAGCATCAGAATTTAATAATCAGCCCTGTAGCATCAGCTTATATTACAGGACATTCTCAATTTCTGCCGGATAATTTACGACGACCCCTAAGCTTAGCTTTTCAACAGCTGCTCAGAGTCCACTGAGCATGTGAGTGTCGCAGACACTTTCCAAGATGGTGACCCCCTGTGACAAGTTTAAAGTCCTGGATCATTGCTGCTATTGACAAGCTGAAACTTTAGGCTGGTGCAATAAGTTCAGTATATAAAATATGGCATTTTTAGCCACATTCATTTTTAATTGATATGTAGAAAAGAGTAAAGGTTCTGGAATCTTACCTGCACCATGCTGCTGATAACCATGGGCAACATGTTCAAGGGGAACCTGAGAATATTAAATAAGGCCAAAGAAACAAAGGCCTTCTCTGCATCCAGGACATTTTGTTCATCGCTCAGAACATAAACTGCAAACGTAGACAAAGCTACCTGGAAAGAGGAGGGAACAAGAGATTGTAAGAGACAGAAAGAGAATAATAAATGGATACAGGCCTATTGCACACAACATGCTTTAATCACTTCAAAACCCAAACTATGACATTCTCCAGCACTACAGATAACAGTAAAGAGCTGAATGCACATTTTGACTGCCGCAACACTCCATGATTGGACAACAAGCCAAACACCTTGGGGCATACTTATAAAAGAATGAAAAGGCAGCTGTCCAAGAATATATACCAAATGCCTATACAAGTTTATAGGTGCAAGGTGCATTTTCAGAGAAAACAATGTGGCACAAAATGATAGCATATTCTTAAAGGGGACCTGTCACCCTAAGAAATAATTTCAAATTATTTTCTATCATGTTAGTTGAGCAAAATAAATTTTACTTACACTGTATTTATTATGTAAATTTTGTTTCTTTCTGTTTCGGAATTATACAATCACAGCAAGCAGGCAGCTGCCATTTTGTGGACATGGTTATTAAGGGAAATTGTGTATCACCCCAAAATCTTGTGTATGAACCAGAATGAGGGACCTAATGTCCATGTGCAGTGCCCTACACAATTATAGAGCCTGAGGAGGGAAGGGGGAATGTGAGGAGAGCTGTGACATCTAGGAAGTGCTGAATGGAAAGTGAAAGTAATTGACTGTCCCTCCTCTGTACCACGGGCATAGAGGCGGGGCAGGTGATATTTGATTGACAGTTTAGATATTTAAACACCTTTAGAACAGGTATGGATGTTTTAATTAAAACATTTTTTGGGGTTCCAGATTTAATTTGGAAAGGACTTTCATTATGCAGTTTTTTATGTGTAGGTGACAGGTCCACTTTAAAGGGATGGTTCACCTTCAAATTAACTTTTAGAGTGTTATAGAGTTGCCAAATCTAAGCAATTTTTCAATTGGTCTTCATTATTTACTTCATATCGTTTTTTTAATTACTTGTCTTTTTCGTGAGACTAAAAACAAATGCTCTGTAAGGCTCACATGTATTGTTATTGCTACTTTTTATTACTCATCTGTCTACTCAGACCCTCTCCAATTCCTATTCCTGTATCTTATTCAAATCATTGCATGGTTGCTAATGTATTTGGACACTAGCAACCAGATAGCTAAAATTGCAAATTTGAATAAAAAGCTAACTAACGCAATATAATAAAAAATGAAGACCAATTGCAAATTGTCTCAGAATATCACTCTCTGCATCATACTAAAAATTAACTCAAAGGTGAATGACCCGGTCTGGCCAGTGTTACACTTAAGGTGGACATACTCGGGCCGATAAAAGCTGCCGACAGGCCGAGTCGGCAGCTTATTGGCCCGTGTATGGGGCCCTCCGACGGGCTTCCCCGATCAATATCTTGATGTCGATCGATTGGGACTAAAAATCCTGTCGGATCGTGGCCGCATCTTTTCGTTGATGCAGTCCCACAATCTGACCGCCCGTTAGCCATCGTTAGACCCTAGGGCCCACGATCAGATCAGCCCGATATTGCCCACCTCAAGGTGGGCATATCAGGGAGAGATCGGCTCGTTTGGCGACATTGCCAAACAAGCGGATCTCTCCGTGTATGACCACCTTTACTTTCATCTCATTAATTAAGAATTCTACTAGTCCTTTTAAGTATTTTTAAAGGGACTAATTTTACACACACACAAACGTCTGTATTGTACTTCAAATTTTCAGCAAAAAAAAAAAAAAAAAGTAAAGCAGCCTTCCCTACACCATGTACAGTGTATATGGCCCAGAGCAGCAAGTTCTACTTTACTTTATCTTCTGTCTTCTCTCATCCTTATACTAATGTATGCATGAACCTAGACCAGAGCATTTTCCATGTACAATATTCTCCTTATAAACAATACATAGTTTATCCTAATGTGGGTGTAATATATTTTTCCCTGGCACATCATGAAAAAAAAAAAGACAGCGTTCAGTGCAATATTGGAACACATACACAGCTAGCGTCCATGTTCCAGTTCTCATATTGAGAAAACCCAGACACAGAATCTTTATTTTGGTCCTAGACTATGTCTAGAATTCAGCACAAAAGGGAACAGAAAAAAAGGACTTGCATGTGATGTGGATACAGTAATATGTTACTCAGCAAAGTGAAAATCCATCTGCTTCACTCTCAGCAAAACAAGATGCAATGGTTATCCCTTGACACATCCAAAACTTTTGGTATATTGGTGCGGCCAATAAAAAAAAAAACACAGGACAAGTGAGTAACCCACTACTGAAAAGGGAACTGTCACTCAAAGTAATAATTTCTAATTCTTTTCTAATCATGTTAGTTGCACCAAATAAACTTTATTTACACTATATTTTTTGCATTTTGTTTCCTTCAGTCTTGTAATTACGCAATAACAGCAAGTAGGCATGAGCCCTTGGGGCAAATTCACTAAGCCGCGAAGCGCCGAACGCTAGCGTTAATTCGCTAGCGTTTGGCATTTTCGCTACTGCGCAAATTCTCTAACGAACGCTGGCGTAGTTTCGCTAGTGTTACTTCGCAACCTTACACCAGGCGAATTTTCGCTAGCGACGAAACTACGCAAATTCACTAACTTGCGCAGTGTACTGAACGCTACCTTTTATGCTAGACTTCCTTCACCACCTCAGACCTGGCGAAGCGCAATAGAGTAGATAGGGATTGTTTCAAAAAAAGTCAAAAATTTTTCTAAGTCCCAAAAAACGCTGGCGTGTTTTCTACATGATGGGTGATAGGCTGAAAAAGATCGAAAATTTTTTGGGGCTCCCCTTCCTCCCCCCTACATTTCCTGACTCATGGCAACTTACCTAGACAGTGGGCACATGTGTAGGGAAAAATAAAATTTATATTTGCTGATTTGAAGGTTTTCTAGGCATTTGTAGTGCTGATACGTATTCCTCCATTGAAATTTGAATTTCGCGCCGTATGCAAATTAGCCTTCGCTAGCGTAACTTCGCTTTACATAGCGAATCAACGCTAGCGCAACTTCGCAAACTTACGCTACCCCTGAGCGCAACTTCGGATTTTAGTGAATTTGCGGAGCTCTGGCGAAACTACGCCTGGCAAAATGCGGCGAAGTTGCGCCTGGCGCAACTTAGCATCTTAGCGAATTTGCCCCTTAGTGTGAACACTGTTATTAAGACAAATTGTGTATCACCCCAAAATCTTGTGTATGCACAATGGATTACACAATTAGATAGGGTTGCCTGGTTTTGACCTGGACAGCCCTCCGCGGCCCGCCCCACCCCTGCTCGGTCTCCACTGCGCTAAAAGGTGGCAATGCTAATTATAGAGCCTGATTCAGATCAAATAAAGTAGTAAAATAACAGATCAGCCGATGTTCTGCCCCTGACAGCAATCGTACGAAAGTTATGTCCGACAAAAGCTAGCGACAGTCTCCCACTAATATCGTCAGAACAGCAATACATGCAGAGATATTATCAGTAGCTGACAGAAATGTTCTAACCTGTACGAACGACCGATCGCCATGGCACGAAAAATGTTGGGACACTCCACACGCAGCCCAAAAACCATACGAGATTCGTACGATCGAATCTTTGCGCCTATGGCCAGCTTTAGCCATAGATTGACAGCTCAGATATTTAAACTCCTTTATAACATGGATGGATGTTTTAATGAAAAAAATAATTTGTGTTGCATGTTTAAATTTGCAAAGGACTTTCATTATGCAGCTTTTATGTGGAGGTGACAGGTCCGCTAGAAGAGCAGATATTCCACTGCCCAAATTAGAGGTTCACTCCATTCTGTGATATGCTACACTCTGCAGATATTCCCAGGTTTTCAATGTTATTTAGTACACAGACCATCACTTTTTGGGTCGAAATGACATGACTGAGCACAATTTTGATGGAAAAGATTGCACAGATACAGTTTATTTGGTGGGTGCCCTATACAGCCATGACAGTAATACTTAGTTTGGTAATTGGTGTCTTTGTAATTTCCAGCCTTGATGAAAATAGCAATAAAGGTGCAGGCAGTATTGTAATTTACTCTATGATTGTGTGTCTACATTCAAACAGAAACTATAAACGTCTTTACTTTTTAGCTCCAATACAGACTTAAATGTACCATATTCGAGGTTTACCGATTCCATCGATTCGTTCACAGTTACTTACCAGGAAAGGTGCACAGACCCAGGTGAAGGTTCCCACGGCAGACAGGTATGCAGATTTCTTCAGAACATTCAATTCGTCCTTTCGGATCCCAAGGACTTTTTCCTTAAAGGCTAATTCCCAGGCATAAAGCTTAAGCACTTTGATGCCATTTAGAATTTCATTCATGAGTTTTATTCTGTTGTCTTTGCACTTCATCTGGACAACCTAAAAGTAACGAACAAAAACAAAATAACATTTAACAAGGAAGTCCTTCATTCTTTCAATCTGCCATGCCAGTCACAAAAGTCCAAACTTGAGACATCTGTCATGAAATTCAAAATCACCGATACCAGGAAGGCAGAAAATATTTTCTCTAATGTGACAACTGTTTAGAACACAAAATACGCAATTGGCTTTATCCCTTTATTAGGCACCCCCAAGTGATTGTATTGACTTACCTGAAACCCCGGGCCGGTGCTCCTATCAGCAGAAAACTGCACCGGCCTGGGGTTATACCAGTGAGCACCATGGAACAACCCTCTTCAGTCATCCTCTGTCTTTGCGCGGCTGCGCATGTGAAGTAGAACGAAGAGCCGAACTATAACTAAAAATTCGGCTATTTCGTTCAGCTGCGCATGCGTTTTCCCCAGGAAATTTGAAGCAAGAAGAAGCCGGAAGAGGAGCCTCTTCTTCGGGGCGGCAATCTCCCCGAACTGCCTTCTGCCTGCTATAATGAGAAAACGCCAGCACAATGGCACTAGTGGTGCACTTCGCGACTTCCGATGTTAACCGAAGTTGCCTCACAAGGATACTTCGGGCGACTTCGGAAATCAAAACGCCGAGAGTGCATTGCCGCAGGCGACTTTTCATTTAACAGGCGGAAGGCAGTTCAGGGAGATTGCCGCCCCGAAGAAGAAGTGATTAGTCGCCAGACGACTAAATCTGCTTGAATCTGCCTGCGTGCCCCTGCCCTTAGAAGCTAATGACTACGCTAGGCAAATCCTATAGTTGACTGCTTTTATGTAATATATCTGTAGTGATATATCTGTAGTGCACATTTGAACACAAGATAACATACACAAGTAAGAAAGATAAGCAGACTCGTCCACCACAGCCTGACCTCCACGTTCTGTGTTGCCATAAGCAGGACTCAGGTCACATCTCCTCATTGAACCATTACCTACCTGATACTTTTTGGTTTTCATTGCAATCACTGCGTTCACAGGAACCAACAGGACCATGACTGCTATACCTGCTAGCACAGATGGGCCCAGGTTCTAAAATAAGAAAAATAACAATATGTATTTATAATAACATCAATAATAATAACAAGTCACTTGGGTACCCACTAATTTATTCTTTATTATGATAAAAAGGTTATTTTATACTGGCTCTTTGGACCTGCTAAATAACCAGTTTATAATACTCAAGAGCCATGAATATCTAATAAAATATATCCATATAACCAACATCATCGCTTATAATCAATGCTTTATGATATAATTTGTGTCACACGACTCCCTGAACTGTATACAAATATTTCTCTATTATGCAAATAAATGGAGGAAGGTGCAATGAGAAAAGGAGATTTTGTGTACTCACCGTTAAATCTCTTTCTCTTCAGTCGCTTGGGGGACACAGGGACAGTGGGGTATAGCTGGAACCACTAGGAGGCAGGACACAATAAAAAAATAGAAACTTGACCCCCTCCTCCTCCTGCTATACCCCTCCTCTGTAGGCAGAGACACTCAGTTCGTACCAAAGGAGAAACAGGAGGTTATCAATAATCAAAAGAAAATCTGATAACTAATTACAAGAAGAACAGTCAGAAGCCAAGAGAAGGCCTCTATTCAGGGAGGGAAGCCCTGTGTCCCCCAAGCGACTGAAGAGAAAGAGATTTAACGGTGAGTACACAAAATCTCCTTTTCTCTAGGTCTGCTTGGGGGACACAGGGACAGTGGGGACGTACCAAAGCTGTCCCCTGAATCTAGGGTGGGAAGTAGAGGCCTACGTGGAACCAGCCACTGCAGCCTGAAGTACCTTCCTGCCATAGTGGGCGTCAGATGCCACAAGGTGCCAAACTGGTAAAATTTGGCAAAAGTATGGATTGAAGTCCACGTTGCAGCCTTGTTCCGCTGAGGCTTATTTTCGAAAAGCCCTCTGGCGGAATGTGCCCTGATTGATCTGGGGGAACCTGACCCTGTGATGAATAGGATCTCTGGATGGCCTGCTTTATCCATCAGGATATGGTGGTCCAAGGACAAGGAGTCCGATAGACGGATGTCCTCGACACCGGTGCAGGTAAAACTTGAGGGTCCTAACGGGGTCGAGGGTGTGCAGTGCTGCTTCCTTCACATTGGAAAGGGATGGGCAGAAGGTAGGAATCGTAATTTCCTGGTTGAGGTGGAAAGTGGAAACCACCTTGGGAAGAAAAGAGGGAGAAGTATGAAGTACTGCCCTGTCGTTGTGGAAGGTCAACAGAGGAGACCTACAGGATTGGGCAGAGATCTCAGATACTCTTCGTGCTGAGGCAATAGCCAGCAGAAAAAAACTGTTTTCCATGTGAGCCACTGAAGTGGAATAGAATCCATGGGTTTAAAGGGAGCGTGTTGCAGGGCACGTAGGACTAGGGTTAAGTCCCAATTTGGCACCGGTGAAAGTACCCGGCGCTTTATGTGGGCCATTCCCTGAAGAAAAATCCTAACATCTGGGAACAAGGCGAGAGGTCTTTGGAACAGGATGGAAGTGCCGAAAACTGAGATTTCAGTGATCTGAGGGACATGTGCAGGGACAGTCCCTCCTGTATAAGGCCAGAAGGAGTGGAGTGGAAAACTTCAGTGAATTGAAACCATTACATTGGCACCACCAATGGAAAGTGAACCAGACCCAATGGTACGTCTTGGCGGAGACCGGTTTGTGGGCTGCACGCATGTTAGAATGACAGTGTCAGAGAACCCCTTCCGTCTTAGGATCACAGTTTCAGTAGCCACGCCATCAAATTGAGGGTGGCAGGACAGTGGTGAAGGATTGGACCCTGAGAGAGTAGGTCCAGGATGAGAGGCCAAGGTTCCTCTACTGAGAGATGTACTAGATCCTAGACCCAGGATCTACGGGGCCATGTTGGAGCTATGAGGATGAGAGTATGTGTTCTCTCTGAAGTTTCTTGATCTTTCTCGGAATGAACGCAAGATGGAAGTCCCAGGGAGAGGTGAGGGCGTCTGCCGCCAGAGGGTCCCTGGACCTTGCAAAGAAGAGAGGAACTTTACAATTGTGATCGACCTCTGGCGTCCCCCATCTTTGAGTGATCTTGTGGAATATGTTGTCCTTTACAGGCCACTCGCAGGGATCTAGGGATGTCTGCTGAGATTATCTGCTTCCCAGTTTAAGAGACCTGGAATGAAGATGGCTGACAGGCGAGTCGGATTGCCTGTATCTCAAGAAGGTTGATGTGAAGACATTGTTCCGATAGAGACCAGCGACCCTGCGCTGACCGACCCTCTGCACTGCTCCCCAACCGGAGAGGCTTGCATCTGTGGTGAGCAGTCACCATTGTGGATCCCCTAGGGGTCTGCCCCTGGTCAGGTGACGGGTTTGGATCAACCAGAGAAGAGAGACTCGAGTCCTGCGGGATAAACGAAATTCCAGAAGGGATTTGTGCCTCCAGGCCGCAAGAATATTCCACTGAAGCTCCCTGAGGTGACGTTGGGTGAAGGGAACTGATTCTATCATCGAAACCATGACTCCCAACACCTTCATGTAGAATCTCGCGGTGTGGGACTTCGAGAGGAGAGACCGCACGAGGGTCCGCAAATGCTGGACCTTGTCACTGGGAGAGTTTGTGTCTGGGTGTTGAACTGCATCCAGAGGAAGACCATGGATTGGCTTGGGGTTAACGAGGACTTGTCCAGGTTGAAGAACCAACCAAACTCCTGTAATCGAACCATGGTGAAGTGCAACGCCTGCTGGGCCACTGCAAATTAAGGTACCTTGATCAGGAGATCGTCCAGATAAGGAGTTATGGAGATCCCCCTGGTGCGGATTAGAGCAGTGGCCACCGACATGATCTTGGTAAAGATACGAGGGGCCGAGTTCAGGCCAAGGGGAAGGTCTGTGAGTTGGAAGTGGCGATTTTGGAAGGCAAATCGCAAGAATCTCTGATGGGGACAGAAAATTGGGGCCGCGATGACAGACCTGAGGGATTCCAACTTGAACCTTCACAGTCGAATGAAAGTATGGAGTTCCTTGAGGTCCAGGATTGGCCAAACAGATCCATCCTTCTTGGGAACTACAAACAAGTTTGAGTAATAGCCTCGGAATCTCTCCTCAGTTGGAAAAGGGATGATGACCTCTGAACGGATAAGCTTGCCGATCGCGTCGTGCAGCGCCTGAGCCTTTTGATGCCCCTGAGGATATCTGGACATGAAGAACAGGAGGGGTGGGAGAGAAGCGAATTCTAGGTGGTAGCACTGACTCACGACCTTGTGTACCCAGGCGTCTTGAGACAGATTCTTCCAGGAGTCGGCAAACCTGCAAAGTCTCCCCCCCCTACGGCTGAGTCGCTGAAGGGAAGAAGGGGTGAGTAATGCAGACGTGGACTTGCGGGACTGCCAGGATGGCCTGGACCTTCCACTGAAGCGTCCTCTGCAGGTGGTGGAGTGTCGTGAGAGACTTTTTGGAGAAAAGTCCGCAGTTTCATCCAGAGAGATCTGCGAACCGATACCGACAAGTCAAGTCGGCTGAATTTCTGCTAATCACCTGTAGCGCATCGAGGGAGGCTTCACATAGGTAGTCAGCCTCCTTGATTTGCGAGGCCAAATGAGGGAGTTCTTCACGGGGGACCCTTGTGGCAATCGCTCGGCATAAGGCGTCCGACCAAGTTTGGACGGCTCTACTTACCCAAGCCGAGTCTAGAACAGGCCGAAGGGAGGTACCTGAAGCAGAGAAGAGGGAACTTAGAATGCCCTCAAGCTTCTTGTCCATGGAGTACTTGAAGGAGGCTGCATCAGGAACTGGTAAAGCAGTGCCCTTAGATAGTCGAGAGACAGGCGCGTCCACTGAAGGTGGGGGTCCACTTTTCCGTTAGTTCCTGTGGAAAAGGATATAGTTTGAGAAATACTGCGGTTAGCCTGGAAACATCCCTCTGGTTTGAACCATTCCTGTTGTATAATTTGCTTGAGTTGAGCATGAGAGAGGAAAGGAAGGTGAGGACCTGCTGCGGCGCTTAAACAAGGAGGTACTGCAACTAGGTTCAGGCTCCTGTAAGTGAAGGGTCTCTAATACTGAAATGAGGGAATCAATGGCCTCGGAGGAGAGTTTGGGGGGATTCCCCTTACTCTGGGTCGGAACTGTGAGATAGTTCACCATCAGACAGAGCCGGATCCTCCTCGGAGTCAGGCGGCTGGGATGAAGTAGTGATGGACTCCGCCTCACACTCATCCTCGGAAGGAGAGGGGGCTCTACATTTGAGGCTTATCTAGCCACGGGACTCCACCAATTTAGGAATGCCGGCGGCAAGCTTAGATGTCCATTCTGGGGGAGGCTGGGGGTGGAGTCCCGGGGCTGGCCTGATGGGTCCCCATGGGAGGCTTGGCTTACCTGAGGACGGAGTTCTGAAGTTTCCGAAACTGCCTCAGGTGGCTTGCACGTGGAACACAGAGGGTCCTTGTGACCAGATGAGGCATTTGGCACAAGCTAAATACTTAACCGATGAAGTAGTTGCTGGCCTGGAAAAAAGGTTATCACCTGTACCTTCAGACATGGTGTACACAAGCTGTTCCTGTAAGAGGAATTAAGTTAACAATATATATAATGTAGGATATATATATAACTGAAAATGCCTCCCTAGGGTACTGCTGGGAGTAAAGCCTTGGAGGGGAGTAAAGGCTGATAAGGCAGTAATTACAAAGCCTGCTGCCCTGTGGCAATAGCTAAAAACCCCACTGTGTCAGCAGTACTGCCCTGTTGTGTTCTTAGTATAAACAGGGGGGGGGGGGCTGCGCTGCAGAGAAGCTGGGAAGAGTTCTGCCCAGTGTGGTGAGTCTGCTAGTAATGGAACCTCCTCCAGAATCAATGGGAAGTAGCTGCCTGGGTGCACAATGGAGAGTGCGAAGAATGGCCCCTCCCCTAGCGGTGACATATGGTGCAGACGCACACCTTAAAAAAATGGTGCATAAGGCACTGGCGCGCACTTTTTGGGTTGCACACAGGGTGCATGTACAGTAAGTGAAAAATCTGCCACAGCCGTTGCCTCCCCAGGTAGAGTGAAAGACAGCCCCAGTGAAGTCTCTTGTAAAATAGTGAGGCGCAACTGGTGTTAAGCCCACAATAACTCTCTTGTGCTGCTGACAGTGAGGACAGTAGGAAACATAAGTGCCATTCCCATTCTGGACAATTTGTAGAGATGATTTGGCAGCTGTGCTCTCAATCTCAGTAAGCCACACCCGCTCCAGGTGTAGGAAATTAACCAATTAGTTAGAGAACTGAGAGAAAGCAAGTGAAAAGGCAGAACTTGCTGCTAGGTGCTCTTTATTGCACACAACATGTTTCAGGCCAGAAGCCCTTTATCAAGTGCCTGTGTGTTTGCTGGAGGCTGATTAACATACTGCCTGGGTCTGAACTAGTGACCTGCAGGTTGCAACAAAGTCTCCTATACTGCTGTGCAAGGCAGATGGATTGTGCAGAGGGGGAGGCTGTTCAGAGAGTGAATAGGCTGCTATTAAGGATATATGCTTACCTTAAATGAGCCACGGCAGGAGTTCCCAGACTGTAGTGTAGGGATCCTTGGGGCATATAAGGAGGATTGAGCAACAGGATGAACCTGGCTATACCTCAGCCCTGTGTCCCGGCCAGCGCATCCGCCTCTCTGTATGTCAGAGGGAGGGAATCAATGCTGGATGGTCAGTGCAGAGCACAGGAGACCCCGGTGACATCCTCAAGTAATGGATCAGACTACTCAGTGTAGCTGTCCAGCTCCATATCATGTGAAGGAATTGTAATGAAATAAAAATAAAAGAGCAAAATAAATAGTAAAATACTCCTGAATGCAGGAGACGGTCCTAACCTCCTGAGGACACAACGAAACTGGGTGTCTCTGCCTACAGAGGAGGGGTATAGCAGGAGGAGGAGGGGTCAAGTTTCTATTTTTTTATTGTGTCCTGCCTCCTAGTGGTTCCAGCTATACCCCACTGTCCCTGTGTCCCCCAAGCAGACCTAGAGAAAAGATGTTTTAAAGCTAATATTCAAGTGCTATACAAGCACTAAGGGCAGATGATGAAGGATGTAATTCAGCCAAATGAAAGGCCACAGGTAACCCATCTATGAAATAATTGATAGTGAAAAGGTATGGAAGAATCCAGACTCACCTGCCACAACAAGTAAAATGCCAATATAACCTGAAGAGGAGCAGACCAAATCATGTTTATGTAAGTTGCCAAATCCATAAACCTCTGCGCGTCCACAGACATTAGGTTTACAATTTCGCCAATTGTGGAAGTGCGACGGGCAGAGTTGTTGATGACCAGAGCCTGAGGAATAAGAAGATGCATGTAAGTAAACAGCTATGAAGACGACTGAAGGGGACTGATTCACTAACAATGCATCTTTTGTACCTTACGGTAGACAAGTCCGACAACAGCAGTTTTCAGTCTCATGCCGGTGACGAAGCAGATATGAAAGTATTTGTGAAGGATGAGGGTCTGAAGACAGGCGCAGAAGAACAACAGAAATGTGTATAGGTACCCGTGCCAATCTGGGGCATCCTTATCACCAACAAACCTTATGAGCAACCTGAAAGAAATCAAAATAAGGACAGTTGCCTTACTAGTAGGGCCCTAATAACAGTTATACTATACTATTTGACACATTTATGCCAGCATATATATATATATATATATATATATATATATATATATATATATATATATATATATATATATATATATATATATATATATATCTATATCATCAGGTTTTTTGAGTTGAGAGGTTTAGATACCATTCTAGAATTTTTTGTCATGTGGATTAACTGGGTGACAGAAGTAAATATATGACTAAAAAGCACGAGTCAGTGACTGCAACTCCATTTCCCCTTTTCTACAGGCGGTCTTTCAATCTGCATATAAAGCAGTATGTGTAGTAAAAGCTTCATGGAAGTGATTAAAATGCTGGTGGCAAAAGTGACAAGTGTGTTCATTGCCAATTTTTCCCATTTATACTTATTGAGGTATCTAGTTCTGTAGCCTCTACAGATAATATACAATTATAAAATACCATTATCACTTGGCTATTTTAATACATAAGGCAATTATATTATTCAGAACATTCTGATGGCAACAGTCTATTTTTTTTAATACATTGCCATGAGTATAGTACAACTGTCCCTTACAGATGGATTGCAAGTGTGGGAGGTTATTAGCTGACCAACGTTACAGAAGTTGCATTTCTGTTAAAGGAACAGTAACATAAAACAATGAAAGTGTTTTCAAGTAATACAAATATAATGCAGTGGTGTCCTGCACTGGTAAAAAAAAAAAAGCAGTGTTTGCTTCAGAAACACTACTATTGTTTATATAAATAAGCTGCTGTGTAGCAATGGGGGCAGCCATTCAAAGGATAAAAGGCTCAGGTTACACAGCAGATAAGTTCTGTAGAACATAATAGTGCTATCGGTTATCCACTATTTAACCTGTGTCATATAGCCTTTTTTTCAATTTCCGCCATGGCTACACAGCAGCTTGTTTATATGAACTTTAGTAGTGTTTCTGAAGCAAACAGATCATTTTTACCAGTGCAGGGCAACAATACATGATATTTTGATTACTTTAAAACACTTTAATTTTTTGGTGTTACTGCTCTTTTAAGGAACGTCTGTCAGTCTGGTGTGGCTCATGAGATCAGGATCCACAAATACTCGTCCACCAGTCTGGCTAGGAAACCATGTAAAAAAACGGACATCCTTCCATTTCCTCTCTATTATTGCCCAGTATCTGTATATTAATCTCTAAAAGTTATCTCTAAAGGTTCCTTGAACAAGGAGAACCCAGAGTGCTTTGTCATCTATTTGTGCTTGATTTCAATAAATTGCATTTTTTTTAAATGTTTTTAGTATTTTCAGATTAAGCCGAGTTACTGTAATGCACAGTGGACTTACTGTAAGATCTGTGGTCCAGAAAACATCAAAACATCATGAAAGATTTTAAAGAAACAGCTAATGAAAAAGTAAGGGCCAAAGGTTTTGTAAAGTGATTTAAGCAAGGATGGCTCGACTTCCTTAGGGGCTGGTTTCACAATGAGAGCCTCTGCTTCCTCTCTGACGTCTTCCTTTGAGTTTACACTGGCTTGCTTTTTGGGAGAGTACACCATTTTCAAAGGGACCCTGTAAAAAAAAAAAAATCACATAGTATATGTCAACAGATTTTCTGCAGAGACATATGCCGTGTAGGGAATCAAGAGGGGATCAGTTTAAATGTTTTTTTTTTTGTACAACAATAAATAGTCAGAAATCACAACTTGGTTTTGGTGGCAAAAGAGAAAGATAGAGGGTGCACCCTAACTATCAAATGATAAAGTCAGGAGGTGGAATTTTCTAAATGAAACAGAATGAGAAAATTGTAGCTCATTAACAAAACCAGCATCAAACGACCCATGCACTATTAGCTTGGCTGCATCTTGATATCTTTTGAAAAGCAGAACAGCATAAGCATCAATTGCATTTAATTCAGCTGTTTATAGATCTAGCAAAAGGACTTCATGTACAAAATGTTTGGTTTTTAATTTTTTTGTAAAGCACAAAAATCTTACTTTTTGGCTTTGTTGTATTCCTTTTCCCAGTTCTTGGATAGGACAGGTACAACTTCCATTGATGTGTCTTCTTTATTTAAGGACCATAAATCTTTAGCTTCCAATGGTCTTTTATATCCCTGAACCATCATCCTACAGAAGAAAGGCAGCAACAGTATTAAGAACAAACACATTGACAAAATATCCATGTTACGCTGCCAACAGCTTACTGGCCCCTGTGTGGGGCCCTCCGACGGGCTTCCCCGATTGATATCTGTTTGAAAGTAGGCCAGATCTCGATCGGGCAGGTTAAAGAAACCTGTTGATGCGCTCCCGCAATCCGACCACCCATATAGCCTCCATTCTGATCCAATCGTTGGGCCGAAGATAAGATCAGCCCGATATCGCCCACCTCAATGTGGGCATATCGGGCGAGAGATCCGCTCGTTTGGCAACATCGCCAAACGAGCAGATCTCCCTGTATATGGCCACCTTAAGACTCACTCCATGGTAGAGTTGCCAGAAACATACATAGCGAGAAGTTGAATAAATAAAGCCTTAAGGCTTCTTTGGCATTCTGCTCTCATGCTTTTGTCTGCTGCAGAGAAAAGGATGAATAATGATTCATCTGATACGTGACTATTTCCCAATTCTCAGAAAATCAAAAGAAAATGTTTATGTATGTTGTACTTGAGAAGATGTATTGATGAAGGTACAGTACTTGTTCACAATACGTCAGCAGGCTGAGATTTGAAGTGCAACCATTGTGTGCAAATCCCATTTATTTTATCAAGGCTTTCAAATCAATAGGAAAATACCTGGCCTTGGACAAGACCAGCTATATTGTTGTGTTTATAAATACTTATATTTCATGTTTATAAAGATTTTGTTTATAAACAAGAGAGATATGGGATCTATTATCCAAAAACCCAGGCATTCTAAATTCTCATACCTATGTTATTATCAAGGCTGAATGCTAAAGGGTGGAGTGTTGGCCGAACGAGTATATATCATAGTGTATGTTTAATAAATGTAGCTTACCCACTTATCCACCAGAAAGAGATCTGGGAAAGGAAGGATGCACTTGACTCTGGACAAGGATTCTAAAGGGAAAAATGATATGGGTTGGAAAGCAAATAAATAGTGAAGCTTGGACAAGGGTTCATCTTTCAGCAGGATGAGGATCACAAAGTCAAAGTAATATTCATTTTGAGATAATTATAGCATTAAAGGGGGGGTTCACCTTTACGTTAACTTTAGTTAAAGGAACAGTAACATCAGAAAATAAAAGTGGTTTAAAGTAATACAAATATAATGCAGTGTTGACCTGAACTGGTAAAACTGGTGTTTTTGCTTCAGAAACACTACTATTGTTTATATAAATAAGCAGCTGTGTAGCAATGGGGGCAGCCATTCAACAGAGAAAAGACTCAGGTTACACAGCAGATAAGCTCTGTAGAACATAATGGTGTTATCTGTTATCTACTATTTAACCTGTGCCATATAGCCTTTTTTCAATTTCCGCCATTGCTACACAGCAGCTTGTTTATATGAACTATAGTAGTGTTTCAGATCAGTTTTACCAGCGCAGGGTAACACTACATGATATTTTCATTTCTTTAAAACACTTGGATTTTTGGGTGTTCTATTCAGGCCATCTCCTATTCATATTCCAATCTCTTGTTCAAATCAATGCATGGTTGCTAGAGTAATTTGGACCCTAGCAACCAGATTGCTGAAAGTGCAAACTGGAGAGCTGCTGAATAAAAAGTTAACTCAAAAACTATCAATACAGTAATACAATTGAAAAAAAATTGCAAATAGTCTCAGAATATGATTCTCTACATCACACTAGGGGCCTATTTATTATGCTTCACTATGTAAAAAATGGCATAAAAAACAGTGTAAAAAAAAAAAAAATTCTTAAGAGGGACTTCCACCGGAAGCAATGTAAAATAACAGTGGCAAATCTGGTGTTTGAATGGTGTAAAATTACCCACAGCTTTTTGCACCATTTTTTTCAGTGAATTTCGTTTTACACAGCATAATAAATAGGCCCCAAAAATTAACTCAAAGGTGAACAGCCCCTTCAACAAAAATGAATTGCGTTATACTGTGTTACAATAACATTGTGGAAAACAAAGTTTCAGTTCAGATGGTCAAAAATCGGTCAAAGATCTAACGGCACTGTATATGGGCTGAAAACCTTTATTTTGCCCTACATTATTCTAAAAAACAGGACTTCCATTTAAAGGGATACTGTTAAGGGCAAACATTTTTTTTTTTTTTTTTTTTAAAGGTATCAGTTAATAGTGCTGCTCCAGCAGACTTCTATACTGAAATCCGTTTTTCAAAAGAGCAAACTGATATTTTTTATATTTAACTTTGAAATCTGACATGGGGCTAGACATATTGTCATTTTTCCAGGAGCCCCAGTCATGTGACTTGTGTTCTGATAAACTTCAGTCACTCTTTATTGATGTACTGCAAGTTTGAGTGATATCACCCCCCAGCAGCCTAACAACAGAACAATGGGAAGGTAACCAGATAGCAGCTCCCTAACACAAGATAAAAGCTGCCTGGTAGATCTAAGAACAGCACTTAATAGTAAAAAATCCAGGTCCCACTGCGACAAATTCAGTTACATTGAGTAGGAGAAACAACAGCCTGTCAGAAAGCAGTTCCATCCTAAAGTGTTGGCTCTTTCTGAAAGCACATGACCAGGCAAAATTACCTGAAATGGCGCCTACACACCAATATTACAACTAAACAAATATACTTATTGGTTAAGGAATGACATTTTATATGGTAGAGTGAATTATTTGCAATGTAAACAGTGAAATTTTAAAATAAAAATGACACCATAAAATCATGACAGAATCCCTTTAAACCATAAATTTCTCTTAAACATGCACAAGAATTAAAATAGTCAAACATGGGCATTGCTAGAAAGGCACCTCACTGTGATTATATGAGACAAATCCAAATGATTGCCTAATAATCACATTTTTCTCAGATTTCACTAATCCCCCAAAAGCCTTGAGGACTGTCCCTCCCACACACATTCCACTTGTGCAACTCCTCATTTTCCAGGTTTCTAACAAAGCAGCAAT
This sequence comes from Xenopus petersii, assembly GCA_038501925.1. Taxonomy (NCBI): domain Eukaryota; kingdom Metazoa; phylum Chordata; class Amphibia; order Anura; family Pipidae; genus Xenopus; species Xenopus petersii. The sequence goes on from CM076688.1 coordinate 36,601,859, forward strand.
AGAAGAAAAATCCATCAGAAAAGCAACGTGGTGGATGCTCGCTAACCTATATACGTCACCAATTATAAAAATGTAAGGAGATGTCATAAGAAGCTAAATGTAACACTGTCAAAGAACAACTCATGGATTATACATGTAACACAAATTCTAAAATATAAATGACAATGACTTAATGTGCTTACAAACAACCAAAGCAAACTTTGCCATCTCTTTTAACATTATTCAGGTTTTGATGCTCAAGGGGTAATAACAAGAACAAACCATCTTCAGATCTAGTAACCAGCCACATAGTGAAAATACTTTTTGCTGATTGGTTGCTATTACTAAGAATGGAGCGAACCTCACTGTTTAATTAAATGATCACATATCTAGCTGGGGATCAAACTGTATCTAGCGTATGGTTTGCACAACTGGCCACAGAAAATTGGGTTACATTAGGGAAATAATGTCACTTACAGGGACGTTGACTCTTTCAGAAAACAGAGGCGGTTGGTCTGGGAAGGCAGAAAGTATAAGTTCCACCAACACCAGCAAAAAGTATATAAAGAACGTGGTATCCCGAAACACATCTATCCGAGCATCCTGCGAAAAGAAGATGGGAAAAAAATCCATACATTAAGGAGGTTTTTTAACATGTCTTGTCATTCAAGTAAATTTCTAGTAGGTACCCGAAGGCTAATAAGAACGAGTATTCCATTCTCTGCAGCAGCAAAAAGAGTTTCCTCTTAAAAGGCATGTACTTCCAACATTTGAACCCTATGGCTTATGGTAATCAAGATGTAATCTTCATTGGTGTTAATCGGAGGCCTAAGGTGACCGCGCAGCCTTTCTTGATTTTACAGGCATAACATTTTTTTCCATAGATGAAAATAAAACTTGAGCTTCAGCTTCCTTTCTCCACAACAGTCTCCTGGAAGACATTTTTTACCCTCCGCTGTGCTTTCTGGCTACTGAACCAGGCAAATTTGGTCCAGATGAAACACTTCACAGCTCACATCCTTTGGTTTCTATTCATTTGAATTGTATTTTTATTATTTGTGGCTTTTAAGTTATTCAGCTTTATATTTTGCAACTCTTCAATTTGCAATTTCAGTAATCTAGTTGCTAGGGTCCAAATAATCCTAGCACTGATTTCTATAAGGGACTGGAATATGAACAGAAGAGAGCCTTAATAGAAAGCAGAGTAATAAAAGGTAGCAATAACAATAAATGTGTAGCTTTACAGAGCATTTGTTTTTTTTAGATAATTCAGTGAATGTCAGAAATAATTAAAAAACTATTAAAAAAAAGGCCAACTGAAAAGTTGCTTAGAATTACTCATTCTAGAACATATTTATTATGCTGTGTAAAATGAAATTCGTGGACGCCAGATTTGCCGCCGTTATTTTACATTGCTTCCGGCGGAAGTCACAAAAGAAATGGTAAATATTTTCCTTTTTTTATGCCGTTTTTTACACAGCGAAGCCTGACGATGGCGTTGCGTGGTGTATTATCCCAACATTATATTTACACAGCATAATAAATTTAAGGTGAACCACCCCTTTAAATCTCTTATATTCAAATATTCACTACTGTCTGCACTCATGCTGAACTATAAGAACAAAATTATTTGTACAATTCCATACACCAACTGAACACACATGGTCTACATGTTAAATTCATATTTGGCAGATGCTGAAATCGCATGGCCTTTTCCGAAACAGTCCGTGAACAGATTTATAGGCAGCAGTGATTTGTAAAACCTCCTTGTGGCTAAATTATCATATAGTTGCCAGTTATGGAGCTGCAACATGTACTTTGATAAAAAATGAATTATAGTCACTAGATATCACTGGTGTTGGGTGCCTCATTTACTCTGCTTTCCATTTAAATTAGCAGGCAGAGCTACAGACCATACAGATCGTGACCTGAATACAGTTGAAATCTACACAATACTCTTTTGTAGGCAATAAGCTCACTTACCGGTTTTAAGGCATGTAGAACTTTGGACCTGAAGATTATTATGGCACACAACAACGTAATGATCCAGAAATTCAACATTACGCCTGAAGACTGTTTTCCTTTAATTCTCTCATACTGAATTAAAAAAGTAGCTAGCAGCTGTAAAAGAAAATTAAGAATATATTATTATAGTGCTTTTAAAATCCAGCAAAGTTCTAGACTGAAATAAGCAGCACAACAAGGATACAAAAACCCTAAAACCCCCTATATTATGATAGCTAAACTGAAGGAAGATATAGGGGTAAATTTATCAAAAAGTGAAGTTCCGCCACTAGAGTGAAATTCCGCAGTTCTCAATTAATTTCTATGGGATTTTGAAAGGCGTATTTATCAATGGGTGAAAGTGAAAGTTCACCCTTTGATAAATACGCCTATAAAAAACCCATAGAAATGAATGGAGAGTGGCGGAATTTCACTCTAGTTGCGGAACTTCACTATTAACTTCACTCTTTGATAAATATAAAGTGTTAGGGTTCAGTATAATTCCTGGACATTGTGCTATGGATATGGGTTATACAGAAAGCTCCGTCTCCCATAGAGTCTCATAAAGTCCATTTTATCCAAATTGTTATTGTTATAAAAATAACAATTGTAAAAAAACAATTTTTATTGTTGTAACAAAACTTGTTATAACAAGTAGGAATCAGATGGAAGCCGAGTGTAGGACTATCCATACCAGGGATCACTTTGACGTAGTTGGCCAGCTTAAATGTATTGCAATATATGGACAAACAAGTTTTTTTTTTAAAGTGTAAGGCATTTTTATTAGTAGTTTAAGGCACAAAATGTCTCCGTGTCCTAAATATATTGATAATGGGTTGAGTGTAGATTTTGTGGTCACAGCCTCATTGCACCCCCACTTAATGGTTTTTAAAAAAAATTGGTGAGCACAACTTTCTCTTGTTTGTTATATCTACATATACAGTATATCTACATCTCTAACTATACCCCTCTCTCTCTACCCCTCTACCTCTCTCTACCCCTCTCTCTCTACCCCTCTCTCTCTACCCCTCTCTCTCTACCCCTCTCTCTCTACCCCTCTACCCCTCTCTCTCTACCCCTCTACCTCTCTACCCCTCTACCTCTACCCCTCTACCCCTCTACCTCTACCTCTACCCCTCTACCTCTACCCCTCTCTCTCTACCCCTCTACCCCTCTACCTCTACCCCTCTACCTCTACCCCTCTACCTCTACCCCTCTACCTCTCTACCCCTCTCTCTCTCTACCCCTCTCTCTCTACCCCTCTACCTCTACCCCTCTACCTCTACCCCTCTACCTCTACCCCTCTACCTCTACCCCTCTACCTCTACCCCTCTACCTCTACCCCTCTACCTCTACCCCTCTACCCCTCTCTCTCTACCCCTCTACCTCTACCCCTCTACCTCTACCCCTCTACCTCTACCCCTCTACCTCTACCCCTCTACCCCTCTACCTCTACCCCTCTACCTCTACCCCTCTACCTCTCTACCTCTACCCCTCTACCTCTACCCCTCTACCCCTCTCTCTCTACCCCTCTACCTCTACCCCTCTACCTCTACCCCTCTACCTCTACCCCTCTACCTCTACCCCTCTACCTCTACCCCTCTACCTCTACCCCTCTACCTCTACCCCTCTACCTCTACCCCTCTACCTCTACCCCTCTACCTCTCTACCCCTCTCTCTCTACCCCTCTCTCTCTACCCCTCTCTCTCTCTACCCCTCTCTCTCTACCCCTCTCCCTCTACCCCTCTCTCTCTACCCCTCTACCCCTCTCCCTCTACCCCTCTCTCTCTACCCCTCTCTCTCTACCCCTCTCCCTCTACCCCTCTCTCTCTACCCCTCTACCCCTCTCCCTCTACCCCTCTCTCTCTACCCCTCTCTCTCTACCCCTCTCCCTCTACCCCTCTCTCTCTACCCCTCTCCCTCTACCCCTCTCCCTCTACCCCTCTACCCCTCTCCCTCTACCCCTCTCCCTCTACCCCTCTCTCTCTACCCCTCTCTCTCTACCCCTCTCTCTCTACCCCTCTCTCTCTACCCCTCTACCCCTCTCCCTCTACCCCTCTCCCTCTACCCCTCTCCCTCTACCCCTCTCCCTCTACCCCTCTCCCTCTACCCCTCTCTCTACCCCTCTACCCCTCTCCCTCTACCCCTCTCCCTCTACCCCTCTCCCTCTACCCCTCTACCTCTACCCCTCTACCTCTACCCCTCTACCTCTACCCCTCTACCTCTACCCCTCTACCTCTACCCCTCTACCTCTACCCCTCTACCTCTACCCCTCTCTCTCTACCCCTCTACCCCTCTCCCTCTACCCCTCTCTCTCTACCCCTCTACCCCTCTCCCTCTACCCCTCTCCCTCTACCCCTCTCTCTCTACCCCTCTCTCTCTACCCCCTCTACCCCTCTCTCTACCCCTCTACCTCTACCCCTCTCTCTCTACCCCTCTACCCCTCTCTCTCTACCCCTCTCTCTCTACCCCTCTACCCCTCTCCCTCTACCCCTCTCCCTCTACCCCTCTCCCTCTACCCCTCTACCCCTCTACCTCTACCCCTCTACCTCTACCCCTCTCTCTCTACCCCTCTCTCTCTACCCCTCTCTCTCTACCCATCTCTCTCTACCCTCTCTCTCTACCCCTCTCTCTCTACCCCTCTCTCTCTACCCCTCTCTCTCTACCCCTCTCTCTCTACCCCTCTACACCTCTCTCTCTACCCCTCTACCCCCCCACCCCTCTTCTCTCTCTCTCTCTCTCTCTCTCTCTCTCTCTCTCTCTCTATATAGGACCAGTTATCTGGAAACCCATTATCCAGAAAGCTCCAAATTACAGAAAGACTGTCTCCTATAGACTCCGTTATAATCATACAATCCAAATTTTTAAAAATGATTTCCTTTTTCTCTGTAATAATAAAACAGTTCCTTGTACTTGATCCAAACTAAGATATAATTAATCCTTTTTTTTATATTTTTTCATAGTTAAAATGTTTTTCAGTATGGATATTGAAAAATCACTTAAATGTTACCACATTTTTTTCATTGACCATTCCAGCCCCATCTAAATCTTGTTAGTTTCCTAGAACTACCCCATCTGCCTTCAAAGGACAGGGCAAAGCTGTATAAGATGGAGCTGAGGCCCAGACTGACAATCTGTGGGTTCTGGTAAAAGCCAAAGGGGCTACTATAAGGTGCCATAGAAAGTCAGTATTTAGTGGGCTGCTGGGGGCTGTTTGGGCCTCTGTGTACCTGAAATGCCAGGGCCTATTTTGACTCTCAGTCTGGACCTCACTGGAGCAGGAAGCTTTGAGAATAGACTGATATCTGCAGTGCATATGGTTAATATAGAAAAGTAAGTGCTGCAGGTGGGATATACGCCTCTCTAGATGTTCCTCAGCAAAGACACAGTGAAACATAGTAGTAACACTAAATAATGTCATGCGTTAAAGCTTAATTAAAAAAATAGAATCAACAATCCTGAACAGATATTAACTTACCATTGTTATACCAAGCACAGTTGGACTCACAACATACACTGGAGCACGATAAATACTCTGGCTCCTTTCCCAGAATGAGTAAAAGAGATCTGCCCAGCAGGCTAGCCATAAGATGAAACCTATAGCCTGCAAAGGAAAAACAGCAAGTTAATAAAGCTATGCTCAGTGTCAGCACTAATCAATTACAATTTTATAAGAAAATGTACAACCAGAAAGGCAGGTTATGTACACGATATGGTCTGTAGGTTTGTGCTTAAGGGCTTCAGCACACGGTAGATTTGTGGCGCTTTGATTTCCCGAAGTTTCCTCGTGAGGCAACTTCGGAAATCAAAGCGCTGCGAGTGCATTGCCGCATGCGATTTTTCATTTTAGCAGGTGGAAGGCAGTTCAGCGAGATTGACGCCCCGAAGAAGAGGCGATTAGTCGCCAGGCGACTAAATCTCACCAAATCTGCCCGCGTGCTAAAGCCCTAAGTTGAATTAGTATGTAAGCTGGAACAGGTACATTTACCTACTAATGCAACTTACACAGATGTTTGTCTTAAGATAGTATTTATTTTTACATTTCTGTGCATATTTATTTTTAAATGTCTGTGCTCCACAGTAGACAACACAAGCCAGAGAGGATTGGGGTGGTTTATTAAAGCTAAATGCTAATAATGGCCAAGCAAACCTAAGCCTACGTTTGTAAGTATGAGTTTGTAAGTAGTATTCAAATACTAGTCTCTCATTTAAATGACTGTCTGGTTACTAGGGGAAACTGGAACCTATCAACCAGCTGCTGAAATTCCAAACTGAACAACTGCTGAACAAAAAGCTAAATAATTAAAAAACCATACACATTAAAAAAAACAATTGCAAATAGTCTCAGAATATGAATGTGGACATCATACTAAAAGTTAATTTAAAGGTGAACCACCCCTTTTAAAAGCAGTGTGTTAATACTTTAGAAGAGATAGTCTCCATTACTCTACTTAAAGGAAAACTATACCCCCCAAACAATGTAGGTCTCTATAAAAAGATATTGCATAAAACAGCTCATATGTAAAATCCGTCTTCATGTAAATAAACCATTTTCATAATAATATACTTTTCTAGTAGTATGTGCCATTGGGTAATCATAAATAGAAAATTGCCATTTTAAAAAATAAGGGCCGCCCCCTGGGATCGTAGGATTCACTGTACTCACAAACATACCAACAAACCATACATGTTAGGTCACATGAGCCAATTAACAGACAGAGTTTTGTCTTTTGCTTCCTCACTTCTTCCTGTTACAGTTAGAGTTGAAGTATTTCTGGTCAGGTGATCTCTGAGACAGCACACAGACCATCACAAAATGGTGGCTCAAGGCAAGAGATGTAAAAGGGCAATATTTACTTAAATATATATTCCAGTTTGGTAAGATTCTTTAATATGCCACTTAATATGATATGAACTAGCTGTTACTTAAGTGTTCATTTTGGGGGTATAGTTTTCCTTTAAGGTGTTCATGCTTGCAGCTCTTAATGTACAAAATAAACTAAAAATAAATGAAGCGTTATGCTGCAAAGTACTGAACAAACATCACTCTGTGTTCTACAAATGACAGCACCATCCATAATTCAGTCCCTGAAGACAGAGTCTAGTCTAGCGAGGAGCAAAAGAGATCCTCCCAAGCAGTGATCCAAGGACTTTAGAGGGGCATATCCAGCTGCACTTAAATTGACTCCCCATTTCTATCATGTAGATACATTATTTAAAAAAATAAATTACATTAAACAAATTGTTAACGTTTTCCTTTTCTGTTGATCTAGTATAATATACTAGAACATTGCATTCTAATGTAATCCTATTGGGCTGGTCCATAGCTTAGATGTTTGAAGATGTGAATTTCAGGAAACTATTTTTTATTTTATGTATAAACCCCATCTAAGTGAATTTAGAAAAGAGTTGCCTTTCCTTTATAATAAAGCTAGAAAAAAATCATTTCCCCTGTTGTGTCAGAAAATTCCCCATTCCTGGTACCCTGCCCGATTATATTTTGGAACAAGAACGAGCATGAAAAATGTTTTATTTGGGTTTTTCCATTCATAGTTTCCTTTCAGCTGGCAGAGTTTTGTGTATAGCAACAAATAAAAACACAAATTAAATGCACTGGGACTTTATTACTGCATATGCCAACCAATGACATTCACTTTTTAGCAAAGAGATTTCATATAAGGGGGGTTATATCTGTCTAGAAAATGCAAAGCCAAGATAGCGACCCTCGGCACACTTGTCTGACCACTGATATTGTTTCTTTTTTTGTTTTTTTAAAGGTGACATTTTATTTTTTCCAAAGGGGAAAAGAACGAAGTTGGCAATTGCATTGAGTATAGTACAATTATGAGTTAAAGGAACAATTTTATTGGCAGTAAGAGAAACACTGATTGGAACAGACTGATAAGCAACTGCTGGGTTTATGTGAAATAGAGGCCTGATATCAGGTTGTATTGCTGGCAGTTAAATAGTAACTTACTGTTTTGGCCTTGTTGAGGTGTGACATTTGGATGTAGCCTTGGTCATTTTGCCGGAGGTATACAAAGTAGAATGGTAAGCATAACCAGAGGTAGATGCATGGAATCCATATCAGGACTGTATTTTGGAAGCACTTGGTGAAATCTGGATTTTCTGTATACCAGGTGAGATTAGAATCCTGAAACACAGGAATACATTTGTAACATTATTTATAATGTAGTCTAAACTGTATAAAATGAACGTACACTAATATACTGCAAGTGATATTTTTTACGGGTCTGTATACACAGAAAAGGAAATTTACGTTGAAAATGTAATAAAAGTGAAACTGTACTGAAAACTTAAGCAAAACTGTAGTTCTCAGGGTAATCTTTATTAGTTTATTGCAGATGTTAACTGTTTATTGTGAGGCAACTTCGAGCGCCATCTGAAAACCGAAGCAACGCCTATGCCATCCAGCTGGTGATTTACATTCTTGCTGGTGGAACGGCATTTCAGGGAGATTAGTCGCCTGCAGTAGTGAAGATTTATCGCCGGCAACGAAATCCCCCCCGTTTGATTGTCACCACCCTTATTACATTAAATGCTTGTGGAAAGGGATGAGAAACATGATCGCCTTGCAGATACAATTTACGAACGAAAAAAGTATTACATTACCCAGCACAAACAAACAATTGACGGTTTTAAAGTCCAGTTTTAAGTTTCATATACAATGGTGTTTGGCCCAGGGGCGTACCTCCTCCAGGGGGGCCCAGGAGGTATAGGGGACCAGATGAAGTCTTAATTAATTAGCAATTTCAACATAAAATTGTAAAAAAATTTTTAAAAAAAAGGACAACCTCTGGATATGTTGGGGCCCTAAAATTAGTTTGCTGTGGGGCCCAGTAACATCTAGTTATGCCACTGGTTTGGCCTTCTACTTAGCTTTGTAAAAAAAAAGGGTTTCTGGATAAAAGAGCCCACAAATACACAAATAAATAAAACGCCCAGAGGTTTGCAATTAGCTTAGCCATAGCTAAATATCTGGTCTGAAGTAACAAAGTGCATGAGGGATGAATGAAAGAATGAATGAAAGAAAATACCTTTAAATATTTTGTGTGTGCCGGTTTAATTGAAGCATTTAAGCTGCCTGAACAAACAAGTGATGTATATAGCAAGGTCACTCAGAATACAGCTCTTTCAGTCCATCTTTGCTTAGTCATGCTGTGTCAGTCACACACTCTCCTTTCAAACTGTGCAGCTCTGAAGCTGCACAGTTTGTTGAAAGTGAAAATTGGCAGGTTTGGGAATAAAGTTGTTTAGGTATTGGACCTGTTATCCAGAATGCTCGGGACCTGGGGTTTTCCAGGTAACGGATCTTTCTGTAATTTGGTTCTTCATGCCTTAAGTCTACTAGAAATTAATTTAAACATTAAATAAACCCAAATAGGCTGGTTTTGCTTCCAATAAGGATTAAGTATATCTTAGTTGGGATCAAGTACAAGGTACTGTTTTATTATTACAGAGAAAAAGGAAATCATTTTAAAAAATTTGGATTATTTGGATAAAATGGAGTCTATGGGAGACCACCATTCTTTCTGGATATCGGGTTTCCGGATAAGGGATCCTAGACCTGTAGTATAAAACTAGCTTCGCTCTTAGGGCAGGGGCACATTCAGGGAGATAACGCAGTAAACCGAAGTGAAATAAACACCACTGTCCATGGATCTCGCCGCCAAAACTCTTGCTTGTTATCAGCAGCTTATCAGGAGCACTGTCCGGCGGACAGGAACGTTTTGACTACAGTTGTTCTTCACTGGAGGGCAGTGGTGGTCAAAATAACCCAGAAAGGGCAGGGGCACACGGGCAGATTTGGGGAGATTTAGTCGCCTGGCTGACTAATCGCCTCTTTTGTGGGGCGACAATTTCCCCCCGAACTGCCTTCTGCCAGCTATAATGAGAAAATGCCATTGCAGTGGCACTCGCGTCGCTTCGATTTCCGAAGTTGTCCAAAGTTGCTTCACGAGGAAACTTCGGCCGATTTCGGAAATTCAAGCGCCGTGAATGCATTGACGTAGGCGTTTTCTCGTTATGGCAGGCGGAAGGCAGTTCAGGGAGATTGTCGACCCGCAGAAGAGGCGATTAGTCGTCAGACGACTAAATCTCCCACCGAATCTGCCTGTGTGCCCCTGCCCTGTGGTCAAAATGTTCCTGTCCGCCAGACACTGCTTCTGATAAGTGCCTGAAAAAATTCAAGAGTTTTGGTGGAGATATCCGTGGACAGGGGCGTTTATTCACCTGCGGTTTACTGTAGATAAAAGACCCTGTGTGCCATAACCCTTACAATAAACGAAGCAGCCAGTTTATATGTTGACAGAGGCTTAGCTAGATTTAGGCCACAGGTCAAACATGAATCCTCAGAGATTCATAGTTCTGACACAATGTAAAAAGAATTAAACACAGGCATGGGCTCCGTTATCCATAAACCGGTTATCTAAAAAGCTCCAAACAATGCATAGGCTCTTTTTTTAATCAAATAATTTAAGTTTTTAAAAATTATTTCCTTTTTCTTCGTACAGGTATGGGATTTGTTATCCTGAATGCTTGGTACCTGGGGTTTTCCAGATTATGGATCTTTCCGTAATTTGGATCTTCATGCCTTAAATCTACTAGAAAATCTTGTAAACATTTAATAAGCCCAACAGGCTGGGTTTGCCTGCAGTAAGATTCATTATATCTTAGTTTGGAACAAGTACAAGGCACCGTTTTATTATTACAGAGAAAAATGGAGTCTATGGGAGATGGCCATTCCATAATTCAGAGCTTTCTGGATAACGGGTTTCCAGATACAGATCATATAGTAATAATAAAAAAGTACATTGTACTTGAACCACCTAAGATATAATTAAAGGGGACATGTCACTCAGATATAAAAAGCTGTATAATAAAAGTCCTTTTTTTAAATTAAACATGGAACCAAAAAATATATATTTTTTTTTAATTAAAACATCTATACCTGTTATTAAGGTATTTTAAAAGCTCAGCTGTCAATCTGGCATAGAGGTGGAGCAGGTAATTACTTTCACTTTCTATTCTGCACTTGCAAGATTTAACTGCACTCCTCACAGTTTCCCTCTCTCCTCATTGTCTAGAATTGTGTAGCCAGTGCATGGGTCCCTGGTTCTGGCATATACACAAGATACTAAGCTTGCCTTAAACAATATCAGTGTTAACAAAATGACTGCTGCCTGCTTCCTGTGATTGTGAATTCCTAGACGGAAGGAAACAACATTTAAATAATTTATCTAGTGTGAGCAAAGTTTATTTCGGTTGATAAACACAGTAGAACGGAATTTGGATTTTTTCGTAAGGAAACAGGTCCCCTTTCATCTTTATTGAAAGCCAAACCATCCTATTGGGTCTCATTAATGTTTAAATGAATATTTAACAGACTTAAAGCATGGAGACCCAAATTACGGAAAGATCCCTTATCCGGAAAACCCAAGGTCCCGAGCATTCTGGATTCCGGCAAGTGAATCAGATACTAATGTCAGGACAGGTACCAAATAGTAGGGATGCACCGAATCAATTATTTTGTATTAGATCGAAACCCTGAATCCTTCGTGAAAGATTCAGCCAAATACTGAACCGAATCCGCATCTGCATATGCAAATTAGTGGTGGGAAGGGGAAAACATTTTTTATTTCCTTGTTTTGTGACAAAAAGTCATGCCATTGCCCTCCCAGACCCTAATTTGCATATGCAAATGCGGTTTGGCCGGGCAGAAGGATTCAGCCAAATTCGAATCCTGCTGAAAAAGGCCGAATCCTGAACCAAATCCTGAATTCTGTGCATCCCTACCACATAGTGACATTATTCCAAGACAAAATGGCGTGACACAACTGAATGGCATATATGAAAGTGGATGCTTATTTGCATCTGTAATGGTGCACCGCACGCACATTGTGATGGTCCAACATGCACCCACAATTATGCTAGAAATTTCAGGTAAACATAAGGCGATTTGGGTCTGAAATTTGCACTGCACTACTTTCATAAATGAGACTTATAAATTTAAAAAAAAAAATGTGACATGACAGACTCTTTAATATATGCCATTACACATCATTTAGGTAATACAAAGGCATATACAAAGGCATCTGCACATCTATTTGCTTCATTTTTAATTGCCACATATTTTGTATGGAACTGCTGCAATAAAATGGCTTGAATGTTCTAGTCCTGTTGCTCATTAGCAGCTGCTTATAATGTGGAGACCTCTGATGTCTGTGTGTTACACGAGAATGCAAAATAAGCAGGTTAGAGGATAACGGATACCCTATAATTATCTTGTTTCTTAAACATCCCTGAATTTGCACTGTGGACATTCTTGCAGCACATGCAACAGCACTGGAGAGATCTGACAGTCAGGACCAACAGACTGCCAGTCTGACAGAGATGCAAACAACTTACTGGATACAATACCTAATTAAATGAAAACAAGCATACAGGCATGGGATTTATTATCTCGTAAACTTGAGACTAGGGACTAAAGATAAAGGTATTTTTAAGCACCATTCCTTAACAGTTTGGCACAGTACAACAGAACAATAACCTTAATACAACTGTTTTATCTGCATGGATTTTTGCAGAGGTAGTTAACTTCAATTAGAAGGAACAGCATGTTCAATATATTTATGTAAAATGTGTATAGCTAAAAAAAATGAAAACACCTTATAATAGAAATCAATAACCCCAAAAAAATCAACTGAATATGAATAACTGCTACATAAGTGGAACTGGAGAGCTGATAATTAGCTAAAAAACCACAAATAAAAAATGAAAACCATTCGCAAATTGTCTCAGAATATCACTCTCTACATCATACTAAACGTTAATGTAAAGGTCAACAACCCTTTCAAAGAGTTAAACTGTAAAAACCGTTGTATGGACTTTTCAATCAAAGAAATACTGAAGCAGAGGGCCCCTTTCTGAACCGAGTAACCTCTAGGCGTCGACTAACAAATACCGCCCTCAAAAGAGGCCCTTTCCTTGAGCAACGGATCCCAATTTCATTTTCTTCCTGACTGCTTTGCAGGAAAGGGCAAGAATAACAGCAAAGAATGAAAACAATATTTAAAGTTATCTTACCAGAAGGCCACAAAGTTTAGATATCTAATATACAGAATGTTTGGGACCTTTGCTTTAGGCTACGAAAAATATCATTGAAAAAGGGAAAAAACAAAGGACTGTTTTTAAATCAGAAAAGATTATGATAGCTTAGGTAAAATTTTGGGATCCCTTAGAATGTTTTCGACTATAAAGTCAATTGTAAGCAAATAATTCTAAATTTTAAAAATGATGTCCTTATTTCTCCATAATAATAATAATAATAATAATAATAATAAAACATGATGGCAATTAAGCTGCATGAATCCATTTTGGCCTCAAAACAATCCTTTTGAGTTTATTTAATGTTTAAATGATTTCAGTAGACGTTAGGCCTAAAACCCCTTTATCTGGAAAACCCCAGGTCCTGAGCATTCTGGATAATAGATCCTATACCTGTATATGGTATTGCCTTATTATTTCTGGATAAAGGGGTTTGAAAAAAAAGATCCCATACATGTCCTGTCCGCTCACCCCTTTTGAAATGTGTTTAAATATGTAAAGAAATTGCTGCATTTACTGGAGATATTCTCTAGACTGCAAGTTCCCAATCTATGGGCTGATACCATTCGGTTTGGGTGGATCACTATAATCCTCTCAGTGCAGAAACGGGTAATTAAAAGGTGATTCATGTTTAACTCTAAGCCAAATATTGGATCATGAATCTGACTCAGTCTCGATCCGGGTCCTTTGCAAAAAAAAATAAAAAAGAATAAACACTGCTCTAGGCTGTAAGGTTAATAACACACCAGGAGATTAATCGCCAACGATAAATCTCTGCTTTGCGGGCGACTAATCTCCTGTACAAGTTTTCCCACCGGCAATAATGTGAGTCATGGTGGTACAACCCATGTGTCACTTCAGTCTCCCAAAATCGCATCAAGAGGAAACTCCCATTATTTTTAATTTGCCTTTTTCTTCTGGCTCTTTGCAGCTTTCAAATGGGGATCACTGATCCCATCGAAACAAACAAATGCTCTGTAATGCTACACTTTTATTGTTATTGCTACTTTTTATGAAACATCTTTCGATTCAGGCCTCTCCTATTCAGAAAAGGTGAGCGATGTTCCATCGTGCGGTGCTCCATTTTTCCTCCATGCTTTCCTTATAGGAGATAGCCAGGGAGGAGAAATCGAGCGCTGCAAGATGGATCGTCACCCTGTCGCCGTTTCTGAAGAGGAGCGCAAGCGGAGTTTCGGTGAGTTATTTCTTAATAAAGACATCTTCTTCCACGCGATCTTCTTCCTGCTTTGACCGGCGCATGCGCAGTAGGAGCATTTCGCCGGTACGATCTACTGCGCATGAGCCAAAAGTACTTCGTGACTTTTGGTGCATGCGCAGTAGCTCCGTACCGGCGAAATGCTCCTACTGCGCATGCGCCAAAACGCCGTTCAAAGCAGGAAGAAGATTGCGTGGAAGAAGATGTCGTCTGTGAACTCCCTGGACTGGACCTGCGCAGAAGGGTAAGTAACAAGTTAGGGGCATTTGCCCAGCGGGACGGGTAGGCCAGGGGGGAGGAGGGAGGGTGGGCAACACACGGTAGGGGGGGAGGGTTTTTGCGCCAACTAGGTTTCCTTCCCCTTTAATGAATTTAGTAGCAACATCCCCCTGCTGGGGAGAGGTAAATTCAGAAGGAAAACAGAGAACTGTTCTGACGGTGACTGTCATGTCTGTTGTACAGTGCTGCAGAGTGAGCTAAGTAGATATACATGTAAATATCCATTTGAGGTCACCAAATAAGCATATCTTTGCCTGGCGGTAATGCTTGCTTGATGGGATTTTCTACTTCTAAAAACTATCCTCCTACTCACTGAATCTTTGCCAAACAATTTGCTTGCTGTGTGCCCGGCTGTATTACTTTGCTAAACTAATTCTTAGGAATTCGCAGTAATCCCATATGCTTTTCACATTCCCACAAACCTTGTAAGATGATCTCGGTGAAGTCCCAGCCCCACATAATTTTACTCATAAGTGTGCAATCTTTCCAATGCCTTTCATTTACCTGGAAAACTCCCCAGGGCAGATGTGCATTGCCTGCACTCACTTCTATTATAATTTACCACTATGGTTCTTATAGACCAGGGCTGTCCAACCTTTTGGCTTTCCTGGGCCACATTGGAAAAAGACAAATTGTCTGGGGCCACACATGAAATACACAAACACTTTTGATATGTAACAGTAAAGAAAATACACAGAAAAGAACTAGATACTGGATATTAAAGGGATCCTGTCATTGGAAAACATGTTTTTTTCAAAACGCATCAGTTAATAGTGCTACTCCAGCAGAATTCTGCACTGAAATCCATTTCTCAAAAGAGCAAACAGATTTTTTTATATTCAATTTTGAAATCTGACATGGGGCTAGACATTTTGTCAATTTCCCAGCTGCCCCTGGTCATGTGACTTGTGCCTGCACTTTAGGAGAGAAATGCTTTCTGGCAGGCTGCTGTTTTTCCTTCTCAATGTAACGGAAGGAGTCTCAGCGGGACATAGGTTTTTACTATTGAGTGTTGTTCTTAGATCTGCCAGGCAGCTGTTATCTTGTGTTAGGGAGCTGCTATCTGGTTACCTTCCCATTGTTCTTTTGTTTGGCTGCTGGGGGGGGAAAGGGAGGGGGTGATATCACTCCAACTTGCAGTACAGCAGTAAAAAGTGATTGAAGTTTATCATAGCACAAGTCACATGACTTGGGGCAGCTGGAAAAATTGACAATATGTCTAGCCCCATGTCAGATTTCAAAATTGAATATAAAAAAATCTATTTGCTCTTTTGAGAAACGGATTTAAGTGCAGAATTCTGCTGGAGCAGCACTATTAACTGATTCATTTTGAAAAAATGTTTTCCCCATGACAGTATCCCTTTAAATAGACTTATTATTATATTATTACTAACTGGGCAATGGGAAGAGTCCCCCCCCCTCCTATAGCCTTTCCTCGGGAACCAAGTGTTTCAAGCTGGGCCGCATTCATATCCATCCTGGGCCGAATGCGGCTCTCGGGCCGCAGGTTGGACACCCCTGTTATAGACCATGACAGGAGAAAAGCATTTAACAAGGCAACTGTGGTCTGGAAACTTAGGTACCCTTGAAAACTAAACAAAATTAGCAATGAGCACCGTCCTCAAGCGACCAGTCTGTAATAAAAGGCAATAATGTATTCTGCACAGAATGGATGACAATGAGCAACATTAGGCAATATAAACGCCTGCATCAGGATAAATCTCTACAAAATACAGCTTTAAAGGAATTGTTCAGTGTAAAAATAAAAACTGGGTAAATAGATAGGCTGTGCAAAATAAAAAATGTTTCTAATATAGTTAGTTAGCCAAAAATGTAATGTATAAAGGCTGGAGTGATTTGATGTATAACAAGTCAGTCAGAGCACTACTTTTCAGCTCTCTTGGTTTACACTGACTGGTTACCCTGGCTACCAGGCAGTAACCAATCAGAGACTTGAGGGGGGGCCACATGGGTCATTTCTGTTGCTCTTGAATCTGAGCTGAATGCTGAGGATCAATTGCAAACTCACTGAACAGAAATGTACCATGTGGCCCCCCTTCAAGTCGCTGACTAACTCAGAGTTATAGAGCTGAAAAGCAGGAAGTTGGATTCTGACTGTTTTATTAGACATCTGTTCACTCCAGCCTTTATAGATTACATTTTTGGCTAACTAACTATATTAGAAACATTTTTTATTTTGCATAGCCTATCTATTTACACGGTTTTTATTTTCACACTGAACTATTCCTTTAATACAGCTTTAATAGTACAAGTATGAGACTGGTTATCCAGAATACGATGGACCTGGGATTTTTAGGATAATAGATCTTTCTATAATTTGGATCTTCATACCATAAGTGTCATAGATAATCATGTAAACATTAAATAAGCCCACTTGGCTGCTTTTGCATCCAATAAGGATTAATTATATCTTAGTTTGGACCAAGTACAAGGTGCTGTTTTATTATTACAGAGAAAGAAAAAGAAATACTTTTTAAAAAAATTGGATTATTTGGAGTCTAAGGGTCAAATTTACTTACCTTCGAAATTGCGTCAGCGTTGGCTTCGCAGCACTTTGCCAGGCGAAGTTTCGCCAGGGCACCGCTAATTCACTAAAATCCGAAGTTACGCTAGCGATGCCTAATTTGCATACAGCGCCAAGTTAAAGTGCAATGGACGTATATGTAGCAGCAAATACACTACACTACACAAGCCTGGGAAAGCTTCATAAAATAAAATAGAGTTGTTATTTTGCCCTATACATGTTCCCAGTGTATAGTTTAGGTGCCATATGTTAGGAAATGTAGGGGGAAGGAGGGTACCCCCAAAAAATGTACAATCTTTTTCAGCCTATCACCCTTAAAAAAGTAAAAGACGCCAGCGTTTTTTGGGACTTTTTTTGAAGCAAGCCCTATCTACTCTATTGCACTTCGCCTGGTCTGAGGTGGCGAAGGCAAGTCTGGCGCAAGAGGTAACGTTCAGTAAAATGCGCAAGTTTGAATTAGCGTAGTTATGTCCCTTTGCCATAGCGCAACTTCACCTGGTGAAAGGGTGCGAAGTAGCGCTAGAGTAGGTCCACTTTGCTAGAAAATTTACGCCAGCACCCGTAAATCAGCAAAGTAACGAAATGACGTCACACTGTCAGATTTGAGCTAGCATTAGCCGCTTTGCGCTTTAGTGAATCTGCCCCTATATGAGATGGCCTTTCCATAGTTTGGAGCTTTCTGGATAATGGGTTTTCTGGATAATGGATCCCATTCCTTATTTTATTTATTACAAGGAATAACTATTCCTTGTAAAAAATACAATAATCTCATTTTGGTTTTTTTTAAAGAATTTGATAGCATGCATAAATGTATACATCCCTAAAGGGAGCATGATTGCTGCAAGTGAATACATTTATCTAGCAGGATATTGTCCCTCAAAAATGCTGTAGTTAGTTGACATATGTGGGGGGTTTACGGCCTGCCCACTGCACTGGAAATTCCTCCGGTGACAAACAGACCAAAATCATCCCATCTGCTCTATGTGTTAGGCTTCTGCAGCAGCCCAATCTGTACCTACCTGCACAAACAGTAGCTTGTATTTGATCCAAATAAAGATGCACCCAGGAGAACAGGGATTGACTCACAACATATAGTATACGCAGTATACAACTCCCAATAAAAGACTAAATAATTCGTTCAGATTCACATTACATGGCAGCATAGAATCCGTTGCATTCTGCATTAGAAATGACATACTTAGTAGTGACTCAACCCGAACCTGCCTCTATATAAAGATCTACGCCAAAAGAAAGCAGGAAGTCGGCAAGCCCGCAACCTGCAAACGGTGTGCCGAGGTCAGCCTGACCCCTCCTGACCCACGAGTCCTGTGGGTATCAGATGGCCTGCACATCACTACTTCTCAGCAGCAGCCCAGAGCTAACCGAGTACGTATGGTGTGCAGTTACGAAAGACTAAATAAAAGGGAAAAAAATGCAGTTATGTTGGGAATCCGGTACATCTTGTGTTTAAAACATCAGTATTTTTAGGTGATTAGTGTTTATTTAAGCAGTTAGATTTTCTTTAAAGAAAAGGGATGAACTTGAAGGGTGTGTGTGCTCTAAATTGAAATTACTATGTTCCTACTGCAACAAAACAGGAATCTCATTCATTAGATGTTTTAAAGCCTTTATTATTTTATGTTTTTTTGTTTTTTTTTTTTTTAAAACACCAACATATTCCGCAGTGCTGAACAAAAAGTCTGAGTATATATTTAACATCCAGGAAACCACACAAACACCACCAATAACCAAATCAAGTGGTAAAGAGGCTTCCACTATATGTTCCCGATTTTAAAACTCACAAGTCAAAATATTTTAAATTTTGTGTACAGCCCATTGGCTAGAGAGAAGTAGGATAGATAACTAGTGGGCATGAGTGTTTTAACAGAAAGGACAGGGGTTCCAACATCTACCACCAGATTCCTTGAGCCACTAGCTATGGAACTGGAGCTACAAAATGCTGTAATGGAAAGTAGTTTTACAATACAGCTAGAACAAGTTTCTCATAGATTCCCAAAACACAATCTTATAACACCATCCAATCTACATAAGAACAAATTAACCCAAAACTGGTCACCAACGACAAAGAATGCACCATTTAGCCAATAACATTTTGTTTGACATTTCAACAGAATTCTGTTTATCCAACAAGCAGAAGAGGTTCCATAAGTCTATAGATGAGTTCTATCACATGATGCACTCAGAAAGAATGATAAATACAAACAATCCGAACCTGATCGCTGAGGAGCGGCAGGAGGAATAGGTGGAATGCATTATGAGGTTTACGCCCTTAGCAAAACTCACAAGAGGATTAAAAAGAACAAGTTTACCCTCAAGTAATCGCATGACATCTTCACAGCATATGGAGCAGATTCCAGCCACAACAACGTAGGATAAAAATAGCTAGTGGAAACTGTTAATAGAGTTAGCAGCTAAGAGTGCACACAGGTCATTTGCAACTTTCTTTGGAAGGCTTTAAGCATTCTGTAAACAAAAATGCAATGGCAGTTTCCACTCAACTTCAAGCCAACAATCTATTTCTAGCTTGTCAATCACATTACAGCGCTGCAGGTAACATGCTGCCCCTGCCTAACCCCTGCTACCCCGGCCAACCCCTGCTGCTCACTAGCAGTAGTTTTGGAGTTTGGGAACCCATGGAAGGAGTGAATGGTGGGAGTCACACTCAGCACCCCAAAACTGCCAGCCAGCATTTCTAATCAGTGAGTCCTGGGTGTGGAGATCTCCCCAACTTCGCAGGACAGTTGTTGGCGAAATGGGTTTTACTGCCACAGTATAGGCACAGTCCCGCCAGCCGTCTTCAGAGTTTCTCTTGTTTGGAGAGGTGCATCCGACCAATCTGCAAAGGTTCCTCTAAAGAGGCGACAGGCAAGGAAGAAACAGGAGCAGGAAGGAGAGGTCTCTGGAAGCATGGTGCCAAAACAGGCAGGAGTTTTCTACTACGCACCTTATCGAGGGCAATCAAGTCTTCCAATTGCTCAGGGAGATAGAACACTGCTCCATAATCCTCATTGTTCCTGTTAGTTTAAGCCATCAAAGTTCTGAAATCAATGGCGCACTCACTGGCATTGCAATTTAACTGGTGGATCTGTAGAAGACAGGATGAGGCATTAGTGTCCCGGAGCAACAAACACAGTTGGGAAAGCCTGGAGAAAAGGTCAAAGGAGAATTCTTCTACCAGAGAGGTGTTGCCCACTCTAGCGGTTTACCCTCCAAACATACCCCACCTTGGCGCGTTCACTAGAGTACTGCGAGGGTTGAAACTCAAACTGGATCAGGCACGAGCAGCAAAACCACTGCAGGCTTGAGGATCTCCATTATAGCGAGGAGGAGGAGGGATGCGTGGCACCCCTGCTGATGAGACCGCTGCACGGAGAACAACTGCCTCAGGAGGATTCCCGGCGACCAAAGAGGCGGATGGCATCAGCGAAAGAAGTGTATCTAGTACTTGCCCAATGCGGACCTGCTGAGCTTCATAAGTTTCCATGTGGGACACCAGCGCCCGGAAGGGCTTTTCCGACATCAGGCGTAGCTTCCTCAGTGGGGTCCATGGACCGATTATAATGTCAGGGGGCCTATCGGCTCCCAGGGGAAGAAGTGCCGACCAAGGAGGAAGCTTCTGGTAAAAGTCCAAGTTCGCGGTACAGATAGGGATCAGGAGTAATCAAAGTCAATATCCAGGCAGAAGTTCAATAGGCAGGCAGATCGTAGCAAGGTCAGGGTTCAAGCAGGGTCAGGAAGCAATATCAGAAACTATAAAGCAACCAGGAATACAGAACAAATCGGGCTTTGAAACCGTGACCTGAAGGGACTTTAATCTTCAAATTTCGCGCTCGGTGCATGATGTCATTGCACTAGGTCATGGGCACCGCCATTTTGGATCTGATGCCGCCAGAGACGAGATCACCATCTGGGCGTACCTGACAAATTTTCAGTATTTAACAGTCATTTAAAACATATAAACACCCCCATGAACTCTGTAACAGATATTTCCATGATCATTGTGAGATCAGCTTACACATAAGGGGTGGTTATTAACTAAACCTCAAATTTATCTGGTTGGGCTTTTTGGGGCAAAAACTGGAATTTTTTAGTGGGAAGAAAAAAACTTGAATTCTTTGAGATTTATTATACCCTAATGCTGCAAAAAGCCAGAATCCAAAAATGTGCCATCTCAGACCTGTTGAGGTCCTGTATAAGTGAGTGGGAGAGGCATCAATCTCAATCTCAGAAAAAAAAAATCATGCAATGTGTATTTTCGCTTGATTTTATAAGGTTTTTTCCCGGAACCGATTAATTCAAGTTTTTATTAATAAATAAGGTCAAATCGGGCATGGTCGAGTTTAGTAAATAACCCCCAAGTAGCACAACAGAGTTTATTAAATGTACCATTTACTTTAAACCACCTTTTAAACATCTTAATAAAAAATATGCCCTCAACGATTCAGCCAAATCGGGCAAGAACTGCTGGGTTCTTATCCAGAACTGAATCCTGTATCCAGTACATCCTTACAAACAACCCCAGCACTAAGCACTTTTGGATGGAAGAGTCAATTACTTACACATTTTGGGACATTGCATTCACATTATGCCCTGTAGTTAGAAACAGATTTCATTGTACTTCTAAAACTGAGCTGCTGCTTTATGAAGGGGAATGGCACGTGCTGTTGCACAACTGACATTCTAGCTGTTATTACAATATAGAATGAGGGCACAACAACAATAATGAATGGAAAAATGCTTGGGAAACCAGTATTATACCACTACAGGCACAGAGGATGCTACATGCCAGATACAGAGATATGTTATTTTACAGTGACTCTCACCCCCTTCTAGTTTAAACCCCACTTGGGGCTACCTAGATCCTTACCCTAACCACCTTTAGGCTTTCCACTGCTCTTGATCCTGCCCCAGTCTGGGAACCACTGGTCTAACACCAAACTTATATGGCTTCCAGCTTGTCAAATAGCTTTGAATACTCTATGCTTAATCGATGGAAACATTTGGTGCATCAGTTATCTGGCATAATGCAATGTTCAGAACTGGATAGAAAACATCTAGGTCTAAATCTCAGGTACAGCTACAGTATAACAGATGAATTTAGTCCCTGTGTAAAATGTATAATGAAGCAATAGAATTCTTAACGAATCAGATGCAAGTTGACTGTAGGACTGGCCATACCGGGAATGAATTTGATGTAGTTGGCCTGCTTGAATATATTGCAATATATGGACAAACAATCCCTGTTTTGTTTAAAGGGTAAGGCATTTTTATAGTAGCTTAAGGTAAAAAATGTCTCAATGTCCTATATTGATAATGGGTTAAGTGCAGAGGACCTCTTGTATTTGCCTATAAGCATAACAGACGCTAGGGTAAAGCACTACAAAATAAAGTAGCAGAAAATACTGGATAAAGAAGAGCATAACTGCTTCGAAGTACACTTATAGGTTGCAAAAATCAAATCCACATCTTGATTTATGTTCTCTAAAAAAACAGTCCTAATTCCAAAGAACACCCATACAAACCAATACGATATTTCCTATAGCCATAAATGGTCAACGTATTTTATTGTAAGCTGGCCTTTCACTGCCAGAGTTCAAAGTAGTTCCCTGTACAAATGCTGCTTATGCACACACTGTTATCAGTGAGTAAATTTGTCATAGGCTGTTTTCACCACTTCATTGCATCTTTCAAGGCAAAATATACTCTACAGATGAAAGGAGAAGGGTAGTTACTACAGCAAAACGAGCCCCTCACAATGAGCAGAGAAATAAAAAAAATCACTTTGGGTTTTGGGGGTATGTGTTACCTCTTCCCCTGTATTTCCTCACCCGTTATCTGTCTTTCCAACTGTTTTATTTTAAAATGCTTTCACTTTCTCACGTCTTCCAATTTTGCACTGCTCTCCAACTTTTTGTCTGCTGTTTTTGTTGTTTAATGTGTTCATTTGTTGAATTTAATTTTTGTTTACCTGTCTCTACTGCTCCTACCTTGTGTTGTTTTACATTTTTATGTAATTCTCAACCTGAAGTTAATTTAACTTATTTAACTTAATAATTTAAGTGAATTTAATGCAAAAATGTTGTGACTGTGAGCACTTGTTGTTACTTTTTATTTCAATGACCCCTTGTTTGTTACTACAGGTATGGGACCTGTTATCCAGAAGGCTCGGGACCTTGGGCTTTCCAGATAACGGATCTTTCCGTAATTTGGATCTTCATACATTATCTACTAGAAAATCATGTAAACATTAAATAAACCCACATAGGCTGGTTATTGTTCCAATAAGGATTACGGATATCTTAGTTTGGGTCATATACAAAGTACTGTTTTATTATAACGCAGAAAAAGGAAACAGTTTTTAAAAATTTGGATTATTTGGATAAAATGGAGTCAATGGGAGACGGCCATTCCGTAATTCGGAGCTTTCTGGATAACGGGTTTCCGGATGACAGATCCCATACCTGTACTAATTTATTGTTTTGCTGTACAGTGCTTTGCCCTCAAGGAGCACTATACAAATAAAAATATACATCCATACAAAATCTGCTCTGCTGGTTGGCTGATTCTTGACTTGCATCATGAATCTGGCAGTAGTCTTTAGCTGAGTCACACAAGACTGGATCTCAAACCATGTTTTCCGTTTTCTCAACAATATCCTCCTCAGAAACGGAGGCTCAACCTCATGTGATATTAGCCTAAAAGTAAATTTGCAGAAGGACTTGGGTCCATACCCAAACAAGTAGTATCACAAAACTAATTACTGCTGGCATGTATCTGACTCTTTCCAAGGCTGAAGAGCCCAGCTAGTCCCTAGTCACCAATGCCCTTTTGAGGCCCCGGAACTTTCCGTTGTGATTTTGACTGGGAACCTAACAACTTCCGAGTTCAGAGGTTCTAGACAGTGTCGTACTGGCCCACCAGGATACCAGGAAAACTCCCAGTGGGCCCAGGAGTCAGCGGGCCTCTTGCTTCTAACCATTTGGCCTATTTCAAAGTCATTCCCCATTTATGGGAACAAAGAGGCTTAATAATGAAAAACTAGAGTATAGTATGTAGAGAAAAGAGACTAGGATAATAAAGTGGTTGAGTGAGGAGATAGTGGGCCCTCAGCCTAAGGTCTTCTGGTGGGCCCCTGGCATCCCAGTCCGACACTGGTTCTAGACGAGGTACTATCAAGGATCAGGCAGGTCAGTTTGAGCAGGATCTGAGACAACCAGAAGTCAGCTTGGGCAAAGAAGAGATAATGGAAGGGGTTAAAATAGAGAGTTTTTGGTGCCAAAACTGCAGGAGGAAGAAGAATTAGCAAAATGGCCCCTACAGCTTCAAAATGCTCCACTGCGCAGGACATGACATCACCGCATGCATCTGGACACCTGCGGGACCTGGAGCGCAATGAAGGTAGGAGAGAGTACTTGACCGAGAGCTCGCTTTACACATTCTTATTGGGTTTAAAAGTTTTAGCAAACTTTAAGGTATGGGGCTCCAAATACCAGAAAACCTGGAAAACAGCAGGCCCTTGGCATTCCAGATAACATATCCCATACCTGTAACTGCATGCCAACACAATTTAGTAACTGTAGTAAGTAGTAATTTCCTGCCATCTGAAGGGTAATATGTTTATGAACAGGAAATGAGAGCAGTGAATTTGCTTTCTGCAAGAACGGCAACTATTTAGAGCTGAAAAAGAAAAGGTTCCCAGAAGCTAAGCAGGTCAGAGACTATGTGGAGCAAAGAGGATCAAATGTATTTGCTCATAATAAAAAGCCTTTTATCCACTAGGGTCAGTGGGCATCAATGGAGTGTTGTAATGCAGTGGATTTACTAACACTAACTGATTCATGACACTTTTCTATCTTGCAGTTCATGTTCAGGTGGTCAGGGAGGTTTTAAAGGGGAACTATGTGCTACATCTTTTTTCAGCATGTGTGAAATAAAATTGAAAACAAAAATACTGTATTTTTTTGTGTAGTTTTTTGAAAAATAAAATCCTTTTTTTTTTTTTTTAAGTATAAAGCAGAAACAAAGAATTGCTTTGATTTCACACTTACTACGTAAGCAATTACCTGAGCATAATGAGCTCTGTATAACATTCAGTCCTTTTCTGTGACTGTTCTTGGTTTGCAGAAATTCATTATGAAGAGGAAGTTGAACAAATGTAGTAGCTTCAGTTTCTATCAAGTAGCCAATAATACATGACTGACTCTGATTGGCCCAACAAGAGGAATCGGTATGCCTATGCCTCTGTCCATCTTTGTGCTAACAGTCCTCAGAGCTCAGTTTAATCATGGAAAGAAATGCAATGATAAAATAGGGGGAATTTTAAGATGATTATGTTCACAGACTTATGCAAGACATTACATAAGAAATAATGGTACATCATAGAAAACAGCACTGCATGTCATTTTCAGTAAAGGTGGCCACAGACACACAGATAATATCGTATAAAACAAATTTTTGTACGATATTCGGTGTGTGTATGGTGGAAAAAGAGCCGACCGATAATCGGCACAAGACTTGGATATCGGTCGGCTTGTCGATCGGGCTGGACGGAAAACTTTGATCGGGTGCCTTTGAAGGCACCCAAATATCGCTTATTGTTAGTGCTGAATCGTCGGATACAGGAAGAATTCTATTGTTTATATCTGTATATCCGACGATTAAGCTCTACACGTGTGTATTGAAACAAACGATCTTTCTTGAAAAGCTCATTTCCCAGAAAGATCGTAATTGTTACGTCTATAGCAACCTTAAAGGAACAGTAACACCAAAAACTGAAAGTGTTTTAAAGTAATGAAAATATCATGTAGTTTTGCTCTGCACTGGTAAAACGGATGTGTTTGCTTCAGAAACACTACTATAGTTCATATAAACAAGCTGCTGTGTAGCAATGGCGGAAATTGAAAAACGGCTAAATGGCACAGGATAGATAATGGATAACAGATAACACCATTAGACAGACAGAGCTTATCTGCAGTCTGCTGTGTAACTTGAGGCTTTTCTCCTTTGAATGGCTGCCCCCATGGCTACACAGCAGCTTATTTATATAAATAATAGTAGTGTTTCTGAAGCAAACACAGCAGTTTTACTAGTGCAGGGCAACACTGCATTATATTTTTATTACTTTAAAACAATTTAATTTTTTGATGTTACTGGTCCTTTAACCAGGTACTTCCAATAGCTATGGAACAGCAAAGGGACTGTGGGTCCAATCTAAATTGGTGCCAGCATTTTCTTAGCCTGACACTTTCACTTTATTGTGCAGATCATACCTGGTGCTTTCCTGTGTTTAAGCATTATTGTGGTAGGGCATGAGCCGGACATAGTCACATATATAAAATGTTTTGCAGCGTAGCATTTAAGAGATTTGCTTAAAAATCCATTTTGTGGCTTTTCGTGATTAACAAATTTTTCATAAATATTTGCAATATTGTTGCATCGTTGTGATTTTTGATAAATATGACATCAATACAGTTTCTTTGGAGCCAAATGAAACCTGTGTGTGGATCCCTGCAGAGACCCAAAATATCCTGGGGGATTAGAGTGCGTCAGGCCTCTCTGAAGATTTTTTTGGTGGGGGGCCCGGTGCACTCTGGTGATATAGCAACATTTGAAGCTCAAGTACTACATTTGCAAAGCTGAATGTGCCCTAGAAATCTATTTTCCAGTATGGTAAAGACATGCACATTACTCCACAACAGAGGGTAACAGGAAACTGAAAAGTCAGCAGTAGAATATACCAGATCTAAGAAAGTAGCTTTTAACTTCCCCTCTCACATGTCACTCCCAAACATAACTAAAGATCTCACACCCCCATAAACTCAATGCTATGGCCAAGGGCACGTGAATAAAGCAGCAGCATTGTTGAACAATGGTATCTTGTTCTGTATAGAAAGAATGGAACTTCCAGTAACTTCTCTGGATTAATTGACATGCGCAGTTATAAAACTTTTCCAGAAAATAACATTGACATTATAGGCCATATAGGAATAGCATACACAAGCACAAACTCCCAACATTTCTAATCAAGAAGTCTTGTTTACTAGAGGATCTATGGTTTGTACTCCATTCAGTTTAGTCTAAAAGCATTATAGCATACTATTGTTTTAATATAGTATCAACAGATTTATGCTGAGCTTTACAGAGAATATACATAATTCACGATTCCCTGCCCAATGGAGCTAACAATCTAAGGAGTATGTTTTAAAAGGGTTGTTTATATTCCAAACAACTTTTTCAGGCAGGTTTTAGGTGATGTATATTCTAATTAGAATGGTTTCCATGGTCAAGCTATGATAAATCTCACATTCGAATCAGAGAAAGAGTCAGAAAAAAAGGGAAATAATGCAAAAACTATAAGAAAAGAAAAAAATGAAGGTCATTCTATAAGTTACTAAGGGGCAGATTTATCAAGGGTCAAACAGTAGATTCAAATTCAAATTTCCAGTTTACAGAATTCACAAATTCAAATTTTAATTCCCCTATTCGAATGTAAATTTGAATGTGAGATTTATCACACTACGATCATGGAAACAGTCCTAATTCGAATATTCGCCACCTAAAACCTGCCGAGTTCATGTACAAGTCAATGGCGGAGGTCAGTTGAGCCATTTGGAGATGTTAATAGCCTTCCTGACATTCAAGCTTTTTTAATTGGGAGAAAAACTCGATTCATACAAATCTAATATGTTCGAATTTTCAGGTTGGAAACATTTGATGGAATTTTTGACATTCAAATTTTTTTCTTAAATAACCTCCCAGTTGAATTGTGAGTATACTCAAATTAAAAAAATTCACATGAATTCGAAATTCGACCTTTGATAAATGGACCTCTAAAAGTTAACTTAAAGGAGAACTAAACCCTAAAATTGAATTTGGCTAAAATTGCAATGTTTTATATACTGAACTTATTGCACCAGCCTAAAGTTTCAGCTTGTCAATAGCAGCAATGATCCAGGACTTCAAACTTGTCACAGGGGGTCACCATCTTGCAAAGTGTCTGTGACACTCACATGCTCAGTGGGCTCGGAGTAGCTGTTAAGAAGCTAAGCTTAGGGGTCGTCTCAAATTATCAGGCAGAAAACTAGGTTCGTCTAGAATATAAGATGATGCTACAGAGCTGATTATTAAATTCTGATGCTAGTTGCACTGGTTTCTGTGCTGTCATGTAATAATTATCTCTATTAATTACTAATCAGCCTTATATTGTGACATTTCTATTCTATGTGTACTGTATATTTTGAGTCGGTCCCTAAGCTCAGTAAGTGACAGCAGCACTTAAACTTCCATAAGCAGCCAATCATCTGGAGTTGAATCAGCAGAAAAGAAGATGGGGAGCTACTGGGGCATCTCTAGAGGCACAGATCTTCCCTGCTAAATGGCTTTGGTTGCCTTGGGCTGGTACAGAAACCCAAAACATAATGTACAACATTTCTAGCCTACTTCTTTTAACGTTCCTTGTCCTTTAAAGATGAACCACACTTAAAAGAATTACCATGAAAAGATCTTACTCAGGATTCACATATTACTGCATTTTATTGGATGTGAACCAAGAGAGCGAGCGCCATACTACATCCCTAAGTATGGCTGGTTTTAAACCTACTATAGAAAGAAAGACGAGGAAGCTGCTGGTCTTAAGAACTGTGAAATACTAAAACATCAAAAGCAAGGGATTAAAATTTGCATGAAAGGCCTCACCTGGTTCAAAATTTCATCCCAATTATTACAATTACTGTAGTTCTAAGGCGTTTTCCAAACATTACTTCACAGTTTAAAGAGGCAGCCACTGCCCTAAAGGATTCCCTCTTTGGCCTCTGCAGAACTCCACAGATGTGGTGATACTGCAATAACAGCGAGAACAGAAACAAGAAAGTTTCATCAGAACAATTACAGGATGATATAATATAAACAATGCGTTGGGTATGGCATGATAAAGAACACAAACTGTAATTACGTAAGGGTTCTCTCTCCATGATAATTTCCTATTGTACAAAAGGGCCTACAATTTAATGATTAGCATCATTTATTTTTTTAATGTATGGCTCTGTATTTATTTGACCACCTACGTACATAGGACGGGTCAAACAAGACCAACCAATCAGAGAGGCCTTATGGCTGGGTGTGATGGGCAGAGGCATCATATCAACAGTTTACTATTCCCAAATATGTTTTACAATTGACAGTATTAAAACAAAATAAGATCTGTAAAGTGAATTATAAAACATTGTACTGAGAAATATTTTATTACTTAGGCTTAAAGAACCCTCTTTCCTTAAACTTCCATAAGCAGCCAATCATCTGGAGTTGAACTAGAAGATGAGCCCCTAAGATGTCCCTACTAATGATCCTGGCAGCTATATTGTGACTGGCTGCTTGCATTTGGTCACCAAAAATAAAGACTTTTTTCAACAGTTTTCCAAATTTTATTTTGTACTGTTGTCCCAAAATGGAAGTTTGAAGTTTAATGCTCCTGTCTCTGGTGTTTCAGTCTGGAAGCGCAGTGATCCAGGTGCAGATTCTGAACGGATACATTAGTTGATACATTTCTCAGCAGCATCTGTGGAATTTTAGCAACTATTGTATCAATTCTAACAGCTGCCTGTAATGAAACTCATGGATTCTACTTATCTGGGCCAAAGACAAGAAATTTCAGTGACCCTCTCCCAAAGCTGCTTCAGAAAGATATTCAAAAACGGTCACAAATAGGAAAAAGGACAGTAATTGAATTTCTGGAAAACTACCTTAAAACAACTGAACTGAAAAGTTAAACAACCCCTTTAAAAATGTGTGAAACTACCCAATGATTCTGAGACAGCACTCCCATACAATAAGCACACCATACACCTTCACTCATTGCAGTGATTCTAAAGTAAAAATATTCCCTGTTTTTGGTTTACCATTAACTTTGTTTTGTTTTTTTAAATATGTACAGA
Organism: Xenopus petersii; assembly: GCA_038501925.1. NCBI lineage: Eukaryota > Metazoa > Chordata > Amphibia > Anura > Pipidae > Xenopus > Xenopus petersii. The sequence goes on from CM076688.1 coordinate 36,631,959, forward strand.
AAAACATTAACAGCATCAATCAACTAACAGGAGCTGCTGTACTATTACAAATCAGAGCGACCTGAAAAATTGGCCAGCTTTAGGTTAACTTTGAGCATGTTATAGAATGGCCAATTCTAAGCATCTTTTCAATTGGTCTTCATTATCCATTGTTTTTTTTTTTTTATTATTCGCCTTCTTCTTCTGGCTCCTTTCAGTTTTCAAGTGGGTGGTCACTAATTCCACCTAAAAAGCAAATGCTCTGTAAAGCTACAAATTTATTGCTATTGCTATTTTTATTGCTCATCTTTCTATTCAGGCCTCTCCTATTCATATTCCAGTCTCTTATTCAAATCAATGGATGGTTGCTAGGTTAATTTGCACCATAGATTGCAGAGAGCTGCTGAATATAAAGTTGAATAACTCAAGCCACAAAAACTAAAAAACTAGAAACAACAGAATAACACTCTCTACATGATTCTAAAAGTTAACTCAAAGGTGAACAACCCATTTGAAAAATGGTGGCCCCCAGTAGCCAAATAGCCATGGAGACCATAGAATGCTTGCTCAGCATGACTAAGCACTAAAGCTAGCATAAAATCCTCCAGTCATGGGACGTCCCTAGTGTTACTAAGCAAAAAAAAAAAAAAGATATATACATTCATTTATTGAGTTAAAAACTCATAACTGATTGATTTTATATGTGACAAACTTTTAAAACAGCATTTTCCCCTCTCTATGTGAAACAAGAAACACTTACTACTGCCCCTCATCAAACAGCTGTGATGGGTCTGCCAACTCCCAGCAACCTTGAGGATACTGTGGTACTAAAACTGCTGGACAACTTTCATCAAGTAATAACAGACGCACAGATAATATCACACAAAACAAATTTCGGACGATATTCGGTGCGTGTATGGTGGGAAACGAGCCGACCGAAATTGGCAGAAGGCTTGGATATCGGTCAGCTCGTCGATCCGGCTGGATGGAAAACATCACCCATTGTTAGTGCTGAATCTTCAGATACAGGTAGAATTCTATTGTTTCTACTTGTATATCGGACGATTCAGCTCTACACGTGTGTATCAAAACAAACGATCTTTCTTCATCAGATTTATTATGTGGTGTAAAAAAAAAGTCAGAATAAAATAGTCAAGAGTAAAAAAACAGCGCAAATTTTTTTTTTTACTTGCTTTTTCTTTGAGCAACTTCCGCCGGAACTTACTTTCAAAGGTCTGAAACAAATCAGGCATTTGCATGACGTGAAATAAAACAAATCTTGGTAAATTTGCATTTATTTTGCACAGCTTTGTATGCCATTTTTTCGGCGAATTTTGTTTTACACAGAATAATTAATAGGCCCCTAAATATTTATACAACAAAGACTTCTGTCCAGTTTCAATAAGTAGCAGAAAATAAATCTGAGTGGCGTGGCATCCACTATAATATCTGACCTGCCCTGCCTACTGTCAAGTGTACAATCCAATGAGACCCAATACAGACCCATGATGCCATCCTATTTCATTATCTTATTGTTAGCCAACAAGACCTCTTCCCTTGCTTGATCAGTGAAAGGGAAACTGTAGAACAAACCACATCTTATTGTGAAGGTCACATAGAGAATATCTTATTGTGAGTGTCTCAGGAAAAAAAAAATTATCTGAAGTTTGCATCCTATTCATATTACACATTTCAAAAGACCTGTTACCACTTTCTCTGGGATCTCTGTGTCACCAGACCATGGAAATGAATAATCAGATTTAACAGACTTTGACTCACCACATTGAACACAGTCTGGTCGTTCACTATACAGATCAACCAATCCTTCTGCATCATGGCACACACATATAAATAATCAGTATAGTTATAGGATCTATTATCCAGAATGCTTGGGAGCTGGGGTATTCCGGATAAGGGATCTTTCCGTAATTTGGATCTCCACACTAAAGTCTGCTAAAAGATCATTAAAACATTGAATAAATCTAAAAGGATTGTTTTGATACCAACGTGGACTCCTGCAACTTAGTTTGGATCAAGCGAAAGTTACTGTATTTGAAGAATCTGCTTAAAATTGAGAGATGGCATTCCCGTAATTCGGAGGTTTCTGGGCAACGGGTTTCCAGATAACAGATCCTTTATCTGTATTATGAAATTGCCCAAATTATACAATATGATTAGATTTAACAAATACATTTACATGGAGGAGAAAAGCAGATAATCTGCACTGTAAGCCCTTACCTTTAGTCTGTGATTATCATAGCACAAAGGGAAAACCACAATGCAAACATATCCAACCTGCTACCTTCTCTTTTGGCTGTCACTGCTGGAAGATATAGGATATGGCTCTCAGCATTTGGAGAACACTGGGAATTATACTTACAACAAAAGTTGGAAGAGGACATTTTTATTGTAAGGTACATTGTCAATTTGCCCTAAGCCCACAGCATCATAAGAGGCACTTGGGGGAGGTGTTAAAATATACAACTACAAAAGAAATCTTCCAACGGTTTTTAGATATTTAAAATCTTAAGGTGGCCATAGACGCAAAGATCAGCTCGATTGGTGACATCGCCAAACGAGCAGATCTTTCCCCGATATGCCATTAACGAGCATGGCTATATCGGGGGTAATCTGAACGTTCGGCCGTATGGCCGAACGATCCGAATACGATGCGCAATGGGCTCTGGCAGGATCGGTCAGGTCAAAATCAAACCTGTCCGATCGACCAAACAACCGATCTCCACCAGACGAACGATGTCGGCACTCTCCACACACAATCCGAAAATCACACTAATCCTCAATTCGTACGATATGATCTGTGCGTTTATGGCCAGCTTTAAGCATCAGGAATATCAAACCAATGAAGCAATGGCTGAATTAGAACCCAAAAGATATAAAAGCAGAACACTTCTGCTTAATATGTTCCCTGTAATTCAAAGTCAAAGTCAAAGTAAACTTTGTCATCTCAGCAGTATACAAATATACAGTGAGACGAGACGACGTGGCTCCAGCTAGTACATATCAGGCACTTAAAAACACACAATAAATATGTAAACATGAAATGTGCAATATATTGGCAGAAATTGGCAAGAAAATTCTTTTGTGCGCACATTTTAAACTTGTTTCTGTAGACTTTAAAAACAGGGTGCAGATTTTAAAAACTCTGTGCTCAGGTCAGAATTAACACAAAATGTGTTTTCACACCGAATTCTTTGTGAGCATCACAATTGTGCGCGGAGTTCAACATTTGTGTGTGTGTGTTTGCGGATGAGCGCACACCTTACAGGGAACATTGCTCCTGCACTAAAACATTTAAATAAGATCAGATTGAAGTATCCCAGATTTGTGTAAATAGCTTCATCCACACATTGGGCCCTCCCTCTTCTTTAAAAGGCAACATGTTGGACATTGCTACTCTCGTAGAATTCCATGGCATCCAGGAGTATATATTTCTAATTACAAAACAGCAGTATAGAAAATCTCATCTTAAAAAATGAATATGGCTAAAAATGCCTTGTTTTATATACTGAACTTATTGCACCAGCCTAAAGTTTCAGCTTGTCAACAGCAGCAATGATCCAGGACTTCAAACTTGTCACAGGGGGTCACCATCTTGGAAAGTGTTTGTGACACTCACATGGGCTCTGAGCAGCTGTTGAGAAGTTAAGGGGTCATTGCATATTATTAAGCAGAAAATGAGGGTTGTCTGTAATACAAGTTGAGGCTACAGGATTGATTATTAAATTCTGATGCTAATTGCACTGGTTTCTGTGCTGCCATGTAGTAATTATCTGTATTAATTACTAATCAGCCTTATATTGTGACATTTATATTCAATGTGTACTGTATATTGTGAGTGGGTCCCTAAGCTCAGTATCAGCAGCACAGAGCATGTGCAATGAATCAGCAGAAAAGAAGATGGGGAGCTACTGGGGCATCTTTGAAGACACAGATCTTTACTGCTAAAGGGATGTGGTTGCCTTGGGCAAAACATAACATACAACATTTCTAGCTGCTTCTTTAGTTAAGCTTTAGTTCTCATTTAACCATCTTTGAGGCAATCCCCCATCTCAGTTCATAAGAAATGTGCAAACAAATGAAAATATGGCTGAACCATATATATATCCAAGGATATGAAAGAAGTGAGTTCCCCAATACTGTAAGTATTCACCAAGATCAGGGGTACGAGAGAGCAATCTGTCCTTCAGGCAGACGCACCCCCTAACAAAGGCCCCTTAGGGAGCCAGGCTGACAGTTTGGGAAGCACAGAGCGAACTTGTACACTTATGTAACACAACACCAAGAAACCCTGGGGCTACTAATCAGTTAGGGGAAATGGCAAGGCGGCCACAGGTCCCTTTAACATGACGAGCATAAAGCTGAGCTGTGTACACACAATAGAGTTTTCCTTTCCATTGTGTAACGATAGCATCAGCGGCTCAGCGTTGCATCAAGTGCCCGCGAATCCCTGCCTAGGACGTTACCAACAACACAGCCTAATACGAGAAGTGCCTAGGAACTCCCCCCAATAGTACTCCCCATAGTACAGCCCATAGTACTGCCACAGCGGAGTTGGGTTACAGAGCACAGGCGGTGCGAGGCGGTACATGCGGCCACAGCAGGGTGAAGGGATTAGCGCCTGCCAAGGGCAGGGCCATGTCAGATGATGGTGGAGAGTCACAGGAAGGTCTGCCTTACCCAAAAGCGCTCGCTGCCGTCATGGCTGCAGAAGGATTCCATACTGGGTCAGCACAAAAGACAGTGGTGATGGCAGCCGGGGGCACCTCCGGGAGACCAAACAGAACCACAAACTACATAACAGCTTAGCAGCCACGTCTGCCTCACAGTGCGCTGATTGGTCTGTCCCCTGCTCCGAGCTAGCGACGATTGGGTAATAGGTTGCCGGTTCACAGCGTACTGATTGGCTTACGTCCGGTCGGAGACCTTGTGTTGATTGGCTAAAGATCCCTCTGAGGGCTTGTTGACGCGGGCAGGATCTAAGCTGGAAAAACCTGTGGCTATGTACGCCTAATTGTAGTGCATCACACAATGCTAGTCTCTCGGTGCACTTCAGCTCTTAGATCAGTTAGCACTTCAATCGTGGCCCGTCACAAATATTAGAGGTGAACAACACGCACCGGCAAGCCTAACATGCACAAATATTTGCCCGGGGAGATAAGCAGAACAGTTGTATGAAGAACTGCTGGCTATGTGCTAAACACTAAATCCCTGGCTTTTGTTCTGCTATATTTGAGGCAGGTACAATAAAGAATAATTTAAAGCAATATACTCATATATATATATATTATATATAATCTATGTTTTGGGGGTAAAGTCTTATTATTCCTTACGTATAAGGGACCCTGAAAGGCTGAAAAAATTTTTCTGTGGGGTCCAATAACTGCAGGGCCGGATTTACACCCCTAGGCCCACTGTCAGTGTTGGACTGGGCCGGCGGGACACTGGGGAAAAAAACGGTGGGCCCAGATCCACTTCTTGGTGTTGCACAACCCCTCTTTGTCGGGGTTCACGGCAAAATAAACATCATGCGCATAAACGCTGTGCTGCATGCATGCGTACTGAAGTGGTGCTGTGCACACATGCAGAGGAACGGCAACACGGTGCACTAGAGCGGCAGCGGGGCGATGCAGTAGCCCCGGTGGGCCCCAAGTCCCCCGGTCCGACCCTGCCCGCTGTCATTCGTCACTTGTCCCTTTTATTCTCTTGAATTTTCATCAGTTGGACTGGAGCAATGGGGATTGAGGAGATTTAAAAATCTTTTATCTCCTGCTCATCCCCAATGTTTCTGAACCAATGTGGGTGTGGTTGGGCACCATGCCGCCCCTAAAATCCTGCCGCCCTAGGCCCGGGCCTTGGTGGCCTCTCCACAAATCTGGGACTGACTGCTGGTACTATGGAACAACCACATAAGTCTGCCAGACACAATTTAAAGTGTTAATTAAAACATTTTAAAACTCGGGCTCAGACTGGCAATCTGTGAGGGGCTGCTGTAAGATGCCATAGACAGTCACTGTGAAGTGGGCTGGTGGGGGACTGATTGGGCCTCTGTGTACTGTGCCAGGGCCTATTATGACTCCCAGTCTAAACCTGGTGATACTGACACTAAAAACTACTTTTCAAAATATGACTGTACTTTAAAAGTTACCTATAGGTCATGTTGACCTTTTATCACTGATTTTGTAAGTAATTGTTACTTGAAGTACCTAAACCTGACTGTTTTGCCAACCTGACTGTCCCTTCTCAGCCTGTCATTCAGAGATTCTATTGTTAACAGACTAAAGCTGCAAAAATATGACAGCCCCCTCATAGGGGAACATGGGGATCAGATGGGTAATGTAAAAGCATTAGGCAAAAACTTTTATGTCAAATTATAAATATTATGCTAAGACAATGTTATGATAACTGTAAAAAAAGAAAGGTTTCATTTTTGATGTCACTCTTTAAGGTCAACATACATGGGCCTACCAACAGATACCACACAAGCGCATGGCCTGGACGGCCACTATTGGATTGTTTTTTACACCATGGCTCCTCTTTACTTACTTTTGCCCAACCAACAGAAATGTTTTAAAATCAAATTATGCTCAGTCCACCAGGATCCCAGAATTATATTTAAAGAGCTATTTGGGCTTAGAATTTTTTTGGCATTAGCAACACTCTGCTTGCATTAATAATGTCAGATTTAGAAAGATGATTTTAAAATGGAGAAACTATCTTACTCCGACTTTTTGATATTTGTCTGGTTAACAATATTTTGGTGTAAACAAACATTGTACTCAATTTAAATGCCAATTTTGTCTCAACACCACATTTGCAAATCCCCCCAATATCAATCAGCCTCAATAAATCCCTGCCTTAAGGTGGCCATACACTATAAGATCCGCTCATTTGGCAACATCGCCAAACAAGTGGATCTTTTCCCCGATATACCACTAACGGCAGGGCTATATCGGGGGTAAACAGAACATTCAGCCCTATGGCCCGAATGATCAGATTACAATGAGAGCCATGAGCTCCGACGGGTTGGTCGGGTGAAAAATCAAACCTTCCCAATCAATATCGTGTCCAGATATCGATCGGAAAGACCCTTCGGAAGCCTCCATACACGGCAGATTAGCTGTCAAATTGGTCTAAACGACGTATATCAGCAGCATTATCTGCCCGTGTATGGCCCCCTTTAGTTCATAGTTTAATTTTGGGCAAAAGGCACCTATGAGAAAGAGCCTAACAGCACCTGTCAAGGTGGGATTTAAAACCTGGGTGACCTAGGCCACTCACCTACCACCTCACATGACCCGCTTTGCTCACACCCGACCCGCTTGCACAGCCTCTCACAATAAATATGGACTGTCTGTGGCTTCTTATAGCAGCCCCTCTGGAATTTGCCAGAATCTACAAATTGAGAGCGTGGGACTGGTGCCAATATGTTATTAGACATCCAAGTGAATCCAAATGCTATGTTTTTTTCCATGGACTGGTGCTTTATTTAGCAAAAAATTCACCTTCTGGAAATAAGTAACATGCCATCTTATTTACCTTATGCAGGTATCCCTAATGCTCATAGACTTACCTATGCCCAGCAGAGAAAAATCTGAGGAGTTTATCACACATATATTATTCCCAGCACTGCGAGGATCAGTGATCATACCTGTTTTATAAAAAAAAATGTTTGCAATGCATGTATATTTTCCTGTGTGATTTTTGGTCCAATAAGACCCAAAAAGTCCATACAGCACCTAATAAGACTAAGTATAACTACATACATTACTGGGCCCTAAAGCAAAACCTATATAGAGCTCCTAGACCAGGGGTCAGCAACCTTTACTATCAAAAGAGCCATTTTGTCCCCTCTTCCAAAAAAGAAAAATTGTCTGGAGCCACAAAACATAACACAGCTTATAAACTTTTTTATTTTTTATTGTTACAACAACAGAATACAACAAACAGAAGTGCATTGTGTATGTGTAGGGCTACTTTAAATAAATTAACCACTGAATAGCCCTATTAAATGCTAGTGTTCTCTTCTGTTTAATGTGACTTCTGCTTCTGAAGCTCCATGCTGATCTTCCCTCTCTTGAGTGTGTGACCGTGGTAAGGACCATGATGAATCATCTTGCTGCGGCTCCGTCTTGCCGGTCACTCCTGGGATGTCTATACAGCCCTTGCACCTGCTGGCGGCTTACCGCTGTTAGCTTACCGCAGTCATACACTCAAGAATCCGCCAGCAAGGCTGTATAGATGACGTGAGGGCTGTATAGATGATGGGATAGGCAAAGCCGCAAGACCGAGCCGCAGCAAGCAGGATGAAGAGCCGCATGAGGCTCCGGAGCCGCGGGTTGCCTACCCCTGTCCTAGACCATAAGCAAACTGCACATTAGTCAAGACCTTCACCAGGCACTTTATAGTCTGGGTGCAGCATATTTGTTGTTATTGCTGTTTGTTGTAGAGCTTGTATGTAAAGATATATTTCTTCTTTTATTGCATTAAAGACAAGTGCAACTTTTTAAAATGGTCTTTAAAGAGATGCTGACACCAGAAATTAAACTCTTACATCTTTACATCTATCATAATATTGCCTTTGAAAGCTTATTTGCCATAAAGTATTTGCACAATGCTTTTACATTACCTGTCTGACGCCCAATGTTCCTGTATGAGGGGGCTGCAATATTTGTGCAGCAGGAGTCCGTTACTATTAGAATCTTTAACTGACAGGCTGAGATCGGACAGTCAGGTTGGCAAAACAGTCTGATTTAGGAACAATTACTTACAAAAACAAACCTCTCAACAAAAAACAATCAATATGATAAAGGTAACTTTTAATACATTCTATTTTAAAAAGTCATTTTTTTAGGGTCAGTACCACTTTAAGGGTGGTGGCAAACGTGGCTACCGGGGGATATTATTCGCCCAGCGACAAATCGCCTCTTCTTCGGGCGACTAATCTAACCTAAATGCCTTCCCACTGGTTAGAATGTAAATCGACTGCAGGATGGAACTCGGAACGCTTCGTTTTCCCAAGTCGCCCGAAGTTGCCTCACGAGGAAACTTCGGGCGACTTCGGAAAGCCGAAGCAATCCGAGTGCCATCCTGCCAGCGATTTACATTCTAGCCAGTGGGAAGGCATTTAGGGGAGATTAGTCGCACGAAGAAGAGGCAATTTGTCGCTGGGCGACTAATCTCCCCCAGTAGTCACTGGGCCATCACCCTTATGGTTGTTCACCTTCCAACACTTTTTTTAGTTCAGTTGGTTTCAGGTAGTTCACCAGAAATAAAGATATTTTCAATTACATTCTATTTTCTTTTTTTTCACCTTCTAAAACAGCTCTGGGTGGGGTGGTCACCGACCGGGTAAACTGTTCTTAATTAATACATTTAGTCAATACATTTCCTATCTTTTTCACTGCTGAGCAGAATCCCTAAGTTTCATTACAGGCAGCTGTTATAATTGATACAATAGTTGCTAATACCCCAGAGATGCTGCTGAGAAATTATCAACTACATTTTGCAAAATTGTAACAGTTTAGAGTCTGCACCTGAATTACTGAGCTGTCAGATTGAAACACCAGGGGCAGGAATATTATACTTGAGGGCTGGACTCCACAAGTGTTTTTGGTCGGATCGACGTCCGCCAACAAAATGCACGCGACAAGTCGGATGGAGTTGCATGCGTGAAGATATAATTGGACTGAATGAAAAATCGGAGTTAACAACTGCAGGGTCCGACTGTCGGATGACGACGCTGCTTTCTGTGTCCACATCCAACAGTCGTGTCGCGTCGGTTGTAATGTAGTTCTTACCTCCGACTTTTCATTCAGTCCAATTATATCTCCACATGTGACTCCATCCGACGTGCATTTTGTTGGCGGGCATCGATCCGACCAAAATCACTCGTGGCGTCCAGCCCTTAAACTAATATTTTGGAAAAACGGTAAAAAATAAAAAATGGAAAGTGACTGAAATAAGTCTTAATTTATGGTAAACAATCTGAAAAAGTGTTTGGAAAGTGAAAAACCCCTTTAAAGTACAAAGAAAAGAACAAGAAAAGTTAAAAACACTGAGGTTTCAATTTGTTATGCACATCTAGAGACCTAAATCTATAACTTATGCCCATGGGCCAGTGTGCTGCTATAGAAACAAAAATAGCCTTGAAAATGATGCTGGGGTGGGTAGTATGTACATTATTCTTCCAAGAGGTTATCAACATGTGCTTGGGCAGGGCTCAATATATTTATTCTTGGGTGTTGGAGTGTACTCTGCATATGTACAACCCAAGCACAGAACACCTGAGCAGAAGAAAACTTGCAAAGTATACTGGACTGGTAAAAATGTATCAGAATTGTTTTAAGGAATACAAGCCTGCAGCAAAAGGTTAGCAATTTTGCAGAATTGGGGGTTCCTAACAAATTGCCAACCCTGGTTTACCAAATAGTATTCTCTTTTGTCACAGTTTACTGTTGTAAAGTCCTTCATTTTATTGGTCTGTGTTCCCTACGCTTAAGGATAAATGAACACAAGCATATTTCATGTAGATTAAATGTTAAGTATCTAATAAACATTTTAAAATAAGGTTGTCTGTAGAGATTGATTAATCTGTGCAATTAAGATACCATATTTCATAAATATTGCCTTTCAGCAATGCTTTATTTTTTCTTCTTCATTGATTGTGTCATCAGCTTCTGGGAAATATAGTTACAGGTACATCCGGTTCCTGAGTCACAGGTCTGGCTTGGGAAATTAGATAAACTCACTTAAGTTCTCCTCCACCTTCCAGTCAGCTTGTGTTCTGTGTGGCAATACTCTCTTGCCATAGGGAGTAATATCAGGAAATGTTTGATGACCATATCACATAAGCTTTAAAAGGAAAAGGTGATGCAACAAAAACTTTCAAATATGAAGGAAATTAAAAGAGAAATTAGATAAACTCAGTAAAGTTCTCCTCCACCTACCAGACAGGTGTAATATCAGGAAATGTTTGATGATCATTTATGCTTTAAAAAGAAAAGGTGATGCAACAGAAACATTCAAATATCAAGGAAATTAAAAGAGCCTGGGGAAGGTATCATACCTCCCAACATTTTGAAGTAAAAAGAGGGACAAAAATTGTTTTCCCGCACGTAGCGCAGCAATTTTTGACCACACCCCTTTCTGCAGCCACACCCCCTAATTACCATTTTTGTTTTACAAAATTTGGCAGGTTATGAAAGTTTGAAAATATTTCTCCTTATCTAAACTGTGTTTTTGTGTCTCAAAATTGTTACAAAGTATCTTATTTGCACCTGTTAGCTGTTCTGGGCTCTCTGCTAAAAGCCAATTAAGTGAGAAACTTTGATTCTTTTTCTGGCTGTTCAGTGCATAGAAAAGAGGGACTTTCCAGTACAAATGAGGGACTGCAGTTGAGCTGTCAAAAGAGGGACTGTCCCTCCGAAAAGGGACAGTTGGGAGGTATGAAGTATTTCTGGCAGTGAAACATGACTGGAACTATGGGACATAGTTGACATATTGCACGATTGCTAGTAGTAAACAACAATCAGCAATTGGGTTTAACAAATAGAAACGAAAATCAAATATATGATTGGTTGCTACGGTTAGTTGAATTTTCGTACAATATATCACCCAGAGCTGTCAACTCTCCTTATTTTTCCTAATTTTAGTCCCGTTTTGAATGTTGGGAAGTATGGATTAACCCTTGAGCGCTAGGGCAGTGATCTGTTACAGAAAAATAGATATTCTGCAAGGAAGTAAACAGAGGGTTTTAAATAATATCTCTAAGAACGCTGGTCTCTTTCAGCACTCGTTACAATTTCACCCACATAGCATGACAAGTCCATATTGTATGTATGTAATACCACTTTAAGGCATATTCCGTTTCCGGTTTACCCAGTCTCTACGCGTTGGACAGCTCTATCGAGTCACTATCAAGCGCCGTTTCCACAACAAAGCAAGTCGAACTTTGACAGAAGCCAAAGGGAACTGCGCATGCGCCCGAGGGTTCCCCAGGGGGAGTTTCATACAGCCGTTGGGAAGGATGGCTACCGTAGGAGATCTCAAAGCCGGTGAGTTTGCGCTTTATAACTCTGCTTGGGGCTCTAGTTATCGAGCTGGTAATGCAGAAATGTGTTTTTATATATCAGTAATGGACTGCGTGTATTACTCCTTACTCTAGCTGGGCTGCTGGGAGTTGTAGTTATAAAATAGTTTCTGATTTGATGGTAGTTGTATGTGTGTATATGCCTACATACTGGGTCATTGTGCTGCCCAAGGAACAAAGTGATAATACAGTATATATCATTTTTTTCCTGTTCCTCTACCTGTTTCCCTTAGGCTCTCAATAACTCCCTTTCACATTAGGGATACATAGATACTTAAAGGGCAAGTCAACCCCAAAATAAAAATTTGCCTAAGAAAAGAAAACATTCTAAGCAGCTGTCCAATATACATTTATAATAGACAAAAGCCATGAATATCTTGTAAATTATATCCTTATAAACAGTGAGTTTTGATGTCATCAGTTATAAACGTGAGTTCTGATGTCATTTCTGTCACATTACTCATTGAAATTTGTGTATTATAATAAATAAAGTACCCCAGTTGTAAAATATGTATAAAAACACTCGGCCTTCAGCCTCGTGTTTTTATATGGTCATGAAACTCCTTGGTAACGTATGATATCCTTATATTTTACAAGAGGGGGTACTTTATTCACTATATTAAAAAAAAAATGTGTTTCTAAATGGGATCTGTCACCCACACATGGAAATCTGTATAATAAAAGTCCCTTTAAAATGAATCATGAAACCCAAATTATTTTTTTTAATCAAACAAGCATACTGGATATAAACTCGTTTAAAACACTCAGCTGTCAGTCCTATATTGCCTGCCCCTCCTCTGTGCTGCAGAGATAGACGAGAAGATTCTGGGACATTTAGTTGCCCAGCGACAAATCACCTATTGTTCGGGTGACTAATCTCCCCAAACTGCCTTCCCGTTGGCTAGAATCTGAATCACCAGCGGTATGGCATTCGGAGTACTTTGTTTGCCAAAGTCGCCTCACGAGGAAACTTCAGGCGACTTTGGAAAATGAAGCGCTCAGATTTCGATTCTAGCCGGCGGGGAGGCAGTTTGGGGAGATTAGTTGCCTGAAGAAGACTGGCGACTAATCTCCCCAAATCTTCTCATCTGTTCCTAGATGTCACAGCTTTCCTTACATTCCCCCTTCGTCTTCAACGTTTGATTTGGTAGCCAGTGCACCGGCATCAGGTTCCCCATTATGGTGCATAAACAAGATTATGGCATGATTTGGCAGAATTTTAACTTGCCTTAATAAGTGTCCACAAAATGGCTGCTGCCGGTTTGATTGTGATTTACAAGAGAGAGAGAGAGAGAGAGAGATGAAGAAGCTCACACTCACAGGGCTTATCAAATCAAAAAATGGTGTTTATATATATATATATATATATATATATATATATATATATATATTAGGGATGCACCGAATCCTCTATTTTGTATTCGGCCGAACCCCCGAATCCTTCACGAAAGATTCGGTCGAATACCTAACCGAATCCTAATGTGCATATGCAAATTAGGGGTGTGAAGGGAAAACATTTTTTACTTCCTTGTATTGTGAAAAAAGTCACGTGAATTCCCTCCCTGCCCCTAATTTGCATATGGAAATTAGAATTCGGTTCGGCCAGGCAGAAGGATTCGGCTGAATCCTGCTCAAAAAGGCCGAATCCCAAACCGTGCATCCCTAATAAATATGCGGATATTACAAGTAAACTCGGAGTTCCATGACCTGCCTTCGGCCTCGTGCTTTTACATGGTCATGGAACTCCTCATGACATATTATATCCTTATATTTTACAATAAGGGGTATTTTATTCACTATATATATTATATAGTGAATGAAGTACCACCTCTTGTAAAATATAAGGATATTATAAGTTACCGAGAAGTTCCATGACCATGTAAAAGCACGAGGCTGAAGATAGAGTGTTTTTATACAGGTCATGGAACTCCTCATGTTTTGCAACAGAGAGAACGTTATTTATTTTAATACACAAGTTTCAGTGAGAAACTGTGTGACACAAATGACATCACTAAGCTCCAATTATAACCAATGACCTCACTAAGCATTTATAAAGGAAATAATTTACAGGATATTCATGGCTCTTGTGTATTATTGGGCTATAATATATATTTTTTTATTATTGTCTGTCACTGATTGATCACCCTGGAATTGTTTTTAAGGTTAGCATGCTGCTGTAGACCTGTCACTCAGGTCTAGATGCTGTTTAATAGAAATAATCCATATGCCATTGTTTGTTTGCAGTTGTGAAGGACACTCTGGAGAAGAGAGGAGTTATGGGGCAGCTAAAGGCAAGAGTTCGAGCAGAGGTTTTTGAAGCATTGGATGATCGTAGTGAACCCAAACCAGTTCTGTCCCCTGAAAATCTCCTCATCAATGAATTGATTAGAGAATATCTGGCATTCAACAAGTATAGCTACACCTCATCTGTCCTTACTGCAGGTAATGTTCTTCTAGGGTGTCCAACACTGCTAGCTGGCTGATTGATACACTGACAGAAGTGTGCAGTATTTCAGTGCCTGTGGTATTAGTAGAAAAGATGTAACCCATAGTCTTTACAGCAGACATGTCAGAAGGGCTGATGGCAACCTGCTGTTTCTACCTTCTTGTCGTCAGTTGTGGTGAGCTTTTATTATAACACAGAGAGCTATACCTCTGTATTAACCATTTTCACTTGTTAAACCCAAAACTTTTAAAGGACAGGGAAAGCCCTGTTTATTGAGGGGGTGCCAAAATGTTAGGTACCCCAGTAAATAGAATTGCTAGACTTACCTCTCAGGTTAGTGCTCCTGTACAGTAACATAACTCCGCTGAGCTGAGCTAAATCTTGCTCGTGTGGCTGGGAAGTATTTAAGCAACAAACCTAGCAATTCTATTCACAAGGAGGTTCCTAATATTTTGGCATCCATCTTTTAGTAAGATCACGCTTTGATTTTGGTACACCATGTATTGCAATTAGACACAAGGTATAAGTTAACGAAAAACAAGAAACCATAGAGTCTGTGGCACCGGCATAACCGAACCATAGTGCCATTTGTTTCATAAACTTCCATTGATCTCTGGCTGGACTGCATGATCACATGCACTCAACAGCACTCTTTTTAAAAAATAAGTATTTTATCTACAGCACCAATCAGATTCTGACACTACCTTTTTAGCAGAAGGCTCAGCAGGCACTCACAGATCGCACAAACAAGTATATATAATTTACATTTTTAATTCAATACATAAAACATTAGGTACAGAGTAGCCTTACATGTCCCATGTACATATTTACGTAATCATAGGCTTAGTGTTGGTCAGGAAGTGAAAAGGAATTTAAAGCCCACGCAAGGGTCACCAGCAACTATGCAATCACATAAAAGGGAGGTATAAGTAAGTGGGGGTAGAATATTACAACCTTGCAACTTACTGCCAAAATAGTACCTATCCATTTGTAGGATCACAAGATTTTTCTTTCTAATTTTCTTGATGGCAAAATACCTGAGGCTGTAAGTTAGGATACATCTGAGCATTGTGATAAAGCAGTGCATGGGCCAGTGAGTCACATGAATACAATTTGCCATTCACCTGTTTAGTAACTTGCACTGAAATCCATGTAGTCATCCTTTGCCTTCCCATTCCCCTTTTATCTGGTCTTTTCTTTCATTTTTTTTCTTGCCTTTGTGCCATCCTTGCCCCTTTTATTTGTCCTGTCTTGCACTGTTGGCTCCCCAACCTCTTTTCCCTTTTGTTTTCACAATTCACTTATAGACTCACTGATATTTTTTGTATGTTATTTTACAGAAACTGGCCTTTCCGAGGTTCCACTCGATCGTTCATTTCTCACTAAAGAGCTTAACGTTGTTGAAGATTTGAACTCCCAGTCAGTGTAAGGCAAAGCTTGGAAACAAAAAACATGGGTGATAGATTCTCCTGGCCGGCCATCTTTTTAATGTGATTTATTGTTTTATAAGGGGTAATAATTTCAATATGTATATATATTAATTCAGTTTTTTTAATTACACCTTTAACAATTTATATTATTTAACTGGTATCCTCAAAAGGATCTTGGGGATTGAAGGTATATTGAGGACTGATTAGAAAAGGGTTCTTTCCCTGTAATGCCACATTATTTTGTTTTTTTTATGATAAATTCTCTATCTTTATTTCTATTTTCTTGTAACAGTCATTGTGCCTGCAAATCACATCAACTTAATAGTATCGCTTTAATTTTTGATCATTTCTGATGTGGAATCCAACCTCATTTTGTTTCACCAGACCAATTCTATATGGAATCGTTGCTCACTTTTTAAAAGAACATGAAGATGGGCCATGCCAGAAAGTAGAGAAGGTGTCAACTGAGAACCACACCTTTAGAAACCATCCACGAGGTAGAAATACAAAAGGTAAAGTGAAAATATTAGTGTTTTTGACTTCTATATATTGTTGGTACTGGTAGCCTATTACATGTATAGGATCTGTTATCCAGAATGCTTAGAAACCTGGGTTTTTACAGATAAGGGATCCTTCTGTAATTTGGATCCCCATACATCGTCTACTAGAAAGTCGGCTAAACAATTAAAAAAAAAAATGGTATTGTTTACCACCAATAAGGATTATTTAAATCTAAGTGAGGATCAAGTACAAGGTGCAGTTTTATTACTACAGAGACAAAGGGGAATCATTTTTAAAAATGTGAATTATTTGATTAAAATGGAATCTATGGGAGATAGCCATTCTGTGATTCAGAGCTTTCTGGATAACAGATTCCTGAGGTAACGGATCCCATACCTTCAACACTTAAAAGGTATTTTTTAATTTATATTGCTAGTACCTCTTGGTATTCCTCAGCCTATATACACTATTTTGTTCATGTCTTTTTAGTTCAGGCATAAGATTAGGTTAATTTGTATATTGTTTGTGCTTTATGCCATTATGGCTCATAACAGGGTTAGACTTATCAGTATTATCATGCCACTCGCTGTATTATAACACTCCCTGAGTATACCAAAAGCGAATTTGCATTCTACAGTTAAATGTTGGAAATTACAAACATGATAATTTTACTCTTTTTCTCCAAGCAGCAGTGTTATAAATTTCTTATAGCTATTGAATCAGATTAGGGCTGCTTATCATTTCATAACAAGAGAGATGACCGGCCAACATAAAGGTGGCCATACACGGGCCGATAAAAGCTGCCGACAGACCGTGTCTGTCGATCGGATGGGGTTAAAAATCCCGTTGGATCGCGGCCGCATCAGTTCGTTGATGCGGTCCCGCGATCCGACCGCCCGTTTGTGAGAGCTAGGATCCGATCGTTGGGCCCTAGGCCCACGATCGGATCTGCCCGATATTGCCCACCTTCAAGGTGGGCATATCGGAGGGAGATCCGCTCGTTTGGCGACATCGCCAAACGAGCGGATCTATCCGTGTATGGCCACCTTAAGACAACTTTGCTCATGTAGTATTGGGTTGTCCAGCTCAACATGTTTCAGATCTCACAGAATCCCTCCTCCGGTGCTCCTTATCTTGACTATCTTTCTGCTACAAATCGTTAGCTAGAATCCTATTTCAGGGAGGATGTGGATAGGCTCACAGTGTTGGACTGGGATGCCAGGGGCCCAGCAGAAAACCTTAGACCGTGTCCCACTTTCCAAGCTATTATATATCTTCTCCTCACTAAACTCCTTCATTCTAGTCTTTTTTCTCTACATACTGTACTCTATTCTTCCATTATTAAGCTCCGTAAAGGAGACGTAACCCCCCCCACTAAAAGCCCCCCTAAACTTGCAGGCATTGCCCCTCCCCTCTCCCGCCCTATGATGTGTTTGGTGTAAAAAAAATCTTTAAAAAATGATGACCCTTAAATGCAGAGAAGCTGTTCATACAGTCTTCGGGTCTCAACATCGATTTGCACATGCACAATTGAAGTCGATTCCTGACTTGGCCCTACTGCGCGTGTGTTGGCAGACTTCATGATGGCGAAGAGACCCGAAGACTATATGAAGACCTAGATGATGGCGACTGGGAGCTACACTGCGCTTCTCTGCATTTAAGGTCAGATTTTTTTAAAGGTTTTTTTTTACACTAAAGCACATCGAGGCAAAAGGGGAGGGAGAGGGGGTGCAATGCAAGTTTAGGGTGGGCATTTGGTAAGGGGATTAACCATAAAATAAGCTAAATAGTTAAAAGCAAGAGGCCCCCTGACATCTGGGCCCACCGGGAGTTTTCCTGGTATCCCGGTGGGCCAGTCCGACACTGTAGGCTCATACATCACAGAATATACTCTATACACTATAACAATATGAATCAGTAAAATTTTGAATTAATTTTTTCTCCATAGTTGGCAGTTAGATAAATTATGGTTGCACTCTATTTTTACAAAGCGTGTGCCATCCTCAAGGGTAAAGCCTCATGGGGCATTTATGTGGTGTTTTTGTGGCTCAATGGGTGTGGGACAAAAAGTTCAATATGAATGGAGAGGTGACTTTGACCAGCCAACAAGATATAAGGCACACCATTTAAATTGCACACATGCCATTGCCTTCAATCAACCTGTTCCACAAGCAGAATCTTTCTGCCCACTTAGAGCATATTTATTTAATATTGGAGACAAATATAACTGGTGATCAGCAATTAGATTTGAACAGTCACCTATAAGTTAGAAAACAAAAGTAAAAATCACATTGGTTGCTTTTGGCAACATCACCCTTAGGGGTATATTTATCAAAAAGTGAAGTTAAAGATGCAAGAGTGAAATACCAACTCTCTCCATTCATTTCTATGGGATTCTTAAAGGCGTATTTATCAAAGGGTGAACTTTCACTTTCACCCTATGATAAATACGCCTTTATAAATCCCATTAATGGAGAGTGGCGTTATTTCACTCAGTGGACTGTGGTTATCTCTAAATTCACTCTTTGATAAATATACCACTTGGGAGTCTGCCATATTTTCACTGTGACTGATTAATATGATTTCTAAATTGCCACTGGTGCAGTTTAGCATTTCTTATTAAACAAGTCTGTCTCTTGTTAATAACTTTTCATTATAGCCAGTAGGGGGAGCCCTTATTTTAAATTTGAAGGCTATTAACATATATTTGTCCACTGCTTTCTATAGCCTTAATACGTGCTGATTAGTTCTGATCTAGAGATTTTGACTGTGCTTCAAGGACTGAAATGTCTCAAGTAAGTCGATAAGGCAGGAGGCAAATGTATAATTTTATCACGCTATAGTTGTAGATACTGTTTCAAAAGGGATGTTCACCTTTAAACACTAGTTCAATTGTTTTCAGACAGTTCGCCAAAAATATTTCCAATTACTTTTTATTCTCTATTTGTGATCATTTTTCTAATACTGAATTAATAAAAAGTAACTAACATTGTAGACTCAAAGAGCAATAGTTTGCCAGAGTTAGTGACCCCCATTTGAAAGCTGGAAAGAGTCAGAAGAACAAAGCAAATCATGCAAAAAACTATTAAAAAAAATTAGGCAAAGATGCTAAAAACTGGCTATTCCATAACATACTAAAACGTAGTAATAAAAGGTGAACCTACTCTTTTATATAGATCAACTCCTGGCAATGTTGTTTTCCATTGCAAAGCAGAAGGTAAGTAGATCCATTTAATAAGCAGTGTGCGGGGCTGAATAGATTTTAGCCCATTTCCACACTAGGCAAGTGTCTCATCAATATAACTTGCAGGACTGAGGATCCTTTCAATATAACTTGCAGGAATGAGGATCGTTTCAATATAACTTGCAGGACTGAGGATCGTTTCAATATATCTTGTTTAAAGAAGCTTATTCAATGTACCTTAATTAATCAATCATTGCTGTATTATAAATCACAAAATTGTGTCCAAACTCCTAGGGGCACATTTACGAAGCTCAAGTGAAGGAATGAATGAAAAAAACTTTGAATTTTAAAGGTTTTTTTTTTTTGGCTACTTCGACCATCGAATTGGCTACTTCGACCTTCGACTTTGAACGAATCGAAGTAAAAATCGTTCGACTATGCGACCATTCGATAGTCGAAGTACTGTCTCTTTTAAAAAAAAACTTTGACTACCTACTTCGCCACCTAAACCCACAGAGCACCAATGTTAGCCTATGGGGACCTTCCCCATAAGCTTTCTAAGCAATTTCTGATCGAAAGAAAATCGTTAATTAACCCTCGATGTTCAACCCTTAGTAAATGTGCCCCCTAATGTCTTAATTGTACCCTGAACTTTAGTTTGTAAACTCTCGTGTGCAGGGCCCTTTACTCCTATTTTACTCTATAAACCCTTGTTTGTTATTTACCATTTATTCCATCTGTTATAAACTAAGGTAAAGCACTGGGTAACTTGTCAGAGCTATATAAATAAATGATGATGATGAAAGGTGATCTTATTAAAAAAGAAACTGGTTAAAATGAATTCGAACTATCCATTTTAATAAAATGACTGCAATTATTCCCATCAAAGCTAAATCGCACCATTATTCCATTAAAGGGCATTAGCGAAAGGGATTTATAGCAATGCATTGTAATGTAATGGAAACATTTTGAATAACCCTTACCTCTCTGCATTAACTACCATATTCCTCTTTTCCAGATACTCATTCAGGACCCGTGCAGCTAACACAAACAAGCACTGAAGATCGGCATCAGCGAAGGCACAGATAATTGCTTGTGAAGTATTCCAGAGGGATGACAGTTTGTTTACTCTATAAGATTTTCTGTGTTATAAATATCATGAGCTCTGCTCTCCTAAATGAATCACTGCAAAGGTGGCCATAGACACACAGATCCGATCGTACGAATCGAGGATTCGTACGATTTTCGGATCGTGTGTGGCATGTGCCGACTTCTTTCGTCCGGCGGAGATCGGTCGATCGGTCAGGTTTGATTTTGACCCAACCGATCCCGCCAGAGCTCATGGCACATCGTAATCTGATCGTTCGGCCATACGGCCGAACAATCAGATTACCCCCGATATAGCCATGCCTGTTAATGGCATATCGGGGAAAGATCTGCTCGTTTGGCAACATCGCCAAACGAGCGGATCTTTGCATCTATGGCCACCTTAAGGAGAGGTTTTTTGTTTGTTTTTTTTAAAGTTGCTATATTTATTAAATTGTAACTATATTGTTCAAGTTCATTTTGTAACAATGCAAATAAAAGTACATGTATTTTTCACGCTGCAAATGTTTTATTTCTGATATTTTCATACTGTATGTTGCATGACAATTAATCATCTATTGAAGAAGACCATACTCCTTTGTTCTGGGCCACATCCCAAGCTATTTCATTGTCAGAATGTTATATTTCAAGCAAAAGATGAGAGGAGGGTTATGAAATATTGTAAGGACAACTGAGAGCTCAAGCAGGCTTGAACATATCCCAATTGTTGTGGGTCAAATACTGTGATAATAATATAATAATAATAATAATAAAACCTATTTCTAAGTACAGTATCTACAAGCAGCAGTTACTAAACTCTTTGTTTAGCACACTCCCTAAAAATTCATATATATATATTTCCAATGACTTTCTATTTTCTGTGTGACCGTTTTTTTAATATTGAAGTGTCAAGTGTCTTTTTTCACCTTCTAAAGCAGCTCTGGGAGGAGTGGGTCGCCGACCCTGTAAACTGTTCTAAATGGATACATTTAGTTGATACATTTCTTATCTTTGTCACTGCTGAGCAGAATCTCTGGGTTTCATTACAGGCAGCTGTTAGGATTGATACAATAGTTGCTAATACTCCAGAGATGCTGCTGAGAAATGTATTAACTAATGTAGAGACACGAACATTCGACTTTAAACTTAGATTTTGGAAAAACAGTAAAAAAATAAATCGAAAGCAATTTGAAAAAGTCTTTATTTCTGGGGAACTATCTAAAAACAACTGAAATGGAAAAAGTGTTTGGAAGGTGAACAACCCCTTTAAGAGACTGGAATATGAACAGGAGAGGCCTGAATAGAAAGATGAGTAATAAAAAGTAGCAATAACAATACACTTGTAGCCTTACCGAACATTTGTGTTTGAAAGAGTGAGAGGAAGAAGGCAAACTCGAAAAAACTATATAAAAATAAAATAAAATACTGAAAGCCAATTGAAAAGTTGCTTAGAATTAACCATTATATAACTTCAAGGTGAACCACCCCTTTATGACTTTAGTGTGCCATAGAAATAAATGATCAGAGGATTCCACAAGTGGATTTTTACATAAGGAAACGCAACACCGTCCAACTAGTGGGTCAGTTGTTCAATATACAGTGTTTGCAGGAAAAAAAAAAAAAAAGTGGCTGGCACAGTTGTTATGATACTGTATTGGCTGAAAAAAAAATAGGAAATAAATTGCAAAATGTCTGTAGTTTAGGTCTGATTGTTTCCTTAGAACTGGCATCTGCACACTTGCTCCCACTTGCCTTTAAATATTAATTTTACTGAGTGAGAGCATCAAAGTAACGCAGGTACATTATGTCTAAACACTCATTGTAATGGTACTTTGACTTTATGCCACGACCGTGTGTATCCTGCAGGCTCCGAAGGGTTATAAGCTTTGCACACCCTGTGGCAATGAAAGTGTTACCACTCAGATCCAAGTCAGCAACCTGCCCCCTGAGAGGAAGCCAGCTCTCTAAAAGTAACCATGTATGGGGAAAATACAACAATAATTTATACCTTGTAGTATATGCTTCTATCCCGCAGTATTCTCCCTTCTATCAAGTCTGTCTAGCCACATTCCTCTCTTTCCATTGATTTAGCACCGAAGGATTGTTACACACAAGAAAAGGAGGCTCCCTGGGATTTCTACATTAGTCGCTGCAATATTATTAGCATATATAATATGTATCTATTTATGTACAGGTATGGGATCCATTATCCGGAAACCTGTTATCCCAAAAGCTCTGAATTACAGAAAGGCCATCTCCTATAGACTCCATTTTAATCAACTAATTACAATTTCTAAAATTGATTTCCCTTTTCTCTGTAATAATAAAACAGTATATTTGACTTGATCCCAATTAAGATGTAATTAATCCTCATCTGAGCCAAAACCAGCCTATTGGGTTTAATTAATGTGTCTGATCTGAAGCAGAGAGCACTCATTCTATCTTCACATGGAAGAATTTTGATAGAGATACAGGGTCTATTATATAGAATATTTCGGGCAAGGGCAGGGGCGTAATTACACAGGAAGTTGACCCTGCAGGGGGGGGCAGGTGGTATAGGGGCCCCATGACGTCTTAATTCATATACTGTACAATTTCAAAAAATATTGGTAAAACAGGTCAACCTCTAAACATTTTAGTGCCTGAAAAATAATTTGCTCTGGATCCCAGTAATATCTAGCTATGCCATTGAGCAAGGGTTTTTTCCAGATGAAGCATCATGACTTCGGCTACTGAATAACCTTTAAACATTAAAAACGTTAAAAAAAAACCCACAAGAAATTTTTAGGGATTTTTGTTAGCTTCAAATACAAGGTACGGCATGGGGTTTTCTGGATAATGGATCTTTCCATAATTTGAACCTTCCTACCTTACTTCTACTAGAAAATCATATAAACATTTAGTAAACCCAATAGACTGGTTTTGCTTCCAATAAGGATTCATTATATCTTAGTTGGGATTAAGTATATGGCAATCTTTTATTATTACATATAAAAAGATTATATTTCAAATTATTATTATTATTTCAAAAATGCTGATTATTTGGATAAAATGGAGCCTATGGGAGACGGCCTTTCTGTAATTCAAAATATTTAAAACTGAGAAAATTGCAAAAGTGCAAAATAGGAAACCAATTGTTTTGTGAGAGTTTCATTATAACAGCTGCAATGTTACTTTTAATGTGTACAAAAGAGGAATACTAAACAATAACACACTGGGGATAATTTGTATGGAAAGGTGGCACATGGAATACTAATATATGAGATACAATATTGTTTGGAGCTGGAATAATCAGTACAAGGGATATTACTGTCAGCCACTGGTTTTGGACACTAGGGAAATAAACCATATTCATTTTTTTTTTGCAAATAGCCTGTTTTTCTATATCATATGGGGACATAGGATTCAAATGAAGGTTTACTTAATGAGACCTGAGAGGTCATTTGCAAACATCATAGAATATTGTTTTTCATCAAACTGGCATGTCTCAAAGGACAGATTAAATCTGAACACTTTTTGGATCGGGGTCTCTAAACTGAGCAGAAAGTATTAAATTCAAGCAGTGTATGGGAAAAGTAGACCTAAGCTATGCATGGCAAAATCATTTTGGCATACAGAGCCCTGTTATGTGCCAGATTAGCTAATTATTTCCCCGAAGGGATGAAAGTTATCCACTGGAATTTAAAGGAGCCTTCTAATGTCAGTTGCAAAAATAGCAAAAATAAAATGCCTAATAGCAAAATATAGTAATGATTACAGCTAAAATATGATTGCAATGATGCAATTTAACAGGTGCAAGTGAATAACCGTTCCATTTGGGACTTTCCATGCTCCCACATTTCTTGCTTAGATATGGTTCTATAGACCTTCTATTCTATATTTTCCTGTATGGAAAATCAGTAACCTAGTTGACCAGAGTTTTCAAGTAGATAATCTTGTAGCCACTGAATTTTCTTGTTTTTTGGGTTGTTCCCAGGATTGCGTCATTCCCAGACCTGCCATATGCATAAAGCAATAGTAAATGAAAAGATGTATAGTATTGTGCTAAATGAATCTGGATGCACCTAATCAGTAAAAAACACACAGACCTGTAATGAGACATATTCACTTGGGGCACATGGGTAAGAAGATTACCTTTGGACCCTTCATGGAAAGGAAAATAGCTATTAATGGAGCAACAAAACAGTCCTCCATCTAGTTTAGCCATTCCTCTACCAGCAAATCTTCAGTGCACCCATTTTTGGAGAAGGCAATGTGAATTTAGAGTTAATATCAAGCAAATGTCACTTGGAAACACACCATTTGCTAGTGACTATGATCCAACCTGGCAATGGTGAGCAATACCAATCATTTTGTTGTCCACCTGCAGATCTATACACCCATGTGCAATCGCCTTAAAGGGGTGGTTCACTTTAAATGAACTTTTAGAATGTTATAGAACGACCAATTCTAAGCAACTTTTTAATTGGTTTTCATTATTTATTTTTCATAGTTTTATAGTTATTTGTCTTTTTCTTCTGATTCTTTCCAGCTTTCAAACGGGCGTCGCCGTCCCCTTCTAAAAAAACAAATGCTCTGTAAGGCTACAAATGTATTGTTATTGCTACTTTTTATTACTGATCCTTCTATTTAGACTCTCTCCTATTCATATTCCTGTCTCTTATTAAAATCAATGCATGGTTGCTAGGGTAATTTGGGCCCTAGTTACCAGATTGCTTAAAATGCAAATTGAAGAGCTGTTGAATAAAAAGCTAAATAACTCAAAAACCTTCAATAATAAAAAATGAAAACCAATTGCAAATTATCTCAGAATATCCCTCTCTGCATCATACTAAAAGTTATCTGAAAGGTGAACAACCCCTTTAACTGTACATTATTTTGAAATGCAGACAAATACCTTTAACTTTTTTATATAAAGACTGTGTAATATGAGTTTAAGAAACAGAAAAGAAAAAAGACTTATGTGTTAAGTCTTGTCCTAAAGGCCATGGGGCAAATTCACTAGCGTTAATTCGCCAAGCAAAGTGAAGTTACACTAGCGATGCCTAATTTGCATACGGCGCCAAGTTAAAGTACAATGGACGTATATGTAGCAGCAAATACATTACACTACACAAGCCTGGGAAAGCTTCATAAAATAAAATATTTTGCCCTATACATGTGCCCACTGTATAGTTTAGGTGCCATATGTTAGGAAATGTAGGGGGGAAGGAGGGTACCTCCAAAATGTTTTGATCTTTTTCAGCCTATCACCCTTAAAAAAGTAAAAGACGCCAGCATTTTTTGGGACTTAGAAAAAATGTCAACTTTTTTTGAAGCAATCCCTATCTACTCTATTGCACTTCGCCTGGTCTGATGTGGTGAAGGCAAGTGTGGCGCAAGAGGTAACGTTCAGTAAAATGCGCAAGTTAGTGAATTAGCGTAGTTACGTCCATTCACCATAGCGCAGCTTCGCTAGTGAATTGATGCCAGAGCCCGTTAGTAAATCGGCAAAGTAACACAATGACATCACGCTGGCGACTTTGCGCTAGCGTTAGCCGCTTCGCACTTTAGTGAATTTTCCCCCATGTGTCCTACTAGAGGAGGGAGTACAAAGCACTGCGTATCTTGTCGGCGCTATATAAATGAATAAATGATGATGTTGATATTCAGTGGTTCCCAGCCTATCCTTTGCCAGGAATATCACAACTGGCAGGTACTGGTCCATAGTTTTCTAGATTGTTTCAATGTCCATGTTCCTGATTTTTGTTTTCCTAGACTGCTTTTTGTGCCTGTATTTACCATCTTCAGACTTTGCCCATCATGTTTCTATTTCATTGCCCATCTCCTCTATTTACCTGACGAAGCGCCTATGTTTGAAAAATGTGTCTGTTTGCCACTTCCAGCTGTAAGATGATGATGTAGCTACTGTTTCACTACTGTCACCTAACCCCTCTTAGTATGATATAACAGTGCACAAACAGCTAAGTTCATTCCAATGCCAAAAGTGGCTGTAATCCTTGACATTTGGTCCCCATGTCTGACAAATTCATGCTTTCTAGTAATATACATTAAAAAGAATCTGCACCAACAAGAAAAGCAAAGCAACTACTTGGGGTTCGTGTAGTGTATTTTTTTTTAATTTCTAAACCCATTAAAAATCTCTTTATATTTCTCATCCCCTTAACAGCTGAAACTAGTGACACCCAAGAACCTTACCCTCCTTTATAATATTATGGGAGTTACCTAATCTTGTTTTGCAAATGGGCTGCCTGTTTGTCAGAGTGGTTCCTATCCCTCCTTAAAGGAACAGTTCAGTGTGAAAATAAAAACTGGGTAAATAGATAGGCTGTGCAAAATAAAAAATGTTTCTAATATAGTTAGTTAGCCAAAAATGTAATGTATAAAGGCTGGAGTAACTTTATATCTAACATAACAGAACATTACTTCCTGCTTTTCAGCTCTCTAACTCTGAGTTAGTCAGTGACTTGAAGGGGGCCCACATGGGACATAACTGTTCAGTGAGTTTGCAATTGATCCTCAGCATTTAGCTCAGATTCAGAAGCAACAGTTATGTGTCCCCCTCAAGTCTCTGATTGGTTACTGCCTGGTAACCAATCAGTGGAAACCAAGAGCGCTGCAAAGCAGGAAGTAGTGTTCTGGCTTTTATCTTACACATCCAGTTACTCCAGCCTTTATACATTACATTTTTGGCTAACTAACTATATTAGAAACATTTTTTATTTTGCATAGCCTATCTATTTACCAAGTTTTTATTTTTACACTGAACAATTCCTTTAAATGGGTTGTTCACATTTAAATTAACATTTAGTACAATATAGGGGTGATATTCTGAGAGAATTTTCAATTGGCTTTCAGTTTTTATTATTTGTGATTTTGAGTCATTTACCATTTTATTCAGCAGCTCTCCAGTTTGCAATTTCAGCAATCCAGTTGTTAGGGTTCAAATTACCCTAGCAACCATGCATTGATATGAATAAGAGACTTGAATATAAATAGGAGAGGCCTGAAAAGAAAGATGAGTAATAAAAGGTAGCAATAACTATAAATTTGTAGCCTTACAGAGCATTTTTTTAGATGGGCCAATGACAACCACAGGAATGCTGGAAAGAATCAGAAGAAGAATGTAAATAATTCAAAAACTATAAAAAAAAAGAAAAAATGAAGGTCAATTGAAAAATTGCTTAGAATGAGCCATTCTATAACATACTAAAAGTTAACTTAAAGGTGAACCACCCCTTTAATCTTAAGGGGAGTCACTAAACCAAAGGGTAAATACTTCATAAGTATATATTACTTACTTCCATCTGTACACCATTAATCAGAAAGTTATGGGATTTCCCACTCTCTGTAAACAGTGGAAACAAAATTATTTTGCAGCATATACGTTGCAAGATTTGATTCTACACAACAAGTTGCATTTGCACCTTTGTCTCAGTAATATTGCCACACAACATGTTGGTGCTTTTTAAATGTAGGCCAGCAAAAAAACGCCAATGGAACTGTCATTAGAATAGGGTGAAAACAGTAGTATCCAGAATGCCTCTATCAGATTTATAGAAGATAAATAGTGGTGACCACTGCTCAGAAACATATGCATGGGAATTGGTGGAAGGTGGGCAGAGGCATTTGCACCTCCACTGTTTTCACTGTCTCCTGCTACAATTTTGCTTTAGTGCCCAGCATTTTATTATACTGCCCATGATTCCTGAGAGTTGTAGTTCAGCTGTGTCTGGAATAAGACAGGTTACATATTCATTTGAACTAGGGATTCGACCAAATCCGAATCCAGGATTAGGTTCGGGATTCAGCCAGGATTCTGCTTTTTCAGCAGGATTTGGATTTGGCCGAATCCTTATGCCCGGCCGAACCGAATCCTAATCCTAATTTGCATATGCAAATTAGGGTCGGGTAGGTAAATTGTGTGACTTTTTGTCACAAAACAAGGAAGTAAAAAATGTTTTTGCCTTCCCACCCCCAATTTGCATATGCAAATTAGGATTCGGATTCGGTTTGGTTCACGAACCCCCGAATCGTTCGTGAAAGATTCAGCCGAATCCAAAATAGTGGATTCGGTGCATCCCTAATTTGAACCCTAGAGAAAATGCAATGGATGCTGAATTATGTGCTGAATATTAGTGTTTTAAGTATCACGTGAGCAATTTATTGATGCCTTTTACCAATGAGAGCTTGTCATGCACTGAAATAGGCCCTGCAGCTTTCTTAAAGGATTCACGATTAAGCCCTATTTATTAGCCTATTTTAGTCAACCATGGCCATCCGCAGGAGTATTCTGCCACAACTCTCTGAGTTTGAACTTGACACCATATTTAGTATGTTACAATGTGGCTGGCCTCTGTACTTCATATCCGGTATGCTGATGGGATTCCTGGAGGATCCTTAATTCCTTTTTGGGATGTCTGAGAGTCCCGTTGTCAGAGGTTGTTGTACAGAAAAACTCAGGGAAGCTGCACAACGAAGTTTCTCTCTAAATTCAGTTGGCATTGACAAGGACCAGAGACCCTGTGTAGTTTTTTTTTTCTTCATTTCTTAAATATAAGTGCATTTCTGCTAAAGAGACTTGCTTAACACAGCTCAGTCTACTGAGTCTTGCACTATATTTCATTAAGCCAAAACTTGCAGATAAAACAGAATTTTAAATCGTATTTTTACTACTGAGGTTGGATTAGGCATTTGTTTCTGGTCAAAAACTATGAAACAAGAATCAGCTTCAAAACTATTACAACTTAATGGGGTTGTTCACCTTTGAGTTAACTATTAGTATGATGTAGAGATTAATAATTTGAGTCAATTGGTTTTCATTTTTTATTATTTATATGTTTTGAGCTATTTAACATTCTATTCAGGAGCTCTCCAGTTTGTAGTTTTTAGCGATCTGGTTGCTAGGGTCCAAATTACCCTAGCAACCATGCATTGATTGGAACATGAATAGGAGAGTTCCTGAATAGAAAGTATTAAAAAGTCAACAATAAACAATAAATTTGTGCTTTTTCAGAGCATTTGTTTTTTTAGATGGGGCCAGTGACCCCTGTATGAAAGCTGAAAAGAATCAGAAGTAAAAAGCAACTAATTAACATACATGTGGCCTATAGTGAAGAGGGTTATGTAATAAAAGCACTAAGTTTGCCCATGGGCAATAACCCATAGCAGCCAATCTACTTAGTTCAATGAATATGTAACCTGTCTTATTCCAGACACAGCTGAACTATAACTCTCAGGAATCATGGGCAGTAGCATTTACTGTTCACCTGTTTAAAAGCAAACATATCATTGGTTGCTATGGGTTACTGCTCCTGGGCAAACTTAGTGCCTTTTATTACATATGGGGGTATGACATTTAATTCATCCAATGAGATAGTGATTTTATTTTATGTGGGAATAAAAGAGAAGCATTGTGAATATTCTACACAAACCATTAGCCTGCCTGATTACCATGAATACAGTAATGTTTGGGATGCAGTAGACTGTGTATGAATTTTACTGACCGTAACAAATCTCTTTTGCTTGAACCCTGAGCCAAAAATGATAGGGGGGGTGTCTAGAACTAAGAAAAGCTCAGAACGTGCAGAAACACTACAGAATCATCAGCATATGTCTTTAATAAACCCTTACAAAATACTTGGCAGCTTGTGACTGATTATAATGGAGGCCCTCAGGATTCATAACTATAGTCTAATTTATTGGGCAGCTTTCACTGTAACATAACAGCAGACAGTGTCGGACTGGCCCGGCGGGACACCGGGAAAATACCCGGTGGGCCCCCGCCGGGCCAGACCCCCTCTCCCAAACAGTTTTTCATGCGCGCCTAGTGCTTAGTGATCTTTGCACATGCGCGATGCACCGCCTTGGCAAGTATGCCGAGTGGCTCTTCGCCTAACAGTAGGTAGCGGGGGGCCCTGCACAGCAGTCCCGGTGGGCCCCGGGCCCCCCAGTCCGACCCTGACAGCAGAATTGCACTTGGTCTAATCTGTACTTTGCTTAGGCCCAGATTTGTGGAGAGGCCACCAAGGCCCGGGTCTAGGGTGGCAGGATTTTAGGGGGCGACATACTGCCCATTGGTTCAGAAACACTGGGGATGTGGTTGATATACAATAGTTTTTTAAATTTCCTGTGCGTCAATCCCCATTGCTCCGGTTCAGATGATGAACATTTGAGTGAATTAAAGGGAGGGGATGGGGGCGACCAATGGCAGCGGGCCTAGGGGTGCCTGCTATGTAAATCCGGCCCTGACTTTGCTGTGGTCATTCTTGGTCCCTTTGCCCAAATTGCCCTTTCTAAAATGCCAAATCAGCGGTCCTATCCCTTAATTAACCTTCAACAAAAGGTTAATTAAGGGATGAAAAAAAAACCTCTTAAAGGCATAGTGCAACATAATTGTATTATTGATACAAACTATCTTCCTTGCATGCTTCTTGCGGATGAAAGGCAAAGCTAAGAAACATACATGGTGACGATTTTAAAGAGTTGGTTCACCTTTAAGAAACTTTTATTGTACTATGGAATGGCCAATTCTAAGCAACTTTACAATTTGTCTTCATTATTTATAGTTTTTGAATCATTTGCTTTCTTATTTTGACTCTTTCCAGCTTTCAAATGGGGGTCACTGACCCCATCTAAAAAACAAATGTTCTGTAAGGATCCAAATGTATTGTTATTGCTACTTTTTATTACTCATCTTTCTATTCATGCCCTAATCATATAGTAGTCTCTTGTTCAGGGTTGGACTGGGCCGGTGGGACACCGGGAACAAATCCTGCTCCTAGAGAGTTGCTGAATAAAAATCGAAACTCACTCAAAATCCACACTTAATAAAAAATGAAAACCATCATACTATAATACTAATAGTTAACTCAGAGGTCAACAACACCTTTAATATAGTTGTCCCTTTGAAGTTGATTCTTGGTTCATTGTCTCAGAATATCACTCTCCACAGCATTTTAAAAGTTAATCTAAAGATGAAAAAAACCCTATGTTGCTCTTGGTATTGCAGTTGGTGTTTTTGCATGTGGCCTATAGTGAATAGGGTTATATAATAAAAGGCACTAAGTTTACCCAGGGGCAATAACCCATAGCAGCCAACATGTAACTCAAATAAACAATATTTTACACTGTTTGCAAACAACCCATCTGTCACAAAGACTCTAAAATAAACATATCTCTTTGCTCCCTCCTGAAAATTGTGTTTAGGCTCCAGAGATGGAGGACGACTTCTATTTTATGTCCTATAATAACAGCATTTTATGTATAGATTTAGAAGTAGCTGTTTAGTTTGGGGTATAATCTCTATTAGCCAGCCCTAATGTGGTTCCAAACCTTATCATTTGTGGACCCAAACTTCTAACTTACTTATAATTAAATCAATAATGGCATTTACTATAACAGGACATTCTGTAAATTATATTTAAAATCCCATTCAGTTTCCCATTGGTGGCCAACTGAGATATCCTTTTTTTGCATTTGGCCACCATATTTATTAATGGTAAGTGTCAGCTAAACTCAGTTAAACTAGTAGCACCTGTCTTTGTTTTTTTATCCCATTGCTACAGCTCTGCCCATTGCTACAAGCCACAGTTTCAGTTTGTATTATGACCATTATGGGGGTGCTGCCTAATGACACTTTACTCGATTGTTGATGGGCTTCAAATTTGAGCATACATTAAAGGACACTTATAGGATATGTAATAAAAACAAATTTTGTAGGCAATAATGAATAGTGCTGTTTTTCTTGGATCTAAAAATTAATTTTGTCTTCAAAAACATTGCCCCTTTATTGGAGCTCCCTATAGATCTGCTATGGTCCCTGTCTGTGTTTCAAATGAGGGGTGGGCGTATCCTAACGTCCCTGCCAGAAGCACAGTAGGAGGGGAATAGCCAATTACAGCCCTGCAGTTACATGAACAAAGACAGGCTTCAGTTACCTATCAGGTCCTGCTAGCTGCTGATTGGTTTTTATTATACAGTGCAGTGTGCTGAGTGCCGCCAGCTCCCCTGAACAGCCAGATAATTCAGTGCACAGGAAGTGGAACAGATGGGCTGGACTCGTTGGATTTGGGGGGACTCTTTCATTAAATCATTTTTTTTAACATATTTTTTAAGCACATTCCTTATATAGTTAGAGGAGTATAATGTGTCTGCCTTAAAGAAATTGTTCAGTATAAAAATAAAAACTGGGTAAATAGATAATAAAATGTTTCTAATATAGTTAGTTAGGCAAAAATGTAATGAATAAAGGCTGGAGTGACTGGATGTGTAACATAATAGTCAGAACACTACTTCCTGCTTTGCAGCTCTCTTGGTTTCCACTGATTGGTTACCCTGGTGACCAAGCAGTAACCAATCAGTGACTTGAGGGGGGAGCCATATGGATCATAATTGTGGCTTTTGAACCTGAAATGAATGCTAAGGATCAATTACAAACTCACTGAACAGTTATGTCCCATGTGGCCCCCCTTCAAGTCGCTGACTAACTCAGAGTTAGAGAGCTGAAAAGCAGAAAGTTGAATTCTGGCTATTATGTTAAACATCCAGTCACTCCAGCCTTTATATATTACATTTTTGCCTATATTAGAAACATTTTTTATTTATCCAGTTTTTATGTTTACACTGAACTGTTCCTTTAACATATAATCAAGATTCAAAGCTGTAGAACTTGTATTCTTTGTTTGATAAAAACTGTCTCCAACAACTAGGGATGCACCAAATCCAGGATTCGGTTCGGATTTGGCCGAATCCTTCTGCCTGGCCGAACCGAATCCAAATCCTAATTTGCATATGTAAATTAGGGGTGGGTAGGGAAACCACATGACTTTTCATCACAAAAGAAGATTTTTTTCCCACTTTTTCCTTTTCTGACCCTAATTTGCATATGCAAATTTGGATTCGGTATTCAGCTGAATCTTTCACCCAGGATTCGGGGATTCGGCCGAATCCCAAATAGTGGATTCGGTGCATCCCTACCAACAATATATAATTACTATGAAATACATATATATATATATATATATATATATATATATATATATATATATATATATATATATATAATTAAAGGAACAGTAACATCAAAACAGTAACTTTTTTAAAGTAATACAAATATAATGCAGTGTTGCCCTGCACTGGTGAAACTGCTGTGTTTGCTTTAGAAACACTGCTATTGTTTATATAAATAAGCTGCTGTGAAGCAATGGGGGAAGCTATTCCAGCCAGTTATTTCATTACTTTAAAACACTTTAATGTTTTGGTGTTACTGTTCCTTTAAGTTTATGTAAGGTTATCTGCTTTAGAGATCTATCTAGTGGCCACAGAGGGATAGTTCTATGGAGGCTTTAGATCCCCTTTAACTCAATTCTTCATAATATTACATTGTCTCATCTCTATGTTTACAATATCCCTATCTGTAGTGAGTCTGATTTATCAAGTGCCTTTTTTTTAAAAGCACCAGCTTTCAACATCTTTCATGTGAAACTTTGCTGCAACTTACAGTACACATCCATAAAAAACATCCATCGGCTCTTTTAGCCATACAGTTCTAAATCCAGTAAAAAAAAAAGAAAAAAAAGAAGCCAGTTGCTTTGCAGTTAGATTTGGAACTCCTGGCATTTCATGTATGCAGAGACACAAGCAGGAAATTGGGAACAAGGTGCATTTGTGTTTTGCAAAGTAATACAAATATAATGCAGTGTTGCCCTGCACTAGTAAAACTGTTGTGTTTGCTTTAGCAAGACTACTATGGTTTATATAAACAAGGTGCTGTGTAGCATACCTCCCAACTGTCCCTTTTCGGAGGGACAGTCCCTCTTTTGACAGCTCAACCCGCAGTCCCTCATTTGTACTGGAAAGTCCCTCTTTTCTATGCACTGAACAGCCAGAAAAAGAAACAAAGTTTCTCACTTAATTGGCTTTTAGCAGAGAGCCCAGAACACCTAACAGGTGCAAATAAGATACTTTGTAACAATTTTGAGACACAAAAAAACTGTTTAGATAAAGGAGAAATATTTTCAAACTTTCATAACCTGCCAAATTTTGTAAAACAAACATGGTAATTAGGGGGTGTGGCCACAGAAAGGGGTGTGGTCAAAAAATTGCTGCGCTATGTGCGGAAAAAAAAAATTGTCCCTCTTTTTACTTCCAAAATGTTGGGAGGTATGTGTGTAGCCATGGGGCAGCCACTCTAGGCTCAGGTTATATAGCAGATACCAGATGCACTCTGTACAATACCATTGTATGTATTCTATTATTGAGCTTACCTGTTATCTGCTTAATATCCTGTGCCTTTTCTCTTTTTTCAGTTTAAATGGCTGCCCCCGTGGCTACACACCAGCCTTTATTTATATAAACTGTAGTAGTTTCTAAAGCAACCACATAACTTTTACCAATGCAGGGCAAAAGTATATCATGTTTTAATTACTTTAAAACACTTTTTTGGTGTTACTGTTCCTTGAAGTGCACTAATCACAAGGGTTAACACATTGTTTACTGAACCTCTGCCCATACATAGTGCAAGCTTACTAAGAAAGGGGAAAAGAAAAGCTTAGTCAATGAAACGGACCACCCCAACAATACATCTAGAGAGCTGTGTTACTTTTTAGCAGTACAGGTATGGGGCCTGTTATGCAGAATGCTCTGAACCTGCGGTTTTCCAGATAACAGATCTGTCCATAATTTGGCTCTTCATTTTTTAATTCTACTAGAAAATCATGTAAACATTAAATAAACCTAATAGGCTGGTTTTGCTTCCAATAAGGATTAATTATATCTTAGTTTCGATCAAGTACAAGCTACTGTTTTTTATTACAGAGAAAGAGGAAATCCTTTTTATTCATTCATTTGTGGGAAGTCTATGGGAGATGGCCTTTTCATAATTCTGAGCTTTATGGATAATAGGTTGCCTGATAATGGATCCCATACTTGTACTCAAAATAAGGCACTGTGTTGTTGACTGTGTCAGGCAGGGAAGGAATAAATGAGAGCACTCCCCATTGAAAAGCATAGTTCTTAGAGTGTCAGCGTGGTTTCTTTTATAGCCTGCGTCTCTCTCTTATAAACAAGCTGCAGTATCTCCTTCCTACCTCCAACTCAGCTCTGAGAACAGCCTGCCCCTAACATAGATATACACGGTGCCCGTCTCCTTATTTGGCCAGATGGAGTCATTTTTTTTTCCATCTCAGAAACAGGCATGGGAAGCCCCAAGCTATACAAGAACAATTTGGAAAGCTGGGAAACATCCATTTCCCACTAGGGAGAAGGATATCACCAAGCATCATTCCAGATGTTAACAAACTGCACTTCTCATCCCATTCATCACAGAGAATATAGATCAAGCAAAGGCACGCTTGCTTCCTTCTCTATATGATAGGATCAATGGAATCATGCTAAATATCCATTTGCTTTCTCTAAGAAATACCCCCGACAAATACTCAGCTGTGAGCTGTATCCTGCTTTATCATGATTTATTGTTTTTGTACCCAATAACTTGTGCAAATAAACAATTGGCTTTTATGTTATTTATTCTCTATTTTCTAAAATACATATGTATGCTGTTTGTATGGCTCCTCACAACTTTATGTATATTTGTATTAAATAGTTTTATTTGCACACTGGTAACTGATTTCTGCAGGTAATGTTCTGCTATGTGTGCAGTGCAGTGCAATTATTTTTCCAAATAAGTTGCAAACTGTCTTTTTACCTTCCATCTAGTCATAGCCAGAAAATAAAGAATATTTAAGGAGCTTCATCCAAAAAAAATATCACCCTTCTGGCATGCATTTATTTTAGGGGGCAGGGGTTTACAATAGAGGCAGTAGAGCTAGTGGCTTTGGAGGTAGGACAGGCAGTAGGCAGGGCAGTTTAGACTAAAGCACAAAGGTCCATGGAAAAGTTTCCCTTATACACTTTTAATTCTCCATATTTTCCGCAATAACAAGGGGAGATCCATTGAGACTGTAGCAAGGGGAGTTTTGCCCACAGTATAGGAAGGGATCTTTGCTGGCAGGAAAGTTATGGAACTGTTCTGATTCTGATGACTTGCTCATTGGTGTAGGTCAACAAAGTACCTTTAAAGTTAAAGGAAGGGCATATGTTATTATTATACTTATTATTATTATTATTATTATTAATAATAATAATAATAATAATAATAATAATAATAATTCAATAAAATATGAAGATATGTATCCTGGTACTCATACACTTGCCATCATAATAAACCCCCCATGGAACTAGCCTATGGTAAGGACAGATAAGGACTGAACAGCTAAAATCCCACTGGCCAGTTACCCTCCATCATAGTCTGGCTGAAGGCTATCCTGTGTTCTTATCATTTTTTTCAATCCAGAACATTTTCTATTTTGGCCAGCAGGCCCACTACATGGAAGAAATCAGACATTTGGGCCAATGAATGCAAATTATTGCACTCTAATTGACTGAAGGGCAACTGTTGTTATTTAAGGCTAAGTGGAATGTCTTTCTATAGTTAATATCCAGACACTCCTGGGTTTGATTGTTAGGCAAGGTCATAAACAATAATGCACATACCTCAGAATGTACAGTATATTATTCTTCTAATTGGCTTTGGGTCATACAGTAGCATACTGATGTACTAGTTAATGTGTGGGAATTTCAGATGTGAGAAATTGCCTGGCCCCTCCCACAGCCCCATCTGCTAATACCCCATCCACATGCCAAGAAGGGGCATAGTCAGATGAAATTTTCTGTACAAACAGACTGCACCCCCCCCCAGGTGCAATACCTGTCAAGATGGCCAAGCATGAAGGGCAAAATCAACTAGATTGACTCTGTGCAAATATAATCATCTTTACCTATATTAGCACACTGGATTAGTGTTGAGAAATGCTCAAAAGTGATTTATCGGCTCGCAGTGGCAAATAGACAATGTTTTGGGTCATGCAGGGCCCTTTACTAAGTTACTGTTAACCAATAAACCACTTTTGGGCACTTCTTAACACAAATCCAGTGTGCTACTCATTTATTGCAAAGAGTTTATGTATGTTACTCTTGGCAGTTGGGATGGAATAGTAAGCACCTTGCACATGGTTTTCTGTCCAAGTCAAGCACTCTGTTCTTGATGCAGGTTTACCTGTATGGGAAAGGGCCTCACTGTGAAAAATAAAGGTAATAATGGGAAATTAATGTCATCAGTGAAATGGAATTAATCAAAATCTCTGGGACATTAATTTTTGCAGACTGGATGTCTGATTCAGAATTACTCAACTTATTGCAAAGTCTATGTTGCTGAAGCTCCACCCTTTCCATTTTTTTCCATTCCCCATTCCTCCCACTAAAGAGAAAGCTCACTCTATATAGAGGGGCTGCAGACTCCAGGAAAAGTTGGACTGTCCCAGCTGTGAGCTGTACAGGTTCCAGACGTTGCCTTCAATTCATTCTCTGCTTTCCTAATTGGACATCTGTAAGTAGCAACTGCACCATTCAGTGGGATTTAGCTACAGTATGCAGGATCTGGGGACCCCATGCAAACAATAGATTTACTGAAATGCAATGTTACTTACAATGAGTGATAAAGCTAGTGCATTGAGCAATATAATTAAATTATATATATATGTGCGTGTGTATATATGTATATGTGTCTGTGTGTTGTGTGTGTGTGTATATATATATATATATATACACACACATATATATATATACCGACAGTATATATATATATATATATATATATATATATATATACTGTCGGTTCAGTGAACGCACTCCTTCCGGTTTAGTTTCAAACGATGGTGGTGCGTTGGTCAAAGTGTAATACAATTCAGTAAGCAGGACCCGCACTCGTTCATATTCAGTGAAATAAAAGTGTCTTTATTCTGAAATGAACCTGTGAATAAAGACACTTTTATTTCACTGAATATGAACGAGTGCGGGTCCTGCTTACTGAATTATATATATATATATATATATATATATACATATATATATATATATATATATATATATATATATATATATATATATATATATATATATATATATATATATATATATATAGGTGAAGCCTCACCCATGTGTAAGTAATTGTGTTATTTTTGAAAAGTTTTGAAAGTTTGCTGTGTGAGTTTAGATATGTAAGGGATGGATACCCTGTGTCCAGCTGATGGCTGTATGGGGATGCTGGAAATTGAAGTTTAGCCACAATATCCTTGCTGCATGAAGATGGATGGCACCAGGAAAGGTTCAGAAAAGGGGGAAGTTCCTTTTTATATGGGTACAAACTGAAAGGTAGATGGGGATCTGACAGCTTTGTTACTTAACTGACAGAATGCAGGCGGGACCTTTAAATGTGAATTTTGATAGCTATAATAGTTTGGGCTGTGTCACAGAAATACATCAGACAGCATCTTATGGTCAAAATAATGGTGATCTAGAGATGTTATTGGGACTCATATTCTGCATAAACTGGCAGATCCCCCAGTAATATTCCCTGACACTTACACTGAAGGGAGTCTGACCCACCTGTTTTTCAGACAGTGTTTGATACCAATGTAGGCAGCTGTTCACATAAGGAGGTGTATGGGGTTATTTAGTAGGCAGTATATTTGCATGAACATTTTTGTTTTAAAATATGCAGAGAATATTTATGTATTTAAGATATCTTGTATATGTACTATGAATGAAATATGTGTATGTGGATAAATAAATACAGGCGGCTGGAAAAAAAAAAGCTTTAAATAAACTTTGCTCCAAGGTTTATATAATGTCATTAATTGACCTATGTATATATATATATATATATATATATATATATATATATATATATATATATATATATATATATATTTTCATATATGCATGTAATAACTTGCATAATGTTACTCGCTCTATATATAAGTATATATAGGATATATTAAATGTGCCAATATATTATATAGAATGAAGTCGTTTTGAAAAAAATTGGTATATGAATGCTGTTTCAAATGGAAGCCCTTGTGTATTTAGAGCTCAGAGCTGTCAGATGAGACTCATGAGTTGTGCACAGCATTGGCACTTGGTGTTTTATTGGAGGTTGGATGCACACATATTATTCCGTAAATGGTATTTGTTATGAATTAGTTACCGTGTATTGTAGATAACATGACCTTATATGGCTGCATGCATAGACTTTAGCAGACGGCCGGTGCATGAAGCTGCCTTCCATCACTAACTGATAATATATGATTTGCAGCAATCTGGATTGTAACATTTCTCAAGCTCCCTTAACTGCCTTGGGCTTCCCAACATCTGCACACATTAGAGGCTGAGACTAATCCATATATGCAATATGCTTATATTACAAGGCAAAT
Organism: Xenopus petersii; assembly: GCA_038501925.1. Classification (NCBI taxonomy): domain Eukaryota; kingdom Metazoa; phylum Chordata; class Amphibia; order Anura; family Pipidae; genus Xenopus; species Xenopus petersii. The sequence goes on from CM076688.1 coordinate 36,672,025, forward strand.
ATTGCTATTTGCTCTCCATTGATTTGTAACTCATGTCTATCCAGCTGTTGCTAAACTACAATTCCCAGTATCCTCCAACAGACAGCTGGGCAACTCATAAGGATGCAGATTCCTGTATAAAATCCAGATAATCTTTTCTTGGCATTGTCAGTGATACATGTAAAATTTCCTTTACCATAAGCAACTCATTAAAAGGAAATAATGCCTTATTTGTCAGTAATGTTTTTCCTACGTGTATTGCCATTTAAAGTAATTAACTAGAGACTTAGACTGTGAGCTTTAGGGGCCAGGGGCCTTCTTTGTACCTTATCAATTAAGACTTGGAACTGTCACAAATATATTTATAGATATCAATTTGTTGTAAATATATATATATATTCATATATATATATATATATATATATATATATATATATATATATATATATATATATATATATATATATATATATATATATATAATTAGAAAGGTAGAGCTGATTGCAAAGACAGAGCATTCCTTTTCTGTATTTATTCATGTGGTTTTATCAGCTGAGGAAGTAACATTCTCCCATGTTAAAACACAACCACTTAGAGGTCAACATGTTCAACAAGAGTTCAACCATGGGGCTTGCATTGAAAATACTTTCTGCCTAATGTTTTCATTAAAAATAGCTGTGATCTATCGGTGAAATTAAAAGCACTTTCATGTTTTCACTTGGTTGGGTCTTCAAAGCAATTGTGTGTGGTTATCAGGTAGAAAGAGAAGGTTGTTAATAGAATTATCAGCCACATTTAAACCCATCATGAACTACTTATCTGTAAGCTTGAGTCACACACTACAGGTGGATAAAAGAAAGGGTTCATTCATACAAAGTATATTATCCAGGTTACAGGAGTTAGAGTTTACCAAGGATAAAAACAAAACAGATCTATAAGTTTAATATTAAAAAAAAGTAAATGGATAGAGCAGAACCTCAATTTTACATATCCCCCAACAATAATGCATTTTTCTAGCATTTTACGAGATTTTACAACATTTTTTCTGGTCCCCTGAAAAATGTAAAATGGGCGTCCTACTGAATATTTAATATAAATGTATAGGCAGAATGCATTTTCAATTTTTTGATCATTCTGTACACGACACAGCATGAGTTCAGAATATAATATGGGTCCCAATAACAGTGTTACTATTCTCTTTGCACAAAGGTCGACAATAATTAAAACAAAATGTCATTTTTTTTTTACAGGTGACTGTTAAGTCAAAATGTCGCAAGCAGCTTTGAGCGAGGATGAAAAGTTTCTATTCCTTGACAAGAATTTTATGAACAACCCACTAGCCCAGGCTGACTGGACAGCCAAAAAGCTGGTTTGGATCCCTTCGGAGAAAAATGGATTTGAAGCTGCAAGCATCAAAGAGGAAAAGGGGGATGAGGTTTTGGTGGAAATGCAAGAAAATGGGAAGAAGGTGACAGTCAGCAAAGATGACATCCAAAAGATGAACCCACCTAAATTTTCTAAAGTGGAAGACATGGCAGAGTTGACTTGTCTTAATGAAGCATCTGTGCTGCACAACCTAAGGGAGAGATATTTCTCTGGCCTTATCTATGTAAGTCACTAATTCACTAACATGACTGCTGATGCTTTCAAATGAATTATATTTTATAGAGAATCGCTTATTAGTGACACCTTGCTGGCTTTCTTAATGAAAGAAGTGTCGTTTTTGCCTTAAATCACATAATTTAAGATATACATACAGTTAATGACCATTTAGCAAATGACGATATAGATGCCAGTGCCATATTTTACAAGTGTGAAAGCCATACATTTATTCTGCTGTGTGTCAGCATGTGTTAAAGTGTTCAAAATATAAGCAAGCCACATCCTTGAAGAACACTATCTATGCTATGTATGTATACAAGAAAGGAAATATGTCTGCAGCTTGATAAGCAAGGAAGTTCAGCTTGCAGTCCAACTTGACTGTTATAGTGTACCGCAGGGATATTCATAGTAGGAAATGGGATGCTCATCATTCCTGATATGTTTTGAGGTGTCGTCTAGAACTTTGGCAGTTCAATGACCTCTTGAAAGCCCAGCCTTTAGATAGAGGATCCCAATATCACATGAATTGAATACAGATGTAGGAAGATATTGGTGTATCAGTGTATTAGCCCTAGTCCCAAGACTGAAAAACTTTTTGGAACAGGCACTCAATGAAGCAAACTTCCAACAGGCAAATAGTTCAAAGTAAAGAAATTATTGTGTCCACAGCCTTACGCGTTTCGTGTCATAAACACGTAATCATAGGCTCACATGAATTGAATACAGATATAGTGAGATATTGGTGTATCAGTGTATTAGTCCTAGTTCCAAGACTGTCTATGACCACAAATACATATTTACCCCCATACTTCACTGTAACTAACCTTCAAATTGAGCATTCATGTGTATCTAGTAGAAAAAATGGCCATTATCGACAGTTCTGACCTTAATTGGCTTTAATCCAGACCCTGCCCCCCCCCGACACTTCTTAAAAAACCTCTGTTTGTGAACTATTAAAAGGGGTGCTTCCCTTTAAAAGTGCAATGAAGTCAGGCATTAATATCATACCTCCCAACTGTCCCGTTTGTAGAGGGGCAGTCCCTCTTTTGACAGCTCAACCCGCTGTCCCTCATTTGTACTAGAAAGTCTCCTCTGCACTAAACAGCCAGAAAAAGAAACAAAGTCTCTCACTTAATTGGCTTTTGGCAGTGAGCCCAGAACAGCCACAGCAGAAGATAAGATACTTTTGTAACAATTTCTAGATAAGCAAATAAGTAACAATATAAGCTAACGGGTCACTTGGGACAATTCACCTTCAATAGCAAAACTGTAATAACTGAAAAAAAACACAGAAATACGTTCAAACTTTCACAACCTGCAAAATTTTGTAACATGGACATGGTAATTAAGGGGTGTGGCTACAAAATGGGTGTGGTCAAAACATTTTGCTGTGCTATGCGCACCAACTGTTTTGTCCCTCTTTTTATTTCCAAAATGTTGGGAGGTATGTTATATGTTTTACTATGAAAATCAGGCAAAAATCAACAATCGTGTTTGGTAAAGGATTTCAATGTTCCCTAAGAACATGTAATGCAAAGGAAAACAAGTTTACCTGGTTACGTTTGTTTAATGAGGTTCCTTCTTCTGACAAGAGTATTCTAAAATCTTTCAATGGATTTTTGTCTTTTTTCCCAGTAGTTATGCACTTAAACATGAAAGAATTAGCTTACGTGCATGATGTGTACATACCATAAGTTTATAATAGGTGTTTGGCATGTAAGTGTGCCAGAAGTATAATCAACAACTGGGGTAGGGGATGGGGTTTCAAAAGATTTGATGGGCCACATCTTTGATATTCTTTGTGGTAAAGGAGTGTTAGCAAGATGTATCGTTACTGATAGGAAATGTTACAGCAAAGACGTCATGGAGTCCAGATGATTGGTCACAGAGGGGAAGCTTCCTGAGAAGACAAGCAATAATGGAGATGTAATGCAGCAGCTTTTCTCAGCGGACTAATGGTCAGTGAGTGGGATACTGATTATGGTATAGGAAGAGATCAGTCAAGAAAGGGAAGAAGATTATTCTGCCCACTAAACAGCATAGCAGTAAATTGTATTTGAATGAGGAATGACAGCACTGGCCTTATAAAATGATCAGCAGACATCATATACTTTTGTGATACACTATGGGGGCTATTTATCAAGGTCTGAATATCAGTATTTCTAATATCCAACTCCGAGCAACTCTGAATTCCAGAATGGACCTTATTTATGAAGAAAAAAGCCCAAAAAATTAGGGTTGGGCAAAACTCTGAAAACTCCAGAGTTCTCCCTGGAAACTCCGAATTGTTCAGAGTTTTCCGCAAAAACTGTTTTTTTCTGAGTTTTCCCCCAAAATGGGCACCTTCCGCATTGACTTATACAGGACCTTGAAAGCTTTTAAATGCTAAAAGGTTTCAGATTCTGAGTTTTTGGACCATTGGACTTTAATAAATCTCGAATAATTCATAGTTTTCTTCTTTGCTCCGAAAAAATATAAATTATTCGAAATTCGGAGCTTGATAAATAACCCCCTATATATGTGTACTCTACGTTAACAAAAAGACTAATGATGTTAAGATTACCAATCATACACATTAAGATAACCGTCTAATTTGTGTGAGTGTGATTCAACTCTTTGACTTTCCGAAAGTTAAAGTTCTTGATAAGAATGAAGTGACTATGGCCAATTGTTACTGACTATGGCTAATTGTTACTGACTATGGCTAATTGTTACTGACTATGGCTAATTGATGCAGTGTCAGAAGTGCCATAATCTGAACTCCACAGCTTTTCAGCCCAACTGCATCCAATTTACACAGAAATGCAGGAACAACAGTGCTCATCATCAGCCACAACACCATCTTTATGCTGGAATTATGGAAAAATGTTGCATTTTTGGTTTAAAAAAAAAGGGAAAACTGCACTTTGCCCACGGTGCCCAAAACTGCTCTTAAATGTGAATAAAGGTTTGTAGTTTTTTAAAAAAATATTTTGTATTGTTGTCATATACTCATGGAACTTCCCTACTCCCTGGTACACTGCATGATTACAATGGACTATCTCACTAACACAGTAAAGGTGGCCATAGACATCCAGATATTATTGTACAAAATAGAGTTCCATAAGATATTCTGTGTGTGTATTGTGGGAGACAAGCCAACCCATATCGGCAGAAGACTTGGATATTAGGCAGGTCGGAAACTTTTGATTGTGCACCTTCAAAGACTAATGTTACTGCTCAATCGTCAGATACAGGTAGAATTCTATTGTTTCAGTGTGTATATCTGACAATTCAGCTCTAAGGGGGTTTTCTTCTACAAACTCCAATCAAATCTACTCAGGTTTTTTAACTTTTTTATGCTTATTTCTTTTTACATTTTCCCGAAAATCTGCTTTGCGGGAAAAAAAAATCAGATTTTCAAGATTTTTTCAGATTTTTCATCTGTTTTTTTTTTGGATTTTTCACCCGAAAACTCAGATTTTTGCCTGAAAACTCTAAAAACATTGGGGTATGCATGAAACCCATCGCACATCAAAAAATCATTGGACTTCTCCCATTGACTTATATGCAACCTCGACAGGTCTGAGATGCCGGATTTTCTGATTCAGTCTTTTCTATCCATGGGGTTTAATAAATTCCAAAAAATCTTGATTTTTTTTAAAAGACCTATTTTATAAAAAAAACATTTTTTGTGATTTTTGCATTTGGAGTTTAGTAAATAATCCCCTAAATGTCTATAAAGAAATGTCTGAAAGTGAATGATCTTTGGTTGCAGGAAATTGCACGTAATTGTTACATCTATGGCCACCTTTAGTCACAGGCCCAAAACCTTTCCCTTTAAATCCTTCTGCATTAGGTTGGTTCATTGAATGCATTTCAGAATTTCAGATTTCTCAGACAAGATCCCCTTAGTTGCTCATATTTTCAATAAAGCCATCTAGCAAGCTAGGTGCAGCCATTAATGTTCAATATTTTATTTATTTCAGTTCCTTCATTATTACTTGCTAGAGCATATACAGTATTTATAAGGGAATTTAAGATCTCCAGAAGATTACACCAATTATAGAAATTCTGTTAATGCACTCATATAGTATCTATATAGTATCTGTTACATTTTACAGGTTTTTACTTTGCTGTTATGAAGTATATTATAGAAGTCAATCATTTCTATTCGATTACATTTTGAACTTACTTTGTTAAAAGCCAAAAATATATATGTTGTTTAACTAGAACATTAAAAGGTGTGTTAATGAGCTTATGTTAAACAGATGTATATATAGCCCCCTTATGCTTACCCAAGTGGACACCATCATTTTTTCAGTTCTCCCTTGTTGTTGAGTCAGTAGTCCAATCAACAAGTTTTCCTGGTGAAACATAAAATATGATGTATATGAAATATAATGAATAAAAAGATGACCAGAAATCAACAAAATACATAATTTGTTCCCATGACGAAAGTTATTTAATATACAGCTGTTATATAGGTAAGTGTTCAGTGCAAGTTTAAGTTATTATGGAACCCACAAGCTTTTAAAGAAATCATTTGTTCAGATTATCAAACCTAGAAAACAAAAGTTTATGTTTTGTGTGAACTGCATTGTGTGCTCCCAGCTCAAAAAAGTAGCAGATATTAAATACCAACTTAAACCCTGCTACAACAGACTGGGATAGGTACCTGCGTAATATGCCAATACAGGCAAAAATAGCTCAGTGTCTGTATTCTCTGTTTCCAAATACCAAAGGAATCATACATACCGATGCTTTAAACAAGGCTTTCGTTGTTTTCCTTATAAGGCCAAGCAAACAATGAACGTAGTGCCCCTATGTAAACCATATCTCAAGGCGATCCGTGCGAAATTTCCATCCAGAAATCCAAAAAAAGGTTACAAATGATAAACATAAGAGTTAACATGGTTATTCTTGCTGGATAATGACTTTTCTACTACAGGTAAAGGACCTGTTATTCAGAATGCTTAGGACCTGGGACTTTCTGGATAATGGATCTTTCCATAATTTGGATTTTCATGCCTCAAGTCTACTAGAAAATCATGTAAACATTAAACAAACCCAATTGGCTGGTTCTGCTTCCAATAAGGATCCATTATATTGTGGTTTGGATCAAGTACAAAGTACTGTTTTATTATTAAAAAGAAAAGGGAAATTATTTTTAAAAATTTGGATTTTTTGGATAAAATGGATTCTATGGGAAATGGCCATTCCGTAATTCTGAGCTTTCTGGATAATGGGTTTCTGGATAGCGGATCACACACCTGTACAAGTCCTACAAGAGCAGATTAAATCCATTAAATCCAATATTTTCTGCAGTATTCACAGTAGCTTGTTCCCAAAAAGCAATGTAGTTCACCGTTTTCATGTAAATGGCATGTACTGTACTTGGAGTGTATTATAACAAAATTGGAATGTCCTAGATGCAGCTTATTTAAAGACCTAAGACATTAAAATGCATTGGTGCTCCCACATATATATATGTGTATGTGCACCTTTGTCATCCTAATTGTACCAAGTCACTTGATTTAAGCATACCTCTTTTTTTACAGACTTATTCTGGTCTTTTCTGTGTCGTGGTCAACCCATACAAAGCTCTCCCAATTTACTCTGAGAAAATCATTGAAATGTACAAAGGGAAAAAAAGGCATGAAATGCCACCTCATATCTATGCAATTGCAGACACAGCCTACAGGAGTATGTTGCAAGGTAAGAACTTGCTTTTTTTGTATGTATAGCAACATGCCACATGCCACATGCCACATGCCACATTCGTCAATATTGTCCCCAATACTGCTAATTTATGAAATACTACTGGGGCTCATTTATCAACACTGGGCAAATTTGCCCATGGGCAGTTACCTATAGCAACCAATCAGTGATTAGCTTTTTAAAGCCAGCTGCAAGTAGAACAATGAATGCAGCAATTTGATTCGTTGCCATTCGTTGCAAATGCCATTCGTTGCAAATTTGCCCAGTCTTGATAAATGACCCCCAGTATCTTTTACATATGAGTCTCATTTACTAAAAGCATTTGCAGCTCTGGAAGCAGGCAATATATATATATATATATATATATATATATATATATTCTGTATTTCTTTGTAAAGTTAAAGGAAAACTAAAGCTTAACCAGAGAAGTATGATAGAAACGTTGTGAATTATGCTTTAGCTTTAGGCTTCTGTACCAACCCGAGGCAACCACAGCCCTTTAGCAATGAAGATTTGTGTCTCAGAATATTCCCCCAGTTGCTCCCCTTCTTCTTTCCTGCTTGATAATGAACAATCCCTTCACCTTTGAGAGAACTTTTAGTATGATGTAGGGAGTGATATTCTGAGACAATTTGCAGTTGGTTTTCATTTTTTATTATTGAAGGTTATTTAGCTTTTTATTCAGCAGCTCTTCAATTTGCATCTAAGGCAATCTGGTAACTAGGGCCTAAATTACCCTAGCAACCATGCATTGATTTGAACAAGAGACTGGAATATGAATAGGAGAGGGCCTGGATAGAAGGCTCAGTAAATTAAAAGTAACAATAACAATACATTTGTAGCCTTGCAGAACATTTGTTGTTTAGAAGGGAGTCAGCGACGCCCATTTCAAAGCTGCAAAGAGTCAGAAGCCACATGAGGAGATTTAGACGCTTTGTTTTCCGAAGTCGCCAGAAGGTGACCGAAACTTCGGGCGACTTCGGAAAGTCGCCAGGCACCTAAATGTCCCTGACTAGCTCTTAAGTTTAACTTCTCAACAGCAGCCCAGAGTACATTGAGCATGTGACTAAATACAAGATTGTGAGCTGCTGTGATAACTTTTAGGACAGAGACACACGCTGTGATTCAGGGAGATAAGTCGCCCGGTACAATCTCCTCTTCTTTGGGGTGACTAATCTCCCCGAACTGCCTCTCCTGCCGGCTGGAATGTGAATCGCCACTGGGATGGAAAACTAGGTTTAGTTCCCCCTTAAATGTCAAACCCTGGGTCTGTTTTCTGGACTGTCAGGGGAATTTTGGAACAGCTTTCTATATATATATATATATATATATATATATATATATATATATATATATATATATATATATATATATATAGTGATAAGGAATTCAATCATTTTCCCAGCATGACGTTTCACTCCCAAATGTAAAATCCAAGCTCAAAGGGACACGCTGCATCCTGCTTCCAGATTACTTTTGCCTTATTTGGCAGGGAAAAGAAGTAAAACATAATTAATATAGTTATGGGATCATTTGGCAGGGCTTTTGCAAAATGCTGATTCTTTTTATTGGGCTATAGTACAATAAACTGCCCATCACTTAAAATGTCATGGGTTTGTCATAATTTAGATGCATGTATTAAAGTTTATTAGAGAACATTTTCCAAATTGTGTATCAGGACATGAGTGCAACCAGTACAGACGTTTAGATAAAGATTTTCATGCATGCCACAGTGCTGTCTTGAATGTGTTTAACCCCTTCAGTGCTATACATTGTATTATTTATTGTGCAGATGCAAGTATTAGAGTGCTAGCACTGTATACTCTGTATTTCTTGACTTTTAATGGAAAAAACCCAATGTCTCATGTTTCCGCTTGTGGCCAGTGCAGGCATCAATAAAAAGGGCTGAACTTGCTTTTGTCTTCAAGTGGTAATCACCTATACATGACTATAGGCTCATTTTAAAAACATCAATGACCTCTTGTTTGCCTATCCTAGAAGCAAATATCACCGCAGTAAAAGAGATCATGGACACCCACTCTAAACAGTGTTTGAACCAGGTTTTGGCTATCCATTCATAGGTTGAGAATGGTGTCAGACTGGGGGGGTCAGGGGTAGTGATGGGCGAATAAATTCTCCTGGCGCAGATTCGCAGTGAATTTCCGTGTTTCATTGCCGGCGAATAAATTTGAGAAACTCCATTAAACGGCCATTGAGTTTATTACTGGCGTAAAAATGTACGCGAGTGACTTTTTGGATGCGCGTCCAAAATTGACAGGGGCATAAATTTTCGAGTTTCACAAATTTTACACAAATTTGTCAGCGAATCGAAATGGGAGAAATTTGCCAATCATTAGTCAGGGGCTGTTGCTTCAGGCCACACATGCCCCCCCCCGGCTCCCTGCCCCATCCACAACCCCCCTCCGCCCCCCTGCATGTACCTTATTCTTTTCTTGCCCTGGGGCCTGGGGGGAGGTCAGGGGGCAGTACCAAATATTTCAGGTGGGGAGCGGGTCTGGGCTGGCGGGGCCCACAAGGGCCAGGGCCTACTGTTTTTTTCCCAGTGCCACGTCAGCTCACTACAACCCTCATTGAGAATGAAGAGAAACACTACTATATATTTCCTCTTGCAAAGGATTGGTATGGTTTACACCAGAGATATCAGACACTCAAAAAGAGAACGATGACAAAATGGTCTTACCCTACATGAAGCCCTTGTTGTTGTTGATAGAGGTTGTAGTTCAGGTATCAGTATATCCTAAGATTTGCAGTATATTGGAGCTATATAGATTTAGGGGCAGATTTACTAAAGGGCAAATTGTTGCCAGAGTCTGATTTGCACCCATCAAAACACTGGCAGGCGCAAATGCACTCAGACTACGCCAATTCACTAAAATATGGAGTTTTGTCGTGGGCACCGAACACAGGCAACTTTTCGCTAGTGTTACATCGGCAATGCGAGCATTTGATGAAGATGTGCTAACGTTTATTTCTGCCTAGCCAAACTTCTCTAGGGATCTTGCGCTCAGGTCAATTTGCATAGGGCAGGAAATTTAAAGTTGTATGGAGGTCTTTATGTTAAATGTTGGTGCAAATACTTACAAATTACACTTCTTAAAAGACATGTCCAGTGAATCTTAATAAAGACAATAGAGTTATTGTAATGTCCTACACATGAGCACACTGTAAAATGAATGTTCCATAGGTTTGCAAATGTATGGGGAAAACCAGTTACCCAAAAAAAGTTTAAGTTAGGTCCTTTGCAGGCAATCAGGCTGAAAAAAGGAAAAAAGCTTTTTTTGGACTTCGGCTCAAAGAATATAATGTAAGTGACAGAGGATTGAGGAAGGTCTAGCTACTTTAATGCACTTCGTCTGGTCTGAGGTGGCGAATGAGGTAATGTTCAGTAAAATCCGCAATCTAGTGAATTTGTGGAGTAATGAATGCTCGGCAGAGTGAAAAGTCGCCTGGCGATTGAGTGCGAATGACCACTAGCGCCAGTCTCTTTTGCTAGCGAATTGGCACCTGCGCCTATTAGTAAATCATCTATGTCCCTGTGGGCGGTAATGCTAGCGAATTGTCGCTAGTGTTAGCCACTTCGCCCTTTAGTAAATGTGCCCCTTATACTAAGGTCTAAACCAAAAGACTGAATGTAGGAGGCACTCAAGTACACTGGGCTTCAGGGGACAGTATAACTACCTATAGGTATAATGCAGATTACAATTACATGTTCGTGCAACTTAATAATAAAATAAAATTGTTCTAAATAAATGATTTGCTCATCTCTACATCCTCCCCATGTCATGTTTAGGACAGGCAAAGTGTGGACAACTCACTTGACTTTTCCTGTTACCATCCACACTTACTACTTGATGTGTGTTAACACAAGATAAGATAAGGCTCTATTTTAAAGAGAGTATTGTAACATTCTGCCTCGCCATTGTAGACAGAAAATGAAAATATCGAAGGTGAACTAAATATATTAACAAAGATTAGTTAGGGCTGTCTATAAAAAATGTGTGGGTGCTGGGTGCAGTCGTAGTCGTACATGACAGCCTCTACAAACTGTTAGATAGTCCTTTGGCCAAGAGAAAATAAGCAACTACATTGAACGTCCTTGTTTATCTTTCCATTTGCTTACAAGCCTAAGCCACTCTTATGTTTTCAGAGTAGCAATCAATCCATGATCAGAGGAACTCATTCATCTATGTATTCTGTGGAATAATTATGTTTCTAGTTCTGTTTCTTAAACACATTACATTTTTCACTACTGTATGTTCCTCTATGGAGAATATTTTGCATGACTTCTGGGTTCTTTCCTTTCTGAGGTCTTTGTAAATTGAGGTCCATTATTAAAGAGACTATGCTATAGAAAAAAAATGATATAAGATGATTAGCTAGATATAGATATTATGTAACAATAATGTTGTATTCTAGCTTTTGTTCTTACACATCATGTAGCCAGAGATTCATGGTCTCCAGCAGCATTTTACAGAGTCAGGGGATATAAACACATTTTTATTTCTGTATAGGTTTTGCATTAACTGTTATGCAATGAGTGCAGCCCAGAAAGTATTACATAAGATTATATTATCCTATTATATCCCTAATTTATCTGTATTGCTTCAGGGAACAAAATTTCTTGGCAATATCCAGGGGAAATGATTATTATAACAAATCTACTTATTTAGAAGCACTTTAAGGGAATCCAGGGCAATGCAACCTGGAGATTAAAGATTCATTTTAAGGCATAATTGCTCTAACAGCGCCTTGGTTATTTATTCATATTTTTATTTATATAGTGCTACTTGGGTATGCAGAATTGGGCATTTAAACAATTCAATAATAGAATAAATGAGGCTAATTATTATAAGAGAATATAAATACATACATTCAAGAATAAGAGCTAAGTATTAAGAGACATCTTCATCAGTGTAGCACTGCTTAGTGAGCTATAGAAATGAATGTCAATAATTGCTACCTGCTGGTTGATTGCTATGGGTTTCTGCATTTTGGCAAGTTTAGTGCCTCATATTACATAACCCCGTTAAAGAGTTTTAAATAGAAGCTTCTACCTAGATTCTTGCTGTTTGTAATAGTTGTTGTAATCTGTAATATCAAAAAGGTGACAAATATAGTTTCCAGATTAATCATTAGTTTAAATGAGTTGTATGGCTGTTGGTCTTTGTGTAAGTCTCTGTTATAGTTTTAGAAGGTGAAAATCTATCCCACATGTGGCGAGGTCACAAAGGCCTGGACCTAGAGTGGCAAATGGCCAGCGCTGGCCTCGGGGTGCTGATTGGTGTAATCTGACCCTGCTGTTAAGGCTAGTGTCAAATAGGGAGATTAGTTGCCCAGCGACTAATCTAATCTAAATTTTTGTCTTTCACTTGACGCTTTAACTAACTTTGCCACTTTATACCACTTACACTGTCATTTCCAGGGTCATGCCAAGGCTGCATATATCTTTGGAACAGAGCATATCAATTATTTATAGGATCCACTGAATACATTTTCAGATTGCATGTACTGTTAACCAGGCCCCGGATTTGTGGCAAGGCCACAAAGGCCCAGGCCTAGGGCGGCAAATGGCCGTCACTGGCTTTGGGGTGCCGATTGGTGAAATCTTGCCCCGCTGTTAAGGCCAGTGGCAGATGGGGAGATTAGTCACCGAGCAACAAATCTCCTCTTCTGCAGGCGACTAATCTCCCCATACATGCCGGCTAAAATACGAATCGCCGGTGGGATCGCTTCGCATTTCCGAAGTCACCCTTCCGAGGCAACTTTGGGCGACTTAGAAAATCCAAAGCCATCCCGCGACAATTCGTACCTTAGCTGGCGGGAAGGCAGTATGGGGAGAATAGTCACCCGCTGAAGAGGAGATTTGTCGCTGGGCGACTAATCTCTCTATCTGCCACCACCCTAACGGCAGAGACACACAGTCAGATTCAGGAAGATTAGTCGCCCGGCGTCAAATCTCCTCTTCTTCGGGGCGACTAATCTCCCCAAACTGCCTTCCCCTGCCTTCCCGCCTGCTCGAATGTAAATTGCCGGCGGGATGCGCTTGGATAGCTTTGTTTTCTGATTTACATTCTAGCCGGTGGGAAGGCAGTTCGGGGAGACTAGTCCTCGGGTGACTAATCTCCCCGAATCTGACCGTGTGTCTCTGCCCTTAGACATTTCTGTTATTAATTTCAAAACTATGCTCCAAATAAAAGACACAGGATATTTTTCTAACATCAGTACATATATCATTTTAGCTTGAAATGACCATTTTATGTCATAATTTTGTGGTTGTTAGGCTTGTTCATATCTCACTAAATGTCCCAATTGTATGACACGAAAGAACTTTTACTGAGTCCTTGTTCAGCAATGCTGTCTGTTTATTCCCTTTTATGGTGAAGCTGCATCGTGATAAACCATCAGATTATGTTGGAGATTAGACAGTAACAGCAGCTCTCAGGCAACAACAGGAAAGCCAGGGAATCTCATTAAGGAGAAGGGAAAACAAGTTTACATTTAGGATTCTGTATACAAACTGTGTATTCCAAACAGCCTTCCTCTTGTTTATTTATTCAATATTAAGAACACAAAGATTTTTGTCTGTGCATACACACTAGAAAACACATGTTGTTTTTAAGATGAAGCTGCCATAGCTGCTGCCACACAAACCTAAGGGCAAAGGCCAGACGTGGCATTTTTGCGGCGTTTTTACGTCGCGTTTTTAAAAAAGAACAGCCAGCCGTAAATACGCCACTCGAACCACATGCGACCGTCAGCATGCGTTTTTCATGCGTTTTTCAGCACGTAGGAATCTTTTCCCAACATGCACTTCTCATTGAATTTCGACGCCATATTTAAAATACGCTGCGTATTTACATAAAGTGTGGTTTCAAACGTGCAGATCCCATAGGGGGGAATTCACAAAAGTGTCGGTAAAAAAAGTAACCCAGAAGTGCCGGTCGACAAATTTGTAAAATGTCGTATGAACGGCAAATTCACAAAGGCAGATGTTACCATCTCTGAATGTCTCGTAAGTCTGACAATTTTCTAAAATGTCGTATATCTTTTCATCGTACAAACGACATTTACCAAGACTTTTTAAACGACAATTTGTCTGACATTTTCATTTTGGAGAGACTAAAGTGTCTGAAAAATTGTCGGTAAAAAAAATGAGTTTACGAGTAATTTATAAAAATGTCGGGAAAAGTGGCGCCGAAAAAACCACGCCCACTTTTAACAACACATTCAAAAGTGTCGCACATGTCGGAAAATTGGCGGAGAAATGCTCTGTGAATTTGTCGGCTGTTGCTACGACACTTTCTATGACATTTTAAAGACATTTTTTCATTCCCGACACTTTTGTGAATTCCCCCCATTGAGTCTATTGATTTGGTAGTTTCTTGACGTATTGGCGTTTCTGCTAAAAAACGCCAATACTGGCGTCCTGTGGCGGATTTCAGCTTGCAAGCGCCCTGTGTGAATTGCCATAGTGCGTTTTCCATTAGTTTCAGTGGTAGTGCAGTTTATGCGTATTTACGCCTGGCTGTTCTTTTTAAAAAAAGCAACGTAAAAACGCTGCAAAAACGAAATGTCTGGCCTTGCCCTAAATCAAGCTGCAGTCTTCTAATGCATTGTCGGAAGCCGCTGATTTTAGTTATATTTGCCAGAATTTTTCAGGAGAGTCCATGTAAGTAGATTCAAGAGTAGAATTAGTAACTCGGCTGTGGTGAATCAGACTTAAGGTCTAAACCATCCCAACTGCATTGGGCCAATCCTTACAATTATATAGTTTAGATGCTAATTCAATCCAATCCAGCTGGAGTCATGCCTAGATCAAACCTTAGTGACGTTTATGATCGGCAGCCTGCTCAAGGACCCCTCACAGACTTATTTGTAGGACATAATTATTCATAATTTAGCGTGTGGTATTTCAAATATTCCTCCTATTAAAATGGAAAAAGTTGCACAGCATTATTCTACAATACTGTCCATGTCTCGTGATGTAGGCCATATGAACAAATGCAATTTTTTTGTGCTTTCTCGACCTAACATTTTTTAACACTTTCCTACATCCAACAACTCATCATGCTGTTCAGATAGTTACAGAAAAGGGAACCCCCTCCTTAGCCATGAATGACATCAGAAATACCAGGAAATTCTTATTTTTTTTATTGAAATTCCCACATTTTTCAGAAAACAAACACTGATGCTAATATATACATATTATGTTTCAAAGGTGAAAAAAGGGGGTTTCCTTGTCACTTAAACAACAGCTAGTCAGAACGCTATGGTCCAGGGATATTTACTGCACATAAATACCATGTTGGAGTTACTTTTCCTTCTTGGACAGACAACACAGTCACCTGGCACTGAAAGGCACTATGCCTGGCAATTAAAATGCAAGTAAAGAGTTACTTCATTTGATTGAAATAAGAACTCTCCACAGATAAATTCACTCACTTTCTGTTTATTCCGAACGAGAGTTCATGATTTGATAAATAATAACAATCCCATAGGAATGAATAGAAAGTGGGTACGTTTTTCTGCCAATCTCACATTTGGATAAATCAGGCCTTTGGTGTATAAGGTTAATATATTCACTCAAATCCGTGTTTTTACCTGACTTTGATTTGTTACTAAGTGACTGACATTTTTCAATATCTTTTTCAGATCGTGAAGATCAGTCGATTCTGTGCACGTAAGTAAATTTTAACATTTGTATTGAATTTCTACTCTCAGCCAAGGAAATCCTTACATCCTTAATGATTTCTTTTTAACAAGATTGTA
Organism: Xenopus petersii; assembly: GCA_038501925.1. Classification (NCBI taxonomy): domain Eukaryota; kingdom Metazoa; phylum Chordata; class Amphibia; order Anura; family Pipidae; genus Xenopus; species Xenopus petersii. The sequence goes on from CM076688.1 coordinate 36,688,096, forward strand.
TTTTTTATAACTTGTTTCTTTGTGGTCATGTGATGTTATTGCTTTACATAGCAACTGCTTCGTGAATGATTTTTACAGACTTTGGAAATGGTCTCTAAAATATATATTATTATAAAACGGAACAGATAAAAAAAAAGCTCATTAAAACAGAGCAGGACAACCCCACATTTTTAGTGGACATGCAGCCACACTGATCTGGTGCATTGTAAGAGAAATACAAATATGTAGAAGGGAATGTTGATATATGGGGAATTATTATGGAAAATAACTTGCTTGCAGAGTAGAATTGAGGATGAGCATGTTGTACAGGTCAGGGTTGGACTGGGCCTGAGCTTAATACTCTTAAAGCAATGGCTGGTTGGTTGATTCAAAAATAGTTAGGGATACACTGAATCCAGAATTTGGTTCAGATTCAGCCGAATCCTTGTGCCTGGTCGAACCGAATCCAAATCCTATTTGCATATGTAAGTTAGAGACAGGAAGGGAAATCATGTGACTTTTCATCACAAAACAAGGAAGTAAAAATTTTTTTCCCACTTTTCTTTTCTGGACCCTCATTTGCATATGCAAATAAGGATTCAGGTTCGGTATTCAGACAAATCTTTCATAAAGGATTTGGGGATTCGGCCGTATCCCAAATTGTGGATTCGGCGCATCTCTAAAAACAGTACAAAACAGTACACTGTGATGATCATATAAATAGGTGACTGGTCACCCTAAGGAGGTGAAAGGTTGGAGAATAAAAATATTTAGAGCTTTGTGGGTTACACCTAGGAGAATGTTTCTTGGGGCTGTAGAGCTTAAACAGTTTATGCAGATTTGCAGATATCAGTAGTAGATAAGGACATATGGACGATGTTTACCCTGCTGGCCTATTGAGTGCAGGGTCAAAACCTGTCTGCACGAGTGGTGACGAGTGGTTGTCATATGAGTCAATCGCAAGCAATATGGATGGTTACAGTTTATACACTGGTAGCCCTTAGATTATATAAATATATGAAATCTGAGCCTAATGAGGAAATACAAATTATAGACTGTGTAAAAAAATAAACAGTATTATAATGTAATATCCCCTTTAATTGCATTGTCAAACCAAAGGTGGGCAACACTGGCTTTTCAACTATGGCTGAACTACAACTCCCATTCTTTTTCTTTCAACCAAATGTTGTCTCATTACTATCACCGAAACATCACCCCCTTTCCCAATCACCTCTTCAATGTTTTTAGATTTTTCATGTTCTCTCCTTTCCTCAGTCTCAGTAGAGCTGCCATTATTAATAATAAAAGGAGAGTAGATGCGCCTCAATAAAGGGGGTGACATAGATTTATCCGCTACGGGCTGATCCTTCAATTCCACTCTTGCCACCGGACTAAACATCCAGGAAAATTTAAGGTAGCACCTTCGGATCCTTATGCTGGAACATACAGACACTTGCTTCTAAAAGTTGATATCTTCAAAAAATTCATACTTTATTAGTCCATTTAAAACACACACACACTTGATTGAATCGGGCAGGGGAGAGCACGGTTTAAAGTGGACCTGTCACCCAGACACAAAAATCTGTATAATAAAAGTCCTTTTCAAATTAAACATGAAATCCAATTTCTATTCTTTATTAAAGCATTCATAGCTGTTGTAAGCTCCTTTAAAAATCTCAGCTGTCAATCAAATATTGTCTGCCCCTCCTCTATGCCAGTGGCATAGAGATGGGCAGACAATTGCTTTCACTTTCCATTCAGCACTTCCTAGATGTCACTGCTCTCCACACATTCCCCCATTCTCTTCACCGTTTAATTGTGTAACCAGGGCATGGGGATGGACATCGGGTCCCCCATTCTGGTGCACAAACAAGATTCTGATATGATGCAAGACTTGCCTTAATAAAAATGTCCACAAAATGGCTGCTTCCTGCTTGCTATAATTATGTATTCCCAGACTGAAGGAAACAAGATTCAAATAATTTATATAGTGTAATTAAAGTTCATTTTGCTTGACTAATGTGATAAAATTTGGAATGTTTTTTTTGGGTGACAGGTCCCCTTTAACGTGTTTCGTGACTACACAAGTCACTTCATCAGTCACTGTATGTTCCGGCATAGGGATCCGAAGGTGCTACCTTAAATTTTCCTGGACATTATTAATAATATTACATTTAGGAAATGCAAAACGGAGCAGTACATTAAAAGGGATTGTTCTCCTTTAAATTAACTTATAGTATGATGCAGAGAGTGATATTCTGAGACAATTTGCCATTGGTTTCATTTTATATCATTTGTGGATTTTGAATTATTTTTATTCAGCAGTTCTTCAGGTTGCAACTTCATCAATCTGGTTGCTAGGATCCACATTACCCTAGCGACCATGCATTGATTGAATAAGAGACTGGAATATGATTAGGGGAGGGTCTGAATAGCAATTAGAGTAATAAACTAACAATACATGTGTAGCCTTACAGAGCACTTGCTTTTTTAGGTGAAGTCAGTGGACCCCCATTTAAAAGCTGGAAAAGCTGGAAAGAGTCAGAAGAATTATACAAATAATTAAAAAAAAAAATTACAAAAAAAAATAAATAATGAACAATTGAAAAGTTGCTTAGAATAAGCCATTCTATAACATACTTAGGGGCACATTTACTTAAGGTCGAATATCGAGGGTTAATTAACCCTCGATATTTGACTGTCGAAGTTAAATCCTTCGACTTCGAATATCGAAGTCGAAGGATTTACCGCAATTCGATCGTAGGAAAAAACGTTCGATCGAACGGTTCGAAGGATTTTAATTCATCGATCGAACGATTTTTCTTCGACCACAAATTTGTTACAAAGCCTATGGGGACCTAACATTGCACCTCGGTAGGTTTTAGGTGGCGAAGTAGGGGGTCGAAGTTTTTTTTAAAGAGACAGTACTTGACTATCGAATGGTCGAATGCTCGAATAGTCTAACGATTTTTAGTTCGAAACGTTTGATTCAAAGTCAAAGTCGTAGTCGAAGGTCAAAATAGCCAATGTGATGGTCGAAGTAGCCAAAAAAATCGAAATTCGACGTTTTTTTTATTCTATTCCTTCACTCGAGCTAAGTAAATGGGCCCCTAAAAGTTAACTGAAAAGTGAACCACCTCTTTAAATGTAGCATTGCAGGAACAATATGCCATTTATCAGTCAATATAATATTTTATTGATTTTCTGTTAAATAGGCAGTGTATAATTTAAGGCGTACACAAAACATACCTATCTTACATATTCACATATTTTCCTATGAGTTGGAGCTGTCATACTGATTTCCTCTACTAAGGCATACTCTACATGCTAATAAATACGTTTGGGAATTGGGCAAAAAAAAAGGATCCTCTTGAGTATTCGCATCCCGTAGCAATCAAAATGGACATTTTAAAGTTTAGAATAAAATGGACATATTAAAGTTGAGAATGTTGTATACATACCACAGTCTATGCCATCCAACATAACTGTCTATTTAAGGCAGTGCTTTTTTAAACTTGGATTCCAAGGAAATATTGTCACTATGCGCTATGTCCTATTTCATATATCTTTCTAAATAACAAGTGCAAAGAATATGGTTCTTGGCAGAATTCTATGTATACAATTTATGGAGGCATCTGGTGATTTTGAGTCCAAAGAGAGAAGTGATTCTTGCAAAAACTAAAAAAAAAAAAAAATACATCAAAACATTTCTTCTTTATTTAAGCGGAATTGAAATGCCTGTAGTTGTGTTGGTGTGAGAGAGAATGCTAAGAAAGCAATGCCTCAGAGCAGGGTAGGACTGTTAGAATGAAATGAAACCATATATGGTCAAACAGCCAGGGAGTTCACAAGATGCCAAGAGATAGGCACTCTTAGCCTGGGAGAAAGGAAATGCACTTGGAGTTATTATGACCACAATATAACCCTCAACAGAGAGCGTTTACTGTATTATTGACCAAGAAAGGTTTTAGCTTCCCAAAATATACAAAAAAAGAAAGAAAAGGGTTTATTAGGAAAACTAGAGTGGGATGTCTGTTGTTTTTGGACAGTTTCCCACAGGATTTTGTTTTTTTTTTTATCAGTGGAAACATGTTTACATACGGATAGAGACAGCAGGAGAGAACTCTAATAACAATGAAGTAGCAGCTTTTCTGTACTAAATTGACCCTTAGCAGCAGGCATGACCATTTGCACCTTCTAGCTGGCTGGAAATCATGGGAGATTTATAGTTTAACAGCAAATAGAGGAGTGCTAAAGATTAATATCCTTTTATTCAGTGGCATTACTATTACAATTGCGGGTGACCCTCAGTTTCACATGCATCGAGGTCACCTGCGAGTCCCCCTACAGAGGAAACAGATGCAGGGACCCCCTGTTGCTGCAGGGTCTGCTTCATACATTTATTCATACATATTCTGCAGTGCTTTATTAAGTTTATTTAGCATTCTCTCATACTAAGGACAATTTTCTCATAAGACAATTAAAGTACCTGTACGGTTTTTTTTTCGGGAGGAAACAGTAAGCATGAGAAGAACATGCAAACTTGTTGCAGATAGTGCCATGGCTGGAATCAAACGTAGTGCTGCAAGATACCAGTGCTAACCACTGTACCACCATACTGTGCCCTTGCTATTCAAAAAGTTGTAGAGTTCAGGCGCAATTTATTATTTAGTGCATGAGCCAAGATAAAAACTGGGTGCATTTAAATGCTATTCAGAAAGGTACCTGGGGCCATACTCCTCCTTGCTACTTCATCCTTTTCACCTTTTTGTCTTTCTTTTTTTTGACATTGTAAACTGATACGGGACATTTTATGCTGTACTGTTTCTTTCTTTCTATAAAGAAATCAAATTAAGATTTTTTTTAAAAAAATGGTTGCACAAACTGCATGTGGTTTATAAACCCAAATGCTAATTAGTGTCTACAATAGTAAATTGCATGCATTTACACTGCAAGGTACATAGCAAGCATGCCTATTTTATCTGTGGAATTCGGGCAAATTATTTAGCAAGGGCACCTTTTATATGTCTGGATTTCTAGCAATTTATTTGCACTTAGTCCTCTATACTGCTTTCTACTTCATACTAAGGGTGTTATTTATCAAAATCCAAATTTTTCAGATTTTTTTTAAATTGAAAAAAGTATGACCAATGATTTGCCCTTATTTATCATTAAAAAAACTCGAAAAAAAATCGGATCTGGAAAAATCGAGACTTTTTTGGACTGTCACGCAAAAAACTTGATGCCCCAAAACAACAAAAAAAAGTTTAGACCAGCATAAGACCCTGAATGGTTAACGGATCATCTGTCATTGACTTTTATCTGAATGTGGCTGGTTTTAGATGGCGTATTTCCGGATTCAGACTTGGAACAGCTTTGTGGCATAAGAAATTTGCAAAAAAATCATGTCTTTTTTTACCTCAATTGTATTGGGGTTTTGACGTCAAAATGGACACCATGGAAAAATCATGCGTTAATAAATAACCCCCCTAGAGTTAATGTTACGGTAAGCTACCCCATTAAAATTGCCTCAATTACAAAAGAAAAATAATAAGATAATTGCACAGCTGGTTCAATAAATACAATTTTAATGATATTCAGCGAAGGCCATATTGCTTTGATGGCAGATCCCTTGAGCCCTTACTTTGTCTGACATTTGAACAATTCAGCCCTTATATTAAAACACTTTCATTTTCATTAATGTAAACCATTTTTGTACAAGGAGGAATCATATGCCCGATGACCTAAAAGTATGCAGGGAGATGAGAAGCATCGGGTTAAAGGAATAGTTCAGTGTGAAAATAAAAACTGTGTAAATAGATAGGCTGTGCAAAATAAAAAATGTTTCTAATATAGTTAGTTAGCCAAAAATGTAATATATAAAGGCTGAAGTGAACAGATGTCTAATAAAACAGCCAGAATCCAACTTCCTGCTTTTCAGCTCTATAACTCTGAGTTAGTCAGCGACTTGAAGGGGGGCCACATGGTACATTTCTGTTCAGTGAGTTTGTAATTGATCCTCAGCATTCAGCTCAGATTCAAAAGCAACAGAAATGACCCATGTGAGCCCCCCTCAAGTCTCTGATTGGTTACTGTCTGGTAGCCAGGGCAACCAGTCAGTGTAAACCAAGAGAGCTGAAAAGCAGGAAGTAGTGATCTGACTGACTTGTTATACATGAAATCACTCCAGCCTTTATACATTACATTTTTGTCTAACTTACTATATTAGAAACATTTTTTATATTGCACAGCCTATCTATTTACCCAGTTTTTATTTTTACACTGAACAATTCCTTTAAGACAGAGCCTATGTAATTACTGTCACAATGAATTAACTATAATGCCCTCTATATAACCCGTTCTTAGTTACTTTAATACCTGATGGTTCAAATTGCTTTTGCTCAGTTATATTTCCATGGCTATGTAACAGAAGGTTTTGAAGATTGAGTAGAAGTAAAGAAAGACTCATGTTTCCTGTGTTTATTTGTTTTATCTCATCTTGTTTGTTCCGACATATACTGCATCTTATTGTCTGTCCTGCTCTGTCTTCAAATCTTACTTTGTGCCTTATCATTTTTTCTTTTATTCACCTATAGATATCCACCTGTTTTTTAGTTAGCTTCATATTCTTTTTCTTTTGCGCAATTTTGTCATACTTTCAGATGTTGCCTTTCCCTATGCAAGTTGCTATTTCCTCATTAAGTTAGCATGTGTTATGTGAGAGCCTAACTGGTTATATGATAATATAGTGAATAAAGTACCCCCTCTTGTAAATTATAAGGATATTATAAGTTACCAAGGAGTTTCATGACCATATAAAAACACGAGGCTGAAGGGGTACTTCAATTATTATAATACACAAGTTTTAGTGAGTCGTGACAGAAATGACATCACTGCTCAACGTTTATAACCGATGACATTAATACTCACCGTTTATAACTGATGACATCAATACTCACCATTTATAAGGTTATAATTTGTGCTAATAAATATTTTGCAGTAAAATCTGCTGAATTGTGTGCTCCATCCTATCCCTCTTTGTATATATTATATTGGTTGGACTGGTGTGGCCTAATCAGGAAAGAGAGCAGCAACAGATGGTGGATTTCGTTAGAACAAACCTGCCTTGTTGACAAGATATGCATGGCTTTTGTGTATTATAATGTTAATATCAAACTAAAATTAGAAGTTTCAACCATTAAACATCATATGGAGGTGCCACCTGTGAATAAGAATTCAAATAGTAATTACTGGACTGACAAACCTACCAAAGTAGGCAGGTTTGTCTGTCCAGTAATTCTTATTTAGATTCGTAATTTAACAATTGTTGTGTTGCAATGAACAGCTCAGAAACATTTTTTTTGTAAACATTATGGGACCTGTTATGCAGAATGCCTGGGACCTGGGGTTTACTGGATAATGGATCTTTCCATAATTTGGAACCTTAAGTCAACTAGAAAATCATTAAATAAACCCAATGTGATTGTTTTTCCTCCAATAAGGATTAATTATATCTTAGTTGGGATCAAGTACAAAGTACTGTTTTATTATTACAGAGAAAAAGGAAATCATTTTTATAAATTTGTATTATTTGGATAAAATGGAATCTATGGGAGACTGCTTTTCCGTTATTCAGACTTTTCTGGATAACAGATTTCCAGGTAATGGATCCCATACCTGTATAATACTTTAAGGGGCACATTTACCTAGGGTCGAATATCGAGGGTTAATTAACCCTCGATATTCGAACTTCGAAGTAAAATCCTTCGACTTCGAATATTTTGCGCTATTCCTACGATCTTAACGAACGATTCAAAGGATTTTAATCCATCGATTGAAGGATATTCCTTCGATCAGGAAATTGTTAGGAAGCCTATGGGGACCTTCCCCATAGGCTAAAATTGGCCTCGGTAGGTTTTAGGTGGCGAACTAGGGGGTCGAAGAAATTTTTAAAGATACAGTACTTCGACTATCGAATGGTCGAATAGTCGAACGTTTTTTAGTTCGAATCGTTCGATTCGCAGTCGAAGGTCATAGTCGAAGGTCGAAGTAGCCCATTCGATGGTCGAAGTAGCCATATTCGACCATTCGAAATTCGAACTTTTTATTTTCTATTCCTTCACTTGAACGAAGTAAATGGGCCCCTAAATTTAGTAAATTTAGGGTCTGCTACTTACATATGTTATATTCCCCAGGGGTGAATCGGGTGCAGGTAAAACAGAGAACACCAAGAAGGTCATTCAATACCTCGCTGTTGTGGCATCATCACACAAAGGAAAGAAAGACACTACCATCACTGTAAGTAGACTTCTCCAGCTTCTTCCTGATTTATTCTATTAGATGAAAAGAGCAAAGTAAGGGGAACAGCACCATTTATTTGTTATTCTTCCAAGGAACTGACAAGACAAGAATATATGGCCAAGTTGTATTTTTCATGTTTATGGAAAGATTAGGCACTGTTTGACATTCACCATATAGAAATGAGTCTTTGGGTTGGAATCCTGTGTTCTGTCCCTTTTCTGGCCACTTGGATTTGTTTATAAAGTCCTCAAAAGATCAACAGTAGAAAGTTTAAAATATCACAAGGGCCTGTCCTATACTATATACAACCTTAACATGTAATAAAATGGACTAAGAACGTAGCCCTATTTGTTCATAGAGACATTCAATATTTTTATTGTAATAACTTTTTTGTCTTCTTTCAGTGTGATAATTCTAACAGTCGCAAGCACATTTATTCATTGCTGTTTTTACATCATATTGTATCATCTGGATAGTTTAGAAAATTAACTTCTATATTTTTTATGAATATTGTTTTTTTCTGTTTATTAGTACAATTCTTTTTAAGTATAATAAAACTGTTTTCTTATTTCTAATATTGGGGAACACGGTGTTATAGAAAGAGCCCCCCATATGTTTTAAATAATATAATACTAATACTAGGGATGCACCAAATCCAGGATTCAGTTTGGGATTTGGCCTTTTTCAGCAGAATTCGGAATCGGCCTAATCCTTCTGCCCAGCCGAAACAAATCCTAATTTAAATATGCAAATTAGGGTGGGGAGGGAAATCGCGTGACTTTGTGTCACAAAACAAGGAAGTAAAAATTGTTTTCCCCTTTCCAACCCTAATTTGCATATGCAAATTGGGATTTGGGTTTGGTATTCTGCCGAATCTTTGGGGGTTCAGCAGAATCCAAACTAGTGGATTTGGTACATCCATAACTAATACTACACCTTATAAATAATATAAATTACCAACAAATGCCATATATTACATTAATATACATTATACTAGTTTTCATGTGTCTATTCAATCGGATTCATTTATGTTTGTATGAATGGGATCAGTTATTATGTTTAAGCATCATTCTAATGCTTCTTTTACCGCATTATTCAACTACAGCAAGGCCCATCTTTTGCTTACGTGAGTAATCTAGATTGTGCAGTGTGGATTTAGTAACACCGAGTGGAGATTTGCATGCTATTGTTGCACATAATTAAATCATGGGTTGTGTTAATGGTGGAATCAGACTTATCACAAGGGGAAATGCAACAATAGCACATGTTTTTACACATTTTTTTCTGATCATGAAATCTGACACACCTAGAGATTTGGCTCTCCACCAATTTATAATAAAATGTTAAGCTAAGCTTTCATTTCCAATTTACACATGTGGCTACATTAGTTTAATTTTTGGCTACCTTTTACAACAAAATATTCTACACAATAAATAGCTAGATAGGGACCTGTCTCTATCAGTTTGGGGCCATCTTGATTTTTAGATCTTTTGTCTAAACAAGCGACCTTTATAATTGGTGAGAGCCACAGATCTACAGTCAAAACTCATATAATTGTGTGATATTTGTAGCTGAATGTTTCCTAAGTTCTTGAAAGTATCAATCTGTACTTGAAAACTCAATACACTTCTAAATATTGAGGCCTTCTGAGGTTGAACTTTTTAGAAAAAAATAGCTGTGATTTGCACTGGAAAAATGCATGAGTTATTATTCTGATTAACGTGTGACCTTTCCTTAACTGTTATTATTTGTTAGCATGAGTGCATGCTTTCTTGCTTGCTATTGTATTTTTGTTTTATTTTCTACAATTACCAGTATAATCTGATACATTTAATTCCTTACAATTACTAGTACAGCTGGCTTGCTCTGCGTTTTTGGGGGCTGCATTAAAGAAACATAGGTGTCATAGTGACGCTTAAACCTATCTTTATGAGCCAATAAATGAACAATAGGAAGAGAGGAAGTGAAGACAAACTTTAACTGATCTTCATTTCCTCTTCCTCTTCATTTCCTTTTCCTCATCTACCGATGCATCATACACTGGACAACAAGGTCCACCAGAAATTTCCAAACCTTCCCATTGGAACTAATATAAATGGTAGATGGAGTTCAGAATGCCAGACCAGCATACAGTTACTGAGAACTGGTACATGTATGGCTAGCTTGTCATACCAGATATTCCCAAGTAGATCCATTTTTATTACATGACAGATTGATTGCTTCCTCCAGTTGCTTTAGTTAAGGTGGCAGTATGAAACCTGCATTCATACACACAATATGATGCCCCTCAAAGTGCATGCCATGCTCACTGTGTAGCTATTACAAATAACAGTGGTCAATGTGGCTTTGCATGTAAAATCCTTCATTTATCAAGAGCGCTGGTTTATTATTAAATTTACATGCTGCTGCATTTAACACAATAATGCATTGTAAGCCCTCATGGCAGTACAATAGTTAACAGAAAGAGACAGCTGCTGTTTAGCTCTCTGCTGCACAGTCCTTTGTAACATGGCCTAACGCTACACAGGTCAACAGTTTCTTTAAGCAGCTAAGGAGGCCCTAGTCATTTACTTTGTTTTTGTTCCCAGGCCAATTGCAGGATCTTAGTAATAACACTTAGCAGATAGTGCTCCGAAGCTTTGATCTATGAATCAAAAACCATAATGTAGTTGCTTCAGCTTTCATGCTACAGCAGACAGTTTAATTGCTTTGCACTGGCATATTATTCAGCTCTTTCAAAGGCATAATTGGAGTTCAAGAACTTATCATCATGGTGTTCTTATAGTTTTACTATATGCACCTCACCTCAGCAATGTGTACTGCCTATTTCTTCCTTATAAGAATGTGTGTAATATTGTTTGATATGAATTCCAGGGAGAGCTGGAAAAGCAGCTTCTTCAAGCCAATCCTATTCTAGAAGCTTTTGGTAATGCCAAAACAGTAAAGAATGACAACTCTTCCAGATTTGTAAGTACATCAGATATACATATATACTCTTTGTATCTTTTAAGATTAAGGGGGATATTTATTAAAATCCAAATGTTAAAATCTCGAAAACTTTCTCTGGTGCCCCCCTTTCCCCCCCTCAGCCCCCCTCACGCAATATGGTAAATATTTGTTATGTTTATTATTATGTTGTGATAGTTGTACAGAACATTGGCTTTGAAATGTAAGTCTACTATTTCTATTCTGTACTATATTGAAAATTACAATAAAAAATTACAATACAAAAAAAAACCCAAATCTCGAAAACTTTGGACTTTTTCACTAGAAAACTAAATTGTTTAGAACAAAAAACTCTAATTTTTCGACATTTATTATAAACTGATGCTGCAAAAAAGCCAGAATCCAAAAATCTGCCATCTCAGACATGTCAAGGTCCTGTCAATGGGAGAGGCACCTTTTTCGATTTTTCATGGTGTTCTCTGGGTTTAGCCTGAAAATCCAACTTTTTCAGGGGTTTTTTGGGCAAAAACGTGGAAAAATTAGAGCAATTTAGGAAATAAGCCCAAAAAATTAGAGCAATTTCGGGAAAAGCCAGATTCAGTTTTTTTTCTGGTTTTTACACGATCTGATTGAATCAAGTTTTTTTTATTAATAAAAAATAAGCTAAAATCTAGGCATGGGAGTTTGGTCGTGTTTTTTTTAATAAAATATGAGATAAATTCAGATTTTAGTAAATAACCCCCTGATTGTAGTGGATTCATAAAGTAAATAGAAATGTAGACTTACAAACTGTATAGAATAGGATAAGCCAGTCATAAGGTATATTGGCATTTCTTGAAGGGGTAGATTACCTTAAATGTTACGTATGTGGTTTTTGAAATACTTACATTTTTATCGTTCTGCACTTTTCAAGTTTGGAGTTGCTGTTTTATTACTAGGTCAACCAGAATGCAGTTTGGAGGTCGGAATGGATAATAAATAGGAGAGGGCCTAAGAAGAAACATATAAAGAAATAAGACATTAAAATAACAATAAAATGGTTAGTTTCTTGGATTAGTGATCCTGACAGTCAGTTAGTACTTGTACTTATAGACTAGAAATAGGCAGAATAGGAAGTCTTATAATCTTAAAAATAGCCCAATAGCTTGTTCTTAGGTGAAAAATGAAAAAAAAAAAAAAAAGAGTTGTTGTGGGCTTTGGTTATGTGGGCTGGGAACTCTGTATTATACTGTCTCATAATTACTGCTGTCTAGGGTTTTTATGGGCGATTGTTTTAATGAAGAATTTAAAAAAAAATAATGGTTATTATTAGTAAATGTTGTATTTAGCTCTAATAAATATCACTGATGCTGTTGAATGTAATCAATTTTATTTTTCTTTTAGGGTAAATTTATCCGTATCAACTTTGATGTGACCGGCTATATTGTTGGTGCAAACATTGAAACCTGTATCCTTTGCATAAAACAATAGAGGAACGCCATAAACCAGCTTAGACAGCCATCTAAATCAGTGCTCACTGCCTTTCATTATGGATTCAACATTGGAGATGTCTATGGCTTCAGCTTTATAAAATAATGATGGCATAAAAAGAAGTCCATGGAACCCTGGGCAGGAAGGGTCCCAAACAATTGAAGCAATTTAAATATTGGGAACATAATCTCAAGTTACAAAACGATGATCTGATATTTTAAGAGTCACCCACTGTAGTCTACAGCATGAAAATAAAAAGACCATCATGGTGATGCAGCAGATACTACTGTTTCCCTTTGATCTCTCCTATTCGAGGGAATTCTCTCCGTACCCCTGGAAAGCTTATCCTTCTAAGCAAAACTTGTTGCACCAAAAATGACTAGAATTACATACTATGGAACTCCAATGGCTGTGAAGTACAAGGCCAAGTTTTGTAGGCCACTGGATACCCTAATTATAGAAATATTTTTTTGTTTAATATCCATTATGGGTAACTTTTACCTATTCAATACTTTTACTGCAGTTAACTATTTTGATTCAGCAAACTTCAAAGGCACTAATACTTTCAAGAAGGAAAACAGGCATGTGTGAAAAAACAGACTTTCATTGATTAAAATTTAGATAATATTAAGGTGTGAAAAATGAACAGGAGCACTTTAGTTAATGAGCCCCATCACATCTAACCAGCTAATGTGTGTTATAATTACTGGACTTAATCTGAAGCACATTAGGGAATAATAAATCTGACTTACAATACATTTATATTAATTAGAGCGGAATAGTTTATGCAAATGTCTAAATATAAAACGTACTGTCCATATAAGGGCTAATGGAGTTTAGCAAATCATTTTTATATAAACAGAAATGAAATCACCAGTTTCAGATCCAAAGAAGTCATATATAGACATGTTTGCCTTTAGCTACTAAATAGATTTGCTTGAAAAATCTCGTGCCATCCGACAAGCAAGAGAGGAAAGGACTTTCCACATATTTTATTATATGATCCAGGGTTCCAAGCCTGCTTGGAGAGGTAAGTGAGATGCAACTTCTGTCATTTTGACAACATGTTCTTAGTTCCAGCTCTGGCTCTAGCACTCTGCACAGCAAGGGTCATTAAGTGCTTTAATACATCCCATTGTGTCAAAATACTTTAAATAAACTCGCACAATATTATGTATTGCATTTATGAACATCACTGAAAGCAGTCATACCTTTAGTCTCAGATGAGGCAATTTACCTAGGCAACAACATTAACTTATGTGTTGCTTCATCTTTAAAGGGATCCTGTCATTGGAAAACATGTTTTTTTCCTAACGCATCATTAATAGTGCTACTCCACCAGAATTCTGCACTGAAATCCATTTCTCAAAAGAGCAAACAGATTTTTTTATATTCAATTTTGAAATGTAGCCTGTATGTAGGTCACTTCGAACAGCTTTCCTGATCGATATCTGCCCGAAGGCCAGCCGATCAGATTAGGAAGGGTTAAAAATCCTGTTGGATTGTGGATGCATCTATCTGAGGATGTGGTCCTGCAATCCAACCTCCCGTATTGGCTAAATTATGATCCAATCGTTTGACCATAGGGCCAACAATCGGATCAGCACTATATCGCCCACCTCAATGGTGGCATATTTGGTAGAGATAAGCTTGTTTGATGAAACAAGCAGATCTCTACGTGTATGGCCAACTTAAGAATGCCTAAGCTAAGGGAAGAAATACACTGCTCTATGGATATACGGAATTTTCTTTTACAGTCATTGACCAATTAATTTTTGTGTATGTTTTCAGAGGAGTTATTGCTTGAAGGTTTTGGAAATTACACATTTTTATCCTATGGCTACGTACCAGTTCCTGCACAAGATGATGGTGACATGTTCCAGGAAACTTTGGAAGCCATGGGCATCATGGGTTTCACAGAAGAGGAACAACTATGTAAGATTCAAGTCAATTCCATTTCTAGTTCCATTGGGAACCTTGTTTCCATTCCCTTATGCAAGCAAAATGTTGGCAATGGTAGAAGGAACCAATATCTGTTTTTGTACTGCGGGATATCCTATAGCACTCAAATCCAGCCTTTGTAAATATTAGGTCATTTATCCAGGACTACATGTTTTCAGTCTATTTTATGTTAAAATAATTATAGATAAACCCTGGAACCTTTGAGCACCAGGATCTATAATATCTCTAAGCTCTATGTAACCTGCAGTCCTCCTGCTGCGTCTACTAACAATAGGTGAAAATAAGGGAAAAAATCACCTTGCTCCAGATCTCAAAGGAAGATTTTCAGCTTGTACAAATTTGGTCACAGACATGTTGTTCATTTAGGGTATTTTGAGTGATTGCTATAGCCATGTGCTAAAATCCTCCTCGTCAGAGTTGAGGGATAATTATCTAAGCCTAAAATTATATTGATCTAAACATTTTTTTTCCCTCTTGCAAGGAGTATGGAGAAAAGGTAGGTTTTCTATGCCTCACTATATGAGACGAGTCCTCGTATCTCTATGTAATCTGTACATGTCATAGTTATTTTATATGTGTTTATCTGTTTGGGCAATACCCCAGATCACTGTAAGGGTTTAGGAAAAAAAATAAGAAATATAAAGAGAGAGAGTGTTTTTAATTTCAGTATCAGGTTTAGAAGTTTAAACAAGTCTCTGTACGAATCTCTGTGATTCAGTGGTTTAAGCCGGGGGTCAGCAGTTTTAAAGTCTTGTAACATAGATAATGATTTAGGCTGGAAAAAAACGATGCTAACGGTGCGTTAAATTGTAGCCAGTCAGTGCTCTTTGAAGTATCTTAAAACACCAATTAATTTAATAATATGGATTTAAAGTATTCATCATTGGTTTTGTACCTGGCTTTTTTGATATTGCAAAAATAAATGCTGCCATTAAAGAATTTTGCCACTGGACCAGCAATAGGTGTCTCTGACACTGGAGATGTGTATACTGACAGAATAACAGAAACCGAATAATAACAAAAAATGGGGTGTACGTCAAGCAGGATCTATATCTGATGTGTTATTATAGGACTTTTCTTATTATTTCAATAGCAATGATGAAGGTTGTGTCGTCTGTTCTCCAACTTGGTAACATTGTCTTCAAGAAAGAAAGGAACACAGATCAAGCGTCTATGCCAGATGACACTGGTATGTCTCTTAATAAGGCAAAATAATGATGCGAAAAGAAAGCTGTTATTGTTTTTATTATGCTTACAATAGCCCACAACTCAAAAGTATTAATCAAACACGTCATACGCTCTTCAAACTTTTTATTAATCAGTATTTATCGGATAAAAGAAGGAAACAGAATATTTCAAATCTAATGTGGAAAGCCAGTATCCTCAGTGAGACTCGCCTTAATTACTTATCTCAATAAAGATTATTTTAAATGTTTAAAACCTAGTTCCCTTAAACTACATATGTGTAATACCATAAGAGGAGCGCAATCTGACTGCTATCTAATTTTTTTCAACTTAGATTAAAAGGGCAGCTTGTAGCAATAATTTCTTACGGTTATCCTTGTGTAGTATGAAATATAGTATGAATAAATGAAATGATCCCACTTTCAAATGCACAATTGACCCATAAAAATGATTGTATTTAAAAGGCATACAGGTATGGGATCCATTATCCGGAAACCTGTTATCCACAAAGCTCCGAATTACAGAATGCCTGTCTCCCATAGACTCCAAATTTTTAAAAATGATTTCCTTTTCCTCTGTAATAATAAATCAGTACCTTGTATCCATTTAAGATATGTATTAAAAATATAAATATAGACCCATATTGCTGAGTTATCATACTGCATTTTATGAATAATACAATAGAATACACCACTGTTTTCCTCATTTCTCACCATTGCAGTTGATTTGGTTACAATGTGAATCTGATGTTCACATTCCTTAGGAATTTAATTCAGGGCTGATAGCCTCAGTGGACATTACAAGCCAGATACATAATTTCCAGCTAACATATATGTCCTTTTTTTTTAGCTGCCCAGAAAGTGTGCCACCTTTCAGGAATCAATGTGACAGATTTTGCGCGATGTATCCTCACTCCCCGTATCAAGGTGGGGCGTGACTTTGTGCAGAAAGCACAGACAAAAGAACAAGTAAGTCTTTTTATTTTTAGTTTATAAACTGAATCTTGGGGGAATGAATGAAGGGATGAATTTGCTGTTGTTTATGAGACTGCTTTGCTCCGCTTTTATATAATTATAATTAGTGTGAAAAGGTAGTGCAGGTATGGGATCCATTATTCGGAAACCCATTATCTACAAAGCTCTGAATTGCGGAAAGGCCGACTCCCATAGACTCAGTTTTATCCAAATAATCCAGATTTTTCTCTGTAATAATAACACTGTACTTTGTACACGATCCAAACTCAGATATAACTAATCCTTATTGGAAGCAGAACCAGCATACTAGGTTTATGTAATGCTTATATGATTTTGTAGTAGACTTAAGGGAGCAGATTCCCCAAAGCACGAAGTGGCTAACGCTAGCGTTAATTCGCCAGAGTGGTGTCATTTCAGTACTGCCAATTCCCTAATGGGCGCAGGCATAGCCTCTCTAACAAAGGAGACAGACTCATGTGATCATTTGCACTCTTACGCCAGGCGAATTGTAGCTCTGGCGCAGAGACGTAACTCTGCAAATTCAGTAAGATGCGGATTTTACTGAAAGTTACCTCTTGCCTTCGCCACCTCAGACCAGGCGAAGTGCAATAGAGTGCATAGGACTTCCTCAAAATTTAGTTGAAAAAAAAAAGTCCCAAAAAACACTGGCGTCTTTTCCTTTTTTCAGGGTGATAGGCTGCAAAAAAACGTAATTTTTTTGGCGGTAACCGGCTTCCCCCCTACATTTCCTAACATATGGAACATAAACTATACACTGGGCTCATGTGTTTGGCAATATAACAACTAAATTTTCTTTTATTAAGGTTCCCTGACTTTTTTAATGTAATGTATTTGCTGCAACATATACGTCCATTCAACTTTAAATTCCCGCCGTATGCAAATAAGCCAACGCTAGAGCAACTTCGCTCTGATTGCCAAATTAACGCTAGTGCAACTTCGCTAGTGTTCAGCCCCCTGGATGCAACTTTGCATTTTAGGGAATTACCGTTGTCTGGGCAAAATTACTCTGGTGAAGTGTTGCGATGTGGGCGAAGCAGACGCTAGCGAATTAGTGCCGCTTAGGGAATTTGCCCCAAGGTATGAAGATCTGAATTACAGAAAGATCCGTTATCCGGAAAGCTCCAGGTCCCATGCATTCTGGATAATAGGTCCCATATCTGTATACGCAAATATGCAATCTGCATAATGAAAGGGAATTTTAATTCTAAGCAACTATATCTTTTTCATGATAGTGATTTCTGAACTTGCAGAACACTGGATATTTTGGACAATGTTATTTAACAATATTAAAAAGCAATTTAATGATCCAAATGAAAAAGAATATAATGCTACAGCTAAAAGAACATTACCTTTGAATGCTTAAACTTTCTGTTACTTTTCCGTTCCGTGCAGGCCGATTTTGCCATTGAAGCCTTAGCTAAAGCAACATATGAACGTCTTTTCCTTTGGTTGCTCAGTCGAGTCAACAAGGCCTTGGACAAAACCAAAAGACAAGGAGCCTCTTTCCTTGGTATCCTTGATATTGCAGGCTTTGAAATTTTTGAAGTAAGTAAAATAGTTTGTTACTATTGCATCCTTTGGCACTTCCGCTGTAGGGTTACCTATTACAAAGTAGGGTTACAGTGTAACAGAAATGTTCAGGCTTAGGGAAGATAAAGTTCATAGACAGATTTGTAAAGTGGTAAAAAATTCCAGTGTTTAAATTGGGAAGTTGGTTATTTGTGTAGCAGAGTTTAATGTTAATTAATCTGTTTTAGAGAAATAAAATTCCAGTGTTCTAGACATAAAAATAATTAATCTACAATGTGTCTTTCAGCGTATGCCACACATCACAATCAATGGTAATTTAAAGGAAAAAATGGAATAGGTATTATTTTTAAAGGTAACATTTTTGCTTAATTTCAGGTCAACTCATTTGAGCAACTCTGTATCAACTACACCAATGAAAAGCTCCAGCAGCTTTTCAACCACACCATGTTCATCATGGAACAAGAAGAATATCAAAGAGAAGGCATTGAATGGAGCTTCATCGACTTTGGTCTTGATCTGCAACCTTGCATAGAACTAATTGAAAGGCCTGTAAGTCCACTCAAAGGACGTGACACTCTTTTGATTTGATTAATGTAATACACTGTAAATGATAGTGTATAAAATATAAAATACAAGAGCCATGAATATCCTGTAAAATATATCCTTATAAATGGTGCTTAGTGATGCAACCGGTTATAATTGGTGCTTAGCGATTTACTTAGCGACTCACTTGAACTTGTGTATTATATTAAAGTACCACCTATTGTAAAATATGAGGATATTAGAAGTCACCAAGGAGTTCCTTGATCTTTACAAAGCGTGTGCTTTTAAATTGTCAAGGAAATCCTTGGTGACTTATAATAGTCTTATATTTTACAATAGGGGGTACTTTATACATTATATATTTTAAGGTTACCAGTAGTCCAAAAGCCTAAAATATGCTAACTTTATTAATATCTTTTTTTTAGAATAACCCACCTGGTATCTTGGCCCTTTTGGATGAAGAGTGTTGGTTCCCTAAAGCCACCGACGTCTCTTTTGTGGAGAAAGTATTTCAAGAGCAAGGAAACCACATTAAATTCCAAAAACCCAAACAACTGAAGGATAAAACCATATTCACCTTAGTACATTATGCAGGAAAGGTATGTTGTTTATAAATAAGAACTAGGCATGTTTATTGTGAAGGCTGCCTTCAGTGTTATATTACCATGACTTTACAGGTAATACTTACTGAATAGACCATTTTATTACAAGACTTGATAAAAGACCAGTATATATAGGAGACACTTCCCTCATACACATACTTACTGTTCTGTTCAGGTGGATTATGATGCTACTGCATGGCTTACCAAAAACATGGATCCACTGAATGACAACGTGACAGCTCTCCTCAACCAGTCATCCGATAAATTTGTTGCAGACCTGTGGAAAGATGGTATGTCAGAATCGTAGACAAAGTATTGTTACAATAGAGTAATTAGTGCACATATTTTTATATTACTCAAATGTGCTCAGTAAACCAAATAATGATAAAGTTGCCCACCCTTGCATATCTGGAAATTACCATAATTATATATTTATTTTTGCATAGAGTAGCTGAACGTCATGAAACCAACATTTTTTTTTTTTAAAACCACCCCTATGGGGTATTATTTTTTAAATTAATTAATTTCAATGTAAACTTTAAAGGGACTGTTCACCTTTATATTAGCTTTTAGTATGATGGAAAGGTATTCTGAGACAATTGGTTTTCATTATTTATTATTTGTGGTTTTTCAGTTATTCAGCTTTTTATTCAGTTTGCAGTCCAAATTACCCTAGCAACCATGCTCTGATTTGAATGGAATATGATAGGCCCTGAATAGACAGATGAGTAAAAAATGTAATAGTAACCTTACAGAGCATTTGATATTTAGATGGGGTCAGTGACCCACATTTGAAAGCTGGAAAGAGTCAAAAGAAAAAACAATAAAAAAAGAAGACCAGTTGAAGACCAATTGAAAAGTTGCTTAGAATTAGCCATGTGAATGGCATGAGAGACGTAAATACATTCTGATTTCACTTTGCATGTAATTGCTTATGAAGGGCTTTTTGGCTCCTTTTAGCCCTTCTCACCCTAACCAGGTTCAGTTTTCTATAGAGTTGACAAGACAGATCAGAAAATAAATTGTTGAAGATGTATTAGTTACTTATCTTGCTTTTGAGTGATGCAATGTTGTCATTTTAATATTTCCCTACATTCTTATGACTAAGAAAATGTAATATTAAATGTATTTTTGTTTTAGTTGATAGGATTGTAGGATTGGATCAGATGGCAAAAATGACAGAAAGTTCTCTCCCAAGTGCTTCAAAAACGAAAAAGGGCATGTTCCGTACTGTTGGGCAACTGTATAAAGAGCAACTTACCAAGCTGATGACAACTCTGAGAAACACAAGCCCTAATTTTGTCCGCTGCATCATCCCAAATCATAAAAAACAAGTAATTTCAAACTCTATTTATTTTACTTTTGCAGTTACACAAAAGGAGTTCTGTACTCCAGTTTCTAGTGAATATATATAATTTACTTGCGTAGTTATTAGCATTTTATTATCAGCATGTTTCAACTTTTAAGGTCACACTGGGCATTTCTGGGAGATTTAGTCGCCTGACGACTAATTGCCTCGTCTTTGCAGGACCAATCTCCCCGAACGCCTTCCCTCACTCTTGCGCTGGCCAAAATGAAAAATCGCTGGCACTAAGCACAAGGGAAGTTTCGTTTTCCGAAGTCGCTTGAAGTTTCCTCGTGACACAGCTTTGGGCGACTTCGGAAAACTAATCGCCATGTGTGCTTAGCACCGGAAGGCGTTCGGGAAGATTGGTCGCTGCAAAGATGAGTCGATTAGTCGACAGGCGACTAAATCTCCCATGAAACTTGGAGTCTTTGGCAAATTCATTGGACAAGATTTTGGGTAGGAGCTGCAGTATATGATGGTAAACATGCATTAGAGCAGATTATCTCTGATCAAAGAGAAACCTGAAACAACAGAGTTTGTGCTGTGGGCACAGGGTATATGTGGTGAGCTACACTAAAAAGGGTTAAAAGTATGTGTCTCTCTTTCTGGTCCGCACTTGTGCTCATTAACTCAAAAGTGCTATATATTAAATAACTGTTTAACAAAGTAATTTTCTGTTATAACTGTTCAGGCAGGAAAGCTTGACGCCCACCTTGTGCTGGAACAACTGAGATGCAATGGTGTCTTAGAAGGCATCAGAATTTGTCGCCAAGGATTCCCTAACAGAATTGTATTTCAGGAATTCCGTCAGCGGTAAGAGAAAATGTAATTTCATTGCCAATAAATTGTAACCACCCTCATCAATTTTCAAAGGAGACTTAAGAAGCCCTGACCCTTCGTTTGAGAGACAGCTGTTTCATTGGTATTCAGAAGCCCAGGCTTCTTCTCAATTGGGATGGATGTTATATTAATGGGGAAGCACCATATTATTTATTTCATTTTTATATTAGTCATTTCACAATGCTATTAAAACTATTTTCATTAGCAGTGCTGTGTTGCTATGCCGGAAGGCCACCAAAAGATTGAATTACAGGAAGCATATCCGGATGCTTCTCTACACATTTCTCTTGATCCTCATCTACTGTCAGATTTAGGAGGTTATTTATCAACGGTCAGTAAAAACTAGGATTTTTGGGTAAAAAAACCCTACATTTTTCAAGATTTATTATGCCCAGAAGCTGGGAATAGCATGAATCTAAACATACTCCAGCTAAAACCTGTCAAGATCATGCAGAAGTCAGTGGCAGAGATCCATTTGAAGATGTTAGTAGCCTTCATGATGTTTGGGTTTTTTTCGGTGGTTTGCTCTCGAAAATGAGATAAATCTGAGCAATTTTTTTGGGCGAAAACTCGATCAATTCGAGTATTTGGGTTTTTCCCCTTGAATTCAAGTTTTTTCATAATTTAGGTTTGAGTTGTGCGTTTATTCGAGGTATAAAAAACCTCACAAAACTTGACCTTTTTGATAAATAACCCCCTTAAAGTCAAGTTAGCAAGAAGCAAGATAAAAGTGCAGAGAAGCATCCAGAGATGCTTGATGCATTATTCACTTACCCCTACACTGGCCAGGCAGCACAGAGGCACCCTCCTGCTGTTGACAAACTAAGCAGGAGGGTGACCAATTTTGCATAATGTGTTGGAGGGTTTAACTTCCCTTTAATAGTCAATGAAGCCTGTGAGGTCAATAATATAATGAAGAGAATTCCTATTTCATTACATGGGCAAGGGAGTGGGAAGGTAAATACCACATTTTTGCCAAATTAATAGTTTTAAAAGGATTATTTAATTAATAATAACCCAACAAATACTGGAGCCCTAAAATCTATATTAAAGGTTAATATATTGCTAGATTACAGCAATATATTGAAATTTATACATTTGACTCAACAAAATCCCAAAACTCAATATTTGAGGCAAAGAAACAGACTTCCCACTCTGCTTGGCAGTATCATAATAGTGCAACATACAGTACATATCATATAATATTCCTTCCCTTTCCTTATAGGTATGAAATCCTCACAGCAGGTGCTATCCCTAAAGGCTTCATGGATGGCAAACAATCTTGTATGCTTATGGTAAGTGAGACAAATCACTACATGATGAGAACAAGGATTTGCCGATTTACTGTAGAGCGCGACTATCACAACACATAATTTTAGAGATATGAACAGTACGATGCATATGTAAACAGGAAAAGAATGATATACATGAATATTAGGGTAAATTCAACATATTTATTTACACATTCTAAAACTGGTCATGCACCTATGTAAGGGTGCCCCATTGACTCATGTGATTGGTTAAACCATACTTATGGACAGAGGGGGGAACTGAACAATTAGTAGGGAAAAACTGTGCATATATGAGGTAAGAAATTCTACATTATGTATTCTGTGATAAATATTGTTTGTTGTATTTTTCTAGATGAGAGCATTGGAACTTGACACAAATTTATACAGAATTGGTCAAAGTAAAGTTTTCTTCAGGACTGGAGTCCTGGCCCATCTAGAAGAGGAGCGTGATTTAAAGATAACAGATATTATTATTTCCTTCCAAGCCCAAGCTCGTGGATACCTTGCCAGAAAGTAAGTGAATGCTTAATGACCAAAAGATAGTATACACTTTGAAATTCTTCTTTTCAGGGTCTATAGAGAATACTTTCTAGATTGCCATTGGTAGATATTTTTTTTTTTAAGAAAAAGATTGATTATTGTTGATTTAACATACAGGGCCTTTGCAAAGAGGCAACAGCAGTTAACTGCCATGAAAGTTATCCAGAGGAACTGTGCTGCTTACTTGAAGCTCAGAAACTGGCAGTGGTGGAGACTATTTACTAAAGTAAGTATATTTTTCCTAGAACATTGAGCCTTGACACGCCAATAAAATTGAACTATAAAACAAAATAACTCAATGTACCATGGACATGATTTCCCAGTCATCCAGCTAATGGCCATTTTCCAACAGGTTAAGCCTCTCCTCCAAGTAACCCGACAAGAAGAAGAAATGCAGCTCAAAGATGAAGAGCTACAAAGAGTGAACGAGAAATTCTTTAGAACAGAGATTGAACTGAAGGAGATACAGATGAAACATGTCCAGGTATAGAAGTACAAGCAGTCAATCACCTTTTGGTTGACAGAAACAAATATGAGAAATATAAGAAATAGTTAAGTTGGATTTACATTCACTATATTTTACTATAAATGTTCAGTATATCCTGTTGTCTGCAATGGGAGCCATCTGTCATTGGGAACAGCCATGATTTCTCACACAAGGAAAGCTCAGCCACAGACTAATGAAAAATGGCACTACAACATTTTAATTTTAGGAAAATGTTCTTTCTTCTAGTTGGTTGAGGAGAAGACTCTTCTCCAAGAGCAGCTTCAGGCTGAAACTGAACTGTATGCTGAGGCAGAAGAGATGCGCATACGTTTACAAGCCAAAAAGCAAGAATTGGAGGAGGTCCTCCATGAAATGGAAGCCAGATTGGAAGAAGAGGAAGATCGTGGACAACTGCTGCAAGCAGAAAAGAAAAAAACACTGCAGCAGATGCAGGTACCAACACAACCCTTGTTATTTGTTTGTATCTACATTTATATATATTGTACCAAATAATTATATTGTTACCATCACACACACACACACACACACACACACACACACACACATATATATAAACTAAAATGTACTTTAAATCACCTTTGTTTCATATGAAAAAGTAATTTTTTCTATTAAAATTTGGCTTCTGTCAACTTCTTGCATGCTCCTATTCATGTCTAATGACAGAACTTTCATACAATAATCTCTCTAAACTGTGCGCGCATGAAAACACATAATTTTGTACCAATTCTGAAATGCATACAAGCAATTTTGCACACACAGCCAAGAATAAAATAGAGGGGGCATTAGTTAGGGTTTCTCAGCATCATGTGAGGCTTGCTACCATTGCTGGAAATCCTTAGACTTCTTGCTTTCCACGTATGCCTTCCCACAATGTATTCCAGTTGCCTTGGATGTAACTTTTCTCATTCTTGCAGCTTAGATGTTGATTATGATAAGTATGTGTGATCTGTGTAAAAATAAAATCCCTTATAATCAACAATCAATCAAGTCCAAAAAAATTTCTATTTTATTATTCTTACCGCACTGTATATTTTTTAATCTTTAAGGACCTTGAGGAACAACTTGAGGAAGAAGAGGCTGCAAGACAAAAGCTACAGCTAGAGAAAGTAACTGCAGAGGCCAAGATAAAGAAATTGGAAGATGATGTGCTTGTAATGGATGATCAGCACAACAAATTAACAAAGGTAACTCCCACCCCTCAGAAAACTCTTGTCTTGCATGGGAGATTTATAACTGTATATAGATAGTTTCTGATGCTCACTTGTAGATTGTACATCTTTCATCTTTAACAGAAAAGAACCCTATAAAGTCAGATATTTTGCTATGTTGCTATGTGAAGATTATCTAACTCTATTTTTATTTGCATACCTATAAGCAAAGGAAATTGCATAATATGGAAAAGCCTTCTAAATATTTGGATAGATGAAGGTTAGCTCTAAAAGAAAGTATATTAATAGGGGTAAATGTACAACACCATGTTACTTCTCAACTGTTGCCCAATTAAGTTGCTGACAGTTCTCATATGCTTATGCTATGTATACTAGTTTCTTTTAAGATTATCAGTTATTCTTGGAGATAAAAAATAAATGTTACTCAGAAATCTGAATGCCACTGTTTATAATCAAATGTGGCTTTGGCTTCAAAGGAAAAGAAAGTCCTAGAAGAAAGAGTGAATGACTTAACGACTAATTTGGCAGAAGAAGAAGAAAAAGCAAAGAATCTGACCAAGTTAAAAAATAAACATGAATCTATGATTTCAGAACTGGAAGGTAAGTTTGAGAGCACAATAAAACAGACGTAATGCTACAACTGAAATAATTTAGGTGATTGGTTTCCAGACACTTTTTAAAAAGATAAGGGACACATAAAAACATTACTATATAATTCATAATTTCAAAAAGATCTAAGACAGCAAACAAATGTTCACAACAAATCTTCCAGGAGAATTTAGGAGAACAATGTTCATCCCTGGTTAGAGTTTTAAGCAAACTGTTGGTATTCCAGTGCGTCTCAAGAAAGAAGAAAAAGGAAGGCAAGAGCTGGAGAAGGTAAAGCGGAAGCTTGAGGGTGAAGCGAATGACCTCAATGAACAAATTGCAGACCTACAAGCACAGATTGCGGAACTTAAGTTGCAGTTAGCTAAAAAGGAAGAGGAACTTCAGGCTGCTCTTGCAAGGTAAAATATTAATTCAGATTTCACAAATATATCCAAGACATCACATATTTACTGAGTATTTTTTTTGCACCTCTATGGATGGATTCAGCCAAAGATCTGTGCACTGACAGCAAGGGTGGGAATCATGTTAAGGAGAGCTTTTGTGTACATTTTTACATTTTTACTGAAGCACAAGATCTCACATTGAATTCTGATAGTGGACCTGATTTGGTTGATTATCTTTTATAGCTTGGAAGTATAGCATGGTTTTTAGCATAAATTTCAGGATATGTTACATTGGTTATCATACTTACAAAAGCTATTTACTGTGTATAAGAATACATAGGGGCATATTTATCAAAGAGTGAATTTAGAGATCAACACAGTCTACTAGAGTGAAATTCCACCACTCTCCATTAATTACTATATCATTTTTAAATAAATGATTTAAACTACTTATATTTATGATTTGATGAATACTATTTTTAAAATCCCATAGAAATGAATGGAGAGTGGCGGCATTTCACACTAGTGGACTGTGGCGAGCTGTATCTTTACTCTTTGATAAATATGACCCATTCTGTCCTGATGCATTCGATGTAAAATGTGCTTTTGTACAGGACAGTATGAAAAACAAATTCCAGTGCAAAATATAACAGATTCATCTTTACAGTATTAATACCACGAATGCACACTATACAGGTTATCCAGAATGCTGGAACCTGGGGTTTTACGGATAATGGATCTGTGCATAATTTGGATCTTCATACTATAAGTCTACTAGAAAATGATGTAAACTTTAAATATACCCAATAGGTTGGTTTTATTTCCAATAAGGATTAATTATATCTCAGTTTGGATAAAGTACAAGGTGCTGTTTGATTATTACAGAGAAAAAGGAAATCATTTTTAAAGATTTTGATTGTTTGATTATAATAGAGCCGATGGTAGACAGCCTTTCAGTAATTCAGAGCTTTCTGGATAATGGGTTTCAGGATAACATATCCCATACCTGTATATGGATTTTATCCAGCACCCGATTGCCCAGTTTCTAATGGGTTTCCGGATAACATATCCCATACCTGTATATTGATTTTATCCAGCACCTGATTGCCCAGTTTCTAACTTTCAGACTTGAAGATGAAACTGCTCAAAAAAATAATGCCTTGAAGAAAATTCGGGAGCTGGAGTCTCACATTTCCGACCTCCAGGAAGACTTGGAGTCTGAAAAATCTGCAAGAAATAAGGCTGAAAAATCAAAGAGGGACTTGGGTGAAGAGTTGGAAGCTCTAAAAACAGAGTTGGAAGATACACTTGACAGCACAGCCACACAGCAAGAACTTCGGTATGTACATATTTGCATTCTAAGAATTAGTGACCTGTGGCAATTAGTATTGGATGGAATCAGGGGGCAAATTTCAAAAACCACAGCACCCATTTTTTGCTCTTATGCCATGCCTTTGTGTTGTAAATGGCCCCACGTATATTCTGAATGCTTAATCATATCTATCACTGATGTCATTTTTACAAGTTTCAGCAGTTATTTCAAAGGGTTGATTATATATATGTCATTTTGTTCAAACAGAGCAAAGAGAGAGCAGGAAGTAACAGTTTTAAAGAGGGCATTAGAAGAAGAAACACGATCACATGAAGCCCAGGTCCAGGAGATGAGACAGAAACACACTCAGGCTGTAGAAGAGCTAACAGAGCAACTGGAACAAGTGAAGAGGGTAATGTATCTGCATTGGAAGCACTGTCTCTCTTTCTGAAGAACAGGGATGTGGTTTAGGGAAAGATAACCATTGTTGTGTAAGTGATGGGTATTATACACAACCTACATTTATGAAGTGTCTACAGGTGCCACTTTACCCAATTTTTTGTTTGTTTGTTTTTTTTGCAAGGAAAATACCTTATTTTATTAATTCCACAGGTCAGGGTTACCTTGGAAAAGAGCAAGCAAGCTTTGGAAAAAGATAATTCAGACCTCACAATAGAAATCAGATCACTTAACACAGCCAAGCAGGATGTAGAGCACAAGAAGAAAAAGCTTGAAACCCAGTTGCAGGAACTTCAATCCAAATATTCTGATGGAGAGCGGGTCCGAAATGAACTCACAGAGAAATCACACAGAGTACAGGTAAAGAAGTAACATTATTCCTGTGTTTTTTAAAATGTTTCTGTAAACTGTATAAAAAAATGTAAAATTATTACTTAAATCAGGAACACTGACAGCTGACTGCCAAAACATCATATTCATAATGATATCTTTCTTTCAGGTGGAATTAGAAAACGTTACTGTTCTACTTAGCGAAGCCGAGACAAAAACGATCAAGCTTTCCAAAGATGTCGCTGGTTTGACAGCACAACTTCAGGACACCCAGGCAAGTTATTTTTAACTTTTGGTTTTCACAATTTACTGATCTGAGAAATGTTTTTAAAATATTACTTCTTTCTATGTCATAGGAATTGCTTCAAGAAGAGACTCGTCAGAAGCTTAATGTTTCCACGAAGCTCCGTCAGGTAGAGGATGAAAGAAACAGCATTCAAGAGCAACTAGATGAGGAATCGGAGGCCAAGCAAAACTTAGAGCGACATATCTCCACACTTAATATCCAGGTATGGTAGATTATCTGCAAATAAGCACGCTCATCTTATGTCAATTATTTTCATCAGATGGATGTATAGAATAATTGTTGTCTTATATCCAAATAGTCAGTTTTATCTAAAAGAAATTGTAATAAATATGAAAAGGCAACTATATATTTTTGTTGTCAATTTACTGCTTGATATGCAATTTACTGCTCAATAATCAATTAATTTAAAAAAATATTCTACAGCAATGGTATATATTGTTGATCATACACTTGGCCTGATTAGCTTTCAGATTCAAAGAGGAAATTACAAGAATTTACTTCCACAATTGAAACAATGGAAGAGGGCAAAAAGAAATTCCAGAGAGATATTGAGGGTATGACGCAGCAGTTCGAGGAGAAAGCTTCGGCTTATGACAAACTGGAAAAGACAAAGAACAGACTACAGCAGGAGCTGGATGATCTAATAGTTGACTTGGACAATCAAAGGCAACTTGTCTCTAACCTAGAGAAGAAGCAGAAAAAGTTTGATCAGGTCATTTTTTTTATTTTGACCCAACAGTAGTAGATGATTTTCTCATTATAGAAAGAATTATATTGACAGTACATAATTATTTTGCAGATGCTGGCAGAAGAGAAAAACATTTCTTCAAAATATGCAGATGAAAGAGACAGAGCCGAGGCGGAGGCAAGAGAAAAGGAGACCAAAGCCTTGTCATTGGCCAGGGCACTTGATGAAGCATTGCAATCCAAAGAAGAGCTTGAGAGGACAAACAAATTACTTAAAGCTGAGATGGAAGACTTGGTCAGCTCTAAAGATGATGTAGGCAAAAATGTAAGTACTACCAAACTTCAGTTACAGATATTGAACCTGTTATCCAGAATTCTTGACACAGGGGTTTTCTGGATAAAGGATCTTACTGTAATTTGGATCTCAATACCTTAAAATTATTTAAACTTTTAATTAACACAATATGACCATTGTGCATCCAGTTAGGATTATTATATCTTAGTTGGGATCAAGAACAAGGTACTTTTTTTATTAATACAGTTTAAAAGAAAATATTTTTTCACATACCTGTACTATAAAAAATGAATTAAAAATCAATATTTATTTGATTCAGTTCAAATATATGGAAGCTGTACCCAGATGACTGCGAAATTTTACTTCATCCACTGCAAATGTTCCAAAAACTATTTAGTCGTGAACTTTGAAGATGAAGTCATTGAAGTCTTTAATCAGTCAAAAAGGATGTAAACATGGTCACTAACGTTCACAAGCGTCTTTGCGCAGATTTTTTGCACTAGCGAAACATATTACATTCCCCCCATAGTTTGCATAACTTCTGTCCTTTTGATTTTAGCATTGAAAATATGTTGGTACATGATATATGTAATATGTTAGTGTACAATATACTTATTCAGTTGAGAACATGCAGTTATAGATTTATAATGCCATGTATAGTTATAAATAATGTGCCAGTTGGTTAATGTATAGGTAATCTATTTTTCTGCTAGGTTCATGACTTGGAGAAGGCTAAGAGAGGCCTGGATCAGCAAGTGGAAGAGATGAAGACTCAGTTAGAGGAGCTGGAAGATGAACTTCAAGCAACAGAAGATGCCAAACTTAGATTAGAAGTTAACATGCAAGCTCTGAAAGCACAGTTTGAAAGAGATTTGCAAGCCAGAGATGAACAAAATGAAGAAAAGCGGAGACAGCTTGTTAAACAGGTAAGTCTATTCAACAGGAAATAAAACAATTATCTAAAAGTGTTTTGTTCATTTTGTAATAATTTTATATGAATTGTTTTTAAAGGTTCATGAATATGAAACAGAACTGGAAGATGAACGCAAACAGAGAACCATAGCAGCTGCAGCCAAGAAGAAGCTGGAAGTTGACTTAAAGGACCTTGAGGGACAGGTTGACTTTGCCAACAAAGCTCGGGATGAAGCCATTAAGCAACTGAGAAAGTTACAGGTGTGTTCAACAAGGAAGTTATCTTTTTATGGAGAATTCAAAAGCAAAACTATTGGAAAAAAATGACTGTGATGCAAAAACATTACAGCTGAATGCTGTTTTCAGGTTACAGTAACTAGCCTATCGTTTTGCTTTATTACCTATTAACTTATTTTATTATTACTTTCATTTATTTAGGGGTGTTAAAACAACTGTACATGGGGTGCATGGGGATGCATGATAAACATAGACTTCAGGCTTCTGTTATTGGTTTGCAAATTTTAGGGCCAGATGAAAGACTTCCAGAGAGATCTAGATGAAGCTCGAAATGCCAGGGAAGAAATATTTACTACTGCAAGAGAAAATGAAAAGAAAGCAAAGAGTTTGGAGGCTGAACTTATTCAACTTCAAGAGGTAAACACTTCAGTATCAATGGCTGCTCATTTAATAAGAATATATGACATACACTTGCATTACGAGTGCTCACTCTCTGTTCTGTTTTACAGGATCTAGCTGCAGCTGAAAGAGCACGAAAACAAGCTGAGCTTGAAAAAGAAGAGCTGGCAGAAGAACTTGCAGGCAGTGCATCTGGAAAGTAAGTGGCAGAAGGGAAGGGGGGTTAATAAGTGTGCTACAATAAACCTGTGGGTTTGTTTTATGTCATGAAATAACAATATTTTAATGCTTAACTGTTAAGGTCCAGTCTTCTAGATGACAAGCGCCGCCTGGAAGCCAGAATTTCTCAGCTGGAGGAAGAGCTAGAGGAGGAGCAGAGCAACATGGAAGGAATGAGTGACCGAATGAGGAAAGCAGTACAGCAGGTAATGTATTAATACTGGTACTCTATATTTTACTTCATTAAACAGAACTGCTATAAGTCATGCTTACTCTTGTTACTAGACTGAGCAGCTGAACAATGAACTGGCAGCAGAGAGAAGTACATCCCAGAAAAATGAGAGTGCACGCCAGCAGCTAGAGAGGCAAAACAAGGAACTCAAAGTTAAATTGCAAGAAATGGAGGGAGCGATGAAGTCCAAGTTCAAATCTTCAATTGCTGCTCTGGAGGCCAAGATAGCCCAACTGGAGGAGCAAGTAGAACAAGAATCTAGGTAGGTAAAAAAATCTGGAGTGAGGTTTACTCATGCAAGTTCAATCCACTACTTAAAGCAGCCCCTTGTGTCAGAACCCTTAAGATAGGGACACACGGGGGCCAAAATCAGATTTCAGCCCTACTGTGGGCAGAAGACTCCTCTCTCTTCCACACTGAATAGACTCAGAGCGAACAGATTTTGGAGGATTTTAGCTCAGATTGCAAAGACTTGTGGGTCTTCATCGAAACCCGAAGAGTCTGTTCACGCTGAACCAATTCAATGCAGAAGAGAGAGGAGGCTACGGCCCATGGAAGGGCTGATTTCGTCCCCCGTGTAGCCCTATCCTTACATTGCATGTATTGGTTGAATCATTCATGTGGAACATGGTTAGTTGGATGAAGTTCTGCATACACCTATTAAGTAAAATGTTATATTATGTATATAGCACATATTATATGATCATATATATCACATAACTGGTTATCTTATTTAAAGAGACAAGCAATCAACTGTTAAGACATTGCGTCAGAAAGATAAGAAACTCAAAGAAGCCCTGCTGCAAGTTGAGGATGAAAGGAAACAGGCAGAGCAGTACAAAGACCAGGTATGTTTTTCTAACACCTACCATAACGTTACCTCTGTGAGGGTCAAAACTTTTGTATGAGTTTATATGTCATGTGCACTGGGGTTTATTTGGAGGGGTTGAATTTGATAAGCTGGTCTTTCTTTCAAACCACATTGACTATTTAACTACTTTTAGGTTCTTTTGATTATTGAATGAAATACTTTATAAGTCCCATCTTCTAATGTTAGTCATGGTTATGAACAGAACTTATAAGGACATATTACAAATGAGTGTTATTCAGGATAAATTGTGTCCCAGTATATAAAACTAAAATTCTTTATTTAACATTAAATGAGATTATGTACAGAACCTGAAAGGGCAAGTTAGGAAGCTGCCATTTTTTCATGCCTAACTTGAGTTCCAGTACAAGTTGAAGATTCTTTAGAGATCATTAAAGTCTAAATCACTAGGGGGTGATAATAATAGCTTACCTAATACCCCTGGCTGGTGCTCATATTAGCAGAAAACTGCTTCTGGTTTCTTCTCAGCAAACACCATGGAGAAATGTTCTTCCTGTTCTTCTTTCATGCCTGGGGCAGAGGCATGTGTAAGGACGAATTTTTAGGATGTCTTCTTTGTTAATGTCCGAGCTTCAACTCTACTGTGCACATATGCACCAGCATAAAGATGGAAGAAGAAGGAAGAGGGTCACTGCCTGGTGCTCACTGAGAAGAACCCTGGGCCAGTAAAGTTTTCTGCTAAGAGGAGCACTGGCCCAGGTATTAGGGAGATTACAATCATTGAGGGGTCCTAAAATTTGGAGTTCTCCTGGTTGTGGGTACAAGCTAAAATGCATGCCATGTTCCGTTTCCTGTGACCAGTGGTGCTTATTGTTTGGGGTGCTATAGGGAAATACCAATAAATTAAATGTAAAAATTTTCTATGCCCTTTAGGCTGAGAAGGGAAATGTGAGACAAAAACAACTAAAGAGGCAGCTGGAGGAGGCTGAAGAAGAATCTCAGCGCATCAACGCCTCCCGCAGAAAACTTCAGAGAGAGTTAGATGAAGCCAACGAAAGCAGCGAAACACTGAGCAGGGAGCTCAATTCATTGAAGAGCAAACTCAGGTGGGTGGCCTTAGCAATTCTTGTGCCATGTAGTGTGCTGAGAAGAAATACACATTACTTAATAATGCATGGAACATAGGAAAGTCACATATGAACACCTGACATCGTCTTTTTATAATCAGATATTGGCTAAAATTATTGTTCCCAAGATGGAAGAAAAGAGCATTCAACTAACTGGGGTTACAAAAGTTGGAAGATAATGTAGTTATTGGAGCAACACAATAAAAAATACATCATATATAAGTGTATATGCCAAAGGGCGACAAGGAAAAAAGATTCATTTTAAAAGTAAAATAAAAACTTACACAAGAGTAAATGAAGACTTCTACTATTCAGTTTTCATTTCAAGGACTCACTAGGAGTGCTGCTTTTATTTAAAATAGCACCTACGCTCCTAAAAAAAATGGCCAACAACTAGACCTTACTGGGTCTGGAGATACTGAACTATATGAAATATAATATTCCATGAATCAACTCACATGCTACAACATTTTCATACAAGCATTGATTGTCTGTCATACATTTTAGTACCCCAACCTGTTACTGACAAAAAAACTGGTAAACCATAGAATGAGTTCATACCCGATATTAAAATTCATAACTTCAATTTAGTCTTACAGCGTTAAAAAAAAAAAAAGCATGGCGATTCATTAAATGTAATATTATGACATAAAGTGAAACCTTGAAAGGAAAATTAATATGTTGCATCAAAGGGATTATTACGACATATTGTTGGTTATCTGCCCAGATTATGAAGAAAAAATTATATAATTGTAATCGTGGGAACAGATTCTTTGTTAAAATATTTCCTTAATTAGATATTGCAGCAGTAACAGCACTGAGGCTTTTAAGGGCATCTTTGTTATTGTCCAGTCTTCCCAATGAAATGCCTTATTAGAACACACAATCTGGAGAGGCCAGTGATTACTGGCAAAGACTTATCTAACCACTCAGTCCCTTTCCCTTGTAAGGTAAAAATCATCAAATCTGGGTGTTAAACAGCAACATGTTTTACAAGAGTGGCCTCGCTTTCAAATAAAATATTGTCAGACTGTTTATAAGGAAATAAATCATGGTCATGTAGCAGTGGAAAATGTATTACAATAAGCAGATCCTGCTAAGCCCTTTAAAGGAGAAGTAGACACCCATTTTCTAAAAATTACGCAATATATAAGACGCGTTGAAAATCTGTTCTACCTATTCTTTTAATTTAACCCATTATAAAGCACTAATGAAAAATTGTTCCATTTTTCGCTGAACTCACCCCATTTCCCAATAAACAATGTAACTTGTTAAAAGGGAGATAATGAGCTCCGTATAAACAAGCCCTGAGCTGCAGGCTTTGAGATAAGAAGCAGCTCATTACACAAAGGGCTTATCAGCGGAAATTTGTCTAATTAGCTTCCATGAAGTGACAGTAAATAAAAATGTGAAAGTGGTTTCATTTTCATGTTCGGGGCAAGATATATTGAAACGCATCATTTGTAATTATAGAATAATAAACTTTGATCTTTCTTAATTAAAAGAACAGGCAAAATGTATGTTCAGCACAAGCCCTTTTTGTTGAACTCCTGTTGAAAAAGGGTTTATACTTCCCCTTAAAAAGCTGTTAGTGCGATACTGCACACAGGTGCTATCTTTGTCTTTAGAAACTGCTAGGGTGATTTGGTTACAGGTTAAACCGGTGGAATAAAATGAAATACCAAACATCATACACTGTACCACTGAATCTTTTTTTCATTCTAAATTAAGCTGGAATGATTATATAGAAGATTATATAGAATATTATATAGAAGAATAATAATGCTTGTATAGAAGAATAATATGAATTAAAGGTTTAAATTGCTCTGAGCAAAGTATAACAGCTGCAGACTCTTTTTATTTTCAGAGGGACACAAGATACTTCGCAATGACTAAGCAGGTACCAACGCCTTCAGTTTTGCTGGTTCTTCTTCTTTTATTTAGATACCAAGTTCCCTTTGTATCATATTAAAGCAGCATTGTATGGTTCAAGTGCTGGTTGGGGTAACCCCTTCAAAAGTGTTTTACAGAGATACAATTATAATGTATACGTATAAAAAACGGGGATAAAGATGATTAAAAAATCACATTTCTGAGGGTACATACGATGCTTCTTTAATCATTCACCCCTTTTCCTGCAAAACCTGAAGGCTTGGACGTCTTTCTATGATAAAATCCTAATCAATAAAGCAGAATTCAGAACCATGAAAACTAACGTTCTCCACTGTTTCAGAAAAATCTCAGACGGGATCCTGCACCAAACTAACTTGACTGTGCACTCAGTAATTCCTTCATGGTTATGTTGGAATGTTCTGCATGATAACGTGCACTCATTGATTCCATTAACTGTGCTTTCGTTAAGACACACAAGATTCAAGAAGTAACTTCTCATACAAAGAGGATGAAGGGAGCAGATTCTTTATATTGATGGGCAGAAATGGTTTTCTTTCTTTTTCTTATACATTGTTGGACTGGGCTGCCTAGGTCCCACCAGAGAACTAGGCACATATTAAAGGGAACGGTCGTGAAACTGAAAATATAATATAAGCTTCACCATACTGAACTAAGACACTTTCTAAATACAACCAATTAATAATTCTGCATTGTTTCTGAAATAATCAAGTTTATGTTCACTATCCCTCTCTCAATATCTGTTTCTCTTCATTCTATCTTCATGCAGCAGTTGGGTGTCAGATATACATTGACAGTTGGATCCCATATATCTTATAGGGGGGGGGGCTTCCTTTCCTAGCATATGAATTAGAGCTCACACAAAATAACTGATTCCAGAACAAACAAAATCTAACAAAATAACTGCCATTTGTGCAAATCCTGCATGTAGAGAGACATGATGTCTGGTGATTTAATAGAGTGAGCTCTAATACTGTCCATCTTCTAGGCAAAAGGAGCCCCCCTATAAGATATACTGGATCTAGCTATCAATGATTATCTGACACCCAACTCCTGCATAAAGAGAGAATGAAGAGGAAACAGATGCTGAGAGAGGGATAGTGAACATAAACTTGATTTTTCCAGAAACACAACAGAATATTTAATGATTGTTTCTTATTTCAGTATGCCGAAGCTTATATTAAATTTTCAGTTACGCGATAGTTCCCTTTAACATATCACAGATGTTATATTGACCTATGGTGGCAACAAATTAAATTTCTGCTAAGGGAGGCTACCATAGCTTATTACTGTATAATAATATACTGTATAACAGAGCCTCCCTAAAGCTTCATTATTCACCGTCTATGCTAGGGGTCCCAGGTTTAAAAGGAGAACACATGTATTTGTAAAATATGATGAAAGTGTTTGCAGTAAAATTGATTTGCATATAATCTCTCTGTGACAACACAGAATGGAAATTTAGACTAATTTGCAGGAGGTTTCCTTGGGATTATTTCTAACAGGACAATCAATTAAAGGAAAACTATATCCCCCAAACAATGTAGGTCTCTATTAAAAGATACTGAGTAAAACAGCTCATGTGTAAAACCCTGCTTCATGTAAATGAACCATTATCATAATAATATACTTTTTTAGTAGTATGTGCCATTGGGTAATCATAAATAGAAAATTGCCATTTTAAAAAATAAGGGCCGCCCCCTGAGATCGTAAGATTCACTGTGCACACATACAAACCACATGTAAGGTCACATGAGCCAATTAACAGACAGAGTTCTGCCTTTTGCTTCCTCACTTCTTCCTGTTACAGTTAGTGTTGTAGTATTTCTGGTCAGGTGATCTCTGAGGCAGCACAGATAGAGTCACGAAATGGTGGTTCAAGGCAAGAGATGTAAAAGGGCAATATTTATGTAAATATATATTCCAGTTTGGTAAGATTCTTTAATATGTCATTCAATTTGATATAAACTGAATAAATCTGTTGCTTAAGTGTTCATTTTGGGGGTATAGTTTTCCTTTAAACATCGCTTGAGTGTTTTAAAGGGTCATCATACTTTTGGCAGCAGCTCTGTTATACTTTCTTAGTAGTTTATGAAGAAATACTAGAAATCAAATGCTACTGGGGTGAGTAGTGCTGAGATATTTAGTTGTTCCACATCTAAAATGCAAAATATGAACATTCCTAGGCATAGAGAAACTACAGTTAAGTCTTTCCTATTTATGTCTAGTAATGAATTATGAATTTATATTGAGCATAAGCCATGGAAATGTAGCTTTCCTTGTATCACAATTTTCAATTACTTATGGTGGTTGAATTTTCCCTTAGTCATAATTCTCAGTTACAAATCAACAGTGTGATACGGTTAATACTTGCCATGCCACAGCATACTTAATTTTGTTTGTGTGTTTGATCTTTTAACATTGGTGGGACAGCAGAACTTCCTGGAGCCCGCCCAGTGACATCATCATGGGTCAGGTTCTGGCCATGATTTCCCTTCTCAACCTTGGGCTGGGTGAGGCCCGGGTTGAGAATGAGCAAGTTTGGGTGGGTGCATATCAATAGAAGTGATGTATGTGGGATATTAGCGTGGAGGAGGCGACAAACATAATGAGATGCAAAATTGGCTGCTCTATCTTTATAATGATAGGTCACCATCCTGAACCTGGAGACATTTCTGTTCGTGAAATTCTTGAGCTAACATTTTGCACTGGAGAAATTTCACTCTTCAAAAATGTGTGAACATTCTCCACTGCAAAGTTAATTCCCTGTAACTTGTCATATTCCTTTTTTTTTAGTAAATTCACTGTGTTGTGGTGAATTTTCATTTTCAGTGAATAACATCCAAACTTTAATTTCAGCAACTAAGTTAATATGCCCCTCTGCTGTCTTTAGGATTTTCTTAGCATAATTGCATTACTTTGATTCAGATCTTTAAAGATTATAATATATGCGAAAAAATAGACAGTTAAATGAAGATAATTGTAAATTGAATTGAAAACTATGCTTTATAACTGAACAGATAAGAGAAAAGTAATTGAAAAGTGTATATGAAAACAATTTGAAATTTGATTTTATTAGGGATGCACTGAATCCACTATTTTGGTGGAAAGATTCGGCTGAATACGGAACCGAATCCTAATTTGCATATGGGTGAGAGGGGGAAACCATTTTTTACTTCCTTGTTTTGTGACAAAAAGTCACACGGTTTGGCCAGGCAGAAGTATTCAGCTGAATCTGAATCCTGTTGAAAAAGGCCAAATTCTGTCTGAATCCGGAACCGAATCCTGGATTCGGTGCATCCCTAGATTTTAGAAGCAAAATCCAGGCTTTGGTCTGAATCATGCATACTAGACAGAAAGCAGTGAATAGCCTCTAGATTAAGCGTAATGTAGGCAAGTAGTACAGTATTCTAATACTACATATTAACTGCATCAGAGTATTCCTTTGCATGGTCTACTTAGTAACTCCAAGGTCTATAATAAGTGCATGCAGATAGGTTGCAGTCGGGTACTTACTAAACAGGGTACAACCCACCATCGCAACCTGTACACATTTAAATGAGAACTAATCCACCTCTATGGTTTCTTTTTCCAGGTTTATCATGTTTTGTCCTGTTACTGTCTTGTCTGCTGAAGCAAAAAATATTTAAAGGAAATATAGTCAAAAGTCATTACTGTATTTCACCGATTCCTATAAATTACAGTCTACAGGGAAATCCTCCAATGGATCTTAAAGTGTGGTGCACGACTGCTTGTTTCTGATTTTATTTATATTATCATCTTACAATCTAGGCTGAGAGGAACAGGAAGGATACGTTTTGTTTCTACTGCAAACAGCTCATCCATGTTGAGTGCTGTTAGCACACTGCACCTTGACGAAATCAGCCCATTAGAAAAGGGCAAATGTGTCAGAGTCTCACAGCACGTGTGTGTGTTGTTTGCAGGCAGAAAAATATTAGGTTAAAGGAGAAGGAAAGGCATTGTACACTGGTGGGTGCCAAATGTTAGGCACTCCAAGTGATTGTACTGACTTGACCTAACCTGAAAGCCAGAGCCTGTGCTCCCATCAGCAGAAATCTGCACCGGCCTGGGGTTATACCAGTGAGCACCATGGAGCGATCTTCTTCCACCTTCTTCTTTCTTCGCGTGACTGCGCATATGCAGTAGAACGAAAAGCCGAACTTTAATAAATAAATAAAAAGTCAGCTATTTTGTTAAACTGCGCATGCGTTTGCCCCGGGAAATTAGAAAAAAGAAGAAGACTGAATTGCTCTGTGGTGCTCACTGGTATAACCCCGTGCCTGTGCAGTTTTCTGCTGATAGGAGCACCAGCCCAGGGTTTCAGGTAAGTTAGTACAATCACTTGGGGGTGCATAACATTTAGCACCCCCAAGTGTACTATGCCTTTCCTTCTCCTTTAAGGAAACCAACTTTATTTTGAAGAATGCGTCTCATTAAAATAAGTTTCATCAATATCCTATGCACTCCATACCAAGTACAGAATTACACAGGCTGATTATAGGCCTCAAAACACACACACCCTATATCTATGTACACATCCTAGTATGGGATCCGTTATCCAGAAAGTTCAGAATTACAGAAAGGCCATCTCCATTAGACTCCATTTCATCCAAATATTCCACATTTTAAAAAAATTATTTCCCTTTTCTGTGTATTAATAAAACAGTACCTTGTTCTTGATCCAAACTAAGATATAATGAATCCTTATTGGAAGCAAAACCAGCCGATTGGGCTTATTTAATGTTTACATGATTTTCTAGTAGACTTAAGGTATGAAGATCCAAATTATGGAAAGTTCAGGTCCGAGCATTCTGGATAACATGTCCCATACCTGTACCAAGGGAGTACCACTTCCATGACACAACCACACAGGGCTGGACTGGGCTGGTGGGACACTGGTAAAAAAAAAAAAAACACGGTGGGCCCCACAGCCCCCACCGACCCAGGCCCATTCCCTCCAGCTGGAACTGAGGGTGCCGGCCTCCTGATCACTGCCACAAGAGGGAAGGAAAGCAGTAAGCGCTAGGTGACAGTGGCAGCATTTAGAGGAGCTTACGAATGGGGTGAGTGCCCACAGACGGCAGCCCTATTCAGCCCAGTCCAACACTGTACATACATACATACATACATACATACATACATACAGGAACCTCTCTTCAATCTCTACTACATATGCACTATGACACAAATCTTAATGTATGTTCCCCTTTAGAGCATCATCTTTCTCCTTTGGATGCTTCAAATATTCCTTTGGAATATACAGGGTGCCTGGCCAATATTACATAGTTGACAATAATTCTCTTTAAAAGGGAATTAAACCATTTATCGGTTGTGCAACACTCTGTATAGGATTCCATTGCTAAAATATATCACACAATTGGGGGCTTTTAAGTTTGATATCCCTTTAAATACGAAATCATAATTGCTGCAGAGCGTCTGCCATCCTGCTTGTTTCCTCTGCTGTGCAGCAATCATGAACTCCCAGCTGGCTTGTATGTCACAGTCTGTGTCCTGTTCAAGGATACACATGGACTAAACAAATTTCTTATCTATCCCTACAGAAGGGGCAATGAACCATCATTTGCACCCCCAAGGAGATCCGGAGTGAGCAGGAGAGCTGTAGATAATGCAGCTGACGGGGCTGAAGATGATGCTGAACCACGTGATGTTGATTTCAATGGAAAATCTAGCGAATAATTTTACTCCGTAGAGCACTTGCCTTTGGAATGTCACATACAATTGTTTCTATTCCCTTTAACCCAGAACTAGCCTGTAACAGTTTGTTTCAAGCCTTTCTGGCAATGAAGAAAGTGCCGCCTTTGCTCATAGAACCTGCCAGCTCATACTACATAAATCCAAACCAAATTCATGCAGAGGTCAGGGCACCTGAAAGATCATATTTGTGTTTCAAAACGCCTCTTTACCCATACAAATAGACATTTGATTAAAAAAAAAAAAAAAGTTTCAATGAGTACGTTATCTCAGAAGTCACATGAGCTACAATCACTTGGACTATCTGAGTTGCCATATTTTTTTATCCCCACAACCCTAAAAAAACCATTCTATTCCTGCCCCTCCCTGCCCACAAGCTGACACTAACCTATAGTAAATTATTCTTTACCCTTTCTTCTTCTTTTTGTGATCCAGTGTGCAAGCATTGTGTCTTGATGTTTTATCACTCAAGAAAACCTTTCTTCCAAACAACTGATGCACCAAGTGCCTTTCTGTTCACTTTTCTGAAACATATTTGTTTACAAATAAACAGATATTACACAATGTCCTGCCTTGTTTTGAATGTGCTACATAGAATAACGTATTCATGCTTTCTCTATCAAGTATAAATATAAAACTTTTCTGTCAGTTCTTAACACATGAATCAAAGCTGATGCTGGGTCATATAATTAGAATGTGTTTGACTGCTCTGAAGAGTCTAATGCTATCCTAATATATGGGGGTATTCAGGGTTCAGGGCTACCACCCAAATGAATCCTTGCACCTAGATGCAAACCCCAATACTGTTGCCACAAAATAGGATGAATATCAAGAATTTAAATTTTGTACCATCCACCAAATGTAAGTCAGCCTTATGCATTCTGACAGGCAGCATTTGACTGCTAGAGGGTGAGGTGCCATCCATCACTACAGAGAACAGGTTTCCACTGCTTATGAGACCAATGCAGCAACCTCAACACCACTCCTAATGTCAATGCCATTACTTATGGCCCTCTAAAACAGTAGAAAAAAATCTAAGTTTGTTTAAAGTAATTAAAACAATGTACCGTTGCTCGTCTCTGGTACAACTGATCTCTTTGCATCATAACCACAATTATAGTGTATAGAAACAAGCTGCTGAAGAACAAAGGAGGCCATTGAAATAAGGCTAAATTAGCCATGTTTAATAGAGGAAAACAGATAAACTCTGAAGAACAGCATTATATTCTACAGAGTTATCTTCTATGTAACCTGAGCCTTTTTCCATTACATGGCTGCAACACAGCAGCTAATTTATATAGCAGGAATATATGCCATGCCCCTAATTTTATATTACAAGGTGTGGCTGGCCATCAATTACACCCCCTTCAATTCAAATGTCCAGAGCTTCTATTATAACCCCCAGAATA
Organism: Xenopus petersii; assembly: GCA_038501925.1. Taxonomy (NCBI): domain Eukaryota; kingdom Metazoa; phylum Chordata; class Amphibia; order Anura; family Pipidae; genus Xenopus; species Xenopus petersii. The sequence continues at coordinate 36,730,696 of CM076688.1, forward strand.
TGGATATTAAAAGTCTCAGTGATGAAGCCCGTAAATTGGCATTGTTTATGCTGGAGAAGAGGGGTTAAGGGGAGATATGATAACTATGTATTAATATATATGGGGATCATATAATAATCTCTCCAATGCTTTTTTTTTTTTACCAGTAGGTCTTTCCAGCTGACACAAGGTCACCCATTCCGATTAGAAGAAAAGAGGTTCTGCCTAAATATTTGGAAGGGGTTTTTTTTACAGTGAGAGCTGTGAAAATGTGGAATTCTCTCCCTGAATCAGTTGTACAGGCTGATACATTAGATAGCTTTAAAGGAAAACTATACCCCCCAAACAATGTAGGTCTCTATAAAAAGATATTGCATAAAACAGCTCATATGTAAAACCCTGCTTCGTGTAAATAAACCATTTTCATAATAATATACTTTTCTAGTAGTATGTGCCACTAGGTAATCATAAATAGATAATTGCCATTTTAAAAAATAAGGCCCGCCCCCTGGGATCGTAGGATTCACTGTGCACACAAACATACCAACAAACCATACATGTTAGGTCACATGAGCCAATTAACAGACAGAGTTGAGTCTTTTGCTTCCACACTTCTTCCTTTTACAGTTGAAGTATTTCTGGTCAGGTGATCTCTGAGGCAGCACAGAGACCATCACGAAATGGTGGCTCAAGGCAAGAGATGTAAAAGGGCAATATTTACTTAAATATATATTCTAGTTTGGTAAGATTCTTTAATATGCCACTTAATATGATATGAACTATCTGTTGCTTAAGTATTCATTTTGGGGGTATAGTTTTCCTTTAAGAAGGGGTTGGATGGCTTTTTAGCAAGTGAGGGAATACAGGGTTATGGGAAATAGCTCATAGTACAAGTTGATCCAGAGACTAGTCCGATTGCCATTTTGGAATCAGGAACAAATTTTTTCCTCCTCAGAGGCAAATTGGAGAGGCTTCAGATGGGGTTTTGGATCGCCATCATCTACCAGTTAGGCAGGTTTCACTTGGTTGAACTTGATGGAAATGGGTCTTTTTTTGAACCTAACTTACTATATTACTATGTAAATGGTCTTCACTTTCTGTTTAAGAATAAAGGTTTAACTCACTATAAAAACCACCTCTTTAGCCTTAAAGAAGTCCACCCAGAAACATTTAAAAACAAAAAAAAAAACAAAAGTTATTTACATATATTTCAGATATAAACTAGATTCAGGGTTTAAGTTCTATGTAAATGAATTGCTACTAAAAGTAAAAATTGTAAATAAAACAAACAAATGTTTTGGGTGCATGCCCTTTAAAGAAGCGTTCTGTCCCATTTCAACTTGTTCAATGAGGAGGGCTAGTGCTCAATCTACTCTTCAAATCAAACTACTTTCAGTTTGCATGAACTGCATAATTGCAAGTCCCGCAAGAATTCCTCTGTATAAACAAACCCCTCACTGACACCAGCTGCAGCCTTTGTATAAGCTTAACTTAGTCTAACAGATTTACCTTAGAAGGAAGTAAAGCAAACAAAATCAAAACCCAGAGAATGATTTTTTATTATGTACAACTAATGCAAAGTATGCAGAAGTGCTCTCAAGAGGAACAGAGTGTATACCCTAAATTTAGAGGCTGACGTGCTCTCAATATGAACTACTGTATGTATATACTCTTAAAAGGAGAACTAAAGCTTAAAGGAATAAGTGTAAAAATGCTATTATATACTAAACGTACTGTAGGCTCAGCAACACTAAACCAGCAATAATTCATGCATGCCACTGCACTTACTCCATGTGCTCTGGGCTGCTGTTGAGAAACAAAGCTTATAAGGAAGATTTTGTTTCAAAATTCATGATGACGTAATCTAAATCAGCTTTGTATTGTCAACTGTATAGATGTGAGCCTAATTCTTTGTCCAGCTTTAGTTCTCCTTAATACAGTTATTTTTATCATTTTAAAATTCTGCCGTTTTCTGACATTTACACAGGATATCAGCAGCAGAAGTACCTGTGCAACCACATCTCACTGAGTTTTTGCTACACAATAACAACACACTCCTGTAACCAGAGTAATGGACTTGGTGCATTAGCATTAAAGGCATGGTTACAACAACAGTATTACCCCAATGCGCTTCTCATAGACAATGGCTATAGCATTGCTAATATTACATTACAGCTGCTGTCTATGGAAACTTTCTGTTATGCCTCAAGCAACAGGGAAAACTTCTACTTGAAACCCCACATATGCCCAAAAGACATGTCAATGCAAAATAAAGAGTAAATAGACAGGAAAAAGTTAAAGGGTGCAGGCATAATGTGGAATTAAAGGCACTTATTTATCTCCTTGATAGTTTTGATAAAACTGGACAGGGAAAAATGCGAGTAGGCAAAACATAATAATTTAGAATCTAAATGATATTTTTAAACAATCTGCAAACAGTCTTTACTTTGTGGGCTTTGAATTCTAAAACCTCCTTTTTCTGCATCGCCCCAGTTTGGAATGTTTATGAACAGTTGGTTGCTAGGTCTTACGGTCCCTGGAGATCAGTCAGTTGCTTGAAAGTCAGCACATGAGATGAAAAAAATAAGACTCACAAAGAATCAATGACAACAAAGTTGGACTTTACATTGCAAACTGGAAAGAGGCAGCATAGGAAGGTCAGCAATAATATTAATAAAAAAAAAAAAGACATTGAAAATGAAGACCAGTTCAACAGTTCTTTTAAATGGTGTACTCCCCAAAATAGATAAACATTTTTAATGCTTGGAGATGGAATACGAGAAAGAAAACCAAGTCAGTGATTTATTATTATCTATTAGCCGCTCTGTTATGTTTGTCCCTGGAATTCAGGGTAATATTCATAGGTAACTAGTCCCACCAGTGTTGCACAGCCATGTTTAGTTGGTCACACATGGGTAGATCTACTTGTACAGGTATAGGTATATCAGTTATCCGGAAAACCATTATTCAGAAAGCTCTGAATTATGGAAAGGCTGTCTCCCAGACTCCATTTTATCCAAGTTTTAAAAAAAATATTTCCTTTTTCTCTGTAGTAATAAAACAGATCCTTGAACTTGATCCAAACAGAGATACAATTAATCCTTATTGGAAGCAAAGCCAGCCTACTGGGTTTATTTGAGGTTTACGTGATTTTCTAGTAGACTTAAGGTATGAAGATCCAAATTATAGAAAGATCAGTTATCCGGAAACCCCCAGGCCTCGAGCATTCTGGAAAGCAGACCCCATACCTGTATGCGTAGGTCACAAAACATAAGGGTTGAGAAATGGCCATGCCCAGCACAGTTCTTGCAGTCAGAGCAGAGTATTTTTCGGTCTCAAAACGGCTGCCAAGACATCCCTCCCAATAAATCTACCATCTAGAAATATGAATATTTGCCAGGTTCTGAACTACAGACTATGGCAGTCTATTATATTAACCCTGTACCGCTTTCACAAACTATATTTTAGCGAATTGTAAACAGTGGTTTAGTAAGTCAGGAACAGTGAAAATAAAAATGGTCCATGCCAGATCAGCTCACACACTCCGAACAACTCTATCAGCAAAGTTCTGTATGAGAGCTGCATGTTGTGAGTCCAGTGCATAGTGTCCATGGTAAAATTCCATTAAAAACAATAAATTAAAGACTACAGTATCTAAATGATCATCTTAACTACCCCTTGAGGTGAGTGCATCCCCTGCATAGGTGTGTTTGAAGGGAATGATCCAAATTCCAGTCGCTTTATTAATCTGCAAAGACAAAGCATGAGATATATTTAATCAATTATAGGCACATTCCTCATCTAAATTATGGACATGTTTACAAGGCAACATTTGGGACTCATTAGCTGTGGTAAGAAGAGACTGGTCTAAGTTTAGACATTGCTCAGTTGCTAGTGCAAGGCACAACTTATGGCACAAGCAGAATAAAGTCAAGCCACACCAACATATATGGGTAAATCGAGGAATGGAAATCTCACACTTGTAATGAAGCCCTTAGCCCTAAATTAACACACAATTGCTTACAGGGGTTGTTCACCTTTAAATTAATTTTTAGTATGATTTAGAGATAGTGATAGCCTGAGACAATTTATAATTGTTTTTCATTTTTAGATATTTGTGTTTGAGTTATTTAGCTTTTTATTCAGCACCTCTCTAGTTTGCAATTTCAGCAATCTGGTGATTTTAATTCAAATTACCCTAGCAACCATGCATTGAATTGAACAAGAGACTGGAATATGAATAGGAGAAGGCCTGAATAGAAAGAAGAGTAATAAAATGTATCACTAACGATACATTTGTAGCCTTGCAGAACATTTGTTTTTAAATGGGGTCAGTGACCCTCATTTGAAAGCTGGAAAGAGTCAGAAGAAGGGAAATAATTTAGAAAACCATAAAAAAAAAAAAATTAAGGCCAATTGAACATTTACTTAGAGTTAGCCATTCTATAACATACTTAGGGGCCGATTCACTAAGGGTCGAATATTCGACTAGGAATTAAAATCCTTCGACTTCAAATATCGAAGTATTTTAGCGCAAATAGTGCGATCGAACAATAAAATCCTTCGAATCGAACGATTCGAAGGATTTTAATCCACCGATCGAAAGAATATCCTTCGATCAAAAAAAGTTAGCCAAGCCTATGGGGACCTTCCCCATAGGCTAACATTGACTTCGGTAGCTTTTAGATGGCGAACTAGGGGGTCGAAGTTTTTTTTTTTTTTTTTTTAAAGAGACAGTACTTCGACTATGGAATGGTCGAATAGTCGAACGATTTTTAGTTCGAGTCCTTCGATTCGTAGTCGAAGTAGCCCATTTGATGGTCGAAGTAGCCCAAAAAAACCTTCGAAATTTGAAGTTTTTTAACTTCGAATCCTTCACTCGAATTTAGTGAAAAAGTTAACTTAAAGGTGAACTACCCCTTTAACATCCATGGTGCCTCAAAGTATTCATAGGAATTGCAAACGAGATGTGTGTGGGTTTGACATAGGGGCCATGAGAAACAAGTATTAAAAAGAAAAAACATTTACCCTTTTTCAACAGAAGATCCACTGGCAATACTTAATCTGTTTTCAATGCCTTCTCTAGTTTTCTTCATTCTAGCAGACATGGATGTAAGTGGTCTGTTTGGAGACTGCTCGTGTACAAAATTTCTGCAAGATGCCAGCTTAGACTCCAGGGCCTATGAACAAAAGAGTTAATAAATCTTTACTTGCTGGTATTTCAGGTTTCATGTATTTTAAGGCTTCTCTTGGGTTAAATAGAAACACATGCTGCATATGCTGTATGTAAAAACGGATTTTTAATTTAATTTTGCAATTAAAAATAAAATAATCTTGAAAATAGAGATCTTATGCCAAAGAACAACCCCAGTCTAGAGTGGAAGTTGCATGCATAATTAAGTTTTAAAACCATAGTTATCATATAAAGTCATTCACTGATGGAGACACCCCTTGCTTAAAGCCCTTAACTTTTATAAGGATATAAATATAAACACAATTATTATGAACACTGCCATAATATAAATCAGCAAGGACAAATGAAATGCAGTTTTGAGACCCAGGCCTGCCAGCTATTCTGGCCTCAGTTTGGGAACTACACAAACATTTAAATAAAAATAAAATGGAATCCTCACCCCAACTTTTCTGAGCAGATCTCCTACTATGTTCAATGCGGATATCCGGGCACACGGGGTAAGTGGGGTACCACTATAACCATCATCCAAACCTACAAGTGGCACGGAGAATCAGAACACAAAAAAAAATAAATAAAAAATTGCTTTGTAGAAAGACACATCAGGCAGTAGAGAGCCAGTAACATCATAAAGTGTGTTATTTTTACCAGTGCAGAATAATATTATGTTAAATGAATACAAAATCATCTGTATTTTTGGTGGTACTGGCCCTTTAAATAAAGATGTGCAGCACTTTATTTGTAAGCAACTTTCCAAAACAGATTTGTGAGAAAAGTTTGTGTAAGTTAAGTAAGTAATAAAGGAAGAGCATACCCACTTCATGAATATGGCTTCTGCTAAGCATACATTTAGCCTATTTCTTTTAATTAAGAAATATCCATGTTTGTTACTTTTTGCATTTAACCAGAAAATGAAGCCACTTTCACACTTCCTAGTCTGTTGCTGGTTCGAGGAAAAGCCGATAAGCCAAATTACCAGTTCACACTAATTCCCTCTGTATAATCAGCTGCTCCTCAACTCAAAGGCTGCAATTTATGATTTGTTTTTATAGAGTCATGACGCTCATAAAATGAATATTTAATGCTTATTTTTAGCAAATCTGTTCAAATAAAGACACTCCTATACATAACTGCATTTGGAAACAAACACACAAAGTAGTGTTACACAATCCTCACTGCGTTTTGTAGCATCGGGTGCCGACTGTGACTCTGTCTGCTCAATACTTCCAAGCATATATTTCAGCAGTACTCCGATATAGTAAAAATTCTATTTAATTGTAACAGGTGAAGCAACGTTTCGGGCTTAACCAGCCCTTTATCAAGCTTGATAAATTTCAGTTACTTTCCCCATTATCCCTGACAACTTATACAATGTTTTAATAGTATTAGGTAGTCAAGCTCCCCTCCAGCCAAAGCTTTGCCTTTTAGGAACTGGAGTCTTTGCTCAAGAAGTGCTGGCTACTGGTAACCTGTTTCTGCAGCCTTGTAAAACTGGGAAAGTAACAGCAAACAGATTTTATTTGCAATTTCAAATTACTATTAAAAAAATCAGACATAGTGGAAGTGCTTCCTGTTCAACCTTCTATAAAATAAATATCTACCTCTATTATTGATGCAAGAGTTTTATAGGAAGCCAGACTGTTTTAACATGCTTCTGTTCAGGCATTTTTGTGGTCTGCTTACTTGTTCTGAATGACAGTGGGGAGGTCAGAGTAGAAGCACATCCTCTTTGACTTAATGGTGTTAAGGGAGCCGAAGGAATGGCTATTGAAGCTTGAACGGATGTGTCCATTCGCTCAGTTTCGGGACTAACCATGTTGGATTTAGGCTTCTCTTGTTTCTGCTGCACAGCCAGTTCCTGTCTCAGATCTGTTTTAGACAAGAATATATGTGTAAATGGCATGTTAGACTTAGTTTTCTTTTTTTAAATTTTCATTTGGTTTTCTTTGAGAAAAAGTAATAATAATAATACAATTAGCAATGAAATATCTTTGGAAGGTTAGTGTAACAGAGCAGATTTTTTTTTATGAGACTGTGAGGTCTAGATCTTCCTCCCATTTTGTCATGTAGTATTGGTGCATGTCTGTGTTGTCTAACGCAAGGCAGCTATACAACCATGAGATTAAGTGCGTTTATAGCAAATTGTTTCAAAGTAGATAAGGGACTGGCTGGTTTGGTTTCTAACATTAAAAGGGGTGGTTCAGCTTTAAGTTAACTTTAAATGGATACTGTCATGGGAAAAAAAAAATCAAAATGCATCAGTTAATGGTGCTGTTCCAGCAGAATTCTGCACTGAAATCCATTTCTCAAAAGAGCAAGCAGATTTTTTTTATATATACAATTTTCAAATCTGACATGGGGCTAGACATATTGTCAATTTCCCAGCTTCCCCAAGTCATGTGACTTGTGCTCTGATAAACTTCAATCACTCTTTACTGCAAGTTAGAGTGATATCACCCCCTCCCTTTTCACCCCAGAAGCCAAACAAAAGAACAATGGGAAGATAACCAGATAACAGCTCCCTGGTAGATCTAAGAACAACACTCAATAGTAAAAACCCATGTCTCACTGAGACATATTCAGTTACATTGAGAAGGAAAAACAGCAGCCTGCCAGAAAGCATTTCTCTCCTAAAGTGCAGGCACAAGTCACATGACCAGGGGCAGCTGGGAAATTGACAAAATGTCTAGCCCCATGTAAGATTTCAAAATTGAATAAAAAAAAAAAAAATCTGTTTGCTCTTTTGAGAAATGGATTTCAGTGCAGAAGTCTGCTGGAATAGCACTATTAACTGATGTGTTTTGAAAAAAACATGTTTTCCGATGACAGGATCCCTTTAAGTATGTTATAGAATGGCTCATTCTAAGCAACTTTTCAATTGGTCTTCATTATATATTTTTTACACTTTTTCAATCATTTGCCTTCATCTTCGGATTCTTTCCAGCTTTCAAATGGGGGTCACCGACCCCCATCTAAAAACAAATGCTCTGTAAGCATACAAATGTATGGTTATTGCTACTTTTTATTACTCGTTTTTCTATTCAAACCCTCTCCTATTCCAGTCTCTTATTCAAATCAATACATGGTTGCTAGGGAACCATAGCAACCAGATTACCGAAATTGCAAACTGGAGAGCGGTTTAATAAAAAGCTAAATAACAAAAAAATAATAAAAAATGAAAACCAATTGCAAATGGTCTCAGAATATCACTCTATGCATCATACTAAAAGGTAATTTAAAGGTGAACAACCCGTTTAAGTTCCACGTAGTGTCTGATTTGAAGGTATCGAAAAAATTGTGTATGTGGGACGTATTCCACATGGTCAAGTCTTAATCTTTAATCAGTCTCGGGTAGTTTGGTTTGTACAGGCTATCATATAAAGGAGTAAGATACATCCCTAAGTATGCTAGCGAGTATTTTTCCCCATCTGTAATCAAAGTTACAGATGGGAAAGAGATTCACTAGCGGATGTTGTCCTGGCACGAAGCCTACTTGGTCATGGTGGAGAAGTTTGGGAAATATTTAAAACAAGTCTATTGGCTAATATTTTAGCAAACAGCTTGATATCAGAATTGATCAGGGAGATGGCCTTACATGGCCAATCTTGTACTGTATCCGACCATCAGCCCTTGTGTCAAATGGATTGATACAGAAGTCATACACCTTATGGCCACTGTGCTATTGTTCTTCTAATTCATGCTGAAAGCCCAATGACAAAACATCAGAAAGTGAAGAGCTGTTGATGCTCTTCAATGTCCTTATCCAAACCATGCAAAACAAAACATTGTACCTCGAGCTTCATCCTTTAGTCTCTGCACCGATTCCAAAAGGTTTTCCTTTTCATCCAGCTCATTTTCAAGGAAGGCATTTCTCTCAATGGCCTGATTTAAGCGTTGCTCAAAATCCTCCAAAGACATTATTGTAGCCCTGAGAAAAGACCACAATCATGACTATGTAGCAATACTGTAGTTTCTAAAATGGTTATTCAAGGAAAACTTGCATTCAAGGGCTTTTATAACAAACAAGCAAATAGTGATGGGCGAATCTGTTCCATTTCACTTCGTCAAAAACTATTCCAGAAACGACGAAAAATTCATGAAACACATTGAAGTCAATGGGCGTCAAAATACTGTAATTTTGATGCACGACAATTTTTAAACGTGCAACTCTTTTGTCCAAATGTAGTAAAGCCGACGGGTGTCGGAATAATTTTGACGCGCAACAATTTTCATGTGCAGCGATTTTTTTGGCGCAGTGAAATTTTCCAACCAGTTTTGCGAAAACATTTGGCAAAGTGTGGAAATTCACTGCGGATCCATGCCTGGCGAGTAAATCCGCCCATCACTACATGCAAAACTGAAAATGTGGCCCCTGCATTCTGACATGAAAATTTGTACATTTTGGTTTTATAGAAACCATTTAAACATACAGTACCAACTTACTCTGAAGCTCCAAATAGTGATGTTAATGTGCCAGTTGTTGACAAGAGTATAGAGCTATTATCAAAAATATGTTATTTTCTGTAAACACTTATGGGCAGATTTATCAGAATGCAAGTTTACAGCTAAATAAATACCCCCCCCCCCCCCACACACATATTCTACTCACTCCTATGGGATTTTTTTGAAAATGTTACAATTTACCATTCGATAAATACGGTTATAAAATTCCTATAGTAATTAATAGAACGTGGGGGGAGTTATTTATTAAGCTCTAAACTGACATTTTAATAAATCTGCCCCTTAATTTGTTAGGCCCACCATATTAGATTTACCTTGATGTGGTACGATAGATTGGCAATTGTCTGATCATGAGTATGCATGCACAAAACAACATGTGGCCAGGTATTGTGCATTGATCAATTCCCTTGGTTTGTTTTTGTACCCTCTGGCACTGTATAGTTCCACTGACCTCTTGGCCCTCTCCAAGTCATCATTAGCTTGTTCTAGTTCCCGAATGTATTTCTGCAGCTGATCTCTGACAGCTTTGGTTTGTGAGAGATCTCCTTCCAGAGTAGATATCTGTACATAGTTTTCTGAATGCTGCTCCTCATACTTTTCCTGTGAAGGACAATAAATAAGTAATGGTGTAAAGTAAACCATAGATACATCACCATACTGAATCATGACATGAAGTTAATAGGAAAAATATTTGCCAGACGGATAAACACATTTCTCCATACTCTCCTTGACCAGGATCAGGTAGGCTTTGTGCCTTTTAGAGCACCAACCGAGAATATACGTAGGGTCATTAACCTAATAACCTTGACCAGGGAGAGGGACAACCCCTGCGGTGCTCCTCTCCCTGGATATAGAGAAAGCTTTTGACTCTATCACGGGATTTCCTTAAACATGCTTTAATCAGATTCCCCCTAACATTTCTGGCACACATCCAGATGTTCTATAGTTTTCCCACTGTACAAATAAAACATCATGGGTTACTTACCACCCCAATCGCTATTGAATGAGGCACTAGAGAGGGGTGCCCGCTGTCGCCAAACCTTTTTGTCTTGAAAATTAAATTTTTTAAGCAGCAGTGTTACGCAATAGAGATATTAGTGGTATAACAGTAGCACACCAAGAATAAAAGTGTTGTTTATATGCCAATGATTACTTGCTCTTACTAAGCCTATGATTTTACTACCTTACCTCTAAAATGTTTTGGATAAATTTAGCTTGCTTTCCGGCCTGAAAATAAATATTGCTAAATCAGAAGCCTTACCCCTTAATATAACGTAGTAAGTTACTATGTTATATTAAAGGGTACCCCTTAATATGCTGTCTGATACAATAAAGAACTTAATTTTGATTTTAGCTGGTCTTATATTTCTATAAAATATTTTGGGGATAAGCCTCACAGATTCATACAATCCTCTAAGAGGCACATTTATCAAAGGTCAAATGTCAAATTCATGTAAGTTTTTTTTTTTAAAACTCCTATAAACACCCATGAACTCGAAATTCGACCAATCGAAATTTATTAAAAAAATCTAATTTTTAATACTCTGATGAATAGAATCAACCTGAAAACTTGAATCAAATTAGATTTGAATTTTAAAAACTCGATTCGAGTTTTTTTCTCTGAAAAAACTTGAATGTTGGGAAGGCTGCAAACAACTCAGAATTGATCCCTGGACCACTCCCATTGACTTAAACAGCAATTTGGCAGGTTTTAGGTGGTGAATAGTCAAATTCAAGTTCTTAAAAGGGACAGAGTATGATAAAATAGATTTTTCTTAAAAACTCAACTCTAATTTAAATAACTCCCTATATAAATTTCACAGTTTTGACCATAAAAAACTAAAATTTGAATTTGAAATTCGACCATTGATAAATCTGCCCCTAAGTGAAGCTAATTATAAGGATCTTATAAAGAAGGTCATGGATGATTTGGATTCCTGGAATACATTTACTGTTTCATGGTTCAGTTGGATATTATAAAAGTGAATGCATGTCTCTGTAGCATCCATATTTTCAAGAAAAGAGAAAGTGAACCGTATTTATAACACAGTCAAATTCTCACCAACACTGCTGGGAACTGAAGTGTATCCCTTCAACAGCAGGTAAATTAATGTTGCCAATGTAGCAGAAATACTATACTGGTAAGGAATACACTAGCGCAGAGAACAGACATGCACAAATCAATATCTAGCAGAAAACCTTAGTGCTATATAAATAAATATTTGGAACACGTTACATCTTGCATTTAACAAATTACATCATGTACTCAAGAAAAGAACCATTGCCGATAAAGAGGCAGCAAAAGGCCAAATGCTAACATAAGATAGCACAGCTACTGGATAACAATACAACCATTTGTCCATTAGCAGCACATCTGGGACCTACCCTCTCCCTTACTCTGTAACTGGAGTAAACAGATCGTGAATATATTTATCTTTTTCCAGAACACCAATATAATCAAGGGTTTTGTTCTGAATCCTTACAGTGTTTACTCAACAGTGGAAAAACATTAAAAAGCAATGAAGCATAGCTTTGATCTCCACAGATACCAATCTAGTCACGGAGTACTGCAGCGGGTTGCTCTCCACTAAGAGGAAACTGAATCACAGCTTGTTTCACCACAAAAGGGTGTTTAAATGGTGGGAGATTATTAATTTGGAGAAACTTGCTAAATATACACATATAGTACACAAAAACCACGAATATCTTGTAAATTATATTCTTATAAACTGTGAGTTCTGATGTAATCAGTTATAAACGGTGAGTTCTGTCATTTCTGTCACATTGAAAACGTGTATTATAATAAATAAAAGTACCCCCAGTTGCAAAATATGAGCATATTAGAAGTTACCTCGGAGTTCCATGACCTGTATAAAAAAAACCCAGCCTTCGGCCTCGTGTTTTTATATGGTCATGAAACTCCTCGGTAACTTATAATATCCTTATATTTTACAAAAGGGGGTACTTTATTCACTATATAATACACAAAAACCATGAATATCTTTTAAATTATATTCTTATAAACGGTGAGTTCTGATGTAATTTCTGTCACATGACTCACTGAAACCTGTGTATTATAATAAATAAAGTATCCACAGTTGCAAAATATGAGGATATTAGAAGTTACCGAGGAGTTTCATGACCATATAAAAACACAAGGCCGAAGGGAGTACTTTATTCACTATATAATACAGAAAGGCTTGCATGCTAAGAATGCCCTTTGAGTCCATCACTTGAAACTTAAAGGACAAGGAAAGCTTGAGGGTGTTGACATTTATTAAAGTACCCTAAGTGACTTTAATCGCTTGTCTTTTAAACCTGTTACAGCACTCCTCATAAAATAGCGTCCTAGCTCTGGGGGGGGGGGATGTTCACTGCCAGCTTCACAGTTCAGAGGTATCCCTGATCCTTACTCAGACTTTCAGACTCATTGCAGTACAAAACTTACCTTAATGGCGTCGAGTTCCATTCGCAAACGGTTGTTTTCAGAGAAAAGGTCTCGGTTTCTTCCCTCAGTCTGCAGGAGTTGAGCCTCTAGCTCTGCTTCATATTCTCTGCTGGCCTCCTGAAACTCCTGCAGCTCTTGTTGGGCTTCCTCAGAGCTACAGGAAGAAACCAAAAGAACATTATAATTTATTCCCAGAGTCGGTATGTTGAAGGATACCATTAGCAAAATGAAACGTACCATTGCTTGTATTTCATGGCCACACTTTTCCAGTAAAGGATCTCTTCCTCCACAGAGTTAAAGATGTTGTTTTCTAAGTCATCCATGGTAATATTTCCATGAGAAGGCTGCAGTAAATGTTTATATTTCTGCAAACATAAAAAAAATAAACCATCATTCTATTATCTGTACAAATTAGCAGCAACCACTTTAAACACATAATAAACAATACCAATGGCTGATCTATTTCTTTCCAAACTCAAGTGTTAACCATGCAGCATTAGTACTACATCATACAAGTATTGAAATCTACATTTCTAGAATAGGGTCTGGCAATTGTTGGCTTCACACCTGTGGCAGTTAATCAAGGAACAGAATTAACTTTGATTTAGGACCAGAAGAGTAGTTCCCACACTGTAACAAACAAGCTTTAATAAATGTTTGAAGATAATCAAGAAATAGGTCATGGAACATGTAGTAACAGAGACAACGGACAGTAGTGTGGAATTTGATGCAGCCTGTCAGGTACAGTGAGTTTTAGAGGAAATAGGAGATTAATACTGAGGTGTTTTTCTTATTTGGAAAAGAGAACCTGAATATTGGCAAAAATAAATGAATAAGTAGGTTGCTCATATCTTAGGTCAGTATGCCTTGCACTGTCAGTTTTCAGGTTACTCATAAGAAGAACAATGTAAATTTTAGGTGTTTTATCTTATTAAAAAAAAAAAACAAAATGGGAAACAATTTTGTTATTTCTTTCCTGAAACTTAAGCTGGCCATACAAGATAAGATCCTCATATTAAGAGAGCCTGACAAACAAGTATGGTGTAGATTTTTCACAGCGGCCAGTCTGAGGCCACAATGGGCTAAACTTATTGTCCGAGCTCAGAGCTTTTTCAATCAATATCTATCAATGTCCCAGTCCAATGTCTGTGGCAGCAACTTTGGTCCTACACAGCCTTTAACGGTCTTTATATGGTCTGCTCCAAGAATGACAATGCTTAGTATTGTCTGAAACTTTGTATGGTATTGCCCTAGGAAAGACAATGCTTATTATTATCTGAAAACTGTATAAGAGATTCATTATGGTCATGGAACATGCAGGCTATTACTTCAATACAAGCATTTCATCTCAGCAATGCCTCACTGATACAAAAAGACAGTGTCCCCATAAGCCTTATGGCATAAAACCCACTCATTGTGTAGCACTTTATAGTTTACAATAGGTTGATAGCACAGGGCACTCTTTTCAGCCAGCTCAGTCATGTGCCACCAGCAAGAAAATAGGAAGACATTGCGCTACCCTCATTAGTGTATTTCATGATGATACAACAGTTGCGTGCGTGGCTAAGTGATAATTACTTTAAAAAGGGTTAGTAGACAAAGTCCTAAGTCATTAACAGAAAGATTTACAGCATATTCCTGATTGTCAGTATGGCTAGCATGAATGCCAATCGCACAGCGCAGTGTATTTTATTTTGGTGGTTTTATTGCATTTTTTAGATTTAAATCACTAATAATGGCTAGTTAATTGCACACAAGATAACTGAATGTGAGATTTTGCCAACTGACCCCGCTGCACTTTTTTTTTTTTTTTTAAATAGTTTTTTTCCTGTAAAACAGCGTTTAGTGTTAAAATACAAAAATACAGGTACTGCGTTGATTTGGCAGGAGCTGAAGTGCCCTGTTTTTATTTTTGGAACGTCCCATTTGCTGCAGTTAGCAAAGCCTACGCATATTATGCAATTAATTGTTCGGAAGACTAGTGCCATTATATCTTCATATCAAAGGACATGTGGGAGATAAGATCCTGAAAAATGAAAGATGAGAATAGATTTAAAAATGTCATACATAATTTAGCTAGTTTTAGCAACATTTGCAGTTTCATAGTTTATAGTAGAAAGTAATATTTACCTATTTTCAATTGTACACGAAAATATATAGTGCCCAGGGACAAACTTACAGTCATTGGCATTTCTCACCTTGCAATGTAAAGCTGTCCATACATACCTTTGCCATATACCCAACAAGTTTGCAACAAGTCTTTGTTTTTTCATAGTTTTTTTTAATTATTTGCCTTCCACTCCTGTCTATTGTATTGTTATGAATGCTTATCTTCCTATTCAGTCCCTCTTTTATATAGGGTCTGGCAACACGGGCAGATTCGGGGAGATTAGTAGCCAAATGACAAATCTCCTCTTCTTCGCTGCGACTAATCTCACCAATCTGCCTTCCCCCGGCTAAAATCAAAATCGCCTGGGGGCAGGCACACAGAGCGCTTCGTTTTCCTAAGTCGTCCGTAATTGCGTCACAAGGAAACTTCGGGCGACATTGGAAAACGAAGCGCTCCGTGTGAATGCCCCCAGGCGATTTACATTTTAGCCAGGGGAAGGCAGATCGGGGAGATTAGTCGCCGCAAATGGGCCTGTGTGGCCAGACCCTTATGCTACAGTTTCTCATTCAAACTATTAACTTGTTGTAAAGGTAAACAATACCCAAGCAACCACATAGCTGCTTGAGATACCAAACTAGAAAACAGCTGAACAAAAAAAAAACCGAACCATCAAAAAAATAAAAACATTGGAAACGGTCTCATAATATCAACGTCTGCATCATACTAAAGGGGATGTTCACCGTCCAGACACTATTTCCAGGTCAATTGTTTTCAGATTGTTCACCAGAAACACTTTTTTAATTACTTTTCATTTTTTACAGTTTTTCCAAAATGTAAGTTAAAAGTGGTGTCTCAATTGTGGCAGCTCAGTAATTTAGCTGCAGACTCTAAACGGTTACAATATTGCAGCATTTAGCGGATACATTTCTCAGCAGCATCTCTGGAGTATTAGCAACTATTGTATTAATTATAACAGCTGATTTTTCTGGTGACAACCCTTCTTGTTCACCACATTTTTTTTTCGTCTGGGAGTTCAGTAATCCAGGTGCAGATTCTGAACTGTTAAAATGTGCTACATTAATGGATACATTTTTCAGCAGCATCTCTGGAGTATTAGTAACTATTGAATTTATGATAACAACTGCCTTTAATGAAACCCAGAGATTCTGCTCAGCAGGGACAAAGATAAGAAATATATCAACTAAATGTATCAGTTTAGAATAGTTTACAGGGTTGGCAACCCCATTCCAGAGCTGCTTCAGAAGAAAAATAACACTTTACACTTCAATATTAGAAAAAACAGTCACACATAGAAAATAGAAAGTCATTGGAAAAAAAAAAGGTCTTTATTTCTGGTGAAGTGGGGGGGCTGACAATCCTACACAGAGTACAGTGCTATGCAGGAATAGGAAGGGTTAACTCTGAGAATAACTATGTTACTAATCAATAGATCCTTTCCTTTGCCGGAAGGAATGAGTTGCTGCGCGCCTCCGTCTACACTAAGACTTGACACCTGCTATAAAGCCCTGACAGGGTTCAGGTTGCCAGGTAGGGAAACAGTACACAATGCAAAGGCACTTCTCTACAGTAACAGCAATGTCAGTCAGGAAACAAAGTGTGCGGTTTGTGTTATAGAGGAATTGTAGTATAAACAGTAATACACAGCGTGGGACTCACGGCTCGGCGCTAACTCACCTGCACCCGCTCCTGTGTCGATTCGCCCCCTTCAAAACCCTCTCCGACTTACTCTACAGCTTACTTCCGGTCTTTTAAAAGACGCATCCGAAAGCTTCCTCTCTTCTTCGATATTATGCCCCTCCTCTCCTGGGCGGAGCAGCTATGTTACGTGCTGATTGGCCCCCAAGCCGGGCAATCCGTGTGTTATTGTCACGTGCGCCACTGCGAATGAAAGTTAGGGATGATGGCCATGATAGAGTCTGGCAATTCCAGTTCCAGTGCCAGTAGATCATGATCATAATAAAGTCACGGGTGTCTGCAGATTGGGGCAAGAGCAGGGCTGGATTTACAAAGCAGGTACCCCTAGGCCTACTGTTATTTGTTGCCCAACTGCTCCCTTATATTCAATCAAATTTTGATCATCAGGACCTAGGGTTGCTACCTGAGTAAAAATGATTGTTGATAACAATGTTATTAATAGTGAAAAAAGATAAATATATAGGAAGGCCTTTATTTTTTTTCTAGAATAGGTGGCAACCCTATAAAGCCACCTTGGCTAATGGCTAAACCCAAACATGGGGGGCGGGGCAGATAACATTGGGAGTGGGGCAGTGATGTAGGAACAGGCATGATGACATCAGAGGTAGGCACAATAATGTTGGTGGAGTTATGACACCAGGGTGCATGCGTTGCATCCTTAGCGTGCGTCGGCGTTAGTGGAGGCGTGCAGGCAAGGGTCTGGTGTTTAGGAGGGAGCCCCCAGGGACTGCCGGGAGAGGGGCTCTGAGACTGCAGCCCCGTTGGGCATCGGGTCCCCCAGTCCGACCCTGGGCCAAGTTTATTGCATCACTTAGATGCAAATGGCTGGATTTCTATCCAACGTTTTAAAGTGTTGATGCCCATTTCAAACCCACACAGATGGCATCCCTATATCTAGCTATATTCTGCTTGATGATTAAGCCCAATCCTTTAATTACAGGTATGAGATCTATTATACAGAAATCAGTTATCCAGAAAGCTCTGAAATACAGCAATGCAAATCTAGAGAAAAATCGTATTCTGATTGATTGTTGAGACAGATCAAATCAAAGTGGAGACCTGAACGGGCCTAATTAAAGGTGGCCATAGGCACAAAGATCCTATTGTACGAATTGAGGATTCATACGATTTTCCGACCGTGTGTGGAGAGTCCCGACATTTTTCGGATCGGACAGGTTTGATTGTGTCCCGACGGAGCCCATAGGGCCGAACGTTCAGATTAGCCCCGATATAGCCATGCCCGTTTGTGGCATATCGTGGAAAGATCGGCTCGTTTGGCGATGTTGCGGATCTTTGCATCTATGGCCATACAAAAACCTAACTGTTTGGGTCAAAACCAAACAGGTGGGAACACTACCCCCCCCCACTATAAATTATAAGGAGAATATTAGAAGTAACTCATGACCAGTGTCCTAATCCTTACTACCAAGAACACTGACACTACACTGTTATGTGTGTATAAGGAGAACTAGCCATATAATTTGATACAAGTTATTTGATCCTTGACATATGACAATATTCAACTTCACTGGCTGCTTATGGCAACACAGTAGCTTTGGTGTTTCAGAATCAACGTCTGAGTAAAGAAGACCCTTTTATTTTCACAGCGTTTCGGGCATTTTACATGTCCTTTATTTCACTTCATTTTCCTTGTGCCGTGTGACGCAACAACTCAACTGTTTCGAAATAGCCCGAAAGTAACTCGTTTGCTCCGCCCATTCGGGTTCCCGGAATCACTCACCATCTGTGGCGAAGGGAGGGGCGTAAGGAAGAAGAAGGGAGGAAGCGTTCGGCCGCGTCTTGCAACAACCGGAAGTGCGCCGGAGAGCTTAGCTGGGGCACAAAGGAAGAGCATGATGTGAGAGGGGCGATGCCAGAGTTGAGGGGGCCAGGTAAGGTTAGCGACGGGAAGTGAGTCCCAAAGTGAACAGGGGAGGGTGGGTATTGGTTTACATTCTGTGATTAATGTATGAAGGTCGGGCACTGCTATTGTCCGCTTTTACCATTGTCGTTCGCGTTATGTATTTTTGCCTATGGCGTACCTGTTGTGTTAGACGTATAGAGGCAGACAGTGGGCTTACGTCCTTCATAATGAAGAGCAGATAACTGTGTAGCCGTGTGGTGAAACTTCCCAGCAACTTGTAAACTCCTATTTCTTAATTACACATTTAACTTCACTGCACTATGATATAGAGTGACCGATTCTAAGCAAAGTTGTGTTTTTCTTCATTTATTATTCGCCTTTTTCTTCTGACTCTCGCCAGCTTTCAAATGACCCCATCTAAAAGCCAAGTGTCCTGTAAAAAAAAAAAAAAAAATGTATTGTTATTGCTACTTGTTTACTTACTCCTATTTAATCAGGCCCTCTCGTTATATTCCAGTCTCAAATCAATGCATGGTTGTTAGTAAATTGGTCCCTAGCAACCAGGTGACTAAAATTTATAAACTGGAGAGCTGCGGAATGAAAATAACTCCAAAAATCACATGTAATAGTAAATGGAAACCGAATTGTCTTAAATGATAAATCTCCGCATCATACTGAAAGTTACCTCAAAGGTGAACCTTTTAACATAGCAGTTTTAAATTGTAAGCAGGTGTCTAGGTAAATTCAGCCTCTTACTCAATCCCCAGCTCTTAAAGGGGAACTCTGGCTTCCAAACCATAATTTGATAAAAAGGGCCACATAGCACAGAAACCCCTAATATACCCATCACAGTTACCTGTTTCTTCAGAAAAGTATGAATAAATGCCATTTTCTTTGCTGAAATCCAGCTTTTTAACAGTTCTTCTCTTTCTGCATCATTTGAAATCCTGGCAGGGAAGGAGGGACTAAACACTGATGTTACAAATTGTAACTAGGGATGCACCGAATCCAGGATTAGGTTCGGGATTCGGCCAGGATTCGGCCTTTTTCAGCAGGATTCGGATTTGGCCGAATCCTTCTGCCTGACCGAACCGAATCCGAATCCTAATTTGCATATGCAAATTAGGGACGGGGAGGGAAATCACGTGACTTTTTGTCAGAAAACAAGGAAGTAAAAAATGTTTTCCCTTCCCACCCCTAATTTGCATATGCAAATTAGGGTTCGGTATTCGGCCGAATCTTTCACAAAGGATTCGGGGGTTCGGCCGAATCCAAAAAAGTGGATTCGGTGCATCCCTAATTGTAACAACTTCTCCACAGCTTACAGACAGCATGCAGGAACTACATAACCCACAATTCTTTGCACTGTGATGTTCCTTTACATGTTGAAATCATGTGTGTACGGAATTGTGGGGTTTGGAGGATGCAGGCTGAGGGCAGATGGCTGTAGATACAAATTAACAGTAGTCAGTCAGCTCAGTAAAGTAGTCAGACAGATGAGCAGCGGGCTAGGCTTAGGGAGCTGTCAGAAACCATTAAAAATCATGAAAAGTCTGCATATTTTTTAATTGCTGTATATTGCAAAGTTGTTTGAATTATGTTTACTTTTCAAAAAGTTGAATTATGTTTTTTGTGGAGTTCCCATTTAAAGTACATTATAACCAATGAAAGCTGTTGTCCTGTGAGGCAACAGGTGTACTGTTGATTCTATTTAGGTACTCATTTAGTTCTTCAATCTGTCATTCTATGCACTTCTAGGTCGTTAGTTTAAATGGGACCCTAGCAACCAGATAACGGCTAAAATTCTAAGCCGGAGAGCTTCTGAAAGAATGAAGATAATTTGAAAACCACCAAACAAATGACAACCTAATACAAATAGAATATTATTGTCTACATTCTAGAACTTTTTTCTTTATTTTGAAATACTACTCGTCTAACACATTCATTGTGGTGGACCCCATTAAAAACCCTTTACATTACATGGCACTAATTTAAATTCGGGGTCTCTTGTGCTTATTTTTTGCACCATGCACCCTCATTTGCTGTTGGTAAATGAACAGTTGCCCCCCCCCCATGTCTTGTACGCAGCCTTACATGTGAGAATATGGCCCTTCGTGAGGAGTTAACTTGTTCAGTGCAACATGTTAGTTTGTGGAAAAACATTTTTATTTACCTAGAACATGTGTATTCTGGATGCAAGATTTGAAAGTAGCAAACAACTTTAACTTTCTATCAAATATAGCCATGTTATATGTGATTTCTCTTAAAACTACAAGCTTTAGCTGTAGCACTATTTCATTCTTTGCAATGTCTTTTTTTGTTCTTTTTGAAAGGAAGGTATAATGACTTGGAAAAGGCCTCATTGGTGGCTGAAGTGCTGTCTATGGCTGCATGATGGAAGGGAACGAGACCACAAACATGGGCAGTAAATCTGTTGGATGGCTTCCGAAGCAAGATAAAAATGTGGAACCGTGGTTATGGAAGCTCTCAAACTGCTTCTCTACACTTGGTCACTCTTTACCTTCTACTGGTGGAAACCCGGTAATGTGCTAAATAGTCTTGCTTTTCTATGCAAGTTATAAAGTCTTTTATATACAGTATTGTGTTGTATAACCTAAAATGTCTGTTGCTTCCTTAAAGGAGACCGAATCCCTAAAAATGAATATGGCTACAAATGCCATTTTATATACTGAACTTATTGCACCAGCCTAGAGTTTCCGCTTCTCAATAGCAGCAATGATCCACGACTTCAAACTTGTCACAGGGGGTCACCATCTTGGAAAGTGTCTGTGACACTCGCATGCTCAGTGGGCTCTGAGCAGCTGTTGAGAAGCTAAGCTTAGGGGTCGTTGCATATTATCAAGCAGAAAATTTAGTTGGCCTGTAATATAAGCTGATGCTACAGGGCTTATTATTAAATTCTGATGCTAATTGCACTGGTTTCTGTGCTGCCATGTAGTAATTATCTGTATTAAATATTAATCAGCCTTACATTGTGACCTTTATATTCTTGTGAATTGTTTATTGTGAGTGGGACCCTAAGTTCAGTAAGTGACGGCAACACAAAGTATGTGCAGTGAATCAGCAGAAAAGATGATGCAGAGCTACTCCGGCATCTTTGGAGGCACAGATCTTTACTGCTGTGGATGCCTTGGGCTGGTACAGAAGCTTAGAACATAATGTACAACATTTCTAGCTACTTCTTTGGTTAAGCTTTAGTTCTCCTTTAATATAAACTCCAAAAAAAAATGCCCAAACTTTTTGATTTGTCTTTAAAGTAGAAGGAAAGTTGCAATCTTTTGGGGGTGCCAAAAGTTAGTCACCCCCCCAGTGATTGCATTTACTTACTTAATACCCCAGGCCCGTGCTCCTGTTGGCAGAAAACTGCCTGAGGGTGGGGTTCTTCCCATGGCCGAAGCATACATGGTAGAGTGAAGACCTGGCTTTTTTGTTAAATCTTAAGCTTTTCACTCTACTGCACATGCACACCTATGCAAAGAAAGAAAAAGGGGAAGATCTCTCCATGGTGCTCACTGGAAAAACAGTGAGCCAGGCCAGTTTTCTGTTAATAGGAGCAGTGGCACAGGGTATCGGTAAGTGAATACAGTCATGGTGGAGGGGGTACCTAAATGTTGGCACACCCTTATGATTGTTGCCTTTCCTCCTTTCTTTAATGTCTACATGCTTACATTCTGTGTTTCTGAGAACTTTTTTTGACAGCAGAATGTAAGAGTATAGTGCTGAATCCTTTTTCTTAGGTGCACAGCACTTTTACATAGATATTTTATTCTGTTTAGTTATCATGTTAAGACATTTAACAGCAGTGGTGTGCTAGACAACATGCTGACTGCTAGAGACTTAACGTGACTGTGTAGAGAAGTGGAATAAAGTGTAGTTACCAGCTTGCACACCCTGGCTCTCCATGTCGTAAGTTGCCTCGGCCAAGAAGGCTTTGGAGTAAACAACAGGTAAATCACACACAGGTATTAATTGCAAGCAGGGACAACCCTTGCTGTGTTTTATTTGCGAAATGCAACGTTTCGGGGTGATCCCCTTTGTCGGGATCACCAGAGTTCCTCACTTATCTTTCCCTTCATCAGCTGTGATTCTGAAGGACAAATAGCAAGATTTTAAACAATTGGCTGTTAACATTAACATGGTTTGTTCTTTAAAGGAGACCTATAGCATAACTAAAACCTATCCTATTCTTGTGGGAAATATCGAATATAATATGGTGCTGGCTTAGCTCTGGGCTAAAAATTATCTTAAAAAAAAACAAACAAAACATCCCTTTATAGGAGCTCCCCATAGCTCTGCTATGGTCCTTGTCAGTGTTTCACGTGAGGGGTGGGCTTGACCTAATGGTCCCTGCCAGACACACAGTAGGAGGGGGATAGCCAATAGCAGCCCTGCAGTCACACCAGCAAAGACAGGCTTCAGTTCCCTATCAGGTTAGCCTAGCTGCTGATTGTTTCCTATCGTGCTGAGTGCAGCCGGCACCGCCAGGAGGCAGCAGTAAGTGGAACAGAAGGCCGGTACTAGTAGGGTTTTTTGCAGAAATTTTCGATAAATCGACCAGAAATACTATTTTTTTTCCCTTCTGTATTTAAGAGTATAATACACAGGCACGTTCTTGTTTTTTCACAGAAGTCTCCTTTAAATAACTGAAGGGCAAAGGTGTGGTTTCAGGGCTTTTTGTGAAGCCTTCATGGAGCCCTTTTGACATTCATTCATTCATGAGTTTTTTTTTTTTTTTTTTTTTGCAGCCACTTACTTGATCCCATCCTTAAAATGTATATGTGCGCATATTTCTGTTGCCTTATGAGTGCCACCAATCTGTTCTGCAATTCAGGCAAAATGTTCTTGTTTACTAATACATTTCACTTTGATAACAATGCATGTATAGTTTAGGAAAAAATGCATGTATAGTTTAGGAAAAAATGCATGTATAGTTTAGGAAAAAATGCATGTATAGTTTAGGAAAAAATGCATGTATAGTTTAGGGAAAAAATGCATATATAGTTTAAGAAATGTCAGATTTTTAAAATTCTTGGGGGCCACAAGCAATTCAGTGCTACATATACAGGTATGGGACCTGTTATGCAGATTTCTCGGGACCTGTAAACTTTAAATAAACCCAATAGGCTGGATTTGCTTCCAATAAGTATTCATTATATCTTAGTCTGGATTAGGGATGCACCAAATACACTATTTTGGATTTGGCCGAACCCCCAAATCATTTGCGAAAGATTCGGCCAAATACCGAACTGAACCCGAATCCTAGTTGCATATGAAATTCGGATTCTGTTCGGCCGGGCAGAAAGATACGGCCGAATCCTGCTGAAAAAGGCCAATCCTGGATTCGGTGCATCCCTAGTTTGGATCAAGTACAAGCTACTGTTTTATTAGAGAGAAAGGGAATTCTTTAAAAAAAAGATAGATAGATAAATAGATATAGATAAAATGGGTCTACGAGTGATGACCTTTCTGTAGTTCAGAGCTTTCTGGATAACTGGTTTCCAGATAGCGGATCACATACTTGTACATTGTTTTGTCCAACAACTTTGTTATGGATTTATGTATTTGTTTAGAAATTTGGTTATCCTTTTGTTCCTGCATTTAGGGAGTTAATATGCTAAATACATGTCTCTCCTGTTCTTCTTTACAGAAAGATTACATGGAGCATCCAAAACCAAAAGTGGAACTAAAGGATGTTCCTCCTCCCCCACCCCCAATTAAGCCTTGTAAAAATATTTTCCCAACAGTACCCCTTTCTAAGATCCAACCACCAAAACTACCAGATGCTCAACATCAAACAGGCCCAAAAGTAAGCTGCTGTGTGCTGTGTTCCAGTGGCACCTCTTGTGCACCTGATATTCGGTGCAGTGGTGGTGGATTTATTCATCCCAACACAATCTTGGACACCAGTACAGTTACCTGCCAGGTAGCCCCAGGGCTGCCGTTTGCAACTGAAAGTCCTTTTAAAAAAACTTCAAATACAAGCACTTTTGTCCCTCACTCAGCTGGTTTCTCCAATCTTTGTTTGGAAAACCGCCTGTCACCATGCCAGTGCCATTCTCAGCCAGCACGGTGCTACTCTACACTTAATTTGAATCCTTTTCACGGGGACCACCCCAAACTTCAGCTTCCTACACTTGGCACATCTCCTAGCTACTTCACCAGTGGGCTGTCTCAGCACCTAGAAAACCGTCTAGCACAGTCTGAGTACCTGTCACATTTCTGCACAAGTTCTCTCCATCTAAACGCACCCTCTGTCTTTCTCAAAGGCCCTCACTTCTGTGATGTCTGCTTGGAAGAGGTTTGTTTTATTCATTTATAGTCTTTTATACACTACAACATTTTTCTTTTTCTCAAATGTAAGCAAAGAATTTTTTTTGGTAGAGCCAAACTAGGGGCAGGCATAAGAGTCTTCTGCCTCGAGAGCAGCTGTAGAGGGGGACACTGGGCATGTACCTCTTCTGCCTGCATACGTTCAGCCTTTATGGAAGTCCACCACATTAAATCTCTTTGCTCGCAGTTGCACTCCTATCTAGCTGTGAAGGGGGTTTGTTGAGTGAGTTGTACGTGCACATGAGGCGGCTGTGCGTTTGAAGACTTGAGTCTTTTACTAGTTTGCCACAGAATTTTAATATTTTGTTTGATTACATTAGATTTGGGGATAGGTCTGCTGAGCCACTTCGGTGTAACAATGGCATATGTCTCATTTAATGAGGGGGGAAATGATGCTGGCAAAGCATCCACTGGAAGTGCCATAGGCCTAAAGGTGGCCATGCACTGCAAAACATTGCATACTATTCAACTGAAGGGCCCGATGGCCCATTCAGACAGATTCTGTTAGCCATAACGGGGTTGCCTCCCACACTACGGTTTCCTTTTTTTCCACTAAGGAAAGGTTCAGTCACCTAGTGGGTGCCAAATGTTGGACAACCCCCAGTGATTATAATCGCTTACCTGAAACCTCAGGCCAGTGCTCCTGTTACCAGAAAACGTCACCCACCCAACAATCCTTTTATTCCATTTCTTTTTTTCTTAAATGGCCCCAGGCTAAATTATCTGCAGTCAAGAAAAGTTTTTATTTTAACTCAAGAAAGAAGCAGTAAAAGGATCACCCTGTGGGGCTTGCTGAGAAATACTGCTGTCCAATGATTATAATCACTGGGGAGGGTGCCTAATATTTGGCACCTCCCCCCCGCACTGATTGAACCTCTCCTTTTCCTTTATATCCTCCAAAATGCCCACCTAAATCTGAGCAAGTATGGCCAAATGTAAATTCAATGGTTGAGGGAAAGTGAGGTAGTGTTTTAACTGATCATTTGCTAATTTTATGTAAGGAGTCATTAGATGTGAATCCAAAGGCTCACCAAATCGCAGGATTAGGTGAGTGTGTATAATAAAATCCAAATTTGTTGGGAGGTTCCACTAAAATCATTATATGGACAGATGCATAAAGCAGGCAGGGGGAGCGCAGCTTGACTTGTTTCGTGACTGTTAGTCACTTCAGTGCAACTGATGTATAACAAGAGACTTTAAGAGTATTCCAGAAAGATCCTACTTACAAGCCATTCTGAATTTAGAAAGCCAGTTGGATGACTGGGGAAACACAGCAAGTCCAGTTGATTTGACTTATTTCTACAGATATAGTACTGTGACTTCCCCAAAAGAGCAACGTGGTTGGCATTATGTAGCTACATCAGAACAGGAACTCTAACTATCAGTGGCGTGGTCAGCTACCAGTGATTGGCACACACTTTTAATATTATTCAGACTTGCAATATACCTTCTCACAAGGGACCTATGAGTGTTGTAGAAAAAATGCCAATATTGCTTTCTGGAAAGTGATACCGGTGGTCCTTGGGCCCCATATAACTGCAGGCATGAGCCTACTGCAGAGGGAGATTTAAGACAGAGCACCATATTAAAGGAAAACTATACCCCCAAAATGAATACTTAAGCAACAGATAGTTTATATCAAATTGAATGACATATTAAAGAATCTTACCAAACTGGAATATATATTTACATAAATATTGCCCTTTTACATCTCTTGCCTTGAACCACCATTTCGTGACTCTATCTGTGCTGCCTCAGAGATCACCTGACCAGAAATACTACAACACTAACTGTAACAGGAAGAAGTGAGGAAGCAAAAGGCAGAACTGTCTGTTAATTGGCTCATGTGACCTTACATGTGGTTTGTATGTGTGCACAGTGAATCTTACGATCTCAGGGGGCGGCCCTTATTTTTTAAAATGACAATTTTCTATTTATGATTACCCAATGGCACATACTACTAGAAAAGTATATTATTATGATAATGGTTCATTTACATGAAGCAGGGTTTTACATATGAGCTGTTTTACTCAGTATCTTTTAATAGAGACCTACATTGTTTGGGGGGTATAGTTTTCCTTTAAACATTGTTTTGTGTCAGCCTTGAACTGGTAGAAGTGATTTTATCTTGAAAAAAGGAGTTGCTAGTTTTTTGCTTTGATTTAAAGTAGGGATGCACCAAATCCACTTTTTTGGATTCGGGCGAACCCCCGAATCTGAACCCTAATTTGCATATGCAAATTAGGGGTGGGAAGGGGAAAACATTTTTTACTTCCTTGTTTTCTGACAAAAAGTCACGCAATTTCCCTCCCTGTCCCTAATTTGCATATGCAAATTAGGATTCGGTTTGGCCGGGCAGAAGGATTCGGCCGAATCCCGAACCGAATCCTGGATTCGGTGCATCCCTAAATTAAAGATAAAATCAAGAGGAAGCTTTTTTTTTTGTTTGAGTAATTTAACTCTTAGCCAGGTTAATTTGTAATTGGCACTAATCATATTTTCAGTTAATAGTTTAAAACTTTTTTCAATTCTTCCATCCTTCTCATGCAGCCAACTAGCAATAAAGTCACTGATTCACATAAGATTTGGCCACATATCCCTCCACCAAACACGAAGAGTGCTCCCATCCCTATATGCAATGGCTGTGGAACACAAGAGACCGTGAAGGAGGCTGCCCTCTTACTTGCAAAGAATCTCTGTAAAGCATCACAGAAATATGGTAAATACTGATTTTCTATAGGACATTTAACACCTTAAAATTAAAGGGGAACTCCACACAAACATAATTTAAGCTTTTTAAAAAGTAAACCTAATTTCAAGCAACTTTGCAATATACATCTATTAAAGAATATGCAGATTTTTGGAACAGTTGCCTAAGCCTAGCCCTACTCTCCTGCTGATCCGTCTGAATACTTTGCAGAGCTGACAGACTACTATTAATTTGTATCAGCAGCCATCTGTCCTTAGTCTTCATCCTCCAAACCCCACAATTCCCTGCACACGTGATTTCAATAAGGAACAGAACATCACAGTGCAATGCATTGTGGGTTATGTAGTTCCTGTAAACTGTGGAGACGTTGTTACAATTTGCAACATCAGTATTTAGTCCCTCCTTCCCTGCCAAAATTTCAAATGATGCAGAAAGAGATGATCTGTTTAACTGCTGGTTTTCAGCATATATTCATACTTTTGGAAGAAACCGGTAACTGTGATGGGTATATTAGGGGTTTCTGTGTTATGTGGGCCTCTTTATAAAATTTTGGTTTGGAAGCCGAAGTTTCCCTTTTAAGAAACCTGCTTAAAAATAAGTCTGGATTTAAGAAGTGTGAAGCTTGCTTCAACTAAAGTATTCTTGAGAGAAATCAAAAATTACCGAAAGGTGTTGTAATATCCCCTAATTCAGCATCAGTTCAATGAATAGGGTCTGCAGATATTTATTTGACAATCTTGTCTATGGTCTGTCTAAGCTAACTATGATTTTTGTATTTCTTGAGTAAAACAGGGAGCTTAAAGTTCTTGATGTTTGGTTTTTACGAGGTAGGCCATTAGATGTGCTTGGCATGCATCATCCTCAGAGGGTGACGGGAGGTGTTTACCGGTATATTTTTTATATCTGGAACGGTCTATTTCCTATGACTGACGAATGGCTAGTGTCAGAGGGTCGATATTTGTTACCCCCGCCCTCTATGGCGCCATAACGCTATAGGGCCCAAGGCAGGATGGACTAGAAGGGCTAATGGTTAACTGTGGACAATGGTCACTCATATAACTTATACTAGGCCATACAAATAAATGATCTCCACTCTGTTACTTAGAAGAGTGTCAGCATAGTGTCAGCATGTCTCTTATGCCCTTTTGCAGAAGTGTTGCTCAAATTACTGGAAATACCACAATGGCTATGTTTTGCTAACAGATGTTTACGAGGCTGTGGACAGTTGGAACCAGAAAACTCTTATGTTGCAAAACTGCACATTTTACAGGAATGTATAAATGTATATGCCTGTAAGTCTCCTGGCCGTGTATGGTATTTCCGTGTACCCCATGTCACAATTACTGTAAATGCCTTCTGAAAGCTATATAGCGCTTGGACCAAGAGGTGGGTCTTTGGTAAATCCTTGGGTGACATTCTGTGTGTTACTCCAACAGTTTACCCAGACAAAACTGTTATGTTGTATTCTGTATGAATAAATTGCCTGACTATTACTAAAGGTTTTCCTTTACTGAGTTTTGTCTTACACAAGGTCAAAATGGTACTACTAAAAATACCATCAGAGGAGCCCATCATCTACTTAGCAATGACAGACAGGGATTAGCTTCCGTTTCCCTCTTTAGATTCCCTATATTTTTTATTTTTTTAATCATAAAAAAAAAAAATGTTTAAGCCCCATGTATCAAACTCATTTTGAACAAGGGAGTTTATACCCATTTTAAACAGTTTGTTCATTTGGTCTTCATATTTTATTTTTGTCAGATTTAACATTTCTTTTCTACCCCTTTCTTTGGTACCCTAAATGTTGTTCCTATTTTCAGTGCTTGCATATTCTGGTGCCCTCTACTTTGGCTAATGTCACAAGGTATTTTCTCTGCCAGAAATCTCTGACCAACTTGAAGACATGCAGCTGAAGTTCGGTGTTGAAAATATGCCTTATGTGATTACGGACAGGCAGATTCTGTTTGTGTCAGTGCGCACGCCCCATAGGGAGGTTAGGAGCTGATTGGGTTATCTCTGCAGGTGTCTGGTAAAACTGCTTTTTGGTATTAATTAAAAAAAAAAAAAAAAAAAGCCTTTGCTGGTTACATTTTAAATGTGCTTTATCTGACCATTATTTTTTTATATTAATATTTCTATTTTCCCCAGATATGACTACAGCTCAGGTGCAGGAAAATCTTCCACCTATAGGTGTGTTTTGGGACATTGAAAATTGCTCTGTACCCAGTGGGCGTTCCGCAGTGACAGTAGTCAAGCGAATCCGAGAGAGGTTGTTCAAAGGCCACAGAGAGGCAGAATTCATTTGTGTTTGTGACATCAGTAAGGAAAACAAAGAAGTTATTGAGGAACTTAATATTTGTCAGGTAATACTGTGCAGAAATGTTTTAAACGGAGTCTACTTATGTGAACTTTGTAAAAATGTGTCCTTGTGTTTTCTGCGTAGGTAACTGTTGCTCACATTAATGCTACAGCAAAAAATGCTGCAGATGACAAACTCCGACAGAGTCTGAGAAGGTTTGCAGACACACACACTTCTCCTGCCACTGTTGTTCTGGTTTCAAGTAAGTTTACAGCTGTAGTGTAGGATATGTGTATATGCACACTTTTGTATGTTGGTATGTATACAGGGCAGGGGCCTTCTTCCTGTCACCCTGCTTACATGGCACATAATGTATTTTGATTAGTTCCACAGTTTCTGCTATGCTGCATAGCTATAGGATCTTTTATACAGAAAAGCTCCAAAGTACAGGAAGGCCATCTCCCATACACTCCATTTTAAAGAATTTCTTGTAATATTTAAGTGATTCCAGTTTCTCTGTTTCTTGTACTTAATCCCAGTTGAGAGAATTATTTCTTATTAAAGGCATACCAGTTACTTTGGCTTTAATGTTTAAATGTTGTCTTAATAGGCTTATAGTACTGTGATACAAAAGACTTCTTTTCCTTGTCACCCATGGCAGCAATTCACCAATGGGTTAAATCAACTCACCAGGCCAATGGACAGGATCCTCCCCAAGCAAGTTAAAAGTGCCCGCCCCCATATACTCATTGTCTTTTTTTTCCTGTCACGGGCTGATGGTGCAGTCGGATTATTTCCAGCAGTAAGGGGGCTCTCTTCTCTCTCTCCTCCTCCTTACTAGGCTGAGGTCCCGGACGCCCCCCCACCCCCCCCGTAGTTGGGGTTAGCAAGGGAGGGCCGGGAGGTTGCAAGGAGGCAGCCAAAGGCCATGCCGTACCTCCCGTGTTTGCGGGTTAGGGAGGCGAGCAAGGCATTGCGCAGTCTTGCGCCGTAGTAAGCACCTACCCGGAAGTGACGTCACGGAAGCCGGTTGTGGGCTGAATGCGGCAAGCGATGTATTGGCGGAAGTATAGTAGCCGCCATTTTGGATTCTGGCAGCATGGCGAAGCCGGAAGTGGGGTTTTTCATTCCAGAGAAGCGCTAAAAGTTATTTCAGTAGCACAATCAGACAGGCACAGTCTTGTTAGAGACTCCCTTTCTTCATACTCCCTACCAGACGCTGTGTGCTGCTGTTAATACAGGTATGTGCAGTAGGGGGATTTTGCCAGGTGGATTTTTTTTCTGTCTGGGAGGTGGACTAAATGATATATTTTATACAGCACACCTCTATGGAGTCGGGAATGCCGGGCAAATCACCTCATCCCAAAGGGAAAAGGTGAAAAATGTTCTGATGCCTGTGTGCCAAGAGATGATGATTATACAGCCTTCCTGCAACTTAAAAGAAAGACAGAATGCCAGAAAAGGCTACGTCGGTTAAAGTTCAGGGAGAACCAGTAGCATCAACTTCTCTTGAAAATCAAGCTTTCGATTAATCTTTTGGCTGCGGTCATTAAGCAGGCGGTAGTGCAAGGTTTTCAAGAAGTAGCTACTTCAAAAAAGAGAACAAGGCATGGTTACTCCAGACAAACAGACTCCTTTTCTGAGGTTTCAGAGGGAGAACTTTCTGAAGGATCAGATATAGATTCTCCTATAGGGTCTGAGAAGGGGGAAATTGATATGGAGGAAGACTCCAATTTTGATCTAACAGTGATTGATCCACTGATAAAAGCAGTTCGGCAAACACTGACATTTCCCTTGGAACCTTCCAAATTGTCATCAGCAGACAAGTTGTTCCCTTCTCTGAAGAAGTGGTCGATATGCTTTCCAGTACATGCTTCGATAAAAGATATTATTACAGCAGAATGGAAGAAAACCGAGAAGACCTCGGACTGCAGGGAAATTTCTTAAAAAATATCCCTTTGAGGAAGAGGATGCAAAGTTTTGGGATTCACCCCCAATAGTGGATGCAGCGGTTGTCATACTAGCCAAAAAGACCACCTTACCAGTGGATGATGCGGCAGTTTTAAGAGAACCGATGGGAAAAAAAGATTGAATTTATCCTCAAAAAATCTTTTGGCGCAGCAGGTGCAGCCTGCAGACCGGCAGTAGCACTCATGTCAGTTTCTCGAGCCTTAAAGGTGTGGCTTGCTGAAGTAGAAGAAGCAATTTCATCCAATGTAAAGAGGCCTAAGCTGCTTAAAATGCTGGCTGATTGTAAATTGGCAGTTGATTTTATGTCAGAAGCCTCTATTGATCTAGTTCACTTCATGGTTAGGTGCATGGCACTATCAGTGGCGGCAAGAAGGGCTTTGTAGCTTAAACCTTGGGCAGCAGATGCAGCCTCGAAGGCCAACTTATGCCAACTTCCGTTTGAAGGAGGAATGCTGTTTGGTGAGAGATTGGATACGATCATCAAAAAAGTCTCTGGAGGAAAAAGTGTTTTCCTTCCTCAAGAGGGTAGGAACAAGAGAATGAGATTTGATACATCATTCCACGGAGAAAAAGAGATCATGTAGAACATCCAGACAATATAAGCCAGGAAGAGAGTTTAACAGACAGTCGTCATGGAGAGCTGGCCGTCAAAGCTCAATGGGCAATATCAAGAGATCGAGAGGTTTCTCCACCTCAAGCTCAACAGTTCAGCAGCAATGAGGGTGTCTTGGCCCAGACGAAAGTAGGTGGCAGATTGGCGCTATTTGCTCAAGTCTGGCCCAAAAACGTACAAGATCACTGGGTATGCGATATAGTAGAGGATTTTGTTCAGAGTTTTCAAAAATTCCAAAAAAAGATAATTTTCTAAGATCATCTTTTCAGGAATCAAAAGAAGCGCAGAGTCTGTTCCAGGAGTACATGGGTCAGCTATTTGCTTCAGAGGCAATAGAATTCGTTCCTCCATTCGAAAGAAGGGGGTTTTATTCAAGATTATTCCTAGTGAAGATGGCTTCAGGGGCTATGAGGCCAGTACTAGACATGAGCGGTCTAAACAAATTTCTACGAAAAAAGAAATTCAAGATGGAATCCCTAGCATCAGTGATACAAGTGATTTTGGTTGGGGATTGGCTCACCAACATCGACTTGAAAGATGCTTATTTCCATGTGCCAATTTTTCAAGACCACAGAAAGTATCTGGGAGGGAGGGAGGGGTACATGTGCAATTCAGATGTCTCCCATTTGGCCTGTCATAATCCCCAAGGGTGTTTACCAAGATTTTGGTGACATTTAATAGCCGAATTAAGGAAAGAAGGAATTTCAGTCTTTCATTACTTAGACAATATTCTGGTAACGGCAAGAACAAAGAAGGAAGCAGACTTTCAAACAACAAGGGTGTTGGAATTTCTACAACTTCACGGTTGGATAGTAAATATGGAAAAGAGCAGTCTAGTAACAACAGGGTCTCTTATCTTTTTAGGGGCACACTTCCAAACACAAAAAAATCTAGTAAGTCTTCCTCTACTAAAACAAGAAAAGTTAATTCAAGCAATAGAAGACTTCAGAAGCCAGGAAGTAGTCTCAGTGCACCATTGTTTGAAAATCTTGGGCTCGATGTCCTTAACGATTCAGATCGTAAAATGGTCCAGGTGGCATTCAAGACTATTACAGATTTTTTTTCTCAGAAAAGTAAAAAACCCTCAAGAAAACCTGCAGAAAAAATTGACTCTGTCTCAGGAATTGAAGAACGTTCTAGGTTGGTGGTGTGTTCCAGACAATTTAGAAAAGGGTACCTCCCTAGAGGAACCAGACTGGATAACTGTTACGACAGACACATCAGGAGTCGGCTGGGGGGCCTACATAGGAGAAGTGTGCGTGCAAGGTTCTTGGGAGTTAAGTCATGTCTCCTCAAATGTCATAGAATTAAGAGCAATAAAAGAAGCTCTATTAGCCTTGGCAGATCATCTAAAAGGGAGAAGTGTGAAAGTGTTTTCAGACAATACCACGGCAGTGGCCTACGTGCGGAAGCAAGGTGGTACAAGAAGCATAATATTGTCAGAAGAAGTAGAACCAATTTTCCAGTGGGCAGAATCATGCCTAGAGAATTTCACAGTGGTGCATCTTCCAGGTGTAGAAAACCAAAAAAGCGGATTTTTTAAGACGAAGTTTCGCAGATCCCTGAGAATGGAGTCTTTACGGAGATATATTTAAAGATCTGGTACAGTATATACTCGAGTATAAGCAGAGTTTTTCAGCATCCAAAATGTGCTGAAAAAGTCTACCTCGGCTTATACTCGAGTCAGCGGGCAGTAGCTGAGATTGCAGTCACTTTTAATCATTTCTATACCAACAGTTCGCTTGGGGAGAGACTGCAATATCACACAGCGCCCTCTGTTGGTTATATGAAAGAATAACAGTGCGCCCTATGTTGGTTATATGAGAATATATCACAGCGCCATCTGTTGGTTATATGAAAGAATAACAGTGACTGCAATATCACACAGCACCCTCTGTTGGTTATTTGAAAGAATAACAGTGCGCCCTCTGTTGGTTATATGAAAGAATAACTGACTGCAATATCACACAGCGCCATCTGTTGGTTATATGAAAGAATAACAGTGACTGCAATATCACACAGCGCGTTCTGTTGGTTATATGAAAGAACAGTGACTGCAATACCACACAGCGCCCTCTGTTGGATATATGAAGGATTAACAGTGATGGCAATATCACACAGCACCCTCTGCACATGGTAGTGGGACAATGCATACAGTAATCCTTTTGGCAATTCTCTGTCACCATCAACTTTGCAAAGAAGTCCGGTTGATCGATGGGGGGGGTCGCTTTGGCGCAATGTGCGCTGCTGGGAGACAGAGCTGTAGTTGTGTCTAGGCTTATATTTGAGTCAATATGTTTTCGTAGGTAAAATTAGGTACCTCGGCTTATACTCGGGTCGGCTTATACTCTAGTATATACGGTAAATACATGGGGAGTACCAGAAGTTCCATACTGGCCAAGGAGACCTTGGTTTCCGCTACTTCACAGATTATCCCTGGGACAGCCCAGGAAGATTCCGAAGTTTCCGGGTTGGCTGAATCAGGGAATGTTTCAGTTTCACAAGGAGGATCACCTCTGCTTGATGGCCTGGAGGTTGAGAGAATGAGACTGAGAAAATGAGTGTGCAAAGAGAAGGTGGTGGATTTTCTGCTAAATGCAAGGAAAAAATCTACATCAGCACAATACTATAAAATCTGGGACATGTTTGTACAGTCTATGGTGTCAGAGGGGCCCAAGTTGTCCTACAGCATCCATGGTAGTTGATTTTTTTTATTCTCTGTGTATGAGAGAGGCCTCCATTTAAGTACCCTCAAAGTACAGGTTTTGGCATTATCAGGGAGAACATGGGCAGTAGATCCTTTGGTCCAACGGTTCTTCAATGCCTTTAAGAGAGTAAGACCACGTATCCGGAACTTTTCACCTCCCTGGGATCTGCCTCTTGTCCTAGACAGTTTGACAAAGCCACCATTTAAGCCTTTGGAAGATATTTCCTTATGGAATCTTACGCTTAAAGTTGCTCTTCTGGTTGCCGTGACGTCAGCATGTAGAGTGGGTGAACTGGCGGCATTATCAGCTCTAGAGCCGTTCACAGTAATTTTCAAAGTTAAGTGATTTCAGACTTCCATATGGATTTGGAAGTTACTCTTCCTTCATTCTGTCCTTCGCCAAAGTCAGAAAAAGAGAGGCAATGGCATAAGCTGGATTTGGGCAGAGCCCTCACAATATACTTGGAAAGAACAAAAGCATGGAGGAAGTCGGATCATTTGTTCGCAATTCCAGGTGGCTTCAGAAAAGTGAAAGCTCCATCCAAGAAGACGTTGAGTTCTTGGATAGTAGCAGCAATTGCAAAGACATACAATGCAGCTGGCAGGAAGGTTCCCCGGAAGGTTGAAAGCCCATTCTACCAGAGCTCTGGCAAGTTCCTGGGCAATGGAGGCCAAAGCATCGCCAGAAGTGATTTGTAGAGCGGCAAGATGGTCCACTATCAATACGTTCATTAAGCATTATAGATTAGACGTGCTTTCCTCCCAAGAAGGACGATTTGGGAGAAAGATTTTGCAGTCTGTTGTAAATATGACTAAATAAAGTGTGTTAAGTTACTGCATTTTGTCAAGTCCCTCCCTTGTAGCTTTGGTATTTCCCATTGGTGAATTGCTGCCATGGGTGACGAGGAAAACAGGAAATTTTTTATTACTTACTGTAATTTCTGGTTCCTGGTCACCTTCCATGGCAGCATTCACCAAAAAACTACCCACCCCTATTATGAGCTGTTCAACTAAGGCTGTGAGTATATGGGTGCGGGCACTTTTAACTTGCTTGGGGAGTATCCTGTCCATTGGCCTGGTGAGTGGATTTAACCCATTGGTGAATGCTGCCATGGAAGGTGACCAGGAAACAGAAATTACGGTAAGTAATAAAAAATTTCCTGTTTTCCCAAGCATTCTGGCTAACAGGTCCCATGCTTGCATTACATTATGCAAACATGTACAGTATCCCAATGGAGCTTACAATTGCAATGCCTTTTGCATTGCTACACACAAAGTTCAGTTTTTTTCTCTAGTATGTTTTATAAGCTTACAATAGTTGTACTACTTTATTTTATTAAATATTAGGGTTTTTTTGTTTTTTTTTTTTAAACTGTCGCCAAGCATTTTTTTTATGTGATCATATGCCTCATACATACTCAGTTTTTATTTTTAATTTCCAGCTGATGTCAATTTTGCTCTGGAACTCAGTGACCTGAGACACAGGCACAGTTTCCATATCATACTAGTTCACAAGAACCAGGCATCTGAAGCACTTCTTCATCATGCACATGAGCTTATCCGCTTTGAAGAATTTATTTCAGATCTTCCTCCTAGGTTACTCATTAAAATGCAGGTAAGATATGTTGCTTTTGTTCTCACTGTCCATTAATTCACATTTATTCACTTATTTCGAAGGGTGAGCTTTTGATGAGCACATTACTAGCCTCTAAAGTCTAGAAACTAGGAAAGCCAATATGTTTCAACAGTAGCACTTGCTCACTTGCCCATTGTGGTTAATTGTTTGATTTTTTTTTTTTTTTAATGTAAACCATTTTTTCCCACTGCAGCATTGCCAAACACTTCTATATGCATATAATTTGCCAACAAACAGAGATGCAAAGAGTATAAGCAACCGTCTCCGTCGTTTATCAGATAACTGTGGAGGAAAAGTTATGAGCATATCTGGCACCAGTGCAATCCTCCGTTTTGCAAACCAAGAGAGTGCTGAACGAGCCCAGAAACGCATGGAGAATGAGGATGTTTTCGGCAACAGGATTACAGTGTCTTTCACTCCTAGAAACAAGGAGGTCACTGAAGCAAAGAACAGCTCTGTCAGTACAGAGAAAGCAAAATCTCCTAAAAAAGTGAACAAGAACACCAAATTGTGCCTCGCCATCAAAGATCAACATGACCCTCCATCTAACACCAAAGCTGCTTCCAAGTCTGCATGTGGGGCCGTCAGCAAAAACTCAAATGTTAAGAGTTTGAAGGTAAGACAATTGAGGTGCAGGTTTACTTTTAGGATAACTGCCACTTTTCTGTAATATTTTATGTCCGAAAATGGAAGCATGAATTTTTATGTTGCCTATTAAGCTTGTGTGTGGGTAGTTTTAGGTGGCTGTTATAGGTGACTATGAAGTGATTTAGGACCGTTTGTGCTCTATTGGTACAGTTGTGGGAAAACCACGATTTTTCTTTTAAAACTCTTATGCACTGAAATCAGCTTTTCAAAAGCGCAAACATTTTTTTTATATTTTTCAATATATTAAATTTTGAAATTTGCCCAGGGTTGCTGACGGACAGTTGTCCCGAGCTCCAGGGGTTTTTGTGTCTTAGTGGGGCCTGGCCATGCTGCACTTACCTGATTAGCCGGGCCCCCCTGCAGTCAGAGCTGCAGACTTCGGAAAGGAGGGTGGAACTCAACGTGTGGCATATCTTTACTTTAACAACTTTCTCTTCTTTTCATTGGTCACTGAAGTCCTGGGAATGCTGCGGGGGGGGGTTGGAGGGGGAAGTTCAAACTTGACCTATCCAATCCCTGTGCAGCTGTACCAGGACTTAGACTTCAGTGACCAATTGGCAGAAAGAATATGCAGGCACCTGAGCTCCTGCCCTCCCTTCCGAAGTTTGCAGCTCTGACAATCAATTAAGTACAGCATGGCTGGGCCCCCCTAAGACACACAAACCATCAGGGCTGGGTTAACTGTTCTCCCCCCCCCCCCCGAGGGGCAGGGTATACCACTACTTTATATGTGGCAGACACAATACTTGCCATTAAAACACATTGACAGCAGTGACAGGCAGAGGGGGATCATTTTTGACTTTTGTGTTCCACTAAATACAGGCAGAAAACACCTTGTATAATAAATTAAGATGCCAATTTTATAAACACAGGTGCTTATTTTCACCAGTGCAGCTACCAATAGCAACAATTCAACATTTAGTTGTGATCCATTTGCTACAAGCTTGAAAATAAAAGCAAAGTTTTGATTAGGTTTATGGTTTAACTGCACATTTTCAATCTTCACTCTATTTAGACAGATAAATTGTCTAGGTATTTGAAATGTCTCTTATTAAAGTTAATATTCAGCTGAGTAGACTGGATTATTTAAATGGCAACTGCCTGTCCAGTTTCATACATGCAGGTTTTGGCTCAAAAACACTGAAATGTAAAAATTCAGGCCAACATCCTCCTACAGTAGGCAGCACTGATGGTTTGGTTGTGCCATTAGCTTAAGCCTTTAACGTGTGTCCATTCTGTTTTTGTGTCATCGTACAGAATTGTTTTTGATTTCTCTCTGCATTGCAGTGCAGGGGATGGAGCTATCACAAGGTGTTGGGAC
Source organism: Xenopus petersii (assembly GCA_038501925.1). NCBI lineage: Eukaryota > Metazoa > Chordata > Amphibia > Anura > Pipidae > Xenopus > Xenopus petersii. The sequence continues at coordinate 36,769,721 of CM076688.1, forward strand.
ATTTGCCGCTTGAGTTTTTCTTTTTAATCCAGTCTGCCTTATTTTAAATTCTCTATTTAAGGAGCTTTGCCAGATGCAATCCAAGTCAAATAAAAACTGCCAGCAGGAGAAAGACAAGAAAAGAAATGGAGACAAGCAAGATACTTTATCCCAAAGCAACTCTCTCTGTCCAAGCCAGGTGCCTCAAACAGCTAAAAATGTTGGAACAGACAACACCGCTTTTAAAAGCTTTCAGAAGTAAGTCTAAAACTGTGATTCCCACAGTGTACAATCCTCCAATTTATCCACATGTGAACTGGATAATCTGCTCCTGATCATGATATTTTGGCCAGTAGTATGACATTTGTAACTTATTTTCTGTTTTCTTTTGTCAAGGGCTACCTGTATTGTATTAGTATGTTTTGGCTAAAAGAATAAAGATTTGATTTCTGCAAAAGGGCACCTTTTTCTGAGCATCATACACAAAAAAAGCTGGCCTTTACATAAACTTTAGTTCTGTCTTTGAATTTTGCTATGGCCCTGAGCCATTTCAGAACATACGTTTGTGCAACTTTTCACCGTTTGGAAATTGTTGTCACAGTAAGGAACTTCTGTCAGGAAAGAGTTGTGTAGTGCTTTTTGGGGAACGGTGTTTTGCTTCCGGAAGTCATTGTTATAAATTTGCTTGTATGGCTGACCTGTTTCTCTTCTATTGTATTCTCTTATTAGCAAACCACTAATGTTTCTTTAGTCTAGTAATTCTTGTTTCCAATACAGGGTCAGAGCATTTAAGTACAGGGTAATGGATTTGTTTTACTGTACTGTTTGGATATTTTTTAACTACGTGAAGAGAACTTGGCTAAGGCAGACAGAATTGGTGGACTTTTAAAAGTACGTCTGTATCTGTGACTGATGATGCAAAGTATTAAAGCATTTGCAAAATAATATTGTATTAAGAGGGTAGCTTTGTTATAATAGTATGTTCTGTCATTCAGTTTTATTTCTTGCCTTCTAAATAATTGTGTGCTCCAGGAGGGATGACCCAACATGCAAAAGCAATGCAGATTCCTCAAAAGAGCAAAAAAACAAAGACGACATTGCATTTCAAATAAGTAACCCATCTGCCTTCAGCAAATTAACAGACTCAAGGCAACCCAGTCCTTTTTGTTCATCACAGAGTGGCTGGTCATCAAGGTAACAGCTGTAAGACTAGGGTTTTGAGTTTACGGGAACCATACTGGCAGCACAAAATGTATGACTTAATTTGTTCTTTAATCCTGTAGGAGTTTGTCTCCAAGCCTTTCAAACTGCTCTTCACCTATAACTGCTAATCAGACTGGTGCTGCAGAAAATTCTGTTGACCCTTTTGCAAATGGTGCTGACATTCAGATTGGAAATCTGGACTATCGAATGTCCAGAAAAGAACTCCAGCAAACCTTGCATGACATATTTTCCAGGCATGGAAAGGCAAGTACAAATAAATATAAATAAATAAAAAAATATATATATACAAATGATGCTGCAGCTGACTTTACTACTGCATCCAACAAAGATCTGGGAGCTTATATATTAGCCTAACTGTGAAATTGATTGTATTCCAAAAAAAAATAAAATACTTAGGCACTCTGGCACTGTGCCCATGTCCAGGGGCGATTCTGCCTTATGCCACCCCCTTACCCACCTTGCTTATCTTTTTTGCACTCATTTACGGGTAGGAGGCGTAACCTCACCAGTTGAGAGAGTGCCGTGTATATTCAATTGCTTGAATACTTTATATGTACTATTTAAAATTGCCTACTAATGTAGACTTCGCAGGGTTTAACTGAGCCACTGGTCGATGAACTTCTTGCCTACAGTAGTATATATAAAAACAATATTTAAACCTTGAACGAACCCTGATCAAGTTAAGATATCAAATTACCTGTATTTAAGGTGTTTATTCGTAACATGTTTGTGGTTTCAGATAAAGAATGTTGAGCTCAGTCCCCATACTGACTATCAACTGAAAGCCACTGTTCAGATGGAAAACCTCCAGGAAGCCATCTGTGCAGTTAATAGTCTACACAGATACAAAATTGGGAGTAAGAGAATCCAAGTGTCTCTGGCAACAGGAGCAACAAATAAATCTCTTTCTGTGTTAAGGTAAACTATTTGTCAGTTTTATAGGACTGTGAGAATTAAAAAAGAAATCAAAATTTGTTGAAATATACAAGAAAAATAAAATATTTGTTGCTTTAAATTCATATTTACTGTCATATATAGTGTTTTTCCATTTATTTGTAATAAATACATTGAAACAAAAGATATATATATATATATATATATATATATATATATATATATATATATATATATATATATATATATATATATATATATATATATATATATATATATATATATATATATATATATATATATTATATGTGTGCTGTAGCTATAGATGTTTACTAACCTTTAATTTTTTTTTTTCCCCCCACATAGCTTTGGAACAGTTTCTATCCTTCAAGATGCTCCAGCATGTTGTCTCCCTTTGTTTAAGTTTACAGAAATCTATGAAAAAAAGTATGTTAACACCTTAAGATATCCGTTAATAAATGATACATTTTTTTTGTACACCAATCGGTCTGTTTAGCTTTTTCTGCTTTCTTAGGGGCAAATTTATCAAAATGTCAGTTGAACTTAAAGGAAACCTGTCACGATTGAGTTAATACTAAGAAGGCAATAAAACTGTTAAAACAAACCACATACCTCAAATTTATTCAACTCAAATCTCACTTTATAGCTACTTTTGAAAATGTCCACGAGATACTGACTGAAGCCCCGACTTTCCTGAAAGTCGGGAGAGCAAGGCATCATGGATAGAATCAGCCCTGCACGCTCCTCTCGCGATATCTCCAGTTTCTGCAGTTGTCAGGGGCTGGAGGACTACAGCGCGTGAATTTGTGTAGTTCAAAAGCACAGACAGAATGAGGAAGCACATCCGTAAAGTTTATCAGAACGGAGGAGAAGGGAGGGGGTGTCAGATAAGGAGCTCTGTTTGCCGGCATTACAGAGCAGAAGTAGCAGCTAAAGTTTAACTATAGTCCTGCTGCTTTCTGCTCTAAGCACAGATAGAACTGGGAAGCACAACATCGGTAAGGTTTATCAGCACGGAGGAGGAAGAAGAAGGGAGGGAGTGTCATATGTCAGATAAGGAGCTCCTTTTGCCGGTATTAGCAGAAGTAGCAGCTAAAGTTTAACCATAATGCTGCTGCTTTCTGCTCTTCATATAAACAATTAGTCTATTCTTGACAAGCAAATGTGAACCTGGGCAGTAGCCAATAGCAACCAATCGGTGACTGGCTTTTTACAGGCAGCTGCAGGTTGAACTTTGAAAGCAAACATTTAATTGGTTATTGTACAGGTGCAGATTTGCCCAGTGTTTATGAATGAGCCCCAAGAACTGCATATCCTTAGTAGGTTTTAGAGGTTCGGTAATTTCATAGTTTGAGATTTTTAGTAAAAGCCCACACAATCTGAATAGAAAAATGTGTTTCAAACAATCCTAATAGAATATCAAATCCTGGTGTGACATGAGTTGTACAGAGCCAGTCTATCACAGAGTATACTCTATGACTAAGCATACATGAGGTTTGGCACAATCCACACACAGAAAACAAAGGGGTCCTGTTTCAACATAGCAGCGCCTATGAAGCACTTTTTACATGTAGGATATTTTCTTATCCGTTTCAGATATAGACAAAAACAGCTGACTAAAGGGTTAAACCAAGGAGGGAAAAGATATATATTACTTATGTCTCAAGGTGACCGGTCCTCTTTAAGAAATAAAAATTCACCCACGTTCAGTTCATTCCTATGGATTTCCTTAGGATTTTATTTATGAATTGTTGAATGTTAGAACTCGCTATTTGATAAATACAGTTCTAAAAAGCCCATATAAATGAATAGAACCTGGGTGATTTGTTAAACCTTAAATTCACATTTTGATAAATATGCCCATAAGAGCACCTGCCAGTATTGCTATAAAACTTGCTTTGAAAAGTTTTTGCAGCCACATATTTTTCCATATATGGGAGGGGGGGGGTTACTCTGTTTTGATCGTAAAATGTTGAATTTGTTAATCATTCTTTTTAACTTATCGTTTAGGTTTGGACACAAGCTAATTGTGTCAGATTTATACAGATTAACCGACACGGTTACTATACGTGACCAAGGAAATGGGCGACTGGTTTGTCTGCTGCCCAGTGTTCAAGCAAGACAAAGTCCATTGGGATCATCTCAGTCACATGATGGCTCCTCTGCAAACTGCAGTCCTGTTGTATTTGAAGATCTTGAATATCATGAGCCTATATGTAGACAGCACTGCTTTAATAAGAAATTCAGGTAAGTGCATAGTAATTTGCAGCACGTACATTGCAAGGAATGCATTCTGCCATTTAAAATTGTTCTTGAAACAATTTTCTTTTTTTTTTTATATTATTGGTTTGTAGGCGGCCATCTCTGGTCATTGTGCCTAATTGTGTGCTTATAGAAAGCAGCAGCACTTCTCAATGGAACTGCTTTCAGATAAGCTGTTTCAGAGAATGGAGGAGTTGCAACTTGTGTTAGCCAAACTTGTATTTTTACTATTGAGTGCTGTTCTCATATCTTCCACTAGGTGTTGAGCTTTCCATTGATCTGTTGATAGGCTGTTGGGTGGGACAGTGAGGGCACCGTGGAAACTAAGAATATATCTAGTCGCATTTCAAAATTAAATATTAAAGTATGTTGGCTCTTTTGAAAAACTGGTTTCAATGCAGGTGTTTGCTAGAGAAGCATTATTAACTGATGATCCCTTTAACATTATTGTCGCAAATTCACTAATTTGTGCTTAACTACCTTCTACTGTAGAACCGTATTGGAGCTGCAGCAACTGCTAAAAGGAATCCTGTAATTCTTTTAATTAAAGAAAATAGTTCATTGCCTTTGAGTAGGTAATAATCTAATGTGCATGTTTTTTTTTTTTTCAGTGGTCATGATTTTGATCCGGACTCCTACATAATTCCTTTTGTGATAGTCTCTCTGAAGACTTTTGCTCCCCAAGTTCATAGTCTCTTGCAGACTCACGAGGGAACGGTTCCATTGTTGAGGTACATTCTAAAGATTTCCTAGTTTAGCTTCATTTGTACTTTTTGTTATTTGGTTCTTTTATGTGTAAATGTTTTAAAGGTTTGATTTATAATGGGATGTGCATCATCAGCTCAGTGTAATATAAGTCCTGTCTTGAAATCTGGGGTGAAAGATGCAAACTTTCTCCACAATCCTTATTTGAAATGTTGGGGGCTCTATCACAGAAGTATGCTTCAATGGTCACAACTCCCTGCTTTCTTTCTAGAGCCAACAGCTATGAGTGCTAGTTCCCAAAAGCTTTATTACTGTCCTCTAGCCACTGAAGTCATTTATTTATTTATTTTTCCTGCATAAATCTTTAGCAAAGTTGTTCTTGTAAAATTTTAATTGAGCCTTTTGGTTCTTATGACTTCAATGCATAGCTGTATTTTCTCTTTTTACAGTTTCCCTGACTGCTATGCTGCAGAGTTCAGTGCATTAGAAGAAGTGCAGGAAGGACAAGGAGGAGTCCCTCTAGAGCACCTGATAACTTGTATTCCTGGGGTTAACATTGCAACTGCTCAAAATGGAATAAAGGTTGTCAAGTGGATACACAACAAGCCACCCCCTCCAAATTCTGGTGGGTACAATTGTAATATGTCTTTTGCGTACATATCTGATGGTGAAATCACGTACGCTGAAAATCCATGCTGTGCTATGATGTGGCCATAACGTCTCTGGCAGATATTTGGGGGTGCTCCATATTTCACATGTAAAGCCAGGTATATGGTTTTCCATGGTTGATACTTTTTTTCTTGTTTAATGAAGTTCTTTTTTACACAAATAATGCTGCAGTATATTTAAATTCTTGTTGAGGGACTAAAAGGCATATTCCCTCAGCTGTTCTCTTGGGCTGGCTTACATAATCAGATTTAATTGGCCAGTTTGCCTGACTTCTATCATTCTGCCAGACAGTCTCAACATGTTTTGCAGGTCAGTGGGTCTGTTTGAAAAGACCATCCTAAGTTCTTCTGCTGCTCTGACTTCCTGCATTTCCATCTAACTTGGTGTTTTTATCCTGAACAAAAAGAGCAATGCAAAGTGCTCATGTATGGCACAAATCTATTTTATTGTGGTGCTGGTCCTAGGGGCCAGACTGCAGACTGTGCTGTTTCTTAGCGCCTCAGCCCATGCATAGTACATACCTCCCAACTGTCCAGTTTTTCCCAGGACAGACCCGATTTTGACAGCTCAGCCCGCAGTCCTAGTTTCTTACTGAAACGTCCCAATTTACTCTTTTTATGGCATCCATGCTGCAAATCAATGTTTCTGATACTTAATTAAATGAGATGTTTTAAATTAGAGGCTTTTTTGCAGAGAGTACAGAATACTCAGCACCTGCTTTGAGACACAAATGTAAAGACCTCTGGTCACTAGAGGGCTCTAGCATGCTGTAAGATATGAGACTTGCAGCTAAAAGGGGTTTTTCACCTTCCAACACTTAATAAAGACTTTTTCCAGTTACTTTCTATTATGCGTGACTGTTTTTCTGATATTGAAGTTTGAAGTGTCATTTCTAACCCAGCAGCCCTGGGAGGGGGTCGCCGACCGTGTAATCCAGGGGTCCCTAACTGCCGGGCCACGGCCCAGAATCAGGCTGCGGCCAGTCTTGTACTGGTCTGCCGAGCCTATCGACAATTAACGCGGCACGCCAGAATTGGATGCCGACACCCCCCACGGACCTTGCAAAAATTAGCTCTACACTGGTCCCCGGGCCAAAAAAATTAACTAAATGTTGCAAAATTGTAACCGTTCAGAATCTCCACCTGAATTACTGATCTGCCAGACTGAAACACCAGAGAACATTAAACTTTAAACATAGATTTTGGAAAAACGGTAAATAAAAAATGGAAAGTAATTTAAAACCGTTTTAATTTCTGGGGAACAATCTGAAAACAACTGAACTGAAAAAAGTGTTTGGAAGGTGAACTACCCCATGGGCACTTCACCTTCATTTGCAAAACTGAAATAACACATAAAACATTGCACTAAAACTCCTAGAAATGTGTTCATACTTATCATAACCTGCCAAATTTTGGATGTGGCTTTGGTCACTGCAAAAGTAAAGATGTTTTACTCTTTGAGCTGAAAGGTGTAATTAACGTCACTGCTTATAAATGTAGAACACATGTCTCTTTTTAGATCCTTGGTTATTAAGGTCCAAGAGCCCTGTCGGTAACCCGCAGTTGATTCAATTCAGCAGAGAAGTGATTGATTTGTTGAAGAATCAACCATCATGTATTATGCAAGTCGCTAAATTCATCCCAACATATCACCATCACTTTGCAAAGCAGTGCCGTGTGTCTGATTATGGATACTCCAAGCTTTTGGAGCTGCTGGAGGCTGTGCCTCATGTTCTGCAGGTGAGTAGTGCCAAATAAAATTAAATTGTTGACTGTACTACCCAGATAAGAGTATGGGCAGCTAAAAAGTCTTCCATATGGGACTACTTTGTTTTTTGTTTTTATTTATAATAGGGTAACACAAGTTGTTCTCTGTAAAGGTTTTTCTTGATGCCATTATCTGCCTAAATTAATATGGCTGTAGTGTAATTAAAGATGCTCCCCTGATTTGTATGCAAGGCACACATAGCATTTTCACCACCGGTATTTTTACAAATGCTGGTTGAGAATCAGCTCATTTTGCCCTTTTCTTAAGACTAACACCACTATACTTTTATTAACTTTCTCAAAACAAAATCAGAATCTCTGATCACCTGAATGTATAAGGCATCCAAATCTGAAATGTTATTTAAAACTGCCTTCCTGGCTGCAATACAGGGGGAAGCATATCCCTGTCGTCCTTTATTTATATAGTGCCAGCATGTTAGAGTTGTAGAGTAAACATAGGATCAGAGGGCTCTACTTGCAAGAGCATGCAATCTAAAGGCTTAGGGTACATATAAAACATGCAGAATATTTTTCTGGTGGCAATCCCCTTTGCAAGGAAGCAAGTTTCATTGGTATGTCTGCTTAGTGACTTTGGTTGGAAGTTTAGATGCTTTCTTCACGTGCAGATAAGGGAGTCTGTACTCTAATGTACATATGCTATAGGTGACCAGGGTTGAGCGAATGGTAGTGCAGCAGACATTGATGTAGCCCTGCTCTAATGAATTTAGGCTGAAGAACCTGAATTGCAAAGTAGAAATCCACTGATTAAACCTGCAATTTGCTCTAAATATACAGTATCTCTCTCTAAATTAGCCTTTCATTCTCTAACTTTTTTACCTAGAAAGTACAGTTTTGTAGCCTCATTAAAGGACAAGGAAAGTGTAAACATAATTGTTGCTTCAGCTTTAGGCATACCGTTTGTGGATTCAGCTTCCAATCCTCTTTTTGTACTGCCTTTTGTGACATCTGCTGGCCGCTTCAGGATATAACTGCACAGTACATTGAAGGAAACTCCCATCATAAATCTGTTATTCACACAGAAAGTGGATTCTGCGCACTTCAAGCGATCCAAGGCAGCACATGCGCATTAAAATTGTACTCGTGAGCGTGCTTTCATAGCTAGAGGATGTGCAATCTGTCCATAATCTTCCTTCAATTGCCCTCCCACTTGTATGCGCGCAGCAATAGCAACACTGCTATGGTGACAGTGCAACAGTACTCTGTACGTGACATGCGTAATGGTTTTGCCGCATGCGCAATAGACCAACCGGCGACATATGGATTATGCAAGCAAAAAGAAAATGTTGGCGCCGAATAGGATTACATACACTTTTCTACAACGATGCGTAACCGGTCAATGGAACAAATTTGGCATAAATGAACTTAGCGATCAGGGCTGGACAAATTCTGGGGGATATAAAGAAAATACTTTCCTTGTCCTTTAAAGGGGTTTTTAAAGGAAAATTAAAGTCTAAAATAGAATAATGCTAGAAATGCTGTATTTTGTATAATAAACATACTGCAACAGAAGCCTAATTAAACAAATGCTTTTTAGTGTATAACTTGCATTTATATTATTTTTGCCAAAGTGCATAACCTTGCATTTATCAACATTGAATCTCATTTTCCAGTTTGCTGCCCAGTTTCCCAACTTAAACAAATCACTTAACAAAGTGGCAACATCCTGCATGGAGCCTATAGTTCTGCACAATTTAGTATCATCTGCAAAAATAGAAACAGAACTTTCAATGCCCACCTCTAGGTCATTAATAAGCAAGTTACCTTATAAGCTTGCCTTTTAGCTTTTTTGCATGATTTATTGGCCTCCTTGTACCTTATAAATGATTCGGCTGTCCCAGCTAACTTGAAAGCCTTAAAAGCACGCCTTTTCTTACCCACCTCAATACCAACACTTCTATTGAACCAAAAAGGTTTTGCTTTGCAATGATGTTCCTTGCTTACATGGGGAATATACTGACATGTATATTATTAGGGGGACACAGGGACCAATGGGGTTAAGCTCCATCCTCCAGGAGGCAGGACACTTGAATAGTAATTAAGGGGCGTGCCCATCAGGCTTTACCCTACACACTGTACATTTCTATTCAGTTTTTTAAGTGTCCTGCTACCGGGAGGTTGGATCTGCCTGTGACGCTACGTTCAGCTCTGACTGATACCCGGGGTGAGGCAGAAAAAGCAGGGTTACTTGTTTTTATATGGGCAGCCCCCTACGAGGTGCAGCACACCGGGGTCATTATCTAGCATAAAGCTATACATACCGCCTAGACGTTACCTGTGCTGCCTGACCCAGTGCAGAAGGTTTGGCCGATGTGAGGGGTAAGTGGCATGATGCCTGTTTTAACAGGAATGTTGCCTAAATATTGGGTTTCCCCCTCCCATACCCCCCCTTTTCCCCCCGACCTCCGCTGCCATTGCCTGAGATTCTTCTTTGACCTGCCGCAGTCTTCAGTGCCTTAGGCGAATGGGCGCACATACCAGCGCACTGTGTAGGAGGACTGGAGGCTGCAGTCAGTAGCTCCCTGGCTGACTCGTGGCTGAGTTCGGGAGCGCATAAGGGTTGGAACGCATGTGCGTTCCACTGTCTAATCATTTTCTTTTGCCGAGAAGGGAAGCGTTTGTGCGTATGCGCACACGTTTCGGAACGCAAATGCATTCCAGCGGCTATTTTGCAGCAACGAGTGGACACACTCTCAGAAGCTCCTAAAAGAGCGCTCTGGTGTGTGGCTCACTGCAGGTGATACCCTCCACACTCTACCTCCTTCTTAAACATGGCAGAAGGTAGGCCAGTGGGAATATTCACGAGGTCTGGGGGAAGGTCCCTTCTTCAGCACAGGTGAGGTGCCTTGCCTGTACTAATTGTCAACTAAAGTTTTCAGGGGGCCAAGGGGAGCCGCTGTGCAGAGCTTGCACTCGGGCAGGGGGCAGCCAGCGCCTCGGTATTCCAGCTGCAGAAGTTGAGAATTCTCCGCAAATTGACATACAGGAGTCAGACTTCAGAGTTTCAACGGAATCAACTCCCCCATCTATGGGCTGTTCAATTGTCACAATCCCTGACATCTCTACAGGGGTTACCTGCCATTGCAGACAACCTGGGAAAAGCTCTAGTTAGTCTGTCACAAATCCGGTGCTAAACGCCAAACAGACGACATAAAAGAGGATTCTGTCAACACTGCACCTAACCAACACCTAACCAACAATCTTTGACACTATATTGGATTTGAAAAAGTTGATATGTTTACTATGACATTTTGCCATTAAGAGTCAGAACAATGATAACTTGGTATCTGAGACGGATGATCCGCTTTATATAGGTGCTGTGATGGATGATGCCGATATGGCTATACAGGGGATGAATTCAGCAGCACAATTATTTGACTTTCAGGATATTTGTGGTATTAATACGTTGGAGAATTTACAAGCTGAAAATGTTTTGCCTGAAACTATTCAAAACTATGTGGTTCATACAGACCTTAAGAGTAAATCTAGTTTTTACCCTGTACATTCGAAGGGCCACTATATTGATTTATTTCATAAATTAGTTCAAAAGGGAAATTGAGTCCTTCAAGGTCTCGGGTAAAACTAAGAAAGGTTCTAACAATTTGACCCGTGGTGAATATCAGGCTATGATCTCTTTAAGCCAAAATAAGAATGTGATGGTGAAACAAGCGGACAAAGGGGGGGGGGGCTGTGGTGGTGTTCGATTCGGACACATATGAGAAAGAGGTGTATAGACCACTACTAGATGCCACAATTTACACCCCGCTCACCTCTGATCCCACCACCACTTTTCAAAGGGATCTTAAGTATCTTTTAAATCAGGCCCGGGATGATGATATCATCAAATATTTATACAATGATTCCCCAGTAATTCCCATCTTTCATATTCTTCCCAAGGTTCACAAATCCTTGGAGGATGTTAAGGGCCGTCCTATTGTAGCGGGGATAGGTGCATTGAATGAGGGACTTTCCCGCTATGTGGATTAGTTTTGATTCCTCTGGTAGAAAAGCTGAAGCTGTGAAGCCGCTTGTATCTGCAAGAGTAGCTGGGCTTCATACTCGTCACTTATACAAGCTGATTTATAGCATACACCAATGATAATTCTCTTTGTAATCTTTTGCCCAGTCAAAATCTCTACCCAGAGGGATTCCACTCCCTCACCAGTGCCAGCAATGGTTATTTCTTTAGCGCATGGCTTTAATTCAGGCTTTACATACAAACACACTCCTCCACCATTTTAATCCCTCTGTCCCTCCTAAAAAGGGTGTAACCATTTAAATCCATAGTCCAGTCACATGTTTCATCCCACCAGGTCTCAGTGATGCCAATTATATTTTTTAGCAATTAATTCTAGGTCTCCCATTTTACCTGACAAACTTGGTGCATTTGCCAGCAGGACCGGAACTAGGGGTAGGCACGTGCCTAGGGTGCAAATCTGGGGGGGTGACATGCACGTACCTGCTCTGTCGCCTACCCCATGTCCGGTCCTGTGTCTCCGCGACTGCTGCTACTAGTTAATTCGTAAATGTGCTTCTATGCATGCGCACGTGGTTTTGCGCGCTCTAGCGCAGTTTTGCGCACAAGCACACACTCGGGCGCCATGGCCGGCCAGGTTGCCTAGGGCGCCTGGCCAGGTTGGCCAGGCTCTGTTTGCCAGTACATAGCAGAGGTTACTACTTTTGCTTTTGAAGTTTACATTACTTAGTGTAGAATTATATAAGTGAGTATTATTCTGTTTTTCTTGTAACAGAGGGACCTCCTTTTAAGTTTCCAGTATACATTTATGACCTATTTGCAATGTTCTAATCACTTATGCTAGCAGATATACTTGTTGTAAACCGTAACATTGTTTATATTGTCACTGTTAATGGTCATTGTTTAAATTTTAGATTCTTGGCATGGGTTCGAAACGCTTATTAACCCTAACTCACAGGGCCCAAGTAAAACGCTTTACTCAAGATCTCCTAAAGCTTCTTAAGTCTCAGTCCAGCAAGCAAGTCATTGTAAGAGAATTCTCACACGCTTACCACTGGTAAGTCTGAGCCTTTGAATTTGTAGGATCAATGCAAGAGATCCCAATAACTTTTTACATTTAAAACACGTTCATTTTTAATTTCTATGTTTTACCTTTTAATATTGTACATCTCTTAAAAATATAAACTATACCTCTCCAGAATTTTAGAATATTGAATATAAATGTGCAATCTTGTAAAGTCTTGCGTACGTTGGTAGTGGTATTGTTTCTTTAGGGTGACAACAGAATTTGTTTATGTATTGTTGGCTTCCTTAAAGGAACAGTAACACCAAAAAATGTGAGTGTTTTAAACTAATGAAAATATCATGTAGTGTTGCCCAGCACTGGTAAATCTGATCAGTTTGCTTTAGAAACACTACTATAGTTCATATAAACAAGCTGCTGTGGAGCAATGGTGGAAATTGAAAAACGGCTATATGGCACAGGTTAACAAATGGATAACAGATAACACCATTAGGCATCTTATCTGCCATCTGATGTGTAACCTGAGCCTTTTCTCCTTTGAATGGCTGCCCCCATTGCTATACAGCAGCTTATTTATATAAACAATAGTAGTGTTTCTGAAGCAAACACATCAGTTTTACCAGTGCAGGGCAACACTGCATTATATTTTCATTACTTTTAAACACTTACTTTTTTTGATGTTACTGTTCCTTTAACCAACCAACCATTCATATACTTGTTAATTGTTGGTCCCCACCAGTTGCTGACAAAACAATGGGGCAGTTATACAGTCAGCTTGTGGGTGGCCTGTTCATAAATGTGTAATGTAGTGCAATGGCATATACCTCAGATGTATGTGTCGTCCTCCCACAAGTGCTATTTAAGAGTCCAAGCTGTTGGCATTGAAGTGAGTTGGAGTTGTACAGTCACCCACCAGTAGAGCTACTAAACACTTGGACAACAAAATCCCCAGAATTCCATGTTTTTGAACAAACCTTTAGGCCAGGAATGTCCATACTTTACTAATGTGGGGTCTAAGGATTCTGTTTCATGGAAAATATTCCTTAAATACTGATTTATGGGAAAATGTTTATTGCTGTGGGTGATTTAGACAAGCTGTTTGTTGACAGTGCCTTGAGATCTAAAGATCACCAGTTAAAGGTCTACTGGTAGCTCCCCATATACCTTTTGGGCACCCCTGCTTTAGGCAATGGCAAAATACTAAACTTTTATGTGGAAATGCCAATATAACATGTTTTGTGTAGGAAATTGTAGCAGTAGTTGCACATATAGTATTGAATCCCTTGAAATCCATTAGACTCCCATAGAGTCCATTTTCTGCTATTTTTTAAAATAGAAAACCTAATGGGAAACTGAAACGTTGGCTCCACAAACTTTTTTTTCTTTATTTTTGACTTTTTATTGTGGTCATGTATATCCTGTGAGTGCTAACATTAGTTTTATCATAATAAAACTGTACCTTGGCCCTAAATATGCTGCATGAATCCATATTGGTGCCTTAAAACAATCCTATCCAGTTGCATAGTTTATATCACCAATAATGGCTACAGAATTACCTATTCAAAGAAATTTTGTTTGTTATAAAACAATAGAAAAATAGAAATACTTAAAAAAAAAAAAAAAAAAAAAGTTTTTAACTTAAATTTAAGAGGCATTGGGGTGCAAATGAAAATGTAAAAGATTTCCTGTTTCTATATTGTATTAAAAGCAAAGAAGTTTTTATACAAGTTTGCCATGATCAATTACATGGATGTGGATGTTTTTCTAAAAGTAAAACTTTTCCTTCTGCAAGCCCATTTTCACAGATAATCAACAGTTCATAATTTTTCCCAGGTGTTTCTCAAGAGACTGGGATGTATGCAAATATGGCGTTTGTGATCTGGTTGACATTGTATCAGAAATACCTGATACCACAATATGTGTTTTGCAGCAAGACAATGAGAGTGTAATCTCTATTCCAAAGCGAGGTATGTTGCCCTAACCAGTGTTGTGTGTTTTTGTTTCTAACACTAACAAAGGCAAATATTTACCGATCCACAGTATATAGTCTGTATGTAGTTGTGTTCTTTTATTAATGGTCAGATAAACCTAATCACTGCTAAAGTGCCCACTATCCTTAAAATCCTTGTCCTGCAGAGTTGCATTGTGTACAGGTGGAAAACTGTACTAGTTGCATTCTAAAACCTAGGGATTTGTGGCTTCTTTATAGTTTAATACTCTGGCGACACTTCTTTGAATGAAAACCACGAATAGCGGTGTCTCTAATGTCGAATGTATGTACTTTTCATATAAATAAAATGCCTTCAACCTCAACATTGAATGCAATAAACCCTCTATTGGCGACAACGAACTAATCCTAATGCAATATTTAAGTATACGTTGTGTGTGGTCTGTGTACTGTGTGAACTGCCAGCCACACATGATATAAAATACATTTGTGTGCGAGATTTCCCACATAGTATTTGTTACATTCAGTTTGCAGCCAGGTACACTCAAAATGTGTCACGGTCATATCACTACATGGAAAGTAGCAGTTGTATAACGAGTATAAGCAAATATTATGCGCTAATAAGTTTATAAAACCCTCATTAATAACTTTTCTGCTATGAGTTCTTAGGATATACTATTCGCAGCATATGTAGTGTAGAACCTGTTTTAACACGCTCCCACTGAATTTTACATTTTGTTCACTACCTTGCTGCAGAGGAAGTAAATCCACCAATGGAAATAGTATCTGCCCTTCATACTATTTTTTTTTATTCATGCTGCTACACTTATTTCATTAATATGTATTTCTCCAGGTCTGCTTGGGGGGGACACAGGACTATCTCCCCTGGCTAGACTCGCCACCCACTCCACCAGGGGGAAGAGTACATCCTGGGTGTTCAGGAATCGGGTGTCGGCAGAGCAGCTGTTTGAGGCAGCTGCGTGGACTTCTTTCCACTCGTTTTCAAAATTTTACCATTTTGACACCTTTGCGGCTTCAGCCACTTGCTTTGGCACAAAGGTGCTTCAAGCCGCAGTGGTTACTTCCACTTAAGCCTCAATTTCCTACCTGGATTTCTTCTAGAGGACAGCTTTGGTACGTCCCCTTGTCCCCCAAGCAGACCTGGAGAACAGGAGATTTTGTGTACTCGCCGTTAAATCTTTCTCTTCAGTCGATTGGGGGGGGACAGGGCTTCCCTCCCTGGATTAAGGCTGTCTTTTTGTCTGGCTCTCTTTTTATCTGTCAGACATGTTTTACTTATTTCTCAGTGCTACTGGTTCACTATTTTTTCGTTTTTCAATTCCTGTTGACTTTGATACAAACAGCTAATCTCTGCCTGCTGGTGGTATATTCAGTAGAGGAGGAGCCAGTTTTTTCCTAGTTGTTTCCTGCCTCCTATTGGTACTAGCTATACCCCACTGTCCTTGTGTCCCCCAAGCGACTGAAGAGAGATTTAACGGTGAGTACACACTCCTTTTCACTATTTAATGTGCTCAGTACACATAATAAGGCCTAAAATGTAGTTGTATTGAAACATAAAGGTCCAAGTTTTTGATTTTTTTTTTTTTTTTTTTTTTAATATGTTCTAAAATTGCCCGACTACAGCTATTGGGTTCTTACGGACTTTTTTTTCCAGAACGTACGCCTGAAGAGGTTGAAAGGACAAAGCAATTTTCCAAGGAAGTTGTTGACTTGCTTCGACATCAGCCCCATTTCAGAATGCCTTTTAATAAGTTTATTCCATCCTATCATCACCACTTTGGTCGTCAGTGCAAACTCACTTATTATGGGTTTACCAAACTGCTTGACCTCTTTGAAGCCATACCAGATGTTTTGCAAGTTAGTAAAGCTTTTGATATGCGAGCTTTGTTTAATTGTATTGAAATGAACTGAAAGCCTAGTGTAACTAAAGCCAATCTTCCTTTATCATCGGCACACAATCTGTCTGAATTTAAAAAAACATCAGTTGTGGCTTTCTATTAAGACTCAAAACTGGTTATAGCAGTTATGAGGCACAGAAGTCTGTTTATTCTCTAATAAACTCTAAAAAAATATATATATATTTTTGGCCACTGCTTTCATTTCTTACATTCATCCTGTTTGGCTTTATGCCATTATGCAACAAGTTAATATAGACTATACATGTTTCAAATCCATTGAAACATGTAAAAACAAAAACAGATTATTATAAGAATGCAGATTTTGTTTGATGTTGCTTTTTCTGGTGCACATGTGAGTGCAGGAAATGAAATCTGTGTTCCTCGTTCTTGTAGATCTTAGAGTGTGGTGAGGAAAAGATTTTGGCTTTGACAGAAATGGAGCGTATTAAAGCCTTAGCATCCCAGCTTGTTAAACTTCTGCGTTCTCAAAAAGACTCCTCCATTATTATGCCTGACTTGCTTACTGAATATAGCAAGACATTTGGTTACAGTCTGAGGCTCCACGACTTTGATGTCAGCTCTGTGCCTGCACTGATGCAAAAACTCTGCCATGTTGTTAAGGTAATTCATTCACTTATCATTCGAACACGATGTGCTATACATCATAGTCCAAATGTCTCTGCAGGCTTTAAACAAAATGCTCCCGAATGTAACACAAATAGAGCAGAATCTCTTTGCACAATTAAATTTGCCTTTAGACAATTGTTTACTTGTAAACCAAATATAAAGGACACCTATTTAGTTTAGTACTTTTCTACCCCCACCACCCATCAAAGGGGTGGTTCACCTTTAAGGTAACTTTTATTATGTTCTAGAACGGCCAATTCTAAGCAACTTTTAAATTGTTTTTTTTACTTATTTTTTATAGTTATTTGCCTTTTTCTTCTGACTCTCTGCATCATTCAAATGTGCATAGCCGACTCCCTTCTAAAAAAACAAATGCTCTGTAAGGCTACAAATTTATAGTTATTGCTACTTTTTATGAATCCTCTTTCTGTCCAGGCCCTCTCCTATTCATATTCCATGCTTATTCAAATAAATGCATGGTTAAGAGCTGCTGAATAAAAAACTACACTCAAAAACCTCAGAATATCACTCTCTACATCATACTAAGTTATCTTGAAGGTGAACAACCCCTTTGATTACAAAAGAATGAGCCATTTTAGTGAAATGCTCTTCTCAAGGTTTTTTTTTATTTTCCTTCAGATTATGGATACAGCCTCGGGAAAACAGATTCAGCTGATAAACAGGAAGTCCTTGCGTTCGTTAACTGCCCAGCTTTTGATACTGCTAATGTCTTGGGATGAATCTTCATTCCTCACTATTGAGCAGCTCTGTCAAGTCTATCAAACTGTCCATGGCATTCCTCTTAATCCATGTGAATATGGGTTTGTGTCCTTGACAGAACTTATGAAAAGCCTTCCGTATTTGGTTGAGGTAAGCTGTTTTTTTTTTTTTTTTTTTTTTTTCAACCAAATGCAGTGTAGCCGCAGGGGTAGGACAGGTTCACTGTGTGTTGCTTACTTTTTGCAGTTTATATTATTAGTGTTCATTATTTTCATTCTTGACCCCATAGAGATAATGACATTCACACAGCCCCAATGTCATCAGGAGCCAGTTAATCTGCTTTTTTTTTTTTTGTCTGAGAACGTGCCTGTATGAATGTGGAAAGAAAGCGGAGTACCCAGAGGAATAGCAGGCAGCCACAGCAAAAAACATCCTTGCTCATCATGCCCAAGTTGAAATTGGCAAATTTGAGGGTTTTTGCTGTCAATCTGTATTTACTCTGGACTCTGGTGTCGTTCCCACATGCCAAAAACACTTTGTACAAAATAACAAACTTGAAAAGGAAAATGTCTTGCTGTTTGACATCCTTTTTGTGGTTTTAAAAGAAATCTGTTCCTAAAGGGAAGAGAACTGCGTTGTGAACCCATAGAAATGCCTGATAATCTCAATTTTATATACCCAGATTTTAAGTTTTCCCTGCACGTGTGATGCTGCACTGCAGGGCCAGATCGGGCACACCGGCCTTTAGTTGTATGTCTCTGCCCTAGACCATATATTTCCAAACTATGATTGATCCTCTCATGATAATTTAGAACAGTGGAGAGCCTAAAAATTAAGGTTAGGAGATTTGGAGGTGACACATTTCCTCTTCTAAAGGTGGCCATAGATGCACTGATAATTAGGGATGCACCGAATCCACTTTTTTGGATTCGGCCGAACCCCCGAATCCTTCACGAAGGATCCGGCCGAATACCGAACCGAATCCGAACCCTAATTTGCATATGCAAATTAGGGGTTGGAAGGGGAAAACATTTTTTACTTCCTTGTTTTCTGACAAAAAGTTACGCAATTCCCCTCCCTGCCCCTAATTTGCATATGCAAATTAGGATTCGGATTCGGTTCGGCTGGGCAGAAGGATTCATCCGAATCCGAATCCTGCTGAAAAAGGCCGAATCCTGGCCGAATCCCGAACCGAATCCTGGATTCGGTGCATCCCTACTGATAATATACAAAACTAATTTACATACTATATTCAGTGTGTGTATAATGGGATATGAGCCAACCAATATCGGTTGGCTCCTCAATCGGACTGGCCAGAAAATTTTGATCAAGCACCTTTGAGGGCACCCAAACATCAGCCACAGTTTGAGCTAAATAGTCAGATACAGGTAGAATTCTATTGTTTCTATCTGTATATCCGACGATTCAGTTATACACGTGTATTATAACGAGCGATCTTTCCTGGAAGTTGTAACTTCTATGGCCACCTTTAGTCCTCCTTGCTGTGTAGTACGGTGACTATTCTGATTTATATATGTCTAAAGGATGCTTTTAAATTGTAAATACTGAAATTGTAAATTTAAACTTGTATCATTTATTTTGTGTGTAGGTACATGCAAACGATTTGTGTGAAGATACCGTGCAGTTAACCTCCTTGTATGTATTCGCAAAGAATGTTCGTTCTTTGCTGCACACTTATCACTATCAACAAATTTTTTTACACGAGTTCCCCACTGCATATAGCAAATATGTTGGAGAAGTGCTTCAGCCGAAACAGTATGGCTACAGTAGTCTAGAGGAGATTTTGGGAGCCATCCCTCAGGTATCTTATTACTTATTAAAGACGTTTAACACAGTTTAAATGTTTGACATTTAAACTAGTGTGTCACATAAATTTTATTTGGGAAGCAACAAAATATTTGCCGTTAATTCGTTTCATTTTCTTGAAAGGTTGTTTGGATCAAAGGACATGGACACAAGAGGATTGTAGTGCTGAAGAATGATATGAAGGGTAATTATAAGGGTTTATTATATTTTACATTTGTCACATGATCTGAGCCACAGAACTGCTGATTCACTGCACATGCTCTGTGCTGCTGTCACTTAGTGAGCTTAGGGACCCACTCACAATATACAGTACACATAGAATATAAATGTCACATTATAAGGCTGATTAGTAATTAATACAGATAATTACTACATGGCAGAACAGAAACGAGTGCAACTAGCATCAGAATTTAATAATCAGCCCTGTAGAATCTGCGTATATTACAGGCCAACCTCATTTTCTGCTGGATAATTAAGGACAACCCCTAAGCTTAGCTTTTCAACAGCTGCTCAGAGCCCACTGAGCATGTGAGTGTAACAGACACTTTCCAAGATGGTGACCCCCTGTGACAAGTTTGTAGTCCAGGATCATTGCCACTATTGAGAGGCTAAAACTTTAGGCTGGTGCAATAAGTTTATTATATAAAGTATGGTATTTTTACCCATATTCATTGTAGGGTTTATTTCTCCTTTAAATACTTCCAATATGAACTAATATATTGTTCTTAGAAACAGAATTGCTTCTTCCAGATCCTCCTTCATAGAAGCTTTTAAATCTGCTCTGATTTGATCATCAGTGCTTTTATACTCATTATTATACTTTGAAATGATGTATGAATAGTCCAGCTGGACTTCACACTAGTAAAACGGCTACAAGCTGGGCTTTATTTTTACAGCAGATAAGTATTTTATTGTGACTATTATCTGTGAAACAGGACATTGCATATTGCGTCTTTATACAGGTATGGGACCTGTTATCCAGAATGCTCGGGACCTGGGGTTTTCCGGATAATGGATCTTTACGTAATTTGGGTCTTCATGCCTTAAGTCTACTAGAAATTCATTTAAACATTAAATAAACCCAATAGGCTGGTTTTGCTTCCAATATGGATTAATTATATCTTAGTTGGGATCAAGTACAAGCTACTGTATTATTATTACACAGAAAAAGGAAAGCATTTTTAAAAATTTGGATTTGGATAAAATGGAGTCTATGGGAGACAGCCATTCCGTAATTCAGAGCTTTCTGGATATCGGGTTTCCGGATAAGGGATCCTATACCTGTATTGCAATTTTAAAGTTATTAGGAGTCTGAGTGCGTACATTTTTGGTGCTTCTGAATCTAGATACTTAAAATTGCTTCTGATTTCACAGCTCTGGTCTTCAATATAAATTATAAGACTGTAATGCGCTTCTGATTGTGCACATGCAGCCGATTTAGTACAGAAATCCACAATGCGTACAATTGTTCTACATAGGGATTTTCAGTTCACTTTTTTTGATTTGTATTGATTGTGCTCATACAAACCAAGAAGTAGAAAGTGATACTGCTTATTTATCTAATCTGTACCCATCTTGTGCTGAACACAGAAACCCCTGCGTGAAACAAAACTATTTGTGTGCCAAAATATAAGTTGGTGGTTTTATTTAAAAACAAACAAAAACAAAACAAATTGGTTAATTGTTCTATACTGAATGTTTCTGTACAGCCTGTAACCAAACGGACAAAGAGCTCCTTTGTCTCACATCTCCTGTGGATCTTTTGTGTGGGCCTGTTCCTTCCTGCCTCCCATCTCCTCAACTGCACCCGGATCCAGTAGTCGCACAGTCGGCAGACCTCATCCAGTTTGAAGAACATTTTCATCTCTCAGGTAAATTTAGGCAGAAGTTCTTGTAAGATCGATGTAACTGTAAATATTATTCCAGCTCTGTAACTATTATTCCAGCTCTGTAACTATCTGATCAAAAACTGGCAACTGGTGGTTTAACCTTTAATTTTTACCTTATTTTCTGGTTATCTATATAAAAATGTACTAATAACTTAGATTCAATTTTAGAACAGACTCTGGGAGCCACTATTAAAACCTGTCCACTAAAGAAATAGAAATACACGATGAATACATGAAAAAGTCTGTCTGTCTTAACAGAATCTTTTTTTTTTTTTTTTTTTTTTTTTGTAAACTCTAAAGTATTTCCAGAAAAATATACCACGATACAGGCCTAAGGCAACTTAGTATTTTAAGTGGTGAAATAGATAAGCCATGACGGTCTGTACAGGTTAACAGTAGTTTGCAATTACCCATCTCCTCCTTGTATGATTGTATGTTTTTATATAGAGCCACATGTTTACAGCAGAACAATAAATGAATAGAAAGGGTCATTACAAAGTACTTTTAAAGAGTGCAGTTGCATTAGGGATTAAGAGGTAAGTATTAAAGATACAAAAGGAGGTCCTTGTCCCATAGTATTTGCAATCAAATCCTAATCCCCTTCTCTCTCTTTGCCTTGAGATACAGATGTTAATGTTTATATTTTTCATTAGGACACACAGGGGTAAGTGCAGGTAAAGGTGGCTCAATTGTTCTTTTTAGCCATTGCGTTTATATTCTCTTATGTTTGGATTTAGACCTACTAAGAAATAGAAAAATTAAATTAGCATTTTGGCTTCTGCTCTACATTTTGCAGTGTCTCTGCCTTGACTTTTGTTGGGGTGGTGAAAGGAAATTTAAAACAATTTTTACTACTGTCTGTACAAACTTCCTTTTCCAACTCTTTGAAATTGAAATCCAAGATCTTTAAATGGGCTCTTGTCAAAGTGTATGCCAATAATATTATCTTATGTTTATTTATTTTAATATATAATACAGATCTGGTACATACCGATGAAACCCAATACAATCCTCTGTGTAATGGGACACAGATGTGTCACTTCCCTACTTCTGCCGATGTTGAGGAGTCTTCTGAGCCTTCCACCCAGAATATTGTCCCACAAGAGTCCACCAAGGAATTGCCAGAAAGCCCAGTTAAGAGGCAGAACAGAAATAGAGTGAAACTGGCAGCAAATTTTTCATTTGCACCTGTAACCAAACTTTAATTTTTTTTAATTTTTTTTTTTGTTTTGACATGAAGTCCTAAACAGCAAGGGCACACAGAGTATTGGTTCCAAAATAAAAAGCATTGCTTCTTTTGAAATAATGCCCCCATGCTTCCCATGGGCCTATATCTCAACATTAAGATGCAAATTCAAAGCATTTGTTTTTGTAATATCAAGAAATAATTCGATAATGCCTTTTTTTTTTTTTTTTTTTTTTTTTTTTTTACAGGTTTCAGCAAATGTTTAGCAGTTATAAATGCAGCTATCCAATGAATTCGACTTTTATTTCCTGCAGGCCTCATCAGTGTTGTAATCTTATTTGTTTATTGAGCTCTTGTCAGACAAGGTTACCCTGAAGCATGGTTTGTCTGTGTAGCATGCCACATACGTCTGTCCCTTACAGTGTCTCCCCTATTTTAGGATTTCTGAAGACAATCCCGTATTCTTTAGGTCCAACTTATTTGAGGCAATATTTTGAATTCAAAATTTTACTGTGGCACTAAGGGTTGAATATTATGATGCCGTTTTGAAAATGGTACAGCCTTTGCTTGTGCAAGTGTAAAGGTTTTTACTTTAGGGCTATTTCAGGTGACTTGTAAGGTCCATGCCATGCACTTTTTTCGTCTATACAGATCTGTGTCTGGGAATTTCATTTTTACCCAGTTTTAATGTATTAAAGAAACATATTATTTTTGCACTGAAGATCTGTTAAGACTTGCGTAATGGCACTGCTTCCTGGATAATTTACACCAGTTTCAACTATGGTTCTGTTCAAACGTATAAAAAAACGTATATTTTGAATTTGGCACTTGAGCAAAAAAAAAAATAGACTGTCTTGGAGAGTAGAACACTTCACACAAAGGAAAGTTTTCCTGTTTACAGTAATATGCATCAAAATGCATAAATCACGGATACTGGAGCCATATAGTCATTGTAGTGTTATTCGCATAAGCAGGTGCCATTTCCACTGAAAAGGAAGTGTTATCTACGAGTGGAAAAGCCAAGGTTGTTCCCTTTAACCTTGACCTTTTTTTAAAATGCTTAGCAAATGGACAAAGGTAGCTGGTGGGATGGCATATTGTCTTTTAACGGTCTGGTTTTTATTGGAAGCATCCCTTGGGTTTTTTTGAAAAAAAATTTGTCAGTTTTGGCGTTAAGTCTGGCTTTTGGGAAAAGGCCACACATGATGCCAGGAAAAACCAGTGGGATTGCCTGTTTGACTGATTTTTTGGTGTTATAGGACAGAAGGCCACCTACTCCTTCTGGATTTACCTGACATTTACAATGGATTGTATTCGTCAGGCAAGTGATGGTTTCTTGTAGAACTTTCTTAGAAAGGGTTCTATATTTGTGTTGTGTTTTTGGGTTCTTTGCAATATGCTAGAAAGACAGAAGATGGGACTCCGATTCCTAAGCCATTTCAATGAAATGCTTTTACTTAATGGCTTTTTGAATTTATTTTACCTCTTGGATTTCGCACAAGGAAGGATCTTTTAAAACATGGCCTCTTTAGCCTGATAACGTTGTAACGACTGTGTAGACACAGGACAAATTCAGGAGAGAGTTCTTTCTGCACGTACATATAGTCTGACAAAAGCATTACCTCTATGGACATGGTGTAGGTTTCAGAGCAATTTGTTTTAGACTGCTTTTTAAAACTTAATTGAAAATAAAACACCTTTGTAACCTTATGCTAAGATTTATTTTGTTAGGAGAGTCATCACGTAAGTGTGCAATGCAATTTTTTCTCTTTTTTTTTTTTTTTGTATTGCAAGTACCTACAGGTCACCTGAAATACTTCTTGTTCTCCAAAGTGGCAAAAACAACTCTTCAGCATGGAGGTTATACTTGTAATGGTCAACGTAGATTTTACTTTTTGTCCTCCCAGAATCATTTTGTAACCAGCTCAAGCTTTGTTCTATATGGATGTTGGCAAATGTTCTACAAAAATGTGCTTAAAGATCGTTGCGGTTTTTTTTAAGACTGATGAACTGAAGAATTATGAGGCTATTTAAAACTTTATTTGGAAAAAAAACAACAAAAAAAAAACCATAACTTTAGTTTGTAACTAGAATAAAATTTAAAAAGTTAATGCACACCAACCCTTTTGGAGGCTTTTGAAGTTGTCGGGGCTTAAAAAATTATGCACTGTTCTTTTTTTGTTCATTTATAGTCTCAAGTGTGTTGGGACCAAATTGTGTGTCAATAAAAATTGCAAGCATCTATTGCCTATGTGGTCTTATTAAGATGTGTTCCTTTTTTTCCTGCTCTGATTTCAGAGGAACACGAACATTGTGGGTATTTTGTCTTTAGCTGCCCTCAAGCCCTAATATTCTCAGGCTCATTAAAGGAGACTATAGGTTACGTGAAAAACCTCTAATGTTGTTCACATTAATGAATGTGGTATTTGTTTCACTTTGGGCTACAAATTATCTTCAAAATTGGCCCCTTTGAGTGCCGCTAGCTCCTCTGCACAGCCTGGAAGAGGAGGCAGCGTGAAGTGTTACAGGTGGGTGGGACTAATGGGGGTTTTGCAGAAATTTTCAACAAATTATCAGGTTTTTTTTTTTTTCTTTTTAAAGCACTTTCTTTCTATTTAAAGAGTACAATTCACCGGAATGTGCACGCACTCCTGCAGCCAGCCGGGGTGAGGTAAAACTGAAGCTTTATTCCATGTTGTTAAGTTACACGTCCTAACGCGTTTCCTATCAAAGGATACGTGCCTATAGGAGGTGTAACTTTTAACAACATGGAACAAAGCTTCATTTTTACCTCACCGGCTGGCTGCAGGAGTGCGTGCACATTCTTTGATTGAATTTTTGTCTAAAGCTACGGGTTCGGGCACAGCACCCGGGCCATTTACGGGACTTGGTGAGTGCACTATCCGCTGACTTCATTGCAAATCATGTCAATTTGAATTGAACAATCTTGAGTGTCGGACCTGTGGTTTTCTACACCCAGGTCATCTCTTCCCATCGGATGAGCTCGTTCTGCATTTACTTTTGACGCTTATCTTTTGAGTACAGAAAATTGTTCTGTGCTTTAGATAATTTTGCGAAGTTGTAGGAGGAATTAGAGCCAACTGTTTTCTCCTTTTTATACAATTCACTGGCACATTGTTGTTTTTCACCGCGTATAAATCTTTCATGGTTGGAGTCCAGGCTCTTCTTAGCTTGTATCAGAGCTTCTTCGCTTGTATGTATCTTATGTATAATAGAGTTGCATCACGTGGCAATTCAGGACTAGCTTCACTAGGCCAAAAATACCTCAAATAACAGCATGGAAAAAGACAAACCTTAAGCACCAACAAATATTTATTTAAAATTGTATGGGAAGGAACAACCTTATATTAGAACAAGTTGACAGGGACACAAAATATAGATATATTTCACAATTAAAGTATAGTCTTCCCGTCTCACAAATGTATTCCTTCACAAATACAAGGAAAGTCCAAAAATTTTGTTTCAGCTAATACAAATATATATACTTCTAAGAGGGTTCATAGGGGAATTACACTGGTTGCCAACCAAGAGATTTTCAAAGTGCAGCTGTTGGGACATGACCGTTTTTGATATCCTGACAATATGATGAAATAGTCTCCTTGGTGTGACCGTAGTCTTCTGCCAATAAGATGCTTGTGATGAACATATTTTCCAAAAATGCAGTCATGTCAGATTAATCATGGCTATGAAACGACCTTCATGTTAGCACAGCATTGTCATTCCTAAACATGTATCTATATCATTTGTTCAGTCATTCACACAGCACAAGTAATACATTAACCTATCGACAGTTGTCGTGTAAATTCCATTAAATTGCAGTTGAACATTTTCAGCTCCATTCCAGTAAAAACTGTCCTGTTTTGCTTCCACTGTGCATTTAATTTAGTTATTTTTATCTTTTTATTTTGCATTTCAAAAAGGTAACAATGTGTAGTTGCATCGAGAGAGTGTGAGCCATAGTAGCACTTGCCATTTAACTGAGTTTTATAGCCCCCCCTATTGAGCCCCAAAGTAGCGGAAAGGGGCCCTTTCTGAAGGTTAAACTGGCTAAAGTTTGAGCGTCAAGTGCTTCCTGTTTTGGTTTTTGATAATGACCATGCATTTACTGTATATAGTGAATAAAGTACCACCTCTTGTAAAACTTAAAGGGGAACTACGGCTTCTAAATCAAAATTTGATAAAGTGGCCCACATAACACAGAAACCCCTAATATATCCATCACAGTTGCCCGTTTCTTCAAAATGTTTGAATAAATGCCATTTTCTATGCTGAAATCCAACTGTTAAACAGTTGTTCTTCTCTTTCTGCATCATTTGAAATCCTGGCAGGGAAGGAGGGACTAAACACTGATCTTACAAATTGTAACAACTTCTCCACAGCTTACAGACAACATGCAGGAACTACATAACCCACAATGCATTGCACTTTGATGTTCCGTTCCTTATTGAAAACATGTGAGGGAATTGTGGGGTTTGGAGGATGCAGGCTGAGGACAGATGGCTGTTGATACAAA
Organism: Xenopus petersii; assembly: GCA_038501925.1. NCBI lineage: Eukaryota > Metazoa > Chordata > Amphibia > Anura > Pipidae > Xenopus > Xenopus petersii. The sequence continues at coordinate 36,796,909 of CM076688.1, forward strand.
GTAAACGTAGACAGCCAGCTCAGCAAAGTAGTAGGAGAGATCAGCAGAAAAGCGGGGGCTAGGTTTAGGGACTGTCAGAAACCATTAAAAATTATGAAAAGTCTGCATATTTTTTAAATTATGTATATTGCAAAGTTGCTTGAAATTATGTTTACTTTTCAAAAAGCTTAAAGGGATACTGTCATGGGAAAACATGTCAAAACACATCAGTTAATAGTGCTGCTCCAGCAGACTTCTGCACTGAAATCCATTTCTCAAAAGAGCAAACCGATTTTTTCATTTTGAAATCTGACATGGGGCTAGACATATTGTCAGTTTCCCAGCTGCCCCAAGTCCTGTGACTTGTGTTCTGTTAAACTTCAGTGACTCTTTACTGCTGTACTGCAAGTTGGAGTGAAAAAAAAAAGCCCCTTTAAGCATATTATAAGTTACCGAGGAATTCTGTGACAATATAGAGGTCATGGAACTCTGAGTGGCTTCTAATCACCTATTTTTTTCAACAGAGGGTACTTTATTTATTATACAGGTATGGGACCTGTTATCCAGAATGCTCTGGACCTGGGGTTTTCCATATAATGGATCTTTCAGTAATTTGGGTCTTCATGCCTTAAAGAGATACTGACACCTGAAATTAAACTTTTTTTTACATCTATTATAATATTGGCTTTGCAAGCTACTTCTAACTTTGCCATAAAGTATTTACATGATGCTTTTACATTACCTATCTGATCCCCCATGTTCCTGTATGAGGGGGCTGCCATATTTGTGCAGCAGGAGTCCGTTAGCATTAGAAACTGTAACTAACAGGCTGAGATGGGACAGTCAGGTTGGCAAAGTCAGAGTGTCAGAGAGTCAGGCTTAGGAACTTCAACTAACAATTATATACAAAAACAAACCTCTCAGCAAAAAACGATCAACATGACCTATAGGTAACATTTAATGTACATTCATATGCTAAAATTCATTTTTTAGTGTCAGTATCACTTTAAGTCTGCTAGAAATTCATTTAAACATTAAATAAACCTGATAGGTTGGTTTTGCTTCCAATAAGGATTAGGTTGGTTTTGCTTCCAATGAGGATTAATTATATCTTATTTTGGATCAAGTACAAGCTACTGTTTTATTATTACAGACAAAAAGGGAATCATTTTTAAAAACTTGGATTCTTTGAATAAAATGGAGTCTATGGGAGACATCCATTCCGTAATTCCGAGCTTTCTGGATATTGTATTTCCGGATAAGGGATCCTATACTTTGTACTAGATTTGTCTTTTCCTTGTATGAATCCTAACTTTCTGATTTGTGGATGGTGCTTCAATAACAAATCAAGAGATTTTTGTCCTGTAGCAGCCAGAAAAGCCTTTTACATCTTTCATTCGAAGGTTTCTTTGTGTAAGATCCACAGAAATGTGCAAACTAAGGAAAAGATTGGTGAAACTTTTTTATAAAGATGTACAGTTGGTGTCTTTGTTCCAATCTGCCGCTGCCTTCTTAAATGTAAAGGGCCTTTTTTTGGTGATGCTTCAAAGGAGTATGGGAAAGTCCCAACTCAGCTATAGATGAGGGAGGCTGAGGAAAACTCGATTGTTCTCTACTACTGTCTGAAGCCGACATAGCTCTTAAATCCTATGCCATCAAGATCCGTTATACAGTCTGTTCATTAGGATGAAAGGCTGAGTTTTAATTACAGACCATATTCCCTTGTGTCCATTTGAAGAAACTTTTTTATAGAAAGATATTGTTGCAGTTGTATTTGCTCTGGAAAACTTGAAGGGAAGACAGATTAATTTTTATAGAGAAAGGATTGGTAGAAAGCAATTTGGCATGGGAGCTGCCATTTTGCAGTACTTTTTCGTTTTAAAGGCTGTAAGAATTTGGGACACTTCATGGTGGTTTCCATTATTTATAGATAAGGGAAATGGTAGATCCTAATTTATGCCTCTCTAAATCCGACCTGATTCATGCTTCATAATAAATTTATCAATGAGATAGGCCTACACAGGGGGATTTATTGTATTTACACAAACATAGAAAGAACCTTTTTTTGTGCCATTGTAGAATCATATCAATGTAAAGATGTTGAGTATGAAAAGCACTGTACGGAATAAGTATGGTTAGTTTAAAAAGGCTAATAATTTGGGGAAATTGCATTTTTATACACTAGTCAAATTTGGACCTGGGCAGTAACCCATGGCAACCAATCAGATGATTGCTTTCATTGTTCTACCTGCAATTATCTGGGGGGGAAAAAAATCACTGGTTGCTATGGGTTACTGCCCATTGTGTATAAATGAGTCCTAATATGTCATCAGTCTCTTGCACTTGGAAGTCATATTAAATTGACTGGTAGCATAAATCTAAAATGTGGAATGGCACAGGAATAAAACTCATTCATAGGCGTAAGGTTCCTGTTTCTGGGGATAGTGCAAATCACTTGCTTAAATTTTTTTATTTTTTGCTTCAGCGGTTTTGTTTTGCCTTTCTTTATTCAATTACCTTTATCTTGATTGTAAGTGCTTTTTTTCTAATCTATTCTGCTAGTTCGCATTGTGTTCTTCCGTTACTGTTACTCATGTTTACTCTTATGTTTACATTTTGTCACATTTTCCCCCTTCCTTTTCTTTGGGGGGAATGTTAATTGTGTAATTAATGTAAATTTGGAGAAGGTGGGTGTAAACACCAAAAACTTTATTGTCACCAATTGCATTGACAATGATAAAAACCACTGTACTGGCAGTACAAACAGCACAAAATAAAACTTCATATACAATGGCCACTGCATTAAAGGCATTGTGTTGTGATTTTTATGATGTTTTTATTTCTAAATTATACTGTTTACACTGCAAGTATTTCACTCTACAATATAAAATTTCATTCCTAATATTGGTGTGTAGGCAGCCATCTCAGTCATTTTGCCTGGTCATGTGCTTTCAGAAAGAGCCAACACTTTGGGATGAAACTGCTTTCTGATAGGCTGTTGTTTCTCCTACTCAATGTAACTGAATTTGTCGCAGTGGGACCTGGATTTTTTACTATTGAGTGTTGTTCTTAGATCTACCCGGCAGCTGTTATCTTGTGTTAGGGAGCTGCTATCTGGTTACCTTCCCATTGTTCTGTTGTTAGGCTGCTTGGGGAAAGGGAGTGGGGTGATATCACACCAACTTGCAGTAAAGAGTGATTGAAGTTTATCAGAGCACAAGTCACATGACTGGGGCAGCTGGGAAACTGACAATATGTCTAGCCCATGCCAAATTTCAAAATTTTATTTGTTGCTCTTTTGAGAAATGGATTTCAGTGCAGAATTCTGCTGGAGCAGTACTAACTGATGCGTTTTGAAAAAAATATTTTTTTTTTTCCATACCAGTATTTCTTTAAGGAAGAGAAGCTAAAGAGAGGCTAAGGTTTCACCTCACCAAGGTTGGACTGAGCTAGCAGGATACTGGGAAAAAACAGTGTGGCCCTGCCCCTCAGACCCAGACCTTCTCCCCACCCTTAGGCAGAGGGGAGTTGCGTCTTGGACAGTGGGTCCAGGGGGTGGGGGCCCCTGAGACAGCAGCCCCAGTGGGTCCTGGACACCCCAGTCCAATGCTGACCCCCACCAAATCTCATTAACAAATGTCAAAAGCATCCCCGCAGCACCAAGGTTTAGCGAAGAAAGATTGGACGAACTTTCTAGATATCAACACTATTTCTTAATTACATATAAAAGCAGTTAATATAGGCTAGGCCCTCAAAGTGAAATCGAAAACATTCCACTGGGAATTGTGGTTTGAGGAATGGCTCTAAGAATGGTCCAGAAAGACCACTGGGGTTTATCTCCTACTGAATAGATGTTGCAGATCCCAAAGTGGTGTCACCTGTGGAGGGTGGAGCTTCATGAATGATGTCACTACAGTTCATGTGATGAAATACTGTGCCATGATCCATTGTTCCTCTTGAACGTGCAAAACTATTCTCCATTTTCCCTTTGTTCAATCTTCATATTGCAACAATATAATATACATTTTGTAACCCACAATGCTACAGATATTTGATTGACAAGTTACTTCACAGTTTTTGTAATGCAATTAAAACCTAAAGCTTTGACGTTTTTTTGTACAATGCCGTGTGCATGACAAATGCCAAACCATGTCTACAAAAGTGCTGGATTTGGACCATCCATTTTACACGTATCTGGTAACATAGTTATACTAGTCTAAGGTAGAGCTTCTTGTAACAGTAATGTAAGGGACAGTAACACATATCAACAAGAAAATGTAATACAAGCCTTACAAAGAAGCCTTTAAAAATAGTGTATTCTTGTATACCCACAGTAATATTTTGCTTGCCTCTAGGTCATATGGGAGTCATTTCCATCCTCTTCCCTATGTGAATACTCCCTGTGAATGTAGCAGATTGTCACACTGAAAAGGGAACGTTTGTCCAATTTCTGGTCAAAGGTCTTTAGCTCTGGCAAAACTTCTGTTAAAGCTAAAGGCTAGCCACCAGCTCAAGCAGAAGGGGCTGATCTATTTTTCAGTTAGAATCTTTTCACCATTTAGAATTTATTTGTTCTAGAACAAATTCGAATTATAGTTTCAAAAACTCTGTTTTGTATTTATTAAGCACAAACAACTTGAATGTAAAATTTCAGCATCTAAAAGCTTGTAAGTTCATGCAGAAGTCAATGGGAGGTGTCCTAGTCAAAATTCAACATTGTCAAGTTTTTCAACGGGGAATACAAATTCGATGGATTCCAGTTGTTTTTGCGTTTTTATTCAAACAAGTTTTTTTTACATTAAAATTTTTGTAATAAATAAGCAAAAATTTGAGTTTACTTTTTAAATGCTTTGGTATGGTGATGCCTTAAGCTGGCCATAGACGCAAAGATCTCATCGGATTTGTAGGATTTTCGGATCAGGTGTGGAGTGTCCCGACATCTGTCATGCCCCACCGTTCAGTCGATCAGACAGGCTTGAAAATTTTTGTCGACTGCCGATATATCTCTGCATGTATTGACGATCTTCAGTGGGAGAGCTGTAGTTGAAATGCAGTCAATAAGGCGAGGGCTGGATTAGGTGCAAGTCTATAGTGGGCGCCGCACTTGCATCCCTGTGGGGTCCCCTGTCTCTCCCCGTCCCCTATTGTTCCCCCCGACCCTACCTGCAGCCAAATAAAAAAATGGCGAATATCACCAGGCCTACTGTAGAAGACATTTGTCCCGGTACGTGCAGAAACTCTCCCCGGTGCCAGTCAGATGAGAAGCCGTCAGCAGGGAGATGGAGCGGCCGGTAAACTGTCATGTTCTAACATCGGCTGATCTGTTCTTGTTTAACTGAAGGTTAATGGCACGTCGGGAGATGGGGACATCGATGATTCGAACGATCGGATCTTTGTGTCTATGGCCAGCTTTATCTGAAAAAACTCCTTGTCCCAAGCTTTCTGGTTAATACATCCCATACCTGTACCAATACTAACTATAGGTTGGCTATACATGGCAAAATTTATACAGCGCTTTTAACCATACTGCCCAACTTTCATGGTACATATGGCTCTTTGGGGGAAAGGGTTTTCATAGATTACCATGCAAAGTGGTTTTGTCCAAACTGAAGACTTGGGGGGTTATTTATCAAAGGCAGAGTCTCAGAGGTTTCGGAGTTTTTTTTTTATACCTCAAATGAACTCAGAACTTGAATGTTTTCTAATTTAAGAAAAAACTTGAATCAGTCAATTTGGGGTTAAAAACAAAAGAAAAAACCAGAATGTGTAATTAATTGAGTTTTCCAGCCAAACCCACTGAAAAACATTTTTAAATGGTTCAAGGGACTTCTGCCATTGACTTCTACATTACCTCGACAGGTTTTAGCTGGAGTATTTTCAGATTTGAGCCATTTTTAGCTTTGGGGTATAATAAATCTAGAAAAAATTGAGTATTTTTATAAAAACATTTTTTTTTACCTGAATATTTGAGTTTTTACTGAACTAACCTAGAAAAAAAAATTTTTCCGTGAAAATACATCACCCTTTGATAAATACAGTAATCCCCTTAACCTGCTATTGCCTCTTTATTAACATGTATTTATATAGCGCCAACATATTGCGTAGCACTGTCTCTTATAGACAGGTGAAGAATTGAGAGAAGGTGTAGCTCCTCAGATCCAATCATTTGGTCCAAAATAAATGGAACATTGCTACTTAGCCATCTGAATGGATAGGAAAATCCCACACCTTCTACTTGTGAGCCAATGGGTTAGATAACCACAAGGTCAGCCCATGTAAGTCTTCTTTCCTTTTAATGATAAACAATTGTTTGGGAGTAATTTAGGGTCCTTCTTACAAATAGATTGTCTCTGGGTTGTTTAGGGTAGTTGAGTGAAGCTGGCGCACCTCAACTGTGATCTACACAAGCACCTCCAACTGGCACAACCCTGGTGCAAAGTATTTGCTGTGCTGTCTATGTTCCCCACGTTCTTTCTATGAAATCAATCACACATCAGTGCATGTAAGTTTGTGGATTCAGAAAGCGTCTCTGCATTGACCAAGTGTTTGTGTTCATAGGAAGAAATCACTGCTCACCAGGTTTGATGTGCTAATAAAAGCGGTCTGAATGAAATGCAGCAAGTTAGAAAAAGAACAGTTCATGAACATGGATCATTGCAACACCTCAGCCTAGAGATCAAGGGAAAGGAGCACATGATACGCATGATGCTAAAATAAAGTGGACACTTGGGGGCATATTGATCAGATGGGTAAACAGGTGGCACAACAAATTTTCCTGCTTACTTTCCAGATGTCCCAGCTATATTTCTTATTCTAGTTAAACACTAGATACACAAAGGTGCCAAACCATTATTCCTTTGTGCACTCCATAATTCCAATTTTGTAGTATATCCTGTGCTGTTTTTTATCTGGTATATTTGGAGCTAGGGCAGGTTGCTGGAGGTCTCAAATGCCCCTATATGTACAAAATCAGGCCTGGACTGTGATTCAAATAAGCCCTGGTATTTCAAATACACTAAGGCCCAAGCAGCCTCCCACCAGTCCAATTAATAGTGACTGTCTATGGATGGTATCTTATTGCAGCCCCTTTGGCATTTGCCAGAATCCCCAGATTACCAATCCGGGTCTAGAAATAATAATACACCTTTATATAGTTAATATTCAGCAAGCATCCAGTTGAAAATTCCCCCAAATATTTCAAGGATAATTTGTCATCTTCAGTCGAAACATTTGTGCTATGTATACTTGGGCTACCCTCCCAGAAAGAAACCAAGTAACTGGAAGAAGGAACAGTGGCTCCCCCACCCCCAACAAAAATGTAAATGAAAAAATTGGCCCATGTGATTTCTATCCACCAATAGTGTAGTTTAATGGCAGTGTAATAATATTATAAGTATTCCTGTCCCTGTGTGTAGTAGCTGCATGATTCAGGTTGGATGTTTATGAGGCTCACTATGCATGGTCATTCGTAAGTACACACATACTGCTGCTTCTTTCTCTCACTAGGGGCCGGAACACTTTTACTAATAGCTGTTACAAACCAGGAATGACTGCTGGCCAACTTGTATATTATGTACCTTGGTAAATACACTCCTCTTTTTTTTTTGACATGCTCTTTGAGTGATCCATGCGACAGTGAGAGTTTCACTATTGATACACTATTGGTAAATGCGTTACAGCACATACGGTTCAGGTTAGCAGGATTTTGGATGCTTTGAATCCTTTCAAGTGAAACCCAGCATCCCATTGGAGCATTCTGGTCACTGTCCGGACAGCAAGTGTTACATAACGTTGCACTGAGTTGTGCCACAGCAATCTTTGAGGATGGCCATTCCTGTTTTTGTAATGGAAGGCTTGGTGGGTGGGAGTTCAGCTTTCTTCTCTAATACAGTATCTGTAAGGGACACAGAAAGCAAGTTACAAAGTTGAAATGGATTTAAGGAAACTCAAAGCATCTAGTCAGGTAAGCAGGTTATACTCAGTACATACCATACACTGATAAACTTCATGATGGGGTTGCTGCTATACAGGTATGGGACCTGTTATCAAGAATGCTTGGGACCTAGAGTTTTCCAAATAGAGTCTTTTTATAATTTGGATCTCCTAAAAAAAAATTTAAACATGAAATAACCCAATAGGCTTATTTTGCCTCCAATAAGGATTTATATTATCTTAGTTTGGATCAAGTACAAGTTATTGTTTTATTATTACAGAGAAAAGGGAAATCATTTAATTAAAATTGAGTCTAGGGGAGCTGGTCTACTGAAATCTGGATCTTTCTGGATAACGGATGCCATATCTGCATATCAATTGGGTTTAATATTGTCCATTTAAGTGTTAAAAAAACACTGTCATTGCTGATTTGTTCTTGTAAAGTATCTTCTCCTTTGCCGTTCCCTGGCACCCCCCTATATTTGGCTTGTGTTCTAGGGTACATTTATTGAAGAGAAGAGGTTAAGTAGGGATAAGAGAATATGGAACTCAGAGGGAAGGGAAAATGTTAAATTGTAGTGGAGTCAGAAGTAAACATTGTAAGATGGAATTAACATTGCAAGAGACACCCCGTGATCATAATTATCTATGACTGTCAACAATAGTCACTTAATCACTTACTAACAACTGGTTTTGTCACTTTGTCCAGGGGCTTTAATTTGATCCGGAGGAAATCTGCAATTTCTTTGTCTTCTTCTTTTTCTCTGAAAGCAGGAAAAAAATTATTTATCTGTGAATTTTTTATTTAGTAACAATGTTATCTTAAAGGAGACATTTTATGTAAAAAAACTAGTATGTGCCAGTGTATTATACTATTTTAGATATAGAAGAAATGTGCTTTAAAAAATAGTGTTTCAGGCTGATTTATTGAAAGTTTCTGCAGAAACTATACTTATCCCGCCCATCTGTTCCACTTCCTGGTGCCTCCTTTCCCAGGCTGTGCAGGGGAGCCGGCAATTCTCAGCGCACTGCACTGTAGGATAAGAACCAATCAGCAGCTAGGCTGACCTGATAGGGAACTGAAGCCTGTCTTTGCTTGTGCTTCTGGCAGGGACTGTTAAAACAAGCCCATCCTACATTTAAAACAAGGACAGGGACCAGAGAACATCTATAGGGAGCTCCAAATAAAGGGGCTAATTTTGAAGACAATATTCATTTCTGGCCAAAAGTAAAACCAGCACTATATTGTACATTATTGTCTGCAAAATTAGGGTTTTTTATATATATCCTATATGTCGACTTTAATTTGATGTACTGGTTAGAAAAATGCTTCAAAAATAATTGATATCAAATATATATATATATATGTATAATGTATAAATAATATATATATAATATTAAAGATGATTAAACGGGGCGTTGGATCCTTACAGGAGTATGGAATAAAACTATATTCCTTCGTACCGGAGTGCCGTCCTTTTTCTTGGTGTCTAATTGGATTTCAGCAGTGGGGACGCTGCGGACAGAGCACCCGACTGGAGCAGCAAAAAGGTGAACCTTGAGCGGTCCTTCTTTGTTGAGCCAAGTAATATTAAAGATGGACCAGTACACTGACTTCTTGAATCACCAAATGTTTATTGAATCATCGCTTTTGCAATCAACATTTTGATGATAAAGGCCCCAATGAGGGTCGAAACGTTGGATGCACAAGTGATGATTCAATAAACATTTGGTGATTCAAGAAACTTATGTGCTGGTCCATCTTCAAATCTTATATATGTAATTATCTGACCAAGCACCAACAAGTGTACAACAGAGAAAGAGTGCAGGTACTTCATAAACTGCAATTGGGAGGGTGATGGAAATAGATAAGAGGAGGAACTATGGGAAACATGTGTAGACATAAGTATTAAAGATATAAGCCCCACAGTGTCCCAGGCTCTTAGCCCCAAGAATTTTACCTTAATCGTTCCACTTCTGCATCATCAACCAAGAAGTCCCTTTTCTGCACCAGCTTTTGGATCTTCTGAATCAACTCATCTTCACATTTCTTCTGTGGATTTGTTTTGTCTTTCTCTGCAATACATGAAATTAAAAGAAGGATTGCATTCCCTTTTCTAATCCCAAGCTTGGCTGTCCTCTACCTCCATGTTATTAATGCAACAATATTCCAGGTTTACTTTTAAGGACTCAAAGACAGGATCTGGTAATGTTTCAATTTAGATTTTTTTCAACAAATCATTTTTTTTTAGCTAAAACTCATGAATTTGAATTATGCAGTAGATCTAATAGGTATTGTCGCCAAATCTCCCCCTCTAACTGGCCTTCAGGATGAGGCGCCCTCAGCTGAGAAAACATTGCTTTACTAAAATGGTATTGCTCAAGGACAGGGTCCCTATTTTTACCTGTGAGCCACATTCAATGTGAAAAGATTTTGGGAACAACACAAACATGAAAAAAATCCTTGGAGTGCCAAATAAGTGTTGTAGTTGGCTATTTGATAGCCCTAATTTGGACTGGCAGCCTACAGGAGGCTCTGTTTGGCAATTCAAATGTTTTTTATGCAACCAAAAGTTGCCTCTAAGATAGGAATTAAAAAATAGGGATCCAAGGAGTTGGGGAGCAACATGTTTCTAAGTCACTGGTTAAGGATCACTGGCCTAGGAAATAAATGGTTTAATAAAGCAGACTAAATAATTGTATTAATTTACATCTTTGCTGCTTAATAACACTTGGTTTCACATCACAGTTTCTACTAAATGCATTTTTATATGTCAACTAGTACAGACCTGATGTAACAAATCTGCCAATTATAATTGCTTTCAGGTTTCTGTTAGTTGCCATCACCTTTACTACAATGCCTGGAGCCTTCTGATACCCATTGTTGCTGGAAAGTTGTTGACACTTTAACAAAGACCCAACGTGATCCTGTTTTGTAAGAAAGCCATGATCAAGATATCTCTGTGTAAGAAAGGGTGTTTAGAATATATGAATTTTATAAATTAATTTTCCTGTTGCCAATTAGATAGATTTGCTTCTTACTCCCAAATCTAAGTGTTGGCCAACCTGCAGAACCCAGTGTCAGGCATGAGAAGACGTTACCTTCCAAGAACCCCCACAGTATTATTTATGTTTCACTTTTTTGCAAAACAGGACTTTTGTTCAATGACTTCTAGTTTTGTAAATCACTGAAAATATAACTCCCTTCTCAGTTTAGTTAAACATGTAATATTTGTGAACCGGAGGGAAATTAAGGATTCTCCATGGTGCTAATGCATATAAAATATATTAAGCACCCTTATAAATCCATATCAGCAGGATATCCTCTGCTGTTTATTGGGACATCCGGAGGCTATTTCTGTTCTCGGTTCCATGAACTTTTAATTTATATATATAGACAATTTCACAGTGTTGATACATGAAACAAAATCTTGATATGGTGGCTTTATTTCTCAGCTTGCCTCGGAGCTGCGCATTCTGAAATGTGTGGGATGGGATTTGCCTGTGGCTCTGTATGCTTTCTTATATTTGGCTTTAGTACAGTCATTTTAAGCTGAGGAACACTGTCCTCTTAATCCTCTGGAAATTACATTGGTCTCAGTAAGAAGCCACAACATTTATTAAGCATGGAATTGCAAATCAGTGGCAGATTGGCATAAAATGAATCATTCTGGAACATTTGGGCTTTTAAATGTATTCTTATTGCTACTAATATATAGACATATGTCATTCAGGTGTCTGAACTGCAGGTGGAATATAAAATATATTATAAACATTAGATGGTGCACAATGCCTTCAGTCTACTTTAAACATCAAATATACGTGGTTAGGATCCAGTACAAGGTACAAGTATGGAAACTGTTATTTGATTATTATCCTCCAATTTATTTGCTTGATATTTGAAATGGAACCGATTACCTGAGGCATCTACCAAAGTCTGGAGTTCTTGTTTCAGGCTCATGATTTCCTTGCACAATTGAATATCGTCAATCCTGCAAGAAAGAGAAGGATTGTATCATTAGGGCACATTTCCTCTGTTGTTCAGTTGATAAGCTTGCTTGAACCCGTATTCCTGTCAACCATAAATTCCCTTTATGAGAGCGTAACAGAGGGCTCTGCTTTGGGTCAGAGTGTTTAGAATGCAAAGTACATTTCCAGTGCCCGGTAGAAGTGCTGAGAGTGCAGTCCTGGACGAATGCTATATAGATAAGTAGTAGAGTTCCTATTTGAATAAACACTAGATACGAGCCCCTTCTGGCTGTTTAATGTAGGTTTTGGAATGCGCACTCACCTCTCTCTACTCAGCTCTATTACTGAAACCAAAGCACTGTACTCTAACTAAACCAGTCTCTAACTAAACCAATGAACAATTGCTAATGTTTACCATATATTTTTATATTATTCTGAGGTATCTCTATATTGTTTTTTTAGTGTTGTAATGACCACTCCAGTTATTTAAATCCCACTGATCTCCTTAAAGGGCATGTAAAGTCTAAAATAGAATAAGGCTAGAAATGCTGTATTTTGTATACTAAATATAAACATGAACTTACTACACCACATGCCTAATCAAACAAATAATTTATGCTTTCAAACTTGGCTACAGGGGGTCACCATCTTGTAACTTTGTTAAACATCTTTGCAAGACTAAGACTGTGCACATGCTCAGTGTGGTCTGGGCTGCTTAGGGATCGTCATAAACAAAGCTGCTTGAGTTCTGCATGGCTTGGAAGTAAGGTGGGGGCTCCCCCTGCTGTTCATAAGTATGATTGTTTCCCTGCTCAGCAGTTAGAGACCATCTGACAATTCCTATCCACAGCAGTAAATGAAAGGAGAATTTCACTGCATACAGTCAGGTTTCTTATAAAAACGGTACACATTTTTTAATTAAAGTATATTGGAGATAGGTTTCTTTTTCATTAAAGAAAGTAAAAATGGAATTTTATTTTTTTGCCTTTACATGCCCTTTAATTCAATCATATAAATGTCCATACACATTGTATCCTCTGATTTTGGTACCCATAACTTTATATATTACAATAGATAACAGCTTTAGAGCGTTCTGCTCACAACAGCTTACAGTGTACATATATTCTACATATATACTGTATTTATCATATATAAATCAGCTGTACCTTTCTATGATGGCGCCAATAGATTAAGCAGTGCAAATGTACCTGTTTTTTTTTTACTTTTTAACACACAGGCAGACTAACACATTTTCTCTCGTGGTGGAACGGATCAAAGCAATTTGTCGTGCAATCAACATCATTAAAATTCTCCTGCTGTTTAATACCAACTCATGGATGATGCAGCGTGAGTAATCTGCAGCTGAAAAATTTGTTGTGACAAGCCAACGCGGGCAGGATTCTCTACTGGAGTGTGCATTATAACGTCAGCATTGTTTCTTATCACAGAACACAATACAAGCAGGTGTTATGGCTACATACACTAGCAATACATGACATTTCTGCCCTGGTTGAATGGAAATATGCATGCTTTCCCTTTTACTGAAATAGGCATGGCTCAAGCGAGTATGAAGCACGAGTTGATATTTTTATACCTATTGTTACCACTACCCCTAATTCTCAGCAACATTTAATTTGGCCTTTTTTTCTTTATTTAATTATTTCCAGCTTTCAATTGGGGGGGGTCAGTGACCCCATCTCTAAAAAAACGAATACTCTGAAAAGCTACAAATTTATTTCTATTGCTACTTTTTATTACTCATCTTGCCAGAGCCGGGCCAACCCAGCAGGCGCCCTAGGCAACCTGGCGGGCACGGCGCCGCGAAACTGCGCATGCGCAAAATTACGCTCCAGCACGCATGCCCGAAATTACGCTCCAGCGCGCATGCGCGAAATGGTGTTCGCGCATTCACAGAGGCGCATTTTTGTTAAAGTTACACTAGTCAGTTTGGGAGAGGCGGGACCGGACACGGGGTAGGCGACAGAGCAGGTACGTGCCTGGCGCCCCCCCAGCTTTGCGCCTTAGGCACGTGGCTACTCTGCCTACCCCAAGTTCCAGCCCTGCATCTTGCAATTCAGATTCTCTCTCAAATCAATGTATGGGTGCTAGGGTAATTAGGACCTGAGCAACCACATTGCGGAGATTGCAAACTGCAGAGCTGCATCCCCTGGTTCACTTGTAAGTTATACAATGGCCAATTCTATGCAACCATTCAATTGGCCTTCATTTATTAGTTTTTTATAGTTTTTTTTAATAATTTGCCTTTTTCTTCTGACTCTTTCCAGCTTTCAAATGGGGGTCACTGACCCCATCTAAAAAACAAATGCTGTGTAAGGATACATATTTTTTGTTATAGCTACTTTTTATTACTCCTCTTTTGATTCAGGCCCACTCCTATTCATATACCAGTCTCTAATTCTAATTAATGCATGGTTGCTAGGGTAATATGGCCCCTAGCAACCAGCTTGCTGAAACTGCAAACAGAAGAACTGCTGAATAAAAAGCTAAATAATTAAAAAAAAACACAAATAATAAAAAATGAAAACTATCTAAGAATATCACTCACTAACTCGTACTAAAAGTTAAATTAAAAGTTAACAACAAATGTTAAAAACTGATCGCACAGTAGTAGCTAAATTGATTAAAAGGCCAGGAGATGAGAATTTCTGCTATGTATTTGCACATAGGGGTATATTATTAAAGACATGATAAATGTTTAACAAACAAAAAGTGTAAAATAAATGGCATGTTTATAAAGCTTCCTTGCATATGAATAAATACTATTGAACAGTATAAATACCTTTTTTTTAGAAATCTGAATTTACAGTATCTTTACGCCAATGAAATGACACCAATATTTTGCAAAGTGTACCATGGCATTAAAGTGGCAATGCAAATTAAATTCTAAAATCTTTATTATGCACCCCGTAAAGTGCTAGAAAGTATGATATTTTTATTTAAAAATACCTTTTCTTTGATTTTACATGGATTTCTGAGCCACGTGTAGAATATTGCTAAAATTTCCAATGGATACCGTGGAGCAGATGCTTTGTTGCACTTGGTTGAGGTACCAGGTAAACTATGCTAAAAACATCAGAACTTCTGCTTCAAAGAGAAATTATTCTGACATGTAAAGAATAGAAATAAATACTATATGAATGTACAGTAGATGTTATTGGTAGGTAAATACAAAGGGGGGTTATGGGAGCACTCACATTGCTAAGTAAAAATGTATATAAGTATAAGGGAAGTGCTACTGACATAACCAAATGGTCAATGCACATTCCCCGGGCCCCTGTCTAAGTAATTCAGTAGATATGCAAGTGCATGTGTTCACAAAGTTATGATCACAAAGTTGATAAGCCACCATACCACGTCAAGGTAAACCCCACACGGTGGTCCCTAACTTGTTTACCTCTGGTCATAGTATAGAGGATCCTGTGCCTCTCTGCATAATAGCATTAGTTGAAGTCTGCTGAACCATGGTTTCATTATTACACTATTTAAGTTGTCCTTTACTTATTTTAGTTCACATTTATATTCTTACGTATTTATACCTGCACTAATACATATATACATATATATACACTTTCTAAGTATGCACTTATATATTTAATTTTATTTTGTCTTTGCCATTTTCATATTATACTTTTTTTAAAAATGGGCGTTGGTTTGGGCAATCACTCTCTTTTAAAAGCTGTAAGCTAGCAGCGGGGGAGGAGCTAGCCCTCAGACTGAAAGGAGATTTTCTTACCGATAAATCCCTTTTGCATAGGCCCGTACTGTCAGTGCAGGACGTCTGGGGTTAATGTTCTCTCCTCTGGAGGCAGGACAAACAGTAACTCTTTCTTGAGCTCCTCCTCTTCCCGTTCTCCACTTCCTCCCATCAGTTTGTTATAAAGTCTGCGAGTGGAGAACTGAATCTTACTATGGTACGAAAAACTGCAGCATCCGCAAAAAAAGGGTGGGATGCTGCACTGACAGTAAGGGCCTACGCAAAAGGGATTTATCAGTAAGAAAATCTCCTTTATGCGGTCCGCCCTACCTGTGAGTGCTGGAAATCTGGGGAAGTCCCAAAGCCGTCCAAAAATAGGGAGGGAACTATATACATAATCAACTTGCTTAAACTGTAGTTGTTGCTTGCAGGACCACTCTGCCGAATTGTGAGTCGGCTTTGTGTTACAAATTCAGTCTGTAAAATCTGGGAAAAGTGTGCAGCGAAGACCAAGTTACTGCTCTGCAAATTTTCACTGGTGAAACATTGTTGAAAAAGGCCCAGGAAGTACCTATCATTCTTGTAGAATGAGCTGTAGTATGAACTGATTGTTTTTCTGCCCAAGCTGTATGTATGGTGGACACAATCCATTTAGCAATAGTGCATTTTGACGCCTTCTGACCTGCATTTTGCCCACTATGCAGAATGAAGAAAGACTCTGATTTTTGAAGTGCTTTAGTCTTGTTGACATACTCTTGTAGTGTTCTGACTGGGTCTAGTGTCAGGAGACTGGAATCTTCTTCATTAGATGAATCCTGGGAAAAAGCTGGAATAACAATCTCTTGATTGATGTGGAAAGGAGAAACCACTTTGGGTAAAAAAGATGGTGCGGTCCTGAGTACCGCTCTGTCTGCGTGAAAAACTAACCACGGAGAGTTGCAGAAAAGTGCTGCTATATCTGAAACTCTTTTAGCTGAACAAATAGCAAAAGGGAAAACTGTTTTTTAACGTTAGCAACTTAATGTCCAAAGAGTCAATTGGTTCAAAAGGATGATGCTGAAGGCAGTTTAGAACTAAGTTGAGGTCCCAAGGAGGTGTAGGATCTCGTAATGGAGGACATATCCTCAACATTGCTCGAAAAAATAATCTGAACTCAAGTAGGATGGCCCATTGTTTGTGGAATAGAGCGGCCAGTGCTGAAAGTTGAACTTTAAGTAAAGACACACTGAGACTTTTGTCAGCTCCATCTTGGAGAAATTGAAGACTTTGTGGTGAGGAACATGATTTCCATTCCAGTCTTTTGGCTGTGCACCATTTGAAGAAAATGGACCAAACTCTGTGATAGGCCTTCAGTGTAGAAGTTCTACGTGCTACCATTAAAGTCTCAATAACTGACTGTGAAAACCCTTTTAGCATCCATGTTTGGGATACAACAGCCATGCAGTGAGATGCAATTTGTGAATGTCTGGAAACCAGATGGAACCTTAAGTCAGGTCTGGCTTGAGAGGCAGAGTGAATGGTGTGCCCACTGTCATACGGACTATGTCTGCTAATCAAGTCCTTTGTGGCCATGCAGGCGCCAACAATATTGTGGAAACCTTCTCCCTGCGTATCTTTGCCAGTAGTCTGGGAATCATTGGAATCGGTGGAAAGGCATTACCTATTTGAAAAGACCAAGGAGTAGTTAAGGCGTCTACATCCTCTGCAAGAGGATCCTGGACCCTGGAGAAAAATTGTTGGCATTGTGTGTTGTTTCTGGGTGCCATTATGTCCACACAAGGGTTGCCCCATCGGTTGACTATTTGTTGAAAAACATGTCTGTGAAGCATCCATTCCCCCGGGTATAATGTGTTCCGGCTGATGAAATCTGCCTGCCAGTTCGGTATACCTGGGATATAGACTGCCGATATGTGCACTTTGTGGGCTTCTGCCCAGGAGAGAATCCTTGAGATTTCGGACATGACTCTCTTGCTCTTGGTACCCCCTTGCCTGTTGAGGTAGGCTACTGCTGTTCCATTGTCCGACTGGACTCGGATGTGAGAGTTTTGGAGGAGATGTTGCCAAAAAGTGGGTGCATTGAAAATTGCTCGAATCTCCAGGATATTGATATGGAGATTTGTCTCCTGCCGCGACCATGTCCCTTGGCAAGATTGAAGTTTCCATTGTGCTCCCCAACCGGACAGACTGGCATCCGTTGCGATGACTGCTGGTTCTGGTGTCTGCCAGAGTTTCCCTGTTAATACATTGTCTGGTTGGAGCCACCATCAAAGAGTGGTTTTGACTTGTGGGGACAATGAAATGGTCTGGGATAGATCCTGATGGTTCTTGTTCCAGTATTTGAGGAAATGGTTCTGCAATGGTCGAATGTGGAAGCGTGCAAAGGGGACAGCATCGATGGAAGACGCCATTAGTCCCAGTGATCTTAGAATGTCGTCTGATCAGTTCCATTAAGTCTTCCTTAGCCGCCATGATAAAGATTAGGCTTGAAAACACAACCACGCTGAATGCACACTAGTGTAACAAGGATCGGCGGAAGTGACGTCACGCATCCACTTTGCGCCAGACTGACAGCTGCATTGTGAGACTTGTAGTCCGGAAACGCTCCTGAACCTGCAGCGCGATGCGCTGAAGGTGGAAACCCAACTGGATGGTTCGGTAAGGGGCTCAGCAGAAGCAGCACACACAGACTGGCGCACAGAAAAGATCAACAGGACTCAAAGTGTGGGAGATGACAACGGAGCGCACTAAGGATAGGGGCTCACCTGGGGAGCGCGCCAACATGAAGGGGGGGGCTCAGGCATGAATGAGACACACATGCATACTAGGGAAGCATACATTAGAAAAGGGCTTAACCCTGGAGCTCGCCAAGATCTTCGTTCTGGGCTCTGACTAACAGTAGCACACAGGGGGCTCACTTACTAGGAGCACTCAGGCACCTTTTTCTTGTGATGAAAGCGTGATAATCTTCTTTAATTAAAGGAAAACTATACCCCCAAAATGAATACTTAAGCAACAGATAGTTTATATCAAATTGAATGACATATTAAAGAATCTTACCAAACTGGAATATATATTTACATAAATATTGCCCTTTTACATCTCTTGCCTTGAACCACCATTTCGTGACTCTATCTGTGCTGCCTCAGAGATCACCTGACCAGAAATACTACAACAGTAACTGTAACAGGAAGAAGTGAGGAAGCAAAAGGCAGAACTCTGTCTGTCAATTGGCTCATGTGACCTTACATGTGGTTTGTATGTGTGCACAGTGAATCGTACGATCTCAGGGGCGGCCCTTATTTTTTAAAATGGCAATTTTCTATTTATGATTACCCAATGGCACATACTACTAAAAAAGTATATTATTATAATGGTTCATTTACATGAAGCATGGTTTTACACATGAGCTGTTTTACTCAGTATCTTTTAATAGAGACCTACATTGTTTGGGGGTATAGTTGTCCTTTAATACATTTCTATGGAGAGGAGGAAGATATGTCCGCCCCTGAGCAGGACAAACAAAAAACTGATGGGAGGAAGTGGACAACGGGAAGAGGAGGAGCTCAAGAAACAGTTACTGTTTGTTCTGCCTCCAGAGGAGAGAACATTAACCCCAGACGTCCTGCACTGACAGGTAGGGCCGACCACATAAACCAAGGTTCAGCAGACTTCTACTTCAACTAATGCTATTATGCAGAGAGGCATAAGGATCCTCAATACTATGACTGGAGGTAAACAAGTTAGGGACCGCCATATGGGGTTTACCTTGATGTGGTATGGTGGCTTATCAACTTTATGATCATAACTTTGTAACTAAAAAACCCCTGTCTTTGTGAACACATGCACTTGCATATATACTGAATTACTTAGACAGGGGCCCGGGGAATGTGCACTGACCCATTTGGCTATGTCTGTAGCACTTCCCTTATACTTATATACATTTTTACTTAGCAATGTGAGTGCTCCCATAACCTCCCTTTGTATTTGTTATTGGTAGGTACTTAGCTATTAAATATACAGATTTATATTGTACATATTTTTGAGGTGTTTGTAAACAACTGCAGGCACCTCCTGTTGACATTACTCATTCCAAATGTCTGTCCATCTGTTCTGTACAATGATATTGACTCAGTTTTAAAATGTTTCATGGAATTAACGACCCAGTGTAAACAACTCGATTTAGGTGGGAGGAAACCTTGCATAAACTTTCTTCTCTGTTCATAATATGGATTGACAGAGGTAATGCACTATATCAGGATAAACAATAATTATTATTATCTTTTTGGAATAATGACACTTCTACAATTAGGGGCATATTTATCAAGGGTCGAAGTGAAAATTCAAATTAAAAAAATTCAATTTCGAGCTATTTTTTTGTGTACTTTGACTAGGAAATAGTCCAAATTCGATTCGGATTTAAAAAAAAAAAAAAACGAAAATTTAAATATTGAAATTTATCATGTACTGTCGCTTTAAAAATTTGACTTTGACCATTCGCCATCTAAAACCTTTGAATTGCTGTTATAGCCTATGGGGGACCTCCTAGAACCTACTTGGAGTCAATTGTGGACTTTGTAAAAATCTAATTAGATCAAATACGATGTTACTTTGATTCGTACGATTCGAATTTGAATAAAAACGGCCTATTTGCCCTAAAAAAGAACGTAGATCTTTTTAATAAATTTCGGTTGGTCTTTTTTTATTCTAATTTCGAAGTTTTTTTTTATTTGAAATTCGACCCTTGATAAATCTGCCCTTTACAGTAGCAATGCATTTCTGATCCTTGATTGTGCATTTACCTAAAAAAAAGCTAATAACAGATCAGGTGCAGGAGGTAGGGCGTCCTTTAATTATTAGCTTCGACAGATGGGTGGGAGCACCTGCCAGAAAAAAGAGATTCACCTCGCACACCCTGGCCTTCAGGAACTCCGCCAGGTGCTCAAATACCAGGAGGGATCGGCAACCCCCCAAACCAATGGTTCAAGAAAAAAGGCAATGGCACACAAGGCACGATCAAGCAGGGAAAACCCTTGCAGAGATTTATTTGCACACGATGCAAC
Source organism: Xenopus petersii (assembly GCA_038501925.1). NCBI lineage: Eukaryota > Metazoa > Chordata > Amphibia > Anura > Pipidae > Xenopus > Xenopus petersii. Next base: position 36,817,564 of record CM076688.1, read on the forward strand.
GTTTCGGGGTCGTCCCCTTTGGGAGCACCTGCCAGTCATAGCTGAGGTTGGTCTTTGCAACTGCCGATGTGCAACTCCCTGACACACCATTTAAAAATAAGCAATTTTTTGTGTAAATTATTTTTGTTGAGCACCCTAGGCTACAATTAGCTTAAAAACTGTCAAATATAAGTGTACTAGCTAAGGCACTATGTTATTGTCCTACTTTGCACATCAAATAGTTTGCACAGGATTTATAAGGCATTTAAGTACTCAAACCAGTGGCGTAACTACCAGGGGTGCGAGGGGTGCGATAGCGCCTGGGTCCGCACCCCTCGGCCACAATAAGAGGGAGGTGCACATCTTGCACTTGGCCTGTATGTGGCATGGGGCGTAACTATAGAGGAAGCAGACCCTGCGGCTGCAGGGGGGCCCAGGAGGTATAGGGGCCTCATGAGGCCCTAATTCATATACAATTTCAATAAATATTGGAGAAACAAGTCAACCTCTAAACATTTTGGGGGTCTGAAAAATAATTTGCTGTGGGGCCCAGTAATATCTAGTTACACCACTGTATGTGGCTACTTACTAAGGTTGTTTCTTAAATGTACCCCTTGCGTCACTTATTCTTAGGGACCCAACCCACTCTCCAGGACCTCCCATGGACCCAATATGTAATTTTCCCAGCAATCCTCACTCCAAAACACTTACTCCTCACTCCCAAATAAACCTTGTGATGTCACTGCCACCCTCCCTCAATGCTGGACAGTTATGATTGGGGGAGCCCTACTGTTGTATCTGTTTTCTGGTATGCAACACGGGCCCTTCTGCCTTACTGTAGCTTGAATTGCAGCCCTTTGGCAAATGAGCAACTTATTTATACAACCTAAATTAAAGCTACTGAAGAGCACACACCACTTTTATCAGCACAGGGTAACAGTAGATTATATTTTAAGGTATTAAAAAAACCTGCATTTTTAGCATAATTGGTCCTTCAACATAGGAAAATCTGTTGATTATGCACAAACTAATATATATATATATATATATATATATATATATATATATATATATATATATATATATATATATATATATATATATATACTGTATATATACTGTATATATATACTGTATATATATTATATAGTTTAGCCTCCAGCAAAAATCAGACAGGAGGGAGGAAGCAGAAAATCTTGTTGGAACCCCACCTCCATCTCATCAGAGAAATACATGAGATTTGTTTAATTAGGTTAAAACTAAGCCTTTGGCTACAATAAAGTAAACATGAAGTCTGAGGCATTTCCAGCTAGGCAACACCTAGTGGGAATTAGAGGGAAAGTGACAAACACTTATGCACTTTCAATCATCCTACATAAAACTGAACATGTGTGTAGGAAATGTGTAAACCTGGTCCCTCCTGTGAGAATATAAACCCTCTTTAAGGTTAGGTACATCCCTACAAGATGGGTTCTTCCTTGAGAGAGAGTGAAAGAGCTTGGGGCAGCCTCGCTACATGAAGTTGAGTTTGACAGTGTCTAATGCCCACACAATTGCCTCCTTGACAGTTTCTTACCTGACTAGCCAGTTAATACTTGGTGCAAATGTTATTAATAGGGAAGGCAAAGATACGAAGGCCAGTATATACTTTCCAGACAACGTGGAATGCATAAGGGGCAGATTTATCAAGGGTTGAATTTCGAGTTCATAGGAGATGGTAAAAACTCCCATGAACTCGAGATTCAAGAAAAAAACAGCCAAACAAAATTTCATATTTTTAACATTTTTAAAATTCGGGTGAATGGGATCAACCTGCAAACTCTAATTGAATTCGATTACAGTTTTTCACAAAAAAAACTTGATTTTCAGGATGTCTCCAAACAACTACAAAATGATTCCAGGACGTCCCCATAGACATAAACAGCAATTCAGCAGGTTTAAAGTGGTAAATAGTCAAATTTGAATTCTTAAAGGGCCAGTACATGATAAATTTCGAAATTTGGATATTTTAAAAAACTCGAATCGAATTTTAACTATTCCCTAGTCGAATTGCACTAAAATAAACTCAAAAACTCAAATTTGAAATTTGAATTTTCACTTCAACCCTTGATAAATCTGCCGTTAAAGTCCATGTAACAATTTACAGTTATTTTCAATCAAATACAGTGGTTTTTGGATTTTTTGGAGTCAAGCTCACCCTAGAGGTCAAACATTCAGCCATGGCACCCCTTAGCTAACAACATAGAGATATTTTTCTATGTTGGTAGCTAAGTGGATCCATGACCAAATGTTTGAAAGTAAATTTCTATATTACAATTATTTTACATGCATGCTTTATTGACTTTATACATAAGTCATTGAATGGGACCATATACTGTATATTTATAAAATTAAATTACAGTGGAGTGTCTGTTTGTCTATTGACATAACCAGAATAGCAATTCTCCTGTGGGCTAGAGAAAGTTAACAATCAGTTAAATGAAGCATTGGAGATTTTCCCTGACGCTTGATCTGTTCCCTGAACCCAATACCATGGTGATAAACAGACAGCGCCATGACTCATGCAACACATGTTCACTTTCCCATTTACTGAATGTCATCGCTGGGCTTACGGCTCTTATTGTGGCAAGAGTCGAAAAAAACATCTTTACCCATTTACTTTGTTTATTTTATGTATATTTATTTTCAGTTCCATTTCCCTTAAGCATTTAACTTGAAAGCTGTTTGAAAACCCTTTAATGAATCGTGCCCATGTAGAATAGCATTCTGCTAATGAACCTGTGCAAAGAGCGAAGCAAATGAACCACTCAGGCCATATTGCTTAAATGCACGGGGCAATCAAGCTGAAAAGCTGAGGTGATCATGATAATTTTCATCTATTCGCTCTCCAGTTTTAATCAGATTTAACCTAGTTTGCTCTCAGTCCCCTACAAACAACAGCAGAGAATCAGGAATGTATCAGCAACCCCACGCATTCGGACAAAAGTCATGCAACTGAAATATGTTGTTCTTGTTTGATATTCTGTTTCTGTTCCCTAAAGGAACCGGGGAGTTATTAGAAGAGAGGGATTCAGAAGACTGACCTGTTCATTAGCAAAGTAACGTATGGCTCCAGCTATGGCTTTCCACAATGAATCCTTAAGGGTCTCTGACAGCCTGGGCAATCAGGCCAGTACTTTAGAGACTATACACAGCAAAGTTCACTGGCTTGTTAAATGCTTATTAAAAAAAATAAAAAAACCTCAGTCTCCTCTAGAACATTGTTCCTCCAGGACAGTGCTGAAGAAATTACATGAATCACTTCTGCTTCGCACATCAAATAATCAAGAAGATGCACTTTCAGCTTGAAAAAACATAGGAATGGGAAGATGTTTTATTGAAATATTTCAGCCGTTGATTGAGCCAAGGCTACTTAGTTTGTTTTTTTTGCCCAAACTATCAAATGTGAAACCTGCCTAGTAAAATTGCATTATGGACCGACACTACCTACAGAAAGTGACAGCTATTATTTAAATTCTAGGCTTGAGAACAAAGGAGTAAAAAAAAGTTTAAAAAAACACATACAAACAAAAAAAGTGAATTATATATCAGAATATGCGCAAATATAAAACTGGTATGAGAGCTGTTATACAGAATGCTTGGGACCTCAGGTTTTCCGGATTACAGATCTTAATGTAATTTGTATCACCATACCTTAAGTCTACTAAAAATTATTTAAATGCTAATAAAAACCCAATAGAATCGTTTTCACGGCAATAATGGTTATTATATCTTCAGTGGCTTAACTACAAAGGATGCAGTCCCCATGGTCACAAGGAAAGAGGGCGGGGGAAACGGGGGCCCAGATATCACCAACGCAAGCAGGCTTGGAACGGGTGGTGTCAGGGCCAGCGCCAAATTTGCCGGCTGGGCGCCCCTAAGCCGCATGGTCCATGCTGTCCTAGCGCTGCCCACACTACCTCATGCAGGCGCAAAAGCACTGGCGTGCAAGCGCCAGAGCACTGGGGAGAAGCATGTCCCCCCAGTGCTCCCCATAGAGTGGCTGGGCGGCATGCCACCCCGAACGGAAAATGTGCTGCCCTAGGCCAGGGCCTATGTGGCCTCGCCACAAATCCGGGCCTGGTTAAGGCCGCCATCAGGGGGGGCACAGGGGTTGTTGTGCCGGGCATAAAAAGGGGCCACTGTTTAAAATAGCCAGGCCCGAAACGGCGCCGAACCCGCAAAAATACCCGAAGCCACAAAGGAGCCACGTGAACTGAGTACAGTTCCGCTGAACACCAATGTGTTTTTCTTTATTTTATAAAACTTCAGGCCACCAATGCATTATTTTAATACTCTTTTGGTCCCTGCCACCAATGTTTTTTTTTAAAAAAAATTCTTTGGGGCACCAATGTTTCTATTTAACTTGTAAGTAGGGCAGGGCCGGAACTAGGGGTAGGCAGAATAGGCACGTGCCTAGGGCGCAAAAGCTAGGGGGCACCAGGCACATGCCTTCTCTGACACCTACCCCATATCCGACACCTCTCCCCAAAAGTTTCTTCTATTTGGCTCCGTAGTTGTGGTTCCGTGCATGTGCATGAACATCAATTGGCGCATAGGCGCGAACGGCAAAAGGCACATGCGCGCGAGAGCGCCAGTTCGCACATGCTCACGAAAGTGGGAGTTCGCGCATGCGCACCACACGGAAGCAGCAGTTTTAGCAGTGACCTGGCCCTGAACTTTTATGGGGGGCCCTGACACCAATGTTTTTTTTTTTAACTTATGGGGGGACCTGACCACCAATGATTTTTTTAAAAACCTTTATGGGGGGCCCTGGCACCAATGTTTTTGGTTTTTATGTTTTTTTTTTTAACTTATAAGTGGCCCTGACCACCAATGACTTTTTCTAACTTGTGTTTGTGTGGGGGGGTTTTCCATTTTTTTTGCACTGATTTCTATGTGGTCTTTTAACTGTGGTGTGGGGTGGGCTGGATCTGGGGTGGGGCTTGTTGTACGGGTCCCCATGCTTTGTAATGGTCACCCTGGGTGGTGTGATTGGGCAGGTGGGTGGATGGAGGGCCTTGTAAGAGCTCCTTTGTGTGCTGGGCCCCGGCAAATATTTTTTGCAGGGGGTCCCTGGGCGTTTTTGTAATGCCACTGTATTTCTTAGTTAGGATCAATTACAAGTTACTGTTTTATTGTTACTAAGGAAAAAGGAATTCATTCTTAAAATTTTGAATTACTTGATTAAAATAGAGTTTATGGAAGATGGCCTTCCTGTAATTCGGAACTTTCTGCATAACACTTTTCTGCATAATAGATCCCATGCCTGTACTAAAATTTCATTTTCTAACAGTAACGTAACTACTGAACAGCAGACCCGGGAGAGAGGGGGGCCTGGATTGATCATGGGATCTGCTGTACACAGCACACTTTACAAATGCAGTGTGTTGGGGACCCACAATTGTTTTGTAGGAGGCACAGAAGAAGCTAGTTATACTGTTGTTTTCTGTTGATTCTCCTTGTCACTAGGGATGTAGCGAACTACCGTTTTGGTGTTCGCGAACGCCGTTCGCGAACACCGGCAAAAATGCGAACAGTTCGCGAACTTCGAACACCCGCAAAATCGTTCGATTCGAACGATCGAAGGATTTTAATCGTTCGATCGAAGGATTTTCGTTCGAATCGAACGATCGAAGCCATTCGATCGAATGCTTTTCATTCGATCGAATGCTTTTCATTCGATCGAATGCTTACAATCGTTCGAACGAATGGAAATCGTTCGATTTTAGTAGTCGAAGGAATCGAATGGTCGAATGGTCGAACGATTTTTATTCGAATCGAACGCTAACTAAAATTGGCGAACGTCGCGCGATGTTCGCGAACATTCGGCGGACGCGAACAGTCGAAGTTCGCGCGAACTAGTTCGCCGGCGAACAGTTCGCTACATCCCTACTTGTCACCTCCCCTGATAAGACTATGACTGTCTAATTGAGTCATCATCTTAATGACCCTGGGTGCTAGCAGAGTGAAAATATGCAGATTAAAATATTGCACTCAGTGGATTTGAAGAAGATTGCTCAAGGAGCACAATAGGGCTCATTTACAGTCGCAACTCCTGTTGCAGTTGCTAACATTTTATCATAAATTGTGGTGGTAGCTTCAATGCCCACAATGGCCTGCATCAATTCAATGCGCAAATTTGTGCCTAAAGAATCATTTACAGGTGGCAATTTGCACAATAAGAGCTGGAAATGATGACATCAATCAATTTCAGCCAGTTTGACGCAATTGCATTAAATGCAAATCCCCTTTGTGACTGCAGTTTATGGTGAAATTATTGTAAAAAAAATAGTAAATTGTATCCAAAATGAAACTTTCCACACTGCATTCGTGCTCGTAAATGACCTCCAGTGAGTTGGAAATGTCAAATCCTATGGGGGAATAATATGTTTCTATAGCAGAAAGACAAAGCATGTATTTTTTTAATCTCCAGTTGCATTCTTTCAAAGGTTTCTTTCTACAGGAATAAAGGATGCTTGTCGTCTACTGAGATTGCCTTGGAAGTTGGAAAAGTAGCGGCTCATATTGACACGTAGAAATACAAACAAGCATAGAATTAATGCATAATGAATGACATATATTCCACAACTTAATGCAAAATAAAACAGGATTTCAAATATATTCAAACTCAAATTTTCAAGAATTACAAAATAAAGAAAAAACTCAGAAATATGAATGAAGAACCCCATGAATACCCCATTAAGGTATATCTGGGTTTGATTGAAAATGTTTACTTCCAGAGCTATAACATCTGCAGATTCCGCAGTAAGTGTTTTGAAGCTGAGAATATGTCAGAAATCCACATCTATAATATACATGAGCTTACTTAAGGGGATGCCCACCCTAATAATGAAATAAATTAGATTTACAAATAACCTGAAAACCATTCAAAACGTTTTAATATTGGCAAGTTGCTTTGGATCATATTGTCTCTCATTATGCAGAGCAGAACATTTTAAAGAAGGGTGCCAGAAAAATAACACTTGCATTACAGGTTTTCAAATATTGTAAAAAATCATATATGTAGCAGTTTAGTCATATTTAGCCATTTTTTTTTGTTTATGGTGTAGGATTTAATAAGATGTTGCACTAGTAGTATTTTTTATCAGTGTGCATCATGGCCGTTCATCTGTAAGAGTATGCATGGTTTCTTTCAGGCTTGGGAGAGGAGACTCAGTACATCTGCAACATCTGCTAAATCTGGCCTGAATTTGGGTAAAATAAGGTCACATAGCAGCTGTTACTTTTGTAGGTATTCATACCAGTTGCTTGGTGCTCGTATGGGCTGCTTCCAGTAGATGACACTGTTGTGCCTCTCTAGTTTGATTGCCACCTTTATAAGTGTATCTAGTATGGCCCTACTTGACCTTGCCTGGATTTGTTTGTGCATGGTATTCCCAAGACTGGGAGAGCTTATTTTGCCCTAAATGTAGATTTTATTCCTGGCCTCTGATTGCTTTCGTCTCTTGTCACCAGCGCCGATTCTGCCCCCCTCCTCTCCCGCTCCGTGCTTAAAAATTTGCGTCGGAGCGGGTTTCAGGGGGCAGTATCGCTAGTGCATTGAGCGCAATAGCGCTCTTTGCACTAGCGGAGCCGAATTTCCGGGTTAAAAGCCGGAAGTTCGGCTCTTAAAGTTACAAGAGGCGGCTTTTTGCCGCCCCTTGTAACTGGCCGCTCGCTGCCGCCTGAGACAAGGGTTTCACCTTGCCTCATAGCAGAAGCAGCCCTGCTTGTCACCAAAAATAGTATTTTCAGGGACCGATTTAAATAGCGGGTGCCCCTAGGTCCACTGTCCACACCACCGTTTTATTCATTTAAATTTTCATAATCGGGACCGGAGCAATGGGGATTGTCGCACAAAAGATTTTAAAAACTATTGTATCTCCTGCTCATCCCCAGTGTTTCTAAACCAATGTAGGTGTGGTTGGGCAGCAGTCGCCCCCTAAATTCCTGCTGCCCTAGGCACAAATCCGGCCTGAGTATTTATTTAGAAGACCTACTATTGCAGGCTCCATTGGCTAAAGTTTAGTCTTTGCACAAACCAGCCATTGCCTTGTCTAACTCATCCTTAGGGAAGTGCTGAAAGTCAGAGAATAAGATAATGGCATAATGGATAATGGGATTCAGATAAAATCTTTCATCTTTATTGCCATAGAGTAAAAACAAGCCAGGAATGCCCGATGCGTTTCATGCTCATACGCCCTTAATCAAAGTCAGGTCTTTCCATTCTCAGCTTTATAAATCTACTGACTATTTAATTCATCAACTCAGCTTTTGGAGTAAGTTCCAAAAAAAAGATTTTGCATCCTCACTCACCAATAAGACTTGAGTAACCACTGGACTGTTAGGAATGTTTGTGTTCATCTGCTTCAGTTCAAAGATATTTTGTGTGGTGATTGAAATGTAGGTTTTATAGATTTAAAATTTCTTTTCAACCTTGTTAAACCTCACTTACTTTGTTGCTATGTAACCTCTAGTTCAAAAAACCTAGCAAAATGACACAGGAGGGAAAGTGTATAGAAAGATGAGTACACTCCTGAGGCTTTTGATGTTAGTCTTTGGAAGTAGAGCCGCTGGAAATAGAAATGATTCAAAAGAAACTGCAGAATTTCTGAGGCAATGAAAAGAACCTGAAATGAGACCAGGTCTGCATCTGGAAGACCTACAGAAAGCCCAAGTGCCAATTAACAGGGAACAACATGCACATGAAGTACACATGCTACCCCCATAACAAGGTGTTTATTTGATAGGCAAAAGGAGAAAACACAGCATTTACCACGGCCCCATTCTAGGAGGAGAGTCATTCATCAAGCAAAGATTAAAAGAAGGAAGAAAAGCCAAAGGGGAGGGTCAGTTCTGAAATGAATTACTTTAAAAGGATACTGTTAATGAACTGCCTGATTCTAATAAGGGTTTATGTTTGATACATGCTTAAAACAGGTATGGTTTCTATTATTTGGAATGCTTTGGATCTGAGCTTTTCTGGTTAAGCCCTATAGGATATCAGGTTTTTTTTTCATGTAACTGTATGTTCATTTTATGCACCCATTTATTGTACAATATTGCAAAATATGTTGGCACTAAATAATAATAATTAAATACCTACTAAAACATTTAAAAAAAAAACATTAGGCTGCTTTTGCCACTAATATGGATTTATGCAGCTTAGGTCCAATCAGCTGCAATGTACTGTTTTACTGGTTTACTCAGGTACTACTAAGGACAAATAAATATGCAAAAACAGCATTTTTTCAGTGCTCACAAGGGATGCTTTTGAATTAGAGAGTCCAAAGAAGGGCAACAAAGTTTTTAAAGGAGAGTCTTAGTTATGAGCAGAGACTGGTCAATTTGGAGAAGAGTTGCTTAAAGGGGTTATTGCAACAAATGGAGTCCCAAATCCCAGAACTAGCTCCAAGGTCCCTGTGGTGGTTCACTCTTCCACCTATAACAACCACTTTTGTCTTCAGGAGGAGCCCTCCGCTACTCGGGTGCCACCAGATCTTAGCGTGATAGGACCAGGGAGAGAGTAAACTCAAAATTGCACCCATGAACTAAGAAAGGCTTTTTGGGCAAAAACTCAGATTCTTAGAGGAAAAAAATACTTGAATCTTTCAGGATTTATTATACCCTGAAGCTGCTAAAAGTCTAAATCCAAAAATCAGCAATCTCAAACCTGCCGAGGTCATGTAGAAGTCAATGGCAGATGTCCCTATAACAATTTGAACTTATGGTGATCTGTGCTGGTATTCGTCCGCTAATCTGAAAAATTCGGGGGTTTTGGGCGATTACCCGAAAAAACAACGGGCGTCAAATCTGAAAAATTCATATGAATCGAGTTTTCGTTCGATTTTATTGATTTTTTTCCCAGCCCAAATTTTTCTAGTTATTTTCTTGATAAATAAGATAAAATCATGGAAGGGAGTTTGGTTTAATAAAAGATGAGATAAATATGAGTTTTAGTAAATAACCCCCAAAGGGTTGAGCTTGATAGATGGGTGTATTTTTCTAACCTAAATTATTATTCTATTTTTTAATGTACTAATGTGAAATTGACTCTAGAAGAGATGTCCATCATGCATTTTAGATCTCACCTGTATTATGGATCTTTGGGCCTAAGATGGCATCTCTCTCAACTAATGAAAATTCAGCACATCATTACCTTCTTTACATCATGTAATTAATACTGCTGTTGACTTGTAGACATTGGCTCCGTTTAGTTTCCTGTAAGTAAATCAAGTGCAGCAGCCTAACAAAAGTGCATCAGTCATGTGTGAAGGGATGGCATAGTACATATTTTATATCTATTCAGGTTGTGCAGGGGTGCGGAGTAGGGAAAGCTGTAAAACATACTCTTTATCTGACCATTTCTATAGGATTAGTTATGTGTAAAATCACGAAATAGCTGCTTTACTGGAAAGCAGACCAGGCTTCAGGGAGACAGCCCTGTGCACTCCATACTGCACAACACATTTGCATTAACTGTAAATTCTTACTGTACTTTTAATTTTAATTATGGTTGGACCTTTCTCCTAACAGAGCAATGAAAATGTATATGAAGGAAATATATGCTAGCAGAGAAGTACAAAAGCAGAGTCTTCTCAGGTATTTGGAGAACAAGAGATAAGGATGGAATTTAAATATGAAATTCAGCAAACTACAGTATCTCTAAAAATAACCGGCCAGGCCATTGGAGGGCAGAATAATAATCATAGTAAATACACAGGTTTCTCTGCAGTCTGCTTGGGCACCAGCATGTTTCCAATATGTATGAAGCACAAGCAGCAGCAAAAACATTTTAGTCACTTACCCCAAACCTAAAAAGAAATTGAACACTAGTCAACATCCACATGGGGCCATGAGTATTTCCAGCCTCCTTCAACCCCCAGTAGCTACTCTCTAGTCTTTTTCTATTGTTACATCATGGAGGAATTAGCATGTGCAGAAACGTTGGTAATACAATTTATAATCCAATATACAGGGGATAGAAAGGATGACCCTGCTCCAGGAGCCCAAAGGGCAGTAGCAATTCAGGGCTAATATTGAAACTTGAAGAACACAAACTTCAAACTTTAGATCAAGGGGAACATGATTTTGGGGACTGATACTCATCTTTTCGTCACCTATATGTTGGAATGCATCATTTTTGGATTTGTCCAAATACCAAAACAATTCAGAACCCTAATTTGCATAATTACATTTAAGAAAAATAAAGAAATTGTATTAAATTGTTGTCCAGAGTTTTAAAGTCACATCATATTAAGGATTTGGATTGGTTTTAAATGAAAAGTTATTCTACTGGGCACATCAATGAGTGCACACATAGGGGCCCATTTATTAAACCTCAAATTAATCTGGTTGAGTTTTTAAAGGGGAAAACTCTTTTTGAGAAAAAAATTTTTTAGAGAGTTATTATACCCCAAAGCTGCTAAAAATCCAAATCAAATTATTCAACAACATTTTTTTGCTACAACTTTTTTAAGAAGAATTATTCGTGGTAGGAGTTTGGTTGAATTTTTTAATAAAAAAACAATTCTAGTTTTAGTAAATAACCCCCAGGGGCGCCTTTTTAAACCTTAAATTTTTCTGGTCAAGTTTTTAAAGGGTAAAATTTTAATTTTCAATTTTTGATTATGTAGAAGTCAATGTCCCTGAAGTTGTTTCTTGACATTGTGATCTGTGCTGGATAATCCGAAAGAGTCTGGGTTTTCGTACGCTAATCTGATAAAGTCAAATTTTGTGGCAACAATTCGATAAAGTTGAGCTTTCTGAGCGTCAATTGTAGGATTGGAATTGACTCATGAAATTTGTTGCAATGTTTTTTCGCCCCCACTTATTTGAGACGAACTATTGATAAGTTAAATTTGTGGATAAAAAAAATTAGATTAATTTGAGTTTTAGTAAATAACCCCCATGGTATGTAACTGGCATTTCAGGAGGCTAAACTTAGAGCAATTTTCTCTTTCCTAGTGGGAAATATTTTTTTAATGGTCAGAGAATCATCAGACAGGATCATGGTCAAGGTCAGGCAAGCAAGGTCAAATACAAGCACAGATTGAATAACAGGTAGTCAACACAATAGCATGGCTTTAGCAAGGAACTGTAAACACAACCAGGTATCTAGATACTGCTGGGAATTTAAACCAAAAAGTGCGCCAAAAGGATTGGGTGCACATAATTGATTCAACATCATCACAATGTGAGAAAAGTGTCCTGGCATCAAGCTGTGCACTGGCGAATAGTGACCCGGCACAAGTGCAGATGCAGATGTAACCAGAACCAGAGTTAAGAAGACACACTGCTCTCCAGGTTTTCATTACACTACTGCTTCAGAACACCCAGTCAAGAGGAACAATAAGCATAAACTTGATATGACAACACAAGTAGTGATCCATTACTGTAGTTGCCATTTCATGATTGAATTTCTACCCAGCTCCATTTCAGTCGACCATTCGCAGCCCCAAGACACAGCAGAACGTAAACACCATGTAAGATTTATAATCCATATTTCTTTCATATTCGTATATTTAGGAGCCCATTTACTTAGCTCGAGTGAAGGAATAAAAGAAAAAAAACTTCGAATTTTGGATGATTTTTTTGGCTACTTCGACCATCGAATTGGCTACTACGACTTTGAATCAAACGATTCGAACTAAAAATCGTTCGACTATTCGACCATTCGATAGTCGAAGTACTGTCTCTTTAAAAAAAAAACTTCGACCCCCTAGTTTGCCACCTAAAACCTACCGAAGTCAATGTTAGCCTATGGGGAAGGTCCCCATAGGCTTTGGAACAATTTTTAGGTTGAAGAAAAATCGTTCGATCGATGGATTAAAATCTTTCGAATCTAACGATCGATTTTTCGTTCGATCGTACTATTTGCGGTAAATCCTTCGACTTCGATATTCGAATTCGAAGGATTTCCATTCGGCAGTCGAATATCGAGGGTTAATTAACCCACAATATTCGACCATAAGTAAATTTGTCCCTAAATGTAAGAGTTGCTTAAAGTTGTTTTTTTCTTCATTACAAAGAAAAATGTGTGTGTAACTGTTACTGAGAAACAAAATACTTGTTATTTTGCAAGGAAGACGTGAACTCAGAAGGTGTGGGGGCGATATCTGTGTCTTATGCCCACTGTATAGATCAACACCAGAAACCTCTCTCAAGAAATGTTGCATTGCTAATGAAATCACACATGTGGTAGGTGTTTCAGTGAGTCACAATAGTTCACTTAAAGGGGTTGTTCACCTTTCAGTTAACTTTTAATGTAGAGAGTGATATCCCGAGACAATTTGCAATTGGTTTTCATTTTTTATTATTTGTGATTTTTGAGTTATTTCGTTTTTTTCAGCAGCTCTCCAGTTTGCAATTTCAGCAATCTGTTGCTAGGGTCCAAATAACCCTAGCAATCATGCACTCATTTGAATTAGAGACTGGAACATGAATAGGAGAGGACCTGAATAGAAAGAGTAGTAATAAAAAGAAGCAATAACAATACATCTGTAGCCTTACAGAGCATTTGTTTATTTAGATAGGGTCAGTGATCTCCATTTGAAAGAACCAGAAGAAGACAAACAAGTAAAAAACTATAAAAGAAAATAAAATAAAAAAATAATGAAGACCAATTGAACATAATCGGCCATTTTATAACAGACTAAAAGCTAACTTAAAGGTGAGCCAGCCATTTAACTCTTATGTGAGAGTTGCAATATCCATTTGGGCTCATTTATATCCTTAAATATAAATCTGGTATCTAATTAGGTGTTTTTCTCATTAAATGAACCCGTTTCTCTTGTAAGCTGAGCCTATTCCAATAAATGAATATGTAATTAACTGTTAGAAATGAAGGGAACCTCCACCATTACCAAGACTTCCTTCTAAATAATCTTTTGCCTGACCATTCATTGCCATCTGGTAACAAGTCATACTCCAATGAAAGGTTTAGGGCTAGTCCACACGAGGCGATTCGGGGAGATTTTGTAGCCTGGCATCTCTCTGAACTGCCTCAGCGTTTTTCCCCATAGGTTACAATGCAAAGTCACCTGCGGTAATGCACACATGGCGATGCGTTTTCAATAGTTCAATAGTCGCCCAAAGTTGCCTCGGGGACAATAGTCGCCAGGCAACAAAATCTCCCCGAATCTCCTCGTTTGGCCTTACCCTTACTTAGCTGCTTAAAGGAATTGTTCAGTGTAAAAATAAAAACTGGGTAAATATAAACTGTGCAATATAAAAAATGTTTCTAATATAGTTAGTTAGCCAAAAATGTAATGTATAAAGGCTGGAGTGATTTCATGTATAACAAGTCAGTCAGATCACTACTTCCTGCTTTTCAACTCTCTTTGTTTACACTGACTGGTTGCCCTGGCTACCAGACAGTAACCAATCAGAGACTTGAGGGGGGGCCACATGGGTCATTTCTGTTGCTTTTGAATCTGAGCTGAATGCTGAGGATCAATTACAAACTCACTGAACAGAAATGTACCATGTGGCCCCCCTTCAAGTCGCTGACTAGCTCAGAGTTATAGAGCTGAAAAGCAGGAAGTTGGATTCTGGCTGTTTTATTAGACATCTGTTCACGCCAGCCTTTATATATTACATTTTTGGCTAACTAACTATATTAGAAACATTTTTTATTTTACACAGCCTATCTATTTACACAGTTTTTATTTTCACACTGAACTATTCCTTTAAACATTTATAACATTTTCTAACACACTGGAAAATACTTGTAAACTTGTTATTTTGTACATTAATGGAACAGTTAAAAGAATAGTATGAGTAATAACATTTTACAAGGCAAGGGGAAATGGAAGTGACCATTTCAAAAAGAGGTGTTTAATTAAAAACCACAGAGGCCAAACCTAAATATAAAAGAAGTCAAGGGATCACATAAAGCTGACATATTAAAAAGAAGATATGAATGAGAGATACTTGAGGCTCCCAATATTCAATGTCAATGTAATAACACACAGCAGCCAACGTAGCATGAGCAAGGTGCTAATTATATTGGCAGGCAGGATATTAGGCAGATAAGTAAAGATAGTTGGAGCAATATCTCTGACAGCTCCAGTGGCTGCACATTTTAGTACATTAATAATAAGGAGGGGGCAGCAGGTTGATATTATAGCAATGGCTCATTTGCATTTGTGCTTAATGTCAAATTAAAATAATGTTTTTATTGTTTAGAATTAATGTGCAATTTTATATTATGGCTGCCATAAACAGGCTGATGCTCAGTGGATGGCGGATCTAAATCAATACTGGAGAAATGTATAGCCCCTTTATTTTGCCTAATGGCATCTTTTTGCCTAAACTTTTACTGGTGGCAGCTCACAGAGGGATCAGATTAAACTGGCACAGGTCTAAAACTTGGGACAAGTAAACAGCTTTAACCACTAATGTCTGTCCAATTTCTCCTAGCTTAGAGAGCGGAATATTATATATTTCACACTGTTCTCCCCTTTGTTCACGCAATTTTTATACACTTGGGGGCAGATTTACATAGGGTTGAATATCGAGGGTTAATTAACCCTCGATAATAGACTGACGAATGTAAATCCTTCGACTTCGAATATTGAAGTTGAAGGATTTACCCAGGGCCGGATTTACATAGTTGGCGCCCCTAGGCCCACTGCCGTTCGTCGCCCCTGTCCCCTCTATATTTGTGCAGATTTTCATCATCTGGACTGGAGCAATGGGGATTGGCGCACAGGAAATTTAAAAAATAATTGTATCTCCTGAGTGTTTTTGAACCAATGTGGGTGTGGTTGGGCAGCATGCCGCCCTAGGCCCGGGCCTTGGTGGTCTTTCCACAAATCCGGGCCTGGATTTACCGCAAATAGTTTGATCGAACGAAAATCGTTCAATTCAAAGGATTTTAATCCATAAATCGAATGATTTTTCTTCTACCTAAAAATTGATAGAAAGTCTATGGGGACCTTCCCTATAGGCTAACATGGCACCTCGGTAGGTTTTAGGTGGTGAAGTAGGGGGTCGAAGTTTTTTTTAAAGAGACAGTACTTCGACTATCGAATGGTTGAATAGTCGAACGATTTTTAGTTCGAACCATTCGAAGTCGAAGTCGTAGTCAAAGGTTGAAGTAGCCAATTCGATGGTCGAAGTAGCCAAAAAAAATCATTCGAAATTCGAAGTTTTTTTTATTCTATTCCTTCACTCGAGCTAAGTAAATGAGCCCCTTGATATTTAACCTGACCCTCCCAAGATCCTACCTTCCTCACATGGTCATATTTCCCTTCTTTGATTTGTTCTATAACTGGATATACTGTAACTCATGCTTTACCTATACAACAATCACAAGGCATTAACCCTATTTGCAATTATAGATTGGTAACATGTTGTAATTTTATTCTGCATTAACACTGTTGATCTCTGTTACAAACTCACAACAGGAATAAAAATACTAAAGATTTTGGAAAATATGATGTTACACAAAGACTTCAGTCTGTTTTAGAGGCCTTTAAATGTAGTTGGGTAGGCATACGTTTCCTAAGGGATTTCATGAGCCCATGACTTTTAGTTGAAGTTGAAAAAATGTTCATCCATCAGCTTCAACCTTTTGCTCAGATAAATATCACCAAATTCCTTCATTACAAAAGACTATCAGTCAAAAAAACAGTCAGACTTGTTGACTAACAGATTTGCCCAGTGTCCCACAGTAACCAATCAGAAATTACTTTTGATTAGTCTACAGTTCTGCAGGCTGAATAATAAAAACAAATCTCTGTTGGTTGCTATGAGTTATGAGTTACTGCACTGGGACAAGGTTGAACCCCATACAGATTACCCTTCATATATACAGTATATATGTACAGAACTTGGTTTGCCGCACACCTTTGTTCAATCAAATGGGTGCTACCCACATGTTTGTATTAATAGAAATACCGGAGTGAGAGGGTGCACACAGGAGCCTTTATACAGTTAAAAAGTCATATTTTTTATTAGGACAATTAAAAAACAGGCCTTGTATCTCCTTCTGTGTTTCTCCTTGTTTTCTCCTCTTGTGGTCTCCTTCTTAGACCTTTATCAATACTTTTTAACTGTATAAATGCTCCTGGTGTGCACCATCTCACTCTGGAATTTATATATATATATCTCATCATATAAACTTATGTGTACATACTGTATTTTACATATGTAAACTGACACTCACAAACACAGCTTCTCAAATGAAGGTTTAGCTTGTCTGGCACAAGTACACTCACAGAATATCTTTCACAAATACTCACACACTCACTGTCACTCAGAAATCCTCTCTCTCGCACACATACTCATGCTGGGTTCTGAGGAATGTAACTCTGTACTAAAAATGTATTTAGGGGTTAAAAAGTACTTAGAGGTTACAATGAGACTTCAAACTATTGCTGTTCTGTAAATAGGTATCTAAAGTACAAGTATATGCTTGGGGCCTGGGTTTCCTGAATAAGGGATCTTTATATAATTTACATATACGCACATTAAGTCAAAGCTTTCTGGATAAGGGATCCTATCTTTGTACCATAATCCACTGTTTTATTTTGTATTGTATGATTAGGGCTAAACAGATCATCAAACAATGTGCTAAGAATGTCAGTTCTAACTACTAGAGACCTTTATGGTAGACTACAACTCACCTGCCTGCTACTCCTACAAACAAATGTATGTATATATATATATATACATACATACAATTATATATAACATATTTATAGCCTGTAGCCCCTCACCCACATTCTTAGCTCAACTCTTCCCACTGTACAAGATGACATATCTGGTCCCAACCTGTTTAGCAAAATTTGACAACTGGATCACAGGGGAAAATTCTATCGTCACACACCACCCAGAAGACCCAACAACCAGAATTTTGATTAGATGTGAGACATGTATCTTGCTATTAATAGCCTTCTCTATGCTAGTACACATGTGCTGCTAGTCCTACTGGAATTCTGTTTCTACATGTTATATATACACCATTTATTTCTCTATTTTTTCCAAACTCTCTTTTCATGTGCCCCTAAAAGTTGCTTAGGGTAATTACGGAGTAAGTAACAATGAAAAGATATGATTTTTCCATACACTGATATATTTAAAAATATATAAAACGGGATAGTTACTGAGCACTTGAGTCGGGGGATGTCAGCTCAGCCTACACCTCGGACCTTGCACTGAATTTGGCACAAGGTGCAGCACTTTGGGTGCTGTGTCCTGCACATTTCACTGTGTCAGCCTGTCAGTGCGCTCTAAAAATACATGTTGATAATTTATTTTGGCTGAAAAACCCATGTGCGCAGTGACATATTAATACCATTGACTTCTCTGACAACAGGCATGTTGTCAAGCAAAGAAAAAAGAAGAAGAAAAAAGACAAATGTGATATTTATATGTGTTCAAAACTGGACAAGTGGAAACCATATATAATACTGCCTGATCCTCTAAAGGCATACCTTTTAGTGTTGCAGTACTTTGTATAGGCATTTAATGCACAGTAGCCACAGGACCTTTCCAAAATGAGTCTGATGAAGTGCACACATTAGACAATATGCTAGTTGCAAAATGTGTGTCTGTAAGTATGCTATACAGAAAAGATTTTAATCTTGCCACTGTATTTTTTTAGTCTCAGTACTGTGCTGCCTGTGCCATATTAATTGTGAGTGAAGGACGGCAATAGGGAACCCCATTCTTAAACCTGTCTGCACCCACATCCTAATTCTTGCGCACCATTTAAATATACTGCTCTGCATATTCCCTAAGAGTTAATAAAAGGTACTGAACACAGGATTAATAAATTGTTTGCACAAAAGATACCGGAGGCTGAAACGTTTAATACAAAGTGAATATAATAATGATAATTCAGCCATTGAGATGAATTCTTATGCAGACAGTGTCAGTCTGCTCTAAATAAAGGAAAGGCATTCCTTCTGCTTTATCTTTTACTCTAGATGCTGATGAGAATTAGCAAAGTGTGACAGTTTTATTATTATCCCGCTGGCACATTATACATAAACAGCTGAAGTTCTGAATAATCAACTGTCATCCATTTTTTCACCTCTGTGTTAAACAAAACAATGCACCAGGCGCAGTAATGGACAAAAGCAATATGGATAGCTGAAAGCGGAAGGCAAGTAATGGGCATGGGATGCAGTGTGACTGTTCCATAAAGAGCAACTGCATAGTAATGGCAGCTTCATGTGCTGGCCATATAGAATGGCAACAATTGTTGCCAGGGGAAGCACAATGGGCAACACAGTATTTGCAGACGCTCCTTGATCCTAATGATCCTATTGACTTATGCCCTACAGTATATCCACTTATGCTGCAGATGAGCCCATGATCAGGGTATGTAAGTGCCCCAGTGCTATTTTCAGCAATTTATTTAGCAAACGTCCAGGGAACAGCTGCATCAAAATATTTTGTAAAAACAAAAAAGCTGGAAGTTCTGCAACAACTGATGAATAGGGCTGTTGCTAAAGTAACTTGACTTATATATAATTTATCTTGGAAACAGTGTTCCCCGTACACAGCAAGTTCAATTTTGAAATATATTTCTATAGACACATTTAGGCTAACTACCATGGGCACTCAGCTGCCTTATTATAATTACCTATAGCAACCAATCAGAAACGTTTTTGCTAAAATAGTAAAACTAAATCTAAGTTATCTAGTTAACTGAACTGGTGCAATTTAGCAATAAAGTAATCTTTATTGGCTAGCTAGGATGATAATCACAGCAAGCTTTCAGATCCTGATTTCCTTTACACCATTTTATCCGTATAACTTGGGACTTATAATTTCCTTTCTTTCTCTAGGTATATTGCAGGCAGAATACTTGGGGAAGGGCTGCTCCAGCCCGATATAGTTATATTGCAGGCAGTAACAGAATAGTTCTGAAATCTCATGCATTTATATATTTTATATTAATATATTTATATATTTTCTCCAAAAATGGATGCTGGCCATCCCAAACCCAGGCACAACTTTGCACCATTTTACCCTATATTAATCAATTATTAGCTTTAATCATTTAGTGCAGTGACTGATACAGCAAGTAAATCGAAACAAGCCATAAATGTATGGAGGCCTCTGTGTGTTTCACAGTAGGGAGGATAGTGCTATAACAGGAAAGCTCTCATATTTCCCATGTTGGAGCCATGCTGCTTGGCATCAGTCTCAAGAGTGTTATGCAGGGAAGGAAGCTGTGAACTGAGGCCCCAGGGGATCTGCAGAGTGTGTGGAACAGGAGAAACCAGCGTATCCAGGGGATTATAGAACTGTGAGATGAGAGATTTTTTCATTGCATTATGTGTACATAGAAGTCTGGGTGCATACATGAGTGTGATGTAGGTATGTGACTATGTATTCCTTGAATCTGCCTCTCCTTGCCTGTGTCCCTGATCCTTTCTTATATAGCTTTTTGTCCTCCTCTTATTTTATTTTGTTTCTTTTCTTTCCATTCCTAGCTGCTTTCAACCCTCTCACCCTTTCTAAACCATCCATTCATTGTTTCTGTGTGCTGTCCTAGTCTCATACTCATACTCTTGAATGGCAGATCCAGACAATTTGGCACCCTTGGCTTATGGTAGCCCCTTGCTAATCTCCTTCTCTCTTCCTCACCATATACTTTAATCACAAGTTCCCTTGCTCTGTTAGCACAGTGCAGGAGCAATCCCTTCCCATACAGGATGTGTGATTGATTCCTAGTTACTATCCCAGTATGTGTGTGTGGGGAGGGCGGGAGGCAAGGAACTTGGGAATTTAGGAAAGGAGTGCACCCCTCTACTACCTCTTCCGTCCAGTTTGGATCTAGCTCTCTTCCCCCCTCTGTATCTGTATCACTCTGTTACTCTACTACTTTCTCAAATTTCTTTTCTCATATGCATTTCCTGACAAATTTCTTTTCTTTCCTTTGTATTCCTCATCAAAATGACTCTGTGTTAGTCCCCCTTTTCCCTTTGCATCTGTCAGTTTTTAGAGAGCTGACAGACTTTTCAAACTACCATGAAGGCTCCTATTTCAACTATGCATTGTTAATTTTACATAAAATAAACATGACGACATAGGTGGAACTAACTGTAAATGTATACAGCGGTGGCATGTCCAATCAAATACCATCCCATTTCATTTGGCTGTACCTTTTGCATAAAGACGTTCCTTTGTCAGCATAAGTGAAATCATTAATATTTACAATAATATTTATAGAATATATTACAACAATACTTTACAACAGAGGATATTTCATGACTTGTGTGTAATACAAGAATGTAAACAACAGGAAGTTATTTGAAAATGAATGAGAGCTGTGGATTATGTAATAACATCTCATGATATATATATATATATATATATATATATATATATATATATATATATATATATATATATATACTGTATGAATATTTAAAGTGCTCAAATAAGCCTTTAAGCAAACAGCACAAACCACTTATTACACTTTTGATTTGGCAGTGCAAATAGTGTAGTACATAGATAACCCTTGTGCCTTCCAACCATGAACAGTTACTCACCACTTAGATTAGATCAAAGCAAATATGAGGCAAAACACGTCTGCATTGTAATTATATCTGCTCATTTAATTTGCTAGGACCGTAGTTTTAAATGGTAAAGGATGTACTTGTGTAATTTTTGGTTTTCAGCATTGAAGTAATTGACATTGGTGTTACGCTTTCATTTGGAGTTAATATGTGCTTGATATTAGTCCATTAAACTGCAGTCATGGTGCTTGTGAATATTATCAGGCAGAATAAGTCCATGACACTTGATTCAGTCCTTCTTCCTCTATATATATATATATATATATATATATATATATATATATATATATATATATGCTCATTTACTTAGCTTGAGTGAAGGAATAGAAGAAAAAATACTTCGAATTTCGAATGGTCGAATATGGCTACTTCGACCTTCGACTACTACTACGACTTCGAATCGAATGATTCGAACTAAAAATCATTCGACTATTCGACCATTCGATAGTCGAAGTACTGTCTCTTTAAAAAATTCTTCCACCCCTTAGTTCACCACCTAAAACCTACCAAGGCCAATGTTAGCCTATGGGGAAGGTCCCCATAGGCTTCCTAACAATTTTCTGATCGAAGGAATATCCTTCGATCGACGGATTAAAATCCTTCGAATCGTTTGATTCGAAGGATTTAATCGTTCGATCGAACGATTATTCCTTTGATCGTTCAATCGTAGGAATATCGCTAAATCCTTCGACTTCGATATTCGAAGTCGAAGGATTTCAATTCGGCAGTCGAATATCGAGGGTTAATTAACCCTCGATATTCGACCCTAGGTAAATGTGCCCCCAGGTGTTTAATGTCCTTAATTGTGAAACAAAAATTATAATTTATGGCTAGCAAAGAAACAATGTAGGTTTGCTCGCTCTCTGGAAATTGGGGATAAATATTTAATAAAATTATGAGCAGAAAAGAGATGGTCCAAGTACAATATTGTAATTAATGCTTATTAAAAAAAATTCTGCAGCCACTGTGCTTAGGATAGCAGCAGAAATGTTATCATGTATCTTTATCTTTTTTATTCATAATTCTTTCAGCATTTACTCTGGTCTAAAAATTCAGCTCTTCAATCATTTGCTTGGCACTGTTTTGGTAAAATATGATTAAAATAAAAACAAATATACGGAAACACAAAAACAAATATAAACGGAAATATACTGTTTTTGTCTTCTTAAAATGCCCTCTTTCAAGCTACTGATATTGTCAGGCAAATGATTCGCCCCATATAATTACCATCTGTTTGTTGGTGTGAATTATTTTTACATAACGAAACACAAAAAATGGAAATGTACTGGAAAGAAAATTTGTCTTCAGAACAGCTTCTGGAAGTGCAGTGGTCTTACTTTTACCTTTTATCCCATGCATTTATATTTTTATCCAGTAATGCTTTTGATTTGAGTAAGGCTGGAGTTTCAAATATAACCTTTTTGCTACTGCCAGACTATTCTGCAATGATTTTTGTGGCTGCTTTACATACCCTGCAGGGAAGGGAGACAAGAACCAGTTGACCTAGCATAGAATGTGTGCACCTTTCTACCATGGACCCAAGACTCTTGCTTTTCTGCCTACATCTACTCTCAATAGGGTCTCCTGTGAGCTATAAAAGTAAGTAACAATGGAAAAACAGAAATTAATTGCTTTGTCCACCTTTATGATTTCGATTTCTGTGGCCAAATCTTCCGATGATGGGACAAAAATAATAGCTAGGATAAAAAGTACATTGGTACATTTTTAAGACACTCTATTTAACTAAGGGGCCCATTCATTAACTTCGAGTGAAGGAATAGAAGAAAAAAAACTTTGAATTTCGAAGTGTTTTTTTGGCTACTTCGACCATCGAATGGGCTACTTCGACCTTCAACTACGACTTTGACTTCGAATCGAATGATTCAAACTAAAAATCGTTCGACTATTCGACCATTCGATAGTCGAAGTACTGTCTCTTTAAGAAAAAACTTGAACCCCTAGTTCGCCACCTAAAAGCTACCGAACGCAATGTTAGCCTATGGGGAAGGTCCCCATAGGCTTGCCTAACTTTTTTTGGTCAAAGGAAAATCCTTTGATCGTTGGATTAAAATCCTTCGAATCATTCGATTCGAAGGATTTAATCGTTCGATCGTACGATTATTCCTTCAATCGTTCAATCGAAGTATTTGGGCAAAATCCTTCGACTTCGATATTCGAAGTCGAAGGATTTTCATTCCCCAGTCGAATATCGAGGGTTAATTAACCCTCGATGTTCGACCCTTGATGCATCTGCCCTAAATGTTTGCACCTGTATTGAATGTTGACAGTATTTAGCAAAACCTTCTTATGGTCTATTACACAATATGGTGTTCATAGTCAATACTCACATGAATCTAAGCTCTGATTCTCTTCTGACCAAGACTTCTCGAAGCCTCTGAATTTTAGTCATCTCCAGATCTATTTCTTCAGGTGTCATAGTTGTCTCGGCCATAGATACAATGTCAAGTTGACCTAATGATAAAATAATGATAAAATATTAATAATAAAATTAAATTATAAAGTAAAAGGACAATGTTTCATATTATTAATTGCCGTATTCTATATTATGCAACTCTGTCTTCCCTCCAGCACTGTTATTGCCTATTGTAACCTATGGAAAAAGGCGAGACAGAACATTTTGATTAACCATGTATTTTCTAAAAATTAATTATAAAACCACACAGAAAAAAAAGTACAGGTATGGCACCTATTATCCAGAATCATGACATGGGGTTTTCCAAATAATGGATCTTTCCGTAATTTGGATCTTCATATCTTAAATTTAGAAAACTGGAAAATCATGTAAGCATTAAATAAACCCAAATAGACTGGTTTTGCTTCCAATAAGGATGAATTATATCTTAGAATGGATCAAGTACAAGGCACTGTTTTATTATTACAAAAGGAGAAAATCATTTTTAAAAATGTGGATTATTTGGATAAAATGGAGTCTATAGGAGGCAGCCTTTCTGTAATTCCATAACTGTACAAGGAATTGTTAGCTGAACCTTGATGCACTATTTGCACATTTGCATTTGCTTGGATTTTTTTTTCTAGTGCTTAGTAAATCATGAGGCTAAAGAATGCAATCCTTTGGGATGAAGTGAGCCACATCCCTAGCCTAGTTATTGCTGTGTGTCAAACAAGCTATTAGGCATATGCAAGTCTAGTCTTCCATGAAATAATTACTTGTGTTTGTGAAAATTGACAATAACCTATATATGCCAACAATATTACCTCTATATTAGTGTAGACATATCAAATATGTTATGGATGTCAGTAATCAGTAGAACATTACATCTGAGGGAAGCACAGAATTCTGATCTGTATTGCCTGGGATATATCAGCCATAAGAATGAGCAAAAGATATAATCAGAAACATAATTCTAGTGAGTCTGTATTTGGGGGTCATCTTTGATGTCTTTTGAAGATTTAAGAGGTAAATATAGGCATAAATCTCTAAAGAAGGATGCTGCATTGCAATTACTCTGATAAGGTAGGAAAATTACCTAGAGAACTGTAGGGTACAAAAGAAAAGTGATGTTTCAGCTTTATCAGAAAACCAGTGGGTGAAAAACAATCAATCCGCTTAATTATAGTTTATTTGCTTTGCTTTGACTCCCACCTGAGTGTTTAATTCCAAGTCCGAACGCACTGCTCAGTGTGAGTATTTAAATGCAAATATGGCAAAATAATACCTAAAAGACAAATATATAGATGTATGTGGATAAACCTCTACAAATATTTTTAACAAGCATGCATTTTGTGGAAGGGGGAATAGATCAATCATCCAGCTGTAGGTGTCAGGAGAAGGTGATCCAGAGGAAACTATCAGGATACGTTTATTGGTCGTCAGAAGGAACCCTTGAGGTGAACAGACCAGCTACTCTTTTAGACCATTTCCGTGAGCACTGCTATACTGTAAGTATGGAGTGCTGTGAAATGAATGTGAATACTGAAGACTGCAAAGTGTTCCGTTAATGCAGAGGATTTACTGCTGTACAAGATAGGGCAGTTGTTGGCTCAGTGTAATGAGGCAAACCAGCAGATAGAAAGGCAATGTTTGAATAGCTTTAAAAGAGAAGAGAAAATGGGCAATATTATGAAAATGCTTGATTTAATGAGGAAGGAAGCTGACCATGCATAATATATGCACCATATCAAACTGGTGAAAAAAAATTAAGAACCATTAAGTTCTTCTTGCCAGATTAATTTAGAGCATGTAGAGAAGCTGTAAGAGAATTCTGATGCAAGATGAGAGGCTGATGGAGGGATAAGTGCAAAGACACTTGTGCAGAATAGCTCTGTGTCTTTAGCAGTAAATACTGAGTCACTTACAGTCTCTTCAGTATGTGCTGATGACCCAGGCAACAGAGGTGCTGATAAGTATTCTTTGCATCGGGGTGTGTACAATGTCACCATTCCTTTTACTTTACATATCAGCTTTGCAAGTACATTAAAACATGTGCAGAAAGGGTATGGGGGATATACTTAAAGATCCTGCTGCACAAAGCAGGAAAAATATTAAATTTTTGATGAAGGTGGGGAATGAGTTGGCACCATTTGACCCTAGAGTAAACATTGTTTCTAACATCACTGCTTTTGAAGCTACTTGCACAAAGTATAGACTTGGGGAGCTTGTCTGATGCTAAAAATGTGGCTTCCACAAAACCTGTATAGAAGATTAAGAAACCCAGTTGCACAACTAACTGGTTTTTGGAGGGACAGTGGGCCAATAAAAACGGCAGACTGCAGCAGTTACTACAGTTAAACACAAAAGAAAAAGGAATATGTAGTGAGTATTGAAAGGAATGTAATGTTACTTCTAAGTATAATCCATGGGTCTTTGCTTCCACATTTGAACAGATATATCAGTGGGGAAATGGGAGATGATAGTTACAACTTTAATCAAATGGGAACTATTCTCATGAAAAAAATTCACTGTTTGAATATAGCTAACAGCGTGTTGGTTGAAAAGACTAATTCCCTCTAGCACAAAAGATTGACTGGTACAGCCAAGATCCTCAGGAGATATGAAACATCAGGCCTCTTCATTCACTCAAGTTAAAGAAAGGCTGAGGTCACAAAAACGAAAACTTCCAAAGGCAACCACAAAAAGGACAGCTAAAGAGAGCAAACCAAAAGCTCGGCCTGAAGATGTTGATTGTAGAACACCTGGGCATTTAAAAGTAAATTTCTATGAATACCGTATGGCTAAAAAAACACTTTTCAAAACCAACCCCATCTACTACTTCCAAACCCTTAATGGATTCTGCTACTGCATGTGCTTATGATTGTCTAAGAATGAAGTATCAGGCAATTCATGAAATTGAGGAACAAAACACCCCACCAGTAGAAGTGAAACGTCTCACTGAATTTTTAAAAAAGGTGTTATCCAGAATATTTGGAACCAGGATAACAGGCCTGGATCACCATACCTTACATCTGCTTAAAAATAAATTAAACATGAAATTAACACAATAGGATTATTTTTCCTCTAATAAGGATTAATTATTTTAATAATCTTATTTGGGGTCAAGTACAGGGTATTGTTTTCTCATTACAGAGAAAAAGGAAATCATTTTTAAAAATGTTAACTATTTAATTAAAATGGAGTCTAGGGGAGATGGCCTTCCTATAATTTAGAGCTTTCTGGCTAATGGGTTTCCAGATAACAGATCCCATACCTGTATAATGTTTACAGTAGGGGTAACTGCCCTCTTGAACCCAAGCAATTGTTAAAATGCAATCGACATAAGAGGGGCTGATTTATTATTACTCAAGGTGGGGAAGTGGGTAATATCTATTGGGGTAAAAAAAAAGTCGATTGTGTTCTTTATCATGCGCATATAAAAACTTAAAAGCTTGTTACCTTAAACCTGGTGAGCTTTTTATTTTTTAAGAAAGTACAATAGTTTTTCTATCTTAATATACCTTATTCCCTACTACAGATC
The DNA here is from genome assembly GCA_038501925.1 of Xenopus petersii. NCBI lineage: Eukaryota > Metazoa > Chordata > Amphibia > Anura > Pipidae > Xenopus > Xenopus petersii. The sequence goes on from CM076688.1 coordinate 36,845,084, forward strand.
AGCCCCCTAGTGTCTACACATTAGACATCTCTGATCTAGAGGTCTACCCTTGAAGGCAAAGGTAACCTATGCATTTCCTACCTGCCACTGATCAACCACTCCCATCATCCCTTAAACATCAAGGGCTCCAAAGCTAAGTATTTACCAAAGATTCAAAGGTTTGCTTTTCCTTTATAATAACATAAAGTATGTAAGCAAACCAGGAACCTTCTAGATGCCTAGTGGCCTGCACGTTATTTGCTAAGTTTGCAAAGTCAAGTATGACTCAATATTACTTTCATTAATATATGAATATGACCACATCTCTAAACCTCAACCATCTCTTACCATCCCAGAAAGAGATTCATTAAATTCTAAGAATACTGTCTCCATTATAGAAGTTTAGTCCCCTGATGGCTCTGATTATTAACTTTTAAATCGTGTGATTTTTTTTGTTTTAAAAATAAAGACTCCCACTGTTTATTTATAATAGTGCATGCAGGAAGCATCCAAATCTGGCAGTGCCCATTCAAGACACATGGAGGCCTATTTATCAACAGTCTCATGGAGGTTTTTGAAACCACAACTAAACTCACTTTCTCCAGAACCACAAATGTCATGAAATTTATTAAAAAAAAGCATGAATGGGAAAAGTCGCAGAAAAGTCCCGAAAACCACAACCTTTTTTAGTTGTTGCACAATAACTATGACTTTTTTGAATTGTTGCACAAAAGTCAACGTCAGAAACACCTGAAAACATCTATAACCAAGAATCAAAGAAAGATCTTCCAGTTGTAAAAGGGACATCTGCCATTGACTTCTTTGTGTTTTTAACAGGTTTAAGCAGGAGTATTTCTGCATTCTGAATTGTCACAGTTTTGTCGCATAATAAATCCTGGAAAAAGTCACTTTTTTTTCCTGTGACTTTTTTCAGATTTTTGGGGTCAAAAAGCCCATTCCGAAAAAGTATTAGTAAAGATTTAATAAATTAGCCCCTAACTGGAGCAATGAAAGGTTACGTTGCTATTCAATATATGGGGTTCTGAAAACATTAACCTATACATTGATAAAAAAGGGTGCAGAACAAAACAAAAACAAATAGATCTTATCCTGATCCCCTTGGAGACACAGAAAAAGAGAAACAAAATCAAATGAAAATCATTTTGATAGAAGTCTGGGAGGAAAGTGCCTTTCTTGACTACAAGCTTATCAAACTGATCTAGATCACATCTTCTTTGCTCTGAAACTGACAGAACCCTAAGGATGTTCTAAGTAAAAACAAAAAAGATATAAAATATAATTTCGTTCGCAAGAAAAATCATAGCATAGTTTATTATTGCGACTGGCAGAATACATTTTGGTGTATAGAAAAATAAATTAATATGTGGGGCAGTTATTATAATATGAACCGTTATATGTACCAGAAGATATATATTATAGTTTTAAGACAAAAAATATGTTTGTTTCTATCATTTTTAACTCTTAGTAGTCTAACAGAACTCTTTTCCCAGAAATAATAATTACCTAGTTTTATGTAAAACTGTTTTAGGTTGTTATCTAAAAAATGAATGTTGAAGGCTAACCATGTATTTATATTAACTGAACCACGAGGTGTTATACAGTGAATGCCTTGAGTTCTTTATAGGAGCCATTATTATGATAATATGAAATGGTAAATTTGTGATATGACCCTGTTTGTACATTATGTGGTGTAATATAATTTGACACACACAGGCCTGGACTGGGAGTCAAAATAGGCCCTCCCATTCCAAGTACACAGAGGCCCAAACAGCCCCCTACCAGCCCAAATAGCCCCCTGCCAGCCCACTATATGGTAACTTTCTATGGAACCATGCAGCAGCCCCTCTGGCATTTGCCAGAACCCACAGATTGCCAGTCTGGGCTTGGACACACATTGCTAGGCCTCGCCATGTAAAGAGCAGGTTTATTGGACCATCCTGCAGGGATCTTACGCGTTTCTGGATTCAATCCCTTAATCATAGGGATGCCAATGATTAAGAGATTAAATCCTGAAACGCGTAAGGTTAAAGATCCCTGCAGGATGATGCAATAAACCTGCTCTTTGCTTGACTGGAGTGCCGTCCTTCCTATTGGTTTTGATGTGTGTTTGAGCAGTGGGGACGATGAGGACGGAGCACCCGACAAGGAATAAAGGAAAATCTTTATGGGAAGGTGAGCTTAGAGCGGTCCCTTTGGTTTGGTTGAGATATGATTTGTTTAGATTCCTAGACATCACAGTTTCTAAATATCAGACGATGTGCATTATACTGATTTAAACAAAAATAGGGGTATTTGAGGTTGCTTTTTAAAAAAGATTTTAAATATTTAGTAGTAGCCACTGTATCCACTCGAAATTGTAATTATAGGTACCAGATGGTCTTTGTCTAGGGTGGCAGTTTTAAGGGGGCTGCCCTCTGATGCCTATATAAGAATGTAATTTTTTTAAAAAGAAAAATGGTGCCAATTATGGGCTGTGATTGCTTATTGGTAGTCCATTTATGGACTGGCAGCCTACAGAAGGCTCTGTTTGGCAGTAGACCTGGTTTTTATGCAACCAAAACTTGCCTCCAAACCAGAAATTCAAATATAAGCACCTGTTTTGAGATCACTGGGAACAACATCCAAGGGGTCGGTGAACAACATGTTACTCACAAGCAACTGTTTGAGGGCCATTGCTGTAAGGTGTTTCAAAACAATTCTCCATTACATGAGCTCTTAACGTAAACAGTGGTGAACTCCTTTTCTTTGAAGATGGAACTGATAAAGAGTCCATCTCCTCTAGTCTGATTTTGCAGATAGGGCCACTATTGTTAAAGCAAAGGTCAGTACAGAAGGAAAGTTCTGACTATACAGAGCCAGGATTGAGCTGGAGACCAAACGAATATTTAGGACCATTAGTCCATTAGTCCTATGGTGAATTGCTTAGGGGAAAGTGGCAACACTCAAATAACCATGGCATAATTAGTGAGGTGTAGCATCAAAACATGTGACCTTGGTATTGAATGAATACCCTTCCACCAGTCAACATTTAACTCAACATAATATTTATGTGTACATACACTCTTTATTCCTTGCAAAGGAAGGGAATACACAGACATCCCTTATGCATTATAAATGTTTCAGCTCTGGACTGCCCTAGAAGAGGCAGCATTAGTCCTGTGAGTTTGGGGCTCCATATGAGCTTTACTGAAGTTAATGGAATCCTTAATAATAATAATAATAATAATAATAATAATAATAATTATAGTCCAGAAGAGGCACAGACTCTCAAGATGAATGAAGCAAGCTGGCCATAGACGGAAAGATCCGATCGTTCGAATCATCGTACGTTCGGACTTCCCCATCTCCCGACCTGCCATTAACCATTCCGATCAAATAAAGTACTAAAGAATAGATCAGCCAATGTTCTGCCCCTGACAGCAATCGTACGGAAGTTATGTCCGACCAGAGCTATTGACAGTCTCCCTCTGAAAAGCGTACGATTGGCAATACATGCAGAGAAATTACCCGTAGCCAACAGAAATCTTTTAACCTGTTCAACTGACCAATCAACCTACCTCCGCCGGACGAAAAATGTCGGGACTCTCCACACATGGTCTGAAAATCGTACGAATCCTCGATTCGTACGATCTGATCTTTGTATCTATGGCCAGCTTAGGAAGAAGAAAAATGGTTGGGTTTCAAATCATAGGGATTTGTACTTAGATGAGTTTAAGACCTCTTCTGTGTTAAATTGAATTTCCCTAATGGATATTTGTAATCTGGAATAATAATATATCATTTGGATATGCTCAAATGGCTGACTAGTGTTTTATATCATGAAAACTCTTTAGTGCTTCATGATTTATTACTGAAAGAGCAATTGTTTTTAACAAGTTTCTTTGCTTGTTATAATAATTCTGACTGCAATGTTACTGTTGTTATATTATAACTGTAAATGTTCACAGGGTAAGATGGAGCAGTAAAGCAGAGGAAACATGGCAATTTAGCCAATACCATTTGTTTTATTGTATAACCACATTTAATGCTACAAGGACACAAAACAATTCACAGCATACATCAATCAACTGTCCCAATATATTCTGGGAATCTGTATCGCCCTACTATAGGCAATAAAGGAGGAAATTAAAAGCTGCCACATAATACAATACATTTTTCCAAACACCACAGTAAAAGATCAAATGTTCCAATCACGGTGAATGAGATCTTGCAGGAATAGGCACTTTTATAACTGAATTTTAGAAAACACTGAAAGGCCAAGCAACAGCACAGTATCTAATCAATAAGATAATGTCAGCAGGCAAAATACGTTTAATATTTAATGCGACCAGAATATTAGTTTTGCTTCAATCAGAGACCCATCAAATAGTTTCAACCTTTCTCCTTCCCTTTGCTCACACAGAAAATGATCACTGAGAATGACAGCTTCAGACTGCAAGATGTTCTTCTTATAGAAATACAGAGTGTGACACTTAAATGGATATCAGAAGGCCCTTACTGCTGCTTAGAACTATAGCATTATAAACTCTAGGAATATTCTGCTATTCAAGCATCCATCGCCCGGAAACCAGGTTCACTGTAATAAATTGACCCAGTGCCCACCAAAAAGTAGGAGCCAGCCATCAGCCCCTGCAATGGCAATAACTTTGGAACGAAATATAAATCAGAGAAGTGTATTAGACTCACTCTGACACCCATCAGTCAAGTGGTTATTGAATTCCCGAACTTCTGCCAAAGCACAATCAACACAAATTGCTTTAAAAAATGGAGTGGATCTGCTGCAGAGAAACTCTGTGATTGGCAATGTTTTACTGTCACATTTATAGGGATCGTGATTTAGAGGTGTTCATTGATAATCCCAGAACAAACTTATCTGCACTCACTGACTTCTGATAGTGCTGCTATTGTTGTAGTGTAATTGTTGTAGGATGCTATAAAACTCCCGTAGCACGGCCCACTGTGCAGAAGTGCAACAGAGCAGAGGCAAGTACAGGTATAGATCCTGTTATCCTGAATGCTCGGGACCTAGGGTTTTAAAGATAATAGATGTTTCTGTAGTTTGGATTTTCATACCTTAAGTCTACTATAAAACCATTTAAACATTTGATAAACCCTATAGGCTGTATTCGCTTCCACTAAGGATTAATTATATTTTAATTTTGAACAGGTACAAGGTACTGTTTTATTATAAAAAATAGAAAGTGAATCATTTTTAAAAATTTGGTTTATTTGGATAAAATGGAGTTTAAGGCAATTTGGAGCTTTCTGGATAATGGTTTTCTGGATAATGTATCTGATACCTGTACACCAATATTTTAACAGACAATTAAACCCTTACCATTAGAATCTTTTATTGGAAGCTATAAAGTGCAAACAGTATCTGGCATCAACAATATTTTGCAGGGTTCCCACCTCCCTTCCTCAACAGATACCAAAGTGAACATCCAACAGACTCAAATTCCCATTGCCGTTGACCATAGGAACATGCCCAGTGCATTTATTACCTTGTGTTCATCTGCTGACCAATTCATATATCTATTTGATTAAACGCTATCATAATACTAGAACATCCTTATATTAAGGACACTAGTAAACCATGCCAGTACCTGCAAAATAGTTCTGAGCCAGCTGAAAAACAGCAAAGGCAATATCCAAATATCAATGTGGGGCAGATTTACTAAGGGTCAAAGTGAATTCGAGGGAATTTTCGAAGTAAAAAAATACAAAATTTGTAAAAAGTAATTTTTTGGATACTTCAACCATCGTATAGGATTCTACAACTTCGAATTTACTTCGACTTCGATATTCGATAATCAAAGTACTGTTTCTTTAAAAAAACTTCGACTTCAATACTTCGCCAAATTCACCATCTACAATCATTTTCTAAGACTTTACACATCGAAGTAAAATCGTTCGATCGTACGCTACAATCGTTTGAATCGTTTGATTTTACTTAAATTTTACTTCAATTGTTCGTTAGCAAAATTCTGTGAAAAATCCTTCAACTTCGATATTCGAAGTCGAAGTATTTTAATTTGATGGTCGGATTTCGAAGTATTTTTTACTTCGAAATTCGACCCTTGATAAATCAGCCCCTATGTGATCAATAATAGTCATTCTACATTTTACATAATTTCTAAAAAGCATAGAGTTTAGCATTATTTATTTAAAAAAAAAACATCTCTAAGACGTGATTTGGCTAAGGAGTACAATATTAGGAGTCTGCATGTAAATAAGATCATCTGATGTATGTGATACATAAACCAATGTTAATAAGCATGTGCATCTCATGCATATCATTTGCTTATTAGTGTAGATGGGCAGATTGAAATGCAGAACTAAGACTTAGAAAGATACAAGGTGCAAGAAAACAGCAGACTACTGACTCATGGGCCCTAACCATAACCAAGAATGTATATTTTATGAGATGGATAACAATAAAAATATAATTTAACAAAAAGGAATTGCATAGGCACATGGAGCACAATGCCTATAGCAAACTGTTGCTATACTACAATGCTTTGCATTCTTAGATGGCCACATGACTTATTTCTCTGCTGCTGCTATTAATAATCAATGTACCAAATGTCAAACCAATAGTTTTATAAGATTAACAAAGAGTGGGCCCGTACCCAAAACATCTGGAAAGAAGGGTCAGTTGCTCAAGGGATATTAGAGGACATTATAGACAAATATCAGGGGACCTTTTTACCCATAAAGAGAATCATCGTGCCAGAGGCCTCGCCTTTAGACTAGAAGAAAAGAACTTTCATTTGAAGCAATGTAGGGGGTTCTTCACAGTCAGGACAGTGAGGTTGTGGAATGCACTGCCGGGTGATGTTGTGATGGCTGATTCAGTTAATGCCTTTAAGAATGGCTTGGATGATTTCTTGGACAGACATAATATCAAAGGTTATTGTAAAACTAAACTCTATAGTTAGTATTGATATGGTACATATAATTTATGGAGGGGTCAGCAGTGTCAGTGTTTATGGATGATGGGTTTCATTTGGAGGGATTGAACTTGATAGACTTAATGGTCTTTTTCCAACCTGATTTAACTATGTAACTAACTATGTAAGGGAAATTTAGTTAGTCTGGGCCCTAGTAAAGATTCTGGAACTATGCAGCTGTCATTGCTCAAAGAGCCTGGGGCCCCTAATGGGTCTTCCAGTACTAGGGCAAATGCCCTGGGCCCCACATATGTTGAGTGCCCCCAGAACAAAAGGTGTATATTGGCTAAGAGAGAAGCTGTAACCATGCATGATTTGGTAAATAGGTACATATGCCGGTACTCCTAAAGTTAGTCCCATCAAGCAGAGAAATGCAAATAAATAAGAAATAATGTTAACTAAGAAGTAATAATGTTAGTGGCAGAACTGGATTTTGAGAATTGAGCTTAGTACATTTAGTTTTCACACAGAGAGTCGAGTTCTACTAAGGAGCAGAAAAAGTAGAGCACTAATTAAATGAAACAGCTCATGGGAATTCCAAAAACTCAAAAATCCTGGGACATGTGTGCATCACTCCAGAAATAGACAAATATGGAGTAGGAATTTCAGTTATGACTTTGATGAGACTTTGAGTTGAGTCCTATTGGTGTCATGAGGAAAGTTACAGTATTTATGGAATATAGATGAAAAGGAAACAAGATATGGGGCACAGGCTCTGATTTTTCACCTTGACCCTTGGACCATAAGGCCTGTTCATCCCTAGGTCATTTGTGGGCAACACAATAAAGCAAAGTTGTGGAGGGTGGCATTTTCTCTATAGTTCTTTATAATTTTGCAGCTGAATTTTATGATCAGTTTTGCAAACTGTAGGCACAAAGTGAAGCAAAAGTAAACAGAAAAATAAGATAAATATATCCTGTAAAAATCAATGTTGTTTTATAGCCATTCCACTTTATCGTATTACGATGCATTCAGGAGGATTAACAAAGGATCTTTATAATGTCAAGTGTTCGCATTTAATGGCAGAAATGAGACATCTTTTTAGACATGAAAGGCCCCCGAAGTTTCAAAAACATAACAGAAAATGCAATTTATTGTAATAAAAAATGGGACTGTTATACCAAATGCAGAAATGAAAATAAAAGTGCTATTATTAAGAGCAGTTGTACAATACCATGCTGCAGCCACAATGCATGCGTCCTTACACATGGGGTTTTTTTAATAGCTTTTCGGAACATTTCATTGCATGAAATTATATGAATAATCAGAGTCTATTATATCCTATAGTGATAGTACCCATGGCTCCACACAAAAGTGCAGAACACAGGTGAGATGTTCCATGTACTGTCTCACCTGCATTCAGGAGTTCAGCTTGGTGCTGTAGGCCAAAGAATAGACTCGTGCAATTCCTGTGTGGTGGGAAGCATCACAAAAGTCACTGAGCAGTAACACATTATGGGCAGGGACCCTATCACATGGACATTTTAATATTTGTCTGTGTGTGTTTAAGCCCTTATTAAAGGCATGAATCTAAATGCATCTGCTAACTGATTCCATTTCAATTTACCTGTGCCTACCTCAGCCTGCAAGCTAGATCTATAGAATTTAGCCATAAGCAATACAATAATACAATAACCCAAAAAGATTTTGCAGTTTGCAAGGGATGGCTCCCATTGATTTCTACATGACCTCGCCAGCTACTAGATGCAGTCTTTTTGTATTAGAGTTTTTCATGAAAAGTTCCTTTCGAGGAAATGAAAAAAATACATAAATTAAAAAAGAGTTAAAATGAATGGGAAGTTGCCTTGTTTCAACCCAAATTAATGTGTAATATTTCTTTTAAAGGATTCATCGAATTTGTGATCAAGATGAGGGACAGTGTCCCTTCCAAATGTTTGCTCAGTGTTCCTCCCACTGTTTGTATTTCTTAATTAACCGGAATATGCTTGGAAGTACAGCATGCTTCGATAAGTTCATTTTCTGGAAGATTAGGTAGAACATTATCTTATACTATAAAAAATACACTTTTTTCTAATGCAGCCACATTAAAATTAATGTCCTTAATTAATCTGTTTATCGAACGTCTAATTTAATTTCCTGAAAAGAATTAAATCCATAAACAAAATCTGCTTAACTAAATTTTAAAAATGTGGCCATAAGAGACAGGAGTTAAACTTTTCCATACAAAAAAGAAAACAGAAAATAGTATCTGGATAAATACTGGCATTTATTTATTTCCTTGCAGTATCTAAATAGAGGTATGGGATCCCATATCCAGAAACAAGTTATCTATAAAGCTCATAATTATGGGAAGGCCATCTCCTATACTTAAAGAGTAAATGTTAAGCCAATAATTCTAATTTTTAAAACTGATTTCCATTTTCTCTGTAATAATAAAACAGTACCTTAAACTCTATCCCAACTAAGCTGGATGAATCCATATTTTAGGCAAAAAATAATTCATATTGAGTTTATTTAAGAGTGATGGAATAGAGATCCCAATTACAGAAAGATCCCTTTTCCTGGAAAACCCTAGGTCCAGAGTAATTTGAAATAGATCCTATAGCCTGTAACCATACAGGTATGGGATCTGTTATCCTGAAACCCATTATCCAGAAAGCTACAAATTATGGAAAGCTCATCTCCCATTTTGTCCACACAATGCCAATTTTTAAGAGTAATTTGAAATCCGGATAATAGATCCTATAGCCTGTAGCCATACAGGTATGGGATCTGTTATCCGGAAACCCATTATCCAGAAAGCTACAAATGATGGAAAGCTCATCTTCCATTTTATCCACATGCCAATTTTTAAGAGTAATTTGAAATCCAGATAATAGATCCTATAGCCTGTAGCCATACAAGTATGGGATCTGTTATCCAGAAACCCATTATCCAGAAAGCTACAAATTATGGAAAGCTCATCTCCCATTTTATCCACATAATGCCAATTTTTTAAAAAATATATATATTTTTTCCCTCTGTAATAATAAAAGAGTAACTTGTTCTTGATCATAACTAAGATATAATTAATCCTTATTAGAAGCAAAACCAGTTTTGGGTTTATTTAATGTTTACATGATTTTCTAGTAGACCTAAGGTATGAAGATCCAAATTATGGAAAGATCCTTTATCTGGGAAATCTCCGGTTCCAAGCATTCTGGATAACAGGTCCCATGCCTGTATATGAATTTTGCACATTGTTGAGTGTGGTCTTGACACTGCACGGAGAAGCTACCCCTGTCTCTAAATATCCAAGAACAATTGCGAGGGAGTTATAATATAAATCATAACAGATAGATTGACCCCTAGGGATGCCAGTTCTTAATTTCCCATAATGTAACAATTGGATGCCATTGAAACAAAGTGGAGGCGATAGAGAAGACAATTAAAGAGAATTTAGACCCCAAGAAATGAATTGACGGATACTTACTCTGAGTTGCCCTCTGAGCATTTTTCAATTGACATTAATGTCCTAGTTTTAGTGGTTTCTGAAGAGAGCCGAAAGCCTGGTATTAGCAGTCTAAAACTGCTAATATCTCAGAAACCACAAAAAATAGAACATTCATATAAAGCGCAAAACTGCAATTAAACTCTGATTATGTTTGCATGATTGATGGCAGAGAGGATTTCTGTGAATTAGGCTAAAAGCTAAAAAGTTCTGGTACAGAACATGCTAGCAGTAGCATACTGAATTGAACATACGGAATTGCTGAAGGCTTGGCTTGCCATGAGTTTGGTTTGATGGAGAAATAAGCAGACACATCGACAGCTGCAGGTTGTTGTTCTCATCTCATGACTAATATTTTAGCCTTACTTTTTAACCTATGCTGTAAATGCGGCAGAGACTGGGGAAGGATTAAGAGTGGAAGAACTCTGTGACACAACTTGTAGATAAACACCCTCATTTTCTAGCTGTGAATGAGCAGAAAACGTGTGGCTGAAAACAGGCAAAGATAGCGGCCTCTGCTAATCGGAACCTGAGCCCCACAGACTCACTACACTCACGCACATCTCTACAACCCCTGACCAGCTCAGAATTACACATTATTTCTAAGGCACACCCCAAATGGCCAATGGCTGCCTATATGCACAATGACAGTTGATGACTAGGGATGTAGCGAACGTCGGAAAAAAAGTTTGCGAACATATTCGCGAACTTGCGCAAAAATGCGAGCGGTTCGCGAACCCCATAGACTTCAATGGGAAGGCGAACTTTAACATCTAAAAAAGACATTTCTGGCCAGAAAAATGATTTTAAAGTTGTTTAAAGGGTGCAACGACCTGGACAGTGGCATGCCAGAGGGGGATCAAGGGCAAAAATGTATCTGAAAAATCTGCCTGTGTGTGCTTGGAAGAGATAGTGTAGGGGGAGAGCTGTTAGTGATTTCAGGGACAGATGATAGTAAGTTTGCTGGCTAGTAATCTGCTTGATACTGCTCTGTATTGGAGGGACAGAAGTCTGCAGGGATTTGAGGGACATTTTAGCTTAGGTAGCTTTGCTGGCTAGTAATCTACTGTTCTCTTTAAACAACTGCCATACGTTGACCTTGTAGGCATTGTTTGCCCAGTTTTTTTGGATGCAGCCACTGAAGCACAGTTGCCAGAAAAAATATGCCATATAAATGCTGAAAATAGTAATTTTTCGCCATACGTTGACCTTGTAGACATTGTTGCCCAGTTTTTTTGGTTGCAGCCACTGAAGCACAGTTGCCAGAAAAAATATGCCATATAAATGCTGAAAATAGTCATTTTTTGCCATACGTTGACCTTGTAGGCATTGTTTGCCCAGTTTTTTTGGTCGCAGCCACTGAAGCACAGTTGCCAGAAAAAATATGCCATATAAATGCTGAAAAGAGTCATTTTTTGCCATATACGTTGAGTCAACGTATGGCAAAAAATGACTATTTTCAGCATTTATATGGCATATTTTTTCTGGCCTCTGTGCTTCAGTGGCTGCGGCCAAAAAAACTGGGCAAACAATGCCTACAAGGTCAACGACGTTGACCTTGTAGGCATTGTTTGCCCAGTTTTTTTGGCCGCAGCCACTGAAGCACAGAGGCCAGAAAAAATATGCCATATAAATGCTGAAAATAGTCATTTTTTTGGTCGCAGCCACTGAAGCACAGTTGCCAGAAAAATTATGCCATATAAATGCTGAAAATATAAATTTTTTTGGTTGCAGCCACTGAAGCACAGAGGCCAGAAAAATGATGCCATATAAATGCAGAAAATATGCATTATTTTTGGTCGCAGCCACTGAAGCACAGTTGACAGAAAAATTATGCCATATAAATGCTGAAAATATAAATTTTTTTGGTTGCAGCCACTGAAGCACAGAGGCCAGAAAAATTATGCCATATAAATGCAGAAAATATGCATTTTTTTGGTTGCAGCCACTGAAGCACAGAGGCCAGAAAAATTATGCCATATAAATGCAGAAAATATGCATTTTTTTGGTTGCAGCCACTGAAGCACAGAGGCCAGAAAAATTATGCCATATAAATGCAGAAAATATGCATTTTTTTGGACGCAGCCACTGAAGCACAGTTGCCAGAAAAAATATGCCATATAAATGCTGAAAATAGTCATTTTTCGCCATACGTTGACCTTGTAGACATTGTTTGCCCAGTTTTTTTGGTTGCAGCCACTGAAGCACAGAGGCAAGAAAAAATTAAACCAGTAGGGTTTGCACCCTAGTTTGTAACGGTGGCGGAGGGAGGAGGACGCTAAAGGACAGCTGTGTGTGGAGTCATGAGGCTTGAAGAGAAGGACAGCTGCATAGAAGTCAGAACAAGTCTTCCGGCGTGCAGTAACCCTCCGAGATCCACCCCTCATTCATTTTAATAAAGGTCAGGTAATCGACACTTTTGTGACCTAGGCGAGTTCTCTTCTCAGTTACAATCCCTCCTGCTGCACTGAAGGTCCTTTCTGAGAGCACACTTGAGGCTGGGCAAGACAAGAGGTTCATGGCAAATTGTGACAGCTCTGGCCACAGATCAAGCCTGCGCACCCAGTAGTCCAGGGGTTCATCGCTCCTCAGAGTGTCGATATCTGCAGTTAATGCCAGGTAGTCCGCTACCTGCCGGTCGAGGCGTTCTTTGAGGGTGGATCCAGAAGGGTTGTGGCGCTGCCTTGGACAGAAAAACATTTGCATGTCTGACGTTACAGACTGGCCAAAGGGCTTTGTCCTTGCAGGTGTGCTCGTGGCAGGATTACTGGCACCTCTGCCCCTGGAATGTTGATGAGTTCCTGAAGTGACATCACCCTTAAAAGCATTGTACAACATGTTTTGCAGGCTGGTTTGTAAATGCCGCATCTTTTCGGACTTGTGGTATGTTGGTAACATTTCTGCCACTTTATGCTTGTACCGAGGGTCTAGTAGCGTTGCGACCCAGTACAGGTCCTTCTCCTTAAGCCTCTTGATACGGGGGTCCTTCAACAGGCATGACAGCATGAAAGACCCCATTCTCACAAGGTTGGATGCAGAGCTATCCATCTCCGCTTCCTCATTATCAAGGACTGCATCATCCACGGTCTCCTCCCCCCAGCCACGTACAAGACCAGGGGTCCCCAAAAGGTCACCACTAGCCCCCTGGGAAGCCTGCTCCTGTTGGTCCTCCTCCTCCTCCTCCACAAAGCCACCTTCCTCCTCTGACTCCACTTCTGGCACCTCTCCCTGCGTTGCAGCAGGTGCCTGGGTTCGTTCTGGTGATTCCGACCATAAATCGTGCGCTTCCAGCTCCTCGTCACGCTGGTCTACAGCCTCATCTGTCACTCGTCGCACGGCACGCTCCAGGAAGAAAGCGAAGGGTATTAGGTCGCTGATGGTGCCTTCGGTGCGACTGACCATATTTGTCACCTCTTCAAAAGGTCGCATGAGCCTGCAGGCATCGCGCATAAGCACCCAGTAACGGGGGAAAAAAATCCCCAGCTCTGCAGATCCAGTCCTACCACCCAGTTCAAAAAGGTACTCGTTGACGGCCCTTTGTTGTTGCAGCAGACGTTCCAACATAAGGAGCGTTGAATTCCAGCGAGTCTGGCTGTCAGAAATCAAACGCCTGACTGGCATGTTGTAGCGCTGCTGAATGTCAGCAAGGCGTGCCATGGCTGTGTAGGCCGACACCTTTCTGGACTGGGTGAGAACGTCCTGGAATCCTGGGTACTTGGAGACAAAACGTTGGACTATTAAATTTAACACATGTGCCATGCAGGGCACATGTGTTAAATTGCCCAGTCTCAATGCTGCCAACAGATTGCTTCCATTGTCACACACCACTTTTCCGATCTGCAGTTGGTGTGGGGTCAGCCACCGATCGGCCTGTGACTGCAGAGATGACAGGAGTACAGATCCGGTATGGTTTTTGCTTTCCAGGCACGTCATCCCCAAGACAGCGTGACAACGGCGTACCTGGCACGTCGAATAGCCTAGGGGGAGCTGGGGGTGCACAGGTGTGGAGGAGGAGAAGGAGGACCCAGCAGCAGAGTAAGAAGAAGAAGAGGAAGAAGACGAGGTAGAGAGCGATGGAGGAGTAGAGGTGGTGGCAGAACCGCGTGCAATCCGTGGCGGTGACACCAACTCCACTGTTGTTGTTGTTGAGCTACCCATTCCCTGCTTCCCAGCCATTACCAAGTTCACCCAGTGGGCAGTGTAGGTGACATACCTGCCCTGACCATGCTTGGAGGACCATGCGTCAGTAGTCATATGGACCTTTGGCCCAACACTAAGTGACAGAGATGCGGTAACTTGGCTCTGCACATGTTGGTACAGGTGTGGTATTCCCTTTTTAGAAAAAAAATTGCGGCTGGGTACCTTCCACTGCGGTGTCCCAATTGCTACAAATTTGCGGAAGGCCTCAGAGTCCACCAGCTTGTATGGTAAAAGCTGGCGGGCTAAGAGTGCAGACAAGCCAGCTGTCAGACGCCGGGCAAGGGGGTGACAGTCAGACATTGGCTTCTTACGCTCAAACATGGCCTTCACAGAAACTTGGCTGGTGGCAGATGACTGGGAATGGGAACAGGTGGTCAAGGTGGAAGGCGGAGTGGAGGGTGGTTCAGACGGGTCAAGGAGAGCAGAGGTAGAGCAGTAAGATGCTGGACCAGAAGGAGTGTGGCTTTTAGTTTGCCTGTTGCCTTTGAGGTGTTGCTCCCAAAGTGCTTTGTGCTTGCCGCTCATGTGCCTTCGCATAGAAGTTGTACCTATGTGGCTGTTGGGCTTACCAAGGCTCAGTTTCTGACTGCACTCATTGCAAATTACAATGCTTTTGTCAGAGGCACACACATTAAAAAAATCCCACACTGCTGACTTTTTGGAAGTGTGCGATCTGGCGGTAACAGTAGAAGTTGGCGGCATTGGCGGCAATGGCGGGTGCGTTGGCCGGCTGAACACAGGTGCCGATACATGTTGTTGCCCTACTGATCCCTGCGGGCTGTCCTCCCTGCTTCTTCTAAGTCTTATTCTCCTACTGCCTCTCTGACTCTCCGTCTCTCCATCTGAACTACCCTCCTCTTGCTCTCTTCTACTAGGCACCCACAAAACATCAATCTCCTCATCATCATTCTCCTCAGATGCATCAATTTCTTCTGACACATCACAGAAGGAAGCAGCAGCGGGGACCTCCTCCTCATCACTCATCATTATGTCCATCTCTGTCGTGTTCTCTGCCAGAATTAAATCTGGTGTAACGTCCTCATCTCCTTCATCTTCTTCTGGCAATAATGGTTGCGCATTACTCAGTTCAAGAAACTCATGGGAAAATAACTCCTCTGACTCCAGTGAAGAAGGGGCACCGGTGGTGGAGGAAGTGTTACGTGGGGTGGCCATAGCAGTGGAGGATGAGGAGGATGTTGTGGTAAAGTTAGAAACGGTAGAGGATGGGGTGTGCTGTGTAAGCCAGTCAACTACCTCTTCAGCATTTTGGGAGTTCAGGGTCATTGGCTTTTTAAAACTGGGCAATTTGCTAGGGCCACAGGATTGCATAGCAGCACGGCCCCTAGCACGGCCTCTGCGTGGCGGCCTGCCTTTGCCTGGCATTATTTTTAAAAAAACAACAACAACAAAAACTCAGTTGGTTTTTCTGGAAACGATAATACACACAGCTAGATGGCAGTTTGAAGAAAACAGTGTGCAAATAATGCCTACAAGATCAACGTATACACTACTACAGCGGTGGATACGGATTACGTAAAATATATGAATGCTGCTTGAAAAAAAGTAACTCAAGTGGTTTTTCTAGAGACGATAATATTATCAATATTTAGACAAAATGTGAACAAGCTCACACAGCTAGATGGCGGTTTGAAGAAAACACTGTGCAAATAATGCCTACAAGGTCAACGTATACACAGCGGTGGATACGGATTACGTAAAATATATGAATGCTGCTTGAAAAAAAGTAACTCAAGTGGTTTTTCTAGAGACGATAATATTATCAATATTTAGACAAAATGTGAACAAGCTCACACAGCTAGATGGCGGTTTGAAGAAAACACTGTGCAAATAATGCCTACAAGGTCAACGTATACACAGCGGTGGATACGGATTACGTAAAATATATGAATGCTGCTTGAAAAAAAGTAACTCAAGTGGTTTTTCTAGAGACGATAATATTATCAATATTTAGACAAAATGTGAACAAGCGCACACAGCTAGATGGCGGTTTGAAGAAAACACTGTGCAAATAATGCCTACAAGGTCAACGTATACACAGCGGTGGATACGGATTACGTAAAATATATGAATGCTGCTTGAAAAAAAGTAACTCAAGTGGTTTTTCTAGAGACGATAATATTATCAATATTTAGACAAAATGTGAACAAGCTCACACAGCTAGATGGCGGTTTGAAGAAAACACTGTGCAAATACTGCCCACAAGATCAACGTATACACTACTACAGCGGTGGATACGGATCTCGTAAAATTTATTATGGCTGCTTGAAAAAAGTCACTCCGGTGTTTTTTCTGGAGACGGTAATATTATGGATATTTAGACAGAATGTGAACAAGGTCACACAGCTAGATGGCAGTTGGTTGAATAACACACTGGGCAAAAAATGCCTACAGGGCAAATAATGCCTAAAAGGTCAACTTATACACTACTACAGCGATGGATACGGATTACGTAAAATATATTATGGCTGCTTGAAAAAAGTCACTCCGGTGTTTTTTCTGGAGACGGTAATATTATGGATATTTAGACAGAATGTGAACAAGGTCACACAGCTAGATGGCAGTTGGTTGAATAACACACTGGGCAAAAAATGCCTACAGGGCAAATAATGCCTAAAAGGTCAACTTATACACTACTACAGCGATGGATACGGATTACGTAAAATATATTATGGCTGCTTGAAAAAAGTCACTCCGGTGTTTTTTCTGGAGACGGTAATATTATGGATATTTAGACAGAATGTGAACAAGGTCACACAGCTAGATGGCAGTTGGTTGAATAACACACTGGGCAAAAAATGCCTACAGGGCAAATAATGCCTAAAAGGTCAACTTATACACTACTACAGCGGTAGTAAAATAAAAAAAAGTAAAATAAAAAAAAATGAATATTAAAAAAAAAAAAATTAAAGTTGGTGCTGCTGAACTACTAGGAGCAGCAGATTAGCACACCAGTCCCACTCCCCAACACTGCTAGACTAATAGCACTGGGCTCTTATAGTAGTAGTAGTAGTAGTAGTAGTAAAACAACAAAAAAATAAATAAAAGCAGTCCTTACAAGGACTACTGTTATTGCAGCAGTCAGCAGATGAGATCAGAAGCAGGACAGCTGCCCACTGCAGCTACATACAGAGCACTGCAGTAGAAGGTAGATTACTAGCCAGCAAAGCTACCTAAGCTTAAATGTCCCTCAAACCCCTGCAGACTTCTGTCCCTCCAATAACAGAGCAGTATCAAAACGATTACTAGCCAGCAAACTTTCAACTGTCCCTGAAATCACTAACAGGCAGCAGCTCTCTCCCTACACTATCTCTTCAGCACACACAGGCAGAGTGAAAAAACGCTGCAGGGCTTCGGTTTTTATAGGGAAGGGGAGTGGTCCAGGGGAGAGCTTCCTGATTGGCTGCCATGTACCTGCTGGTCTGGGGTGAGAGGGCAAAAAAAAGTGCCAACAATGGCGAACCCATAATGGCGAACGTCGCGTGACGTTCGCGAACTTCCGGCGAGCGCGAACACCCGATGTTCGCGCGAACAAGTTCGCCGGCGAACAGTTCGCGCCATCTCTATTGATGACATAGGTGTTTCCCTGCCATGGAAAATACATAAGAAAACAAAAATTCGGGAACAACGAAAACTGCGACTTTTATGGCAAACTACTTTTCATTTCCATTTATTGATTCTTTAAAAACAGCCCCTACAGTTCATTTGTATAAAATATGTAACCTACACCTTTCCTGATTCCATCATTTAAGTAATTGCAGTAATAGTTTTCCAAACTGGTAAACCCGTTATCCACAAAGTTCAGAATTACGGAAAGGCCGACTCCCATAGACCCCATTTTAATCAAATAATTATAATTTTAAAAAATTATTTCCTTTTTCTCTGTAATAATAAAACAGTAGCTTGTACTAGATTCCAACTAAGATATAATTAATCCTTATTGGAAGCAAAACAATCCTATTGGGTCTTTTTAATATTTATATGATTTTTTAGCATACTTAAGGTATGGAAATCCAAATTACTGAAAGATCCCTTATCTTGAAAACACCATGTCCTAAGCATTGTGGACAACAGGTTCTATACCTTATTATATAATTCAGATTTCTAAGCAGAGCTGCAGCATGTTTTGATTTTGTAGATATTTCTTCAGCAGTTGCTGAACATTCACAAAGTACTGATTTTCTAGCATTTAAAGGAGAAGGAAAGCTATAGAGGCAATAGATTAGCTGCAATAGTGCAAGCTAGAATGCTATATTTTTTTTTAGAATGTTTTACCATACCTGAGTAAAAAGCTCTAGAAGCTTTCTGTTTGTTAAGGATAGCAGCTGCAGTATTAGCTTGGTGGGACATCACTTCCTGCCTGAGTCTCTCCCTGCTCACTCATAGCTCTGGGCTCAGATTACAGCAGAGAAGGGGGGAGGAGAGGAGCAAACAGAGCATGCTTACACCCAGGGCAAGGAGGTTTAAGCTGAAAACAGGAAGTTTAATACAGAAGCCCATGTGTACACAATAGAAGGAAAGAAATGCAGTGTTTCTTTTGACAGGGGACTCAGAGCAGCATTACTTTGAGGGTTTACTGGTATATTTAGGTGGACCTTTCTGATAAGGCTTACTTAGTTTTAACCTTTCCTTCTCCTTTAACATGTTTGGGTCATGAAAAAAGATAAGGGGGCTGAACCCCCACCCCAGTTATTTCAATTCTGTCTTGTGCTACCACTGACAGAGTAAATTTCTGAGACACGTGTTTTTCATTCAGAACAGTATCTGTAGAAACATAGAATTTGTAATACAGGGCATGAAATGTGTCATCTGAAACATTCCTGAGCACAGAATCACATCAGGGTAGGATAACTGAAGGGAGAAATGACACTGGTGTTTCAGTCCAAACATTAAAGGGGTTATGTAATAAAAGGCACTAAGTTTGCCCGTGGGCAGTAACCCATAGCAACCAATCAGCAGGTAGCATTTACTGGTCACCTGTTTAAAAACAATCATCTTATTGGTTGCTATGGGTTACTGCTCCTGGGCAAACTTAGTGCATTTTATTACATTAGGGGGTAAGAGGGTTATTTATTAAAGTTCAAATGCTAAAATTCAAGTTTTTTTTACTATAAAATCCGAATTTTTAGTGGAAAAATAAACTCAAATTTGAAAAGTCTGAATCTGAAAATCCTCCATCTTCAACCTGTCAAGGTCCTGTAGAAGTCAATGGCAGAGATCCTGTTGCAATTTGACGATATTATGGTCTGCACTGGGTTTCGTTTGATAATCCGAACATTTCAGGCTTTTCTACCGATGTCATGGAAAAATTCTGACTTTTCCGGAGTCAAATCTGAAAAGATTTTTTTTTTTTTGTGCGACAATCCGAAAAAGTTGCGGTTTTCATACGACAATCCGTAAAAGTCGTGGTATTTCCTGATCTGATTTTTTTAGTTGTTTTTAATGATAAATAAGGGTAAATTGTGGATTCTAATTTGGTCGGACTTTTTAAATTTAAAACATGAGAAAAATTTGGACTTTGATAAATAACTTCGTTGGTTGCCAATGTGCCTGCCGAGTCAGCTCTGATAAACAATGCACAAGTGTTCCTATTGACACTGGGGAACCCTGGAATTATCAGCACCCTGAATGTGGTGGTCCTTCTCCATTTCCCACAGCAGAATGTGCAACTAACTTGCGATGGAAGAAACACATGAAAATAGTGTTATGAGGCCAACGGAAATGAAAAATCTCCAGTGAAAATTTGCAAAAACAATTAGCATGTGGCAATCACACTGGAGTTTTGAGAACTTTTAGGCACACCAGTGTGAGTTCCATGGACTAATCTGCTGGGGAATTGTAATCTGGAATTAACCTTAATTCTAGTAGTTTAAATGCTCCTTTCTGCACATTTCATCAGTAGTGATGAAAAAAAACTGCCCTGCTTTGCTTTGTGAACCCACAGAATAATTTGCAAAATGGCAAAATTTTGCCAAATGCATTGGATTCAGCTGACTTTTTTTGCTGCATTTTTTCTCAGCTCAAATGGAATGTAGTCAATGGGCACCTTTTCTCTGCTTTTTTTCTTGCACCAGATGCATTGGCGTGTTTTTTTTTTCAGGTGAAACAAAAAACATTGTGAAATTTTAGCGCCAATTTCTGAAAATGTATATATGACACTCAGGGCCACCATTTGAAATTGCAGGGCCCTGTACAACAACATTTTCAGGGCCCACCCCAGCCTCCAAGTCCCACCCAAGATTCCGCCCACCCCACACCACAGTTAAAAGACCACACAGACATCAGCGCTAAAAACAGTAACCCCTCCCCCTGCACGCAAGGTTTAAAAAGCCATTGATGGTCAGGGCCCCCCTATAAGTTAAAAAAAATTGCGGCACCAGGGCCCCCCTTAAAAGTTTTTTTTAAAAAACTGGTGACCAGGGCCCCCCATAAAAGTTATGCCCCCCCCTTACAAGTTAAAAAGAAACATTAGGGCCCCAGAGAATATTTTTACATTGTTGGCAGGGGCCTATAGAGTATTAAAAGAATACATTGGTGGCTAGGGATTTAATAAAATGGAAAAAAACACACACACATTGGTGTTCAGTAGTCATGACTTCGGGTCTTTTTCACAACTTCAGGACTTCAAATTCGGCTCCTTTCATGACTTCAGGTCTTTTTGCGGTTTCAGGACTTCACGTTTGGCTCCTTTCGTGAATGCAGGTCTTTTTGTGGCTTCGGGACTTCAACTTCGGCTCTTTGGCTGTTCGGGACTTGGGCTCTTCGGGACTTGGGCTCTTCGGGACTTCGGCAGTTCGGGGGGTGGTTGACTGCAGGGATGCAGATGCGTCTCGGGAGTCATCATCATCATCATCATTTATTTATATAGCGCTGTCAAGATACGCAGGGAGTCAAGGGGGGCCCCAACTTTTTCGAAAGGTGCAGCATAGCTTAGTACCCCCTGTGCCCCCCTGATGGCGACCCTGATGACACTTGCGAAACATGAATTTTGCAGCAAATCTGTATCTGCCAAAAAAAAACAGTCATCCCCATTCATGAGAGCAGAATGAACAAGCAGACCTCCACTGACTGGCCACACGTTGCTAGGAGCACATATAGACATGCATGGGCGTGAATACCTTTCTATATACAACAAACCTTCAATTTTGCATCCATGCTAGTGCTTCTTGCCCAATGAGCTGTTGAAACCTTTTAAACTGAGGGAACATACCACAACACAGTCACATATCCATGAAACCATGACACCCCAAGTTTTCCAAAAGAAACCAGGGCCTGCATCTGTTGTGTTATAAATGTGACACTTTACAGACAATGCGGTAGTAGATATACTGTATTATTTGCATTGATGTACATACAGAAAATTAAGGAAATATACAGCTCTATGAACAATTTAAAAGAAAACCTGAAACATGGAGTTTTCAATGCTACGCCACAGATGGCCTGTTTGTGTGAAAGTGACGGATACAGTCTATGTCTGTGAATGACAAGTACTTGGTACCCGCCACGCTGCAGAGGTATGACTCACTCTCACAGTGCAGTGTCTCTCATGTTCTGCATTGTGAACAAAAAAATACTCAGAATAAATATTCCGTGTTGTGAGGCCACAGAATAAAGGATTATAATAAGCTTTTAGATGGCGTGCTTGTTATGTAATGAATCATATTACAGTATCATCATGTGTAATAATAAGCCCTAAGTGCCCCAAAACCTTTTTCAACCAATTCACGATTATTATATTTTTATCCATTGAAAGAACTTTGAAGAAAACGTTGACCAGAACAGGGTGTAACAGTAGGGTATTCAGACCCAGTAGCAATGGGCGGCAAGGATTATAGTGGGACCGCTAATCATGCCCAGACTAAGATTCATAAGAAGCATAAGATCATCCTCACCAGTCCCAATAAGAAGCATCCAAGCCCGTGGCATCTTACAGCCGCCCAGACATTCTTGCCCCTTACCAATCTGGGCCTGGAACCAACTGGAGTACAGTTTCAGTATAAGTGCAAAACCAATTATTATCTACAAGGTTAGGTTTAGAGTCCCACCAGTTTTAACCTACACACACATTCTCCTGAATGTCATCCATATATAGATATATATATATTCATGTAACAGCAGGCGAGAATGTAATTAACATTGAGTTACGCCCAGTCCTGCTCTGCCACTAAGCCCCTCTTATCATGCCTCCTTGCAGTAATTGCGGCAATGGTAACCTTGGGACCTGGGGTTTTCTGGAATGAGGTCTTACTGTAATATAAAGGAGCATGTCCCAAGGCTACTATTAAAAAATATTTAAGCATTAACAAAACAGGATTGTGTTGCCATCAATACAGATATATATTGATATAACATTTAGTACATGGTACTGTTATACACTTATGCAATAAAATACATTCTCTATCTTCATAGTACAAGTTGATCCAGGGACTAGTCCGATTGCCATTTTTGAGTCAGGAAGGAATTTTTTTCAACCTCTGAGGCAAATTGGAGAGGCTTCAGATGGGGTTTTTTGCCTTCCTCTGGATCAACTGGCAGTTAGGCAGGTTAAAAAAGAGTTAAAAGGTTGAACTTGATGGACGTGTATCTTATTTCAACCTAACTTACTATGTTACTATGTTCATATCAAGCACTGACATATATAAAGGAAAGCAAAGGTAAGTGCCCATAAACATAGAATATGAGAACTGCTTTGCAATATAAGATTTGAGCATGGAGCCAGAAGCAGCAGTAGCTGCAGAATTCTAACAGGCAAGATAAAGAGAATTGCAAGTTTATGTATCCATACATAAATAGCAACCTAAGCTAGAAGGCACGGTGGATAGAATCTTTACATCATGATAATAAAACACTTTTTATAAACCACTATTATTACACCAAACATATGCTCTTTGTCTACCCTTTAAATAGAACAACAGCTCTGTCATGGAAATTCATCCACTTGAGGTGAAAGAAAATTCTCCATGGATTCTGAACTCACAAAGAGTCAGATCCCTGAACCAAGGGATCATAGAGTTTTTATAAACGTGTAAAATATGTGGGAGAGCATAGAGATATCACTCCACAGCACAGAAAAACAAAGATAAGCTCTTAGTGCCAAGCTGGTGGCTCTGTCCTTAAGACCAGGGTACTAGTGACCAATACTAGCTTAAGAACAATATCTAGTCAAGTCTGGGGGTTCCTAGGGTGAATTTGCATATACAAAATGTGTTTCAGCTCCAAGGAAGTGCATTTGAAAAATATATATAGACAGAAAACACACTATACAGACATATTAGATGTTTTGTCATATTAAATCATTTAACATTGGTTAAAGTAAAAAATAGACAGCTCTGTGTATACTAGTAGCGCCATATTAACAACAATGCCCTAACACATGGGATCACTCCCTTTCATTAGCCAGAGCAGGGGTCCCCAACCCTTTTTACCCATGAGCTGCATTCAAATGTAAAAAGAGTTGGGGAGCAACACAAGCATGGAAAAGTTCCGGGGAGTGCCAAATAATGGCTGTGATTGGCCATTTGGTGGCCCCTATATGAACAGCCTACAGGTGTTTATATTTGGCAGTACATCTGATGTAATGTAACTAAAACTTGCCTCCAAACCTGGAGTTCAAAACTGAGAACCTGCTCCAAGGTCACTTAGAGCAATATCCAAATGGTTTGTGAGCAACGACCCTAAATGCTCCACATAGAGTAGCAAATGGGAATACTGAGGGTCCAGAGTCCGAAAGAGGCATCACTGCTGGATTATGTTGGGGAATGATAAGTTAGACCCTATAAAAGAAGATCACAGGCATGTAAAACGGATCAGCGTTAGTGAGCAGAGCCTGTTCTCAGCCCCATGGCCATACTCACTGAGTGTAGGGACCCAGGCTCACTCTCTCTTCTCCACCCCACCATCTGAAAGGGTTGAACTGGTGGGTAAAACGTTACGCTCTTTTGATGTCTTTTACCTCATTAAAGCTCCTTTACATTGTTAAATGAGATATTACTAGCTCAGTGGCATAAGGTCTTCAAGAATAACATTGCACCATTGTTCTGAGTTTGATAATGTTTGAGAGCCAACGTTGTCCAAATAAACTTTTTGTAGTCAGTCACCCACTTATCCACCTCTTAATTATTTAGGCGGTGCAAGTGTCCAGTAGCCCACAGTCCAGCCAGTTTCACAAGTATTCCCATATATGACACAGCTCCATTCAAGATGATAATTTAAAAAGCCTTTATTAGCATATGGCTTTTAGATCTGCAACAAACATGACGTTCCGGGCTCACCTGCAGCCCTTTTTCAAATCCAACGTTGTCCTACATGAAAAAACTTTTCCTCCTCCACTAAGTGAGCTGTGTGCTCTACTGAAATCTGCTGGAAGTTGATACCCATCTTCCTATGTAGCAATGTAGCAAGTGATATATCTACAATGTGCTGAGGTCCAAAAGTTGGTCTATAAGATCAGAGAAATAGCACACTGGTTAAAATAACTGATTTGTGCCCGGTACATGCATTTTGAACAGAATTATTGAAAGATGAATTTACCTTGATAGGTTGATGCCAATAATTCCTGTACTTGGAAATTGACTATGAAACTGATATGCTGCCAAATCTATCTGTGTAATAGAAATAGACTGACAATCTGCATTTGCACATTAGTTATAGCTGCTACACGATATGAATTCCTTTTTACCTGCAAGCTAAACACATCTATCTATATATATGATCACAGTTACTGTAACTTTACAATCTGCTACAAAGCAGACCACTGTGGACAATTAAGGAAAGGATTTTACTATCCAGTTTGCAGTCTCATCTCCCTCCTTCATTATTTATTAAGGTGCCGGTAGACTTAATGAGATGTAATATTGGCTCTTAAAGGAATCCTACAAGTATTTTCAGCCAAATACGACTCAAGCAGCTGAGAGGAGACAGGAGACCTCAGTGTTTAAATGCAAATATAGCACTGAGCTATTCTTAGAAATAAATATGAATTGACAGGACAATTTTTTATGGGTCCACCATAAAATATTTCCATTTTAGTAACCGCGATTAATGCAGACAGGCTGGCATCTGCAGGTTCAGAAATAACAATTTATGAGGGATAGCGAGCCTGTGGCCCTCCAGAAGTTAATGAACTACAAGTCCCATCACACCTTCACAGCTTTCAGCCAAAAGTGGCACTCTGTGAGCTACAATTTAGGCCACAGGTTGCAAATTCCTGAATTATCCAACATTCTATTATAATAATAGTATTTGTTATTGTAAAATGAGTTTTTTGGTAAACACTGGCCCTGCCAAACTCATTAACCTTGGTTCATCATCTCCTTCAAGGCCAATCTGACCCAATAGTCTAAAATCCCAACTTTTGCTCTGGGGGAAGAGTTAACATTATCAAAATGGTTTATCTTCCCAAATTCTTCTACATATTAGATAATGCACCCTGTTTCATACCTTAAACCCTCTTTAAGCAAATCAATTAAATCCTAGTCCTTTTCTTATGGAATAACAAACGGCCTAAGGTTGCTTCAAACCAACTTGCTGACACTCTTGCCAAACCTCTCAAAAAAGTTTTGGCGCTCCCCCACTTTCGACTCCTATTATTTAGCATCACAAATACACAACTTGCACTGATGCTTTGTCCCCAACCCGACCAACTCTAACACTGCACTTCTGGCAACAATACTGGCCTCCCTGGAAGGTCTGCTTTTCCTCCTGACACCCAAAGGTTGCATTGCCACTACAAATCATATGTTCTGTCCCTCACAAGTCCTGTTCAGTAGCACTTTAACTGCTGGGCCACCCCTGAAGTCTACTTACTTACCCTTATGGGACAATTCATATCTTCCTCACCTTAAATCTCTAAAGGTCTTCTAGCCTAGAAATAATATTAAGTACTTGGGGGACCTTCTTAAATATTAAAATAGAGGCTCTAACACTAAATCTGACAAGGTTTGGGGTCCCTGGTGTGACTTGGATGCACAGGCTAACAATATACAGGGGTGAAATACCCAATATACACCCTCGCCATGTTGGTGTAGGCTACCAATGCTGATTCCAGAGAATAATTTGTAGACAACCTTCCTCACTGGGAGGACGTTGATATATATACTCTATATATTTGTGTTATGTTACCAATTGTACATGATAAGAAACAGCTACATTGAACTTGTACAGCTGGATATGTGACCTGAATACTTATAACTTGTTTTGTTTTCATTTGATTTTGTTTTTTCCTTTTATTTTTTAAAATAATAAAGTATACTTTTTAAAAAAGGGTATTTTTATAGTCAAAGGTTTCCTTTTTCTTCTTCCAATGGCAAAAGATAATCCTAATCCAGTCCAGTGCAATAACCCATGTTATTGAATATTTAAGATTTACAGAGTTCTAAGGAGTTTTGGACAATGCTGGAAAAGACTTCATTATTGTCTTTTCAGAAATGTGTACTATATACTTTATGAACACATGGCAGGAAGATTCGATACAAAGTCATAGTTCCTTTCTAAGAAGGAACTGCAATTGTGAAGTAGTGTGTATAGCAAGGCTATCATTCCACTAATGCTTTTTGGCAGGGCAGTCCAAGATAAAGTCTTCTTGCACTAACACTACTAGAATTATTGGAATTGTAGTTTAAAGACAACAGGAGACCTAGAAGTTGGATATAAAACAATGTACCCCCATTGGGTATATTGCCCCAAACTCCACCCACTACAAAGGGAACTTTAAATGCTGCATCGCTAACCTTTAGTTGCATCAGATATACATCAAAAATATTAATATCTGCACCTTCCTAGAGACTTACTGAAGGGTGATGGTACAATGGTTGAGTGATCTTCTAATCTAAAGCTGCTGGATCCTCCAGATGTTGATAAACTGTTAGCTGGCTTGCAATCTACTAACTATAACATTATACTCTGAAAATCACTGATCCAGATGTTTAAACAAATAGCTTATGTAAATGATGTTGATCTCTGTTGATCTCTGTCTATGCTCCTCAACTTGTCCACAACAATGCAGAGATAGCTTGTTATTTAATTGATAAAAATGTCCACGCTGTCTGCTTAATTGTGAAGTGGTACATTTCTTCCTTTAAGCTGCCATTTTGTATCTTGGCAGACTGGCAGCAAGCACATTCTCCTGGATTGTTCTCCAGTTTCAGTGTTATAAAACAAAAGTTATCAAACATGAAACCAGGCGCATTTATCGGCAAGAAAATGTTCCTTCTCTCTTGTTTTCTACAGATCCTTTTGTAATGTTATTTCAGAATTAATGAGTCATACATATTTCCCAGAGATATAAATGAATAACGGCATTTTTTTAGTGACCCACAGCTTTAGAAATGGAATGTCTGGAACGGTGGCAACCTTTACATCATGCGCACACGCTGCCTGCCAAGACCCATTTACTAATTAAAGTTACATGGGCCAATGTAATAACCCAAAAATACATCACTCTGTAAAATTCATTACTTCTCCAGACATCCATTCGGTCTGTAATTTTATCACCAATGGGCTAATTTTATCTAACAGACCATTTAGTTATGCAGCTGAAAATAACTCTTTATTCCATAGCTCTACTATACAATGTGGCAGATAGAACCCTGTTTCTTTAGCCATGCAACTAATCTCAAGCAGAAAAGCTTTAAGGTTGTCAGAGTTGTAAGGCACCTTGTATTAGAATATTCTCTACTTGTCCATTATGAGCACTGTTCAAAATTTGATGTTTGGCAACCCAGATGCCAACAACAAATCTTCCTCAGAGTCATGGCCATTGCCAGAGGCAGCTGCTGGTAGACTCTGCAGGCAATGTTCCTCTAAAAACCCATGCTTGTTGAAGGAGGAATGTTCAAGTGCTGATGTCCAGCTTCACACATCAACCAGACTGGCATTGGGCTGGAAATATTTGGCAGCACTGCCCAAGACAGTGAACATCCCAAAATGTCAGTGGGCATACATCCAGCTCCAGCCACTCACCATGTGCCCGCTGCTCACTGGACAACATACTAAGCCATCAATGGAAGTTCATTTCATGGTTCTGCTTCAAGTTTATCTAACCAGAATTACTTAGAATGTAGCATTCTTAGTACAGAAATCTGATATACAAAATTAGTTTTCCAAATAAGTGATCTTGGAAGACTAAAGGGGTCTCAGATATGACCTCCAAGGTAGTCGGCAAAGTGCAATAAAAGGGGTAAGTTGCACACTGCTGTTGTGTGCTGCTCCGGTGAATGCAATGCTGCTTGCATTTGGTGGTGTTTTACTCAGGAGGAACAGTCTGGGGAGGCATGTAGGTGTCCCCACTCCAGTCCCCTAATTAGGCTGTGTATGTAACCCAATCTATTGTGCACAGTTTGGCATTTGTCCCTATGCTTTTTCAGAAATACTCACCCACTGTGCATATTTAAGTTTAACTTTGTAAAACTATTCATTGTGTTCCATTCACATTTACTTTGAGGCCATAGAGGCACAAAGAATTGGTATTCAAAAACAGACTTTGTGGACTAGAAAGCAGATCTGAACTGCAACCTCAAAAGCAACCTAACCATTTTTTCTGTTATTAAGGTTAGTCTTATTATTATTAGGGGTTTTCATGGCTTCTGTAAAGGTATTTCTTACTTATGGCAGTTGTCATATAGTCTACAGCAGCCTTTATACTTCTCCTTCTATCAATATAACATTAACACCCAGCATTGGACTGGGGGGGTTCAGAGCTGACGCCTCAGGGGCCCATACTAACATGCACCGGGCCCTCCACCTCAGCTGCAACCCCCTCCACTCATGCCCACCTGTAACTTGTCATTTTAACATTGGCGATTGGGTCCAGGGAGGAGATCGGGCAGCTCCAATAGTTTGAGCCAGGGAGCAGGTCTGGGTTGGACACACAATGGCAGGGGGGCCACCGGGTTTTTCCAAGTCTCCCTTCTGCCCAGTCTGACCCTGCTAACACCTTCCAAACAACTTCAGTTAGTGTAAGGATGGCTATATAATAGCTGATGTCAATGACATCCCATGGATTGGTGCATGGGTTAAATGGTCAGATATTGTCCTAATAGCAGGAACATTGATGTAAATGGTGCTGCTGCTGATTCCACAATGGAAGCCAATAAATGCCTGAGCATTTGTATTCTGGAAGGAAATAATATGAGTGGCTGGTACACTGGCCAACTGTGTCTGCAAAAATGTATCAATCGTTTCTTACTTATTTCCTTGCATGCAGTATGAAAGCTTGCAGTCACAAGGCCATAAAAACACATGAATGGATCCCCTTTTGTCTACAATTAAAGTTTTATTATCATAAAAATATCCTGCTACAAAATGTGAATGTTCTAAAGACTTTACAATTGCTAGTGGAATTTAGAAGAGAGAATGAGTATTGCTTACATTGTATGTGGCCTGTGAAATAATGCCTACCCTACAAGCTGTTCAGCCATTACATTACACAGGGTGCAACACAGAATACTTTCAGTAACCCAAACATCAGGATGCCTGTGCTAAATCTGTGCCTGAATGTTCCATTTAAAGTTTGAAGAATAAGAAACCATTGCCCATGAACATTTGATCTATGATGAAATGGCAGCACTCGGTGAGAACACAAAACACAGGTGTTTGTTCTGCAGATAAAAGGAGACACTCTATGCAGGCAGCTCTCCAATCACAAACAGAGCTTCAAGCAAAAGCATTGAAAGAAAAATAACCCTGCCCTGTTTGGGAAAATAGAAGAGAAGAAAACACTGGATCAGAATGGGGTAGAGTTCTCCCAGGTTTAGTAACCCATAAGTAAGGAGACCTGCAGGGCTCATTTATGAATACAAGTGCAGTGTAAAAGTGCAGTTATGGATGAAAATCACCATGTTTTTACTCATAATGCAGTTCCAAGTGTGTCTGCTGCTATTGTGCCTGATGCCTCAAAATAATGCAACTGCTTTGTATTTTGACACAAATAGGATTCAAGTTTAATCTAGCATTTTTAGAGTGGGGGGCTGCTTCACTGGTGCCAGCAGCTCCTGGGTTCCCCAGTTTTGACAGCCACAGTTTGCGCCATTCTTCAAAAGATGGCAGAATACAAGGCCACTCATTTATAAATTTGGATCATTTGGATAAAATGGAGGTTTGGAGAGTACTTTATTTGGACTCTCCAGCCCCTTATGATTGCATAATTGTCCTAGCTCACCTGCAGGTACTAACTGTGCTAGTGTAAGCTGCTTGTTAGCCATCATTTTACACTTGATCCATGTAAACCTTACACGGGATGGCAACATTGTGGAAGGGCAGTAGCGTCTTGTGATTCAAGTACCTTATTAAATTGTGTCAAGTAGTACTTTCCATTGTGTCCGATTTGTAGCATTTACAATGCGAGTGCATTTGTAAATTACCCCTAGGATAGTAACATTGTCTTAGCAATCATGGCTGCTCCCACTCATACATATTAACACAAATATACAGGTAATGAAAGCACCCTTTGCGGAATAAGAAATTCGGCATGGCTCTGGCATGTCTTTGGAAAACAAGGGCCAACAGAAAGAAAAGCCTTACATACACAACGCTGTGCTTTTTGGAATAGGTACAACTTATTTTTATCTGGGCTAGGGGATAGGGATTGATTGGTGATCTGAGACTGAAAGTGGGAGTGAAAGACCCAGAGTTACATAAGACAGAAAGCATCCGGCACAATTTTTATTTTCCTGCAGTATTTTTTATGAAGTAGGTAAGGCATAGCAAGGAACAGTAATTGTGGGTGTTTAATTATGACTAGAGCACTGATATTTAAACTGCTCTGCAATGAGGGACTTAATAAAAGGTTAGATCGTGCAAATGCCTTTTGTTTGAGTCATCCAGTTGTACAGAGGACCAAGCATCTCCTGGAACAAACAAACAAATACCAGTGAAAAAGTTTCTCAGCTGCACTAGAGAAAATATAGAAAAGCAACAAATACATGTAAGCAATTATTAGGATGAAATATCACACAGTGAAATGTTTGCATTTTAGTTATGTAATCAGATATGTGTGAGTATTCAAGAATAATGTTCCTGATCACATGAATGAGCATATTAAATATTCTACATACCTTACAATTTTCTCTAGTTCCAAAAGGTTTTGGGGAAAGTTGCAATGCATTTTTAAGATGAAGGCTTTACCAGTCTCAGGAATATACCCCTGATAACTATATATGATTGTTGTTTAAATATCAACCATTAATCTGTCCCAAACTAACAGAGCTTGCTAAAGGGACTGTACAGATTTATAGGGAGCTCCAATAAAGGGGCAATTTTTAAAGATAAAATAAATTTTTAGCCCAAAATAAAACCAGCACTATAGAGCATATTATTAGTTATTGTCTACAATATTTGGTGGGCTTTCACCAATCCGTTATGTCTCTTTAATGCATCTGTATGGGAATAACGTCACTTAAGAAGCACAGTGTCGATAAAGCAATTCACTAGGCACTAGCCAGCTGCAACCCAAATACAAGACAACAGATGCTACTTGCAGTGAATTCACTGCACCCTATACGCTGCACTTGTATGCAGTTGAATGGGTGTGTTGGTGTTGCATGGAAGTTTTAAGTCAAGTTGAAGTAAGGCTCATTTGTTAATGTTATTTTAGAAGTATCTAATCACATCTAATCACAGCAGAGCCACAATCACAAAAGGAGTAAGACAATCCAACGTTGAACTCAACCCCTCTCACAGTTAAGGCTAGTGTCACACATGGTGTTTTCTCTGCAGGTATAAATACACCAGTGGAGAAAATGCTTATCTGCTGCCTTTTTTTGCACACCAGGGAATAAAAAAGGGACACTCATGTGCCTAAAATTAAGAATATGTAGGAGCTGCAGCGTGCATTCTTATGTGCTCTACTATACTTCTATAAGGGCAGAGACACACTCAGATTCTGGGAGATTAGTTGGCCGGCAACAAATCTCCTCTTCTCATGAGGAAACTTCAGGCAACTTTGGAAAACAAATCGCTCCGAGTGCCATGCCAGCGGCGATTTACATTCTAGCTGGCGGGAAAGCAGGGAAAGGCAGTTCAGGAGATTAGTCGCCCCGAAAAAGAGGAGATTTGTTGCTGGGTGTGTGTCTCTGCCTTAAAGGGGTTACTTATTGCAGAATATACAGATAACAGATTCTGCTTTGCCTGTAGATAACCATTATCCTTTTCCTTGTACCTACATAGTAACAGTCATTTAGGTAGGAAAAACACATGCCCATCTATTTGCTAGTTAGTCCGAGGGACACAAACCCCTATTTGAAACCTTTTCAAATTTCCTTACCGACTCCAAAAGGGCAATTGAACCAAGACCTGGATCAACTTCTTAAAGCTATCTAATATATCTATCACTGCAACCACTTCAGGGAGATAATTCCACAACGTTACAGTTCTCATAGTAAAAAAAAAAACCTCAAATATTATGATGACACTTCCTTTCTTCTAATTGAAAGGGATTTCCTTGAGTCAGTTGGAAGGACCTACTGGTAAAGAAAGAATTAGAGAGATTATTATATAGTCCCCTTATATACAGTATTTATACATAGTTATCACGTCTCATCTTAAACTCCTCTTCTCCAGAGTAAACAATGTCAGCTTGGCCAGACTTTCCTCATAAATGAGGCCTTTCATTATCTTCTCCCACATCCCTTCTGTCAGTTTTAGCCTTGCATAGAGAATAGTTTAACAATATGGCCTAGAAGCAACAGGGTTGTCAAACAATATCTCCAAAAATAAATAGTGGACAGGCAGGGTAAATTTGCTTTCAATGAGATTTACCCTAGTGTGTGAATGGGATAAGCAGTTTAGAATGTAAGCTCCTCGGGGTCAGGAACTGATTTAAATGATGCATAAAATGTACTGCACTCTAGGGGGAAAAAACACAAATATAAAACTGCAATTGGGAAAATGGAGAATGGTTATGACAGTAAAAAACTATTTTCTTGTAGGGGTAGAAAAAAAGACAGATCAGCAAAGCATTTGAAAGGATAGAATGGATTTAAGTGACACCGTGCTCTAGGATTATAGGAGATATTAACAGAAACCTTGTCTTTATATACAAATCTGCAGTCTTTTTCCATGACATTAAAACTAAAAAAACAGAGGTCTGTCGCACAGACTTAAAATAATTAGGTTCGCAGTTGTCTCACTGGCTTGACCCTTAAGGGAAACTAATCAGACACACAAACAATTCAGTGTATATTAAATGTCTGTGTCTTTCATTTGTTCCTCTTGGCGGAAGTTTATGTGCAGGAATTGCAGAATGTGTGATACAGGAGTTGGTTCAAGAGATTATCTTTAACAAAGAATTTCAAACAGTAAGGCATGTCAGGCATGTTTTTTTCACAATTTATTGCTCCATGTTTTTAACAAAGAATTTCAAACAGTAAATGTATGCCTTGCTTTTTATGTACGTTTGCAGCAGTGATATAACAGATTACAATATACTGTATATGAAAATAGAGAGAATGAAAGAGTATACTATATATATTCTCAATATGTAACAAGTATTAGGGATACATTCATACAAGGCACAGTTCCGTGCTCCTTATGAGTGTGTATCTCATTAGTACGTAGGAGAGTAGGAGCAGCTCCTTGTAGTAGACCACAAGCTGACGTGATGAAGTATTGCTGAGTTGCACTGATAAAATGTACTGTATAAACTTGATCGATTAACTATAAAAAAACGGAGCAATACAGGGTGAAAAGGCCAGAGTGTAAATGACTAACGTCCTTGATGGTGTGAAATGCGTCAGGCATGTTTTTTTCACCATTTATTGCTCCATGTTTTTAAGGAATAATCAATAAACACTATATATTATATTTTATCTGCACAGCTCTGATGTTCTTATTTCACTAATTGAATGTCAGTTGTGTAGTAGCGTGGAAGCTGGCGAATATACATCCAATCCGTTGTTTGCTCTTCTTAGTGACAGGTGAGAGCCTTATGTTGGGGAAAGGGCAGTCAAAGCTTGATTTGCATTGGGGAATTGTAGGTTTACATAGAGAATTTGGGTAGACTAGCATGGATATACCATAATGTTCTGTTTCCTAACTGTTCCCTTGGTCAGTGAAGGCATTATTGTTTAAAACTGAATGTTCATCTCAAGGGGGCCCCAGAAAAACTTCTAGACCTCAAAGGGGTCTGGATGGGGAAGGTCTGGAAACCACTGCATTCAGTGGGATACATATCACTTGCAACCTTATTTATAATTAAAGGGAGACTGCTTGCAGTCAGATTTAACTATTACTAGTCTTTAATATGGACATTTTGGACTCCCAAAAGGATGTTCCTAACTGTTCCCTTGGTTAGTGAAGTTATTGTTGGATACTGTCTACATGGAAACACCACTTTTACTGGTACAGGTATTGGACCTGTAATGCAGAATGCTCAGGTGGGGGTTTGCCAGATAAGGGATCTTTCCGTAATTTGTATCGCCATACCTTAAGTCTACTAAAAAATAATTTACATATGAAATGAACCCAATAGGATTGTTTTGCCTCTAGTAAGGATTTATTGTATCTTAGTTCGGATCAAGAACAGTGTACTGTTAAATTTTTTCAGAGAAAAAATTATATTATTATATAAAATGATTATATATTATTTGATTAAAATGGAGTCTATGGGAGATGGCCACTTATGTACTATGTAACAAAATGAAAAGAAAAGTACACTTATAAATGTTACGGATATGTTGTATTTAAGTTAACTTTCAGTATGTTATAGAATGGCTAATTCTAAGCAGCTTTTCAATTGGTCTTCATTATTTATTGATTTTAATTATTTGCTTTTTTTCTGACTCCTATCAGCTTTCAAATGGGGGTCAATGATCCCATCTAAAACAAATGTGCTGTAAGGCTACACATATATTGTTATAGCTACTTTTTATTACTCACCTTTCTATTTAGCCCCTCTCCTGTTCATATTCCAGTTTCTTAATAAAATCAATGCATGGTTGCTAGAGTAATTTGGACCCTAGCCACCAGATTGCTGAAATTTCAGGAGAGCTGCTGAATAAAAAGCTAAATAACTCAAAACCCACAAATAATAAAAAATGAAAACCAACTGCAAATTATCTCAGGATATCACTCTCTGCATCATACTAAGGGGCAGATTTACATATGGTCGAATATCGAGGGTTAATTAACCCTCGATATTCACTGCCGAATGTAAATCCTTTGACTTCGAATATCGAAGTCGAAGGATTTACTGCAAATAGTTTGATCGAACGATGGATTTTAATCCATCGATCGAACGATTTTTCTTTGACCAAAAAATTGTTAGAAAGCCTATGGGGACCTTCCCTCGGTAGGTTTAAGGTGGTGAACTAGGGGGTCGAAGTTTTTTTTAAAGAGACAGTACTTCGACTATGGAATGGTCGAATATTCGAACGATTTTTAGTTTGAATCGTTCGATTTGAAGTCGTAGTCGAAGGTTGAAGTAGCCAATTCGATGGTCGAAGTAGCCAAAAAAATCATTAGAAATTCGAAGTTTTTTTTATTCTATACCTTCACTCGAGCTAAGCAAATGTTCCCCACAATGTTAATGTGAAGGTGAACAAACCCCTTTAACTTCAGATAGTTCTGAATCAGAGAAGCCCCGTTTGGTTTTAGTTTTCATGAATTTATGTGAATATACTGGCTATTTAGGTATATAATTGAAGTGAAAAGGAGGTGTTTTTCACTCAAGTATCAGTGCATTGATGTGTGCGGAGCAGGGCAATGTTATCTTCATAACCAAATGTAAAAAGTTTCTGGGTTCCAGACCCCGAAATTCTCATTAGCAAAATGAAAATTAAAAAAGTAAAGTAACATAGCTTAAGAACACCCAGGAAAATGTTTATTTAGCCTGAAGAGAATTGCTTTTTGTTTCATGAGTAGAACAACATGAAGCAAAATACTTAGGAGGGGAATGTGCTTTTCAATTTAAATATGCCGTGCATTGTTACACCCCACTTGATCCCAATGAAACTGCTGGCATCCCTGCTGCTTAGCAATTTAGTACAAAGCACATTTACTGTGTTGTGGAAGGCTTGCTCAGAGGTACTCCCTTGGCTTTTATTTCTAACTCCAAATCTCTCCTTTATGTAGTTTAACTACCCCGAATAGAGACCCTAAACATCCTGCATCAGGGGGTCCCCCCTCTTATCTAACTTCACGTCTGTATGCAGCATCTTCAGACATAAACCATTTCCACATAGGTTTAATGAATTAAATTGAACTGAAGCCCATCACTATTTGACCTGGCAAATCATAATGGAGATACAGGAAGACAGCCAAGAAATTAGGCTTGCACTGCTGCCTTTGCTTAGAAAAAATTAGATTAGAATAAGAAACTTCATATCAAGAGATGGAATGCAAAGAATGGGGAAAGAGTCAGTTTAACTACACAATGACATATCTGTAAAAATCAGATGGGCATTTACAAAAATATTATGCACTGTGACTTTATGCATGTGATCAAGTACCACTTCATATCACTTTACCCAAAAGCTGAGGGTTATGTTCTCTTGCTTGTCTGATATGGTAATGCAGGTATGGGACCTGTTATCCAAAATGCTTTGGATGATTTTAAGAAATATTTCTGTAATTTGGATCTCATACCTCCCAACTGTCCCGTTTTCAGAGGGACAGTCCCTCTTTTGACAGCTCAACCTACAGCCCCTCATTTGTACTGGAAAGTCCTGATTTTCTCTGCTCTGAACAGCCAGAAAAAGAAACAATGTTTCTAATTTAATTTGCTTTTGGCAGAGAGCCCAGAACAGCCACAGCAGCAGATAAGATACTTTTGTAATAATTTTGAGATAAGCAAATAAGTAATTGTAACAATATAAGAAAACAGGTCTCTTAGGAGTAGTTTGACTCACACCTTCATCAGCAAAACTGTAATAACTGGGAAAAAAAACACACAAATATGTTCAAACTTTCATAACCTGCCAAATTTTGTAAAATGAACATGGTATTAGGGGGTGTGGCCACATAAATGGGCGTGATCAAAAATGTGCCACAAATCGCGCAGCAACTTTTATGTTCCTCTTTTTATTTCCAAAATGTTGGGTATGGGATCTTCACACCTTAAATCTACAATAAAATCATTTAACCATTAAATAAACCCAATAAGCTGGTTATGTTTCCAGGATTCTATTTTAGTTTAGATCAAGTACAAGGTGGTTTATCATCACAGTGGAAAAATCAAAATGCTGTTAAATGCTATAAATAAGTATTGGCTCATTGTACCACACTGAAGGAAATCCAGACTGAATGGATTATAGCAAAAGAAATCCAGTGACTGCTAGGTATATTATTTTGTTCCATTTATTATCTGTTATATTTATTATCTGTTCCATTTGATATTTGTATTAAAAAAACTTCACACTTGATTGTCTTTTATCATTGTTTTATTTCAAACTGAGCTATTTCCGACACTGCCTCTTTCGCGTGATTTTTGTGCAAAACAGATGCTTGTCTTTCTTCTTGGTGTCCAACTTTTGACCGATTTGGCTGATTCAACACAATGTACCAGTGGTACATCTAACTGCATGTTCTGCAAGGCTATATTGTACAGGTATAGGATCTGTTATCTGAAAACCCATTATCCAGAAAGTTCAGAATTACGGTAAGGTCCATTTAAATAAAAAAAAATCCGATTTTTTTTTCAAAAATATTTCCTTATTCTTTGTTATAATAATACAGTACCTTGTGCTTCACCCCATATATAATAAATCCTTATTGGAGGCAAAAACCTTAAGTCCCAAGCTTTCTGGATAACAGGTTCCATACCTGTACTGGGATACACAATACCCAAGGCCAGTGAATACCAAACTGTGTGGCTGGGATCCAGGATATTTAGCAGGTTTGGATTTGGCCAAATCCAAATTCTTAAATCATGTGACACAAACAAGAAAATCGCAAATATTTTTCCACGCGCTACATACATGGTTCTATTTAACATTGCTGTAATTTGCATAAGTAAATTCGAGTTTGCATTCGGTTTGGGATTCGTCCAAATCCTAAAATAATGCATCGCTAGTAAATGGGTAACCCTGAAGTTCAGTTAGGGTGAGTTTGAGATGGGAGAATGTTTATTTGCTCCCCTAGATACTGTTGAAAGCCTAGGTAGAAGGTTAATTAGCATACTATTTGGGGTGAACACTTACTTTCTGCCTTAGATATTAGTTCAACTAATGGTGAATGACTGAAACTGACGGGGCTACAGGGGCAATAAGCAGCTGACCAAAGATTAAATTAAACTGCAGAAGTACTCAGAGCACTCTGAGCTAGTTTACTAGATCTCTTTTAAATGCTCTACAGTTTACCAAATGGCAGAACCTTTCAGCAGAATGGAACATGGCTGAAACAAGTGGATACTGGCATTATTTTACAGCCTCAACACAATATTTATTGCAGCAACTCACTATGTTTAAAAACCCACCCCTGCAGACAATCACTTTCCAATTACTTTTGCATCTTTTGCCTTTGCAGATCTTTAATAACATATTGTATAAGGGTAAGGTCACACTGGGCGTTTTGGGGAGATTTGGTCGCCTGGTGACTAATTGCCTCGTCTTTGTGGCGACCAATTTCCCCTATAAGCCTTTGGGCGACTTCGGAAAACGAATTGCCTCGTGTGATTAGCGCCAGCGAATTTTTAATTTTACCCAGCGCAGAGTGAGGGAAGGCGTTTGGGGAGATTGGTCGCCGCAAAGACGAGGCGATTGGTCAACAGGTGACCAAATCTCCCCAAAACGCCCAGTGTGACCTTACCCTAAAGGTATGGGATGCATTATTTGGAAACCCGTTATCCAAAAAGGCCATGTCTCATAGACCCCATTTTGAAAAATGATTTCCTTTTTCTCTGTAATAACAGTACTTTGTACTTGATCCAAACTAAGATGTAATAAATCCTTATTAGTAGCAAAACCAGCCTATTGATTAAATTATTTCTTAGCTGA
Source organism: Xenopus petersii (assembly GCA_038501925.1). Classification (NCBI taxonomy): domain Eukaryota; kingdom Metazoa; phylum Chordata; class Amphibia; order Anura; family Pipidae; genus Xenopus; species Xenopus petersii. The sequence continues at coordinate 36,884,632 of CM076688.1, forward strand.
CAAAGTATGTTGATCCAAATTATGGAAAACCCCTTTATCTGGAAAACTCCAGGCAGGGTCGGACTGGGGGACTTTGGGCCCACCAGGGCTATTGCCCCAGGACCCCGATCTGGCCCCCACTGCCGCTCCGGCGTGCTTCATAGTAGTAGTGCGCATGCGCGCGGCGCCGCGTTTGTGCACACGCGCGCAGCAATACCTTTGTGCGCATGCGCAGATCCTCTATTCTACCGTGACCCCCGAAAAAGTGGGGTCGCGCAGCCAAACTAAGTAGCGGATCTGGGCCGGCGGGGTCCACAAGAGCCCGGGGCCCACCGGGTTTTTTCCCGGTGTCCTGCCGGCCCAGTCCGACACTGACTCCAGGTTCCAAGCATTCTGGATATCAGGTCCCATACCTGTATCAGTGGCTTAACTAGATATTACTGGGCCCCACAGCAAATTATTTTTCAGGCCCCCAAAATGTCTACAAGTTGAAATTGTATATTAATTAGGGCCTCATGGGGCCCCTATACCTCCTAGGCCCCCCCTGCAGCCGCAGGTTCTGCTTCCTCTGTAGTTACACCCTGTCTGGAACTGATGTTTGGCATTAGGTGACCACAAGTTTAACACTTCTGTTCTATAAATCACATCAGGGCTCCTCAATCTGTGTCTGTCTCACAAATCACTCAGCATCCCGGTTGTTGAAGGGGAACTGTCATTTACACACGTAATAACTATTATTATTTTCTTATCGTTTTGAAATATATTTGGATTATTAAAGTGCTTTCTCAGCCAAAAACGCAACGATAATGTTTAACCATGAGTGCACTACGAATTGCTGAGCAGGACAAATCTGTCAGTGATGCACAGCAAGAGTGTGTTGTTTGCAGCCAAAAGGCTTGTTAGGTTGAGGAACTCAAAAATAAACTGTTAAATATAACAACTGTAATAAAAAAATAATAAAAGCAATAGACCTAATATACTAACAAAGAATGCTAAATCTACTGCAGGTTATAAAAATGAAAGCAAATATCTGATTGATTATTGCTCTGGGTAAATTAGCTTGTGCAATTTGCACCTATGCATGTAATGCAAACCCTATTTGTGGATAATATGTTATATTAAATTATTTTTTCAAACAATAGTACTAGTTCTAGAATGAACATACACTTATATTGGAAGTTGATCAGGCAGACTGGTAGAGCCTTGTAAAATAAAGTGATTATTATTGAGTGTGGGTGTATAAGCTTGTGGGCGTCCAGGTGTGTGTTACTGTATATGTAAATGTGCAGCAGAATATCATAGCAATTAAATCCCAAAAATGAGGTCAGAATTCATTTTAGCTAAAACGGCAAGAATGTAAATTTTAACACATGGCCTTTTGATCTTATAATTAGTGAATCAACATGTTATCGCTAATTACAGCTTCTTATTGGTACAAAAAGGCGTCCTCAGCTTGGTGCTAATTGTATATAAGGGGAAGCGGTGCTGACAGGACTTACTGGCCAAACTAAACTTTACGTTGTTATAGCCCTGAGTTAAAGCAGCTTAATATCTAAAGCATTTCTTATAGTCATAATAAGTGTCAGTAAGGGCTCTTACACATGGCTGTTTTTGCCTACGCTCCCCTTTACACTTTCTTCCATTCAGCCGCAGGGGTGCGCAGGAGAATTATTTTGAAGGGGGCTGTACTCACACAGACACATGTAAGGACCAAATGCAGGTTGGGACGCAGCATGTTGTATTTCACATGCATCTGTGTACAGCCCCCTTCAAAATAATTAACTGAGTCTACTCCTGCGCTCCCGTGCGGCTGAACGGAAGAAAGCACAACGCAGGGGAGTGCAGGCAAAAACAGCCGTGTGTAAGAGCCCTAAAGGGGTGTCTGCATCTGTGGGAAAGAAAGCTGTAGCATGTCAGGCAATCAAATGTTAAAAAGTAAGACTTTAAAGGTGAAGAATACCAAAAGTAAGGTAAGTTCCTTCGAGTAATGGATAACAGTGATCCCCAACCAGTGGCTCATGAACAACATGTTACTCACCAACTTATTGAATGTTGCTCTCAGTGGCCTCATAGCCGGTGCTTATTTTTGAATTATAGGCTTGGAGACAAGTTTTGGTTGCATAAAAACCATGTGTACTGCCAAACACGGCCTCCAGTCCACATAGGGGCTCCCAAATATCCAATCACAGCACATATTTTGCACCACCGAGGAATATTTTTCATGCTTGTGTTGCAACTCTTTTTATTTCTGAATGTTGCTAACAGGTAAAAATATGGTGGAGGCATAAGGTATTGGGCAGAGGAACTTGGGTCTTGGATTTTCCTGAAAGGACAGATGGGGTGGTATTTTATATAGTATTTATTTAGTATTTAATATAGTATTTTATATAATATTTATTTTGTTTTGGGTTTGTAAACACAGCAGATAAGCAATCACAGTAAAGGCTAAGACAAAAGACTGGCATTTTTTTCAAATTTAGTTTGACAACGTATGGTCTAAATTACCATGCTCCTTATTGCAATATGTCAAATTGTCAATATGAGGAAATTAGCCATCAGACATAGGATAGTAGGGGAGGGGCACCAAAAGAAAAAGCCAGAGCATTACATGTGCAGTGTCTTATGATACTTTTTTTCCAATCTTCTGGGTACAAATGAGCCTGAAGCAATGACCTGTGAAGGATGTGACCCGCACCTTACACTGGATTAAAAATCTACAAACTTTATAGCACAATGGTTGCAGGCACAAGCAGTCATAACCCTAACACCTGCCACAAGCAGTAAATACAAGAGTAGCCTAAGCCTTGTGGCCCATTGGCCCTCCTAGAACAATATCTTCTATAGGCCCCTTCTGAATATAGTGCATGAATGTGGTTGGTGCAAGATATTGCGTGTGTGCTTGCTTTATTCAATGTCTGTGGTGTAGGGACATAAAGAAGAAAACCAGGCAGTGAGGGATTTCAGTATTGCCAATGTGATTAAAGAAGGGAGCAATCAAGTGGTGTGATGTCCCCAACCCAGTTTTAAAATGCCTTAAGCATGTGATTATTTGGTCATACCTATTAAAGCAACCGTGAAGAATCCCTGGAATTGCTGCCTACATTTGCTTGATTCTTTGTTAGGGGATGGGTGAATAAATGGACAATGCAAGAAGTTTTAGTCATAGGTACCTTTAATGTATGCAGACATCTTTATCCGACTGCAATTGATTGTGTCCCTTTTGTGTCCCTGTTGCTTTTGTTGTACAAGAAAAAATACACAAGCCTTAGCATTTCTGCCCACATGGCACTTTGATTAAGGCTGTTGTCAGGCCCGGACTGGCAATCTGTGGCTTCTGGCAAATGCCAGAGGGGCTGCTGTATAGTTCAATAGAAAGATACGATATAGTGGGCTGGTAGGGGGCTGTTTGGGCTGGTGGGGGGCTTTTTGGGCCTCTGTGTAATTGGAATGGCAGGGCCTATTTGACTCCCAGTCCAGGTCTGGCTGTTGTAGTTATGGTATAAATAATAATGATTTTTACTACTTCTCTGATGGCCTACTTGGGGATTTCCAGAGTGCCTAACACCTGTTATTCTTGTACTACTCCCTGAAGCCGAGGGTTTGGGGCTGGAGCTATTGGACCACATTGTTACGTTGGTGAGTTTTTCAACTATAAGTGATGCTTTAGTCCCTTTGTTTTTGTCCCTAATGCTCTTGGCCTGTGTGTGTTCTAAATATCATGACAGAGCATGCCCATATGCTGCCCACCTCCAGGGAACCCCATCCACCTTCTTACTGCAATGCTGATGAATACAAGCAGCACCACATACAGCGAGAGATTCAGCTCTAAGAGCCATTCTGGGGGTGCAAACAATTGCAATTACATTTGTAAGATGTAAATTCTATAGGTGTGGGTGTAAAGGCTTAAAAAATTGCTGAGTTTGCCTGTTTTTTTTTTGTTTTTTTACATTGCACCCTGCCACAGTTCTGTTGTTTTGATTTAAATGTAGAGTAAGAAGTTATAATTAGAACTCTACCAGAACAATACTGTTAATTCTGTAATTATAAGAAATAGATTCATGCCTTGAGGTTTTTGCCATATACACAGTTATTTATATTTCTTCTTAAGTTATCTGTTGGTTTACCGTTTGTCTGGCATTCTCTAATTCTCTATTAAGACTGTTTGTTTCAAATATAAGTCCTTTATTTCCATCAATGACAACTGGTTTAATTCTTTCGTCCATATATATATATATATATATATATAGATATAGATATAGATATATATATATATATATATATATATATATATATATATATATATATATTCTGTAGCACAGAAGTATTGCAAAAGGATATTTGTATTTTTCTTCCTCACTGATTTCTTTATGTACCTAGAATACATTTTATCCTGGCAACCAAGTCCAAGCCAAATTTTATGCATGAAAAACAAATATAAAATGAATTTCCTCTATCTGAGAAAACATCCAGGCTGGTAATTATTACTAACTTGAGCCAACAGGAGGAGGACAGGTAGAGAACATTGTGTCCAGAGAAAATGCTACACATGCATTTTATTAAAAGGGGCTTAAGTTTAATTGCTTTCTGAGCAGTCCAACTTAGTGCTTAACACCTTCATGGACTGGAAAGCCATAACATGATTTATTTGACTTAGTTGACTTAGTTTGAAATAAATGACACCTTAAGCACTGGATTTAGAAAATAACAAAATCCAATGCACCATCATTAAGTTTATTTATACATAGAAGACAATAATTACCCTGACAGATGGGCAAAGGGAAGGAAATTATAGCAAGCCATGCAGAAATTGGCTCAACTAATTATATGTGTCAACAAGATTATGGACTCCTACAAGGAATGTTTTAAATGGAATATATCAGGAGGTTCTTTTCTTTTTGCATTTAGTTCTTATTTATCCCTTTGTTACAGAGCACAATGCTCAGGATTATTTGCAGATATTATTAAATTAAAGTCTTTACTAGTTTAGCCCATTTCCATTATAGCAGTGGGGAGAATAGACTATGAGAAGAGAGTGTGGCTGTGGGATAGCAGGTATAGTAGGGAGGGATGATGCCTATAGTAACAGTGGGATAATAGTCTCTGGGAAGGGAGTGTGGCTGTGGGATAGCAGGTATAGTAGGGAGAGATGGTGCCTATAGTAACAGTGGGATAATAGTCTCTGGGAAGGGACTGTGACTGTGGGATAGCAGGTATAGTAGGGAGAGATGATGCCTATAGTATCGGGGGGGAGAGACTGTGGCTGTGGTATAGCAGGTATAGTACGGAGATATGGTGCCTATAGTAACAGTGGGGATAATAGTCTCTGGGAAGGGACTGTGGCTGTGGGATAGCGGGTATAGTAGGGAGAGATGGTGCCTATAGTAACAGTGAGATAATAGTCTCTGGGAAGGGACTGTGGCTGTGGGATAGCAGGTATAGTAGGGAGAGATGGTGCCTATAGTAACAGTGGGATAATAGTCTCTGGGAAGGGAGTGTGGCTGTGGGATAGCAGGTATAGTAGGGAGAGATGGTGCCTATAGTAACAGTGGGATAATAGTCTCTGGGAAGGGACTGTGACTGTGGGATAGCAGGTACAGTAGGGAGAGATGATGCCTATAGTATCGGGGTAAATGTGATTATACAACTACATCACACAAATTACATATATAGAATATATGGAGTAACAAACATCACAATCAATACAGGTACAAAAGGTGAGGACGGCCCTATGCATAGGCATACAGTATAAAGGGAAGGGAGTAATACACAAGGTGTGGGAGTGGGCAAGATCGAAGTAAGTGGGTGAGAAATGTGGTACTGTATGTGGTGTTGCGTTTGGTAGTTAAGCAGAGTGAGGGTAGGCTTCTCGAAAGAAGTGCGTTTTCAGAGATTTTTTGAAAGCAGAAAGGTTGGGAGAAAGTCAGACAGACCGTGGGAGAGCGTTCCAGAGGAGGGGTGCAGCCCTTGCAAAGTCTTGAATGCGAGCATGTGAGGAGGTAATAAGAGAAGAGTTGAGTAGCAGGTCAGTAGAGGAGCATAGTGAGCGAGTGGGTGAGTATATAGAGATGAGCTCAGAGATGTAGGGTGGAGCAGAGTTGTGAAGTGCTTTGAAAGTCAGTGTCATTAATTTGAATTTGATTCTGAAAGGTAACGGAAGCCAGTGCAGGAATTGACAGAATGGCGAGGCAGAGGAGGAGCGGTTGCTGAGGTGTATGAGCCTCGCAGCAGTGTTCATTATGGACTGGAGAGGTGACAGTCTCTGGAGGGGGAGGCCAATTAAAAGAGAATTACAGTAGTCTAGACGCAATATGATGAGAGAGTGAATAAGAATTTTGGCAGCATCTTGGGTGATAAATGATCGTATTTTGGATATGTTCCTTGGAAGTGACATGATTTAATAAGTGACTGGATATGAGGAGTGAATGACAGGGCAGAATCTAGGATAACCCCAAGGCATCGGGCCTAGGGAGAGGGGGTGATAGTGGAATTGTTAACTATGATGGATACTTCGGGGATGCTACTGGTGTTAATTGGAGGAAAGAGAACCATTTCAGTTTTAGAGAGGTTTAATTTAAGATAGCGTTGCGACATCCAGGTAGAGATATCGGACAGGCAGGAGTAGACGCGAGTTAGGACTTCTGGTTTGAGATCAGGAGATGAGAGATAGATCTGAGTATCGTCAGCATAGAGGTGGTAGTGGAAACCATACGAATTTATTAATTTGCCAAGGGAGGAAGTATAGAGGGAGAATAGTAATGGTCCCAGGACAGAGCCTTAAAGAACTCCAACAGAAAGAGGTAGGGGAGAAGATGATACTCCATTGTAGGAGACACTGAAGGAACGATTGGTGATGTAAGAAGAGAACCAGGACAGGGCTGTGTCACGAAGGCCAAGCGACTGGAGGGATTGGAGGAGGAGAGGATGATCTACAGTGTCAAATGCGGCTGAGAGATCAAGCAGTATTAGTAGTGAGAAATGATTGTTGGCTTTAGTGGTTAAAAGGTCATTAGTTAGTCGAGTCAGGGCAGTTTCCGTGGAGTGTTGTGGCTTAAAACCAGATTGTAGGGGGTCCAGCAGGTTATTGTCAGAGAGGAATGAGGTAAGTCGGTTGTAGACTAGGCGCTCAAGTAGTTTAGAGATGAAAGGTAGCAGAGAGATAGGTCGGAGGTTGTCAAGATTGGAGGGATCAAGAGAGGGTTTTTTCAGAATGGGGGTGACAAGAGCATGTTTTAGTTGAGAAGGAAACAGTCCAGTTGAGAGCGAAAGATTAAATAGGTGAGTTAAGGCTTTGATTAGACAAGGATTGGTATTGCGGAGAAGTTTTGAGGGAATTGGATCAAGCGGGCAGGTGGTAAGGTGAGAAGAGGCCAGAAGCTTTGAGACTTCCTCATCAGTGACAGGGGTGAAGGAGCACAGGAGAGACTGAGGAGTGTCGAGGGAGGGTGGTGGAAGTCTAGGGGGGTTGAGTAGTGTAATGTCCCTTCTGATAGTGTCAATTTTGTTTTTGAAGTGCTCAACAATATCTTGAGCAGAGACAGATGTGCATGGAGGGGGTGGAGAAGGGGAAAGGAGAGTGTTAAAGGTGGAGAAAAGTTGTCTCTGGGAAGGGAGTGTGGCTGTGGGATAGCAGGTATAGTAGGGAGAGATGTGCCTATAGTAGCAGTAGGATATTAGCTTTGAGGAAGGCTAATAATGACTGTGGGAGATAAAGTAGAGAGAGAGCAGTGGCAATAAATACAAGTGGCATAATGTCTGGCACCAATAGTGAGAAATTCAAGCTCAATTGTTGTTAATGCCACAATTCAACGTTAGGCTGCGTTTTCACATAAAATCATGTTGGATTTATCATTATATTTGTGATATTAGATGTCACACCATGACGTCATAGAATTATTTGGTGAATTTAAACTTCTTTTTTGATAACCTTTTTGATAACCTTTTACTGTCAGACTAACCTACAACCCTAGTAATTTTAAGGAAAAATCCCAGCAACCTGTTGCTGCCAATAGGGAGTTCTGGTACGTGCAGTTCAACTATTTCTTAAGTGTAATAGGCTAGACTTTCCAATTTTATTCTGTTAATGGGGACCCATGAAATTTCTTTTGTCCAAGGCCTCGCCAACATTAGAGAAGCACTTTCACTTCAAAGTATTAATGACTCAATACAGACGCACTGAATCTCACTGCAAGTGATACAGTGACTAATTTCCTTAATGACACTTCAGACTGGCTTTTTATTGCAGGTGGCTCTTGTACATCAGACACGTTTCCTCTTTTATAACATTAATTTAACGATGTAATGGCAAAGCCAACAGAATACATAAAAGCTTATCAGGTTAATTATAGCTTTGCAGTAGGTTGTATCTTGATATAATAATGCTTCATTTCATTAAAGTGCTCACTGCTTGCTCTGTATTAGGCATGTGCATTTCGTTTCCTAACTTCAATTGATACGGTTTACATTCCATTTTATTCTATAGAAGCACAACACTGGCACCTCCATGATACTTGATTAAGGTAAGGCAACTTTGGGCGACTATTGAAAACGCATTGTCGCGTGTGCATTAGCGCAGGCGACTTTTCATTCGAGCCTATGGGGAAAAAACGCTGAGGCAGTTCGGGGAGATAGTCATGCAAAAGACGTGGCAATAAGTCGCCAGGCGACAAAACTTCCCCGAATCTCCTTGTCTGGCCTTACCCTTAGGGGTGGTACAAAGACCCCATAAGTTGACAACAATGTTTACATGAGTGTTCTTTGCACTACCCCAAAGGAGCTGCTATGGCCACATAGTCCTACAAAAACCTGAAACCTATCAGTGTTATTTTGCTAATATGATTGTTCCTTATAATTGATTTCAGTATGATGATAATAAGAAATGCCCCTCTATTCCTTACCATGTATTTTGTGGAGGCAAACAGCAAAAGGGTACATAAGGTACAGTGGAAAAGAGTTCCTTATGGGCAAAAATAATTAGATATTTTACCACTAAAAACCTGCAACACGAAAAAAACAAGTAAATGCAAAAGATGGGGAATATTAATGGGAACTGAATTTAGAGACTAATAGTATTTGGGCATAGGCTTTTAGGGTAGTTTTGACTGAGAAATTGACATGTCCTAAATATATCTGTCCTTTAGATAGTACAGGTATCTGTTATCCACAAAAAAGTTATCCAGAAAGCTCCAAATTAAGGGAAAGCCATATCCCATAGACAGCATTTTATTCAAATAACCCAAATTTTTAAAAATGATTTCCTTTTTCTCTGCATTAATAAAACAGTGGCTTGTACTTGATCCCAACTAAGATATAATTCATCCACATTGGAAGCAAAAACCAGCCTATTGGGATTATTTAATGTTTACATGATTTTATAATAGACTTAAAGCTCCCCATAGATGCAAAGATTTCTCTTGCCAAACGACCGATTTTAGGGAAGCCCGACCAATCCTTAGAAATTATCGTGCGGTTAGTGGGATTCGAACGATCGTACATCTTACGATTTTTCGGCCGACATCTGTCAGGAAATTGATCGGACAGGTCAAAAAATCTTTGTTGGTCCCAGTGCAATCTATCTATGTTTGCAGGGCCAAGCAGGCAGCTGCCCTTTGTTTTCCTGGCAAATTGGTCTTTTTAGTTGATGGTAAATTCGTATGTTCGTACGATTGTTCCAAGAAGATCGCGGTCTCACGATCAGGATCTCATCTTTTAAAAATCTCAACATCTATGGCCAGTTTAATTGTATGAAGATCCAAATTACAGAAACATCTGATTGGAAAAAAACAGGTTCCGAGCATTTTGGATTGCAGGTCTCATGCCTGTATATAATGTGTATAGCATTCATTGAATCCAGATAATTAAAGAGCTAATGGAATCATATAACAGAGACTTTTAGTTCCATGTTGAATGAGTCTTTGTCTTTGTGATTTGTTAGCCTCCAGTTTACCATTAGTATGAAAGTTCCACTAATGCTTTGGTCTTTTGCTGCACTTATATTATCATTTTGTTAATTACTCTACTTTGAAAAGTCTGCAGTCATTGCGGAAATGGTGCTCTTTTACTTATATACATCATTTCATCTGTGCCCAGAGGCAAAAGACCATAATTAATGTTTTTTTTTCATACAGCAAGCATATATTCTTGATTAACTAGTTGAATGAATTATTCTAGACAAGCACAGATTATGTTCCAGATTGGCCTCTTCTCAGAGCCCTCGGGTATGGTTTATTTAATTTATTTTTTAAAGATTTGCATTGTAACATTAAACAACTGCAATAACATCAACAGGATATTATTATGGTACTAACAATCCAGATCAACAAGCTCCAATCAAACATAGCATTTATCATTTTCCTCCATCGTGTTTAGCCTCCAACCTTCGTGGTTCCCCAGTATTTTTCATCACCTGGGATCACTCCTCTGATCCATAATCATCTCAAATTTGGACAGGCAACCTCTTGCAAGATATATTTTATTTTTGTAACAGCTGGAAGTCATGTCATGTGGAACAGGTGGAGGGACCCTAGATCTACAGGTTAAAATAAAAAAAATGTTTGCCTTATACCAGGAACAGATGATGTCAATGAAAGGTCTTCAGTAAAACTTAATGGAGATTAGTCAGGGCTACTGGCACTAAGTTCTGCACACATTTCAGCATAAAGTCCAAGATCTCCGAATTACTGCGCCAGTTCAAACATGAACATACATATCTGCCTTTGCTCTACTGTATATCCAGCTTGTTAACTGGTACCCAAGGGTATAAATTTCCTAGATGTTGGATGTTAAATATATAATTACAAAATTAGGTATATCCTATGCCAAGTTCACATATAACACGTCTACATTATTTATCTTCTAACAGAGCAAGGTAGTATATAGTGATTTCGAGAGACCCATTGTACATACTTTGGTGTTAATTTTTATCCATATTGGCCTATACTGGTTCTGGAAAGTGTGTTTTGGAGGTACAGAAAAAGCAGTCTGGAGGGGAGTATTTTGCTGTGTTAATGCAAGCAAGCATTATTTCCAAAATATCTTGATAGTCGTAAGCATTAGTGGCAATAAGGGCATGGAATGCAATTGAGTCTCTGTACAGCTGAGTAACTAGACATTTTACATATGAAATTCACCTGCATCTACTGGGACCTGCAGGACTGGCATAGTTAAAGGGATACTGGCATGGGAAAAAAATGTTTTTTCAAAATGAATCAGTTATTAGTGCTGCTCCAGCAGAATTCTGCACTGAAATCCATTTCTCAAAAGACCAAACAGATTTTTTTATATTCAATTTTGAAATCTGACATGGGGCTAGATATTTTGTAAATTTCCCAGCTGCCCCATGTCATGTGACTTGTGCCTGCACTTCAGGAGAGAAATGCTTTCTGGCAGGCTGCTGTTTTTCCTTCTCAATGTAACTGAATGTGTCTCAGTGAGACATGGGTTTTTACTATTGAGTGATGTTCTTAGATCTACCAGGCAGCTGTTATCTTGTGTTAGGGAGCTGCTATCTGGTTACCTCCCCATTGTTCTTTTATTTGGCTGCTGGGGGGGGGGGGAAAGGGAGGGGTGATAATCACTCCAACTTGCAGTACAGCAGTAAAGAGTGATTGAAGTTTATCAGAGCACAAGTCACATGACATGGGGCAGCTGGGAAATTGACAAAATGTCTAGCCTCATGTCAGATTTCAAAATGTAATATAAAAAAATCTGTTTGCTCTTTTGAGAAATGGATTTCAGTGCAGAATTCTGCTGGAGCAGCACTATTAACTGATTCATTTTGAAAAAAAAAATTTTCCCCTTGACAGTATCCCTTTAAACATAGGTATTCCCCTGCCCAAATTAAGTCTTTGGCTAATGAGTCTAATAAATTCTTTGAGTCTAGTGAGTCAATGATCTGCTTTTAGCGACCGCCAGAAAATTGAACAGATTTTCACTGTATTTACTTTATCACCACTGAGCACCTCAAACTTCTTTTTGGACATAAATTCCCATGCATTTAAAAGTTTAAACTCATTGAAACTGTACTTAGAGAATGGGACATTCCCTTCCACAATGTCTATTAGTAGAAATATACATTTAGACCAATTCACTTGTAGCCCAGCGTATCTGGCAAAATCAGACTCATCCTGCCAAAATCAGTGTTCACCAGTGAATCCATAGATTTTTAGGGAAATGACACACAGTGCAATTTGTCACTAAGGGTTTTGTCGTGGCTACGTACTGCCTGAAAATACCCTGCTATAGACAATACTGACATCTGTCTCTGATAAAACACTAAAATCTCACAATCACTCAAAATGGATGCCAAGGAATTTTTGAGAGATTACGCAATTTAAGCAATTACACAATTTGAATCTCCCCGAAAAAATGCCTTGCCATACACTAACCGTGTAACCTCTGCAGGTAAATTACATTACTCGTGCCAATTTGGCTAAATTATGGAAAAATGTGAGAGCAGGCAAAAGTATTTGCAAACAGTTAGGTACAACACAGTTCAAGCTAATAAGCCAGACACTCATTTACACCACTAATCCTTTTCTTTTTTTAAATTCATAAAATGTGCAAGCTAGTAAAAGGGGAACATGTTCTCTGGTACCAGAGATCAATAGATGCTATTGCTGTTACTATACTTGTACTACTGTGCTCTCTATGGTCAATACATTTGCTCAACCCAGCCAATAAATTCTTTCTAGAATCCCTCCTTGTCAAATTGTGCTTTTTTCATGCATTTTGATTTTTTTTTTCTGTTTTGACATTTTAAAATTGACAGCAGAGTTATGATATGCAGGTTTTTTTGAAAGCTGCAAGAAATGCTGTAAGTGCAGAATTTAAATAACTTAAAACTGAAGAATGGCAAAAATGAATGATATACTGGAAGAAGGAAAGTAACCGACAAAACATATTATTAATGTGTCGTTTGTACAACAAATATGTCAATATGTACAAGTCCTAAATGTTTAACCATTTAATTATCTGGACAATTAATGGAAGCCTGGCATGCAGTTTCATGTAGTGAGGTAGCCTATTAAACTATCATAGAAGAACCTTTGGGATAAGTAAGCTTTTCTAGTTTGAGATCATATTCTCTATATTGTAGGTTTGCCAATATTAGGTTTCCCCAACAGCCCCAGTGTGGCATACAGTAACTTCAAGTAAGTCCACCACTTCATAATTAGGGTACATATAAAAACAATGCCTGTGCTGAATCCGTAATGTACAGTATATGGTAAATCATTTTATACTCACATGAACCAAGGCAAACCCCAAACACAATAGACCAGCTTTCATGTGTTCAGAATTGGTTTCTGCTTCTAGCTCAGTTAATGCAAGTGTTTCCATGCATTGGAGCCCATAGGACCACACTGTATGGTGAACACATTTAAAAACTGAAGTGTATATATATTCTAGGGCAGACACACAAATACATCATTCTAAAGAAGCTTCCTCCCATCTTGTTCATGAGTACACAGGGCACATGGTTGTAATGTAGTAACAGGGACAAACTTTTGCCACTTCTACTTACCCACTGCATACAACAATAACCCAAAAATGCTACCTGCTGATTGGTTTCTATTAGTGACCAGATCTAAGGCATTCTACATTATCATCTTTTACCTTAGGGCTCTCTGGTTAATCCTTATATAAGTAATGGCAAAGTTAAGTGGAAGACATTAGAAGAATCACCTACACTTATTCATGGTGCTATTTCCCAATTGTCCATAAAATAGTCTAGAAGTTGGGACTAGTCTTCCTAGTACCTTTTCACAGGGGACTCTTCATATCCCATAACATGGCAGAACCCACTGTTACCAACTTTGCCAGGTACTTCTTACGTGGAGTCTTCTCAGCACCCCAGGGTTACCTACTCTATACTCTGTTCTATCCACTCTGGAAAAAAGAATTCTGGTTCTTAGCCAAAGTCTATAATCTCACCAGTCTACATGTGGGGTCCGGGTGCATATACCCCAGACGTACATCTCAAGGTGTAGGTATTCAACCATTGAAAAAGCAGCAGGCACTCACATATCCAACAACAGGTAAAGTAAAGGAACTGCAGATTTTATTTCAGGCAAGAGGTGAACACACAGTCTTACGCATTTCATGCATGCAGGCACTTTATCATGGACTCTGGCCTCTGGCTCCATTCTGGCCCTACTTAGAAGACTGCCCACTGGGATACACTCTTTGGTGGGTCTTTAGGTGTCATTTATTGGCAACCTGACAGCTACAGTGAGCTAAGACTCAAGTGACGCCTGCTTTTAGTTATTATAACTAAACCCTTTCACAAGATATACTTGTCTTGATTCAGGTACCACAGGCTTAAACTTGCTTCCAGCTTGTACTCAAGCTTAAACAAAAACATAATTTGTTATGCAGGAAATAAAATCCTCAAGTTATTTTATATCATTTTGTATCCCCTGTACAATAAATAATATGCCAACATTTAATTCAAATCATCTTTTCGCCAAAGCAGATGGATTCTCATCTGATTAACGGAGACAGTTTAATAAATAGTGCGTGGCCATGTCTTAATAAAATCTGCAGGCATGGCACAATGTAATCTGCACTTTATTTTGTCACATTAAACAGCAGATGTGTTTATGCACAAACATTTCAAGCGCTGAGCAGGAAATTTGTTTCCAGGGGCCAAAATTAAGGGACTAGGCAAGAATGCTGTTTCCCCAACAATGGCCTTGTCTTTTCATTTATCAGTGCACAGTGAGCACAGTGACATTCCACTGCATATGATGATATTTTTTATGGCAGCAACATACCAGCTATATAGTGGTACCTGCACTGTGGAAATACATTAAAGGAGAACTAAAACTAAACTAAAGAAGTAAGGGAGTAATGTTGCACATTATGTTTTAGGCTTATGTACCAGCCCTTAACAGGGAAGATCTGTGCCTCCAAAGATACCCAATGGCTCCCCAACTCAGAAACCAGTGCAATTAGCATGATAATTTAATGATCAGCACTGTAGCATAAGCTGCATTTTTCTGCTTAATTTGCAGCAACCCCTAAACTGAGCTTCTCATGAGCTGCTCAGATCACACTGAGCATGTGCGTGTCGCTGACACTCCAAAGAAATTCAAGAGGGTGAGCTCCTGTAACAACTGTGAACTACTATCGAAATGCTGAACCTTAAGGCTTGTGCTGTAAGTTCTGTATATAAAATATGGTATTTTTGTCATATTCATTTTTAGGGTTCAACCGATGTTAACGCTACTAATGATAATTCATATGGGTGATGTATTTAAAATAAATAGGGTACACTTATCAATCAGATTTATATAATCAGATTATGTATTGGGACTTTAAAATGAAGAGAAATTGAATATAATATTGTAATATTGTAAAATGTTAATGGTTTAATATAATTGTTTAAGTAATGGTTAATACATATGTTTAGGTTGGCCACCAGGGAAGCTAGAGGATAACAGCGGTGAGGGAAAGTCCCCAGTGGGTGGAGAATAGGACGTTATATAAGGGAAGGTTTCAGGAAGTGATTTTTAGAGATGCATCATGGGAAGCAAGAAGCGCAGAGGGCACTGCAGCAGTAGAGTCATCTCTTGGAAGATGTACTGATCTTAGATAGTGTGAGGCCTAGTGGTACAATAGTACGCTCTAGGAAGTGTAAGTTAGAGAGGTAACTAGCATGGGCAGCTATGGCCCCTACTAGAAGATAGTGGGCATAGTGTTCCCAGCAGGAATCCCGCCAGCCAGGGCATAAGAGGAAAGGCTGAGCCAGCCAGGGCCCAAGAGGTGTTCCTGCAAGTATGTGTGTCCCCTTGCAGTGTGCTGTTATGGGCAGTGTTCTGCAAAAGGCTGAGCCCTGTGAATGTGCTGCTGTTCTGTTGAAGGCCGTGACAAAAAAAGAGAACGTATTTGAGTTCATCGTGTGTTTTCACTGAAGGCTTTCCTCAACACAAAGGTCGGTGGTACATCAAGAGCTAATAATGGGTAAGGCACAGGAGATAGTTGCCCCGTTACAAGCTTAATGTTGAAGGAGACACATGTTTTAAGTGCTTATATTTAAAGCACTAATAATGTCTACACTATATAACAATGGAGATGCCCACTGACCACTCCTAATGTTTTAATGTTGATCAAAAGCAATATCTACTTGGGAATCTACAAAGGTAATAATTATATCTTAGCTAGGATCAAGTACAAGATAATGTTTTATTATTACAGAGAAAAAGGAAATCATTTTTAATCATTTGATTAATATGGAGTCTATGGGGCAAATTCACTAAGCCGCGAAGCGCCGAACGCTAGCGTTGATTCGCTAGCGTTTGGAATTTTCGCTACTGCGCAAATTCACTAACGAACGCTGGCGTAGTTTCGCTAGTGTTACTTCGCAACCTTACGCCAGGCGAATTTTCACTAGCGACGAAACTACGCAAATTCACTAACTTGCGCAGTGTACTGAACGCTACCTTTTACGCTAGACTTCCTTCGCCACCTCAGACCTGGCGAAGCGCAATAGAGTAGATAGGGATTGTTTCCAAAAAAGTCAACATTTTTTCTAAGTCCCAAAAAACGCTGGCGTGTTTTCTACATGATGGGTGATAGGCTGAAAAAGATTATAATTTTTTTGGGGCTCCCCTCCTTCCCCCCTACATTTCCTGACTCATGGCAACTTACCTAGACAGTGGGCACATGTGTAGGGCAAAATAAAATCTTTATTTGCTGATTTGAAGGTTTTCTAGGCATTTGTAGTGCAGATACGTGTTCCTCCATTGAAATTTGAATTTCGCGCCGTATGCAAATTAGCCTTCGCTAGCGTAACTTCGCTTTATATAGCGAATCAACGCTAGCGCAACTTCGCAAACTTACGCTACCCCTGTGCGCAACTTCGGATTTTAGTGAATTTGCGGAGCACTGGCGAAACTACACCTGGTGAAGTGTGGCGAAGTGCGGCGAAGTTGCGCCTGGCGCAACTTCGCATCTTAGTGAATTTGCCCCTCTGGGAGATGGCCTTCCCGTAATTCGTGAACTTTCTGGATAATAAGTTTCCAGATAACAGATCCCAACATCCCATCCCTGCATAGGCAGGAGAGGCTGGATTCACTAAGTTGATAGACAATATCAATATTTTGGAAAATGTCCAGTTCAACCCGGCCCCACCACTTTTTTGACAAGGGATTTTGAACTGTGCAGGAAAAATAAATGTTTAATTGTTTTGTTGTTTTGTCGAAATGGATGTCAGATGCCAACACAGTTTTAGAAATCTGTCTCTTGGTGCCTGGAAACGATCATTAAAGACATGTACATCCTTTGCAATGATGTGTTTCAGTAGTGTTCACCACCAGTCAGCTTGCAGTGGTTTACAGTAGAGGTATGGGATCCATTATCCAGAAACCTTTGAATTACAGAAAGGCCGTCTCCCATAGACTCCATTTTATCCAAATTTTAAACAATGTTCTCTGTAATAATAAAACAGTACATTGATTCAAACTAAGATATAAATAATCCTTTTTTGGAGGCGAAACCAGCCTATTGGGCTTTATTTAATGTTTGATTTTTTAATGTTTAATATACATGATTTTCTAGTAGACTTAAAGTATTACAGAAAGATCCCCTATCCGGAAAACCACATGTCCCAGGCATTTCAGATAATATGTCCCATACTTGTACTTATATTTGCATCTAAAATTGGGAGGCAGTAAAGGGTACTTGTGTTATTTGCACAACATACATCATGATGTGTTTCTCTAATATAGTCACAACCCTCAATACAAAATATTGTTGGTGAATTTATACAGTATAAGGCTCATCTCCTTGAATCAAATCATTATTCTTTTTATAATAGCAGAGGTTCACGGAAGAATTGTACAATGTGGTCTAATGTAGAATCATTGTAACAAATGTTTCAGTTACACTTCAGAGATTTATTTTAAAAAATGTGACTATATAAACAGATACTAATATGAATCCATGGAGAATGATGTTGTGTGAACCCTGGGGCCCAGTTTTCTTCGGGAGTGAAACATTGCTTTTCAATACCTGTCAAGAGCTGCTATCACGTTTCTAAGAGGTATGAATCTCAAAGAACACTTCATGAATCCTCACAGCAGATGTTCTAGGATTGCAAGAAGTATTACATTCTCTCTCTTTGCACCATCTGCATGCTCAGCGTTTCATTTTTATGCTACCTTTTACACTGAATTTTTAATGCAGAAATATGAATCAACGCAAAAGTGAAAAAACATTTCTATGGCTATGTTTCTTGATCTGGTCATCCCAAAAATGTGCTCCACAGTTAGCAGCAATCCTTTCTCTCTTTTGGATCAGCAATAAGACACATTTTCTGTTTTATATTCTCTTACCCTTGTGTCTTGGTTTGAAATACTTGCACTGTTGATCTATGAGCTCCATCTTTCTTTCACATTTCCAGCCTCTAGTCCCTCTGATTTGGGAGAGCCTTGCCAATATCTATCACTTCTTTCTCCCACCAATGACTCCCATGACCCCTTGCAATTCCAGCATATTTACAATCACAACTGACACATCATCTGAATATACTAACATCACTCTTACACTCTTGCAACTCTTAGTTGCAAGAAGCACGGCCTATCTACTCTATTACACTTTGCCTGGTCTGAGGTGGTGAAGGCAAGTCTGGTGCAAGAGGTAACGTTCAGTAAAATCTGCAAGTTAGTGAATCAGCGTAGTTACGTCCCTTCGCCATAACGCAACTTTGCCTGGCTTAAGGGTGCGAAGTAGCGCTAGAGTAGGTCCACTTTGCTAGTGAATTTACGCCAGCACCCGTTAGTAAATCAGCGAAGTGGCAAAATGACGTCATGCTGGCGAATGTTCGCTAGCATTAACCACTTCGCCCTTTAGTAAATTTGCCCCATGTCTCATCTTATTCTACCTTTACTAACTCCTAGGCGCCCTTGACTATCACCATCAGTATAATAAACTCTGCTTTACTTCGATGAGAAAATATCTTCTCCACTCATGGCTCTCAATTAAGGGGGTTGTTCACCTTCCAAACACTTTTTTCAGTTCAGTTGTTTTCAGATTGTTCCCCAGAAATAAAGACTTTTTTCTATTACTTTCCATTGTTTATTTTTTACTGATTTTTCCAAAATCTAAGTTTAAAGTTGAATGTTCCTGTCTTTGGTGTTTGAGTCTGACAGCTCAGTAATTCAGGTGCAGATTCTAAACTGTTACAATTTTGCAACATTTAGTCGATACATTTCTCAGCAGCATCTCTGGAGTATTAGTAACTATTGTTTCATGCCTTTAATGAAACTCAGAGATTCTGCTCAGCAGGGACAAAGATAAGAAATGTATCAACTAAATGTATCATTTTAGAACAGTTTACAGGGTCGATGACCCCCCTCCCAGAGCTACTTTATAAGGTGAAAAATTACACTTTACACTTCAATATTAGAAAAATTGTGAAACGTACAAAATAGAAAGTAATTGGAAAAAGACGTTATTTCTGGTGATCTATCTGAAAACAACTAGTTGTTTGAAGATGAACTATCACTTTAAGGGGGTTGTTCGCCTATGAGTTAACTTTTAGGGGCAGATTTATCAAAGGGAGAGGTGAATTTTCGAATGAAAAAAATTTGAATTTCGTCCAATTCAGTGCGCCTGCGTCCAATTCAGCAGGCTGTGTTAATTGTTCGGCGGCCCAGTTCAGGACTGTCCGCGGCCAGGCGTTTGGGGACCCCTGCTTTATATGGTGCATGCATCAACTTTTCTGTATTTTCAACACATTTTGTAATAAAATCGCATAAACAAACTGATTAATAGCAACATAATGTTTCTGCAGAAGTCTGTTGCAGTTTTATGATGTTGCTTATCTTCTAGTGACATAAAAAAGCCAATAAAAATAGAAAAAATAAGCTAAACACACATATAATTAGCCTACTAAAAACTAAACTTAACTGTTGTAAGTATATGCAGTAAAGATATTCATGAAAATTCATAGAACATTAAGACCTTTATATGGTTAAAAATATATATCAGAAAGGGAGAACACACATAATACAGCCTAATAGCGCAATGCTGCAAAGTTAAATAAAAGTGTATTGAAGTATGTACTAGCACCCTAAAGTACAATATACAAGGTCTGCCTTCCTGAAACTGCAAACATCCACGGATTAAGTAGCCAGGTGCTATGATTCTAAGATTCCCCTCCCATTAACATCATTATGTCTGAGGCAGAGAGACCTGATGCTAACACTATTATTGGGTCATTGTGCACATTAGCACTCTGTTCTAAATCACTGCATTAGAAATCAATGGCTGCTAATGCCGTCTGACAAATATCCCTGCATTGCAGACTGCCCTAATTCCAAATTAGTTTTTAAAACTTTTGAGTCCATTACAGGACAAGTCTATTGCACTTGGAGTGACAATTTTTACACTGGGTCAATGTTCCTCTTCTGTAATAAATACAGGGTTGCAGGGCCGGAACTAAGGGTAGGCAGAGTAGGCACGTACCTAGTGCGCAAAGCTCAGGGGGCGCCAGGCATGTACCTGCTCTGTTGCCTACTCCGTGTCCGGTCCGGTCTCTCCCCGACTGCCGCTGGTGTCTTGCGCATAAATGCTCTTCTGCGCATGTGCATGCACATTTCACGCAGTCGAGCGTGCACAGAGCCGGTGCCGTGGCCAGTCAGGTTGCCTAGGGCGCCCGCCCGGGTTGGCCCGGCTCTGCAGGGATGTTTACTATTAGAGCAATGTGCCACCATTTTCAAAGTATTGTAAACTGTGAAAAATTACAGGTATGGGGACCTGTTTTCCAGAATGCTCAGGACCTGGAGTTTTCTGGATAAGGGATTGTTCCATAATTTGGATCTTCATACCTTAAGTCTACAGAAAATCATGTAAGCATTAAATAAACCCAATAGGCTGTTTTTGCCTCCAATAAGGCTTAATTATATCTTAGGTTGGATCAAGTACAAGGTACTATCTTTACACAGACCAAAAAAAATTGAATTATTTGGATAAAATGGAATATAGAACATTTTGGATAAAGGGTCTCCGGATAATGGATCCCATTCCTGTACTATATTTAGCAGGTGCCAACCCTCAGCATCATAAGGGATCCCTGGAAGAATGGTTCTACAGCCCTGGCCTGGGGAAAAAGTGAGGTAATGTATTCACTTGGAGGTGCCAAACTGATTGTTACCCACCAGATAATGTTTCTTGTCCTTTAAAGTATTTAGCTCCTTGTCCGCCAGTCTTTAATCCAAAACTGCTCCAATCTGCCATTCAAATACAGCTGAAAGCAGTATAAATGTTTAACACTTACTACACGTTGTAATAAGATGTACTTGTACTTTTATCAAGGCTGTTCATGGCCATGATTCCTATCTGAGCAAAGACTGAAATACCCTCTCTATCCTGTACTAAACCATTCATGACTGCAGTGTGCAAAGTGCTTTTTTAGGTTCAAGCCACTAAGTTTTTATCCCCCATAATGCAGCGTTTTCCCCATAATTCCAGTGTAATTGCATCCATGAGGTGGCGATGTGTCTGGTGTTAAATGAGTACAATTGTGCATGCACTTTAACACAAATCAGATGCAGCTGTGCTAAACTTCTAAGCCAGGGCATCATAACGTCTGGCACTCAGCAGAATAGAGCCATGTGAGCCCAGTTCTTTAGTTGCAAGTTCACCCATCAGTTGCAGTGAACTTTGGAGGTGGCGGTATTTGCAGCACGGTTGCGAGTTTATCACCAAATTGGACTATTTTTAAAGCTAAGCGGCGGGATTTAAAAGTCTGAACCTGCCAGCATACGGATTTGGGCTATTTTTGGAGGTTGCCATGGGTTTTGGCCCAATTTTTTTGGTATTTTTCTAATGCAAATTAGTAATGTCAGTGTTCGGGTGGCACACATGGCCCACCCTGCTGCCAGAAAATAGAAGAGAGACTGAGAGAGAGATTGGCTGCCACCTGCCGCCAAGTGGTGGAAGTTCTCTGCTCTGCTGAGTCGGATGATCATGTAGTTAGTGTATGAGACTGTGAGTATTAGTTCCCTTAGCGGCAGAAGTTGAACTTAAGTGTTGGTGTTTCGTGGAGACTGGGGAGGTACGGACAGATTTCCCTTCCCAGCACAGCATAGTAATAGTTTACTGAAATGTAAAGGTTTTGAAATGTTAAACTTTAAACCATGATCTCCAGGGTTCCTTTGTTTCACTATGCACATTGTGCCCAAGAGGAGCTTAGCAAGTGCAATTATGCAGAAGTTCAAGGAGAAGCTTTGGACATACAGTAAGTACCTTTAATAAATGTAATTTATATGTGGCCAATGGCAACTTGACCCCTGTCTATAGTAACCGTACCCCACATGTTTTACCTGCTACCCTTAGTCTGGAAGAGCTTCTACAAGCCTCCAGATGCCTTTATTCTGTTTCTTTTAGTATTGATAGTGGGAATAGTGTTTGTATACCCTAGTTACCATACAGAAAAAGCATTCTGTAAACTCACAATGAAACACCATTGTTATAACATCTGCGATATATTGCACTTCTTTAATGTCAAGACAATCACTAAAAAGGAGATGAGCTTTACTATGCAAAAACCTTGCAGCCCAACTAGATTCAATCTTCACCTAGTGTATTTCTCTACATCAGCGATAAACAATTTCTCCCCATTTGGTTAAATCTCATGCCAATTAGTACATCTGCTCTGTTGAATCTTTCCCTCCCAAATCTCCCAACCGGCTGACCAGATAATTGTAAATGAATCACACAGAATATAGACGATATTCAGACCGCAGCTGCCCACTGCTAAGACGGTTGGCAGATCTAACCTCCCACGGCTCTGCTTAAGTACAAATAATAATGTTCCCCTGAAAGAAATACGTAATCTGCGGACAGATGGCAGTATTAAAAGCACCACATGAAAATGGAGTTTACTATAAGAGGTGATTTCTAGCCAAAAAACAAATTAAAGAACAAGATGATGAATTATATACTAAAATATAAAGTATACTTATGGCTGTCCAACCCTCACACTACTGCTCCCTTTATTGGTGAGAATGGTGGTAGGCATTTCATCATTTAACATGGCAATCTCTCATAATCCTGAGAAATAACAGTGGTCTGGATAAGTGATATCTCCATAATTTGGATCTTCATACCTTAAGTCTACTAGAAAATCATGTAAGCGTTAATTAAACCCAATAGGCTGATTTTGCCTCTAATAAGGATTAATTATATCTTAGCTGTGATGAAGTACAAGGTACTGTTTTATTATGACAGAGAAAAAATACATTTTAAATTTAATTTTAAATTAAAATTTTAAAAATGTTAATTATTTGATTAAAATTGAGTCTATGGAAGATGGCCTTCCCATAATTCTGATCTTTTTGGATATTACTTAATTGTACTACAGTTTCAAGCTACCTTCAACAAACACATTGGTGTTTCTATACTATGTTGTGTTCCTCTCCTTTGTATATGGATAAGTGAAAACCCATCAAGATGCCTAAGTTAATATACAAATGAGTCATGTTTTGCTTGAATGCTTTACTGTGGATAGGACTTGCTTCTTTCTAGGTGTAATTTTGTGTTGAGTATCCCCCATATATAAAAAAGGGACTAAGATTGCCCAAGTGCAGTGCCCTAGCAACCAATAAGATGTTTGCTTTTAAACAAGTGGCCATAAAAATGCTATGTGCTGATTGGTTGCTGCACCTGGGTAAAGTTAGTCCCCTTTATTGTATAACCTCAAGGTAAAATGAATAAATAAGGTGTCTTTAAAGTTATGTCTTGACAATAAAACATTTCTGTATGGTGTAAAATATTGTTTGCTATCTGTAGAAGAAAAATATTAATAAAATAATTTTAAAGGTTATGCAAAAAATGGGTGGAAGACGGCAAAGTAATTGAAACCAAAGAATTTGATCAAATATGTTTACTGCAACTACTTTGTAATTTCATAAGTAGACACTTTTAATTTAATTTGAGTGATTTTCCAGAAAACCTTTATATATAGGGAATATATATATGGAATATAGTAATCTTTTTATTTTCAAGGTGGGTGAACTGTATAAGATAATTTTTTTAAAGAAATAAATTATTTAAAAATACACAATTTTAAATAATGAAAGCATATCTAACTATGAAACTTTGAAAGATATAATCACTAAAAATGTTTCATTGATTTTAAAGTTATTGGTAAATACAATTGTTATATTGTATATATAATCACTAAAAATGTTTAATTGATTTTAAAGTTATTTGTAAATACAATTGTTATTAAAAGCAATATCTGTCTGTCCTTTGGAATTCTTTGCACTGCTGGTTCTGACCACATCTATCTCTCAAACAATGTAACAGTAACAGTACAGATCCCAGTGGGGCAGCCTTTAAGTTCTTATAATGGAAATTTCCTTTTTAGGATTGCCCAATGGCACATACTACTAAAAAAGTATATTATTATGAAAATGGTTTATTTAAATGAAGCAGGGTTTTCCATATCAGTCTTTGTTTTGCAATATATTTTTATAGAGACCTACCTTGTTTAAGGGTATAGTTTTCCTTTAAATTTTGCCTTCCTGCTAGAGTTACAAGCAGATTCAATCTATAAAATGAAAATCATTGATTTTACACATTTCCCCTTATATTGATTAGTCTAACTGAGACACTGACTAGGCTTATAAACAGATAATGTAAGTTCCGAGCAACAATTCAACCACAGATTAACCTGCAGACTGAATAACTAATAAAAAGATTATTCGCATAAATCTAGCAGCGCGGGCTCCTTCTGACTCATCCCTGCTTTTAGGGTAGCAACAGGAAAGAAAAGGAAGCATTGATTTGGAGGCTCTAATTACCACCTCATCCTAAGGGAATGACAAATCTATTCAGAAGATTGACTCAGATCAGTAATTGTGTGTTTATCTGTCTCGACAAGCAGTTGTGGGGACTTAGGGTACACAATAATTATTGTAATCACATGATTGATACAGAGGTGTTTATGTATAAAACTGTAAACTCAGATACCGCAAGAAGGAATGGTTTCAGTCTGTTCTGTGATTTCTCTCATCTTGCACAGATTCGATAACCTGATAAAAGTGCGGGCAGCCCATTTACAGACAGGATCTATACTGGGTTAGTATTAAAGGGGATGTACCTGCTCAAACAAAAGCAAAGTACTTATACTCAAAGCTCTCTTCTTGGTAACTTTTGCAAACGAATTGATACCCCGGTGATTTCAAGTTTTTCTTATAAATACCTTTGGGTGACACAGTGGCTCTACTTGAACTATGCAGGTGCAGGGGTTTCTAAGTATTTAGGACACAAAGCAATACTTCCTGCAACCCTTACTCGCGGAAAAGCAAAAGTGTTAAAATCTGGTCCATGTTAGATGCCCAATATAATCTGATGCCTGGAGGCTTGCTTTAAAGGAGATGGAAAGGCTAAGATTTATTAGAAACATCTATATAACTACACCAGTAAACCCTCAAAGTAATGCTGCATTTCTTTCTTTCTATTGTGTACACATGGGCTTCTGTATCAGATTTCCTGCCTTCAGCTTAAACCTCCTTGCCCCGGGTGTGAGCATGCACAGTTTGCTCATCTTCCTTCCCCCCTCCCTTCCCTGCTGTAATCTGAGCCCAGAGCTATAAGTGAGCAGGGAGAGACTCAGGCAGGAAGTGATGTCACACCAAGCTAATACTGCAACTGCTATTCTAAATAAACAGAGCTTCTAGAGCTTTTTACTCAGTACAGTAAAACATGTCCTGGGCTGGAAAGAAGTATCTGCAGTACAGCCTCCAATAGCCCATTCGGCCTGAAAACTGGATATTTAGCAAACCCTGTTATTGGAGAAGCTACCACCATAACAGATATCTGTTATCCAGAATGCTTGGGACCAAATAACCAATCTTTCCATAATTTAGATCCTCATACCATAAGTCTGCTAAAAATTATTTAAAGGAGACTTATAGGATAAATTAAAAAAGCCTAATTTTGTAGGCAATTATGAATAATATGTGGTGTTGGTGTCAAATTGTACTAAAAATGGATATTATCTTTAAAAATAGCCCCATTATTGGAGCTCCCTATAGATATTTTGACTGGTCCTATCTGTGTTTCAAATGAAGGGTGGGCGTGTCCTAGCGGTCCCTGCCAGAAGCACAGTAGGAGGGGGACAGACAATCACAGCCCTGCAGTCACACAAGCAAAGACAGGCTTAAGTTCCCTATCAGGTCAACCTAGCTGCTGATTGGTTCCTATCCTGCAGTGCAGTGAGCTGAGTGCCGCCAGCTCCCCTGCACAGCCTGGAAAAGGAGGCAGCTGGAAGTGGAACAGATGGGCGGGACTAGTAGGGTTTTTGCAGAAACACAACTTTTTAAAGCACATTCCTTTTTTATCTAAAACAGTTTAATGCACTGTCACATTCTTGTTTTTCCATAAAATGTCTCCTTTAAACACAGACACCATAAACCCAATAGGATTGTTTTGCCACCATCACAGATTCATGCAGCTTTGTTACCATCAAGTGCAAAGCACTGTTTTACTATTACAGAGAGAAAAGGAAATAATTTCTAGAAAATTATTGGCATAAAATGGGAGATGGCCTTTACATAATTTGAAACTTTCTGGATAACGGGTTTCCAGATAGAGGACTCCATATATGTACAGTCATACTGTAGAGTGCTGCATACATAACTAGCTCTATAAATTTATTAAAAATAAACATACACAAATTCCCATGCACAGCAGCCCTCAACTGCAAGAATTAGCTGCAAAGCTAATGAACATTTGACTTGAAAACTGCTGAACAGTTGAACATTTGATTTATTTAAAGAGTTACGACCTCTTTAATGTTGGATTGCATTTTTTAGAATATACTTTTGGCCAAATCTAAAAAAAAATCCAGTGAATCATTATTTTCCAATATAAAATAGAAAGCAGAAAAATGAATAACCTGACCAGTGCAGCTTCAGTTGTAGTAGGCAAGAGATATTGATCAGCTAGTTAAATCTAGCTGATGAAGTTTTTTTAAAAAAAATTAGGTTCCAGCTTTTCAATTTAACAGGCCAGCAAAATCCCAGATTACTCATAGAGGAATCAAAACTGCAAGACTGTTCCACAGTGTCCTGATAATTTTGTTAGATATTACTACAGCAGAAAACATGTCCAGGCAAGAGAGCAAGTGTATAGTGAGTTTTGCATTGTGACTGAGCGCTTGCAACTGGAGTTCCAAAAACATTAATACTGGAAGTCGAAGATGAATTGTAAATAATAGAGCTATTACACAGTTCTCTCACAAAAAAAATGGAAATGTTAGTTATGGAACCATGTTACACTTTAATTAGATGTTTCCGGGTTTCAATGATTTGCAAGATCCAAAACTTTGACAGTCTTGGGAAGATGGAACATTCTTTGTGTTCAGAATGATGACAAAGTACCCAAAAGCGTGAGCTAATGAGATATCTGTGAACAATGTTTCGATCTATTCATCACAGATCAAGATCTACTGGTAGATCATATTTAACGTTTGGCCACTCCTGTCTATAAGATCTGCTCCATATCTTTTAAAGGGATAGTCACAGGGTTGACTGTACCTGAACTCACTGTATCTTCCCCATCTGCTGAACTCTGATACTATTTTTTGCATCTCTGCAAGGTTGCATCAATTAATTCTGGGTATCAGACCCTTGCTTGAGCAATGAAGAGGCTGTCAGGCAGAGATCTGTAAACTGTGTTATATTTTGCCCTTCAAACTGCTCCCCAAGCTGAAGGCTCAGGGCAGTGCACCTGGGCCGGGACCCATCCAGCACTTGGTGAGTTATTTGATTTGTTTTGGGATCTTTTTAAACCTCTCAAGATCTCGCAATATTAGAGTAAAGCTGGCCATAGATGTTGAGATTTTTAAAAGATCCGATCCTCATTGTGAGACCGCGATTTTCTGGGAACGATCGTACGATTGTACGAATTGACCATCAACTAAAAAGACCAGTTTGCCAGGAAAACAAAGGGGAGCTGCCTGCTTGGCCCTGCAAACATAGATAGATTGCACTGGGACCGACAAAGATTTTTTGACCTGGCCGATCAATTTCCTGACAGATGTCGGCCGAAAAATCGTAAGATGTACGATTGTTCGAATCCCACTAACCGCACGATAATTTCGAAGGATTGGTCGGACTTCCCTAAAATCGGTCGTTCGGCAAGAAGAATCGTTGCGTCTATGGGGAGCTTAAGAGGGCAGCTCCAAATGTGTACTACATATTTTAGGGTTGTATTTCTAGGGACCCAAGGGCAGGACCTAGGACAGAAGCATTATGGGTTGTCAATATAGAAAACAAAAACAAATTTTAAAAATCCCCCGCCTGGACACTTCTGGTGGCAGAGCTGAAGGGGTACTATGCTCTTCCGATTGGCACAAGCACAAAGACTTTCCTGCACATGCATGGATCAGCATGGGGCTGGGGAATGATGCCTGGTACCTATGGCATAAAGGCAGCCCTGCCTATCTCTGTAACTCCCCATAATTATACAGATGCCTGGTCAAGGGGAAATAAATGAAAAGTGGTAGAATAGGGAAGGGAAATACCCAGGAGAGTTTAACTCTGAAGCAATATCAATCAAAACATTACTGTTATTGTAAATCCATGAAAAAAAATCCATAAAAACATGAAGGTTAGTATAAAAAAAGTCGATTGCCACCTTGTACTTCAATGCATATTTAATTTACTGCAGTACAGTTAACATGAAACCAGGAGACAAAGGCCAGAAAAAAAATCCTCACAGGCCAATTGCATGACCAAACAGCTAAAAGTTTGACACTTGGAGTCATAAGTAGGAACTGGGTTTAAGGAACCTTCACCATGTAATTTAACGTCTCCAATCAGATTATGTAATAGTCTTATGTTGAACGGAGGGGGTTCAAAAGTGATTTATAGAGTGGCTTCAGCATTCAACACCAATAAATAGGTTTAATTCAATAGGATCAATGGAAAAGCCAAACCATAAAGGACAATGCATCTTTCTTTTTAATAAATGGCACAGAAGGATTGTTTTGCGGGTAACACCTCTGCCTTGCAGCACTGGAGTCCTGACTTCCATTCCAGCCAGGCTGGCCTCTGATTACATTGACCCTGTCTGAATGTGATAGAGGCCTTAGATTGTAAGCTCCACTGGGGCAGGGACTGAATGATAAACAGTATCTGTAAATTGCTACATATATTTGTTGGTACTATATAAATAATATATACAATCCTAGTTAAATGTAATTACTTGGATTAAAATTCTGTGTGTTCAATGTATATTTAGAAATGTTTCATCATCTGGTATACTGATGAAATAGCCAGGGATGGGTATACAGGATGCACAGAGGTGTCTTCGGCATAATAACAGAATCCCTAGGCCACCGACCATATAGAGATCCCAAATAGTTGCAGTGCCAGGCAAAGGGAATTGGGAAGAAACTCACAGTTAGTTTATAAAAACACAGCAAAAATGATGCTTATTGCTAAAGTGCTAGGAGAGTAATTTAAGAACAGTCACTTTAATGTTGAGAGTTTAGCTGCCCTTTAGTCTGTATTTTGAATACAGGTATAGGATCCACTATCCAGAAAGCTCTGAATTATGGGATGGTCATCTTCCATAAACATTTTAATCAAACAATTAAAATTTTAAAAAAATAATATATTTTTTTCTCTGTAATAATAAAAGAGTACCAATCCTTAACGGAACCAAAACAATAATTAAATGATTAAAATGCTAGTAGATGATCTTTTGGATCTTTTGATTCATAAACTCATAATAATAGCATCACATTTACATCTTTGCGTCTTATTTACATTACCTTATTATGTTCATGCCACAAATATCTTTTTCAAATATGCATTAGTTCCCCGTGCTTAAACACTTCAGAATGCGGAGGCATATAGCACTGGGAGAGATGTACTATTATTGCCAAGATTCATAATAGACCTTAGCAGAGCTGCTGGAAGAACGTGAAAGGGTGTTTGGAGTGAGAAATGTAAAGGGAGCTGTTTAACCCTCTCACTGCCAAGGATGCAAGGATAAAAAGTACAGTTGCCAGGCAGATTTTAAAGCAGAAAAAGAATACAGGGCCCTGATTGGTGGTTATATATAAATAACAATGAACTTGTTTCAATGGGATCCACAAAGCAGGGGGTATGAGCATAAGAAAATTGCTCATTATAACAATGAATAAAAGCAAAACAAAACCAAGCATATAAAAACAAGCAAAATCATGATACATTTGAGAACACATATAAAAAAATCTTGCTCCTCTTGCTCCAGCCATTTATGCGAAGCCTAGATACTCTGACCTCTGTATAGATTTTACAGTTACAGAGTTTCTTTATTTCTTTATTTTTGTGCGTATGGACTGGCAATAATGGTTTCTTTGGAGGCCCATAGCTGCCCAGACTGGCACTGCATGTTATGTTAGTGTAAATCTAAAGTAATGAGAGTCCTATACAGCCCCGCAAATCTCCTGCACACACCAGTGTTGCCAGAACAGCAAGTGCCTCTCAAGCTGATGTGTTTAGTGTGACCCAGAATATGTGCATAATTCTCACAGACCAATAAAGATGGAGACCTATCAAGAAATTCTGCTCAATACTAAAACCCAAAGCTAAGCCAAGATAAAATACAGGTATGTGATCTGTTATCCGTAACCATTAACCAGAAAGCTCAGAATTACAGAAGGTCCATCTTCCATTGACGCCATTTTATATAAAAAAATAAAATTTTTAAAAATTCTCTTTTTCTCTACAATAATAAAACAGTACCTTGTACTTGATCCAAATTAATATATAATTAATCTAGCTTATTGGGTTTATTTAATATTTACTAGTAGATTTAAGGTTGGAAGACCCAAATGATGGAAATATACATTATCTGGAAAACCCCAGGACCCATCCCTGTACAGTTTCCAGAAGAAATGCCAGTGATTCTGTGGCTTAATACAAAAATATATTCTAAGTTCTATTCCTAAAATTCCCTTACACCCTTTCATATAGGATTGTTAAGTTTCAGCAGGATCGATGTACTGCCACTGGAATTACTCCGGTATAATCACTATCAAGCATTATTTGCTTGATAGTCTCCATCAAAAGTTTGCAGATGTTTGAGAATAGAAGGTACCTATTAGTGATGGGCGCAATGGTGAAAAATTTGCAAAACGCATTGAAGTCAAAAATAATTTTGACGCGCAACAATTTTGACGCAAGCGACAATTTTTAAACGCACGACTATTTTGGCCAAAGTCAATGGGCGTCCAAATAATTTTTGATGCGTGTCAACTTTTATGTGCGTGATAATTTTGACGTGAGCCAATTTTTAATTTTTTTTGTCTTGGTGGATTTTTCACCAGCAAATTTTCGCTGAATTTATTCGCGGGCGGTAAAATGCAGAAATTTGCCAGGAATCCATGCCTGGAGCCCATGTATTCGCCCATCACTAGTACCTATAGCTCTAGAGATGCCCAAAGAATTGTATTTACTAGTAGATCATGGAAAGCAATTGTAGTTTCCTTTTCAATTAATACAGAATATATTGCTTGTACAGTAGTAACTATTCCCCAGACAAAAAAGTGCTATATTTGGTATGCTAGGTTTTGTTTACTATTTATACTCAGAAGGATTTAGTAATGTCGTTTGTCTGCAGAGTGGCCTTGTGCCGGAATCTTTAAACTTATCTGATCTATACCTTTCACTGGTTTATGCTGGGACCAAAGTATTGCCTCATTAAATATGTACCAGAGGCACATTAACTTGTCCATTCCATCCATCAGCTACATCCGCAACCATCCTTAATCTAGTATCAAACTGAACCGGAACCAAAACAATAATTAAATGATTAAAATGCTAGTAGATGATCTTTTGGATCTTTTGATTCATAAACTCATAATAATAGCATCACATTTACATCTTTGCGTCTTATTTACATTACCTTATTATGTTCATGCCACAAATATCTTTTTCAAATATGCATTAGTTCCCCGTGCTTAAACACTTCAGAATGCGGAGGCATATAGCACTGGGAGAGATGTACTATTATTGCCAAGATTCATAATAGACCTTAGCAGAGCTGCTGGAAGAACGTGAAAGGGTGTTTGGAGTGAGAAATGTAAAGGGAGCTGTTTAACCCTCTCACTGCCAAGGATGCAAGGATAAAAAGTACAGTTGCCAGGCAGATTTTAAAGCAGAAAAAGAATACAGGGCCCTGATTGGTGGTTATATATAAATAACAATGAACTTGTTTCAATGGGATCCACAAAGCAGGGGGTATGAGCATAAGAAAATTGCTCATTATAACAATGAATAAAAGCAAAACAAAACCAAGCATATAAAAACAAGCAAAATCATGATACATTTGAGAACACATATAAAAAAATCTTGCTCCTCTTGCTCCAGCCATTTATGCGAAGCCTAGATACTCTGACCTCTGTATAGATTTTACAGTTACAGAGTTTCTTTATTTCTTTATTTTTGTGCGTATGGACTGGCAATAATGGTTTCTTTGGAGGCCCATAGCTGCCCAGACTGGCACTGCATGTTATGTTAGTGTAAATCTAAAGTAATGAGAGTCCTATACAGCCCCGCAAATCTCCTGCACACACCAGTGTTGCCAGAACAGCAAGTGCCTCTCAAGCTGATGTGTTTAGTGTGACCCAGAATATGTGCATAATTCTCACAGACCAATAAAGATGGAGACCTATCAAGAAATTCTGCTCAATACTAAAACCCAAAGCTAAGCCAAGATAAAATACAGGTATGTGATCTGTTATCCGTAACCATTAACCAGAAAGCTCAGAATTACAGAAGGTCCATCTTCCATTGACGCCATTTTATATAAAAAAATAAAATTTTTAAAAATTCTCTTTTTCTCTACAATAATAAAACAGTACCTTGTACTTGATCCAAATTAATATATAATTAATCTAGCTTATTGGGTTTATTTAATATTTACTAGTAGATTTAAGGTTGGAAGACCCAAATGATGGAAATATACATTATCTGGAAAACCCCAGGACCCATCCCTGTACAGTTTCCAGAAGAAATGCCAGTGATTCTGTGGCTTAATACAAAAATATATTCTAAGTTCTATTCCTAAAATTCCCTTACACCCTTTCATATAGGATTGTTAAGTTTCAGCAGGATCGATGTACTGCCACTGGAATTACTCCGGTATAATCACTATCAAGCATTATTTGCTTGATAGTCTCCATCAAAAGTTTGCAGATGTTTGAGAATAGAAGGTACCTATTAGTGATGGGCGCAATGGTGAAAAATTTGCAAAACGCATTGAAGTCAAAAATAATTTTGACGCGCAACAATTTTGACGCAAGCGACAATTTTTATACGCACGACTATTTTGGCCAAAGTCAATGGGCGTCCAAATAATTTTTGATGCGTGTCAACTTTTATGTGCGTGATAATTTTGACGTGAGCCAATTTTTAATTTTTTTTGTCTTGGTGGATTTTTCACCAGCAAATTTTCGCTGAATTTATTCGCGGGCGGTAAAATGCAGAAATTTGCCAGGAATCCATGCCTGGAGCCCATGTATTCGCCCATCACTAGTACCTATAGCTCTAGAGATGCCCAAAGAATTGTATTTACTAGTAGATCATGGAAAGCAATTGTGGTTTCCTTTTCAATTAATACAGAATATATTGCTTGTACAGTAGTAACTATTCCCCAGACAAAAAAGTGCTATATTTGGTATGCTAGGTTTTGTTTACTATTTATACTCAGAAGGATTTAGTAATGTCGTTTGTCTGCAGAGTGGCCTTGTGCCGGAATCTTTAAACTTATCTGATCTATACCTTTCACTGGTTTATGCTGGGACCAAAGTATTGCCTCATTAAATATGTACCAGAGGCACATTAACTTGTCCATTCCATCCATCAGCTACATCCGCAACCATCCTTAATCTAGTATCAAACTGACAATGAATAGAGCTGAGCAACATTCACAGAACTGTATTGTAGAATTGTACAGTAAAGTGGCAAAGTCTCTTTCTTGGGCTCAAACAACAGAGACCCAGAGAGAAACAAAGGGAGTAGGAAAGCCACGTGGATCAGAAAACAAAGACTGATTGAATGACAAAACAGGAAAAATTGCTTTCTCCATGGTGTATTTAGCCAATATGCTGATTTGAAATGACAGCTGCTAAAATAAAATGACTGCAGAGAAGAAATGCTTCCGTTGGGTATTTTACCTATTCCTATAATAATGCTATGATAAAATGCTGCGTAGGTGAATAGTGCATTGGGAATAAACAGAAAACAAGTATGATGGTTAAGTTCAATATAATGCTTTGGTTATACTTTGACTATCGGAAGTACATTGTTCCATCATATTTGATTTTGGAAGAAGATGAGTTTGAGGAACAGAAATTTATGGTTATAATGATTTTACATAAAAAACACCTCTATAAGCCAATACTTAACATGGGACATAAGAGCACTAGAGCAGACAACTGTGACATTCCATAATATTGTTCAACTACAGCTCACTTTCTGCAATATCCATGGATCACCAAAGAAGGTAGCCCAACTGGCTTGTGCTGAAATACTACTCTTACAGTATACCCTATCCTACAGTTTAATTTATTTGGTTTCATTTCATTAAACATCCCTAGCGGGCGTCCCTGCAATGTTAATGGTTTACACGACCACTTTGGCGGGTTTGGGACAATGTACTTTTAGGTCACAGCGCATGTTTAGGGTTCCCATCATTGCTACGTTAGAGGTTTTGTTGTGCTTTCCATGGTGCTGAAATCTGGGACGCACTGCCTGGGACCAACACAAAACACATGACTAGTGGGCTCCCTGTAGAACAAAACATAGCAGAGCATATCTGTAGAGAAATCAGTCTTTTGCACTTTATGGCACATAGACTACAAGGTGACCAGTTAGCAGCCCTCCAGCAGATGCCTGACTACAGTTCCCAGCATCCCCCAAAATCCAATGCCCGACCATAGGCTGGACTCTCCTAATGTAAAGAGCAGATGAATATCAGCATGTGCAACGTTAGTAGGCTGGTTATTAAACTGGCAGCATGTTTCAATGTAACCTCAGCTTGTGTATACACAGACTCAGCACTTACTTGTTCTGCCTCCTGCTTTCCATTCAGTCTCCTCCACTGCTCCATAGCTCTTCATTGGCTTCTCTGTCTCTTTACTGGCAGAGATGGATTTCTTTAACTCCATGGATGTCTGCATGGCTGCTTGTGTTCCCTTCTCGCAGTTCACCTTCTATTTGCTTCTGTTGTCTTGCTCCTGTATAAGCTGATAGGTGGTGGGTGGGTGAGGGGGAAGGACAGTGCCGGCTTCCACTCACTCCATCCTCATGTCTCTTGGTTTTGGGGGGGGCTGGAGGGCTGGGCTGTGACGCAACTGCATCCCTGTGGGGCTCTCAGGAGCATAAAGGATCCTGCGCGCATGCACTGAGGAGGAGAGCTTGTTTCTATAGCTGGGTACCGCAGAAAGGGAATTCACATTAACCTCTGCATGACTGGGCTAATCATAACCTCAGCGCTACCCTGGTGCTTGGCCAAAAACTGTTGCAATTAAAAAGAAAATAAATAAACATTCAGTTAAATAAAATTAAAATGTGACCTAATTTAATAATGTGATCTGTAACACAACATAGAACAGGGTATGGGATCCATTATCCAGAACCCCATTATCCAGAAAGTGCTGTCTCCAATAGACTCCATTTTATCCAAATAATCCAAAATTTTTCTCTGTAATAATAAAACATTGCCTTGTACTTGATCCAAACAAAGACATAGTTCATCCTTATTGGAGGTAAAACAATCCTACAAGGTTTAATTCATGTTTAAATCTTATTTTGGTATGAAAATCCAAATTATGGAAAAATCCCTTATCTGGAAAATCCCATGTTGTGAATATTCTGGATAACAGGTCCCATATCATATCATGCTTGTGATTAAGGGATTGTGTCCCGAAACACGTAAGGTTTATCACCAGTGCAGGATACTACAATAAATCTGCCTCTCTTTTTATTGGAATGCCGTCTCCTTTTCACATTTCAGTGTGAATGTAATTATAGCTCAAAATTGATATCCATACAAACGTGTTTAACCTCTATATTGCCAGTATTCACCAAATGCATGCATTGCCTGCCAAGCAAATATTAAATGACCATGTACCCTCTTTTTTAACAGTAGTGCAATAATTAAGGCTTGTGCCTAGGGTTGCCACCTCTCCGGATTTCACCTGGACAGCCCGGTTCCAAATTAGGAAATCCGGACAGGACATTTAAGTGAATGACATAGTGATCAACCAATCACAGATCGCCTTGTCATCAGCCACACCCCTTATGTCACCTGTCCTACCCCCTACATCACTGCCCCGACCCTGACATCACCGCTCCACACCCCGATGTCACCCAGCCCGCTCCCCTGCTAATTTTCTCAACACATTAAAGGCAGCAACCCTATCTGTGTCAAACATATTATTTTCATTAAAAAAGAAATGCTAAGTTAAAAAATGTATGTTTTTATTTCTTAAAGGAATAGTTCAGTGTGAAAATAAAAACTGTGTAAATAGACAGGCTGTGCAAAATAAAAAATGTTTCTAATATAGTTAGTTAGCCAAAAATGTAATGTATAAAGGCTGGAGTGACTGGATGTATAACTTGTCAGTCAGAACCCAACTTCCTGCTTTTCAGCTCTCTTGGTTTACACTGACTGGTTGCCCTGGCTACCAGCCAGTAACCAATCAGAGACTTGAGGGGGGGCCACATGGGTCATTTCTGTTGCTTTTGAATCTGAGCTGAATGCTGAGGATCAATTACAAACTCACTGAACAGAAATGTACCATGTGGCCCCCCTTCAAGTCGCTGACTAACTCAGAGTTATAGAGCTGAAAAGCAGGAAGTTGGATTCTGGTTGTTTTATTAGACTCTGTTCACTCCAGCCTTTATACATTACATTTTTGGCTAACTAACTATATTAGAAACATTTTTTATTTTGCACAGCCTATCTATTTACACAGTTTTTATTTTCACACTGAACTATTCCTTTAATGCTTTAGGATCATCATAAATGACTCCTAAAGTTTTTTTGTATAAAAACCTTTATGAAGTAAGGAAAGCAAGGAAAATCTAATCTTTTTTTCTGCACAAATTGGGCTTAAACATACACACTCCATTTTTTATTTTTTGCAATAACTACCAGCATTTTGGGTAAAAATATGTAAAACCTATATAGCTTTTTATTTTGCGTTGCTATCATCACATCATCATCAAAGTTTTTTTCATTTTTTTCTTAAAACATAAATACAGACAAAAGTTCTGAAAAAAAAAACAATTTAAAGGAAAAGTTCAGCGTAAAAACTGGATAAATAGAAAGGCTGTGCAAAATAAAAAATGTATAGTTAATGGGGACCACATGGGACATAACTGTTCAGTGAGTCTGCAATTGATCCTTAGCATTCAGCTCAGATTCAAGGGCAACAGTTATGGCCCAGGTGGTCCCCCCTAAAGTCACTGATTGGTTACTGCCTGGTAATAGAGTGGCGGAATTTCACACTAGTGAACTGTGGTAATCTCTAACTTCACTCCTTGATAAATATGTCCCTAGGAGAGGTGGGCTAGTGAGAAAGTATAGTCTGTTGTCCAGTTGAGGAGTTGAGGAGTCGATTGGGATAGAACCCCTAAGGAGATGTGCACCAGGCAGGTAGTAAAATTAAGTGTTAAGGTGTAGTTTAGAGGAGCACCTACGGGAGATGATTGGGCCCTGTATGAGAGGTTACCACAGAGAATTGGGGGTGGAGGTTTACAGTGAGAGGAGGCTACTCTGTGGCTAATGGTACTCTGTCTGTGCATCCCCTTCATGCCAGGGGTCCTGGAGACTTCAGAAGAAGGAATGCTGCATGTGAGAGTGAGAGTTGTAAAGAACCTTAGGAGAAGTGTTCATTGTGTAATTTAGCAAACCAGTACCTGGGTCTGTAAACTGCATCCCTCCAAGAAGCTCTCAATAAAATGTGCCTTTGTTTATCCAAACTTTGCCTGCTTATGGCTGCTTCCTACAGTAAAGGCCGTTTATATACATCTTGCTGTGAAGGAGGTCCACCAGCCACAGCTGGCCATTTTACATGTGGGACTCAAGTATGTGGCCTTTTCATTTTTAGTATAGGCTATTTTTGCATTTAGTGAGAACATCATATTGTTTCCTGACCCCATAATCTTTGCTGTAGCCCAGGGCTGTGCAGAATAAAACCCCATACTGGCAAACGGAGATTTTACCTTTGATTTAAATAATTGCCCTGCTGGAATATTATTGATGTAACTTGATTGTGGCCTTGATATGAAATCGAGCTAAGTTAATCTGCTGTAAATTTCTCTTTGTAATTACCAAGCAAATATTTATCTATTCTATGATGCCCCCTGCTGTTGAAACAAGTAACATTTTCCTTGCTTTTTTTTTCTATCCGTGAATACAATGAGCTAACCCCACAATACACATAACAATAATGAAGTTTAAATGAAAATCAAAGATACAATAAGGTATGATAAGAAAAAAATGGCAAACCATGCAAAAGGCATTATGCAAAGTGTACGTTTCAAATTCAGTGTTCAGTGTTTTCCCCACAAAGAAACTTTATCTCCCAGACTTACACCATCATTGCAGGCAAGATCTCAGTTACATCTGGTGCTATAGCACACAATATCTTTCTAGTTGTCAAGATATTCACAGTTATGACACCGCTAATATAATTAATAAGGCAGAACAGTGCCATCTGTTCACCAAACTGACAGGATAAAACTTTATAAAAGGGAAAAGAATCTTTTACATTTTGCTATTCTCTTTTCTTAAACAGAGCAATAGAGAAGACTACCTCATCTTGTTTTGTTGTGTTTTCCCAACTTCCACACTGGTCTGCAAAACTGCTTATATATCTTGAAAGCTAAAAATTATTTTTTAGAAACTGAACAAAATCTGATTGTGTCATCACAACACTAAACATGCTTTACAGACTTCATTTTACAGCTTTTGTCTATTGTCTCTGCTGTTTTTTTCATCCAAATGTAGTACCTTCTCAGCAATTCTCAGCACCCCCTCCTCTACGGGTATGTATGGGTGTTATTACTTGTGGGTTTTCATTACATGAAAGTTAAATTACTTGAATACACCCCTTAGCACTCCAGCCTATAGCATTGGCAAGCAAGCCCTATAGACTTAAATGTACTGGCATTTTACTTTATGTGCTGGCTATAGGTAAGTGTTGTGAGACTGCTGATGTCTCAGATTAATGAATGAGTTTGGGATTTGAATTGGATTTCAGGAATATAAGGTTCCAATGTGTCCAAGTAAATTCCCTTCTTAGGCTTTCATTTTCACTCTGCTTGAGCAAGTAATCACTTTCTCACAGCTCTCCTGACGGATCCAATTATCTCTTACAAAGGCCTGTGAACTCCACTTTAGGAAATGATTGGTGCATTTTCCTGTACTAACATTTCTTTCAGGTCCACCTTGTTGGTTTTCATCTCCTACATTAATTTATGCATAAAGAATGAAATGTTTACACTCAAACAAATTACAGTATTTAGTGATTACAAATTCCAGCATCACTGTCACTGGTACTTTGGGAATTCTAGTTAACCAACAGCTCTACAGTGCAATGTGTATGAAATATAACTGTATATTTTAACCTCAAGTATTGGTGCAAGAGGTAATGTCGTCACTTTAATAATATTAGCACTGAATTCTAATGCCAGAGCTTCAGTGTATTAAAATTCAGTGAATCCTAGTGTTATGGTGCTGATGCACCAAATCCATCATTTTTGGATTTGTTGAATATTTAATCTAAAAAACAACTGAAACCAAATTGAAAACAAAGCTGTTCTTTAGGTGTTCTGATGAACTAAATCCCAACTAAGGTGTTGTTGAATCCTGCAAAGT
Organism: Xenopus petersii; assembly: GCA_038501925.1. NCBI lineage: Eukaryota > Metazoa > Chordata > Amphibia > Anura > Pipidae > Xenopus > Xenopus petersii. The sequence goes on from CM076688.1 coordinate 36,924,508, forward strand.
AGGCTGTGATTCAGCTAAATTTTAAACAAATATCTGCATTTAATGCTTACCTATCTTAAAACATGAATTTAACTCTTTGTTTGCCAGGACAATCAGCTGCTCAGTGATCGACCATTGCCTCACTACAAATGATTCCTTTAGACTAATTTGAAGGCTTTTTTGCAAATGCGAACGTGCAAAGCACAAAATTTTGCACAACACTGAAATGCAACTAACAAAGGAATTTACTTTATGCGTGCACCTAGTTGCAACACATGTGTTTGCTTCAGCCTGAAGTAATGAATGTACAATTAGGTGCAAGATGCAAAGTACAGAGCACTGGAATTCATAACTGTCTTGAAAAGGCTGTACTCAACGTAACAAAAATTGAACTTATCATCTTTCCACCTAAGCCTGGTCCTACTCCCTTATTTACTATCTCTATTGATGGCATGCTCATTAATCCTGTCAACTCAGCTCGCTTTCTGGGGGTAATCTTTGACTCCTTTCTCTCCTTCTCTGATCATATTAACACCACTGTCAAAACCTGTCACTTTTTCTTACGCAATATTGCCAAAATCCGTCCCTTCCTTTCACCTGATACATCCAAGTCGCTCATGCATGCTCTCATCCTATCCCGACTAGATTACTGTAACCTTCTACTAACTGGCCTCCGTAACTCCCATCTCTCCCCTCTACAGTCTTTATTAAACACTGCTGCCAGAATTATCCTCTTCTCATCCAAAAGGGTACAGGCCCCTCCGCTGCTAAAGTCCTTATCATGGCTTCCTATAAAACAAAGAATAACTTATAAACTCCTCCTCATAACTTTCAAAGCCCTTCATTCCTCTGCACCTAACTACATCTCATCTCTTCTTTCTCTATATGTTCCTGCCCAAAACCTCCGCTCCTCTCAGAGCAACCGCTTGGTTGTACCCCCACTACTACTGCTGTTTCCCGTATCAAACCCTTCTCTCTTGTGACTCCTTACATTTGGAATGCTATTCCTGAATCTCTCAGGAGAAAATATTCCTTCAGTGTTTTTAAAACAAAACTCAAAGACTACCTCTGGGAGCACCTGGATAACACCTGAACTGGCACTTATATAACAGTGTAACAAATTGCAACCCACAGCACCTTAATACCACTCTGAATTGTGTCTGTATGTTACCCTCCCATTTATACTGTAAGTCCTACGGGGTAGGGTCCTCTAGCCTTTTGTTTCCTTGACACTGAGCACTTAATCTGTATTGTAATTATATTTTTTATATTTATGTGAATTGTATTTCTAATAATGCACTTATTGTTACTTTTTATTCCAGTGACCCCTTGTTTGTTACTACTAATTTATTGTTTTGCTGTACAGTGCTTTGTCCTCGAGGAGCGCTTTACAAATAAAAATATACATACATACATAGCTGCAGCACATGCTATTTTGATATCTACTTGCATAATGTGGATCAGAATTAGGAGTTACAGTCATAGTTTGAAGGATCTCTGGGAAATATCCCCTGCACTTATGAAGGAGCCCACACATGGCAGCTCAGTCTTATTGCTGGAAAGGAGCTGGAGAGAACCCTTGATGGGTACAGATTGAAGTCGCATGTACCTTTAGGACTGAGTGCCTTTGATGAGAGGTAACATGCATATTGGACATAGTTACGTTGGGTTAAAAAAAACCAAAGTCCATAAAGTTCACCCCCTCCAAGGTTGCATGTTTGTGATTTGATGCTGATGGTGATATAATAAATCTATAGTTTCCAATTTAATTCAGTCACCTATAAAGCTATGTTTAGCTGGACATATATTGAAACCTGGCTTAGACTTTGACTTACCATACTCATTCTTCCACTTACGTGGGTTGTAGCTTGGTGAGCTATCTAAGCACACCAAAGTATTGTCTTATATTATGTACATTAGTTATACTAGGTGACTAAGGGAATGAACCAGCTAGACGGCCCCGGCCTCAATAGCAGTTAGGATAAGATTTTTGAAAAATTTCTTGGAACATCATATCAGCAAATTGATCTTAAATGTCCCTGTATGCTAAAAATTTGCTGTCCATTTTTTGTCATGTAATGGGTTGATTATCTGATTGGCTTCATGTTCTTGGACTAGAAATATTAAAATCGTCTGTGTTTGACTGGTAGATATTTGGAGGCCTGTGGGCCCATATAATTTAGTTTGGACCCTTAAATCCCACGGTAATAAAGGGAAGGAACCACAAGAAATGCTTAACACCACAAGGATAAGCAGTGATCCCACTAATATCTGACTATCCAATATAGTGGTGTTGCAGATGCAGTTGACTGTTTGGAGGAGTGGTCTAGAACAAACCTACTATATAGGAAGGGCCACCATCGATCACACCTGAAGTAAAACTGTATTAGAATACCATGTTATATGCTTTTTATGGATCAAGACTGCTCCACGTGTCTTATTTACCCATTTGGAAAGTGGCAAGGGATCACTTGTTGGTACAAACATAATAGCAGGGCGAGAGAATTGAGAGAATTGTCTCAATACAATGAGGAGGCCAGTGCCAAGTTTAATCAAAGGTGACAATGACCTCTTGCTTAGCTCAGGAAACCAACTCAATACACACAGACTTGGTGCCAGTTCACATAATGAAATCTGCAGCCTCTGGTACATATCTCTTAATCCCAAGTACACAGAATAGAGAAGAAGCAGAACAGCTGCAGGGGACTGTGCAGGAGGGAGTGATATTCAAGGAAAATAAATAACTAAATCTGAGTAAAAATCAATGAACCGCAGGCAGGGGTAAAAGTTGATGAAAAAATATGTGATCACTTTGCAAAAGTAAGAAGTTAAATGCCAGTCAGTTGGAATTAGGTTTGAACATTCTGTCCAAATTGAAGAAAACATATTCATTTCTGCCAGTGGAAAAATAGTCCTGAGTGTGTTTCAAAATCAATGGAAGAGACACATTATTATGTTTAAAGAACAACATGAAACACATTCAATTTGTTTCAAAAAACTGCACTCCATAAAATGACAGCAATATTACAAAAAACGTAGGAAACAACACTATATAGCTGAACACATCCAGACTTCATGTTAAATGACATGTTCTCATTCATATCACTCAAATGTTTGCTTACTTGGTCTAACTATAAAAGTTAAATATACTTTCTGGTTTGCTGAACACAGGGTACAGGATTGAGACAAATTTTTGCCACTATTACATAATAAACCCCAAAATGCCATTATACACCATACTAGCATCTTACCACAACAGACCCATTGGAAAATTGTGTTCCATAAAATGCTCTTGTTTCATGTGACCCTAAATCCCTAATATGTATGAGGTTACATGTACAGTATTACTGATCAAAGTTTGGAGACGTGATTAGCCTGGAAGAGTTTTGACTGTTTGGTACACAACAGAACTGCCTGAAGGAGCTTCAGATCAATCCTAAAATGAATTTTGCCTTTTGTAGTTGAGAAAGCAAAGGTACTGTTCTTTCATCTTTTCAGCCCAAAAGTCTTTCTTGGAGTAAAAGTGGTAAGATAAGTCCAAATGACTGTGGATGCAAGCAATTCATATAATGACCTGGGCAGATATGGTCAAAACCATATTCAATAATCTTTTTTTGCTCTAGTGAATAAATGCTCTCTTGAGATAGAATGCAGAAAAAAAAATCCTCATTATATTCGTCACAGCCAAGCTAAGCTGGAAAGAAATGCAAATTATTGGTGAGATCTGTACTTAATGCCTGTGGTAAGAGCAGCATGGAACTTACTGCCTTATCTATTTTGTGCAGCTACACCTTCTATAATAGTGTCATTACTATGCATTCAGCTACTTAAAAGTTATACTTTTTGGCAAGCTGATTTATTAGAATCATGTAAAGTTACAGCTTCACATGGAGTTATGCCTATTTCCAGCTGCAATGCATTTGGAATGCACAGTCTTTTGTTTGATATAACGCTTTACATATAGATGGTTTTGTAGCCCACCTGGAGCCTTGGGTGCCCTCAAAGTGATCCTTATGGAGCTCTCTCTGCCAATGAGTTACATGAACATTTTATTTGACTGACATGATAATTTACATATAATTAAGGATACATAAATTGGGTATATTGAGTAAGAGAACAGCCTAGTTTGTGCATTTTGTGTCCGATTCAACCAAATGTGTCTTTTATTTTTAGTAGGCTGATGAAAAAAGGTGATTGGGTGCTATTGGGAACAGAACAATTTAGTACAATTTGTTTAGTAAGCCCCTTAGTTTGTTTAGAAAGCCCCATAGGGTATGCTAGAGGAATTGTTTTTATTTCTGTGGTCCTCTCAAGATGAATTACACATTTCCATTTATAGGCAATTGGAAATGATCTAGGACTTCCAGGGTATGATAACTCCAGAATGATGACTTGGGCCCTCTCATGTGATGTGTAAAATCTCCAATTTTACATGAATGTGAATTGAGCAGCTGTCAAAGCAGAAGGGCATTTAGATCTCCAAACTTCTCAACGAGAAGACGGCAACATTCAAAACACCTTCTGCCGTGAGCCTAAAGGAGAGAGAGTTGGCACTAATAATCATCATAAATATTATAAAATACTGCATAGTGAGATGTGTGAATAGGGTCTGTTCTAATGATCAGAAGGAGTAAGGCAGAGGTACCTTTGCCACAGTGTAAGGACCCTGATTGGTTCCAGGACTTGTATCTGTGCTTAGATTTGCAAATCTATGGTGGAAAATTTCAAAGTTGGGCAGCAGAAAGATGTGCATTTTTGTCAGTGCCAAGTAGTTCATCAGGCATTTTTACATTTTAGCAAAGTGCCAATGTCATAGCGTATTTTATTTTTAAACTTTACAGTCCCTATACCCTCCTATACTGTCTTTGTAACATCTACATTTTGGTTGAAGAGGAACCAACATCATTTTAGCAGTGAGTGTTTAATAGGTAACAGATCTACCTCCAACAGTAAAACAATGTGAATAAATAATTTACTATAAATTAAATAAATAGGAGATTATATAATCATATGACAGGTCATGATGGATGCCATACTTTATCTGCCATTGAGGTTTGGGTTTAGGAGTTCTAAACATGACTATGCTGGTCCCTGTCCAATGATCATAGCTGATGTCTGTTGTCAGGGCTATAACTACAGAGGGAGCAGACCCCAAAGTTGCTGGGGGGCCCAGGAGGAAAAGGGGCCCCATGAGGCCCTAATTTATATACAATTTCAATAAATATTGGTAAAACAGGTCAATCTCTAGACATTTTGGGGGCCTGAAAAATAATTTACTGTTGGGACCAGTAACACCGCTACACCATAATCTGTTGGTAAGTACTCTCTTATGACTATGATATAGGAATTTTCATTCTGTCAGTACAGTACAAATAAACCTCTTGTTCACGCTGATGCACTTTGACTTTTGCACTTTTATGCCCCCTATACTAAGTAACAAGCTGATGCTCTGGGTTCTTGAACACTCCATTTATTTTCTCCTCCCCTCTAAAAAAGAAAAAGTCTATGTATTTGATTGCATCTGTTCATTCCACATATCCTGTTTGATGCAGAAACTTACCTGGAGGGCTGGAGGGTCAATCCCTTCCATAGGATTAATATTAAAAATAGATTATTGACTTTTGCTCACTAGCTGTGGCTCTGGTTATTGTTTGCAGAGAGCTCTGAGTCTGTGATGTTTCTTATTCTCAGGGGGCTGAATCTGCTCTTAGCAGAAAGAAAGCAATTTTCTTGTTGGTAAGAGGCAGGTGGCTTGCAGCCCTGTGTTATTGTACCTGAAAAGGTTAATCATATTATTTGTGCTAGCGGGAAAATCTGACTCTGGTTGGGTATTGGCAGCCTCTGTGTATGTAAAAAACAAACATAGATAAATGCAACACAAAAAAGTGTATAATTTGCTAATATTGTCAAAATAAGAATTGTCCAAATGCATTTTTTACCTCTAATGAAAGTTTGGAGCTGTTGTAGCAAATGAAAATCTGGTCAATAAAACCTATTGGTTCACTGTTCCTTTAAAAAAATATCTCAGCAATGTATTTTTATATATGTTTTTATATGAGTTCTTAAAATATACTGGCAAGGTGCCTTGTTGTCATTTTAACAGAGCATTAAGTCAGTTATGACAAATGTATTATTTGTCTTTAATTTGAAGATATTTTTCCACCAATTTCACATTTTTTTTATACATTTGGCTGGTGTTCACCTTGTGCATGTATTCTAACCATTAATATACACTCTGTAAATATGTTTTCCTTATTTATATATCTCTGAAAACAGCAATTACCAACAGGCAAATTACAGGTTTTATGTGTTATTACAGTTTTGCTAATTAAGGTGAATTTTCCTTTAATATGAAAGTCTCAGTTCTCCCACTAGACCTGCTTATCTTAAATAGTTACAAATGTTTTTAAGTACAGGTGCTGTCTGTCAAAAGCTTCTTATTTAATTAAGGTTCAGTAACATTGTACCTTTTTCTGGCATCAGTGCAGGAGATCAAAGAGAAACTCAGGACATTTCAGAAAGAAAATAGTGACTGTGGGCTGAGCTGTCAAAATCGGGGACTGTCCTGCGAAAAAACAGGACAATTGGAAGGTAGGTAAGGGTACCTTTGTAACCTTCAGTTATGAGGAGTATTCAGTGGCTTTAGATTATGTTGTCTAGACCTTTATTTTAATCAAGGAGGCTTGATCAGGGCAATATAAACAAAGTATTACATTTGGGGGCCAATTCATTAACTTCGAGTGAAGGATTCGAAGTAAAAAAAACTTCGAATTTTCAAAGTGTTTTTTGGGCTACTTCGACCATCGAATGGGCTACTTCGACCGACTACGACTTCGACTTCTAATCGAAGGATTCGAACTATAAATCGTTCGATTATTCGACCATTCGATAGTCGAAGTACTGTTTCTTTAAGAAAAAACTTCGACCCCCTAGTTTACCACCTAAAAGCTACCGAACCCAATGTTAGCCTATGGGGAAGGTCCCCATAGGCTTGGCTAAGTTTTTTTGGTCGAAGGATAATCCTTCGATCGTTGGATTAAAATCCTTCGAATCGTTTGATTCGAAGGATTTAATCGTTCGATCAAAGGATTATTCCGATCTAACTTTTTTTTTTAATTAACCCTCGATATTCGACCCTTGATGCATCTGCCCCTTACAGTGTCATTATTTACAGTGATGGAAATATTAGCCTTCGATTTAAATTCTGAAAAGAATAAAAGCTAAACAAACTGATTATAACAAACAGGCAATTAAAACAAAACCCTACTGAGTTGGAATAATTAAAAATACTGCTATAAGCTTTATATATAAAATGTTGTGCTTGTGTCATGTTGCTTTCATATCTGTTTTGGGAACAACAGCGAACATCAAACTTAAATCAGGGGCCTGACAGATTTTCAATTAGTCTATTTTTATTCTTTATAGTTATTGTAATCAAAAGTGTATACAATTTATTAGGTGACTACAATACTCCTTACTCAGGACTCCATTACCAAACAAATGCAAAAATATATTCAGCTGACCTTAGCCATGCCATTCCAAAAGGGTCTAAATGGTGCTAACAGAAAACATTTAAATATTCCATATTTACTGTAGCTGTTAAATATTCTTCTATGTATATAATTTTAACTTATATGGGTGAACAAAGGGCAACATCAAAAATTAAATTGTTTGCAGAAAATGTATGGTATTGCATATATAGGTGTCCAGTTCAAATGTACAGTGCCTAATACTAACACAGCTAATATAAAGCTTCATTGTGTAAGCAGAATTGATAGAGGTGCCGGAAAGTGTTAAATTTTACCAAAATGTACACATTGTGATTTTGCTTCTTTAAATTGTCTTTATACTTGGGTTTAGGTGCCCATTAGCTCATAACAAGGTTCAAGAAATATAAAAACACGGCCTCTTCCCTAAAGCTCCAGGCATACCCAAGACAGTAAATAATAATTTATCCCTAAATCTTACCCTTAACATGCCTTCAGACTAGACCCTGTTATACAGTGTAAACCTATAGTAAACTGAGTATCACAGTTACTCCTTCTATGAGCTTTACCCCAATACTGTGCTGCAGTTGAGACCTTAAATCCCAGTGTATGAGCCCTTGCAATGGTGTGGAGGCAGGGTGCTGTGCAACTGTAACTATATAGAATGCACAATGATTTGGCACCGGTGGTTCTTTCAACATAACCATGGAACTGATTTATTAACACAATAGATTAACAACACAAGGAATAGTCATGAAACCTTAGTCAATGTATACTCACAATAATGATCAATAGCATAGTCTACTCTCTAGCAGTGCTTGAGAGGGGAGTAACAGTCTACCCAGAGTGTCTCCTGTTTCCTCTGAGGACACTTCAAATAGAGAACCCAGGTGGCATCTAACTAAGTCCCAATTACCTGTCTCTGATTCCCTGCCTAGGTAACAATGCCCTTGGGATCTAATCCCTTCTATAACTCTTGGTGGAGCCAAAGCTGCTCAATATAGGTAGCCATACACCTGGCTGTCTCACCTAGAGAGCCTATTACAGAGTCTAGATATCCCCAAGCAGAGAAGGAGGTCGTTACTTTAATTTACAAATTAATGTTTGGTGAAAATGCTGGTTGTTAACAAGCTCTGAGAGAGCAAATACCTTTGTGTTTTAAAAGGGGAATCTTAACAGTACCAGCTTGTCTAAGAAATCTTCAGTTTGGTGACTGAGCTCATTAATATTAGCCTTCTCTGAGCTTGCCTGGTCTTAAACTGAGGGCACCATTTCATTATGTAGCAAAGATATCTTTTTTGTTCTCTTTGATTTTTTTGAAAGCTGCACTAAAATGAGGGTAGCAGTATCAAAGAGAATATATCTGCTGTGATGATGATGATAAAATAATATTGTACAGCTGTGTTGGACTGAAAAATAAAGTTACAGTAATGACAGCAATTATGTGCCTGGATATCCCTTTCTTGTGCCATTTTATATTTGTTTCCTTTTATAGCAGCAAATCAGGCTGATTTATGCAGTTATTCCCATGATTCCACAGGCTGACATCTTCTCTATTGGAGTAAGAAACCACAGATTATCTAATTAGCAATGATCCAAATATTTAAAAGTGAATGCAGGTTGCTTTGCTGTGCGTGTCATTATTGAAAATTTGTGTTGGTTTGAAAGGCATCATGGTGTGGCACAGATAACATTTCGGACGTACATAGACCTGGTCCTCAGTTAGTTCCAGCCTGGGCACTTTCTGCAATGGGTTTATATGTTCTACCTGTTCTTGTGTTGCTTTTCTCTGGGTACCATGATTCAATCGCATACTCCAAACACATAGCGGGGGTGAATTGGCCTCTGAGAACTGACCATAGCTTGTGTGTGAACAGGGCCGCCATTAGAAATCACGGGGCCCCGTACAACAAAATTTTTGGGGCCCCCTGGGCCCCGCCCACACTGACGACCAAGCTCCACCCCATTTTCCCGCCCACTCCACATCGCAGTTAAAAGACCACACAGACATCAGCGCTAAAAAAGTAACCCCCCCCCACACAAGTTGTAAAAAGCTATTGATGGTCAGGGCCCCCTTATAAAAAATTGGGGCCCCAAAAAAAAAAAAATTAAAATTTTTTTTTTTTAAAAAACATTGGTGGCAGGGGCCCCCTTATAAGTTAAAAAAAACTTGGGGCCCCAACAAAAAAAATGTAAAAAAAACTAAAAAATAAACAAACATTGGTGGCAGGGGCCCCCTTATAAATTAAAAACAAATTGGGGCCCCAAAAAAAAATTTAAAAAAAAAAAAATTTTTTTAAAAAAAAAAAAAACATTGGCGGCAGGGGCCCCCTTATAAGTTAAAAACAAATTGGGGCCCCAAAAAAAAATTTGGAAAAAAAAAAAAAAAAACATTGGCGGCAGGGGCCCCCTTATAAGTTAAAAACAAATTGGGGCCCCAAAAAAAAATTTGAAAAAAAAAAAACATTTTTTTGAAAAAAAAACATTGGCGGCAGGGGCCCCCTTATAAGTTAAAAACAAATTGGGGCCCCAAAAAAAAATTTGAAAAAAAAAAAAAAATTTTTGAAAAAAAAAAAAAAACATTGGCGTCAGGGGCCCCTTACGAGTTAAAAAAAAAATTGGGGCCCCAAAAAAACATGTTTTAAAAAAAAAGATTGGTTGCAGGGGCCTATAGAATATTAAAATAATACATTGGTGGCCAGGAGATTAAAAAAAAAAAAAAATACACAAACTGGTGTTCAGTAGAATTGAACTCACGGCTTCAGTACTTCAACTTCACCTCCTTTCGTGACTTCGGGTCTTTTCACTGCTTCAGGACTTCGGCTTCGGCTGTTTTCGTGACTTCGGGTCTTTGCGCAGCTTCAGGACTTCGGCTTCGGCTGTTTTCGTGACTTCGGGTCTTTTCGGCGCTTCGTGACTTCGGCTTTTTCCGTGACTTCGGGTCTTTTCGGCGCATCGGCTTCGGCTTTTCGGCACTTCCGCATTCGGCAGCACAGAGGCAAGACGTACGGCTCGGGCGCTCGTAAGGGGGGCCCGGATCTTCAAAAAATGCAGCGCTGCCGGGCCCCCCTTCATGCCCGGGCCCGGTACGCTTGTCCCCCCTGTCCCCCCCTGATGGCGGCCCTGTGTGTGAATGTGATAGGGACATTAGACTGGAATGATGATGTAAAGTAGGGATGCACCAAATCCTGGATTCAGTTTGGGATTTGGCCAAATCCAAGCCTATTTTAGTTGGATGTGGAATTAGCCGAATCCAAGTACCTGGTGAACCGAATCTGTAACGCTTAAAATCATGTGACTTTTGGTCACGTAAACCAAAAACTGCAAAAAACTTTCCACATGTGTAGTTCTTCTTCCTTTCTTTATAAGCACATACAAATTTGGTTCAAATTTGGTTCAGGGTTTGGCCGAATTCTTCATGAAAGTTCAGGATTCTGTCAAATCCCAAAATAGTGGATTTGGTGCATCCCTACTGTAAAGCTTTGCAGAATAGTTCAGTGCTATATAAATAAAGGTTGACAAACCCATTGATAGTTTTTAGAACCCTGTCCATACTGGGTTACCTAATTAGGGTATTTAGGTTGAGCTGAAGACAAGTAAGATTTGCCTTGATGTGTTGTTTTTTTGTAGTTTTGTTTAATTTTTTTTTAAAGAATATGTAATAAAAACAAAAGAAAAGGGAACACAACCAGAAGAAGACAAAAAAGGGAAACAAAGAGAAATTTTATATCACGAACTTTGGCTAACACCTACCATCAACCACATACCAATTAAGCTTACAGATGCAGGGGCCAAGAAGCTGGCTCAGCCCACTGAAACACGTCTCAAGGTTGTCTATATGGGTTCCTAGGTAACAAGTACAGGCATTTGGGCATTAATAATGGTATAAAAGGAGTGTACTCTAATTTTCAATTTTTTTTAATGTTGATTTGCTCAAACAAGTACTAAATACACATTTAGTAAAATCTTTAAGCAACTAGCTACATGTCTTTAAAAATTCTACTATTGTTTTCTTGATGCTTTGTCAGACTGAATCTATGCAAACTAACCAAAACTCGATGTTCCAGTCTGTCCTCAAAAAACAGTTGTTTATAACAGCCTGATTTGTTAGATTGATTGGCCTTTGTGTATTCTCTAGCAAACTCTGCTCAAGCTTTTTTTCCGTTCAGGTAAATGCTGTTTAGCTTTAAATGTGAAAGAAAATGAGGCTTGAAGGTCACAAGAAAAGAAAATATTACAATGCCTTACAAATGTACACCTTTATAGCAGTTTCCACAATTGTGTTGCTTTATACTAGCATCATACCATGCTTCACAGTGTAAAAAACAGGGTAAGTTCTTTACACATTTTTTCTTCCCCTGGAACTGACTTACAAAGGTATGAAGCAGTGTAAAATAATGGCAGCAAATTTAGCGTCCACATGGTGCAAAATAAAACACACCTTGATAAATTTGCTGTTTATTTTACACAGGAAAGCAGAGGTGTCTCTGCCAGGGCTTATTGTTTGTCTTTAGTGGTGCAGCCAAGAGATGGCACTAATCACCATATGAATCTCCATATGAAATAAAAGCACTAAGCTTGCATAGGTGCAGTAGCCCACAGCAACCAATATGATGTTTGCTTTTAAAGAGGTGTCCAGTAACTGCCACCTGTTGATTGATTGCTATAGGCTACTGTACCTGAAAACCTTAGGGGAATATTTAATAATAATCCTTGGTCATGATTTTGCAACGATTCACACAAATATGCAATAACGATGATTAATTCCCCTCTATTTCTGAAATCTAATTTGTAAAAAAAAATAACTGCTGAGATACCATAGAAAGGAACGGTATCTTCAACATTCCAACAAGACGATCAAGTTGTTTTCCCCATGATTTCATAATTTTTTTCCATGAACAAAATAAAGAATTTGTGATTTTACTTAAGGCAATGGTTTACCCTTAAGTTAACTATTAGTATGTTATAGAATGGCTAATTCTAAGCAACTTTTCAATTGGCCCTCTTTAGTTTTTGAGTTATTTGCTGCCTTCTTCTAACTCTTTCAAATGAGAGTCACTGACCCCATCTGAAAAAAACAATGCTCTGTAAGGTTACAAATTTATTGTTACTGCTATTTTTTTTAATTTTTCAATAAAAAGCTAAATAACTCAAAAATCACAAATAATAAAAACCAATTGTGAATGGTCTTAGAATGTCATTCTCTACATCATTACTAAAAGTTCATTTGAAGTTTCAATAAGAAAAATACAGAAAATTTTGATATTAAAAAAGGCCAGATCACAGGAATAAAATGGTGTATTTTACTAAATAACCTCACAAATTATAGATTGCAAGACTTGGAGACCTGTTTTTTTTATTCAATGTAATTATTTAGGAGTATTCTCTAGTCCAAAAACATTATTGTGTGATTACCTGGTAACACTGCATGGAAAGGTGTTTTATATGCAGTAAGTGGCAGGTATTATTGGCTGATTTGTGGTTCGAGGAAGAGACAGCATGGACTTTATGGTCATGGACTTTAACAGACAATTTTTCTTTCTTCCGCCTGATCTTTTTCATTTGAATCCAAGTGCAGGTGTGGTCTGCCTAAATCCTCTTTTATGTTTATATGGTTTGAAGCCCTATTCTCAGAAAAATTACGCTGATTTGCTTTGCTCATGGGTTCAAACAGCCAGTATATCCCAGCCCACTGAGATGCCCTCTTTATAAACAACCCCCACCTTTCCCTCAAAGTGATAAGGAGAAGCTCATTATACAGAGGCTTCTCTGTGGCCTGGTAATTTGTTTTGATTGCTCGTATGAAAAGGACGTAGAATTACCACCTGAATTAGGGGTGGTGACATAATAGCTGGGGCTATAAAGCCACAGTGATGTTGTTTAGGGCTAAGCTATAACATTTATAGATAGAGCAGGGGTGGGGTAGTCATGTCACAGGTAGGCATTGGGACAGATTTTTGAACAAGTTTCACTGAAACCGGGACACGTACTGCAGAACCACACAGTCTAAAGAAAACAGCTATCCAGTTCAAAAGGAAACAAGTGGCAGGATATGAATGTAACTTTACTTTCAATTTCCGCTTTTGTTCAGTTTAGTGCAAGAAATTACAAAATTAAAATAATAGGCAAAAGTATGTCCAACACAAGCCCTATTCATTACACACATGTTCAAAAAGAGGGTATACCGCCCCTTTAACAACATAGTATAAATGGGACTAGTTTGGATCAGGCTAAATGATTTAGCTACGATAAGGCAGACTGATTGAATAACAGGTGTAGTTCGCAACAATCTTCGTTGATACATGTCAGTGTGCTAGATAAAAAAAAAATACATTGCACAGTGCATTGTCGACATCTCAGATAGTTGAATTGTTAAACTAGATTATTGACTGAATTCTCAAAACTGGTTTAACCTGACTAGATAATGATTTTCCAGTTAACATAAGCCAGTCTATCAAGTTGTTAGACAAAGCTGCTCAACTAGATACGCAGCAGCACAATTCTAAAACTACAGGGAGGGGACAAACAAGTCACAAACTTGCACTTAAACACAAGGGCTGATTTATACACATAGGTGCTAAATTGCATCAGTGTCATTTTATCCATAGCAACCAACCTGGTATTTGATTTTCTTAGAAAATTGATTAAAACTAATTGCTATTTGGATGTCAATGGCAACTGCACACATGCAATTTAACATTTATGTTACTAAAAAAAAACTTTGAAGTTCATGCTGATTTCAATACTAATTGTAAACACGTTTCTCTGCATTTGCAAAGCAACATGAGTGATCCAGTAGTTCTGGCAACAGATGAAAAAACAAAGTACAAGCAATCCTTCTGTTTCATAAAATGATTTAATGAGTCAAATGTAACATTGTCACCTTTGATAACAAAAATGGGAAGACTGCTGTATAATGAGCTGCTCTTTAGGGTCTGGCCACACAAGCAAATTCGGGGAGATTAATAGAGATTAATAGTGTGGCAACAATGAGATATTATTGCATTATTCAGCTTTCTAATTATTTATACACTGGTAACATATGTGGGGTGTTTCAAATATTAAAATTGTATCTCTATTTATGATGGTTGACTAATAAGAGCCAAAAAGTATTTACTATAAATAGTAGGATATCTGGCTAAATGAATAAATTTGGGTCTCTAAGCGACAGCCAATAAATCTGTCAATGCAGAATGAATGAAAAATCTAAAATGGGTGCTCATAAATGTGCAATGACAGGCCGGGAATCGCTGTTGCAACCAATGGTTACGATGAATGCCAGGATAGAAAATATGCAATCACTCGGTGTACTATAATAAAGCATGCAAAATAACAGAAAGATGAAATCCTTTCATCTGCAAGCATAGCAGGGTTTCTTACTGACTGTAACCCACATTTAAAAGAATCCTAGTCCACAAAAAGTTTTTCCATTATAGATGGTTTTAAAGTTATTTGTAGCAGAAGCCAGCTGATAAACAATTCTGGAGAATAACTGACTTTTGCAAGATTGTTTCAAGAGTTAGAACCAGAAAACAGAAAGTGATAAAAAAAAATATTTCTTTAAATAACAACTGCGTTTTCAAATAAGCACTGAAAATAGCACCATTTATGAGCAGTACCTATGAAGAATGTCTTAGATAAGCCATATGGCATATGGCAAACATTTATTCAAATACTGACAGGCCCGGATTTGTGGAAAGGCCACAAAGGCCCGGGCCTAGGGTGGCAGAATTTTAGGGGCGCGGAATGCTGCCCAACCACACCCGCATTGATTCTGAAGCACTAGGGATTCCCAGGAGATACAACAGTTTTTAAAATTTCCTGTGCCCCAATCCTCAGTTTTTAAAATTCCCTGTGCACCAATCCCAAGTACTCTGGAACCCAATGTTAAAAATTTGCACATGTGCAGAAAGGAAGATGAGGGAATAGGGGTGATGAACGGCAGCGGGCCTAGGGATGCCTGCTATGTAAATCCGGCCCTGAATACTAATATAGAAAAGCAATTTTAGGTCTACAAAATTGTATGATCTCTTTGTTTAATGTATATGTAAAGGGCAACAAAAGTCCAGAATAGAGATGAGCTATGTACTTACCTTCTGCCATCTCGTGCAGCTCTTCTCATCAAAGCCTTCAGTTTAGCATCTATGTTCTGCAAGGCCCAAATATGCAAAGTACTTGGCAATGCATGCAGGGGCCCCTATATACTACACCCTGCAGCCCTGAAGGAGAGGAGCCATGATGGAGCAATCTAAACAGTAGGCTTGTCTCCTATGAGTTATCAAAATAGCAAATATTTTTGTTCAAGTTTTTAATTGCCCATGCCAACTATGAGTTACTGGTCTAGGTTCAAACAGAGAGAAGTATGGACATTAATGATACGATGAACACTTCTATTGTAAGAAATATTATTTATGTGTGTAGTACTTTTAAAGCCCATATTATAGGACCAGTAGAGTGGCCCCTACAAAATGTGTCTGCCACATTTAGAAGTAAGCATATCCACAACATATAATAACATATTGTATGTATGTATGTATATATATATATATATATATATATATATATTAGACCCGAACCCGATCTGTGCAAGTTGCCATAGACAGTCACTATATATTGGGCTGGTGGGGGGCTGTTTGAGCTGCCTGTTTGGGCCTCTGTGTACCTGAAATGCCAGGGCTTCTTTTGAATCTCAGTCCAGTCCTGTGTGCCTCCAAAGACTACTGCCTTGCGTCCCGATAAGTCTTGTTGTGGCTCCTGCGGGCCCCAAGGGGTGTGGGCCCATGTGATTGCACCTCCAGTTATTACGTCATTGCTGTGCTCTTTTCAGTCTGTGTAAAAATGACAAAGCAATGTAGTAAAAAAAAAATAGTTTTTCATTTAATTTTCATTTATTTGAAGAGTTTGCTAGAGGTTCTGCAACAGGCTTTGCAACTGCAATATTAGATCTGCCTGCAAAGAATGCTGTTCTACTGCACTTTCTGTTCTGAGTCTCTTACACCTTAGCCCTCCCATACAGCCTGGACATCTTGAATGTAACTGTATAGACCAGCGATCCCCAACTAGTAGCTTGTGAGCAACATGTTGCTCTCCAACCTCTTGGATGTTGCTCTCCGCAGGGCTGGAACTAGGGGTAGGCAGAGTAGGCACGTACCTAGGGCGCAAAGCTGGGGGAGCGCCAGGCACGTACCTGCTCTGTCGCCTACCCCATATTCGGTCCCGTCTCTTCCCGACTGCCGCTGAGAATTTCTGCCTAATTACTTTCTGAACATGCGCGCATGCCGTTTCGCACATGCGTGCTAAAGCTCAGTCTTGCGCATGCGCGCTTGAGCGCACACACTCATCTGGTCGGGTTGGCCCAGCTCTGGCTCTCAGTGTCCTCAAAACAGGAGTTTATTTTTGAATTCCAGGCTCGGAAGCAAGTTTTAATTGCATAAAACTAAGTATAGTGCCAAACAGAGCCTCTTGTAGGCTGCCAGTCTACCAAATAGCCAATCACAGCCCTTATTTTGCACCCACGGGACTTTTTCATGCTTGTATTGCTCCCCAACTCTTTTTACAGTTGAATGTGGATCACGGGTAAAAAAGGTTGGGGACCCCTGGTATAGACCATAGCTTTTAGGGCAATCACGCACAGGGCATTTTGATACAGTCCTCCTAATATACCAAATATTCCTCTTTAACCACAGCTATTTTTTCTTTATTTGACATGGAAACAAACTTCTGTAGTACCAATAACTCCAAACTGAACATAGTTATTCATATCCAGTTATTCATACACAGACTTGCAAAAGATTATATTTGTAGGCAAGGCTTGATTTTTAATGACGTGTCAAGCAGATCTATCGTCTCTCTCTGCAGAAAATCTTTGATCTTTTATGTACACAAATCCCCACCCATTTAGTCTTATAGAAAATTCTTTCATCTGAATATATGTACCTAACATGGCTCTAACTACTCTTTACCACAGGACATAGAAAAAATAGGTTGTTTGAAGGCAGAGAGATTGGAAGTTGGGTGGAATTGCAAAGAAAAGGTGCAGCCCTACAAAAGTCGTGAATGCGTGTATGTGAATAGGTATCAAGCAAGATAATTGCCGAGGAGTAGATCTGGAGAAGAGTGTAGTAAAAGATTTGAATACCCAGAAATAAACTCCAATATAAATTTAGAGAGAGTTAGTAGAGTTACAATCATTAGTTTGAATTATATTCTGGTTTATTCTGATTTGATATTGTGGACTAAAGGCAGAATGTAGAAGGTCCAGTATGTCATTGTCAGAGAGGAATAGTGCCATTCGGTTGTATAAGCAGGTTCATTCCAGTTCATGGATGCCAACAGGGGCGCTCCGCCAATGAGGCGAGCTGAGCTGCTCACCTCAGGCGGCAGCGCCAGAGGGAATTCCAGGGGTGGCAAAAAGCCGCTCCTGCACCTTTAAGAGACGAATTTCTGTTTTTTAAACAGGAAATTCTGCGGTATTATTGCGAGAGAGCTCAATTGCGCTCTCCAAAATAGTGTTCCTGCCTCCCCTCCCGACAGGTAAGCCGGCGAGGGGGGGTGGCTCCTTCGTCAGAAACGGGCTGAATGCCAATAAGCATGAAATTCATTGTATGTTCTGGGGCAGCCCACCCTCCACCTACACTGTCACCACAGGTTCTCTGTAATAAGGATGGGGACCTGAGCAGCCCCATGAAGACTAAAAAATAGCAGGATAATACACCATACATCACCAGGCTTCGCCATGTTAAAATATTTACCAGTTTTTTCTTAAAGTGTAAAAAAAAATGTAAGAAATAACGGCAGCAAATACAGTGTTCCCATGGTGTAAAATAACACACACCTTGATAAATTCACCATTTATTTTACACTGGGTTTTTTTTTTTTGGAGGATTTCGTTTTACACAGCTTAGTAAATAAGCTAAGCAATGAATAATACTATAAGCATCGTGGCAAGTACCACTTTCGACTATCTTCATTCCAATAACTGCCCCATTACTATTTTACTGAGAGATGTCAAGGCCCCAACAATTGCAACCACCCCCACACACAAAATGGTACAGCCTGTGTTGTGCCCGTCACTCAGATGGCTGCCCTGACTGCAGCACACACTCATCTATGGTGACTTCTCTTTTTATTAACCATCACTTGAAGATTCATTCACATTATGTATATACATCTACACAGCCGTGCCAGATCGTGATATACAACGTCTATGAGCTCAGGTTTTTTCCTGAGTGAGCGTGTTTCAATGACTCGCCCCCTACGTCATCATGATCCCGGAGCTGCACATCTTCTCGCGTCCTGTTTTAGGGAGCAACAGGTGCAGTTACAGTAGCCAGCAAGGCTCAAACCACCTCCCCTACGCTGTCTTTCGCCTAGCACGCGCTCTACTGCTCCCGTGTCCGCGCTTCTGGACTGTGTCGGGTACGCGCCTGATTCGCTGCCTGGTAACGTCAGAGCTGCCAGCGTGGAGACAAGAGAGCAGTCTGAGGGGTGGCTAGGTGGAGGAAGGAAGTACGGGCAGGAAAAATCCCGGAGAGTAATAGAAGGGCAGCTGTCAGCTGAAGGAGCCGCCATGCAGGAACAAATTCCTCAGGTTGGTGTTATCTGATGCTGGACTGTGTGAAGCACTAAGACAGGGCTGCAACTAAGGGGTATTAGAACCACAGGGCATATTTACTAACAAATGCAGTGACCATTAGTATCCGATCTGCAGTTATATTTGCTCGGTGCCATTCATGGCATACTACTGACACCAATGCTTTGATGCTTTCTAAGGGAGACTGCTCTTGTTCACTTTTTCCTCTCTGTCAGTCAGTGAGCCCTCCAGCGTCTGTGCCAGGGATCTCCATCCTGAGGCCCTCCTGTTGTTCCAATGCAACTCACACCATTGTGTCACAGTGATGTGTTGTAGAGTTGTGCTTGAACTATGGCTAAAGGTTGGACATTTATTCTAAGCCTCTGCAACAATGTTGCTGCTTAGCTGTGTGCACCTTTACTAGGTAAGGGCATTCTGGGGGAGATGCTAATAGTTGTAGTTCTGTGAGCTGGTATTATAAGCCATGCATATGCAATCATTCATTGTTTGTATCTTCTTCCAGAAACTGGGAAGAATACCAAAGGGATCAGTGAGCATTTAGCTTCCTTCCCATGGTGCAAATGAAATATATTTCTTTGCGCCGAGTTCCAAAGGGCTGTATAGCTAAAAACAGACAACAGTGAATTGCATAGACCTGCACAAACGGCAACAAAGACCTAGCCAGCTATTTTTATTTTTAGAGACAAGGTTCAGCAAACCATAATTTTACACGTAATCGATTATTTTCCCAACCGATTCTCCAAAAGACTTATAGTCGGGCTCTTCAACAGTTTAGTAGAGTAGCCATCTCATATCAGTATGAAAAGGACTAGGGATGCACCAAATCCAGGATTCGGTTCGGGATTTGGCCAAGATTCGGTCGAATCCTTGTGCCTGGCCAAACCGAATCTGAATTTGCATATGCAAATTGTGGGGAGGGCGGGATTTTTGTTACAAAACAAGGAAGCAAACCAATTTTTTCAACTTTTTCCTTTCCTGCCCCTAATTTGCATTTGCAAAAAATTGTGGATTTGGTGCATCCCTAAAAAGGACTTCCAATGTGAATAAATGTAGTTTTATTGAAGCACTACATGTTTCGGATCATGCGGGGCCTGCCTCTGTAACTTGCACCAGAGGAAGGACCCGTGTGGTCCGAAACATGTAGTGCTTCAATAAAAACTACATTTATTCACACTGGAAGGCTCTCCAGTCCTTTTCATTATACATAAATTTACATGTGGTACATCCATGTGTGTTGTGATACACTGTCTATTCCTGGTAAGAGAATGTGTTTTATCAGGCTGTGCCCTCTTGCTTTACAAGGAACATATTTGAAGGGATTCTGTTGTGATTTTTATGATGTCGTTTTTATTTCTAAATGACACTGTTTACACTGCAAAAAATTTGCTATACAATATAACATGTAATTCCTGAACCAGCAAGTGTATTTTGTTTTAGTTGTAATATTGGTGTGTAGGCGCCATCTCAGGTCATTTTGCCTGGTCATGTGCTTTCAGAAAGAGCCAGCACTTTAGGATGGAACTGCTTTCTGGCAGGCTGTTGTTTCTCCTACTCAATGTAACTGAATGTGTCGCAGTGGGACCTGGATTTTACTACTGAGTGCTGTTCTTAGATCTACCAGGCAGCTGTGCCCTATAACTTGGATTTTTAGCACATGAGGCTATAGTCTGCCACTTCCATCCAGTGGAAACAGTAACAGTCAAAGCTCCTGTTACTGCTCCTATGAAATCCTTTTTCCACTGCTGTGCCTAAGGCCTTACACTTACACATTTAGCAACTCTAAATATAGAAGGAAGAAGTGTCAATATGTAAAATTCCTTGTTTGCCATTGCTGAGGAAGCTATCAGGTTTTTATTTTTGCTCATTTCAGACACTAATTATTTTACAAACCTGCCCAAGCACTTTGCTGAGTTTGCTTCTGGCCTGTACCCAAACCCCAGTTAAACCCCCTTTAACTCCACATGTCAGCCTGACAAAACTGCATAAGTTGACAAGGACACAAAGCATTCTTACTATAAGATGGTTCTGTCATTACTCTGGAGAGTTAAACATATGTTGTGTGTCATTGCTCAGTAGGCCTCACTTCCTGGTCAGCAGGTTACCGACTACCAAGGATTCATTTACATGGGCGTTTTCTGACAGGGAAGAAACCGAGATGCATGGCCAGTTTTTGTTCAGTTTGTGTTTCCTTATTGCTAGAGAATCATTAAAGTACCTGTAAGACTCGTGCAGAAGAGACGGGTTTGGCATTAGCTACACCAATAAATAAACTGTGCTGGTTGTTTTGTATACAGTACCTGCCCCAGCTTACTAGCTGCATTGGCTCGTGTTTGTCTGGGTCTCCGTGCAACAGCACCCAAACGATCACAAGTTCACAGCACCCCCTGTACATACAGAGCAATAGAGTGTTTCACCTTTTTGAAAGCCATTGCTGGAATTGGAGAGCTCGAGTTGGGGTGGTTGAGATGGTGTCATTATTTTGCTTATTTATTTGAATGACATAGAGCCAAGCATTGTTTTATATAAGTGCCGGTCACTTTCAAAAATCGGCATCCAAGGACCAGAAACTTTGCATCCGGGGTCAAACAAAGGAGCAGAGTTGCAGCAAAACACCTGTATGAATGCAATCAAAATTCTCTTTAAAAAACCTTGTTTGATTCAGATAAGTTGTCATTTCTGCCTAAAGTTTACAGCTGTAATATTAGAGGAATAATGACATATTCTAATTTTAATAAGAAAGTCTCACTATGCCTATATTAACCTTAGTGTTGCTAATAATTTCTAATGGAGGCACCCCTCTGTCTGTCCCCCAGTTCTCCGCTTGCTAACCTGTATCAATCTATGACACAGCATAAAGGACAGCTGCTTCCTGAGTTACATTACCCTTGGGGGTGGGCAGTGTTCTGGGTATTGAGTGGGGACACTCTTTTCATGTGTCTTCCATTCTACCATGACAATACCCTGACACCAAGCACACAGTCAATCACAAACCCGCTCTCCTTTAAGCCTCGTTGGAT
Organism: Xenopus petersii; assembly: GCA_038501925.1. Lineage (NCBI taxonomy): Eukaryota > Metazoa > Chordata > Amphibia > Anura > Pipidae > Xenopus > Xenopus petersii. The sequence goes on from CM076688.1 coordinate 36,946,584, forward strand.
TGTCACTCCGGTTATTAAAGGGGTGGTTCACCTTTGAGTTAACTTTTATTATGTTGTAGAATAGCTAATTCTAAGCAACTTTTCAGTTGGCCTTCATTATTTATTTTTTTATAGTTTTTGAAACATGTGACTTCTTCTGACTCTTTCCAGCTTTTAAATAGGGGTCACTGACCCCATGTAGAAAACAATGCTCTGTAAGGCTACACATTTATTGTTATTGCTAATTTTTATTGCTTATCTTTCTATTCAAGGCCTCTCCTATTCATGTCCCAGTCTCTTAATCAAATCAATACATGGTTGCTAAGGTAAGTTGTAACCTAGCAACCAGACTGCTGAAATAGCAAACTGGAGAGCTGCTGAATAAAAATAATAATAACTCAAAAACTACAAATATTTATAAAAATTGTATCAGTCTCTACATACTTAAAGTTAATTTAAAGGTGAACATGACTATGAAGATTTTCATTCATCCAGGTCATAGTATATCTAGTATAGGTCAATCTAAAAACAACTGGACTTGCTGAGTAATCATTGATTACTCAGCAAGTCCAGTTGTTTTTAGATTGACCTATACTAGATTTAAAGGTGAACAACCCCTGAAAGGGAGACCAGGGGACACTTACATTAGAATGATGAGTGACACTAGAGTTTAAATAGGTGTAGTGACAATTTCCTGTTATAACCTGGAACATGTCACTATCCCTTTAACTCTAGTAGCTCACTTGCCATGGCAGCAAGTAGCTGTAGCAGTAGAAAAATACAAATGCAATGTACCTCTGTTTTATGATTATGGCATAGGACTGCATTGTATTTAGTCAGTGTGCTTATTTAGATGCCTCTTGCATGCATTTATCTGATAATTTCCAGCGAAGAATGATGAAACTGGATAATCTGGTTAGTGTGTATTTACTGTGTGCTAGATTCAGAAGTCATTGTATTTGCAGTTGATTAATTCTGTCATAAGACATTCTAAAATATAATGTAGGTTGTTCATAGGAATTGGTACCTTCATAGCTGTTAAAATATCCTTTGTACTTCTGGGAAGGCTTCCCACTAGATGCTGGGACATTATTGGCAGAATTTGCTTCCATTCAGCCATGAGCATTATAAAGGTTGGGCACTTTGTACAAGGGGGCATTATTATGCTAAAACAGATAAAGGCCTTAACCAACCCCCGTGAGGCATTGAATTGTCAAGAATGTTAAAGGACACAAGGTAATTCAATCAGCACCTGTGCCTTTAAAATTGTTTCAGTCTGGTGCAAGTCCGACAGTTTCCACTCTGAACTTGTTTGCCAAATATTTGTATCATGGACAGCACCACTCACGATTTTCCTTTTCTTTAAAAAGTCTTTATTAAGCCATGGGCTCTGACCCAAACAATTCGGCAACGTTTCAGACTGCCATCAGCTTCATAAAATACCGATGGTGGTCTGAAACATTGCCGATTTTTTTGGGTCAGAGCCCATGGCTTAATAAAGACTTTTTAAAGAAAAAGAAAATCGTGAGTGGTGCTGTCCATGATACAAGTATTTGGCAAGGAATGTTACAGGAGACATATTATGTAAAAAGCAAGAATGTACCAGTGCATTCAACTCTTAGATATAGAAGGAATGTGCTTTTAAAAGTTGTGTTTCTTGGTACTTTAGTGAATATTTCTGCAAAAACCCCACTAGTCCCGCCCATCTGTTCCACTTCCCGGCTGCCTCCTTTCCCAGGCTGTGCAAAGGAACCAGTGGCACACTGCACTGTAGGATAGGAACCAATCAGCAGCTAGGCTGAACCTGAAGCCCGTCTTTGCTGGTGTGCCTACAGGGTTGTGATTGGCTGTCCTCCTCCTACTGTGCTTCTGGTAGGGACCATTAGGACACGCCTACCCCTCATTTGAAACAGGGTCAGGGACAAGTGAACATCTATAGGGAGCTTCAATAAAGGGACTAATTTTTAAAGAAAATATTAATTTTAGAACAATGTGAAAGCAACACCATGTGGTATACATAATTGCCTACAAAATTAGTTTGTTTTTTTTAGTTTATCCTATATGTCTCCTTTAATATACACTGTAGGGTTAAGATTAACAAAACCCAGTGGAACTGAAACCTGTAGTCCAAACCATGAAGCTGGACTGCAGTACCCACCTTATGGTCAGTACACAGCGAATTACTTAGTAAAATGCTTATATTTGTGCTGAAATCCACCCCATGTTTAGGGTTGGGACAGAAGGCTGTGTGTGACACTAGCCTTGCAGTCAACATTACACCCAGGCGTGTTCTCTTCATATACACCAAACCCAGAATTCTAAGTTGCTTAGAATTAGCCATTCTATAACATACTAAAAGTTAACGTAAAGGTGAACCACCCCTTTAATATAAAGCCTTAAAGGGGTTTTTCACCTTCAAGCACCTTTCCCAGTTTAGTTGGTTTCATATAATTCACATGAAATAAAGACTTTTTCCAATTACTTTGTTTTTTATTTGTGACCGTATTTATAATACTGAAGAGTAAAGTTGTTGTTTTTTTTTCACCTTTTAAACCAGCTCTGAGAGGGGGAGGGTCGCCGACTCTTTAACTGTTCTAAATGTATACATTTAGTTGATACTTTTGTTACCTTTGTCCCTGCTGAGCAGAATCCCTGATCTTCATTACAGGCAGCTGTTAGACTTGGTACAATAGTTGCTAATATTCTACAGATACTGTTGAGAAATGTAGCAACTGAATGTAGCAAACAAATGTAGCAAATTATAAAAGTAAGGAATGCTTCAGGATTAGTGATGTGCGGGCTGACCCGATATCCACAGATTTACCCGCGAGTTTGGGCCGACCTCGCACCCCCCCCTTTCCGGGTCGTGGGCCAGTGCGGGTTGAGCTCTTCTGACTGTTCGCCCCGCCCGCGACCTTACAAATGCCGGCTTCCGACTTCCAGGTTGAACTTTTTATAGACCCGCGGATCTATAAGAGGAACCCAGAAGTCGGGCTCGGGTTGGGTGCTTGTGGAGAGGTGGTGGGCGGGTCTGGGGAAAAACCTGACCCGCACATCGCTATTCTGGATCACTGAGCTGCCAGATAGAGACACTAGAGACGCGGACATTAAACTTTAAACTTAAATTGTGGGAAAACGGTAAAAAATAAAAGATGGAAAACAATTGAAAAAAAAGTATTTGTTTATGGCAAACAATCTGAAAACAACTGAACTGAAAAAAGTGTTTGGAAGGTGAACAACCCACTTAGGTCATACTGCAGCCCTTCTGCAACATTCTCAGGAAAATATTCCCACACCCAATTCACTTCTATAGCCTTTGGAGAAATTTATTAATGTAACAGACCTGGTTTCCACAATTCATAGATTTTTTTTTCTTTAGAACATGAGTTTTATTTCTTTCATTAGACTTGATAGGTTGATGTCCAGACCTCAGCCAAGCCAACTTTAATGTAGCTACTTCCTGCATAGAACAACCTGCTGCTATGATACTGTCATCATGTATTAACTGGGTTTTATTGCTTTATTAAAGAACCCGCTACTTTGCCTCCGACAGTTCTTTTGCTGCCTTACGGTTTTATGGCATGGAAATGAGCATATCATTTTGCAAATTTTCACCCTTATCATGTTTGACTGTAGAAATGTTTGAAATTCTATACCTCAACCTTATTGAGCTTGTATTGGAGGTATGTTTTGCCTGTTTAGAGATAAAAGTACTTCATTGTTAGAACCACATCCACTGGGCAGTGCATTTATAGAGGTTACAGTCTATTGGTATACATCTGTCAGAAGAAGTTTAAGGGTATAGAAGAATGAAATCTACATTTCTCTTCGGAAAGGTTTTTTTTTCAGGTGGAAATATAAACATTTTGAAAGAAATATTTAGAAAATGCAATTCTTTCTACACAGAAGACTAAGCAATACTTGGAAATGTCAGGCTCCTTAAAGAATATATTACATGTAGCATTGTAGATATTCTAAATGCCTATGCAAAGTTTACCTTATTCTCAGCACATTTCCCTTTCATCGATTTCTTGATTGGGTTAATGGTTTTTTCGTGCTTCCCTTAAAGGAATTGTTCAGTGTAAAAATAATAACTGGGTAAATAGATAGGCTATGCAAAATAAAAAATGTTTCTAATATAGTTAGTTAGCCAAAAATGTAATGTATAAAGGCTGGAGTGACTGGATGTGTAACATAATAGCCAGAACACTACTTCCTGCTTTTCAGCTCTCTTGCTTTCCCTGATTGGTTACCCTGGTTACTAGGCAGTAACCAACCAAGAGACTTGAGGGGGGGCACATGGGTCATATCTGTTGCTTTTGAATCTGAGCTGAATGCTGAGGATCAGTTGTAAACTCACTGAACAGATATGTCCCATGTGGCCCCCTTCAAGTAGCTGACTAACTCAGAGTTATAGAGCTGAAAAGAAGTAGTGTTCTGGCTATTATGTTACACATCCAGTCACTCCAGCATTTATACATTACATTTTTGCCTAATTGAATTGAAGTTTAAAACTTGTCTGTCTCTGGTGGTTCAGTCTGGCAGCTCAGTAATTCAAGAGCTGATTCTGAACTATTACAATTTTGCAAATTTTTAGTTGATACATTTCTCAGTAGCATATTAGCAAGTATTTTTTATCAATTGTAACGGTTAAAGATAAGAAATGTATCAACTAAATGTATCGATTTAAAACTATTAAAGAGTCGGCGACCCCCCTCCCAGAGCTGCTTTAGAAGGTGAAAAAACTTTACACTTCAATATTAGAAAAACAGTCACACATAGAAAAGAGAAAGTAATTGGAAAAAGTTTTTATTTCTGGTGATCTATCTGAAACCAACTGAACTGAAAAAAGTGTTTGAAGGTGAACATCCCCTTTAATGAAACTTGGGGATTCTACTCAGCAAGTACAAAGATAGGAAATGTATCAAAGTGAATTTTCAAATGAAAAAAATTCGAATTTCGAGCTATTTTATGTGTAGTCCAAATTCGATTTGAATTTGAAAAAAAATTAGAACATTCGAATATCGAAATCAATAATTTATTATTTAAAACTCTACTTCGACCATTCACCATGTAAAACCTGCCGAATTGCTGTTTTAGCCTATGGGGGACTTTGAAAAATCTAAGGTTTATTTGGGAAAAACTTTGAATCGAATTTGATCGAATGCGCTATTACTTTGATTCATACATTTCGAATTCGGCCGAATACGGACCTATTCAATGAATATGCCCCTTAATGTATCAGTCTAAAGTACTAGTTGGTGACCCCCAACCAGAGCTTCTTCAGAAAGACTTAAGATAGTGAAAACTGAAACTTTAAACTTCAATTTTATTAAAATGGTCCCAAATACAAAATAGAAGTTAATTGAAAAATGTCTGAAAATCTGAAAACAACTGGACAACACAGCCACTGTGGTGGAGCTTCTTCCACAAAGACCTCTGTCTTACTCTAAGCAAGCAGTATTTCTCAATGAAAAAATTTAATAAAATAATGTCTGTATATTTTTGTCTTCTTCTCTGGTTCTGCGATTCCTGCCATATTTTTCTAGCAACTTAGTTTTTTGTTTTAATCAGCTGGATTACATTATTCATGTTACACTCTTCTGTATGTAGGTCAGAAAATTTCATGCTTGGTAAAATAGTTACATGGTAGGAAACACGTGGGGATTTTTCCGTGGTGGGCACTGATAAGAAAATCGTATAATTATGTGGCATTAGCAATTTAATTCTACAGCAGGGGATCTGTGGCCAGAATTTCTTTTTTATTTTGATATAGAAATACGGCAATGTCATCATTTTTTTTTTTTAACTGATTTGCTTTGCTCTTTGATGTTAAAGGGATACCAACTGATATAATGTTATCCCCAGGAATCAACCCCCTCCTCAAACACCCTATTTTGGATAGGCTGTGTAAAATAAAAAAATGTTTTCAATATAGTTAGTTAGCCAAAAATGTAGGGATGCACCGAATCCAGGATTCGGTTCGGGATTAGGCCAGGATTCTGCCAGGCCGATCCAAATCCTAATTTACATATGCAAATTAGGTGCGGGGAGGGAAATCAAGTGACTTTTTGTCAGAAAACAAGGAAATAAAAAATATTTCCCCCTTCCCACCCCTAATTTGCATATGCAAATTAGGATTTGGTTCGGTATTCGGCCGAATCTTTATAGAAGGATTCGGCCGAATCCAAAATAGTGGATTCGGTGCATCCCTACAAAAATGTTATGTATAAAGGGTGGAGTGTGTGGATGTCTAACATAACATAACCAAACGCTACTTCCTGCTTTTCAGCTCTCTAACTCTGAGTTAGTCAGTGACTTTAAGTGGGGCCACATAGGACATAACTGTTCATTGAGTTTGTGATTGATCCTCAGCATACAGCTCAGATTCAAAAGCAACAGATATGACCCATGTGCCCCCCTCAAGTCACTGATTGGTTACTGCCAATGAGTGGAAACCAAGAGAGAGCTGAAAAGCAGGAAGTAGTGTTCTGGCTATTATGTTACACATCCAGTCACTCCAGCCTTTATACATTACATTTTTAGCTAACTAACTATATTGAAAACATTTTTTTATTTTGCACAGCCTAATTTACCCAGTTTATATTTTTATACTGAACAATTTCTTTAAGTCTGACATATAAGAGATGGCATGACCCCATGTCATGTTATCTGTCGACTTTCCTCTACCGGTGATTGTCTCTAGGATATGTTGGCTGTAGCGTTTCAGACTGACAATGACTTGTGTGCCTGAAGGTGATCCGTAACTAGTGAACTGGAGTCAATTTCTAAAAATTTTGAAATTGCTGATGGTCATTTAAATAGTCATTCAAGGAGAACTAACCTCTCCCTCTATTTTTAAGCTTTAGACCTCTTATTTGCTCCCCAACTGCATCACTGCCACTAAATACCCCCTGTACCTAGTCTATGAATGCAGGGCTACTCAATGGGGTTTGCTTCTGACACTTTAGGCCACTTCACATCTAAATTCAACCTCCCTGGCAATGGTTACCTGCCAGGACATTGCACACTGGATACCAGTATGAAATTGGCTGGGGTTTCTGTCTTGACGCGCAACTGATAAATGGATATTGGTGCTGTGTGTGCATCAGTGTACTAGAAGCGATGCCACCCCCTCTGTGAAAAATGTCTGCTGCAATTTGTGTGGGAATGAGGCTGATTTCATATGCGCAAAAATGAGCTGTAAAAGAGTGTTCGTTTCTTCATGGTGGATGATAGTATATGTAAAACTCTTCCATGCTTAGCACCTCAATATACTTGAATTATTTTGATTTATTTTGCCCTTGTATGTTTCACTACACAAAGAAGGGTCAGGGCTGCTATTTTGAACCTTATCTGTTCATATTGTGGCAGTAAGAATTCAAAATATCCTGGCTACTGCTATTTTGTTGATTTGGGAGGACTATAAAGTACAGTCAAATACAGACTAAAGCTGGCCATAGACGCAAAGATCTGATCGTACGAATCGAGGATTCGTACGATTTTCGGAACGTGTCTGGAGAGTCCGACATTTTTCGTCCGGCGGAGATCGGTCGTTTGGTCGATCGGACAGGTTGGAAAATTTCTGTCGGCTGCCGATAATATCTCTGCGTGTATTGCCGATCGTACGATTTTCAGTGGGAGACTGTCACTAGATTTAGTTGGACATAGATATCGTACAATTGCTGTCAGGGGCAGAACATTGCTGATCTATTCTTTAACTAATCTGACTGGTAAGACTTTGATCTGAATGGTTAGTGGCGGGTCGTGAGATGGGAAAGTCCGATCGTACGATGATTCGGACGATCGGATCTTTGCATCTATGGCCAGCTTAGGGGCAATCAAACACAACCACGATATGGTCTTTTGTTTTCATTTTCTTCTTCTAATCCACCTGCACAGAGATAATCAAAATTAGGGTCTTGTCCCAACACTCAACAGATCCGTTCCCAATACCAGCATATTTCCTCCATGCTGGATTTTCTTGCATACATAGTGTAATTCATGGTGCTTATGTAATTGTTGCTGTTTGCTTTATGCTACCTGTTCTGCATGAAATTTGGCAGCCGCAGTTTAAATTTATCTTGTAATTGCCACAAAGGTATTGTGCTCATTTGGTTCTTAATTATAGTCCTATACTGCAGTTGGGTGATAAACAGAGACATAAATTCTCGATGTGCCAAAAATAAAATTAATAATCAGCTTGGCAGTCATATTAATCTGTCTCCATAAAAATAACTGTATAGTAACTGACAGCCCAGGATATTTTTGGTATACAGGTATGGGATCCATTATCCAGAAACCCATTATCCAGAAAGCTCCGAATTACGTAATGGCTGTCTCTATTATGATTAAATTATCCAAATTTTTGAAAACAATTTCCTTCTTCTTTGTAATGATAAATCAGTACCTGGTATTTGAGCCAAACTAAGATATAATTATTCAGTATAAGAAGCAAAGCCAGCTTTTTGAGTTTATTTAATGTTTACATGATTTTCTAGTAGACTTAAGTTATGAAGGTCCTAATTACAGAAAGATCCATTATCCGGAAAACCCCAGGTCCCAAGTAATCTGGATAACTGGTCTCATACCTGTACTGGTTTAGCGCAAATTACCATTTTGGCTTCCTACAGTAGTACAGGTATAGGATCCCTTATCTGGAAACCCGATATCCAGAAAGTTCTGAATTACGGAATGGCTGTCTTCCATAGACTCCATTTTATCCAAATAATCCAAATTTTTAAAAATGATTTCCTTTTTCTCTGTAATAATAAAACAGTAGCTTGTACTTGATCCCAGCTTAGATATAATTAATCCTTATTGGAAGCAAAACCAGCCTATTGGTTTTATTTAATGTTTAAATGAATTTCTAGTAGCCTTAAGGCACGAAGACCCAAATTATGGAAAGATCCGTTATCCAGAAAACCCCATGTCCCGAGCATTCTGGATAACAGGTCCCATACCTGTACAGTAATTCTTACCCTTCATGTTCATTGAACAAACAGCAGATTGTGGAGGGTATTTTTCAGTCCAAACTCAGATTTTCAGGTTAAAAAAAAAACTATATGTTTTTTTTTCCGAGTTTCGCTCGAAACCTTGATTCTGAGTTTTTTTCATCTGAAAACTCGATTAATTTGAGTTTTCAGGGTTTTCGCCCCAAAATTCACCAATTCATATTTTTTCCATTCGAGTTTTATTCTTAAACCAGAAAACAATCGAGTTGTGAGTTCACTTGAGGTATAAAAAACCTGACAAACTCGACCTCTGATAAATAACCCCCTATGTATGAAACAGCCCACATCTTGTAACTCATGAAGCATAACAGACACTATCCACACATTTCTGCTGAGTTTCCGTATGCAAATACATTCCTTGTTGTTTGGAGGAAATGTCTCAGCACATCCAGTTTTCCCTTTCACACAATCAGAACACAGAACAGCAGGCCCATGACTGAGCCTTAAATAACATCACTAATAATGTATTATTGCTTTACCTTCAAGAAAGTATAGATTTTTCAAGGCATTTAGCATGGCCAGTTTCACTCATCTGTTATCCGGCTTTGTGAGCTCTTGTAAATGTATCTGCCCCTCCCGGGGAGATTTTCCAAATTTTAGCAAGTGGGACTTTTTGTGCCTTCCGAATGGATTACAAAGAGTTGCTTCTGTTCTGTATGCTGCGCTGGCAGGGTGGCACGTGTGCTGATTGTGAGTTTCTCCTTGCACATAGTTGAGGACCAACAAAGCTGTATTAGTGGGTGCAATGCAGAGAGCATGGGTTGAAATGTACTATGGTCAGGCAAACATAATTGGCTTTAAGGGGGCTTAAATTTGAACTACAGGTATGGGACCTGTTATCCGGAATGCTCAGGACCTGGGCTTTTCTGGATAATGGATCTTTCCATAATTTGGATCTTCAACTTAAGTCTACTAGAAAATCATTTAAACATCAAATAAACCCAATGAGCTGTTTTTTTATCCAAAAAGGATTAAATACAAGTTACAGTTTTATTATTACTAGAGATGGGCGAATTTTTTCGCCTTGTTTCACCGCAAAAAAAAAAAGACGTGCGACAGTTTTTTTTTTGACGGGTCAAATTCGCCTATCCCTAATTATTACAGAGAAAAAGAAAATAATTAGTAAAAATTTGGATTATTTGATTATAACGGAGTCTATAGGATACAGCCTTTCCGTAATTCTGAGCTTTCTGGATAATGGGTTTCCAGGTAACAGATCCCATACCTGTACTTTGCACATAAAGGAGTAGTTCACCTTTATGTTAACTTTAAAGGAATTGTTCAGTGTAAAAATAAAAACTGGGTAAATAGATAGGCTGTGCAAAATAAAAAAATGTTTCTAATATAGTTAGTTAGCCAAAAATGTAATGTATAAAGGCTGGAGTGATTTGATGTATCACATGTCAGTCAGACACTACTTCCTGCTTTTCAGCTCTCTTGGTTTACACCGACTGGTTACCCTGGTTCCCAGGCAGTAACCAATCAGGGACTTGAGGGGGCCACATGGGTCATATCTGTTACTTTTGAATCTGAGCTGAATGCTGAGGATCAATTACAAACTCACTGAACAGAAATGTACCATGTGGCCCCCCATCAAGTCGCTGACTAACTCAGACTTATAGAGCTGAAGGAAGTTGGATTCTGGCTGTTTTATTAGACACCTGTTCACTCCAGTCTTTATATATTACATTTTTGGCTAACTAACTATATTAGAAACATTTTTTATTTTGCACAGCCTATCTATTTACCCAGTTTTTATTTTCACACTGAACTGTTCCTTTAAAGGGATTCTATCATGATTCTTTTATGATGTTTTTATTTCTAAATTACACTGTTTACACTGTAAATAATTCTCTACAAGATAAAATTTAATTCCTGAACCAGCAAGTGTATTTTTTTTTTAATTTTAGTTTTAATATTGGTGTGTAGGCACCATCTCGGGTCATTTTGCCTGGTCATGTGCTTTCAGAAAGAGCCAGCATTTTAGGATGGAACTACTTTCTGTCAGGCTGTCGTTTCTCCTACTCAATGTAACTGAATGTGTCGCAGTAGGACCTGAATTTTACTATTGAGTGTTGTTCTTAGATCTACCAGGCAGCTGTGCCTAGGGTTGCCACCTGGCCGGTAAAAATGTTGCATGATTGCAATGTTAAGTATAGGGAAAAACCATAAAAACATAGGAACATTTTTTTTCTAGAAAAGGTGGCAACCCTCGCTGTGCCCCATAACTCAGTTTAGATCAAGTATAGGTAAGGGATCTGTTATACAGAATGCTCGGGACCAGGGATCTTTCCGTAATTTGGATCTTCATACCTTAAGTCTTCTAGAAAATCATGTAAACAATAAATAAACCCAGTAGGCTGGTTCTGCTTCCAATATGGAATCATTATATATTAGTTTGGATCAAGTACAAGGGACTGTTTTATTATTACAGAGAAAAAAATAATTTTTTTAAAATTTTCATTATCATGGAGTCTATGGGAGACATCCTTTCCGTAATTCGGAAGTTTCTGGATAACGGGTTTCTGGATAACAGATCCCATACCTGTACAAGAAAAAAGGAAATCATTTTAAATTGGATTATTTGGATAAAATGGAGTCTGTTGGAGATGGCCTTTCTGTAATTTCTGAGCTTTCTGGATAATGGGTTTCCGTATATCGGATCCCATACCTGTATTGCTACTTTTTATTAATCTTTAATTTCTATTCAGTCTCTCTCCTATTAATATTCCAAATCAATGCATGGGTGCTAGGGTCATTTGGATCCCAGCAACCGGATTGCTGAAATTGCAAACTGGAGAGGTAACCAACCATCTTTATGGTGAACTACCCCTTTAATCATTTAACTTGTAAATGCATCCCATTAGATAAAGATCCTAATGGAATGGATGGTTGAACAAAGTGATAATTTGAGTGCAGAAGAAAAGTTGGATAATATATTTACTCTATTTCCTACAAGTAAATTCTTGCTCAACCTTTAAAGGGATACTGTCATGGCAAAAAATGTTTTTTTTTCAAAATGAATCAGTTAATAGTGCTGCTCCAGCAGAATTCTGCACTGAAATCCATTTCTCAAAAGAGCAAACAGATTTTTTTTGTATTCAATTTTGAAATCTGACATGGGGCTAGACATATTGTCAATTTCCCAACTGCCCCAAGTCATGTGACTTGTGCCAATCACTCTTTACTGCTGTACTGCAAGTTGGCGTAATATCACCCCCCTCCCTTTTCCCCCCAGCAGCCAAACAAAAGAACAATGGGAAGGTAACCAGATAGCAGCTCCCTCACACAAGATAACAGCTGCCTGGTAGATCTAAGAACAACACTCAATAGTAAAAACCCATGTCCCACTGAGACACATTCAGTTACACTGAGAAGGAAAAACAGCAGCCTGCCAGAATGCATTTCTCTCCTAAAGTGCAGGCACAAGTCACATGACTGGGGGCAGCTGGGAAATTGACAAAATGTCTAGCCTCATGTCAGATTTTAAAATTGAATATAAAAAAATCTGTTTGCTCTTTTGAGAAATGGATTTCAGTGCAGAATTCTGCTGGAGCAGCACTAATAATTGGTACGTTTTGGAAAAAATGTTTTTTCCCATATCCCTTTAAGCAGATAGTCGCCTCCTAGTACAGAACTCCTGACCACAGCAATGATCAACGCTGTGCTCCAACTGTGGGGCAAATCCACTAACCCCTGGAAATTCGCCAGCGACGGCTTCACTCACATCACCACACTTCGCAAGGCGAAAATTCACCAGGACAACGCTAATTCACTAAAATGCAAAGTTGCGTCCAGGGCACCGAACAATGCAGAAGTTTCACTAGTGTTAATTCGGCAAGCTGAGCGACATTACACTAATTGGCTAATTTGCATACGGCAGGAAGTTAAATTTGAATGGACGTATATGTAGCAGCAAATACATTACACTACACAAGCCCGGGAAACCGTAATAAAATAGTTGTTATAATGCCCTACACATGACCCCGGTGTATAGTTTATGTGCCATATGTCCGGAAATTTAGGGGGGAAGCCGGTTACCCTAAAAAAAAATTACGATCTTTTGTAGCCTATCACCCTGAAAAACTGAAAAGTCGCCAGCGTTTTTTTAGGACTTGGAAAAATTTTCAAATTTTTTTTGAGGAAGTCCTATCTACTCTATTGCACTTCGCCTGGTCTGAGGTGGCGAACGCAAGTTTGGCGCAATATTTCATTAAAATCCGCAACTTAGTGAATTTGCGTAGTTATGTCCATTTGCCAGAGTGAAAATTTGCCTGGCGTTAGAGTAGCACTAGAGTCTCTCCTTTGCAAGCGAATTTACACCAGTGGCAGTTAGTAAATCGGCAAAGTCCCGAAATGAGGTCACGCTGGCGAATTCTCGCCAGTGTTAGTCACTTCAACGTTTAGTAAATTCGCCCCTATGGGTATAAAATGCATTATGTATCTCAGTCTGAGGGATATCTCCCATATATAAATAGCCCTACCTGCTCTTTGAAAATAACTACTAATAATCACTAATACTAATTTGATACTACTGATAAAGGGCCTAGTCTTTGCTAAAACAAACATGGAACATCCCATTCCTTCAATTAAATGGTAAATGTGTAAAGAAGGCTGATTTATTCTTTATATTAAATTGTCTATTTGAGGCCAAGGTGTTTGCACTCTTGTTTTAAAACAGAATATATTTTCCCTATTGTCTCTCCTTTTTCGCAACCAGCATTTGAAAAAAATATATGCTGCTTATGAGAGTCCAATGTTATTTTGTTAAAGGTAGCATTGTGTATATACAGCTGATAGACATGCTAGAAGCGGTACGGTTGTCATTATTATGGTTTATGTAACTCCTGAGAGTCAGACAAAGTATGAATAATAAATGAAGCAGAGTCCAAATGCCCAGTCTAAAGGAATAGCAAATACAAGGGATTTTATATATAAAGTGACAGCTGTGTTGCAGGATTAGGCTGGAGACATTGAGCACTAGGTAGCTCCAGCAGGTTATGGGGATACAGACACAGGGTAGGTGCAGCCCACAGCATGTCACTATCAAATTATTCATTGTTTGCTTGCCAAAAATGCAATTAGCAAATCACTTTTGAATCTCTGCAAGAGTGTGTATTATTGGGAAGATCCAGTGCCAATCATAAGTAGTGGATCTGTTATCCAGAATGCTCAGGACCTGGGGTTTTCCAGAAAATAGAACTTTCTGTAATGTGGATCTTCATACCTTAAATCTACTAGAAAATCATTTAAGCATTAAATAACCACAATAGGCTGATTTTGCTTCCAATATGGATTAATTATTTGTTAGTTTGGATCAAGTACAAGTTACTGTTTTATTATTACAAAGAAAAAGTAAATACTTTAATAAAAATTCAAGCTATTTGGATCAAATGGAGTCTATGGGAGATAGCCTGTAATTTGGAACTTTCTGGATAACTGGTTTCCAGATAAAGGATCCCATAGCTGTATTATGCATATAGGCTCTACTATAATGTGTTAAAATATACAACAGTATGCAATATGCATTATTCGAATATTAAATAAAAACTATGTTTTGGGCCATTTGGGGGAAATGTCCCTACAAAGAAAATCTTTTACAAATATTGCATTACACTGGCCATAGATGAAAAGATTTTTAAAAGATCCGATCGTCATCGTGAGACCACGATTATCTCGAAACGATCGTATGAATTGGCCATCAACTAAAAAGACCATTTGCCAGGAAAACAAAGGGGAGCTGCCTGCTTGTCCCTGCAAACATACCGTATATACTCGAGTATTAGCCGTCCGAGTATAAGCCAAGGTACCTAATTTTACCTCCAAAAACTGGGAAAGCTTATTGACTCGAGTATAAGCCGAGGGTGAGAAATGCAGCAGCTTCTGGTAAGTTTCAATCTCATTTTTGGATGACTATTCTTAGGCGCCGGCTACTATTCTAAACGCCGGCGAATATTCTAAGGCGCCGGCGAATATTCTTAGGCGCCGGCTACTATTCTAAAGCGCCGGCGACCGTTTTTTGCGCTTGACCCGAGTATAAGCCGAGGTACAGTTTTTCAGCATAGTTTGGGGGCTGAAAAAAAACTCGGCTTATACTCGAGTAAATACGGTAGATAGATTGCACTGGGACCGATAAAGATTTTTTTAACCTGGCCGATTAATTTTCGGACAGATGTAGGACGAAAAACCGTAAGATGTGCGATTGTTCGATTCCCACTAACTGCATGACAATTTGATGGATTGGTCAGACTTCGCCAAAAATTGGTTGTTCAGCAAGAGAAATCTTTGCGTCTACGGGGAGACTTTCAGTATCACTATCCAAATGAATAGTTGTCGTTCTTCTGGTAATGGCAGTCATTTACGTAAACACTGTAAAGGCAATTAAAAAGGTTTAGGATGAAGATAATGACTTAATTACACATTAGATCAAGTCACCATCAAGAGTAAAATAATAGCACAACAGGTATTGGCAGGATTCCTTAAGCAATGGCACATACAGCATTTATATATAAGCTCATTTACTAATGCTGGGCAGGATACACTACTATGCACCCAATTTACAACTAAAGAAATCCAGGAGTATGTTTTATTAATCTACATATTTGTATGTTATGAATAGGAGAGGAGCTGAATAGAAAGAAAGAGTAATCAAATGTAGCAATATCAATAAATGTGTAGCCTTGCAGAGCATTTGTTTTTTTTTTTAGATGGGGTCAGTGACCCCCATTTGAAACCTAAGAAAAAGGTGCATAATTTAAAACCTATAAAAAATAAATAATGAAGACCAATTGAAAAGTTGCCTAAGATTGACCATTCTATAACAAATTACAAGTTTATTTAAAGGTGAGCCACCGATTTAATGTTTTGAGCTAAGTATCCCTTATATACGGGGTTACACTTGTTTTAATGACGATTTAAAGGGAAATGGTTGCTGTTATAAAAAGTCACAACGCTGTATTTTTTATTCTTAAAGCGATACGGACACTAAACATGTTCTTTTTATATGTTAATCGACATTACCTATAGGTCATATTGATCATTTTTTGTTGATAGTCCTGCTTTTGTAAGTAATTGTTACTTGAAGTTCCTAAACCTGACTGTCCCTTCTTAAAGGGGTGATTCACCTTGAAGTTATCTTTTAGTATGTTATAGAATGGCCAATTATAAGCAACTTTTCAATAGGTCTTCATTATTTATTTTTTATGGTTTTTACATTATTTGCCAGCTTTCAAACGGGGATCACTGACCCCATCTAAAAAAAAAAAACAAATGCTCTGGCTACACATTTATTGTTATTGCTGCATTTTATCTCTCCTCTTTCTATTCAGGGCTCCTATTCATATCCCAGTCTTTTATTCAAATCAGTGCATGGTTGCTAGGGTAATTTGGACCCTAGCAACCAGATTGCTGAAATTGCAAACTATAGAATAAAAAGCTTAATAACTCAAAAACCATAAATAATAAAAAAAAAACGAAAACCAATTGCAAATTGTCTCAGAATATCACTCTCTACTAAAAGTTAATCTAAAGGTGAACAACCCCTTTAACCTGTCAATTACAGTTTCTAATGCAGCCCCCATAGAGGAACATGAGAGTAAGAAAGGTTATGTAAAAACATCAGCAAATACTTTTATGGAAAAAGTATAAATAGCATTCAAAAACAATGGTATGATTGATATAAATGTATTATTTAATATTCTTTTTTGATGTCTGTATCTCTTAAAGTATAAATGGCGTATTAGTGTTTTAACTCCATCTAATATTTTTCCAGTAGTGCAGTGCAGAATGGCCACTCATACTGGAATGAGCCAGGTGCAGCAGCTGAAATAAGTCCGTGACTCATAGCATGAGTGCATTGCCAAGAAATGTTAGGCTGAGCCGATAAAATCTATAGGTCAATATAATATCACTTTAATGCACTACAATTACCTGTGCAAAATGCCACTGTTCTTTCTTTAGAAGGCAGAGAGCAGTTCTTCCATTCTCTAATGATGCAGTTGTTGTCTGGCAGCAAAATATGCCAAATATGATGGCATGATGGTGTATAAGGTATTGAGCAATAATATTCTAGGGCGTTTGGCTGAAAACTGTTGCTGGCACAGGTACAACAGTGGCTTCTCAGTCAGGAAGCCTAGTATATAAATATGTACAATTCTCAGCCACATCCTTATTTGAATAACCTTTGGTTTTGCAAATCCCTAGAACTCTGGCAATGCTGTATGTAAAGGAACAGTAACATCAACAATTTAAATTGTATCAGAGTAATTAAAATCCAGAATGCTCGGGACCTGGGGTTTTCCAGATAACAGATCTTTCTGTAATTTGGATCTTTATACCTTAAAGTGGACCGTCACCTAGACATAAAAATCTGTATACTAAAAGTCCTTTTTAAATTAAATATGAAAGCCAATTTCTTTTTTTATTAAAGCATTCATAGCTGTTGGAAACTCATTTAAAATTATCAGCTGTCAATCAAATATTGCCTACCCCACCTCTATGCCTAGGCATAGAGGCGGGGCAAACAATTACTTTCACTTTCCATTCACCACTGTCACTGCTCTCTCCACATTCCCCCAGCTCTCTTAACGATTTAATTGTGTAACCATTGCATGGGGATGGACATTGGGTCCCTGTCCCCTGGTGCACAAACAAGATTCTGAGGTGATACAAGACTTGCCTTAATAACAGTGTCCACAAAATGGCTCCTTCCTGGTTAATATAATTATGAGTTCCCAGACTGGTGGAAACAATATTCAAATAATTTATACAGTGTAATTAAAGTTCATTTTGCTTGACTAACATGATAAAATAGGATTTGGAATAATTTTGTTTGGGTGACGGATCCCCTTTAAGTCTACTAGAAAATCATTTCAGCATTAAATAAACCCAATAGGCTGGTTTTGCTTCCAATAAGGATTAATTATATTTTAGTTTGGATCAAGTACAATGGACTGTTTTGTTATTACAGAGAAAAAGGAAATCGTTTTATCAAAATTTGGATTATTTGGATAAAATGGAGCCATTCAATAATTCTTAGCTTTCTGGATAATGGGTTTCCGGATAACGGATCCCATACCTGTATAATGTACTGTTGCGCCGCACTGGTAAAACTGGGGTGTTAATTTATATAAACAAGCTGCTGTGTAGCCATTGGGGCAGCCATTCAAGCTGGAAAAAAGCATACGGGTAAGGTCATATCTGGAGATTCGGGGAGATTTAGTCGCCCGGCGACTAATCGCCTCTTCTTTGGGGCGACTAATGTCCCCAAACTGCTTCCCCTGGTCTTCCCCCTGCTACAATGAAAAAACGCCAAAAAAAAGGAATTGCACTCGCAGCGCTTCATTTTCCTAAATCGCTCGAAGTTGCCACATGAGGAAATTTCAGAAAACGAAGTGCAGCGAGTGCCATGCCGCTGGCGTTTTTTCATTGTAGCAGGGGGAAGCCGTTCAGGGAGATTAGTCGCCCCAAAGAAGAGGCGATTAGTCGCCGGGCGACTAAATCTCCCTGAATCTCCAGGTGTGACCTTACCCTAAAGGGCACAGGTTACATAGCAGATAAGAGATAAAACACCATTGTATTGGACAGGGCGTAACAGGGTGTAACCTGTGCCTTTTTTCCAGCTGTCCCCATGGCTACACTGCAGCATGTTTATATAAATTATAGTAGTCTTTATGAATCAAACACACAGCTTTTACCAGTGCATGTTAAACTATATTATATGTTAATTACTTTAAAACATTTTTTGGTGTTACCGTTCCTTTAAGTTCCTGTAGAGTGTAGCATATATTTTAATGGTGCCTTCAGCATTGTCACATATTATAACTTGATTTTCAGGTGTAGAGCACGTATAGCTCTGTAAAACAACGTTTCCCTGGCTGTAATAGGAGTTGCCTGTGTAATTTGTTTATTTGTTAATGTCGTTCTAATTTCTCTTTGTAGATGGTTGACCCGACCTTAGCAGAAATGGGAAAGAATCTGGACGAAGCAATGAAAATATTGGAAGATAATCAGAGGTACAGCATTTGAAACCAGATAATGGCAGCTCCTAAATCTATTGTCAGGGCAGCAGCTCCAAGCCAATTTAGACAAGGTGTGGTGTTCTGACTTTAATAAATAAAACAAATAATGGCTTCCAGGAGCAAAGGCACAGGTTTTTCTTTCTTCCTCCTACAAGCAGACACATCTGTTTCCATGGAGGTTCATGCAGCCTGTCCCTTCCATTTGCATCAATCTCTTTTCTTGCAATGAAACTGTTAAATGCAGTTACGGTATTGATTCCCATGTACGCGTGGATAGGGTTGTGTTTATTTTAATACAGAAGAACAAGTTTGAAGGTTTTAAATAAACTTTACATGCTCATATGATAATGAATGATGTGCTGAAAAATATTCTGTGCTTGTGTCACCACCACTGAGGCCGTTTGCAAGCACTGTCTCCGCATTCAGAATTGAATTGAACATAAGTATGGACGTTAGAAGAGTTTGCTCCTTTCTACTACACCTAAAAAGCCATGCAGTTTAAAAGCACACTTAAATAAAAATAATAACCTCTACAATCTCAATTTGGAGCTCTCTCCCCTTATGTTGACCTTTATCAGCCTGCCCTAGAAGAGAATTCAGAGAAGTTAACAGCCAAATTGTATTCCATTCTTACATTTGGTTTCCCAAACCTTTCATATCAGACCAATCCCATTGGCAGACATTAAAGGAGAACTAAACCCCCCTAATGTGAAAAGCCCCTTCCACTACCCTCCATAGTGCTCCCTCCCTGCTCCTGTCCTGCATAGTGCATTAGTGAAAGATGAGCCCCTAATTGTGAAACTAATGTATCTGTGCAGAGTAGCTAAGCTCAAGGGAGCGAAGGGAGTAAAGATGGTGCCCTTAAGCTCTGCTGTGCTACTCTGCACAGATACATTAGTTTCACAATTAGGGGCACATCTTTCACTACTCTGCATAGATATGTGAGTTTCCCAATTATGGACACATTTTTCACTAATGCACTATGCCGGACAGAAGCAGGGAGGGGCACTATGGAAGGTAGTGGAAGGGGCTTTTAATGTTGGGGGGGGGGTAGTTCTCTTTTAATCCTCACCCTATCTCATGACATACATAGTAAAATAGTAAGTTAGTTTGAAAAAAAAACACAAGTCCATCAAGTTCAACCTTCTAACTTTTTTAACCTGCCTAATCGCCAGTTGATCCAGAGGAAGGCAAAAAACCCCACCTGAAGCCTCTCCAATTTGCCTCAGAGGGGAAAAAAATGACTTCAAAATGGCAATCAGACTAGTCCCTGGATCCACTTGTACTATGAGCTATTTTCTATAACCCTGTATTCCCTCACTTGCTAAAAAAGCCATCCAACCCCTTCTTAAAGCTATCTAATGTATCAGCCAGTACCACTGATTGAGGGCGAGAATTCCAAATCTTCACAGCTCTCACTGTAAAAAAACACCTTTCAAATATTTAGGCGGAACCTCTTTTCTTATAAACTGAATGTGTGACCTCGTGTCAGCTGGAAATACCTACTGGTAAATAAAGTATGATGATTGGGATGAAACAAAAGGAACTATGTACAAATGTCTGATATCCACCAGGGATACATCTATACAAACTATACATCGCCCCAACCAAGGCCGTATGCATTGGAAAACAAACCCATGCTGATTATCCTACATGTAGCACCGTGTCTGCCTATGACCTTTAAAGGCACTGGGTTACTTTGACAAGTATAGTAGAGCAGTACATTAACCTTTATTATGCTTATATTCTTCCTACACAGGCCATCTGAGGAAGAGAAAGATGGAAAGAAATACACAAGAAAGGATATTCCTGGACCACTTCAAGGAAGGTGAGGGATACTGAATAGTTTTAGGGAATAATTCCCACAAAAATGTTACAATGAAATTATACTTCTACCTCTTATGGAATTGCTCAGGTACTTAATATGCCCAAACTATAAAGGAAACCTTAGTATACCAGTTCTGGATGTATAGCACAGCTCCAGTTACAGCATATGGGTAGAGGTTAGTGATGTGCTGGTTGAGAAAAACTGGACCCGCACTGGACCTGCACCCAGCTTCTCACCTTCATTTATGATGTTGTCACAAAAGGGGTGGAGCAGACGCGAGTCTATAAAAAATGCAGGTAGTCTAAGGCCCGCAACCCACAAGAGGTTTTTTAAAAAAACGTGAATTTCCAATTACACATTTACACATGCTGGCAGTGGTGTGGTATTTTGGTCATTTACATGATCCATGTGTCATTGCCCTTAAAGGGGTAGTTCACATTCAAATTAATGTTTACTATGTTATAGAATGGCTAATTCGTGGCAAATTTTCATTGGTCTTCATTTTTTATACTTTTATAGTTTTTGAATCACTTGCCTTCTTATTCTGCTGTGAAATGGGGCCACTGGCCCATTTCCACAAAGTGGACCTGTCACCCAGACACACAAAGCAGTATAATAAAAGACCTTTTTAAATTAAACATGAAATCCAATTTCTATTTTTTAATAAATTATTCATAGCTGTTGTAAGCTCATTTAATAATCTCAGCTCTCAATCAAATATTGTCTGCCCCCTCCTCTATGCCTTAGGCATAGAGGCGGGGCAGACAATTACTTTCACTTTCCATTCAGCACTTTCTAGATGTCGCTGCTCTCCCCACATTCCCCCAGTTCTCTTCACTGTTTAATTGTGTAGCCAGGGCACGGGGATGGACATCAGGTCCCCCATTCTGGTGCACAAACAAGATTCTGAGATGATACAAGACTTGTCTTAATAACAAAAATGTGTCCACAAAATGGCTCCTGCCTGCTTGCTATAATTATGAATTCCCAGACTGAAGGAAACAAGATTCAAATAATGTATACAGTGTAATTAAAGTTCATTCTGCTTGACTAATGTGATAAAATAGGATTTTGAACAATTTTTTGGGGTGATGGGTGCCCTCTTAAAGAAGACCAATTGCAAATTGTCTCAGAAAACCACCAGCTACATCATACTGAAAGTTCATTCAAAGGCTTACAAACCCCTTTAAAGCAGTTATAGCTGCAAAGGTAGGTCTGCAGGGTATTATTATACTCCTGCAAAGAGCACATTACATTGTTCTTAAATTAAAATATCAGAGAGGGAAAAATTGTGTTGTAATTCAAAGGAAAATGTAGTTGCAAATATTTACCGCTGTTAAAGCCTTGCTATATATATATATATATATATATTGCAAAATTTATGCAAAAGGTTTGCAATTTGGAAATCCAGACATCTAAGCAAAGGCAATATATTCATTTAGAAGACTAAATAATCACTTTTTTGCCTTTTTCCAGTGGTCAAAACATGGTGAGCGTTTTGCAGTTAGTTCAGAATCTCATGCATGACGATGAGGAGGAGCAGTCCCCATCATTACGGTATGGTTTGGAAAATGTTAGAGCATGAATATAAATCTCAATGAATTAAGTTAAAAAATAAAAAATGTCCCCAGCCATCGTCATTGACTTGCTGATGTCACACGCAGTCATAGCCTAGGGTAGCACTGGACCTAAATACAGAGCTGCTTGCCAGATAGATTTAGATATAGACGGAACGTGCTTTAAAATAATTTGTTTCTGATTACTTTATTGAATATTTATGCAAAAACCCTACTAGCATCTGCATCTGTTCCACTTCCTGCTGCCTCCTTTCCCAGGCTGTGCAGGGGAGCTGGCGGCACTCAGCACACTGATAGGCCAACTTGATAGGGATCTGAAGCCTGTCTTTGCTTGTGTGACTGCAGGGCTATGATTGGCTGTCCCCCTCCTACTGTGCCTCTGTCTGGACCGTTGAACACCCACCCCTCATTTGAAACAGGCAGGGACCAGTCAACATCTATAGGTAGCTCCAGTAAAGGATCCATTTTTAAAGATAATATTAATTTATTAAAAAGAAATGTAAAACCAGCACCATATAGTATACGTCATTGCCTGCAAAGGGTTTTTCGTTATCCTATAGGTCTCCATTAACATAATTGAATCCACATTTTTTGAGAATTAATTGTATCTGAAGTAGAGTTTATCCCCTGTTAAATACTTCATAAAATAGGAAGGCGTAACTGTTTGTGCACATGTCATTCTTTTCTGCATATAATATTTGCATTTGTACAGAACAGTGTTATGTGGCTTAGCTACAACAGTGATCATTTATGTAACAGAAAGCAGTGTGCAATAAAAAGATATAGGGTGAAATCAGCCATAGTTTTTTCATATTGCAGTTTCCAAACTGCCTCAGGTCTCTGACTGTCTCTGACATGACATTATGATTTTATAAATGCCTACAAACTTTATTCCTTCAAGGTGGTTTCTTCTTAAATCAAGGTTTTTTTTTTTGTTAGCAATAAGTCAGGCATGTTGTATTGTGAGTTCAGTAGACTAGTACAGACTGATTACTGCTTGCTTTGAACAGTTACGCATTATTACTCCTAATATTGACTGTTATCTTTTCCTGTATTATAGAAGAATCCAGAATGTTGGTGAGCAAGGTCACATGGCCCTCCTGGGACACAGTTTGGCTGCTTATATATCTGTACTTGACAGAGAGCACCTTAGAAAACTCACCACCAGAATCCTTTCAGACACAACACTATGGCTCTGCAGGCTCTTCAGGTATTGTTGGATTCCTGTATGAAGACATCCATTGGCAATGATTGCCAGTTCTGGGGAAGGAAGAGATGTGTGCAATATTTATTTTTAAATAATCACAGTGTACATATGCTTTTAACACTGACTGTATTAAAAACAAAAAACTGGTTGGCAACTTATGGCCCTTTAGCTACTTTTCCAGGATATATTATTTTCACCTAAACTTTATAGTTTGAACAGTGATGAAATGAAATCTTATGAAAGCAACTAAGGCTGTTGATCAGCCATAGCAAAAATAATACACAAAAAGCCCTTGCCAAACCATCTACTGTATAAATGCATTCAGATAATAGGGATTCCCCCCAGTGCTTAATGTTTTATAGCAAACTGCATACTAAGTTACAGAGGGTTGCCCCCTTCATATAGTGTCTGTATTGGACTGTGCCAGTGTTTACATCACTTCTGTGCCAGAATATTGGCAGAATTCTATACAAGGCCAATTGAAAAATTCACATTTATTCCCCTTAGCGCTGTGTAGGTGACAATACATTCCACCATCTGCATATGAAAAGCATATTTACTACAGGTATGGGATCTGCTCAGGACCTGGTGTTTTCATGATTAGGGCTCTTTCCATAATTTGGACCACCATGCTTTTAACACTATTAAAAATTAATTTAAACACGATTAAACCCAATAGGCTGGTTTTGCCTCCAATAAGGATTAATATATCTTAGTTGGATCAAATACATGGTACTGTCGTATTATCACAGAGAAAAAGGAAACCATTTATAAAAAAAAAAAATCAATTATTAGGACATGGCCTTCCCGTAAGTCAGAGCTTTCTGAATAACGGGTTCCAGATAACTGGTTTCCGTATAACGGATCCCATACCTATATACCCTATAGCAGCTTTACCGGAAGAAAATAATTCTTTTCTGACCCCGTAATAGCAGTTTGATGTCTCCCTGGATCTGTTTAACAATAAATCTCTATAGAATGCTATACCCAAGTGTCATTATACAGGTATGGCATCGGTTATCCAAAAACCCATTATCCGGAAAGCTCCGAATTATGGAAACAATGTAATTCTCCTACCGCACACCTGTAGTTCACCACTCCTGCAAGCTGGTGGTGCGTTCCTTCCGTTGACCCGGCCGGGTCCCTTAGCAACCAATGTGTAAAAGATAACGGATCCGCACACACACCGATTAGTGCAGTCGGGGATTATCCCCTTATGGAAAGGCATCATCCAAACTTTGCATTTTCAGTCAATAAAGAACTGTCATTTCTAAAAGCTTTAATGGGAAGCATTGTGTATAAACATAACTGGTACCATTGCCCGAAAAGCATCATTTTGTTCCAATCTGCATGTTGCTCTTCTAATTCTGCATACTATGTGTATGATATATATATATATATATATACACCTGTTTTACCTGCAGATATGATAACGGTTCTGCCTACTATCATGAAGATGATCGAGAGGGACTTCTTAAAGTGTGCAGGCTTGTTATCCATTCACGCTATGAGGATTACACAACGGATGGATTCAATGTCTTATACAACAAACTGCCTGTCATCTACATCAGCGCTGCCTCCAGACCTGGGCTGGGCCAGTCTGTCTGTAACCAGGTATAAACATTTCACTCTAAAAACCATTCATATTTTAAACATTTTCAACAGTTTTCAATTGTTGGTTAAAAACTTAACAAAAAGCACAGATAACTAGAAGCCTAGTCATGATTGTACCATCTGATATTGGTTACACCTGCACCTATTAATATTTAGTACAGGTATGGGATCACTTATCTGGAAACCAGTTATCCAGAAAGGTCTGAATTACTGAAAGGCTGTCACCCATAGACTCCATTTTATCCAAATAAAAGTGATTTTCTTTTTCTCTGTAATAATAAAACAGTAGCTTGTACTTGATCCAAACTAAGATATAATTAATCTTTATTGGAGGCAAAACATCCTCATTGGGTTTATTTAATGTTTACATGATTTTCTAGCAGACTTAAGGTATGAAGTAATGATCCCTTATCTAGAAAACTCCAGGTCCCAAACATTTTGCATAACCGGTCCCATACCTGTAGTACAGTGAAAGATGAATAATACAAATGTAAAATAATAAGCATGATGATGGCTTTAGCCCAAAGGGAAATCTCTGCTCCATCAGATCTCATAAAAAATAATGAATTAATCAAATGTGATTTTATTTTGTAAGTGGAGTGTTCCTCCTTGTACTGTTAATCCTTTTCCCAGCACCCAGACAGCCTTACTTACTTGTTTGATGAACACACTCTTGAGTCTTTTACTGAACACTAGTAAACTCTTATGGACTCTAAAAAATTAGCGTATAATGCAAATAGAAGAGAATATTCTGTTGTTAGAATAAGCTCTGGCCCTTGTCTATATCATATAAATGGAGGATTAACCCTACTATTAGCAGTGAGCATTTAATTTACAACATAGTCACATTTAGGTAAAATGAAATGCTTTTATGGCTGACCTGCCTTTGCTTTTCCGTGATCTCTTTTTAGTCCTTCTGTGATTCTTCACATTGATTTGGAACTGAATTTTTAGTAAAAAGGAAGATTGATTTTAGACTGCAAGAATGAGATGTTACCACTGACATGTTCAAGCTGTACAAACATGACCTTTTTGTCCAGTAATTGAAAGGAGGCACACTCGTAATAATAATAAAACACAAGCCGGGGGCGGCTGATTTGTCATATTGATCATTTGATAGATTTATGGGTAATGCATTTGTCATCCATAAAACTTAGCAGCCTAATGCATTTATTTTTTCCATCAATACAACTTTTCTCTGCACTTTATTTTGCCATCCAAGCACTTGACATTCATTTAAAAGGACATAAATCCTTGAGAATAAAGGAATATAGGAAAGGCAGCACACAGTCTTGCACATCTCCACTTACTTTCTTCTCTGGGTATTGTGCAGCTCTCCTATAGATTCCTCTTCTTTTACAGAGCAATATAGAAATAAAGCTTGCTTCCACACAAAGTCAATAGATTTATACCGAGTTAGAAATAAGGACAGAAGGGGGTGTCTTAGTTGATAAACAGGCATTTGGAAATAATTATAAAATATAGGGACTATTCGCATTAAAATGAACTTTTAAGGGTATATTTATCGAAGAGTGAAGTTAGAGATCACCATAGTTTACTAGAGTGAACTATCGCCTCTCTCCATTCATTTCTATGGGATTTTTAAAGGCATATTTATTGAAGGGTGAAAGTTCACCATTTGATGAATACGCCTTTAAAAATCCCTGGTGATCTCTAACTTCACTCTTTGATAAATATACCCCTTAGTCTGATGTAGACATTGATATTCTGAGACCGTGTTAATTTTGTATGCTTTTTGTTCAGCAGCTCTCCAGTTTGGCATTTCAGTAGATATCTAGTTGCTAGGATCTAATTTTCCCTAACAACCAGGAAGTCATTTGAATAAAACAAAAATAAGTAAAGGAGGGGACTAAATGGGAAGATACGTAATAAAAAGTAACAATAATATTCAAATTGTTGCCTCAGAGAGCAATAGTTTTTTTTGCCTGTCGGGGTCATTGAACCCCATTTGAAATCTGCAAAGAGGCAAATAACTCAAAATCTATAAAGCTATACAAATATTAAAGACCAATTGCAAAGTTGGAAGGCATAGGCCATTCTATAACATACTAAAAGTTAACTTCACGATGAACCACCCCTTTTTAAACTCCAATCTGCAATTAATCATGTTTAGAATTGATCTCCAACCTGTGTTTTTCTAGCTCTTTCTGAGCCGATGGCTGTTGGGAAAAGCTGGGAGTTTCAGTTTACCAAAAGGAAATAATTGCTCTGCAGAGTAATCTTGTTCATGATTGTTATTTTTTTCTAGCTGGGCCTTCCGCTCTCCTGTTTATGCCGCGTGCCTTGCAATACTATGTTTGGATCCCAGCATGAAATGGTAATTCTCTGGATTAACCTCATAAATACCCCCTTTTTTGCTCTTTCCTTTCCCTTTATTTTTATTTGGTATTCCCTTCTCTCTTCTGCTTCCTTCTTACCATGGTCCTCTCTTCATCCCTCATTCATCCATGTTTCACTACATCCCTCCCTTCCTCCCTTATGTTTGATCTGCGCTTCTCTGTCCCTTTCAGTTATGTGCTGTCCGTTTTCTCTATTGAAGTTTGTCACTGCTATGTTCCTTTAGTTGGGATCCTGCTAAGTATGTAGTCACCATGTTTGAGGCTACAATATCATCGGATAAATTCTAGTGTTTCCAATCAGGTTG
This sequence comes from Xenopus petersii, assembly GCA_038501925.1. NCBI lineage: Eukaryota > Metazoa > Chordata > Amphibia > Anura > Pipidae > Xenopus > Xenopus petersii. The sequence goes on from CM076688.1 coordinate 36,974,487, forward strand.
TTGCTCAAAGCTAGCTTTTTTTTCCATTAGTTATTGGCTCAGTCCTTTGAATAGTGACAGATGGAAAGTGCATTTCGATAGGAGCGCAGCAATGGTGATCTTTGTGGTACTGTATAATGGTATTTCAAAAGAGCTTAAAATTGCATGAATTTAGGGTTCGATTGTGGTGTGTTCCTGAGGGAATAATGAGCAGCAACTTAACTCCTGATGCTCCATAAGGGTCTTTATTTTTCGTGGTGCTATAGTTCATACAATTTGGAATTTTGTACTTGCCCAGGTTACTAGACTCTGGGATTTGCCTTTGTGACTTCACCACAAATCTGGGCCTGAGTATAGAACAGTGATCCCCAACCAGTGACCTGTGAGCAACACGTCTTGGATGTTGCTCCCAGTGGCCTCAAAGCAGGTGCTTATTTTTGAATTATGGGTTTGGAGGAATGTTTTAGTTGGATAAAAACCAAATGTACTGCCAAAGTCTCCTGTAGGCTTCCAGTCCACATAGGGGCTCCCAATCACAGCACTTATTTGACACCCCCAAGAAGCATTTTTCATGCTTGTGTTGCTCCCTGACTCTTTTTACATCTGAATGTGGCTCACGGGTAAAAAAAAAGTTTGGGAACCCCGGTATAGAAAGTGATCTTACTTTTTGCCTGCTTCTTACTATTTTCTGCCGATGGGAAAATAGAGGACAAAGCATCATTTCAGATCATTTATGTTGATTTATTTTTATATGAAAACCTATTAAGAAAGATTTTAATGGTTTTGTTTCTACTTAATCCTAGGATGTGGCCTTACTGGACCGACTTATAAAAGATGACATCCAGTCTGAAAAATGCCCTCTTCTTTTAGTGGCCAACGCAGGTGGGTCTCCTATTGGTTAGGGTAAGGTTACGCTGAAAATGAATAACCTGAAATCAACTGTTTTTTTTTAAAGCAAACATGTACAGTATTTGCATATATAAAAAGTAACTTATTGACAATACAAATAGACCATCAATGGTAGCGAATCATAGCTTTTTCCAAAAATTAAGCGAGGGGGTTGTCATAGATTTTCATTGGAGTAATATAGATTTTTTGGCATAATACAACAATTGTAGATAGCATAGTCTCGTGTACGAGTTCATGGTTGAGTTTTTCGTGACACCCAGAAGGCAGATCAGGGGGGAGTATGTATCAGGCAGGTTAAGTTCTGCTGATTGGCAGATGTTTTAATCCCTTTTCTTACTTTCCCTTTGTCAGGTACTCCAGGAGCAGGTCACACAGACAAACTGGGCCGACTGAAGGAACTTTGTGACCAGTACAATATATGGCTGCATGTAGAGGGGTAAATTGAGCCTTGAACAATTAGACATATGTCTGTCCAATACACAGAAGCCTCAAGTTTCTTGCAAAATACATCTTTAACAGTGTTAAAGGGGTGGTTCAGCTTCAAGTTAACTTTTAGTATGGCCAATTCTAAGCAGTTTCTCCTTTTTTTTAATACATTTTTGAATGATTTGCATTTTTCTTCTGACTTTTTCCAGCTTTCAAAAAGTGACTGACCCCATGTAAAAATACATATTTATTGTTATTGCTGCTTTTTATTACTTACCTTTCTATTCAGGCCCTCTCTTATTTATATTTCAGTGACTTGTTCAAATCATTGCATGGTTTCTATGGTAACTTGGGCCCTAGCAACCAGACTTCTAAAATTACATACTAGATAGCTGCTGAAAAAAAAACCTAAATAACTCAAATAACTTCATTGTACTAAAAGTTAATTTAAAGTTGCACAAACCCTTTAACGATCTCCTTGATGTACAACAATCGGTGTTTGTGATATCAGCAGTAATGAATTCCTTTATAAAAGCACCGGTGCCTACATATGATGTTGCCCAATCTAACTCCTAAGTTTCTGGGGGCCTAGTTCAGTTTGTACGTTTTGGGGTAAGGGCACACAAGATAGATTTTTTTATTCTAGCCGGCGGGAAGGTAGGGGGAAGGCAGTTTGGGGAGATTATCGCCCCAAAGAAGAGGAGATTTGTTGCTGGGGTGACTAATCTCCCTGAATCTGCCCGTGTGTCCTTACCCTAAACATCTTTAATTACATTACTGCAACAGTGGAAGGGATAAAGGATGGAGATTGCAGTCATACTTTAATGGTAGGGGAAATATTGAAATTATAATGGCCCCAACGCATTACCATACTTGTGGTACATGGTAGTTCAAAAAATAAACTGCATTGAGAGGGAAAAAAATGTGTAGAAATGTAACGCTATGTTTTTTTGGGATAAACCCGATATCTATAAGAACGAAATATTAATAAAAAAAATGTTTTTTATCTAGAATGTAATAGGTTGGCATATCAATATCATGTCATTTACGCTTGATTTTTTTTTTTTTTTGACAGAGTCAATTTGGCAACACTGGCTTTAGGTTACGTCAGTTCTTCTGTTTTGGTAAGTTTTATACAATATATTCTCTATCTTTATCATCATTATGATTTAGGTGGTGGTTACAAGTTTCCCTTTGTGTCAGTAGATGCACTTGTGCGCCATTAAAAGCGCTGCCAAAACACGAGTGCAAAGTGCAGCTTTGGACACAAATATGTAATGAACGGCTTCATTTTGCACTGCATTCACTTGATGGTTGTAAATTACCCCTTGGTGTAAGAGCACAAGCCTCATGCTTCTGAATGATATACTGATCTAAAAAATAAAAGGGTTTAATACAAAACAGTTTTAACCTATAAGCGTTTAAATGACATGCTTTCATGAATTATATATTTACTAGGCTGCCACCAAGTGCGACAGCATGACCCTTACACTGGGCCCGTGGCTTGGTCTCCCTGCTGTTCCTGCTGTTACATTGTACCGACATGAGGATCCCTCCCTGGTAAAGTAATCTTATTTCAATTTCAAAACACAATGTAATGGTAGAGCTACATTGCTTAGCCACTTCACATTGTATTTTATTTTTGCATACATAACCATGTTGTCCTTTCAGTCATGGTTGAGGTTGCTACTTCAGTTCTATTTTTTTTAATGTTCCAAAGACAATGTCATATTTCCCTCCTCACAGAATAGCATTATAAGATCAGGACAGAATGAAATAACCAGATTGGATTTCCTGAGAGACGCTTAATGCTATTAGTAGGAACTGCTAAATGATGTTCATCCTTTTAAAAGAGGATACAAGGATGATATTCGTATAAATCGCCTACACCTGGAATTGTGTTGCACACTTGCCAGGCCTCATATCTATTCACTGCACGTACAGACCTCAGGGGGGAGTTCACAAAAGTGGAGTAAAAGTGGTGGTAAACTGTAGTAAAATACTTATTCTCCATATTCACAAACAGAAATCCGCCTAAATTGTGACTTAACCGCCACTTTACATATTTTAGTGAAAGACCGTTTACAGACACTGGTGCAAAAACTACATTTTAAACAACATTGTCTCCCGACATTTTAAAAATGGAGTAAAGCTCAGTGTAAAGGTTGGCCATACACGGGCCTATAAAAGCTGCAGACAGACCAAGTCAGCAGCTTATTGGCCCATGTATGGGGACCTCCAACTGGCTTCCCCGATTGATATCTGGCCAAAATGTCGATCGGACAGGACTAAAAATTCCATTGGATCGCGGTTGCATCTGTTGGTTGATGTGGTCCCACGATCCGACCACCTGTTACCCTTCGTTATGATCCAATCGTTGGGCTCATGATCAGATCAGCCCAATATCGCACCACCTCAAGGTGAGCATATCTGAGAGAGATCCACTCGTTAGTCGATCTCTGATCTCTCCGTGTATTAACTCTTCCCCCATGTGTCCGGTCAATTCTAAAACAATTTGCTTGGCTTTGGTTCACCCAATCTTCATGTTACACCACTTGTAGGTGTCCCATTGGGGAATTATTATCATATTAGTAGGGATTAGCATTTTATAGCCTATAGGCTTAAAAACTTCATTAACAAAACAAGTAAAACACCGATTAAACAAAAAGTGTGTTTTATACAATTTTGATATGTAAAAAGTTTTTAACTCACACTTACATTATTTTCCTAGTTTTAAGCTGAATGAGGCAATATTAGCAATTTGAGTGAATATATCATATAAATCTAAAGGAAAAGCAAAGCCTCCCAGCCATTTTTTTAGTTTTAGCAGCAATTAGACCTAAGATAATAAAACATGTTTCTGATACAATTCCCTATATTATGCAAAATAGCATTTCTTGTATTTAGACCCATATATCTTGTTACAGAATTGGAATTACACAAACATTTAGAAAGCCCAGGTTATACTGAAATAAATGATGTCGAATTTTTCCTAGGTAAAATAAACCCCCCTCCCCCAAAAATTCCAATTTGATGGCTGACTGACAGGGGTAGTAAGACAAATTCAGAAAAAATGTCTTGTGTGAAGGACAAAATCTGAAGAATGTCTGTTTAAAAGACATTCACACTGGAGATTTGTGAATTTGTTGGGAAATCTGACATTTTAGCTCCACTTTTATTTTGTCTCAGTATCACCCTTTTGTCAATTCCCCCCAATGTGTCCCCTTCAGTCGACAAATATATGTGGGGAATTGTACAGATTTAAGTTTCCCATCTCCCCCAGCCTGGGTGAAGCATGAAGATTTGTTAAATACACTGTGTGAGTTATGGTGCTTTCCCTTAGTAATGCTTCTTTTTCTTTGCTGCTCCACAGTCTCTTGCTGCCGGCCTCACATCCAGTCAGCCTGTTGAAAAGCTCCGTGCTCTGCCTCTGTGGTTATCTTTGCAGTATCTTGGACACAGTGGCATTGTAGAGCGGATAAAGCATGCATCTCAACTGGTAATGGACTTTGGCTATTTAAAGGCATCATTGTACAATAATTATGATTACATTCATGTATTAAGAGGCAACATATTATTCTGCAGTGCTTTATATAAGGGTAAATAACTACTGAGATGTAAGAAGATACAATAGGTAATGATGGACCTGCTACCATCTGAATTGTAAGAACATATTGATACACAAGGAGTGTTCTTACTTCTAAGTATCAACCCAAGCTGTAATAATATCAAAACTAAGAGGAATCTGCATCTTATTTTTTATTTTGCACAGCCTATCTATTTACCCAGTTTTTATTTTTACACTGAACAATTCCTTTAATGACCCTGTGGCCAACTCTGCACAGATACAACCTAATCATTGATAAAAAAAAAAACTTATATTAGGTAGGAAGAAAATATGGGGGTATTGATGCTAGACTGGTAAGTGGGTTTCTTTTACATTTCTTTTTGTGGATAAGTCCACGTGGGAGGCACAGGTTGATTTATTCCCGTGGCCTGAAATATGCCATTTCTTTTATATGTTTGTCTTTATACAAGTATAACAACACTACATAAAACAGGGTATTTCCCTAATTGTGCTTTCCTTTCTGTATATTTTATCAGGACTTTCTTAGACCAGACATGTTACCCTGCAGTACTTCCTAGTATCCCCCATATTTGGGAAGTGGTTATACATACATTGCAGTGGGTACTTAAATTTTACAAGTGAGCTTTAGACTTATGTATATGAATATATATATATATATATAGATATAGATATAGATATAGATATAGATATAGATATAGATATAGATATATATATATATATATATATATATATATATATATATATAGATGGTGTAATTTTATTTTTTGGCAGTGATATGTAAATGAATTTGAAGATTTTGAAGGCTGTATCCATTCTCCTTGGCATGTTCCTCACTATTTTTAGACTGTGCTGTATAATACCTAATAGGTTTGAGAGACGTCAGCCTTGTAGTGGCTGCAGTTTAATGTAAGCACATTCTAGTGTGGCTGAATGCTGTTAGCAGGTGCTTTTTACGCAAAGGTCACATTTTAAAGGGAAGCAAATTGGTCACTATGGGAACTCATTGAGATTTATAGCTTGCGTCAGTCCTCCTACGCATGCATCAATGTTAGCTGGTAAAGTCGTGGAATAACAAGACTCTGAAAGAAAGGAAAAAAACCATCTTCCAAGCTATTAGAGACCTCTTTTAATAACGTAAATGGATATCAAGCTGCCTCTGCATTTGGAGTTGGCTTTCTGCTCCCTAACATTAGGAAATTAAACTGCCACCCAAGCACGTGGCAATTTCAGTTTATATCACATGTACTCCGAATAAGTGAAAGAAATTTGTGCTGCGAATCTTAACTTTTTTTTTTCTCTTTTTAATTTACAGAGTCAGAAACTACTGGAAAATCTTAAGAACTTGAGTCCAGTTAAGACTCCGGTACAGTATTCTCTGCTTAATTAAAGCCCTGCACCGCCATTGTTGCTGGAACATCACTATACTAGGTCTATTAGTAATACCATATGTAAGCAGGCTGGTGATATTTCCAAAACAGTCTGTGTCCCATATGATTAAATATTAACTCAAATATCAGAGCACAAATCTTGCTTTCAGTTCTTCAGTTGGACTTAGTTCATCTGCTGGAAATGCAGGATCCATATGGTGTGAGAATATTCATTTCTCTATGTATATCATTAGCTAAGTGAACTCCAGCATATTTTTGTTTGAGCTGGAGCTATGAATTATATTAGCCACTATCTTACTGTATCAGAATCTTTATTATCCACTTAATGACAATTTGTTAGTAAACGTGTGGAGAGGCTTCAGATGGGTGTTTTTGCCTTCCTCTGGATCAACTGGCAGTTAGGCAGATTAAAAAAAAAGTTAAAAGGTTGAACTTGATGGACGTGTGTCTTTTTTCCATCTAACTTACTATGGATAGTGAAGATGAGCTTGATTATTTCAGAAACAGTACAGAATATTTAATTGATTGTATGTAGAATTTTCTTATTTCAGTATGCTGTAGCTTATAGTAATTTTTCATTTTCCTGATAGTTCCCCTTTAACAATGGCAGCAGATTATGTTTAGCTGCTGTTTGCCAGCTCCCATAGGCTCATTGCCACATGTTATTTGCGTATTTGTCAATGGTTAGAACTGATGTGATTTTTGCCTCGTTTAATTCATCAGTCATCTTATTACATTAAGCGCAGTCGTCACAAAATTGATCACTGCATGACAGCTTTTGCCTGTGCATTAGCATTAATAAATGTCAGTTAAATGTTATTGTAGAAAACGTCCATGAGCGCAATGTCGTTGCAGATCAGTTCATGAAAGCTGCTTATTAGTCGTTCCCGTGGAGCGTAACTGTCCTCTGATTGGTGAAGGATAAGCCGTGACTCATTACCTTTCTGATCTCTCCTAGGTGGAGAATGATGGCAGCTCCCCTGTGGTGGTGTTCCGATTCGTTTATGAAGGTTGCAAATCAGGTTTGAAGATTTTGTTTGGTTTCCAAGGGGTTTTCTTCCCCTCTTGCCTCCATTTCTAATCCGTCTGATGTTCGATTTAGATTTTAAATTACACTCATTCCATAGTTTCTGTGTAAAAGTATTGCAAATGCAACTCAATACAAGGTATATTCACTGATCCACAATCCCTGGCCCCTGGATATAAGTAATAACGTTCTGATCATTAGATTGCTAAGCTGCCATACCCATGTTAAGGTAAGCGCTATATAGTGCGATGTGATGTCACCTCAGCCTTTCTCCCTTGAATGGCAGCTCTCTTGGTTGCCATTGATGCATTGGCAGTGACCAATCAGAGACTTGATGGGGGCCACATGGGTCATAACTGTTGCTTTTGAATCTGAGCTGAATGATGAGGATCAATTGCAAACTCACTGAACAGTTATGTGGCCCCCCTCATTGCGGAGTTCATGGATGCCATCTTCAGCCACTTTGGTAATCGTCGGGTCTTCTTACAGCGATTCGGCAATTTCTGTGACTTTCCGGGCATGCGCAGTTGTCGCTAAACAGAAAATTGCTCCAGCTGCACATGAGCCGATACGGCACTTACTTGACAAATATTACCGAAGAGAAGAAGATGGCTGCCGTGAACTCAGATGCCCTGAATCTGCACTGAGGGGGTAATTAAAGAGTTAGGGGCATTTAGCAAAGGTAGCTAAAGGCTGGGGGGAGCAGGGAGGGGGGGGCCTATGTATGATAGGGGGCTAGAGAATTTTAGTAGCAAGGATTTACTTCTCCTTTAAATGGAAACCCAAATTTGATAAAGAGCCCCACTTAACACAGAAACCCCTAAAATACCCATCACAGTTTCTTCAAAAAATATGAATAAATGACATTTTCTATTCTGAAATCCAGCTGTTTAACAGTTGTTCTTCTCTTTCTGCATCATTTGAAATCCTGGCAGGGAAGGAGGGACTAAACACTGATGTTACAAAGTGTAACAACTTCTCCACAGCTTACAGACAGCAGCAACTACATAACCCACAATGCATTGCACTGGGATGTTCCGTTCCTTATTGAAATCACGTGTGCAGGGAATTGTGGGGTTTGGAGGATGCAGGCTGAGGACAGCTGTCTGTTAATACAAAGTAACAGTAGTCAGCCAGCTCAGCAAAGTAGTCAGAGAGATTATCAGGAGAGCAGGGGGCTAGGCTTAGGGATCTGTTCCAAACCATTAAAAATCATGAAAAGTCTGCATATGTTTTAATTGATGTATATTGCAAAGTTGTTTGAAATTGTGTTTACTTTTGAAAAAGCTTAAGTTATGTTTGTGTGGAGTTCCCCTTTAAAGTATGGAGATCCAAATTACATAACGAGCCCTTAACCAGATACCCCTGGTCCCATTCTGCATAATAGATCCTACACCTGCATTATAATTCATAGTAAGGACCCAGTCTTTAATTGCAGCATATTTACATGTACACAATCTTCTTTTTGCTTTTCAGACTCGACTTTAAACTTGAGCACCATAGAAAGAGACAGCGATGCTCTGAATCAGTGGGTAAGGAACACAATTGTCATCTCACAGTTAATCACATGTTTGGCTACAGAGCAACTGCAAGAAACTGCTGTATTGCTTCTTGTGCTAGCCTCAATGATCTGTCTAATGGAGTCACAACCGCACCAGAGGGATACATTACACAACACAGGGCTCTTCTTGGGTCACTGACTGTAGAAGTAAAAGAAATCACGGTTCTGACAGAAAGTACACTCACACTCCAGCAGTTCTGTGATTACCTGCCTCCTGATTCATTTCCTAGTCACTTTTTTTCCCTCTGCTGATTAACAAAAGTAACCGAGAAATGAACTGCTGCCCTTCAACTCTTGCTTCTTAGGGCTTTGGAAAGGCAGTTGGCATTACTTCCTTTCAGTTAACATTTAGTATGTTGTGTGAGTGACTAATTAGAAGCAACTTTTCAATTGGTCTTCATTATTTATATTTAATCGTTATTTAAATCTTTCTGTCACTGACCCCACCTGAACACGTTATTGCTACTTTTTATTACTCATCTTTCTATGCAGGCCCTCTCCTATTCATATTCCAGTCTCTTATTCACTTCAACGCCTGGTTGCTAGAATAACTTGGACCCTAGCAACCAGTATGCTGAAATTGCAAACTGGAGAGCTGCTGAATAAAAAAACTAAATAACTCAAAAACCAAATAATAAAAAATGAAAACCAATTGCAAATTCTCTCAGGATATCACTCTCTATGTCATACTTAAAGTTCTTTTTTAAGGTGAACAACCAGTTTAAAGGAGAACTACAGCTTAACTAAAGAAGTGGCTAGAAATGTTGTACATTATGTTTTGTGCTTCTGTACCAGCCCAAGGCAACCACAGCCATTTAGCAGTAAAGATCTGTGTCTCCAAAGATGCCCCAGTAGCTCCCCATCTTCTTTTCAGCTGCTTCACTGCACATGCTCTGTGCTACTGTCACTTACTGAGCTTAGGGACCCACTCACAATATACAGTACACAGAATAGAAATGTCACAATATAAGGCTGATTAGTAATTAATACAGATAATTACTACACGGCAGCTCAGAAACCAGTGCAATTAGCATCAGAATTTAATAATCAGCCCTGTAGCATCAGCTTATATTACAGACCAACCTCATTTTCTGCTTGATACTTTGTGACAACCCCTAAGCTTAGCTTCTCAACAGCTGCTCAGAGCCCAGTGAGCATGTGAGTGTCGCAGACACTTTCCAAGATGGTGACCCCCTGTGACAAGTTTGAAGTCCTGGATCATTACTGCTATTGACAAGCTGAAACTTTAGGCTGGTGCAATAAGTTCAGTATATAAAATATGGCATTTTTAGGCACATTCATTTTTAGGGTTTAGTTCTCCTTTAAAGGCACAATAGTGCTCTCATAGTGGCAGTGACATGCTACCTGCACCATTTGAATTGCTCCAAAAACAAAAGAAATACATGGAAAATAGGGGGACGGTAATAATGTAAAGAATTGCATTTTTCAGCCACTAAGAAGCTATAACACGTGCATACATGTAGTCAGGGCATGGAGCCATAGCTCATATGAAAAGTATTTGTAAGATGCATAAGGCAATGCAGTTCCAGAGGGAAAAAAATCTGTACCCATAACCACTAAGGGGCATATTTATCAAGGGTCCAATTTTGAATAGAAAAAAAAAACAAAATTCAAAAAGACCAACCGAAATTAAGTCAGTTTTTTTTTTGGGTCAAATAGGTCCATATTTGACCAAATTTGAATCGTTTGAATCGAAGGAATAGTGGATTTGATCGAATTTTTCCCAAAAAAAACTTTGATTTTTCAAAGTCCACCAATTTGAATCCAAATTGGTTCTAGGAGGTCCCCCATAGGCTAAAACAGCATTTCGGCAGGTTTTAGATGGCGAATGCTCAAAGTCGAATTTTTAAAGAGACCGTAGATGATACATTTCTTTATTTCTAAATTCTTTTTCAAATTTGAATCGAATTTGCACTATTCCCTAGTTGAAGTACACAAAAATAGCTCGAAATTCAAATTTTTTTCAATTCGAAAATTTACCTCGACCTTTAATAAATCTGCCCCTAACTGTTGGGGGGAGAGTGCAGTATCATTGGCTGCCAAGTGACTTTTTTATGTTCCACCTCAGACATAATAATAGTTATCTTATCTGCTATTTTTGGTAGACAACGGTGAAAAGCTTAGGAGAGTATTAAAGTATTGTTTCTTTTTAGCTAGGGGACCAGCTGGCTGCTCTTGTTCCTTCCAGCGGAGTGGACATAGTAGAACTGGAAGATGAAGGCACGTGCGTGCGCTTTAATCCACTAATGACCTCTGCAGGTAAGCATCATATAAACAGCCCCAGAGTTATAGGATAAGGAAACCTTTACAAAAATGTATGTAAAATTGCCCAGGGTGCTTTTTTTTATTAACTACCAATATAATGAATTTTGTAACAACAGCACCATCTGCTGGTCAGTTCCTATAACTGTACAGTCAAAAAGAAAAAAGATACATTCAGAAGGAAAACAGAGAAGTGTTGTGATGTTGCTCTACTCAGGAAAGAGATGGGAAAGGGCATCTAAGGCTTCTGATCTCTTTTTGAGCAGAGGGTGTATTCATTTAAAGGGACAGTATACACCCCTTTTCAACATGAGCTGAGTAGGGCTTGTGCTGAACATACCTTTTTGCCTACTGTTTTCAAGCAATATTTAGGGTTTCCATTCGCTCTGGCACTTAAGAATATGAAGCCAATTTCACTGCAAAGGAGCTGATAATTATCAGTCCACTGAGATACCCCTCACAATGAGCTGTTCAAAGTCTGCTGCTTAGATAAGGGAGAGGTTTGTAGTTGGGAACTCTGAACTAATTGCCCTGTTTAGAAAGTAAGGTGGGGGTAAGGTCAGTGAAAATAAGAACTTTCAGATTAGTGTTGTAATGTTACTTCAACACAAGTCTTATTTATTGGGCACATTTTTAGTAAAGGTGTTTTTTAGGGGTGTACTGTCCCATTAATATATAGATTATATATTATGGAAGAACCGAATCCTTTATTTTAGAATTTGTCTGATGCCTTTATTAAACCCTAATTTGCATATGTAAATGAGGGAAATGCCTATTATATATATTAAAATACAACTGATAACCAGTACTTGATGTAAAGAGGATCCTGCTCAGTAGCACTTCCAGTGTAAAAGACTATGATGGTTTAGAGTATTTGCTTTTAGCATTAGAAATGAACCTGGTTTTCAGTAGCTTTAAGCAATACAAACAAATGTTTCCCGGCAGTGTTAGGTACTACCGCTGAAGATGTTGAGCAGCTGGTCGCCTGCCTCAGAATGAAGATCCCAGTCCTTGAGAACACACTCAGACTCAAGGAAGAATTCAGACAAGAGGTAGAAAGGATAGCAGGACTGACTTACATCAGTGACTACAGCTGGGCCGGACTTGGTGTTTTAAGGTAAACAAATCATGCAAATAAAGCAAAACAAGCCAAGGAGGAGGTGTCTGTGCTCTATTATAGATATGCACAAAGACCAAGGGGGCTTCTACTGGCAATACTTATACACCCCTGGGGACAACCACGTCCTGTACAGTTGCTTTCAGCAGCTACATATTGTGATAAGAAATGTAAACATCCATATTCCATTTCACATATATTAATTCTTATCATATCGGCTGCCAGGTACGAACAATTCAGCGAGGAACAGGATGCTGCCAAGAGAGAAGCCGATCTGGAAAAGATTACTGTTGCTCTTCTGAAGAAGCTCAATGAGCTGGAAACAGATCTGACATTTTGTTCAGGTACTGACGGACTTGTCATATAACTGCTCGAGAAGTAATACCGAAAATGTTTATTATTCATTTAAATACAATGTACCGTTACCCTGCACTGCTAAAGAAACCAAAAATGTTGGTGTTGGATTAATGTAATTAATCGGCAGAAATCGGCTAGTGCCTCCTTTTTTAGCCTTTACAATTTCTAACGAGTCCTTTGCTTTAGGGCCAGAATTTGGTGCAGAAAAGAACTGTATCTACATCGGAATGGCATCGGAGGACCTGGATGTTTCAGAATTGGTAGAAACCATTACAGCCATGGGCAGAGAAATTGAGGAAAATTCAAGGGTATTTAAGCTTTCTGTTTTTCTAATAATTGAAGTCAAGTTATGGGCATGGGTGTTGTCGGAAATGAGATACCAGGGGCCCACCCAAAAACCTTAGACCAGGGGCCCACTTTCAGTACTATTATTCTTCCTCTCCTCACTCAACCGCTATTTTCCTAGTCTCTATTCTTTACATACTATAATCTATTATTCCATCTATTAAGCCTCTTTGTTCTCAATGAAATAGGGAATGGCCATGAAATAGGCCAAAGTTTAGCAGCATGAGGGGCCACTGACACCTGGGCCCACTGGGAGTTTTCCTGGTATCCCGATGGGCCAGTTTGACACTGGGCATGGGTGTCCACAGATAGGGGCATGGGGGGGCACTTGCCCCTCCCTGGACTTGAATTTCATAATTAAGGATATTCTCTTGCCATATGTATATGTATTATTTGGGGGTTGTGTTATATCAAACATGTTTCTTTAAATTACTACTAGGAACCTGAAATAAGCTTATAAATGGCTTACATCTTATGGTCAGCACCCCTTCAAATACTGGACCATCCCAATGCCTATTCTACTGCTCAGAGCAGCAGTCTGGATTTAGCTCCGCCCCTTCCCTCTGTAAGACGCTTCCTGCTCCTCAACTGTGTGAGGAATGAGAGAATATGGGGTGTAACAAAGGACTGGGTTGCCAACAACTAGAATTGATCATATGAGCAGTTTCCACACTAATAATATCATGAATTTGTAATGTGGACACCCCCTGCTCAGTGCACTTAATGCTTCTCTTCCCATTGTTCATTATGATTTCCTGTTCTTTTCAGCTGCTGGAAAACATGACAGAAGTTGTCAGAAAGGGCATTTTGGAAGCAGAAGTGCAGCTTAACAAGGCCAACGAGGAAAGGCTTTTGGAGGAGGTAAGAGGAAACGGCCAGCCACTTGCCATAAGACACTGAACTCGACTGATTTTAAATGGAAAAAACAGAGAGGTTGAACTGGACCAAGAGATGCCAGTAGTCGGATTTTCAGCTCCATTTGTCCTGCTTCACCCAAACCTCTCCATTTTTTTTTCAGCTTGGTTGTTTTCTGTATTCTTTAAATTTGGATTTATGGTAGTGCATTATACTCATTTAGATATAGAAGAATTGTGCTTAAAAAGTAGTGTTTCAGGCTGATTTATTGAATATTTCTGCAAAAACCCTAATAATCCCTCCCTTCTCTTCCACTTCCTGCTCCCTGAATTCCCAGGCTGTACAGGGGAGCCGGCGGCTCTCAGCTCACTGTACTGTAGCACAGGAACCAATCAGCAGCTAGCAGGACCTGATAGGGAACTGAAGCCTGTCTGTACTTGTGTGACTGCAGGGCTGTGATTGGCTGTCCCTCTCCTACTGTGCTTCTGGCAGGAACCATTAGGACACACCCACCCCTCATTTGAAACAGGGACCAGAGAAGATCTATAGGGAGCTCCAATAAAGGGGCTAATTTTAATTTTAAAGATAATATTAATTTCTAGCACCATGTAAAAGCAACACCTTAACTGCCTCCAAAATTAGTTTTTTTCTTCTCATTTATCCTATATGTCTCGTTTAAGGTTGTATCTGTGCTGTTAAATCAGGGTTTCTCGATGCATAGTTTTGCCGGAGGAGCATAGAGAAGTCTCAATCCACGATTCTTTATATAAGCATTATAAAAATCTCTTATTAGTAATATTAAGGTTAATGTGTGTATAGCATGCACGTACCTTCTATTTTATAAGAATCTTGTTCTTCCCAGTGTTACCACATTGTTAGGCATCCCCCAGAGAATACAATCATATTTTATTTACCCTGGGCTTGCTCTCCTCTTCATTAAAAAAAAAACAACACACGCAGACTTAGGGGACTTTTCCACTAAGGGCCAATCATTTCCTAGGGATTCCCTTGTGGCTGTTTGGGACCACATAGCAGTACCCCTAGCAAATATATAGTGCTCGTTAATGTCTTTGTATGGAAAGTCACTTAGTTGAGCCACTCGTATGTATTAATGCAGAGCAAAAATATATTGTGTATTGGTGTAACCATGGGGGGCAGTAAGAGAACCTTCCAGCCGCACCCCCGTCCACCAATGCTGACAGTTGTGCAGGGGGGTGAGAGGAGCCATAACTGGTGTAGGGGGCCCAGAAATATTTTTTCCTGGGGACTTGTGAAGGATAAGCTTTGCCCCTGGGTTTGTCTTTTTTTATGGAAAATACATTTTCATATTACATTTTTTTTCTCTTGTTCTACAGGGTGTCCTACGGCAGATTCCATTAGTGGGATCAATGCTAAATTGGCTTTCGCCTGTCCAAGCCACACCAAAGGGGAGAACATTCAATTTGACAGCAGGTCAGTTGTTAAGATATTTGGCAAATCATTTATCATTGTGTCAATGAAAGCAGAAATCTCAGGGGCCCCTATAAAAGATTGTGCCTTAATCATGAAGATACAGATGATTATTCATTCCAGTACAATTCCTGCAGCTCAAAGCCAAAGTGATGTCATATAACAGCATAAAATAAACAACAACCATTTTATTTGTACTGACAAGTTTAGACAGGGATCACAAATGCCCCCCCCCCCCCCCGTGATCAAGGTATAGTTAGATGTCCCTGACAGTAAAAGGTCTGCTCTAAACTTTAATCTGTAGACTTACAAGGCTGAACTGCTTCATTCCTTCTGTGATACAGGATCTCTGGAGACCACAGAAATGACTTACATATCTAAAGCACAAACAACTGGATTGACGCCACCTCCAACTCCAACATCCGCACATGGAAAAAGACAAGCAGGTATTATATTATTATATGGATAGATTACTAGTTAAGCTGTTAAATAACCAAGTGCAGAGCCTACAGTGGTCTATTAAACGTTATCCAAAGCCAAGTCCTTCAATAAACCATAATTCATTGTAGGACACAAGCAGGACACAGTCAATCCAACTTCTCACCTGCTCTGGACACTAAAGGGCAGATTTATTAAGGGTCAAATTGAAAATTGGAATTTTCAAATTCAGCTAGGGAATTAGAAAAAATTGAACTAACATTTTGAATTCGATTTATCATACTCTGGCCATTTAAGAATTCTAATGTGTCTATTTGCCACCTAAAACTTGCAGAATTGCTGTATAAGTCAATGGGAGAGGTTTGAGTTTGGTCGAATTCAATTTGAGCTTTCGGGTCTGTAAAATTCGTCAGAGTTTGGGATATTCGTTTTTTTAAATAAATAACCCCCCAATCGAATTTAGCGTAAAATCAAATTCATGGGAGTTAAAAGAAACTCACATGAAGTCGACATTTGATAAATGTGCCTCCCAATATGTCAGGTAAAGGATCTGTTATTTAGAAACAAAAAGCTCCAAATTATGGGCAGGCCACTTTCCATAGAATCCATTTTAATACAATCTTACATTTTTTTTTGTTTTAAATGATTTCCTTTTTCTCTGTAATAATAAAACAGTAACTTGTACTTGATCCCAACTAAGATATAATTAATCCTTATTGGAAGCAAAACAATTCTGTTGGGTTTAAATTATTATATTTTTTTTTAGCAGACGTAAGCTACAGAGTTCTAAATTATGAAAGGACCCCTTACCCAAAAAAAAACCCCTAGGTCCCAAGCATTCTGGATAACAGGTCCCATACCTGTATCTAGGGTTTTTTAAACAAGGAATACAGTGTGCATGGCAAAAGAAGGTCTTCTGTGTAACGTGACAGAGCAATATGCCATTTAATATGAATTTGGCTTGATATTTGAAATCCATTTATATATTTAATATACGTATATGTGATTATGGATCCTAATGCAGGTTGCTGCTAAAGGTATGCTCTCTTTAATGTAATCTTACAGCTTTAATGCTGAAGTATTGAAAACTGAAAGCCACTGAGCAGCTTGTTGACCTGTGTATGGGGCCTTCCACATTTAGTAATTGATAACGGCCTATTGACATATTTATCATTTATCTGTCAGACAGGAAGGTCCTTTTGCACAAAGATGTTGGACTCTGGATATGGTGGTGTATGGCCGCTCCCACTTGCTTGGCCATGTCTACGGTTGCCACCAGGCCGATATTTTACCTGCTGGGGCCGGTATTACAAATTTACCAGCAATGTAGCCGGTAAATTTGTAATACTCCTAACAAAAGCCCTCGGTCCGCCCCCAATCCACTCAGAATTTACTTTTTTGCTGCCTTCTGATCAATCGCGTGTTCTGGCTCTGCCCCTTTACGGCATGGCCCGCCCCTCTCTACATCACAGCCCGCCCCTTTCTACGTCACAGCCCGCCCACCACCAGCAGATGGAAATTTTATTAAAAGGTGGCAACCCTAGCCATGTCTGATCCAATGGATCCCCCCTATACACCGCGGATGAAAACACGTGTTTCTAATCCATTACTATTGTCTCTTATTTTGCCTTTCAAGGTCAGAAGCTGTTTAAAAGACTATCGAGAAATTCTGATGCAATGAGTGAGACCAGCTCCATCAGTCACTTGGAAGAAGTAGAGAGCCTTGAAGCCCTGCCAATGCCAGAATATGATTCTTCAGCAGCAGAAAACTCTGCAATGGGAGAAGCATTTGCAACAGCTGAGCAATCCTCAACGCCTTCCATTGTTCCCACCGAAACCTCCAGCGAGGGATCCCAGGAACCCAGCATTCCCAGTGCAAACACAGCTGAATCAGATAGTCTAAGATAAAACGAGGTCTAACAATGACCCAACTTAAACGCCAGGGTGTGTAACCCGTTTAAAATGGGAACGGTGCGACTGGAGTCTACAGTAAAGACTACTGTACTAAATTATTAATCTGCACAAATAATCTTAGGCTTTCTTGTATGGCACAGTAAGCTTGGCCAACGTTACTGCTGCTATTAAACAAATAGTAATTCAACTTCTCTGCCAGTTCTTGCACTACCAAGTATGTTCTTGATCATTCTTTAATCAAACCTCTTTTTCTCATTTCGGTTATTGGTTTGGATAGAGCTTCCATTTACCACCAGACGTTGTTATTTAACTTAATGATCGTATTATATATAATGTAAAATTGATTTGTGTGTTATGGTTTGTACAGCTTGGTGCCTTGAAGGAAAAGTCCCACCCAGTAAGGGATTTTGTTTGTACAGGTGTAGGATCCGTCATCCAGAAAGTTCCAAATTACGGAATGAACATCTCCCATAGACTCCATTATAATCAAATAATCCAAATTTTTAAAAAGGATTCACTTTTTCTCTGTAACAATAAAACAGTATCTTGTACTTGATCCAAACGAAGATATAATGAATCCTTATTGGGAACAGAACCAGCCTACTGGGTTTATTTAATGTTTACATGATTTTCTTGTAGACTTGAGGTATGAAGAGCCAAATTACAGAAAATCCGTTATCCAGAAAAACCTCAGGTCACAGGTATTTTGGATAACAGGTCCCATACCTTAACTATAACACCCAGGCGACACTGTAACTTTTAAATGCACTATATTATGTAGGTATATGATTTCCGAAAAAGTGTTTCCACCCAGAGATTATACATATGTAGGGTTAGCGGCCATCTTACGTCTACTTGAGGTAGCGCTGGCCACTCTAATGAAGTATAATGTTCTTACCACTTGTATATTTATTACAGGCAAGAATCTGACAACAAACAGATGTAGTTAAAGATCATTCTTCACTTTCCGAGATGTCTTACGGTTAGGCAGCCCTTATTGCCCCAACAGCCGCACAACTGTACTCCCAGCTAGAGTCGGATACCCGTGGGTTACCCGCAAAAATAGCGGGCACCCTGTAGGATGAGGGGGGGATTTTCAGGTGTGGGTGTACCCATGGGTCTGCGGGTGCATCTAAATTTCTTATCTTATGTAATATTGTCTATTTTACTCCTTTTAAAGTTTCCGTCCCTGCCCACTTTTGATGACGTCACTTCCGGTTTGCAGCACCATCACTTCCTGTTTGATGGTGTTCGGAGGGTTGTGGGTCGGGTTGCGGATAAAGCAGTTGCTGGTCTGGGTCGGGTAGCGGATAAAAGTGGGTTGCGGTTCAGGTCACGGGTTTGGGTCAGGTCCGGGTCTTAGAAATTGGTTCCGAGCAGGACTTTACTCCCAGCATCCCCGAGCTGGAGTGCCAAAGATTTTTTATATCACACAGTCGCATGCTTGCATTTTGTAGCAGACTGCAGTTATATAATATCCAGGAGAGATTGAGGCACAGCAATAGTAGAACTGCACATGCTCGGAATAAAGCCACTACACTGCATCACTCACAGTTGTCATTCAAATAGAGTGCGGTGTTCTTCACATTCCGCACAGGAAACACTGAAACAGGATCTGAGTGCAATCTATTATTTTCTTTTATTTGTAACGGTCTTCCCTTTTGTTATCTAATGCTCATTGGTGCAATGAAGTGGATTTTAATTCCATGAGGAGGGTTTTAATTTCATTTAATGTAGAAATATTAATACGGATTCATTTTTACCGTTTTTATAGATTCAAGATTCTGTTTTTCCTTTTGTTCGGATTACATATGTATTTGCTTTTACATGTTTGATTGAAAGGCTTAACAGTTTCCGTCCATTTTGTTTGGGGGGGGGGGTTGATTTTGTTATAACCAGAGATTGTGTAATTTAAAAGGAATAACATACTTTAATTTTCTTTTTTTGTATTTGTGAATTGGGAGAAATTAATGTATAATTATATTTCTGTTGAAAGGCCTCCTGTAGGTTCAGTAAAGCTGTTAATGACTCTTCTTGCAGATTGTGTTTTTCTTCCCTGAACCATTGTCTATTTCTTCATTCAGCCCCACCTGTCAGTCCAGCATGACTGGGGTTAAGTTGCTCCTTTGTGGAGGCAGGACAAAGTAATTAACTCTTTCCAGTCTTCTCCTTCCTGGTGTCTTTACCTCTTCCTCAGTTTTTTAATTTGTCCTGCTTTGGAGGTAGCTTCTTCTCCTTCTCCTGCACTAGTATTATTTCACAAAAGGATACACAAGGGGATTATATTTACATGACAATTTTATTACTTGAGAGCTCTCTGGCTTCTATATAATGTCAGATTGAGGCCCATATCACATATCACTGTGCCAAAGTGTCCTCCCACATCTTGTCGGGACTTCTATTACGGTTAGAGCCTGGATTGTAAATATTTATTCATTTCACTGCCTAGACATTACAGAACGCATTTTAGGACATCATCAGGAGAACACACGCTCCTGCATGCGCTCTCGTGAAGAAGTATGTAGACTCCTCTGGTATTATACTCGCTTATCAGAAGAAACTGCAGTCACACCTCCGTGCTGCCCACATTTGCTGTTGTGATCTCCCCCCCCTCATCGCTCATTCTCAGCCCTCCCTCCTCGGTCCTCAGTCCTCCGTGCTCAGACCTTAGCTCGTAAGCCAGGCTGATAGCTAAGGAGGGAGGGCTGAGGAATGAGCCATGAGGGGGGAGATCACAACAGCAAATGTGGACAGCACGGAGATGTGACTGCAGTTTCTTCGAATATGTGAGTAGAATAAGAGACGAGTCTGCAAACTACTTCTTTACCAGAGCGCATGCAGGAGTGTGTGTTCCGTAAGACATGTCCTCTTATTCAATGAGTGCTCCCATTGCTGGCAGACTCAAGTTAAGCCCTGTGTGTGTGCACTCCCTCCACTTGCAGCATGTCTACTCTTGCCATTTCTTTTTGTCCTAAGTGAAAATAATTCGGAATAATGACCTACCTTTGTTATAAACCTGTACAGATAGAGAACAGTAACCCTGATCTACTGAGCACAACTAAGAATGAACATTGCAGAGTTTAAGTTCACTTCATTTAGAACAATAAAACTATTGGGTGCATGATCATAAGCCCTATACTTAGCTGCCGATATGAAATATGGCAGAGGTGGGCAAAACACCCAAATGTGCCATGGCCCTAAAAAAAAAAGGTACAGGAAAAAAAACATTGCTTTAATTACCCCTTAATTGATGCATTTTGGTCTTACAAACCCCATTTTTACATTATCTCCATCACCTTGATCATGCACTCGATCAGAGCAGATGCCAGTTCTATTTTCAAGGGGAGCTGAAACAAAATAGTTCCTTATTCCCCATGGCAGCTCTACTTGTCCCAGAAATGGGACATAATAAAGCTAAAACCCCTTTTAATGAAAACAAGCAGGTGTGGGTAACCCAATGTACTCCTGCCATAAGTAGAGTAAAGTTGGCCATAGACACAAAGATCCGATCGTTTGAATCCTCGAATGATCGGACTTCCCCCATCTCCAGACCTGCCACTAACCATTCAGATCAAATAAAGTAGTAAAAGAACAGATCAGCCGATGTTCTGCCCCTACAGCAATCGTACGAAAGTTATGTCTGACAGCTAATTACAGTCTCCTGCTGAAAATCGTACGACCAGCAATACATACAGAGATATTATCAGCAGACATAATCTTTTAACCTGTCCGATCGACCAAACGACCGATCTCCGTGGGACAAAAAATGTCGGGACTCTCCACCCACGGTCCATAAATCGTACGAATCGAAGATTTGTATGATCGGATCTTTGCATCTATTAAGTGCTGGCTGTTGTACTGGATGCTTATCGTTAATTCAAAGTCATATGTGAACATTAAAAAGATCACCTGATGCCAGAGATAAAATATAATTATATTGACATAAAATAAAGGGCTTAAACTAAACCGTGGAAATTGTGTAGAGTAAACACAACAGTCATTTGAAAGAAAAATAAAAGGTTAAGGTGCCCTTTTCAAATAACTGCCTGTTGCATGAGTGTTTACAGTATATACACACACTTATTCTTGTGTTCTCGTTTACAAGAAAAGAGAAAAAAGTATATACTGTATGATACTCTGCTGCATCTGTTGTCAAACCAGCTACAGAGGGAACAAAATAGACAGTCTGCTAAATAAATGATGTTGCGTGCTTCAAGGTTAGAATGTTAAATACCCTCCTCTGAAAGAAGTCTTGCCCCTCAAGTTTCAGGCATGGACAACTGAAAAAAAAAAAAAAGGCACGCTTCCCCTTTACCCCTCAGAATTTGAATCAACCCATCATTCACTTTACATCAAAGAGCTGCTTGGCAAGTAACCAGTGTCTTATTGGCCTGATAAAGAGGCAGCAATTGGGATGCGAAGAGGTGCCAAAACACAAAGAAGTACAAACGACAGTCAGACTTTTTGTTATTAACAGTATATTTCCAAGAAACACAGATTATAAAGATTTCAAGAATGACACTAAACAGATGTGCATAGAAAACAATTATATTTTCCCCGATTTCCCTTTGTCAAGGCATTGCATAGACACGAAGCACCATATTTACATGAAGTTAAAGGGGTGGTTCCCTTTGAGAGAACTTTTGGTATGATGTAGAGCAGGGGTCCCCAACCTTTTTTACCTGTGAGCCACATTCAAATGTAAAAAGAGTTGGGGAGCAACACAAGCATGAAAAAGTCCCTTGGGGTGCCAAATAAGGGCTGTGATTTGCTGTTTGGTAACCCCTATGTGGACTGGCAGCCTACATGAGGCTCTACTTGGTACTATACTTAGTTTTCAAGCAACTTAAAACTTGCCTCCAAGCCTGGAATTCAAAAATAAGCACCTGCTTTGAGGCCACTGAGAGCAACATCCAAGGGTTGGTGAGCAACATGTTGCTCACGAGCTACAGGTTGGGGATCACTGATGTAGAGTGACAATTTGCAATTTGTTTTCATTTTTCTATTATTTCAAGTTTTTGTGTTATTTAGCTTTTTATTCAGCAGCTCTCCAGTTTGCAATGTGGTTGCAAGGGTTCAAATTCCCCTAGCAACCATGCATTGATTTGAATAAGAGACAGGAATATGAATAGGAGAGGCCTGAATAGAAAGATGAGTAATAAAAAATAGCAGCAATAACAATAAATTTGTAGCCTTACAGAACATTTGCTTTTATAAGGGGTCAGTGACGCCCATTTGAAACCTGCAAAGAGTCAGAAGAAAAAGGCAAATAACTATAAAAAAATAATCAAAACCAATTGAAAAGTTGCTTATAACATACTAAAAGTTACCTTAAAGATGAACCACCTCTTTAAATGGTGGAGGCAAAGCTGGTATTTACAGACATGGGAAATAGATGTTGACCCTTCCCTTCGAATTGGGGGGGAGGGGAATCATAGCATAGGAACTGGGAAAGTCTTGGCACAAGGAATAAGCAGCTAGTGTATGTCCCAAGATCTACCCTTCAATTCAGTGACAATACTCTCTTCCATATTCCATCCTCGTCCATTGTGTAAACATGAGGTTTGTTGTCAGGAAAGAGGGATTTCAGTGGGCGAGGATTGGCTTTCAAAAACCCAAGCGTTGATCTAATGTGAGAGACGAAATGGGGGGGCTCGGCTTGTGGGGAGGTGGAAAAGTACTGCAAAAAGACAGAGATGCACATCAGAAGGCGTCGTTTTGCCAAAGCACTTTCTGTAGCGGTTTCAAATGGTAAGAATTGTTATTGTGAATTAGAAGTGTTGTGTTTAAGACTTGATTAAGCTACAGCCCCTCCCTATTCAGTACAATAATAATAACCCTGCACACAAATTAAGGTCCATATAGCATTGCTTTGCGGGAGAACTTGACTGGACTGCACAGAGCCCCACAGAATACCTACAGGATGAACTGATATCCCAATGCAAGGCCTAAACGCTGAACATCAGCACCCAACCTATCAGGGCTGTGCAAGGCTCATGAAACTGTTTTGCTTGCAGCGTTTAACACTTAAGCTTAATAAGTACATTTACCTGTAGGATTAGCTCATCCTCTTGCTCCAACCAGAAATCAATGTTTGGGAAAGGTGTCCAGGAATAAGGCCCAAAACTCAGTTGCTCAGTTTTTGAATCATAGGTGCTCACCATCTAAAATGCAAATAGCACATATGATCACAATATTCCAGAAATACACTCCTAAATCCTGATCCATAACTACAGCTTGAAAGGGATCTTCCCATTCTTCTTCTCTTTTGCTTGCAATATAAAATGATCACTATTTACTTGGACTCACAAATCCCACAACTAAAGACCTTAAACTCTGAAAGGCTATCATATATCACATATACAGTATCATGTAGTACAAACATGGGATCCTGTCATGCCAGAGCAAGAGTTGCTTAGTCTCAGGCTCACAAAGAGACCCTTCATCAGACACTCCAGCAGGGGTTTAAGTAATTCTGAGCTTAAATTTGAACCACTGCGTAGGCCCAGGACATACAGAGTTGATTTCAGCACCAAAGTCTGCTCCATGTGCCTGCACCTGGTCGAACGCAATGGTTCTGAGTACAGGCACAGAAGAGTGCTAAATCTAGTGTAGGGGCTGACTCTCAGCCTGCATGAATCCAGAGGCTAAGAATCAGCCCAATGTGTTACATCCAATATATCTTTTAGGGGTGGGGGCATTTTGCAAAGCAGCTGTATTAGGGCTCAATCTATTAAAATCACCGGAAATCCTATCTCTCTACATGCAGAATTTGTGCAAAAGGCAGTTAATTTTGTTACATTTTGTTTTTACTGGAATCAGTTATTTGAGTGAGCTCTAATTCATCTGCTAGGAAAGGAGCCCCCTATAATATATATTGGATCTAACTGTCAATGAATATCTGACACCCAACTCCTGCATGAAGAGAGAACGAAGAGAAACAGATGCTGAGAGGGATAGTGAAGATAAACTTGATTATTTCAGAAACGATACAGAATTAACATTGGTTGTATTTAGAAAGTTTATTATTTCAGTATGCGGAAGCTTGTATTAAAATTTTATTTTTATGATAGTTTCCCTTTAAGAATAGGTGGTGGCATTAGTTACATTTTGTTGGTGTCTGTCTGTTTTGGGACATTGTACGTTAGTACGGGTAAGGGTATGTAAGGAGGGTGAAAGACTGACCTCTTGTAGTTACACCCAGAGTCTCATATGCCTGAAATTACATTTTTGGGACAGATCCCTTATGTGAAAACTTGATATACAGAAAGCTGTGATATATGGGAAAGGCCATCTCCCATAAGAGTCCATTTTAAGCAAAAAAATTTAAAAAAAAAAAAAAAAAAAAAAAGATTTTCTTTTTCTCTGCAAAAATAAAACGGTACTTTGTACTTGATCCCAACTAAGCTGCAGGAATCCATATTGGGGCTAAAACAATCCTATTTGGTTTATTTAATCTTGAAATATCTATAGTGATCCAATTTACAGACTAGACCCAGGTTCCACACATTCATGATAACAGCCACAGTGTCAGCCTTACGTTAAACACTGTATGTATCCCCAATATAAATATCATACCATTCCTCCCGTAAGAATGTAAGCCGATCTCAGATCTTCATCTGGTCCTCGATTTTGCAAAGTCGCCTTGAATATCTGTCCCGTTTTCACATTTACAGCTAAAGCAGAAAAACATTTACAGCTCAGAGACTACAACTGTATTACACCTATAACACTATCATACAAATGAAACTGTGTAATAAACAAAGGGGTAGTTCACATTTTAATTACTCTACCAACTTTATCAAACTCTTTTAAGTCAATGTTGCAATTGCATTTTGTGGCTTCTCAGTGGTGCATTAAACCTGTTATATGATTGCTAGGATCCAACTTCCCATAGCAACCAGGCAGCAATTATAATGAAGGAGAAGAATATAAACAGAAGATAAGAAATGTATATTAGTAACGTAAAAAATGGAGCCTTCAAGGGGTTGTTCACCTTCCAAACACTTTTTTCAATTCAGTTGTTTTTAGATTGTTCCACAGAAATAAAGACTTTTTTCAATTACTTTCCATTATTTATTTTTTACTGTTTTTCCAAAATCTAAGTTTAAAGTTGAATGTTCGTGTCTCTGGTGTTTGAGTCTGACAGCTCAGTAATTCAGGTGCAGACTCTAAACTGTTACAATTTTGCAACATTTAGTTGAAACATTTCTCAGTAGTATCTCTGGAGTATTAGTAACTGCTAGGGATGGGCGAATTTTTTCGCCTCGTTTCGCCGAAAAAATGACGCCCATAGACTTGTATGGCGGCGTGCATCAAAAAAAAAAGACGCGCGTCAAAACAGTTTCGCCGCGCGACAAAATTTTTTTGACGCCCATAGACTTTAATGGGCGTCTGCGACATTTCGCCGGCGGCAAATTTTTGGCAAAGCGAAACGGGTCAAATTCGCCCATCCCTAGTAGCTGCCTGTAATGAAACTCAAGGATTCTGTTCAGCAGGGACAAAGATAAGACACGTATCGACTATGAATACGTATCAATTTATCAATTTAGAGCAGTTTACAGGGTCGGCGACCCCCCTCCCATAGCTGCTTCAGAAGGTGATAAATTACAATTTACACTTCAATATTAGAAAAAAAATGGTCACACATAGAAAATAGAAAGTCATCGGAAAAAATCGTTATTTTTGGTGATCGATCTGAAAACAACTATTTGTTTGAAGGTGAACCCGTTTAAAGCAAATCTGAATTATGGTTGGCATCAGTCAGTTACAGACAGAGATAAAACAGAAAGTAAAAAGAAAAACAGTTGTAAATGTTACCACTCTCCAGGAGGTAAAACACTTTAACAAATTAAGGGGTTGTGCCTGGTCCACTCTGGCTTCACACTTCTAATGTTCCCAATCCCATCATTTTGTACCAAAAAGACTACAGGTATGAGATCAGTTATCTGAATTACGGAAAGGCCATCTCCCATAGACTCCATTTTATTCAACTAGTCCAAATATTTAAAAATGATTTCCCTTTTCCCTTTAATAATAAAACAGTACCTTGTACTTGATCCCAACTGAGATATAATTAATCCTTATTGGAGGCAAAATCAGCCTATTGGGTTTATTTATGTGAGTTTCTAGTAGACTTAAGGTATGAAGTTCCAAATTACGGAAAGATCTGTTTTCCGGAAAACCCCACGTCCTGAGCATTCTGGATAACAGGTCCCATACATGTTCTATCATAATAAACAGGACATACCAAGGTAACATAGGAATATTCCAGATCCCTTATCCTTTCAAGCATTTCAGATATAAGGTCCTATACCTGTATGTGGATTCCCCCCTCTTGTTTTTGGAATTTGCTATTTAAGCCACTCTGTTGCTGACCCACATGACACGCTATCATATTTGTGACCATTTCGGGCTTTCTACTTTGTTGGAGGCTTTTTTCTATTTGAGCAGAATTATGTCCTTGTGCACAAAGTGAAATACTTTGAGGTGGAAGAACATGACTGGACTGCACAGAGCCCTGACCCCCAACTCAACTAAAGACCTGTGGGGTGAATTTGAACCCTGACCTTGAGCCCAATATCAGAGCCTAACTAGCCTTCCTAGAAGAGCAGAGCAAAGAGAGGACCAACCTAATACTGATAACCTACATTTTAGAAGGAGATATTGGGCAGGCAGGGTAGACGGATACAGAATAAATAGAATATGCATCTTTGCAATTAATGAATGCATATATAATATCCCCCCCCCCCCCCAATTTCTATGAATGTATTACTGGCTCATCTTTTGCCGTTTTAATCTGGCAAAATAAACCTGTTTAATAATCCCATTACAAAAAGCGGGTATGGTCTAACAGTTTAGATTTGTGGTATCATTGGTGGCATGTCCAAAATGGGCAATAAGTGGGACTCACTTTACAAGACCTTTTTTTGCACTTTCGATCAACACTAAGGGGGTTATTTATCAAGGTTCGAATATCCTAACCTCAAAATAATTAATTTTTCGAGATGGTCTAAAAACTCAGAATCCGAAACCCTGGCATCTCGACGTCCTGTATAAATCAATGGGGGAAGGTCCCAGTGTATGCGCTGATGTCCATACTGATATCCCATGAGTTTGTGGTTTCTGTGCAAAAAACTCCAAAAAAATTTAGTTTTTGCGCAAAACTCTGAGTTTTCGGGAAAGCTCCGAAGTTTGCCCAACTATTTTTTCTGGCTTTTTTCTTCATAAATAAGGTCCATTCGGGCAATCGGAGTTGGTTGGATTTATAACTTAGAAAAACTGAGATAAATTCAGACCTTGATAAATAACCCCCTAACACAATGGATTGTGAATGATTGAACCCAACTGGCTTTCACAGTTTCTTCTTTAAACTAAACATTACATCATACAGTGAACATGCTGTATACACGCCACATTTTTAAATACACTTACCAATACCATAAATTATTGGGTAGTGGATGCCATCCTCTTCCTTATCATTCAGCTCTGTAATTAAGGAAACATATGCAAGGTTTATGCCCATGTTCCATTATTTTGTTCAATTATGCTTGAGCTATTGATGGTAAATGCAGTGTTTGCGTACAGGCTGTGCATAACTACACTGATTTGCAGAACAATTATGGAGCAATGTATTAAGTGGCGTTAGAAATTATATTATAATATAAATAAGGAATCAGTGGCCTTGAAATCACTGAAATATCTTTTATGACCACAGGAATAATGGCTTGTGTTAAAATGGATGCAAACCTGTTCGCAGATGAACATCATTCATAAAAGATACCTGTACGCTGTACCCACACCTGCTCCTTGCACTCCTGTTTACTTGGGGTGAGTGCCAATGTGCTTGACCGACTTACTCTGATAAATATTGTGCATGGCCCACACTGACAGTACTGAACACTAGAATTACCACCAGCCTTAACATGGAGGTACATCAATAGCTGCATTGCACACTAATTGCTGTTTAAACGCAGAATGCATTGGCGCGCCAGAGATTACATACCCCATCTGAACACTGCAACACACTATATACTTTGCATGCGATGTGCACTTATGCACACCATTTATTAAAGAGCCTTCTGGTCTATAGAGTCAATTAGATAGTACACTAAAGCACAATACATTTTCTGTACCTGAAACGCAGCATGTAAGGAGATGAACCTCATCTAGCACATTATCAAACGCACCTGCAAATACAGGAAAAAAATCTGTTTTATAAAATAAAGCATGTAACCGACAGCGGCTTACCTTCCAAAGATCACAGAATCCACAACACGGCCTACCTACCGGTGATTGTATATTACATATTTGCTCTTTGACCTGACAACATGCAGTGCACCTAGATCAAAGATGACATTTCTGACCCATGTTATGGCCACATTCCCTAAATACCACGTCCATTTTACAAAATTTGGCAGTTTATGGAAATTTTTAACACACATCTGAGGGTTTTAGGACCATATTTTTATGTGTTATTTCAGTTTTGCATTAAGTTTTAGAAACGTATCTTTTTCTGGTGTTCAGTGCAGGAAACTTGGGACAGCAGACTGAGCTGTCAAAATCGGGACTGTCCAATGCATATCGGGACAGTTGGGAGAAATGGATATGTGATGCCTAAGGGCTATAGCACTCTCAGCGATGTCGCCTATATGCAATCACTGTAAAATGTATTTTCAGTTGCAAGTATGGGGATTGCTGCATGTAAAACACTTTATGTGCCCTGATTTGGCATAATTATGGGAAAATGCCTTCACTATTATGAAGGACTGTCATATGTAAAGTATCTTACATACTTGCCAACGTAAAGATATTTTCCAATAATTTCCCTGCATGTGACAGATTGCTGCATGTGTCACTGTCCTTTGGCTGACGTAGTGATGTCAAGAGGAAGGACACTCAAAATAATTTCATTTGTACTTTGAACGTATATAGAGAACGCCACAAATATTAGGTGATCACACACTGGTATCACTTACTGAATAGTTCACTTGAAAGCGTCTGTGAATATTGTTTGCTGTCAATGAAACCTCCAACAAGGTGCAGTTCTAGTCTAATAAAGAGAAATAACTGTTGAATTCAGGGTTTCATCTGGCAGGAGTTAAAATGAAAAGTGGCAACAATAACAAATAGAAACCACTCACATTCCTGTGTATCCCTATGTTGCTGCCCAACACTGATGCTGGACACTAGCCTCCTTTTCCCACATAGGATCATCTTAGAATAAAAAATTGATCTTTACCCAATTTAGCCACCAACATGCTTGGCCATATTTGGGATGTTTTGATGGGTTGACCTCTGCACTCAACCCATTATCAATATATTTAAGACAGAGACACTTTGTGCATACTGCTACTGAAAAATGCCTTACCCTTTAAACAACACAGGGATTGTTTGTCCATATATTGCAATATATTTAAGCTGGCCAACTACGTCAAAGTCATCCCTTATCTGGCCAGTCCTACTCTCAATTTTTATCTGATTCATTAAGAATTCTACTGTTCAATTATACATTTTACAAAGGGACTAAGTTTTACCCGCAACTTACTTGCTGCTTTCAAAGTAAACTCCAAACTTTGGATGCCCTTTTATTAGACACCAGTGGGATCACCTGACTATAGCTGGGAAGGGTGGGGGCTACAACATGGAGCTGGTCACTGCTCCTGTATAAACTATAACAAGCAAGGGGAAGTTGTGCTCAACCACTAACTTAAAAACATTAAGAGGGGGTGCAATGAGGTAGTGACCACAATATACATATAGTAGAAACAAGAGATCCTCTGCACTCAACCCATTATCAATTGGGGCATCCAAAGTTTGGAGTTTACTTTGAAAGCAGCAAGTAAGTTGCGGGTAAAACTTAGTCCCTTTGTAAAATGTATAATTGAACAGTAGAATTCTTAATGAATCAGATAAAAATTGAGAGTAGGACTGGCCAGATAAGGGATGACTTTGACGTAGTTGGCCAGCTTAAATATATTGCAATATATGGACAAACAATCCCTGTGTTGTTTAAAGGGTAAGGCATTTTTCAGTAGCAGTATGCACAAAGTGTCTCTGTCTTAAATATATTGATAATGGGTTGAGTGCAGAGGATCTCTTGTTTCTACTATATGTATATTGTGGTCACTACCTCATTGCACCCCCTCTTAATGTTTTTAAGTTAGTGGTTGAGCACAACTTCCCCTTGCTTGTTATAGTTGATGGGTTGACCGCCAGGCCACTTAGATCATAACGAGAGCCACATCAGTGTACTGATGCAATCCTCTCCCAGTGTTGTTTTCTTACCTACCCAATAGATATCTGAAAGTCAAGAAATCCCAATATAAGAAGTATTTGTATAACAAAATAAACAGTGGCCTGTAAAATTGCAGTATCATTTTCATTTATAAAGTTTATTCATGGATTTTTTTATATCTTATCAAAATAAATCAGCAGTTAACTTATGAAAACAGTTATGACAGAAATTATATATTATTTACCTTCCCTCATCAGTGTTGTTTGTTAAGGATTTGACTGCATGCAGAACAGCTGCAACCTCGTTCTTTGTGTCTGATCCATCACAATGTGCAAGGCAGGTGGCTCCACTACCTAAATAAAATAATATATATATATATATATATATATATATATATATATATATATATATATATATATATATATATATATATATATATATATATATATATATATATATATATATATATAGTTTTATCTCACTATGTTACAATGTATATGGACACTGTCATACACTAATGTACTCAACGCTGACACCCGGTGGTAAGAAGAGATATTGCACTTACTGTTAAAAATGGACAGTGATACAAGGATGGACTGACATTCCTTATATGGACTAATGACATCACTTTTGGCGCCCAAAATTCACTGATGGGGGTGGGTATTTAATTGCAACACTACTACTGCACAGTATCCTTGAGAAAGGTCCCCATGTGGGACCGAAACGTCGGATAAAATGTGTGAATAAACCAACATTTTATTTTCACCTAAACTTCATAGAGTGTGCTGATCTTCTATTCATCATTACTACAAACGTGATCGTGCACCTCTGACTTCGTCATTGACTAAGTGCGGGCACTGCCTGATACTATATATATATATATATATATATATTTGCTTAAATTAGAAAAGGGTGAATAAAGGGGATGGAAATCTAATTCAGAAACTAACTAGCATAAAAAAATTGTGGAACAGAATAAGATAAAACCTTTAAAAGTCTATCAGTATTAAAAAGGGGTTGGAATCACGGTTCTGGGATTCTGTCAGGTGGATAAAGTTAAAATCAGTTAAAGTTTGATGCAAGGCCAGCCATTTTCTTACCTTTCTAGTCTCTTCAGCCTTGTAATTTGGGCTCTGATACACAGCAGTATCTCTTTACTGCTGTGTTGCAATGAGATGTCATCCCTCCCCTTCAGCAGCTGATATCATGTAAACTAGAGTTACTTAGCCAGTAAAATACCAGCCAAGTACGAGATTAAATATTTTATATTACATACAAGGACCAGTAACAATAAAAGTAACACTAAAAATTATTAAGTTCAAAATCTATTCTATACCCCTCTTTGTAAAGCTGCAGCAACTGGCTTCCAGTTTGAGGAGGTGATGTCGGGAGCTGCTGTGGAGCGCAAATGTAGGGTCTGGCATAGCTGAAGTCGCCCTCTCGCCTTTTGTTTAGAATAGGAAGAGAACTTTTTTTAATGGAATTTTCACATAAAGCATTTGAAATATGTAAAATTGTGCAGGGCAGATGCATTGTTAGAGGGGTATAGAATAGATTTTGAACTCAATCATTTTTAGTGATACTGGTGCTTTAACAAGGGGGGAAATGCGCACAACTGCCCATGCTGTCTTCCACTTCCAACTGTTGAGCAATGACAGCAGGGGTACTTTGTTGCCCATGAAACTTGTACTTCCTACAGGCTAAAAAGCACCCAAAAATACCTTTGAACTGAGCCCTGTGTGAATTCCTGCAGGTAGAACTGATTTCTTACTTAACAGACCAAAAATTTGGATTTGCAATTATGCAAGCATTCAGTTTTACCAGCAGTAGATCATATTAAGTGCAAGCAAACTTGAAAAGAATGCTTTTGTGCAATACTGACAGTTATTTATATTGTCTTTTTAATTTTTAATTAATCTGGGGACCTTCTTATTCATGTAACATTTTGGAATCCAACACAACCACTGGTTAGGGCAAGTGACCCGAGCAACTAGGCAGCTTTAATTCCAAACTGAAAGGCCTCACAACACAAAATCATTTCAAAATCTTA
The DNA here is from genome assembly GCA_038501925.1 of Xenopus petersii. NCBI lineage: Eukaryota > Metazoa > Chordata > Amphibia > Anura > Pipidae > Xenopus > Xenopus petersii. The sequence continues at coordinate 37,007,411 of CM076688.1, forward strand.
AATAGAAATACCAGTAATACTGAATGATTTTTTAATACTGCTATTTACCTCTTACTGAGAGCTAAGTGTCTGACCTCTTAAAAAAAAAAATCACACTTATTCCTTACTGTACCTGTGTGTCTGAGCACTAAAATGTGACAAGTGGTGGCATCATCCGACCCCAGAACGGAGACAAACCCTGTTAAAAACAAGAACAACAAGTCAGTTCTGACAGCCCCTCAACCTAGTACCCATTAAAAGGGGTAGTTCACTTTTTAAAAAATTATCCCCATGCTCCCCCTATTGCTAAATAACCATGTATTGTATGGCACTGTGGCTCCTTAACAGCACTTTGCAAATAAAGTTATACATACATACTGTGACAAACTGGCTGCCTGAACATGTAATTTTTGGGGGAAATTAGTTATGGTAGGCAGGTAAGAGTAGGATCAGGAGCATAGGCAAAAACACAGGATTATTTCAATAAACTCTTCGCAACATAAAGTCACCAGAAAGCAGTTCATTAGCGTTTCAACAACACACATTAAAACTTTTCCCCTCTCTGCGGTTCTCACCATACAGGGTTGCTTCAAAACTCAAACATTCAGGCTTCTCACCAAGACCTTTTTACTCTCCCCTCCAGGGTTATCAATTCACCAGCCTCTGTTCTGGCTCACCTTCTGTCAGCATAACATCCCCCTCCAACACAAGGAGGTCTCCGGGATGCACTGAGGAATCAGATTGCGGGACGGCATCAACGAACAGATACAGTACGTGATCCGACGGGATTTTTACCCTTGACCAATTGACATCTGGTGACTTTTGGCCAGATATCGATCGGGCAGAGGTAAAAATCCCGCCGGATCCCGGACTGCATCTGTTCGTTGATGCTCTACCACGACCTGACCACCCATATGAGCCAATCGTTGGGCCCTAGGGCCAAAGATTGGATCAGCCAGATATCATCCACCTCAATGTCTGCATTCACGCTTTGAGTGGAGTCAAAAGTTGTTTTTGTCAATGCCGTTTTAATGAGGTGTCTATGGGAGCGGATCTGCTTCTCTCAGCCTACAAAGAAAAACACAGGCTGAGAGCAATGCTCCATGTGCCCTCAACCTTTTGATTGCCAGTAAGAATATGCAAATGAGGAAAGAAGAGACAGGGCACAAGCAGTAGCACTTGAAACTCACGCTGCCCTGACTCTTGCGGCACAAAATTCTGACAATCTCTGCAACAATAGAACAGAAGGCTGGTAACAAAAAATAACTTGGTAAGATGAGATTTTTGTTAAATGGTTCCTTTTGCCCATCAACAGCACATGGATAACAAAAGGTGAACTACCCCTTATAGTAGAACACATCATTTATAACTGAAGCATTTAAACTGTAATTTCCTAAACAAATTATATGGATACATAGGGAAACTCTTGTAAAAAGTTCTATGTGAGTACATGACAGGTGAGTTGTCCATATGCGCTTAAATACAGGACAGTGAGAAGCTAAGCTAAGGCCACAACAGGCTGTTTCTTTGTATAAACGCAGGCAGAGAAAAAGCCAGTCCCTTCCATGTTATTGTCCTGTGTGCACTATACTCTTGCGTTTCTACACCAACAGGAACAGCCTGGTGTGACGTCTGCTAAGATAAGCAGCATTCTCCAGGTCAACAAGCATTCTGTACTGAAAGCACATTCATTAACAATCAGTATATCAGAAAAAATATAAATATTTACTGCATTCTACAGAAGTATACATTCCAATCCGTATAGAACCAAGTATAGTGTAAAAGGTTACATGGAAAGAAAATAATTCAGATCTAATGTGACCCATCTACTAAACTACGAATCAGAGGCAGGAATATTGCTGACACTATATGAATGTGATAGTCCAATAAGTGGCACCTACATGACGTGACAAATCTGATGAACATTTCTTACAATATTAACAGAATGGTCGGCTGTATGGAATCAAAATGGTACGTTACTATGCCACAAAAGTGTTACGACATCTTTCCATGACAGATAAAGATAACCCATTAAATCTACTGTGGCCTAGATATAATACAGTTAGAACTATCTCTCAGATTTTCCGCTTTATTCGGACCACATTATCAACTGAAACACCGGACACTTTTTTACTCAGATGGACCTCTGTAATTCCACAAACAGAGGCCTCTCAAATACTTCAATATCACGCAAAAACAATGCAGGCTATTTCTGTTAGCAAATATCAAGAAATGGCTTTACAGATACTGCATGGCTCTTATCTCACTCCACTTAGAAGGCATCATATAGGTACTTTGAATTCGGATAAATGTTTGAGATGTCATCAATCCCGGGCTGATCTTGTGCACTGTCTTTGGCTATGCCCCAATATTCAAGGATTATGGGGGGGAAGTTCAGATATATTGGAAGTCTCTCACTCAGCAAACAAATATTTTTACGCTAGCTTGGGCAATTTTTGGGGTACCCCCTCCACAACTAAAAATTTCACGCTCTGAACGGCAGCTGGCAGAAAGGTTAATGGCAGCAACTCGGAAAACCATATTGCACCATTGGCTTTCCCCATCTGCACCCCCCCTATCTCTGGTCAAACAAAAATTCCATCATATATTTCACATGGACTGGCTGGAATCCACTACAAACAAAGAACAATTTACTGACAAATTCTTTTCGATATGGAGTTACATTCAATCACTCCCAACTCATACTAAACATTTAACGATATATGCGTTTAGATACACTACGTGGTACGACACGGAACTACTACTCAATAATGCTATTGTTCAAGAAACCGACCATTATATCCAAAATATCCTACGATCACAGGAACAGAACTCACGAACGCCCCACAGGAGTCACCACGTAAATCAGCTCTTAAGAACACGGTATTTTTAATCGTTTGCTTTAAGTTGTGGATGAGGGAAATAATGTTGTGCACTATAATATTTCGACTTGTTTTACACTAATCCATTGAGAGGAGATCTGCATTCTAACTATTGAGTGTGTGTACTCGAAACTGCTACCAATGGATTTATCTACCATTTTCTTTTGTACTTCCGAATTCCTTTGTATTTTATTTTATTTGTTGTTAAAATTTTCAATAAAAACATTTAAAAAAAAAAAATGGTACGTTACATTGCAAGTGTGTACTAGAATAGTTCACTCACTATCATTGGGAGTAGTTACTGCCAATTCCCTTTGCTGCACATATAGAAAACCTTTGGGTCCAAAAGTCTGAGTTGGCTGGCTCGTTAAAGCTTTAGCTCGCTCCTAATGAACAAAAGATAAAATAGAAATGGTCATATTATAACTATCTTTTGATTCACAAATTTATATTCGCATTTTCACTTTGCAGAGTCACTAGGACTGTGAGAGAATGCTAATGCCCTTTATATTTGAATAGCCCCTTACAAGTGACTATTGCTGATAATGAATTCTAAGAGCAGTAAAGGTGGCCATACATGGAGAGATCCGCTCGTTTGGCGATGTCGCCAAACAAGCGGATTTCCCTCCAATATGCCCACCTTGAGGTGGGCAATATCGGGCTGATCCGATTGTGGGCCCTAGGGCCCAACGATCGGATCCTAGCGAACGCGAACGGGCGGTCGGATCGCAGGACCGCATCAATGAACAGATGTGGCCGCGATCCGACGGGATTTTTAGTCCCATCCGATCAAGATCTGCCCGACTTTCGGCCAGATCTCGATCGGGGAAGCCCGTCGGGGGCCCCCATACACGGGCCAATAAGCTGCCTACTCTGTCTGTCGGCAGCTTTTATCGGCCCGTGTATGGCAACCTTAAGTCAGGAAGAGAACATCTATATTTCGCAGGTCCTCCTATTACCTTAACTTTTAGTATGTTATAAAAAGTCTAATTCTAAGCAACCTGTCAATTGGTCTTCATTTTTCTCTTTAATACTTTTTTTTAATTACGTGCCTTATTCTTCTCACTCTTTCCAGACCATTCTAAAAAATAAGTGCACTGTAAGGCTACAAATGTATTGTTATTGCTACTTTCTATTACTTGTCTTTCTATTCAGGCCTCTCCTATTCAAATTCCAGTCGCTTATTAAAATCAATGCACGGTTGTTAGGTAATCAGGACTCTTCACAACCAGATTGCTGAAATAACAAACTGGAGAGCTGCTGAATAATGCACACCATCTCTACTAGCTCGTTACCTGAAGCTGAGGGTGCAACTGAACGATCTGTAGAGCAGACAGGGTGACATCCAGCCTTTGGCCGCCTACAATCAAAGGCATGTCTAAGGAAACGTCAGAGAATCCTTCCAAATGTCTTCTAAGGTCCTTCTAGGAAGTAAGCGTTTCCTTTCTGGACACACTGGCAGTTGTAGTCACACCGGGTCTCTGCATCGGGGAACAACAAAAAAATGGGAACTGCATCTACCAGAATGCTTTGCGTGACTACAACCAGGGAATATGTTTCAGTGGTTGGACACGATTTTTCCTTTAGACGCTGATTCTTGGTAAAACGTTGTACTCGTGTGTTGCAGATTGTCACTCAAGAGTCCACATTCACACTTGGGATAGTCAGAATATTGCTGTGGTGAAACTGGAATTGTTGCTAAGCTGGAAAAAAAAAAAGGAAAAGATATGAATGGTAGCTGCAACTGCTTTATCGCCACTGTGCATAGCGGCAATGAAACAAACCACTCCTTACATTTTAAACTGGATGCAGAATAACATTAAAGGGGTGGTTCACCTTAAAGTTAACTTTTATTAAGTTATAGAACGGCCAATTCTAAGCAACTTTTCAATTGGTTTTCATTATTTATAGTTTTATAGTTATTTGCCTTTTTCTTCGGACTCTTTGCAGCTTTCAAATGGGTGTCGCTGATTCCCTTTTAAAAAATAAATGCTCTGTAAGGCTATAAATGTATTGTTATTGTTACTTTTTATTACTGATCCTTCTATTCAGGCCATCTCCTATTCATATTCCAGCCTCTTATTCAAATCAAAGCATGGTTGCTAGGATAATTTGGACCCTAGTTACCAGATTGCTTAAGATGCACATTGAAGAGCTGCTGAATAAAAAGCTAAATTACTCAAAAACCTTCAATATCAAAAAATGGAAACAAATTGCAAATTGTCTCAGAATATCACTCGTTACATCATACTAAAAGTTATCTCAAAGATGAACAACCCCTTTAATAATCAGAACCTCCCAAAAAACAAAAACAGAAATATTTTTATTTAAAGGGCAGTTCGAATTTAAGTTAACTTTTAGTATGTTATAGAATGACCAGTTCTAAGCAACTTTTCAATACGTCATTATTTATTGACTGTTATTGCTACTTTTTATTCCTCCTCAACTTTCTATCCAGGCCTCTCCTATTTATATTCCAGTCTCTTATTCAAATCAATGCATGGTCACTAGAGTAACTTGGACCCTAGCAACCAGATTGCTGACATTGCAAAGTGGAGAGCCATTGAAGAAGCTAAATAACTTAAAACTCATAAATCATTAAAAATGAAAAACAATTGCAAATTTTATCAGAATATCTCTCTCTCTCTCTCTATATATCATACTAAAAGTTTACTCAAAAGTTGAACAACCCATTTAAAGAAGCCATATTGTCTAAAAAAAACAGGAATATGCCAGTGCACTACTTTTTTCAGCTTTTTTCCTTTTATATTAGTGTCTTGGGTTGATTTATGTCTGTTCTTGTCTGAGTTGCATAAGGTTATGTTTATGTCACGATCAATGCTTCTGTCATCTCACAGTACATATGATTTAGCAACGCTTGTATAATTGTGTAACAGGCCACACCCGCTTGCAGATCTAAAACAAAATGGACAAATGCTTTTCCTGAAAGCCAAAACAGTCACAAGAAATTAAGTAAGGGTTACGGAGATCAAGATCACTACATCCAATAGCTCGGCTCATTACTGGACGATAGTATGTGTAAAAGCAAAATAATGCTTTATAATACAATAACTACAAAATATGCTACAAAATAACTAACAGAATAATCAGACTACATTTTAAGCATTGGTTTTATTCATCTGCTCATGTTGAAAAAGGGTGTGTACACTGCTTTTTTAATAATCAAAGTACATATTTGATCCAGACACTGGTTCAGTTATAGTTTTTTTTAGTCAGGGAGGGATTATTTCCCCCCCTTCTGAAGAACACTATGCTGAGGGTGCATGGAGTGTTGGCTGTAGTGATACCCACAGGTTCGGACCAACCTCGCACTTCCGGTTGTGGGTAGGCCCCGGTTGAGCTCTTCTTCCTGCTCTCCCCGTCCGCTACCTTGCACTGCCGGTTTCTGACTTTCTTTTTTTATAGATGTGCGCCTTTTTGCCCTGCCCCTTTTTGTGATGCCATTGGCGGGACGGTGTGGCTCGGGTCTTTAAAAGGAACCCGGAAGTCGCTGGCACGGGTTCTCGGAGGGCGGGTAAAACCCGCACATCACTAGTTGGCTGCACTGTTCTCAGCCTGCATTTTTTTTTTTTTTGCAGGCAGAAGGAAGCAGATCTGTCCTTTACATACTGTAGTAAAACTGCACCAAGAAGTACAGCTTCTGCTTGGCTACAAAAACCCAAAAAATACCTGCTATCTCGCTTTCAAGCCAATCTCTACTTGGCTCCGCTTCATGTAGCCAAATGGAGGCTGGAGCATTAAGGATGCACAGATCCACTTCTCTCTGCCTGTAGCTTTCCAGTTTTGAATTTCAGGGGCTATCTGGTTGCTAGGGGCTCAATTTACCCTAGTAACCAGGAAGTGGCCTCTATAAAAGATTGGTATATAACTAGCAGGGGGCCTAATAGTTAGATAAGGAGTAAAAAGCAGCAACTATAAAATGATAGCTTCAGAGAGCAATAGTTTTTGGTTGTTGGGATCAGGCAAGAGGCAAATAATGCAAAATGTGAAAAATATGAAAGACCAAACAAAAAGTTGTTAACAATAGGTCATGCTATACGAAACATTAACTTAAAGGTGAACTGCCCCTTTAAAACAGATGAAAGTAGTGGACTGCATAAAAGAGGTGGACTCAGTCCACTAGTAAGTAGTGGTTTGATTACGCAAGCCTAAAACTGCACCCAAAACAAAGGAGAGCACTTACAGCTCACTGTATCCAGTTATATATATATATATTATACATGTGGTACTGGGTGCCTGGGAGACACGTCAGCCCCTCACCCTGTGGCATGAATTCACTGGTAAGAAATTGAACTTTTGGTTCCGTCAGGGATATAACCCAGTTCTCAGCTTCCAAATAACCAGTCTTGTCAAATTCCAAGAAAATTCTGTCAGATTTTGGGAGGCCCCAAGACCCTGATCTCCTTATCTGGCCAGTGGAATCTGCCGATTTTCCCTTATCCGAAGCAAAGGCATTACACTCCAGCATAAGCCACATACCTCAGTCTGTTTACACACAATTTGGCTTTTTAAAGGAGACGTTTCATATAATCTTCATATTCACATTTAGTAGTTACCCATCCCCCAAACGTGTAAAGATGCAGTGGGGGAAAAAAAGCATTTTGAAAGCGATTTACCTCCTAAAACTGTCACTATATCAGAGCTGCAGAGAGATCCTTACTGCTCACAGTCTAAGTTGAAATGAGAGGTGGGAGTGTCTGTTCATTCTCTCACAGGAAATGGTCACAACGCTGACTGACATTCTGAACTCTGCTGTAGCTGGGAGGACCCTTCCCCTCCCACTCCCTGTGTCTGTTCCCAGCTGCACATAGCTGTCTTTGCTGCTGCCTGATCTAGTTGTAACAGAATTTGTTTAGGTATCGTCCTCCCTCTCTGACTCTCCCTCCCCTTCACTTACCAGCTTTCTCCCTCCCTGGCTCTCACTCCCCAGCTCACTCATTCTACAGCTCCCCCTCCTCCTCACAGCACAGATAACTAGACAGCAGAAACACTTGACAGGTCTTGATGTTTGTTGCCTGCCTGCTTCAAAAGGCTCTTCCCCTTAGAGTTTAAGGCAGGGGTGCCCAAAAGGTAAATGGGGTCCTACCAGTAGACATTTAGCTGGGGATCAGTAGATCTCACTGGTTTAAGCACACTGGTAGACTCGGGAGATTTAGAAGCCTGGCGACTAATCGCCTCTTCTGCGGGCGGCAATCTCCCCGAACTGCCTTCCCTGTGCCTGCCGCCTGCTATAATGACAATACACCTGCGTCAATGCACTTGCGGCGCATCGATTTCCGAAGTCGCCCAAATTGGGAAGTAGGGTTGCCACCTTTTATGAAAAAAAATACTGGCCTACCTATATATTTATCTCTTTTCCCTATTTATAACATTGGGATCAACCATAATTTTTACCTGCCAGGCCGGTAAAATACCGGCCAGGTGGCAACCCTAGTGGGAAGTGAGCCAGTGAGGGAGGGGGAGCAAGAGCCAGGGAGGGGGAGCGAGAGCTGGTAAGAGAATGGAAGACGCTGGTCTGGAATCTGCGGACTATTGGATTTGATGAATTAAGCTGGCCATAGACGCAAAGATCCGATTATACGAATCCTCGAGTCTTACGATTTTCGGATCATGTGTGGAGTGTCACAACATTTATCTTGCCATGCCGATTGGTCAAACGGATAGGTTAAAAGATTTCTGTCGGCTGACGATCATATCTCTGTATGTATCTTCAGTGGGAGATTGTCACTTTGTCAGACAAAAACTGTTTTTGTGTCTTCGGCGAAAAGACCCAAAGTCATAAAAACAGCCGATATTGAAGTCCTGAAGCTGCGAAAAGACCCAAAGTCACGAAAGGAGGCGAAGTTGAAGTGCTGAAGCCACGAGTTCAATTCTACTGAACACCAATGTGGAGTTTTTTGTTTTTTTTAATCCCCTGGCTCCCAATGTATTATTTTAATATTCTATAGGCCCCTGCCACCAATGTTTTGTTTTTTTTTTTAAATTTTTAACTTGTAAGGGGGGCCCTGACACCAATGGTTTTTAAAAAATATTTTTTGGGGCCCCAATATTTTTTAACTTTTAAGGGGGGAAGTACGATCGTTCGTCCGATATAGCAGGGAAATCTTTGCATCTATGGCCAGCTTTAGTTTGTTTTTTGTTTCAAGGGAGGGGTGTACATGCAAAGCAGGGTGTGGAGAAGAGCAGCACTGAGAAGGACCCTAACTTGAATAGGCATCAAGATGACACCAGCAAATAGCCCAGCCAGGGTTGCCAGGTGTGATTCTCAAAACCAGCCAAAGTCAGCTACACAACCAGCCCAAAACTAAAAGTAGCACAAAAATAGCAAAATATGTGCAGTGAAAAAAAGTCATCATCATTTCATCATCATTTATTTATATAGCGCTGTCAAGATACGCAGTGCTTTAAAAAAAAAAAAAAAAGTCTAAAAAATACACAAATATATATGAAGATATGCCTTCGTTTACATTTTTTCATGAAGCAAAATGGGTCAGATGTGGGGCCCAGGAGGTTTAGCGGTCCCATAAGGCCCTAACATATATACAATTTCAATAAATATTGGTAAACAGTTCTTCCTATTTAGGTGGCCAGCAGATTTTTCCCCCAAAATTGTCTGAAATTGGGGAAAGTCACCAGAAAATGCGAGAATGCTTAAGAGTGACGGGAGACTGGGGTACAGGGAGCAAAATCTAGTAACTCCCATTGCATGCTGGGTATTGTAGTCTTACATTGAACTTGGCAGTTGGCAAATTGGTAAACAAAAACTACATTACCCAATATGCATTGGGAGTCACATTATGGCAAGAAAAAAACTTTGGTTTACAAAGTACAAACCAGCCAAAGGCCCGAAAAGTACCCCAAATCTGTACCTTGGCTAGTTTGTACTTTCAAAACCCGCCTGGGCTTTAAATTAGTAGCCCAATTTGGCTGGAAACCCACCAACCTGGCAACCCTGAGCCCTGCCAATGCCTGCATGTCCTGTCCTTCTCAGCGGCTGTGGATAGCTAGGGAAAAGAAAGAGAGAGCCCACGGCTGCACACAGTCTGTATGGATCGCAGCACAAGAAGTCTTGGGAGGGGCAACATCAGTTTTCAAGCAATTAACCCTAAAGTTGACCCTAAAGGTATATAATAAAACGTTCCCTTCAATTTTATAGTATGAGGAATGGATTGAGGAGTAAAAAAATTATGGTATATATCCCCAGTGTCGGACTGGGACACCAGGGGCCAACCCTCAGTACTATTTTCTTCCTCTCTGTACTCTAATTCTATTCTCTTGGTCACTTTTCTTTAGATACTATGATCTATTATTCCACCTATTTAGCCACTTTATCATAGGAATAGGGAACGCCCATGAAATAGGCCAAATGTTTAGCAGCATGAGGGCCCACTGACACCTGGGCCCACCGGGAGTTTTCCTGGTACCCCAGTGGGCCAGTCCGACACTGTATGTCCCCATTAAAATTGTAGGAGATACTTCTGTCTTGCCTTTCATCTGAGCCGGGAGTGCAAAGGATCAGGGGTGACTGTATTTTAACAAAACCCAGATTATATATAATATACAATTATATGATATTTTACAATTGGATTTTTGAAGGGGTGGTTCTCACCTTTAAGTTAACTTTTAGTATGTTGTAAAATAGCCAATTCAAAGGAACATTTCAACTGGCCTTTATTTTTTTATAGTTTTTGAATTATTTGCATTTTTCTGCTGACTCCAGTTTTCAAATTGGGCTTACTGACCCCATCTAAAAATGCAAATGCTCTGTAAGACTACAAATTGATAGTTATTGCTACTTTTTTATCACTCATCTTTCTATTCAGGCCCTCGTCTATTCATATTCCAGTCACTTATTCAAATCAGTGCATGGTTGCTAGGGATAATTTGGACCCTAGCAACCAGATTACTGAAAACTGGACAGCTGCTGAGCAAAATAACTGAAAAAACATAAATAAAAACCAATTGCAAATTGTCTCAGAATATCATTCTCTACACCATACTGTCAACTCATATTAACAACCCCTTTAAAGGAGAAACAAAACCTTAATACAAAAACCCCTACCCTACCTAGACCCCCTCCCCCCAGCCTAGATGTCCCCCCGGACAAATGCCCCTAACTCTTTACTTACCCCTCCGTGTGGATTCTGTCCAGCAGAGTTCACGGGCGCCATCTTCAGCCGCTTCAGTAATCTTCGGAATGAGACTGTGGTTCGGAAATTTGTAAGTTGCGGCGCATTTGTCGCAAAACAGAAAATTGCTACAACTGCGCATTCTGAAGATTGCCGAAGAGAATATGACGCCCGTGAACTCCGCTGGACAGAATCTGCACGGAGGGGTAAGTAAAGAGTTAGAAGCATTTGCCCGGGGGAGCAGCCAGGGAGGGGGTCTATGTAGGCTAGGGGGTATGTTTTTTTTTATTAAGGGTTTGATATAAATAAAAAAAGATAGAGTCTTTAAACATCTGTAATGAGCAATCATAATAAATTATATTTTATATAAAAATAATAGAGAGAGATTAATTGTGCCATAAGCCAATGAGGCCTTCTTACGCAAGTAACTGACACATTTAATAGACAAAAGCATATATTTACACCTATGGTAATGACACTGTTTATTGTATATTCCATACAGATGTAAAACAAATAACACAGCAACAATAAAAGATTCTCAAAAGCAATTCTCATGGTAATGAAAAGCCAGGATAGATTATATTGGAAAGTAACGTGCAACTATTTACATATAGTGAGCGATTTATTTGTTGATACAGCATGCTCAAGGGTGAGATTGTATTAAAATAATGTCATAGAGATGCTGTGAAGCCCATGAGCAGATTGGGTGCCATTAAATCCACAAGAATGCCACATTTGGCTTTATCCTCCAGTTGGGCAAACCTGATCTAGAAATATCTCTCTTTCAAATAGTATTGCGTGCAAGTAAAAGAATAACACAGAATGGGGCCTATCTATTAAGCTGTGTTAAAAACTGTATGTGAATACACCACACATTGACACACAAATCTGTTGTATTTATCAAGCTGGGTATTTAGGAAACTGCATAGCAAAGTGTAAAATTCTGGCATAAATAAGCAGTGATTACCATTGCTATACATATATACAGCATCTCTTAAGCCATAACTTTCTTGCCACCTACATTTTTCCCATTGACTTGAATAGGTTATGCCAGGTCTGAGATGGTGTAAAATAATGGCATAAATGATGGCACCCCCTGGCCTTTCCTTTCCTTTAATTAGTTCTTGTTTAAATATATTATGTATAAACACATCATTAGAAGAAATAACCTTTCTACTGTTAAATTCACTTTGTAAAACTAATAATGTTTCAGGTTTGTACAGTATGATAACAAAGACTATTATTACGATGGGTGACTTTGGTCTCTCTGTCTTTGAGCAGGCCAGGTGGCAGTTCCTTGAGATGTCATTAACAACACCCCAGTTGGTTCATTAAGATTATCTGCTCACCTAAAAAAACAACTGGTTAAAGGAACAGGAACACCAAAAGTAATGAAAATATATTGTTGTGTTAGGCTGCAGTGGTAAAACTGGGGTGTTTGCTTCAGAAACTCTACTATAGATTATATAAACAAGCTGCTGTGTAGCAATGGGGGCAGACATTCAAAGCTGAAAAGGCTCAGGATACACAGCAGATAACAGATAGACTCTGTATTATACAATAGGATTGTTCAGAGGGTCTCTTTTATCTACTGTGTATCCTGTGCTTGAATGGCTGCCCACAAGGCTAAACAGCAGCTTCTTTATATGAAGTACAGTTTTCTTTCTGAAGCAAACACACCAGTTTTGCTAGAGCAGGGTAATAATATATTATATTGTCATTCCTTTAAAACAATTTAAAATCCTTTTCTGATGTTACTGTTCCTTTAAGGAAGGATTATCTGATGGTCCTAAAACTCCACCTTATACTATATTGGGTTAGATCCTAAATTAAAGATTTGTTACATTTTAGGACATCCTCCTCCAAAATTAATATACACCGTGTCCTATCCATGTCAGTATCCATCCTCCCTTCTCTCAGTGATCAAGGACACACACATATTGAAATCCACCATGCTCCCTACCCTGTGTAATTGTTTCTGTGTCCCTCCCATCACTGGTCTGTTCTGTTTGCATTTTGCAATGCTGTCACAAGCTTCCTCCATCCCACTGCCAGGGAGGAAGGTGCCAAGAGTAGTGCTAAAATGCCGCAAGATGTCTTCCAATGCTGCAGGATGTGCTAAAATGGACACGGACACTGTAATTTGTACAGATACTCATGTATATGGCCTTATTCATAGGGTCCTACCATCATATTTTGTGGATGTGCACAAAACTGAGAGGTAGAATAAAATCTTGCCCCTAAGCCATTTGTTGTTACACGGGGGGGGGGGGGGCAGCCTTTATTTTTTTTTGGGTTCTTATTTTACATTTGTCAGTTGTAGCAAAAAAACATGCCATATGGTGAAAATAAGCGTATCAGGGATCATTTCTGTTATTAATTGTAGATTATTTTGATAAACTTTGAAGAAAACTGTATTAACCTCTATAAATGCAACACTTTCCTATGATTTCAATTTTAAAGATCTTAAATCTTCCAGAGGTTTTTTTTTTTTCCCCCCAAGATCGTACTCTGCACCTTACAGATATTCCAATTCATTTACACAGAAATCCGGGTCAGCACCTCTTCAACTCTTGCTGACAGAAATTGCTTTTTGACTTCTGCAACGTAGAATACAACAGCAACCCCCCTTTGCAGCAGGGGGCTGATAAGACTACTTCCTTGGGCAAATGCTTATTGCATTTACAGACAGCTTCGTTGTTCAGAAGGGTCGTCGTAGAAATGCAGCTGGAGGGGACCCCACGCTGCTAGGGCTTCTTAGATGAGAATCAAAAGACCCTGGAGTCATTTCAACTGAACTGTCATTCTGAGGAGTTTGTCCTTTAAGGAAATCATCTTCGTCATCTGCAGTCGAACCCTGTGCACAAAGAACAAAGTAGGACTGTGTTACATTTGCAAGTTTTCAAAAGGGCATATACATTATATATAAAAGGATTAATTATATCTTCGTTTAGATCCAAGTACAAGCTTCTGTTTTATTATTTGGATTATTTGGATAAATAATGGAGTATATGGAAGAAGGCCTTTCCATAATTAGGAGCTTTCTGGATAACAGGTTTCCAGACACACACACACACATATATATATAATGGTATAGTAGAACCGGCACTCACCCTCAAAGCATCAAGCCCCGGGTGCTACTTCAAGGGTTTGCATATTAGATCATTTAAGAGCACTCACGGGTGTTGTGAAGAATACTTTTTTATTGGAGTGTTACAATCTACCCCACATAGATGTGGGGTAGATTGTAACACTCCAATAAAAAAGTATTCTTCACAACACCCGTGAGTGCTCTTAAATGATCTAATATATATATATATATATATATATATATATAGGCAAAAAAGGGAATACATACATGGTTATATAAATATACTATATTGTGACACCTTTTCAAATAAGAGATATTATAGACAGGATACTGACTGCATAGCTACAGCTGTTGCATCTCAATTATAGGCTCACTCTATTATCTTTCAGAAGGCTTAAAGAGCACTACACATTTAAATACACCTTTCCTCAACATGAGGACAATAAATAGGACTTGGGCTGAAAATGTACTTTGCCTATTAAAATTGTGTAAGAGCCAAAAATTAGTAAATTGGAAACACAAACATTTTTTTTTTTCTGAAATCATTACCCCCTCACTATCTTAAACAAGGTAATTTGTTCAAATGAAGGTAAGCAGCTCTGTATAAACAAACCCCAACCTTTTAAGCTTTGAGATAAGGAGCTTATTACAAAGAGGGCTTATCTGTGAAAAATAATTTTGCTACTTACGCTACTGAAACATAGTGCAATTACTGTAATAAGTAAAATAAGTAGGGTGAGACTCTATACACATCTGGGACTTTATGTGCCAACAGACAAATGCAGGGGTGCCAAAAGAAGCCCAGTGTGTCTTGTTCTAATGTAGTTTTTTTCCCAGTACACAATGCTGCTCTGTGGCAATTGTGGGCAAGTATATAAGTATCCTAACAGTTTTATGTAAATTCAGAATGGAGCAGCACTCCAATATTCTTCAAACAAATGTGTTTATTGATTCATCACTCGTGTAACCTTGGTTACACGAGTGATGACTCAAACACATTTGTTTGAAGAATATTGGAGTGCTGCTCCATTCTGATTATTATATATAGAAGTAATCTCATGTACCTTTACAAACGTTTCACCTCCTTTCAAATCTTCAGAGTTAGACTCTTCCCATATTTGATAAAATGGATCCATAAGCTTTTTACACCTGTAAAAGATTTACAGAGAGAGTAATTTTGCAAAACTCATTTGATTCAAAAACAAATATCTGTAGTGAGTATCATTTTCTGCTAAAATAATAAATAATTTGGAAGCAGTAATGATTCTTATTTTAAACATTAGATACAAAGCCAATACAGGAACACTAAGAAAGTGCACAGCAATGATCGTATAGTGAAGAAAGTCAATTAGAGATGTCTTCCAATGTCAGTGTGAGTGCCCTATTAGACACTTAAAATGTATATACAGTCATATGAAGTCTGGGAACCCCTCTCAGCCTGCATAATAATTTCCTCCACTTTCAACAAAAAAGATAACAGTGGTATGTCTTTCATTTCCCAGGGTGTTTTCTGAACAAAAATATTTAGTGAAGCAACATTCAGTTGTATGAAATTAAATTAAATGTGAAAAACTGGCTGTGCAAAAATATAGGGTACCCTCGTAATTTTGCTATTTTGAATGCACGTAACTCCTCAATACTGATTACTGGCAACACCAAATTGGTTGGATTAGCTCGTTAAACCTTGAACTTCATAGGCAGGTGTGTCCAATCATGAGAAAAGGTATTTAAGGCGGCCAATTGCAAGTTGTGCTTCTGTTTGACTCTCCTCTGAAGAGTGAAAGCATGGGATCCTTAAAACAACTCTCAAAAGATCTGAAAACAAAGATTGTGCAGTATTATGGTTTAGGGGACGGCTACAAAAAGCTATCTCAGAGGTTTAAACTGTCGGTTTCAACTATAAGGAATGTGATCAGGAAATGGAAGGCCACAGGCACAGTTGCTGTAAAAGTAGAAGATTGAACAGCACCACAAACTCTTCAAGTAATAAAAAGCCTTTATTTGTGCTTTTTTGTGTGCATCACAAAAGCACAAATAAAGGCTTTTTAATTACTTGAAGAGTTGGTGGTGCTGTTCGATCTTCTACTACACAGTTTGCCAATGGGAAGTGGCCATTGTAGAACGTGCACCATCTCCAAAGAATACTGAGAATCGATGTGCAGACTACTCTTTTTCTACAGTTGCTGTAAAACCCAGGTCTGGCAGGCCAAGAAAAATACAGGAGCGGCATATGCGGAGGATTGTGAGAATGGTTACAGACAACCCAAAGATCACCTCCAAAGACCTGCAAGAACATCTTGCTGCAGAACGTGTATCTGTACATCGTTCTACAATTCAGTGCAATTTGCATGGCGGAATTCCAAGAAAAACACCTGCTACCTACTGTCAAATTTAGTGGAGGTTCCATCATGCTGTGGGGCTGTGTGGCTAGTTCAGGTACTGGGGCCCTAGTTAAAGTTGAGGGTCGGATGAATTCAACCCAATATCAACAAATTCTTCAGGATAATGTTCAAGCATCAGTCACAAAGTTCAAGTTACACAGGGGTTGGATATTCCCAAGACAATGACCCTAAACACACTTGGAAATCTACAAAGGCATTTATGCAGAGGGAGAAGTACAATATTCTGGAATGGCCGTCACAGTCCCCCAACTTGAATATCATGGAAAATCTATGGGATGATTTGAAGCAGGCTGTCCATGCTCGGCAGCCATCTAATTTAACTGAACTGGAGAGATTTTGTATGGACGAATGGTCAAAAATTCCGCCATCCAGAATCTCGTCAAAGGCTATAGGAGGCGTCTAGAGGCTGTTACATTTGCAAAAGGAGGCTCAACTAAGTATTGATGTAATCTCTCTGTTGGGGTGCCCAAATTTATGCACCTGTCTAATTTCTGTTAATCCGATAAACTTTATGTCACTGCCGAAATACTGCTGTTTTCATAAGGCATGTTATATATTAAAAGGAAGTTGCTACTTTGAAAGCTCAGCCAATGATAAAACTCCTAAGAATTAAGAGGGGTTCCCAAACTTCTTCATATGACTGTATAGTACAGTGCAGTATTTTATTTTAAAATTGATTATAAAATAAATACAGGCTACTTACAAACCCAAAAGCATAAAATAGTTCTCAAAATGGCTCTCAGAAAGGCTCAGTGTGTTTCACGTTGTTCAACCACACTCTTCTTCAGGAGTTATTTAATGAATGCTGAATTGTTTGCAGTCTGGTGAGCAGGCTAGCTCACGGAGTGACCTCTGTACTGGGCACTTAAGATGGCCATAGACGCAAAGATCTGATCGAACGAATCAAGGATTCGTACGATTTTCGGACCGTGTGTGGAGAGTCCCGACATTTTTCGTCCGGTGAAGATTGGTCGATCGGACAGGTTAAAAGAATTCTGTCGGCTGCCGATAATATCTCTGCGTGTATTGCCGATCGTGCGATTTTCAGAGGGAGACTGTAACTAGCTTTGGTCGGACATAACTTTCTTACGATTGTTGTCAGGGGCAGAACATCGGCTGATCTGTTCTTTTGTACTTTATTTGATCTGAATGGTTAATGGCAGGTCGGGAGATGGGGAAGTCCGATCGTTCGATGATTCGTACGATCGGATCTTTGCATCTATGGCCAGCTTTACAGTTTTTAGCCCAATTTTTAAGTGTCTATAATGAAGCACTCACATGGACACTGGGAGACATCTTTAACTGATTTACTGCACTTTATGAACATTTAAGTGAATGTTCTTACGCTCTGCCTGTGATTTCCAATGTAGAGTGCATCAATCCTCATTCAGGGCACCGCTTCCCCTTAGGCCAGTGGTCCCCAAACAGTAGCTCGTGAGCAACATGTTGCTCTCCAACCCCTTGGATGTTGCTCCCAGTGGCCTCAAAGCAGGAGCTTATTTTTGAATTTCGGGCTTGGAGGCAAGTTTTGGTTGTATAAAAACTAGGTGCACTGCCAAACAGAGCCTCAATGTAGGTTGACAATCCACATAGGGGCTACCAAATGGCCAATCACAGCCCTTATTTGGCACCCAGGAACAGTTTTCATGCTTGTGTTGCTCCCAAACTCCTTTTACTTCTGAATGTTGCTCACAGGTTCAAAAGGTTGGGGATCCCTGCCTTAGGCAAATCTTTAAACAATTGGTTCAAGGAGAGCACTTCAAAGCAAAATGCTGTGAAAAAGTATTTATTCACGGACTACCATACACAACATGTTTCGGGCCATTTGTGCCCTTTGTCAAGTGCCACTTGAGATCATCCAGCTTTAAGGTAAAGCTACCGATATTGGTCGTCTGGACCAATTTGACAGCTTATCTTCCCGTGTATGGGGGCTTCCGACAGGTCTTCCCGATCCATATCTGGCCACGATATCGATCGGGAAGGTTTGATTTTTAACAGACCGACCCGTCGGAGCCTATTGGCGTATCGTAATTCGATCGTTCGGCCATACGATATAGCCATGCCGTTAGTGGCATATCGGGGAAAGATCCGCTCATTTGGCGATGTCGCCAAACGAGCGGATCTTTGAGTCTATGGCCACCTTTACTCTACTCTAAAGGCAGTTAATTTTTTTGTTTTTACTAAGAAAGAAGATAAATATATATATATATATATATATATATATATATATATATATATATATATATATATATATATATAATAGAGCAAACAAACCGCACTCACAGGACTTTCTGAAGGTGCAAAATCAAAAATGATGTTTATTTCAACGTTTCGGCTATTCACTTAAGCCGTCATCAGGAAGTGATGACGGCTTAAGTGAATAGCCGAAACGTTGAAATAAACATCATTTTTGATTTTGCACCTTCAGAAAGTCCTGTGAGTGCGGTTTGTTTGCTCTATTATTGATTTATTATAACCAGCACCTAGGCAGTTGCGCTTGTTTTGTGTGCACCAGATTTTGGACTATATATATATATATATATATATGTATATGTATATGTATATATATATGTATATGTATATATATATATATATATATATATATATATATATGTATGTATGTATGTATATATATATATATATATATATATATATATATATATATGTATGTATGTATGTATGTATATATATATATATATATATATATATATATATATATATGTATGTATGTATGTATGTATGTATGTATGTATGTATGTATGTATGTATGTATGTATGTATGTATGTATGTATGTATGTATGTATGTATGTATGTATGTATGTATGTATGTATGTATGTATGTATGTATGTATATATATATATATATATATATATATATATATATATATATATATATATATATATATATATATATATATATATATATATATATATATATTCAAACGATTCTCCGGCACTCACCCTCAGTTGATCACATCCCGGGTGCTTCTCAGGGGGAAACACATGTGTACAGATAGGAGCACTCACGGGTATGGTGATAAAAAAAGTCTTTTATTGGAGTGTTACAAACTACCCCACATCAACGCGTTTCGGTTCCCTGCATCCTGACGACGGTTCTGAGGGAACCGAAACGCGTTGATGTGGGGTAGTTTGTAACACTCCAATAAAAGACTTTTTTTATCACCATACCCGTGAGTGCTCCTATCTGTACACATATATATATATATATATATTTGATGTTATTATAAAGATTGTTGTCCTAAGATTTCCTTTCCTGACACTTGAGGTTTGGTTATGATTAATCTGAAGAAATATTTAACCATTACTACTATGCTGTGCCACATTTAATGACCGCCATAATCTCAAAATGTCTTGGAACATTGTACATGTTATAGCTGAATCCAAGGTTAGTATTTATGGTAACTCTAATAAAAGTTTATGAGAAAATATAGTGAAATGTCCATGGAAAGTGCCATTTAGAGATTATCTAAGCATGCTTTAACAAAATGCCACAGCCTAGAATGCTAGACCATAAACCTTCTAGGATCTAGGTATGGAATTATAAAAAGCCAAAGCTGAGCAAGTAATACAAGACCCTTGGGGGGGGGCAATAGAAAACATACACTACATTATTAAGATTTAAAATACAGAGATTTCATTAGTTTACATTTTGCTTTAAAAAAATCTTAAAGGTGTGGTTCACCTTTCAGTTAACTTTAAGTATGTTATAGAATGGCCAATTATAAGCAACATTTTAATTGGTCTTCATTATTTTTTTTTTTTATAGCTTTCAAATGGAGGTCACTCACCCCGTATAAAAACAGATGCTCTGTAAAGCTACACATTTAATGTTATTGCTAATTATTCAGTCCTATTTATATTCCAGTCTCTTATTCAAATCAATGCATGGTTACTTTGGTAATATGGACCCTAGCAACCAGATTGCTAAAACTGCACAGCTGTTGAATAAAAAGCTAAAATAACTCAAAAACCACAAATAAAAAATGAGAATCAATTGCAAATTTTCTCAGAATATGTCTCTATGCCATATGCTTAAAGTTTATTTAAAGGTGAACAACCCCTTTAACATTTCTTAAGCAAATCCTTATCTTCTGCTTTATAAAGCAATCTCTCTTTTACAACAAGGAAGATGTAAATTCTATAAGTAAGAAGTACAAACCTTTTCAGAATGCAGGGGTCAAAGGGAAAGAAGCTGTCAAGTGGATTAAAGCTGACTTGAACAGAGTCACCACCAGTGCTGCTTCTTACAATGGGGATCATCTGCCGATTGTTGCGCTCTATGATAGTGTAGCAAAACACCAGCTGGTATTTCCTACTCACACACCAGAAAGAGAGTGAATGTGAGAAAGCGATAATAGAAAATTACAACTCATTAAAATATTTATGAGGATTTTACATTCGGGAGAGGTCAGAGTTCTCAGTGCTGCCCCTGAGCACTAGTACTACTGGGGCAATATTTGGCCTTTTTCTATACAGGTAGGTATGTAAGTTCGGAGTGGGGTTTAAAGTGGTATGGTTTTCACTTGTTAAATTTAATTTACAAATCCCGCAAGCGTAGCACGATAAGTTATAGACAAATAACCCCATGACTATGTGGATGTGAATTTTAGCATAAATACACAAAATTATTACTAAACAGTTAACTAAAATTCACCTGGTGATGGCTGCAAAGAAGTTAACCACAGATGGAAGGCAGATTTTTAAAGGATTCAGTTGGCACATGACTATTCTTTCCAAATTCAGATTCTGTAGGTAGGTCAGGCCTATACAAAACAAAAAAAGTGTAGTTTATGGTATATTGTTTTAAATATTACATATCCTAATTTTATTGTCTCCTTTAAAAGAAGAAAGGTACTTGAATTCTTTTTGTAAACTGAATAAAACATAAGAAAAATAAAGGCTGCAAAAATGGATTCGCCATCATAATAGCTGCAGTTTTGCGAGGGTGGATGTGATAATTACTTAGGAGGGTAAATTTCTGCCCCGTAAATACTTGTTAACGTTGTTTTATAATTTAAAAATGGACAAAAAGCAACTATACAATAACCAATGCCATGGCTACTACTTCATTATGCAGTTATTATGGTAATAAATAAGAACTGAAGCAGCACAGAGGTTAGGTTTAGTTGTAGCAGTAGTTGGCTGGGTTAGTAGGTGGAACCACCATTGTGAATTTTCTTTATTAACCCTATTTCATTTAATGTGACATAAGTATTAATCAAACTGACAATTACAAGATAAAGGAGTATTGTGCACTCCTATAGGTAACCACTACATCTGTGGTGAGAAGAAACAATCAGTGCCACTGTCAGAACTATATAAGTGCATGCTTTCACTGCTAACTTTATGTACATCGAAGATATTGTAATATTTTGTTTTAATTCGGGTTCTCCGGATGATAGGATGAATTGCAATTTGCCTAAATATGTGGATTGGCTAATTTGTCTGATAGGTAAGGATGGTGAAAGGGATGTCACTTCATAAAATGAATTATTAATGGAAAATGATGTTAAACCAGATTACCAATCCAAACAGTCATAATGCAATTGCAAGGCAGTGTCAAAAATGCCTGTTTATGGCCCATAGATTAGTGATGTGCAGACCAGCCCGATACCCAGGGGACCCCCGGTTCGGGCCAACCTTGCACTCCACCATCAAATGCCGAAGTTGGATGCAGGCAGGCGCGGGTTGTGAGAGGGCGGGTTTGGGTCGGACACATCACTACCATAGATGTAGCAATAGGAAATCTGCTGAAGTGCTGGACTAAACTGCTTAGGGTGTGGCATGCTTAACTAGTAGTATTCACAAATTAGTACAAATGAGACATCCTACTTGCTTCATATACATACAAAATTGCACATACCTTTCCGCAAGTTCCCTTCTAAAAACTGTTTATGGCGAAATATAAAGGAGTAAAACACTGCCTGACTTGCAGCGTAGAAGGGACCATGGACAGTTACATCGCAGTAGGCTCTACTTCCAGCATCCTGGTTATCAATATAACCATGCAACCAGTTTACCAGGAGATCAAGGCAAGCTTTCACTGTCCTGCATTATAAAAGAAATTCTAAGAGATCAAAACAGAATTACATTGTTTTGGGGATAGGACGGGAGGCTTGGTAGAAAGTGTTAGTATTCCCTGACAGATATAGGCAGCACATTAGAGTATCCTACAAAAGCAAAATTAATCAGAGATAAGCTGATAAGTGATCTACAGATTGTAGTAATGTAGTGGGGTATAAAGTATAAACGGCTTTCTAAAAGTGAAATTTAAGCAATAATGAATTCAGGTTAAAATACAAACTTTAATGAGCATAAATTGTAAGGCCTTTGCCTAACAACAGTCATGCAGATTGAGAATACTCACACCAGTGGAATAAACTTGGCACGAGCCAGAAAACTTCCAATATAGTTTGCTGCTGCCTGTCGTATAACTGGAGGATTGTTTGGATTCTGTAGTTTTTTCCAGAGATGTTCAAGAAATGCTTCTGCAATGCCCTGCAACAGAACCAATTCAGAAGAATTTCTGAAGCATAGTATCATGGCAACTGCTTAATAGTGGCACAACAGGTGTCTAACTGTAATCCTCACAGTTTGAATAGCTGGTGGTATGATGCTAGAATTTCTAAGCTCCACTCACTAAAGCTGGCCTTACACATGTAGATCTGAGTGTGGCCTTACACATGTAGATCTGATGTGTGTATCTGTGTGTATCTGTGTGCTGGGACTAATAAGGCAGAACCAACCATTGGACAACGTTGGTTTGGAAACTGGCATGTGAGGAGCCAATCAACATGCCAAGTGATTTTTAACACTGCAGAGCTGGGAATCCGGACTCTTCAAAGTTTTTAAATTAAAGGGAAACTAAAGTCAAAAATAGAATAATGCTAGAAATGCTGTATTTTGTATACTAAACAGGAACTTACTGCACCAGAAGCCTAATTAAACACATGATTTATGCTTTCAAAGTTGGCCACATGGGGTCACCATCTTGTAACTTTGTTAAACATCTTTGCAAGACCAAGCCCATGCACATGCTCAGTGTTTGTCATAAATTATTAAAACAGCACAAATAATAATCAAATAATATCTGCCAGAAGCAGATACAGCAAGACTGATTAATAATCAGAATATGCAGACTGCACTGGGTCCTGTGTTGTCATGTAATCTAATGTGGATTTTATAGTTTTTGTATTGTTTAATACAAACTTTCCCCAACTCTCCAGAACCAGTGGCTGCAGCAATAAAATCATCCAGTTTATCTGTTTAAATCTGGCTACATGATCTTTTTCCCTGCAGCTGGAGTTGGAGGATGTAAAGAAGAGGATGTAAAGAAGAGGATGTAAAAGCAAACAAAAACAATTTTTACTTTCTTTAATGAAAAATAAACATATCTCCAATATACTTTAATTAAAGTCTTCCACCAGGCAAAGTATTAAAGTAAAAGATGTCTTTATTATGTCATTATTCCAGCCTTACGTGTTTGGTGATCACAACAGCCTATTACTAAGTGTTGTGAACACGAAACTCCCAAGGCTGTAATAATGACATAATAAACACATCTTTTACTTTAATACTTTGCCTGGTGGAAGACTGCTCATTCGCGTGCCTGCTCTACATTTTTCCCGTTTTTATAAGAAAGCTGACTGTATGCAGTGAAATTCCCCCTTCATTTACTTGCTCTGATTGCTGCAGATATGAATCTCTACACGGTCGCCGCTGTTCTACAGGGAAACAAACAAAGCTGCTCAAGTTCTGCTTAAAAGTACGATCATTTCCCTGCAGAGTAGTGATATGCGGCCCGACCCGATAGCTGCGGATTTACCCGCACAGGCTAAAGGCGGGCGGGTTAGGGTCGGGAAAACTACTGCAGAGCATTTAGGGACCGTCTCAAGTTTCCTATCCGCAGCAGTCAGAGAAAGTAAATGAAGGGAGAATTTCACTGCATACAGTCAGGTTTCTTATAAAAACTACACTTTTTTAATGAAAGTATATTGGAGATAGTTTTCTTTTTCATTAAAGAAAGTAAAAATGGGATTTTATTTTTGCCTTTACATCCCCTTTAAGAATCTGCTGGCAACAGCTCATCAGAGTACCGTCAGAGTACTGGTGACTATAAGCGTTAGCTGCATCTGGGGGGTGAAACATGGCAGGTAAAATGCTCAAAACTTGGTGTGCCTTAAGTGAAGTTTTTAATACAATATAAAAAAACAATAAATGCATATGAAATTGAAAAGGGAAAGTTTACATGAACTATGCCGAACAGAAAATACATTTAATAATTTGATTTGGCTTTGGGCAGCTAATGAAAAACACTTAAGCAAATTTATATAAATTGCAATGAATAGAACCATTGTAATACCTACCAATTTGAAGCTGCAAATATAAAACATGCAATACTGAACGTGGCAGGAAGCATGGGTTGGAAGAATCAACTTATCAAATACAGCCAACAAATCTCTGTACAAGTCTTTTGTTTTATTCAAGTCCAATGTATCTAAAAAATATAAACACAACTAGTTTAAAACATATGTAGAAATATTTCTTCCACCTGGGGGACACTGGGACGGTGAGAAGATTGCACTATAGATTCTAGAAGAAGGCATATGTTTCTAGTGAAAGGTAAGCAATTATAAGTGCATCATAATACAATTCCTTATGACATATCCACCCCATTAACCCATGATTAGTTTGTTTTTATTTCTACCTTTGTATAACACATGGGACTAAAATACATTGGTGGAGAACAGTCAGAACCCGCCACCATCACCTGCCATTCAAGTGAATGGAAAACACAAGGTTTTAGTGGTACTGGTGTTTTAATCCCAAAAACACTCCATTGAGTGTTTCCCAGTAAAATAAATAGGAGGCAGCAGTATGAAATTCAAGCGCATCAGTTAAACATGAGCTTAAGAAATTGCATAGCCCCCTCCCCTGAAAACAAAGCAGAGTGGAAGATGCAGTACATCGCATTTATTTATTAGAAAAAGACAAATAATTACCATTGGTTAAGCAGATGTCCTTAATATAAGAACAGAGGGTCAATATCAATATATCCAAACGTTCAGCAACTGGATGAGCCATAGACTCACTAACAACAGGAGTTGTACTAATTTCTTGCAGATCTTCATCCTATGGATTTCAAATGTTTATCTTTAAAACAATATTAATGCTGGATAGGCTCAACAAGAACAGGGGAAAGTCTTGGGCACCCCCCCCACCCCATTTTTGAGGGAACGGGGGAAAAGTTAAACCAGTTTCACAAGTGCCATAACTTCTTACCATGTTGAAAAGTCCCTCTTCTTTGTTTTGTTCTCCTCCAGCTTGAAAAGCAGTCTCTTCAGCCTCCTCTATAGTCTGGCGAGAAGCACTTACCTACAAATCATATTAATGTCACGGAATGTTCAAGAATAGGCAATGAACTAAAAAATATATATATAACTACTACAGAGGAAAAAGTTTTCCTCTATCAAAGTAAATTAAAAACTTCTCCACAAAAATAAATAAATAACAGCCATGAATTATTTGCTTATGATACCAGCCCCAGCTGAGGTAAACAATATGGCAACTTTCAGTGTTAAAAAAGTGCTCTCACATAAAGCAATGTCCTTATACTTATCTGTATATTTAAGAGAGTACAGCAGAAATGCAATCCTTAACCATAAGGAGTTGTTTTATTCTTAACATGCAAAATAACTGCCAGTAGAGATAGGCAGATATTCATTTTATATGCTTTTTTTAAATGGGATCAAGGAATTATGTAATGAACTTACATCAATCTTCAAAAGCTTTTCAACCACAAGCTCCAAAATCTCAAGCCTCAGCGTTGGGAAGTAGACAGTAATTCGCAGAAGGTTGTGCACATAACATTCCTGATTTAAAAAAGAAAAGATGGAAATTAAAAGCAGTAGGGAGGCTATTTGAGACAAGTTTCATGGAAACAGATCCAGACAACTTTCTCATACTTATGGGCATGGATCGAAAGGTTGAAAGTCCATAACAACAAACTAATTAATGGTGAGAGAACTAACAGTGTGTAAAAAAAAGCTTACCAATGTTCTTGCAGATTTGTTGGTGTAAGGAAACTTTTCTACAAGTATCGGCATGAGAAAACGAGGTGCCCTAAAAATATAAATAAAAAATACAATCATCAACAAAATATAGCCGTATTTGATACATAATATAACCATGTACATGTTGAGAAATGTTCTAAGCACCTTAGTGTGATAGTAATACCCTAAGAAAGTGCTGTAAGGGTTTAACTTGCTCTGTCAATGAAGGCCGGCCGGTCAGCCTGCTCCGCCAATCATAAAAAATGCTAAAATACATACAGATAGGACTGCATACATGTGAAGAAAATCATAGGTACTTACGAAGGAACATATCTTGCAATTATCTGGAGTGCTCTATGACACGTGTTGAATGTTGAAATGATATCTAGAATAAAACGTTACATAAATAATATGGCACAGATAAGTATTCAAATCATGCTGCTTCTTAATCTCTGTTGCTCAATGCTTGTGGTATCAGACAAGCAATTAATGCCTTTGTCAAAGATGTTTACAGTCTAATGTGACACACATAGCCTACCAGCTGCAGGATACTTTGACTTTTATAATCTTATAATAGTAAATCTTCAGCACACTACTTACAATATTATGGTGCAGATTTATTAAGGGTCGAGTTGTGTTTTTAATGAAAAATTCATGTTTTCAAGGTGATTTTTCAGTCAAAAATCTATTTATTTCGGCTTAAAAAAACTAAAATTTCTGGGGGGTTTTGTAACAAAAAACAAACATTTTCGAGATTTATTATTCCCCGACCTGGAAATAGCTGAAATCTGAAAATACACCATCTAAAAACTTTCAGATAAAAGTCAATGGCATAGATCCCCCTTAAACCATTTGAAGACTGTAACAGCTTTCATGATGTTTGAAGTTTTTTTGGGTGGGTTTTGCTTGAAAACTCGATTAATTTGAGTTTTTGGGTTGTTAACCCCCGAACTCGGTGATTAGGGTTTTTCCCATTCAAGTCTTTTTCTTAAATAAAAAAAAAAAAAAATACATTCAGTTGTGAGTTCATTAGAGGTTTTAAAAAGCTCATATAACTTTAAAACTTGACCTTTGATAAATGTGCTGCATTCAATCCCCAGGCTGCTTTCATACCACAACATCCAGATATAGTTCATAGAGGGAAGCAGCTCACCTTCTGGTATTGTGGAATTGTCTTTAGGTAATTTGTTACAGTAGATGTGTGATATAAATAATCATCATGGTGCCGTTATTCCCTCTATGAACAATACTACAACTACTAGCCATGACATGATGAAAAGAGTTCTAGTATACGGTGACTCTGGGTGCAAAGAAATGTGTTATCGAATGCAACTAATATATGAGCTTGAACTTGCATTTAACCAAATTTGCAAACTTTTTTTTGCCAAACCAGAAATCCAACTGCAAATATGGTAATTGAATGCTGGATTACAGTACTAATTTGTTTTACTTTTTCGCTGCTTCAGGGCCTAGATTTAAGTATACATAATGCAGTTTTCATTTTCAAATAAAGGTATAGGATCTATTATCCAGAATGCTCAGGCCCAGGGTTTTCTAGATATGGAATTTCCGTAATAAGGATCTCCATAATTTAAATCTGCTAAAAAATCATTTAAACATAAACTGGGTAGGGTTGGGTTGCCTCCAATAATGTTTAATTATCGCTTAGATGGGATAAAGAACAAGGTGATCTTTTATTATTACAGAGAAAAGGGAAATCATTTTTAAAATTTAAAAATGCTTTGAATAAAACTAAGGGAGATTGCCTTCCCATAATTCTGAGCTTTCTGGACAAAGGGTTTCCGGATAATGGATCCCATACCTGTACATGCAATAACATTAAATTAACTAGCTGGGTAGTATTAAGGTTTGCTAACCTTCGCTTTCATCGTCGGAATCCGAAATGTCCACATCACCTTCTCTTATGATAACTCGAGCTATCAGGAGAAAAATATACAATTTGTTTAAAAATAGTTGGCGACATTAGCCAATAAGCTTTGTTTTTAGAGGAGAAAAACCACTGAAGTGGATTTTGACACTTTTTTTTATATATATTCTTTATTTTTCCATTTTTTCTTTTTTAGAAATATACAACATGTAAAAGAATAATATCATTTTACATTGCATGTATAATTTCAATGTTATTTCTACCTTAACTTGTTGGTGTAGAGAAGGAAGGAAACGTTGGGAGGTAGAGGGAGGTGAGGGAGAATGTTGCCCATCCTATTGTATTTTTCATTTTGGTTAAGCACCTTGTTTTTTTCATCTTTTGTGGTTGTACAAATTCTGCATGGTATCTGTTGATCTGACATTGTTGTTATCTCTTATTCACGGAGCGTCCGGTGTTATAGTTTTTTTGTACTCTGTTGTTTCTTTATATATTGTCCACACTGCCCATGTAGCTATATATTGCTCCTGTGTTCCATTTGCATATGAAATCAGTTCCTCCATTCTCCTCATTGCTTCTATTTCCTTTATCCATTCTCCTATTGAGGGGGGTTTTCTCGATTTCCAGAGCCTCGGTATAACTACCTTTGCTGCCTGTAGTGCAAATCTTATGATGCCCTTTTTAGCGTTCTTTATGGGTCCCGGTATCATGGATAGTAACACTGTTTCTGGAGCTGCAGGTAAGTCTACTCCTAGGGCTTGTTTCAGATGTTTAAAGATCTGTTCCCAGAACGGTCTGATATGGGTGCTTGACCACCAAATATGGAGTGGAGTACCGACTTCTTTATTGCATCACCAACACTGGTCTGTGGTTGCGGGATAGATTATATTTAATTTGGATGGACAGAGGTACCATCTTGTGAGGATTTTGAAATTGGTCTCCTGCACTTTGTTGCTATGCTCATCTTATGTGTGAGAGTATATGCCTTTTGCCAGTCATCTGTGAAGGAGCGTCCAATTTCTTTTCTCCATTTTGTGGTGTATGTGGGTAGTGTTTTGAACTTCATTTCGTTTATGATTTTGGCCCCTATTGATACTGTATGTGTCGGTGGAGTATTAGCTTGTATCAGAGTCTCAAAGGGTGTGGCAGTATTTATTGTAATCTCTCCTTTCAGTGCTCCGGTATACCAGTGTGTGAGTTGAGCATATTGGTAGCTATGCATTGGCTTTGAGTCTCGCATCGGAGCTATTTTGTTTAGAGAGATTACTCCTTTCTCATTGAACACCTCATATGCTCTTATACAGTTCCCCTCTGTCCTATTTAGGAAGTGTCTAGTTGACACTTTTTTTTTTTTAATTCAAACAAAAACTGCAAGCAAAAGTCTCCTGTGGGGACTTTTGAGAGATATATATATTATAGTTCAACAACAGCTTTAACATTAGATGGCATAATAAAAGCACCCAACAAAATTTACCAGGCACAATGTGTGAGATAATCATGATCAGGCAAGATCTCAGATATACAGTCTGAGCTGATACAAGGTTCCCTAAAAAGGACAAATATTCCTCTACAACATTCTTGCTTCTGTTCAGCCATGGTAATTTCTACAAGAGAAAAGATAAAAAAAAAAAGGATTCCTTTAATTTTACACTCCATTAATTCAGCCCTAATTTATGTACACACACCAGAAAACACAACATCTTCGTTGTATTCAGGTTGAAAAAAGGAACTTAAATGTTCTGAAAGCTTGCTGTGATAATCTTAGTTACCACTTGTTTGTTATTTTTCTTATTCTATTTCTTGCCCTGTGACTGGCTAACACAGTACAACACCACCTTTTTAAATTATCTAAACAAACTAAGGTTAACACAGCCTCTGCAGGGTACAAACTTACATATGATATTTCTACAACTGTTTATGCATCATGTGCTGGATTTAAAGGGGTGGTTCACCTTCCAAACACTTTTTTCAATTACTTTCCATTATTTATTTTTTACTGTTTTTCCAAAATCTAAGTTTAAAGTTGAATGTTCCTGTCTCTTGTGTTTCAGACTGGCAGCTCAGTAATTCTAATGCAGACTCTAAACTGTTACAATTTTGCAACATTTAGTTGCTACATTTCTCAGCAGCATCTCTGGAGTATTAGCAACTATTGTATCAATTATAACATCTGCCTTTAATGAAACCCAGAAATTCTGTTCAGCAGGGACAAAGATAAGAAAAGTAACCGTTTACAGGGTCAGCGACGTCCCTCCCAGAGCTGCTTCAGAACGTGAAAAATGTCAATTGAATATTAGAAAAACGGTCACACATGGAAAATAAAAAGTCTTTATTCCTGGTGATCTATCTTAAAACAACTAGTTGTTTGATAGCGAACCATCCCTTTGGGGGGAGATGGGAAGAAGAAAAAAAAAAGATAAAAAAATATTCATGCAAAATGTGAAAGTTTATGATGTCTAGGTCTAATGCGACTATAATTTATTTATAAAATCACAGGATATTCTGCAGCCCTTGATCTTTATTGGAAACAAAACCAGTCTATTGGGTTTATTCAATTTATACATTATATTCTAGCAGACTTAAAATATAATAACCAAATTGCAGAAAGAGTCATTATCTGGAAACCCCCAGGTCCAGAGCATTCTGGATAACAGGTGCCATACCTGTAAAATACCTTAAAATAGACTCTATTGAAGATAACCTTTCAGTAGTTCAGAGCTTTCTGTATAATGAGTTTCCGAATGAAAGATCTCATACCTGAATCAGTTAATGTAGCTTAGTGCTTACATTTCACAGTATTCAAGGTCTAATGAATGGCTTTATGAATGGTGCAGGAAACCTCCCAGTACCTGGCACCTGAGACCACACAGTACACCAATACAGAAAACAAAGTAGAATTTAAAAAATATAAACTTACCAATACAATGCTGACAAGCTGCTCATAATCTTTTGTCAGGTAGGTAATGCAAGAGCGAAATTCATGCAACCAGTTTAAAATCTGCACATCCTGAAATGCAAATGGGAAAACATGACACCCTGTTCTTAAGTTAGCTAAAAATGATATTCTACAGTCCATGCTGAAGGCAGCTAAACAAAAAAGTTTTTTTTTACATTCAATTCATTCATTCAAGGGACAAAAAAATCAGATCAGTCTAATTTAGCCCATAATCTGAGTGGTCAAATCAGGAAAACATGCTCATTTGCCAAAATCTGTGAAATTAGCATTGTCATTTTGATTGATTCCCCTTTCTCTTTCTTCTAAATATAAAATGATATCTAGTTGATAGGCTCACTGACCCCAGTATCAGAAATCAAACAGATTGTGAGGCTACACTTTTACTGTAAAAAGTTCTTAAACTAGGAGTTCAACATTCAAGCATTGGATGGCTACTAATGTCTCCAACACCTACAACAGTTAAAATGTAATGGAGATTGTGTTGTAATAAAACTATCTGCATCATTCCAAAAGTTATATGTAGTTTGGAATATTTAAAAGGTATACCTTAATTTCTGGATCTGATAACTGATGCTTCAAAAGCTCAAAGTCAGTGACATCACCCTGAAAAAAAATAAGCAAAGGTTAAAAGAGTTCTCCAAAGCATCCCCTAGACAATTCCCTCGGATGAGGCACCAAATACAGGTAATAGACCACTGGCTCTCTAAATCTGTACAACCACAGCTGTCGGGATTTTAGATGTTGAATAAAACTGTAGCTGCAGAACAAATGATGCCTGCAAAAGCTTTTTAAATATTGTGCCCTGCAGATGTTGCAGAAATACTACTCCCAAAGAGACACAGGTCGGGCATACAGGAGGTAATTTCTTTTATATATAACATTACTTAGGTAAAGTAGAACTTTGGCCTATATTAGCCTGTTTTATTATTTACGCAAGTTCCATACCTAAACATTAATTTACACAATAATGGATAATTACCTTTGAATACTTGATCAAGACTTCTGTCACTTTTCCACCAAATCGGACAGTTTTTTTAGGTGGAGAGTTGAAAAAATCATCGCTTTCTGACAACATCTTTAAATCTGCAATGAAAACGAGAAATATTAAACTAAAAGGAAAATACACATTATGTGAAGGCATAGATGATGTTTTGCTGATCACTGTTAGACCTGAATAAATGATATATGCTGGTTTACATGTTATTCTATGTATCCATTAACAACATAAATCTGGAAAATAGATAAACTTTAAATAAACAAATACATAAGTCACAAATTAACTGTGGATAAAGTAGCCCCTACTGAAATGTAGAATATCAATAGACTTCTAATATGTTTATAATACACAATGTCATATCCTTTAAATTAGTGATCTATCTACTATAAATCACAGTAGGTAGAGGTACAATATTCCATCTGGTGGAACGCTGACCACCATCCCTTGCATAGCATGTGATCCACCATTACAGTACCCCGCATGTACACTGCATGCGTTAAAGTGAAAGGGAGACCTGTGGGTGACAGAGGCAGGGAAGGCCTGTATGTATGAGTTGTGGGAAGCCATAGTTATGCCTCTTTCCCACTCTGTGTGGATGGCATGGGAGGACCCAGTTATTTCACTATAACCATTCCCCTCATCTTCCCCATTCCCTTACCCTGTGCCTGCTTTTTCACATCTCTGTACCCCCACACTGTTCCCCATGTACCTGTTCTCTTTTTCCTCAAAGTCCTCTCCCTACCCATGTCTAGGGTTGCCACCTTTTCTGGAAAAAAATTACCGGACTTGCTATATATTTATCTTTTTTCCCTATTAATAACATTGGGATTAGCCGTATTTTTTACCGGCCAGGCTTGTAAAATACCGGCTAGGTGGCAACACTACCCATGTCCCTTTCTTTTGGTTTTTCTAAGGCAGCAGTGACTTCTTTAAACATGGACCTGCACTATATATCTATTCTGGAAAATGCCAACAGGGGCTGCTATAAGATGCCATAAATATCATTAATTATTGGGCTCGTGGAGGGGTGTTTGGGCCAGGGCATTCCCATATACCTCTGTTCAGGGCCGCCATCAGGGGGGCACAGGGGGTATGAGTGTAACAGGCCCAGGCCTGAAGGGGGGCCTGGCAGTGCTGAACTTTTGAAAGAGCCGGGCACCCATTGACAGCGCTGAAGCCGTGCTGCCTCCTTCTGGAAGCGTCAGAAAGACCAGAAGTCACAAAAACAGCCGAAATTGAAGTCCGGAAGCGTTGAAAAGACCCGAAATCACGAAAGGAGGCAAAGTTGAAGTCCTGAAGCCATGAGTTCAATTCTACTGAACATCAATTTGTGTTTTTTCTTTTTTTATCCCCCTGGCCACCAATGTATTATTTTAATACTCTATAGGCCCCTGCCACCAATGTTTTTTTAAAAAATATTTTTTTTAACTGTTAAGGGGGGCCCTGGCGCCATTGACTTTTTTAAAAGATATACTTTGGGGCCCCAATTTTTTTCTAACTTGTAAGGGGGCCCTGGTCACCAATAGCTTTTTATAACTTGTGTGTGGGGGTTACCTTTTTGAGCGCTGATGTCTGCGTGGTCTTTTAAATGTGATGTAGAGTGGGCGGGATAAATTCCTTTCAGAATATGGTGGGTGCAGCAGGGCTGTTGAGAGTTAGCAGTGGCAGCAGCAAGGGGTGGGGGGCAGAGGGATGCTGACATTAGAAATTACTAGACACAACAAGAATAGTTTGCCTCTGTAGGTAATAAATATTGCAGTCTTGGGTCAGTATGTGCCAATTACATAGTGAATAAAGTACTCCCTCTATAAAATAAGGATATTATAAATTACTGAGGAGTTTCATGCCCATATAAAAACACGAGGCCAAAGGTCATGGAACTCCGAGCTAACTTCTAATATCCTCATATTTTGCAACTGGGGGTATTTTATTTATTATAATACACAAATTTCAGTGAGTCATGTGACAGAAATGACATCAGAACTCACCGTTTATAAGGATATCATTTACGAGATATTCATGGCTTTTGTGTATTATATGAATATGATCTTTAGGACACCACGTGACTCATTTAATCCTGTACAGCACAAAAAAAAACCGAAGTACGTTCTACGTAGTGTTAACACCACTGATAAAACCCCAAAATACATTGCAAACTGGTGTCTTTTAATCGCCCCGCTACCCCAAACCCCTAAAAAATTAGAATCACGTTATGGTTGTTTTCTGCTAAACGATGTCATACCGGCCGAACTCTTTATAGACCAACACGCGTTCCCGAATAGCAGTTTATAAATCCGGCTCCTTGCTTCCTGCACGCCTGCTCGCCGAGAGTTTCCTCAAACAGTCTCGCGAGATGCGCCGGTGACGTCACGGCTACGGATTACAGAATAGTTCTGTGGCGCTAGCTGAGAAGAGCGCACAGTTACTGGAACGGGCGAACTTTACGTTCTCTATTCGTAGCTCCTACATGTTCCGGGGCAAAGTAAAAACATAAGATAACGTGAATGGGAACAGAGCGCGCAGCACATGACTAGATGCTTCTGGGCCCCAAAGCAAAATCATTTTAGGGTCCCCAACAGAGGTTGTCGTGTTTACCACTATATCTAAGTTTAAATTGGTCGCTAATTAGGGTCTCATCATGGGCCCCTATACCTCCTGCAATTGCAGTAGCTGCTCCTCTGTAGTTTTACCCCTGAACACATTCTTGCTGATCTTCACTCATTCTTTTGGTGCTACTGGTCAGAAGGTTGATTTAATACACAAAAATCATCTGCAGAGAAACCCCACTGTGCCCATCACCCACTCCCTGGAATGAAGTTTCACTCCGGCTCACAACAGCTTACTAAGTACCTTACTAGCGAATTACTTTCCCAAGGTTCCCAACTGCAAGTGAGGAAATTAAAGGACACATTCAGTGTAAAAAATCAGAATGTACCAGTGTTATACTCATTTAGATATAGAAGAATTGTGCTTGAAAAAGTAGTGTTTCAGGCTGATTTATTGAATATTTCTGCAAAACCCCTAGTAATCCCTCCCTTCTCTTCCACTTCCTGAATTCCTAGGCTGTTCTGGGGAGCTGGTGGCTCACTGCACTATTGGACAGCAACCAATCAGCAGCTAGCAGGACCTGATAGGGAACTGAAGCCTGCCTGTGCTTGTGTGACTGTAGGGCTGTGATTGGGTTTCCCCCTCCTACTGTGCTTTTGTAGGGACTGTTAGGACACACCCACCTCTCTTTTCAAACACAGACAGGCGCCAGAGAACATCTATAAGGAGCTCCAATAAAGGGACTATTTTTAAAAATATTAATTTTTAGCACCATGTAAAATCAAAACCATATATTACTCATAATTGCCTACACAATTTGGGTTTTTTAATTTATCCAATATGTCTCCTTTAATAATGTTATCTAGGCTGGGAGGAGGATGCCATATGCAACATCCACATTGGTGATGCTAGGAGCACAGTCCATGAACCCTCAGTTGATCAGCAGAGGGCCCACAGGTTACATTTCATGATGTTTTAAGTATGTGAACTACAAGTACCATTGAAATCCAACAAAAACATATATTAATATAAGAGCACTTTTATAGTAATTTCAAATTTAGGGTATACTGTATGTCCCCTTTAATAATATGTCTGCAAATCTCCAATGTGTTGCATTGTTCTGACAGAATCAGATTTATCACCAGGGACATTCTGTATGTAATTTTTAGCATAAGATACTCATAACAAGGTACTTGACATTGTGAAAAATAAAGCACAATGTATACCAGAAGTTTATCTCAGAACAAACCAGTGTGGTTTTGTCAATAGATCATAAAAGTCATAAGTCAATAGGAATAAAATCAACCTGACAGCCTACCGATTGCGGGCCAAGTTGTGGGTAAGGCAGTTGGGTCCAAGAAGGCAGATGAACCCCCACAAGACTTTACATTACATAGTAACATAGTAAGTCAGTTTGAAAAAAGACACACATCCATCAAGTTCAACCCTTTAACTTTTTTAACCTGCCTGCCAGTTGATCCAAAGGAAGGCAAAAAAAAACATCTGAAGCCTCTCCAATTTGCCTCAGAGGGGGAAAAAATTCCTTCCAGACTCCAAAATGGCAATCAGATTAGTCCCTGGATCAACTTGTTCAATGAGCTATCTCCCATAACCCTGTATTCACTTACTTGCTAAAAAGCCACCCAACCCCTTCTTAAAGCTATCTAATGTATCAGCCGGTACAACTGATTGAGGGAGACAATTCCACATCTTCACAGCTCTCACTGTAAAAAACCCCTTCCGAATATTTAGGCGGAGCCTCTTTTCTTCTAATCGGAATGGGTGACCTTGTGTCAGTTGGAAAGACCTACTGGTAAATAAAGCATTA
The DNA here is from genome assembly GCA_038501925.1 of Xenopus petersii. Lineage (NCBI taxonomy): Eukaryota > Metazoa > Chordata > Amphibia > Anura > Pipidae > Xenopus > Xenopus petersii. The sequence goes on from CM076688.1 coordinate 37,044,205, forward strand.
AATAGATTATTATACGATCCCCTTCAGGCCCAGACTGGCAATCTGTGGGTTCTGGCAAATGCCAGAGGGGCGGCTATAGGGTGCCATAGAAAGTCAGTATTTAGTGGGATGGTGGGGGCTGTTTGGGCCACTGTGTACATGAAATGCTAGGGCCGATTTAGACCCTCAATCCAGAAGTGATCCCCTTATTTATTTATACATAGTCATCATATCCCCCCTTAAGCGCCTCTTCTCCAGCGTGAACATTCCCAATTTGGCCAGTCTTCCTCATAGCTAAGATTTTTCATACCTTTCACCAGCTTAGTTGCCCTTCTCTGTACCCTCTCTAATACAATAATGTCCTGTTTGAGTGATGGAGACCAAAACTGAAAGACATATTCTAGATGGGGCCTTACAAGTGCTCTATCCCCCCCCTTTTAACACAGCTCAATATCTTATTTGCCCTTCATGCTGCTGACTGGCATTGCTTGCTACAGCAAGTTTATCATCTACAAGGACTCCAAGGTCCTTTTCCATTATGGATTTGCCTAGTGCAGTCCCATTAAGGGTATAAGTGGCTTGGATATTTTTACATCCCAGGTGCATGATTTTACATTTAGCAACATTGAATCTCATTTGCCACTTAGCTGCCCAGATTGCCAGTTTGTCAAGATCCTTTTGCAAGGATGCCACATTCTGGGTGGATGGCTGGATTGTTGTTTCTTGAAATTACCTACTTTTACCAAATCTCTTATTGGGTTTACATACTTTGCAATCACCTTTATCAATGGGTGCTTAGGCCCTATGGAATGAAATGCACTTCAAAAACTTTTTTTCCCACAATCCATGTTTTTGTGACTCTCCCATGGCTCTCTGCATGTTCTTGGATATCACTTTGAAATTCTGACAATATAGCTGCTGTCTCCCCTGACAATGATGTCATATTGCATCCCACAGCCAAGCTTTCGTTACAACACCTAATGCTCGCTCTACCTCATTCATTTACAATGAATTGCCTACCTGAGCATAGCAATATGATTAACATCTGCCCTAACTATTATGATCTCAAAGTATCCGTTTTAAAAAAGGGACTGCACCTTCTTTCTCCTGAAGTGGGCAGCTTATGTTTTGCATGGTAGCATTATGAGCTGCATTTCCCCCAAAACATGTGCCTTCTGGAAAGACATTCCCTCAATAAACTAATGAAGGGTTTTAAACAAATGCCTGCCTTATGAATATGTTACTCTTATTTAATACAAAAATTGTAACAGATTAGAATGTATCTGCTAAAATTATTGAAGGGACTGAAGTTTGTTTTGTAAGTTGAGGTTTGGCCCATGCACTAAATATAAAACTTGTTACAAAGTACTACTAGACAATGGTGAAAGAATAATAGCAGTTATTTATAGAACTATACAGGCAAAACATTGTCACAAGTCAGATTGCAGGTTTCACGCAAAATGCATCTCTCAATACAGCATGAAGAGTACAACATTTGTTTTATATTCACTTATAAAATTAATTCATTTTATCAAAGATAAAAAAAAAACAGAAATAAGCTGTTTATTAATAATGGTCCAGAGAGGCAGTCTTCAATGTTTTAAGAGATGAACCACATCTCTCATCACAACAGCAGCAGTTAGGCAACAGCTGGAGCAATGGCATTTTCTTTAGTGGAGAACCATGGAGCCAGTATTGTAGGAGATTGTTAAGCAGACTGTGGTACCTTCATTTTCTTCTTCGGTTTTAGCTTCGGTGTCTGGGGAGCCTTTTTGGCCGACTTGGAGAGTTTAATTATAGGCTTCAAAGCTGCTTTAGGAGTCTTTTTCATGTCATCTTTTTCAGGCTTTGTCACTTGTCCTATGTTTTTTTTGGGCGTTTTGAGCCTTTTCTGCTTAGTTGGTGTTTCCAAAACGTCAACTTCTTTTTTTGTACTGACTTTGCGCTTCTGTCCACCAGCCTTTGGTGTTGAGCTAACATTTTTCTTGGTCATTTCATGTATTTCTTCCTTTGCTTCCACTTTGGATGGTCTCTTTTTGCTGGTATGGATTGTCTGTAAAAAATTAGAATTGCTGTATGATTAGGTAATAGTGTAGGATTGCTAAGTGTTACACTTAAAGGGATACTGTCATGGGAAAAACATTTTTTTTTCTCAAAATGAATCAGTTAACAGTGCTACTCCAGCAGAATTCTGCACTGAAATCCATTTCTCAAAAGAGCAAACAAATTTTTTTATATTCAATTTTGAAATCTGACATGGGGCTAGACATATTGTCAATTTCCCAGCTGCCCCAAGTCATGTGATTTCAGAGCAGAATTCTGCTGGAGTAGCATAGCACTATTAACTGATGCGTTTTGAAAAAAACATGTTTTCTGATGACAGGATCCCTTTAAGGATTAGCCCAAGAGCTCTGTCTCTGAATAAAAGTGTATTAACAGTGTTTCTTCAACCTTTCATTTTCCTGCCCTGTTTATCAGTTCCAAATTACTGACTCAATGGAAGCAGGGCTATATTTACCATAGAGGTACCCAAGGGCCCACGCCTAGTGCGGAAAAAAACAGGTGGCTAGCTGGAAGAAAGAAAAAAAAAAAGCCGCCAGGATGCCGCTTGAAATTTGTGGCTTAATTCAATCACAGTTGGATTTAGGGGGAGGGGGTGCAGCTGGCTCTCCTGTGATCATTGCAAGTGCAGTACAGTAGAACAATCAGTGCGTGTGATGATTGCCAAAAGAAAGGTGGTAGGCTGACTCAATGGAAGAAGGGCTGTATTTACCATAGAGGCACCCAAGGGCCTATGCCTAGTGCGGAAAAAAATGGAGCAGCCTGAAATTTGTGGAACCAAAGCAGGTAGGAAAGTGTTCAGAGAACCTACGTTATTAAGTGATTTTTCAAGCTATATTAACATACATTCCTACGGGCCTCCATAAGGATATGTGTAGACTAGTAAATTGCACGAGAATGGGCTGACCTGATGCAATCAACCATCATTTTGTATGATCAAATGCCATTAGCATCCAATTACTGAACTGTGCAACATTGTTGGGACAAGAAATAAAGAAATATTTGTACTGTACGGTACATTCATGTACGTCAACGAGTAAACCCCAATATTTACCTTTATTTCTTCTTCCTTTGTAGGCAGCTGGATAGGGGCCAACTTTGGAATCTTTTCCTCCACATCATCAGGCTCACTCTTTTCTGCAGAAGGGGATTTGCCTTCATCCAGAGTAGTTGCATCAGATGTTACCCCAGAGTCTGGTGATTTTGACATGGCTTTTTTATTAGCCTTCTTTTCCTTGTTTGTTTTTTCTTTCTTCAATACCAGCAGTGAGAAAAGAAAAATTACTGTTTCCAAGTTTTAAGAGTTCACCTAAAATCAATGCCTAGTGTGATGTAGTAAGTGTAAAAGGCACAATTTGAATATGGACACAGAATAGCAAGATTACATAATACTTGTGTTGTAAACTCATAATGAATGAAAATCATTTTTTTCAAGCAACTTGTTTTTTAAACATGCTCTATTGTTCAAAGTTATTTGCAAATGTATTTGGTACTAAAAGCAGTATGTCTGTTTCTTGATATTCTCAGCACTGCTGTGGATTGTGGCTACTGAAGCAATACAGTAGAATCCAACTGATTAATAAAGTAACATGCAAGGCACGGTGTAGGAAATTGGGTCTTGGCTGAAAAGTGTCTTCTACTTCATTGTTTCAAGTCAGAATCAGCGGTGAATGCCCGTTGTCATTGGCTCATGAATTATTTGTTCCCCTGCTCTGCTCACTGTTTATATGAGGAGAGAAGTCAGCCTTTTGACACAGATTATAACATATCATTAGTTCCCAATCCCAGACAAAATTTAGATCATTTGGGAAATGTCATATCATTCACATAAAAGACAACTTACTTTATTCTTTGCTTTTTTTAATGAGAGGTTGAGCTTGTGAAGATTAGCGGGAGAAGAATTAAAGATGGGCAGGGACACGGATGTCTGAGTTTTTAAGTGAAGTATTTTAACATTATTCCATTTCTGTATGAGGAAAAAAAAATACTATGTATGTGAGCATTATCCTAAAGCATCCATCTAAAAACTTTCATAAACATGTATATAATTCTGCAACATTATGTTTTAACATTATATTTTAAAACCTTTTTTAAATAAAAAAATATCATTACCAGCTAAGTCTTAAGGTGGCCATACACGGAGAGATCCGCTCGTTTGGCGATGCCGGTAAACGAGCGGATCTCTCTTCGATATGCCCACCTTGAGGTGGGCAATATCAGGTTGATCCTAGGGCCCAACGATCGGATCCTAACGAATGGGAACGGGCGGTCAGATCACGGGACCACATCAACGAACAGTTGCGGCCGCGATCCGACGGGATTTTTAGTCCCATCCGATTGAGATCTGGCCGACTTTCGGCCAGATCTCGATCGGGGAAGCCCGTCGGGGCCCCCCATACACGGGCCAATAAGCTGCCGACTCGGTCTTTCGGCAGCTTTTATCGGCCCGTGTATGGCCAACTTGATGCATACAGGGCAAAACAACAATAGAACAATCATGCACCAGAGTTGTATATGTTCTCGCCCTGTCCTGCCAACCAGAACTAAATTCTTGAGTGAAAGGAGAAGCTTTAGTGTCTGTCTGAGAAGTCCTGCCAGCATTTAGTTTTGAGGATGGGGGAAGGTACATTTCTAAAAGTTTTACGGCTGCATATTTTACAAGAGTGGATTAGAGTGCATGCCAAATTGTGTGGCTTGGGGAGAGCTTTTCAACTGGTCATAAAAATGTGTCTTGACCAGTATATTGCAGCATTAGCATACAAGCTAGGGGAGTAAGAGCTAATAATCATTGCATAGACTCTGTGGAACATAAGGGAAGCTTGGGAGCACTCTGCTCACCTCCTTCATCTATAGAACCAGCTGACAAAATTATATACTGAAAGATAATGGGGCATGGCTAATTTCTAGGCAGGAGCCTTAGAAAGATGTTACTGGCCCTGTGCAAAAAAACAATGCACAGATGTAGAAATTGCATAGAAACAGGGGTATACTATAGCTGAGTGGAAGGAGTTTTTACTCAAATGTCCTGTCTCCTTGTAGTTCAAGTTATACCCCACTGTTCCTGTGTGCCCAAGGAGATATCGGAGAAAACTGTGTAGTTTCATTCATGGGAAAGTTCTGCGACATTTTCACACTTTTTTTTCAAAATTTTAGGAAAAAGAAGAATAAGACAAATACCCCTGCACCAATATCTAATTAAAAGAAAAACATACCATCGGCAGTTTCTCTGCAAGGACTTTTGCAACAGCAACAGCATTCTCAACAATATCACCAACCTTCATGGCAGTGTGACCAACACGGATTGAACTGCAAAAGGAGAGGTTCTTGGATCATTATCACAGTAAAAATCCACATACATGTACTACTGCCCTGCTACACAAACAGTAACAAAATTCCATGGAGATCAAGAACTAAAACCATGCACAAGAGCTGTGTGTGATAATGGGCATGTGTTAATATAGTGCCCTTTGTATACACCAGCAGTGTTCCATACACATATATATATATATCTGTGTGCATGCGAGTCAAGCTTAACGTGAGGTTAGGAGGGTATACTGCAGACAGAAGACACAGGGCATCAATGACAAACCATCTATCTTTTGCACTGTCTCTCTCCCTGTTAATGAGCCCTCAAAAATGTTTCTAACATGAGCCCAAGATAAAAGGTATAAAAGGTATGGCCTAAAGATGGCCATACACAGGCACTCCGACTGTTGTTTATGCAGTACGCATCCTGGCGGCCTGTATCCCCATAGTTGTGACCCAATTGTTTGGGCCTAGGGCCAAACGATCAGGTCAGCTCCATGTTGTCCACCACAAGTTGGGCAAGTAGGGGGAAAGATCTGCTTGTTTGCCTCACCAAATTAGTGGATCTATCAAATGTATGACCACTGTTACATTTATTCGCCAGCACACTTTACATTCCTTAAACATCTTTAGAAATATTTTATATCCCTTCCTCATTTAAACATTTTCCAATTCTTACTTAATTTGCTTTTGACGTTTTGCACAAAGAGCCTCATATAATCTGATTATATCCTATGGATTACTTTTTTCCTTTCACCACAAACTTGGTTGCCTTAAATATATTGTACTAACCAGCATTAAACACCCAAAACACGAAACTTACTAGCAACAGCCCTTGTTATTTATATGAAGCTGGGTTCCTTGGACAAAGCGATTTAGCACTGCTGCCAGATGATTTGATTTCAAGTTAACAGACTGGGGTTCCCTAGAAAGAAAAATACATATTTGTACTAAAAATGAATGCAAAGGGGCAATTTACTTTTCTCTGTCCACACAAATTTCATCCACATCTGCAAGTAGATGTTCACAAGTGCAAGGCCGAAGGGTGCTTAACCAAATGCCAATAAATTACACCAAGTGCTCCCAAACTATATCAAAGATATTAAACAGTTAAATATAGCACTATTTCCTACAATAGAAGTTGAGCACATTCCTATGAGCAACTTAAGAACTCCCTGATGCTTAAAGGAACAGTAACACCAAAAAATTTAAGTGTTTTAAAGTAATGAAAATATAATTTACTGTTGCCCTGCACTGGTACAATTGGCGTGTTTTCTTCGGAAAGACTACCATAGTTTATATAAATAAGCAGCTGTATAGTCATGGGGCAGCCATTCAAAGCCAAAAAGAGAACAGGATACACATCAGATAACAGATAAGCTCTGTGTATCCTGTGCTTGAATGGCTGCTCCCATGGCTACACAGCAGCTTGTTTATATTCACTATAGTTGTGCTTCTGAAGCAAACATGCGAATTGTACCAGTGCAGTGCAACAGTACATTATTTGACATTCCTTTAAAACACTTGTTTTTTTGGTGTTACTGTTCCTTTAAGGGCTAAACTTCATTGGAAATTTGGATCAGATTTTGTGGATCAGACTTTATCTACTTTACAATCCCTAGCATTTAAAGGGTTAGAAAGAAGTCTAATATAACAATTTCTGATATTAAAAAAAATTATAGCAATAATATTACCAGAAATATAACACTTAATATAAGTATTTTAGGTTGCAGTGCAAGTCATCTTACCTTTTAGCTTTGTAAAAATGTTTCCCCAGGAGGGACGGCAAGAATCGGCGGATCCTGTCATCAGAAAGGAACAGATCAAAACTGGCCAGCAAACGACGCTTTGCTTCATAAGGTTTATATTCCTTTTTCAGTCTTTTGAGAGCAATGACCTGGAGAGGAAAGGGAGCCATAGCATCCAATAAATACATTCCTCACAAACCACAATTAAATAGCTTAATTTAATGAATACATAAGAGAACACTTTTGATTTGCAGTTAAATAGATCCACTAAAATCAGACGTGCCAGTGAACGGTCTAGGGTTCGCTAAGCTGCTGTGAGCTAAACTGTGCAGTCTACAGCTGCATGATAGCTGTAACCTTCATTCCTGGCTATTCCATACAAATTCTTACATTCTGCTCTCCAGCAGGTCTGGACAATAATTCAAAATGGTCCTGGCAGCCCAATAGTGACTGTCTATGGCATCCTACAGATTACCAGTGCTGGCCTGTGCTCCAGCCTCAATCTTCTTGTGTTGCTTCTTACAATTTGAGCTTTATCATTGTAGCTCCTTTTACAAACAAATCTCAAAACCAAGTTTTAACAGCACACAAAACTGCTTTACCTACTACAGCTGACCTACTAGTGAACAGCAAAAGCAATATAGTTATGCACTTAGGATGTTTAGTAGGCATTAATCCTGCACACAACAGTGTCTCCATGATATTTTATGATCACAGAATGGCAAGCTATTCCACTACTTTGCAGTATTCCATTTTAGAAAATCTTTACTCTTACACTGCTGTGTTGTTAAGGGCTCCACCATCTGCTTTTCGTTCCTGACTGCTGAGGCATTAATGTACAAACTACCTAGCAGTTTCAGGACTAAGGTTAAGGGGGTGGGTTACATGCCTCTACTTTGTGCAGCAATCTGAATTAACTAACTTGTTTTGCATCAATACACACTGAAATCAATGGCAAAACTCAGCTGGCCCAGTTATACGTTCCCCAAAACCACAAACAAACCCAAATAAGGATGAGAATCAGTGATCAAAACTAAGTGTGCAATATATTTGTACATATGAACATGCTCAGCACTAAACATCACTGAATTTTCTACACTTATACCGGGTCTGTAAGCCAACATAAAATAAAATAGAGAGTTGTTTAGAGCAGAGACCTCCTGCATTGACTTCATGTTCACCCCTTAGCCCCAAATATGATTGCTCATCATTACTCCATATATTACCTAAAAGGAGACTCTTGTTTATGCTTACCCTGGTTTTAAACCATTATTAAGCATTTTTTAAACCATTAAGTGGGGGTGAATACGGTTGTGACCACAAAATTCATAAAGACAAATACTAGAGGTGTTCTGCACTCAACAACCCATTATCAATATATAAAAAGGGCAACTATGTTTTTGAGTTTTAACCTTGAAAGCAAGTATGTTTCAGGTAAATCTTAGCCCCTGTGTCAATGTATAATGAATCAGTAGAATTCTTAATGAATCAGATGAAGGTTGAGTACAGGACTGGTCAGCTTAAATATTTGGAAATATATAAACAAACAATCCCTCTTTTGTTTAAAGGGGTAGCTCAAGGCACAAAATGTCTCAATGTCCTTAATATATTGGTAATGGGTTGAGTGCAGAGGACCTCTTCTATTTGTCTGTATGAAGTTTGAAATCACAGCCTTATTGCACCCCAGTTTTTATTGGTGAGCACAATTTCTCCCTTGTTATACCCTGGTTTTCCTAAACAGTTACGCCTACTACAAGAACATTAGATAAAATGGTTGTAATGTTATAATAAGCAAAAAGTACAGACATTTGCAAATTTGTAAAAGTATGGCTTAAGCACAAGAAAAATTGCATTTCCATGTTCTCCCTACCTCACTAATTTGTTTTATTCCATGCTGAGCAAGTAATTTTTTGTAGAACTTCTCAGTCTGTTCAGATGTCATGTCAGGCTCATCTCTTGTAAAAAGGCAAACATCACACACTTCAGGTCGTATGGCATGAGGAAGGGGGCTGCAGGATAGCACACAAAAATCAAAAATAATTAGCATTTCACACAACCTCGACTTATTTAGCTGTAAGAGCTAAACATGATGTGTAAGTAGTGACTGATACCTTTAGAAGCAGGCAATGACTTACAGCCCTACAGTCATACTGGATTTCTACATTTTCTCTTGGAGATCAAGTTCTGCTGGAATACTACGTATGTGGAACTACCCAAATAATAACATCTAAAGGAGACATATAGGATAAATTAGAAACCCCTAATTTTGTAGGCAATTACAAGTAATATATGGTGTTGCTTTTACATGGTGCTAAAAAATTAATATCTTTAAAAATAGACCCTTATCCATATAGATGTTCTCTGGTCCCTGTTTTAAATGAGGGGTGGGTGTGTCCTAACAGTCCCTGCCAGAAGCACAGTAGGAGGAGGACAGCCAATCACAGCCCTGCAGTCACACAAGCACAGACAGGCTTCAGTTTCCTATCAGGTCCTGCTAGCTGCTGATTGGTTCCTGTCCTACAGTGAGCCGAGAGCCGCCGGCTCCCCTGTACAGCCTGGGAATTCAGGGAGCAGGAAGTGGAAGAGAAGGGAGGGATTATTAGGGTTTTTGCAGAAATATTCAATAAATCAGCCTGAAACACTACTTTTTTAAGCACAATTCTTCTGTATCTAAATGAGTATAACGCACTGGTACGTTCTTATTTTTTTTTTACACAATTAGGTCTCCTTTAAAGACACAGAAACACAGATGACAAATGCAGAGAAAAGCAACTCACATTCTGATAGCTTGTTCACGTTGGGGAATTCGCCACACTGTTAACATCATAGATATACGGTCGTGCTCATTCAAGAGTAAAGAATTGGCATCACCTTTATTTTTCTGATATGCCAGAAGGGCCTGCACTGCTTTCTTTACCTATAAATGTAATAAGTGCAAGAAAATGTGTTAAACAACTGGGGGTTGTGTTGGCATCTACTTTCCCTTTTTTTCTGCTTAAACTTTCCATGGGCATCTTGGATTCTGCTATAATACAACAGTTAACAAGGGACATATGGGCAGACAGGCGTATCACGATCTAAAAGTTATATCGACCGGATTCCTCTTACCTGCGCACTATCCAACTCGTGTCCCCCGGTTTCCGCCATCTTGCCGCTAACATGTGTGCTACAGCAGTGCAGTGCGCATGCCCAAGACAGACGTTTCTCTTTAAACAAGCAAAACTTTATTAGTCGCTACAAGTAACAACAAAAACACATAGGCTTTGCCAATGGAAGCAGAAGTTCATACGCTGGATTCCAAGCCAGGGTGTTCTCTGTGTTGCCTATTTAACAGCAGCTGCAGGTCGATATAGCCAAGGACAACACTCTATGAGATTTCGTTCTCTTGCTACAGTGTCGTGCTACCATATGAAGTATTTCACTGTGATAGACAACAGCCAGACTTCCACTAGTTCCTACTGTGTTTTTGTTGTACAAATAAAGCTTTGCATATTAAAAAAAGATCCTATATTGTGCACATGCGCACTGTTCTACTTTAACACACGCGTCAGATGACGTACACATAACGTCACGCGGGGACGAATCGCTACTAGGGACAAGGCTCAACTGTGACCCAAGGTGACTGGAGAGAATGGGAGCCCACCTTGCCCGGAGATACTGGGGGGAACCGGAGCCGGACCCCTATAATATGTCGGCTAGCCCAGAGCCGGGGGTCCTACCAGAGAGAGGTGAGAGCCTGCAAGGGAGCTTGTGTATAGACTGTCATTGACATTTGGGTAAGGGGGGCGGCATATACAGGTAAATACAGATGTCAGTATCATGTGTATATGGGGGAAGATATATTGGTATGCACAGAAGGCAGTATCCTGTGTATATGGGGGAAGATATATGGGTAAGCACAGAAGGCAGTATCATGTGTATATGGGGGAACATATATGGGTATGCACAGAAGGCAGTATCATGTGTATATGGGGGAAGATATATTGGTATGCACAGAAGGCAGTATCATGTGTATATGGGGGAAGATATATTGGTATGCACAGAAGGCAGTATCTGGGGTTGGTATATGTATATACATAGGGCAAGTCATGCTATATTATTGGCATATATTTATTTATATACAGAAGTAGCATGTGTAATGGGGGGGGGCACTCTCCACACAGCAGTATAGTGTGTACATGGGGGACTGCCCATACTAACTACCCTGTAGTTTCAGCAGTTCCTAACTCCACCAGTCACCACATCTGGCAGTTCAGGATGTTCTTCCCATAAATGTAAATATGTCACCATGTGTCCCTGTGGTTTTAGCTGTGTTGGGAGATTGATATGCAGTGTTTGGATGGAATAAGACAGATACAGTAGGGAAGGTGTGTGTCTTAGTCTAGAGTCAGGCAGCTGGTCTGTACCTTAGGTACTTGTTTGGCTTTAACCGAGATAAATATCATAACAAGTTGAGGGGGAAATATACACTGCGGGGGGGGAGCACACTCATTATAAATAAATTGCACTGCCCCCACATTGTTACAATTGAAGCAAATCTGTTTGTTGCTTAACTGTTAACACTTTATTTCTATAGAAAAAACAATGGGAAACCGCACTAGTAGGCTCACTAGGTTTATAGTGAATCCTGTTACCCAGTTGTTTGGCTGCCAGATTTCCCTTTGGAGCCTTAGAAGCAGCAGCATCTGTGATTAATTGGACTGTAAGATTCAGCCAGCACCTCTGCCTGTTATAATAAAGTTAAAATCGTTGCCAGATATCGAGATACTCAATGTCAGTTGGGGGTACGACACACTTGTCCACCCTTCCCTCCCCCAGCCAAAGCCTTTTGTAGATAAACATGAAAGGTAAAAACGAAACTGGGTAAATAGATAGGCTGTGCAAAATAAAAAATATTTCTAATATAGTTTTTATTTTTACACTGAATTGACCCTTTAGCACAACTCTTTATTATGGTCAGTCCTTTATTCATTCTTCGATATGCATGCTTATATGCATGGTTTGCTATTAATGTATCACTACCTAACCCAGTGATCCCCAACCAGTAGCTCATGAGCAACATGTTGCTTCCCCGCCCCTTGGATGTTGCTCCCAGTGGCCTCCGAGCAGGTGCTTATTTTTGAATTCCTGGCTTAGAGGCAAGTTTTGGTTTTATAAAAACCAGATGTACTGCCAAGCAGAGGCTTTTATAGGCTGCCAGTCCACATAGGGGCTACCAATAGCCAAGCACAGCCCTTATTTGGCATCACCCAGGAACATTTTTCATGCTTGTGTCGCTCCCCAACTCTTTTTATATCTAAATGTTGCTCGTGAAAAATGTTGGGGACCCCTGACCTAACCTAATCCTTAATTGAAACCTATATCTTTTTCTCTCTTTTTTTTTTTTTTTCTTTTTTTCCAGTCAACTTAATTGATCTTGTTTTCTTTGATATATTTCTTGGAAACTAATAAAAATAAAGGTTGTCTATTATGGTTGCAGTAGTAATGCATTCTTCTCCTTCACTCAGTTATGGTGGCATCTCAGGAGCAAATGAACCTGGCACAGGTGCCGCTGCAGCAGAGGGATTATTGTGCCCACCATCTTATCACACTGATGAAATGCAAAAGGGATATGTGGCCCAATTTCCTGGCCTGCAAACATGAGCGCCATGAGTGGGACCAGTGCCAGCATGAAGAGTAAGTGCAGACTGGTTGTGGGGAATGAATGAGTGTTGTATCTATGGCAGAGAGTATCTTCTGTATATGTGGCAATTAGTGTTGTATGTATGGCAGTGAGTACCCGCTGTATATGTGGCACTGAGTCATTTTTGTGAACCCTAATTAACTGACTTATTACACCCTCACTCTGATATTTTTATTGCAGTTATGTTCAGCGCATGAAGCAATATGAGCGTGAGAGGAGACTCATGGTGCGACAGAGAAAAGCAGAACAAGTGGAGGCAGCATAACTCTGCTCTCTCTTCTTTCCAATCATCAAGTATTTGAGCCTTTAACTTAAAGAAATAAAGTTTGTTTCTGAGGATCATAAAATCCTGCAAGCTTGCATATCCTTCTGTACTAAGCACAATTCAGCAGGAAGAGCACCTAATTCTGCTCACAGCTCCTACAAAGAGTTTCAAAATGTCAGTGTGAGTTTTAGCGTATCCATAGTAAAACCACCACCAAAATACACCGTATATGCATTATGTAACTTCTATGAACCTAACATATAACATATTGGTGTATTTTAATGTTAATGGGTGACACTGTGGTCCCGGCTAAACGTAGCCCTTTTATTGTTTATTCCAAAATGCACTAGTAAATTGCACTTCTCAGCTAATAATATCACACAGGTAGAAGCAGAAATATAAATCTGAATGTCACATGGCTTGTGAGTACATTGATATCACATATACATCCCATTCCTGCAGCTATGTTGTAAGTAGAGACTTGGAAATATGAAAAGTGCCTTCTTATATAAAACAAGCTATAAATCTCTTGATAAACACAGTTGTTTGTGTCATCTCTGTATGTGCAATGTGTACTGTAACCTATTGTACAGAGCTGCAAAATATGTTGGCACTTCATAACTACATAATAATAAAACAAGACAAAATTTGCAATTATCCTCTTCCTTTAGCTCTGGGGACCAAACCCTTTTTCTAAATACCCTGTGAGGTTAGTACCAAGCCATAGGGGTATATTTCTCAAAGGGTGAAGTTAGAGATCGCCACAGTCTGTTAGCAAAATTTTGCCACTCTCCATTCATTTCTATGGGATATACAGGCATATTTATCAATAGGTGAACTTTCACCTATTGAGAGTGGCAGAATTTCGAACTAGTGGACTGTATTGATCTCTAACTTCACTCTTTGATAAATATACCCCATAGAGTACAACAAACAGATGTAGCAAGCGATGGCAGTTAGCAGCACGAAGGGCCAGCAAGGAATTCTCCTGTTCAATATAGATTATTGGAAAGGCAAATGGATGTTTTAGATGGGGGTTTACACATATTCTTCAGGCTCACCTAAAGGGTTAGATTTACTTACAAGGCTGAACTTTATGGAAGTCCGTATAACTTTGTGCAAAAGAGTAACTTTTATAGTACTGTGCTGGTATTCGATTTGTTTGGCTGTAGTTCTACACTTGGGACACACAGAAGGCTGTTATATGGGATCCCTTAGTGCAGGGGTCAGCAACCTTTACTATCAAAAGAGCCATTTTGCCCCCCTTGTCCACTAAAGAAAAATAGTCTGGAGCTGCAAAACATAACATAGCTTATACACTTTTAAAAGGTGTAACCTTTTTTTAATTTTAACTGTTACAACAGAATACAACAAACAGAAGTGCAGTGTGCACTTTGAAATAAATTAAACACTGAATAGCCCTATTAAATGTTAGTGTTCTCATCTGTTTAAAGGAAAACTATACCCCCAAACAATGTAGGTCTCTATAAAAAGATATTGCATAAAACAGCTCATATGTAAAATCCTGCTTCATATAAATAAACCTGTCACGGCCGGCACCCAATACCAGAACAAATGCCAAGGACCCTGGTCTCGGCTCAGCTTCACCAGTAGTGTGACCACCTTTGGGCTTCGGGAGGAGCCCTCAGCTTAATTGGGTGCCACCTGGACTTAACGAGGGGTACAAGGCGAGGAGTTCTGGAAGGCAAAGGGGCACGACCGGATAGCAAGAGTCTTTGGGCAGAAGGTCAAGGACAAGGCGTCTGGTGGAAACGGAACAGACCGGATCAGGACAGGCAGATAACAGAATCTTCAGGCAGGCAAGGGGTCAAAACCAGATAATCAGACAGACTGGATAAGGCAGAAGGATATCAGAATATATATAGTTGTATTAGGCAGGCAAGGGTCAGGATACAGAATGCAGAGTAGTCAGGAACAGGCTGGGTCAAACACGGATAATCAGTCAGGATAGCAAATTCAGCAACAGGTAGCAAAAGCTCAGGAAACCACAGGATATGATCCTATAACGGGCACTGGCTACAGGTCTGAATGGGCCTTAAATAGGGATCCAATTGGCGCCAAAACGTGCGCAATTTCACGCTGTTGCGCGCTGGCGCAATCACGCCAGCACGCCTGCGCCTTTAAGAGGCGTGCCGCCCGCGCCCTAGTAATCCAAGATGGCGCAGGCAAGGGCAGGATAGGAGCAGCGGGCGTCCACGCCAAGGATGCGGTGTGGACCCCGCTGCCCACTAGACCACCAGGGTAAGTTTCTTACAAAACCATTTTCATAATAATATACTTTTCTAGTAGTATGTGCCAATGGGTAATCATAAATTGAAAATTGCAATTTTAAAAAATAAGGGCCGCCCCCTGGGATCGTAGGATTCACTGTACTCACAAACATACCAACAAACCATACATGTTAGGTCACATGAGCCAATTAACAGACAGAGTTGTGTCTTTTGCTTCCACACTTCTTCCTGTTACAGTTAGAGTTGAAGTATTTCTGGTCAGGTGATCTCTGAGACAGCACACAGACCATCACAAAATGGTGGCTCAAGGCAAGAGATGTAAAAGGGCAATATTTACTTAAATATATATTCCAGTTTGGTAAGATTCTTTAATATGCCACTTAATATGATATGAACTATCTGTTACTTAAGTGTTCATTTTGGGGGTGTAGTTTACCTTTAATGTGACTGAAGCTCCATGCTGATCATCCCTCTCTTGTCTTGAGTGTGTGACCATGGTAAGGACCATGATGAATCATCTTGCTGCGGCTCAGTCTTGCCTGTCAATCCTGGGACGTCTATACAGCCCTCACATCTGCTGGTGGCTTCCTAAGTGTGCGACCACGGTAAACCGCGGTCTCGCACTCAAGAAGCCGCCAGCAGGTGCGAGGCCGGTATAGACGACATGACCGAGCCGCAGCAAGCTGAATGAAGAGCCGCGGGTTGCCTACCCCTGCCTTAGTGGTACTATCTGTTTGCAAAGCACAGAACAAGCATCAACATTAAAAAAAATAACTAGTAGTCACAGATCCTTTACTATCAAGGGTTCCTTTATCTTAGTCTTAATTTTTAGTATGATGTAGAGAGTGATATTCTGAGACAATTTGCAATTGTGTTTTTTTTTATTTTTTTATTATTATTTGTGGTTTTTGAGTTATTTAGCTTTATATTCAGCAGCTCTACAGTTTGCAGTTTCAGCAATATGGTTGCTAAGGTCCAATTTACCCTAGCAGCCATGCAATGATTTGAATAAGAGACTGGAACTGAATAGAAAGATGAGTAATAAAAGTAGCAATAACAATAAATATGTAGCGTTACAGAGCATTTGTTGTTTAGATGGGATCAGAGACCCACACTTGAAAGCTGGAAACAGTCTGGAAAAAAGGCAAACAATTTAAATACAATAAAAAATATAATGAAGACCGATTGAAAAGTTTCTAAGAACTGGTCTTTCTATAACATAATAAAAGTTACCATGAAGGAGAACCACCTTAAAGGGGAAGGAAACCTAGTCGGCCTACCCGTCCCGCTGGGCAAATGCCCCTAACTTTTTACTTACCCTTTTGCGCAGGTCCAGTTCAGGGAGTTCACAGACGACATCTTCTTCCACGCGATCTTCTTCCTGCTGTGAATGGCGTTTTGGCGCAGTAGATCGTACCGGCGAAATGATCCTGATCCTACTACTGCGCCGTTCAAAGCAGGAAGAAGATCGCATGGAAGAAGATGCCATCTGTGAACTCCCTGGACTGGACCTGCTCAGAAGGGTAAGTAACAAGTTAGGGGCATTTGCCCAGCGGGACGGGTAGGCCAGGGGGGAGGAGGGAGGGTGGGCAACAAACGGGTGGGGGGTTGTGCCGACTAGGTTTCCTTCCCCTATAAGGGTATATGTATTCTTATCTGATCATACCTTTGGCAGCAAAAACTACTACTACATTTTGGATAGTCTGTAAGCTATTTTCTTGACTCCCACAGGTGAACTGTATCAAAATATTTGTATTCATCCTGAGGTGTCATCTTGTTCCACATAGACAAAAAGTAGAACTACTTTGGCTGTTTCCAATTTGTCCAGTTAAGGACTATTTTCAAGTCAAAACCTTTTTCTGCAACAGTAAATAGGGCAGATCCCCTTTCTTCTGGGCAAATGCCATTCCTGTTGTAAAGGTAGAGAGGAAAGGGGGAGCAAATGTAGGTGGAACAGAGGATATAAATGAGATACGGTGCAATAAATCCATCATGATTACAAAAGGCTAAATCCTGAAACAAATACAAACCCTAATTTGCATATTCATATTTTCATAACTAAAAAATGACATCACCTATAGCCATTGAATTGTCATGTTCAGTTGTACAGTGTTTTAAAATTGCATGACTTTAATTGATTCAGCTGAACACTGAGAATTTTTCCAGAAACCTGCAAAAAGTGCCAGGAGTTAGCAGCATCTCTAACCAAATCCAGGATTCAGTGCATTAAGGTTATTGTTGTTTCTCCTTTATGTATAAGCCATTTATGCTGAGTTAACATAAGGGGGTGTGGGTGTAAATTTGGGCGATCCACAACAGACACTTTCTTCATTTTACGGAAACTTCCGTCAAGACACAAAGATTACCGGAGAAGATGGCTGCCGTGAACTCCGAGGCCAGAATCTGCACGGAAGGGTTAGTAAAAAATTAGGGGCATTTGCCTGGGGGGGGGGGATGGTAGGCTGGGGGGTGGAGAGAGAGGGGGATCTACCCAGGGTAAGGGGCAGGGTTTTTTTTTTTTATTATAGGTTGAATTCTCCTTTAAATGAACAAATTGCAGCCCTTATATTTTTTATCCAAGCGTAATTACACAGTAATGTCTGTACAAATGTCAAAACCACTTTTAGAGTACTGTAGTTTTAAGGGTATCGCAACTAGGGATGCACCAAATCCACTACTTTGGATTCGCCGAACCACCGAATCCTTTGCGAAAATTCTGTTGAATACCGAACTGAATCCTAATTTACATATGCAAATTAGGGGTGGGAAGGGGAAAACTTTTTACCTCCTTGTTTTGTGACAAAAAGTCACGTGATTCCCCACCCCTAATTAGAATATGCAAAGTAGGATTCGGTTCGGTTTGGCAGAAGGATACAGCTGAATCCTGAATTTGGTGCATCCCTAAACACATCGTCCTGGAACTGAATCCAAGAATGATCACTGACCCATTATGAAAGAACAGTAACCCTTACATCTACTAATCTCTGAGGGTTTAAAGGGAATGCAACACCCCCTCCCCCAACTTTGCAATGTATATTCATTACAAATTTTCTAGGGTTTTTAAGTTTATTTGTATGTGTATTGCTATTGAAAGCAGTGTTTGTCCCTTTCTATTCTCTGTCCTGGTAGCTCAGACTGTTGATACAATGTGAGACAAGGCAGCTGTTTAACAGACCCTGCTGGGGAACTAGGACTTTTGCAACATTATTTAAACAGTAACAACAGGGAGTTAAGCAAATTCCATTTTCAATAGCAAATGTTTTTACAAATAACTTTAAAAACACTGAAAATGTTTAATAAATGTATATTGGAAAGTTGCTTAGAATTATTTTTTCTTTTATTAGGCAATGTTTTATTTTAAGGTTTACTTGCCCTTTACAGCAATGCTATCATGTACAGTAGTGATGTGCTGGCCAGTTTGGCAGATTTGGATTGAAATCTGTCCAACCATTTGGGTTGGGTTTGGTTCAGACTGGGGAAGTTACACTCCTCCTCTGCTCCCAAAGATTCTGTCTTGGAAAAAGAAGGAAGCACAAAAGTGTACAGAGCGAGAAGATGCAGGTACTCTTGTTATTACAGTTATTTGGCCCCTGTAAGGTCTATATTTTCTCCACTAAATTAGTCCTACCCTTGTTATTAGTTATTTGGCCCCTGTGAGGTCTATATTTTCTCCACTAAAATAGTCCTACCCTTGTTATTACAGTTATTTGGCCCCTGTAAGATCTATATTTTCTCCACTAATATAGTTATTATAGGTATTCGGCCCCTTTCAACTATTAAAGTCGTCGTTCACCTTCCAAACACTTTTTTCAGTTCAATTGTTTTCAGATTGCTCACCAGAAATAAAGACTTGTTTCAATCACTTTCCATTTTTTACCGTTTTTTTTAAAAGTTTAAAGTTGAATTTTCCTCTCTCTGCTGTTTGAATCTGGCAGCTCAGTAATTCAGGTGCAGACTCTGAACTGTTATAATTTTGCAACATTTCTCAGCAGCATCTCTGGAGTATTAGCAACTATTGTATCAATTGTAACCGCTGCCTGTAATGAAACCCAGAGATTCTACCCTGCAGGGACAAAGATAAGAAATGTATCAACTAAATGTTTCAATTTAGAACAGTTTACAGGGTCGTTGACCCCCAGAGCTGCTTTAGAAGTTGAAAAATGACACTTTACAAGTCAATATTAGAAAAAGCTTCACACATAGAAAGTAATTTGAAAAGGTTGTTATTTCTGGTGAACTATCTGAAAACAACTAGGGGGCACATTTACTAAGGGTTAATTAACCCTCGATATTCGACCATCGAAGTAAAATACTTCGAATGTTGAAGGATTTACCGCAAATACTTTGATCGAAGGATTTTAATCCATCAATCGAAGGATTTTCCTTCTATCAAAAAAAGCTTAGAAAGCTTATGGGGAAGGTCCTCATAGGCTAACATTGTAGCTCGGTAGCTTTAAAGTGCCGAATTAGGTAGTCTTAGGTAGTTTTTTTTTTAAAATAGACAGTACTTCGACTATTGAATGGTCGATTCGAAGTCGAGGGTCGAAGTAGCCTATTTGATGGTCTAAGTACCCAAAAAAAACTTTGAGATTCGAAGTTTTTTTACTTTGAATCCTTCACTCGAGCTTAGTAAACGTGCCCCTAGGTGTTTGAAGGTGAACAACCCTTGCCCTTGTTATAGCCATGTAATGCCTCCCAACTGTCCTCTTTTGAGTGAGACAGTTCCAATTTTGACAGCTCAACCCGCATTCCTGGATTGTTACTGAAATGTCCTGAGTTTCTCTTTGATTTCCTGCACTGATGCCAGAAAAAGGTATGAAGTTTCTGAAATGTATAATTAAATAAGAGGCTGATGGCAGAGAGCCCCCTAATACCTGGCAGCTGCACTTAGATACATTTGTAACTATTTAAGATAAGCACGTCTCTTAGGAGAATTAATACTCGGGCATTTCACCTTATTAGCAAAACTGTAATAACAGGTAAAACCTGACCCTAAAACCCCCAGAAATGTGTTCAAACTTTCCATAAGATGCCACATTGTATAAACTGGATGTGCTGCTATTTATGGCTCTTTCTATTTTTCAAGTGTTGAGGCGTAAATTGTTCTGCTGTCAGGACTCTGTTTCCCCCACTGTTCTAGTCTTGCCCTTGTTGCCCGGTCTGACATGTTGATTGTAGCACACAAACTAAGGAGCACCATTGGAGAGCATTGAGTAGTCTTGCTACACTACCCGTCCGGGTACAACAGGCACCAATCGCTTTATTTATATATACTGCCTGATGATGACGCTGTACGTAACGTGCAGGAGGACGAACGCCACTAGGAACTAGACGCAGCAGATGACACGCTTGACTTCCGGTTAGAGGTATGTCCGCTCTCTTCCTTGCTGATTGGTCAGAAATCCTGGCAAATTACCCAACCAGAGCTCTCGCCTGTGTAATCCGGCGCTCTATGGTTCGCTGCATCCCGCCTTTCCACTCACTAAACCAATGACGGGGCGCCCATGGCTCTCAACTCACGTTCCAAATCCCACCCCCTCCATACTCACAGTAACAAGAAGATTACTTGCTGACTGCATAGATAAGGTAGTGACTGATTCCCATAATGGTGTTCTGTGTAGGATACATTTATTTCTTGCGCTTTAACCGTACATCAGCCGAGCAGTGATCTGTGTCTGTCAATGAGAACGCAGTGCACACACGTGCTGGAGTCGCCTGTGTAGCCGTGTGTTTATTGGACACAGACTCGAGACTTGTCTGCCTCAAATATCAGTGTGTGGCCAGGCTTAAAGGGATTCTGTCATGATTTTTATGGGGTAGTTTTTATTTCTAATTTACACTGCAAATAAGTCACTCCACAATATAAAATTTCATTCCTGAACCAGCAAGTGTATTTGTTTAGTTGTAGGCGCCATCTCAGGTCATTTTGCCTGGTCATGTGCTTTCAGTAAGATCCAGCACTTTAGGATGGAACTGCTTTCTGGCAGGCTGTTGTTTCTCCTACTCAATGTAACTGAATGTGTCGCAGTGGGACCTGGATTTTACTATTGAGTGTTGTTCTTAGATCTACCAGGCAGCTAGAATATTGTGTTAGGGAGCTGTTATCTGGTTACCTTCCCATTGTTCTGTTGTTAGGCTGCTGGACGGAGGGAAGGGAGGGAGGAGATATCACTCCAACTTGCAGTACAGCAGTAAAGAGTAACTGAAGTTATAACAGAGCACAAGTCACATGACTGGGGGCAGCTGGGAAACTGACAATATGTCTAGCCCCATATCAGATTTCAAAATGAAATGTAAAAAAATCTGTTTGCTCTTTTGAGAAACGGATTTCAGTGCAGAATTCTGCTGGAGAAACACTGGAGAAACTGTGTAGCGCTTAGTTGTGCTTCAGAACTAATGCCATGTATCTACAGAGGGGCAATGCCCTGCTCGGAATTATTCTGCCATTTTGCATAGGAAAACAGTGGCAACGTTTCCCCAGCAGCAAAGTTTTACCTAATTTCCCCTAAGTCTCTCCTAGTAATAGGTGCCTGGTGTTGGCTGGAGGGGTCGGCGCCTCTCCCAGTAGTATCTGTAAAGAAAATTAGCTGAACAACACAAGCTGGTGTAGCGGGGATCTCCCCTGCAAGTTTATTTCGTCAAGTGATGTCACATCACTTGACGAAATAAACTTGCAGGGGAGATCCCTGCTACACCAGCTTGTGTTGTTCGGCTAATTTTCTTTAACGTTTCCCCAGCTACAGTTATGCCAGCAACAAGCAATCATACACATATACACATGTGACCAATGAGGATTGCAAGTCAAGCATTGGACAGCAGAATTGTAGAAGGTCACATTAAGTGAGTCTTGAAGCCTTTGCTTTTAATGAACTTTCTATCCCTACTTTACTAAATTGTTTCCTTTATTCGATTCCTTTTCTGAATTGCATTTAATTTCTTTTTAGCAGGAAAAAAAAACACACTTTGTGCTGTAATAGTTTTTAATATGTTATTGGCACGATTCATGTATGTGATGCTGGCATAAGTATGAGTGTTAAAGAATAAGTAAACCTTAAAAATAAGCGAATGCAAAATTGATGAGTGTGCTATTCTAAGAACTTTTGCAATGTACATTCATTATTTATTTTTTTTTATTCCAAGATATTAAAGAATACACTTATTGTTAATATGAATGAATGTTGTTACAGCAGCACCACCTGCTGGTCATTTTCCGATGAGTCTGACCACCAGGTAGTCAAGGAATTTGTCAGTAGAAAGAAACTTGCCTAGAGACTGACGTCTGATTTGAATCCATTGTAGAGCTACATCTGTACAATATTGCAGCTGTGTCCTTGGCATCAGGAACACCTTCATTCTTCCACACCAAACATGAGCTCAGAGGGGCAGAAGGGCAAGAAGAGATTCAAGTCTCAGTTCTGTGGCAATGCCAAGAGGCAGAAGCGCCGGCATGATCTTGAGGTTGGAATGCAAGGGATCCTTATCACCTGTAACATGAACGAGCGCAAGTGTGTAGCAGAAGCCTACAGCCTACTCAATGAATATGGGGATCACATGTATGGTCCGGAAAAGGTATAAGCAGCACGTCAGCTTATCTGTCAGTCAATCATTTCCCTGGGTATTAACAGCAGCCTTCAACATTACTTCATTACTTCAACAACTAATTCAATCTGTTACATGTAGACATTTCTTCAGTCCCACAGCTGAATGTCATGAGATTACACAGATAATAACTTTACAAGGCAAATGTAATATTATTAACAAGCACCAAAATATTGTGCAAGACAGTAGAATAGAGTAAGCACATCAACCATGCACATTACATAGACATACTGACTGATACAGGAGGTGACAAGGGCCTTGTTTATTAGAGCAATCCTATTAGGAGCCCACCGGGACCTGAATGGCAAATGCCAGAGGGACTGTTGTAAGCCGACATAGACTGCTCTTTATTCTGGGCCTGTGGCTTCTTGGGCTCACTGTATTATAAATAATATGGCCTATTTATATAGACAAATACAAGTGTCCTCTGCACTCAACCCATTATCAATATATTTAAGGCATTGAGACATTTTGTGCCTTAAGATACTAAAAATGCCTTACCCTTTAAACAAAACAGGGATTGTTTGTCCATATATTACAATATATTTAAGATGGCTAACTATGTTAAAGTCATCCCCGGCCGGTATGGCCAGTCCTACTCTCAACTTGAATCTGATTCATTAAAGGGGGTGGTTCACCTTTAAGTTAACTTTAAGTATGTAACAGAATGGCCAATTCTAAGCAGCTTTCCCATTAGTCCCATTATTTATTTCTATTGTTTCTTAATTATTGGCCTGACTCTTTCCAGCTTTCAAATGGGGGTCACTGACCCCAGCTAAAAAAACAAATGCTCTGTAAGGCTACACCTTTATTGTTATTGCTACTTTTTATTACTCATCTGTCTGTCGAGTCCCTCTCCTATTCTTATTCCAGTCTCTTATTCAAATCAATGCATGGTTGCTAGGGTCATTTGGATTTTAGCAACCAGATTGCTGACATTGTAAACTGCAGAGCTTCTGAATAAAAAAGGTAAATAACTCCAAAACCACCAATAATAGAAAATGAAAACTATGACAAATTGTCTCAGAATATCACTCTCTATATCATACTAAACGTTACTAATTTAGAAGCGAACAACCCCCTCTATTGCTTCATTATACATTTTACAAAGGGACTAGGTTTTACCTGCAACTTACTTGCTGCTTTCAAGGTTAAAACTCCCAAACATGGCTGCCCTTTTATTAGACACCAGTGGGATCACCTGACTATAGCTGGGAAGGGCTATTTGAAATCTCAGGCCACACTAGGGGTGCACGCCTTGATTCTGCAAGGTAAACGCTGACCAATACAACACAAAATCATGGACTTCTGTGTGGAAGGTGTGTAGGATGGGCCTTCTTAATATGCTTCTTAATATGCTCATATATGTTAGGCTGCATGTTCTACAAGAAGCACCTGGAAACAGTGATTTCAGCAAACGTAGGGCACAGTTTTTTTTTTTTCTTAGTCTACTCATTTACTGGAGAATGTTGGGCTTATGTGTATTCTAGTGCTAGGTTGCACCACCTTTCTGTTTTTGCTGTTGACTTTTCTGCCAGTATGGATGCTGGTATTTTTAGTACACCAGCTGATGAAGAACTGCTAGTTCTTTTGTTACTCTGCTATCAAACACTTCTGTAGTGTCAATAGAAAGATTTTAGTCAAACAAAAAGGCTTTACTGATTGCAATTTTTTTTAATTTACCTGCCAATTGATGATAAAAGTTATTTTGTGTCTTTGTATGTGTTCATTTAAATGAGGGTTAGGGTAAGTCGCCAGGCGACTAAATCTGCCAGTGTGCCCCTGGCCAGGGGTGTCCAAACTTTTTACAATGAGGGCCAGATTTGGTGAGGTGAAAATGTTTGGGGGCCGACCATTCAGCCTGACATTCTTTGATCCATTAACATCATTTAAAAAAGGAATCGCACAGCCTGATCGCACTGTTCTGGCAGGTAAAAATTATTATTAATTTTATGATGGAGGCTGCGGGCCGGTGTAAATTTGAAAACAGGCCGCAATTGGCCCCTCGGGCCTGACTTTGGACATGCCTGGCTTAGGCAACCAGCATTGACTCTAATTGCTTCCCTTTTATGTCCAGAGAGTCACTGCTATCTTCCCCTTGCTTTCCATGCATCCCCTGCTCTCTTCAGACTTGCCCCATGCACAATACAGAACAGTACAGTATGTGTGCCAGCTCTGAAAGTCTAACAAAGTCCCACGGGAAGCTGTAGGAAAGATGTTGGCAGACCACCCTATCCCTGCTAGCAGCTAATACACTGACCAAACAGATAAACCATACACTGCAATATATGTTTATATCAATCTCTTGCATAGCTAAGTGAGAAAGACGATGGGCTGTCAGAGAGTGAGGAAGATGACGATGCAGAGGCGGCACTAAAGAAAGAGGTCGATCAGATCCGCACTTCAACAGAGAAAAACCTACGGAGATTTCAGTCTGTGGAAAGTGGAGCAAACAATGTTGTTTTTATTAGGACATTGAATGTGGGTGAGTTTTTGTGAGACATGCATGATTTTTGTCATTGCTTCCAGCACTGTTACTATGCTGTGCAAAAGCAACGATAACACCCCTGTCCCCTCAAAAAGCTTTACAGGAACAGTTCAGTGTAAAAATAAAAACTGGGTAAATAGATAGGCTGTGCAAAATAAAAACATTTCTAATATAGTTAGTTAGCTGAAAATGTAATGTATAAAGGCTGGAGTGACTGGATGTGTAACATAATAGCCAGAACACTACTTCCTGCTTTGCAGCTCTCTAACTCTGAGTAAGTCAGTGAATTTGAGGGGAACCACATGGGACATAACTGTTCAGTGAGTTTGTAATTGATCCTCAGCATTCAGCTCAGATTCAAAAGCAACAGTTATGGTCCATGTGCCCCCCTCAAGTCTCTGATTGGTTACTGCCTGGTCAGTGGAAACCAAGAGAGCTGCAAAGCAGGAAGTAGTGTTCTGGCTATTATGTTACACGTCCAGTCACTCCAGCCTTTATACATTACATTTTTGGCTAACTATTATAAAAATATTTTTTTACTTTGCATGGGCTATCTATTTACCCAGTTTCTATTTTCATACTGAACAATTCCTTTCAGTGCTCAGGGCAGCTGTGTGTTTTGTCATAGGTTGAAGGGAGAGAACTCTGTAGGTGCGGGTGATATAGACAAGTCTGCATTTTTGCTGCATTGTGCTCCATATAGAAATATTTTTCTCAATGCAGAGTTGAGCTGTGGAGTTGGTGGCCACCATCTTTGTATGAATCATATCCAGTTTAAGACTCGCTGTGGCAATCTCTGACCAGGAGCATGCTCACTGATATGCAGGTACAAAATGGCTGTACAGACACAACTCACCAGGGAGCTTCAAACCAGATGTGATGTGGGCAAATCTGCCAACCTTCTGCAGACTCTGCATATTGAAACAGAGCATGCACTATACCTTTAATTTAACTTCCTAGGACTCTTGCAGTATAAAACATCTGTGCATCTTTTCATTTTATTGTCAGTAAAGTAATGTAAACATGCCCTGGCTGATTGATTTCTCGCTTGCCATTTCAGAGCCTGAGAAGTTAGTGCATCACATATTTAAAGACATGTACACAACCAAGAAGAAGAAGACCAGGGTCATCCTCCGCATGCTGCCAGTCTCTGGTACATGTAAGGCTTTTCTGGAGGACTTGAAGAAATATGCTGAGACATTTGTTGCACCCTGGTTCAAATCTCCCAACAAGGGAACCTTTCAGATTGCCTATAAAGCCCGGAACAACAACCATATGAACAGAGAAGAAGTGATCAAGGAACTAGCAGGTATTGCTCCATAAGGGCATCGGGGCTGAGTTTTATTCGCTTTCCACTCACTTCACTTTGTTGGATATTTATCTGCTTATTATGACACCGGCACTGCCTTTCATCATTGGGATGAATTAAAGTAAAAGTTATTTAAAATTAAAGTACAGATACGGGACCTGTTGTCCAGAATGCTCGAGGGCCTGGGGGTTTCTGGATAACGGATCTTTCTGTAACTTGGATCTTCATACTTTAAGTCTGCTAGAAAATCATGTAAAGCCAATAGGCAGGATTAATGATATCTTAGTTTGGATCAAGTACAAGGTATTGTTTTATTATTACAGAGTAAAAGGAAATATTTTTTTAAAAAATTTGGATAAAATGAAGTCTATGGGAGAAGAGCATTCTGTAGTTTCTCCCTTTTTGGATAACTGGTTTCCAGATAACTGATCCCATACCTGTACTTGAGTTTTATTTTAAAAATATATATAAAACAAAATTAAAAATGTTCTATATTTTTTCCCAATACTATGCTCTGACAAACCAGTAACCGGTTGGAGGAATGCGATGCCACAGAGTAGCCAAGTTTGGTGTTGCCAGTTGGTGGGTGGGGTACAGTCCTGCACGGAACCAGTTTCTAAGACCCAAACCCGCATATTTACCCACTTTGATCTGCTACCCAACCCGGACCCACAACTGCCTTATCCGCAACCCGCCGACCACCATCAAATAGGAAGTGATGGTGCTGCAAACTGGAAGTGACGCCATCAAAAGTGGGTGGGGACAGAAACTAGTTGTGTAAAACTTTAAAAAGGAGTAAGATATAGACAGTTTTACATAAGATAAGAAATTTAGATGAGACCCGAAATCCGCGGCTATACCCGCACCTTAAAAATCCTCCCCTCATTCCGCAGGGTGCCCGCTTTTTTTGTGGGTACTCGACCCAATGCAGGACTCTAAGGTGGGGGGGTCATTCATTTATTTCTTATGTATTTCTTTGTAGAGGCTAATTATTTTAAAATGTAATCTTTGAATTTGTTTTAGTGATTGTTGCAAGCCAGAACCCAGAAAACAAGGTGGATTTGAGTAACCCAGAGTACACTATCATAGTTGAAATCATAAAGAATGTCTGCTGCCTTAGTGTTGTGAAGGACTATACCATGTTCAGGAAGTACAATGTGCAGGAGGTGGTGAAGAGCAGTAATGAGCATGAACCACAACAGCCCACAAAGGAGAACAAAGAAGAGAATGAGAAGGAAACCCAAGACACTCAACATGCTACAGACAGCTAGAACTTTATATGATGGGGCAGCGGGTCTTTAGCAAATTTAAACACTTTAATGTTATATGGTGTTTGCCTTTTAGGATGATTGATGTTTGTGACCTGCACTAAATCCTGCATATACAAAGGTATTTTCACCTGTTTTGTCACCCACATTGGAGGGCATTTAGTGCAGGCGACGAAACATTCCATGTGCCATCACTGTTAAAGGAAAACTATACCCCCCAAACATTGTAGGTCTCTATAAAAAGATACTGCATAAAACAGCTCATATGTAAAACCCTGTTTCATGTAAATAAACCATTTTCATAATATTATTTTCTAGTAGTATGTGCCATTGGGTAATCATAAATAGAAAATGGCTATTTTAAAAAATATGGGCCGGCCCCAGGGATCGTATGATTCACGGTGCACACATACATACTGACAAACCATACTTGTTAGGTCACATGAGCCAATTAACAGACAGAGTTCTGTCTTTCGCTTCAACACTATTACAGTGGGAGCTGAAGTATTTCTGGTCAGGTGATCTCTGAGGCAGCACACAGATCATCACCAAATGGTGGCTCAAGGCAAGAGATGTAAAAGGGCAAGATTTACTTAAATATATATACCAATTTGGTAAGATTTTTTAATATGACACTTAATATGATGTAAACTATCTGTTGCTTAAGTATTCATTTTGGGGGTATAGTTTTCCTTTAAAGGACACTGCTATACTTGTTTAGCATAAGCACAATACATATGATGCAAACGTATGTATGTATGACTTTTTTTGTAAAGTGCTGTTACGGAGCTGCAGAGCTGTACAGTGCATAATAGTACAATATATACAAAAGTATACATGGGTAAGACAAATCACATAAACGTGTTATGTCTGCATTAACTCCCACCTCCCTCAGTAGAGTTTGATGTGTTCCTTGTAGGAGAAACTCCTGTCTACCATTTGGTGCTACTTGTGCTTTCAGGTGCAGTAGGTCAGTAGAAGTCGTGCTCTTTACCCTCTTGGATGAACCCTGTGAGTACAAGTAAATTAAAACAGCAGCTGACTTGTATAGCTTTTATTCTGTATAAGCAAGGTGCTGTATAGGGATGGTGAGTAGGGATGGGCGAATTTTTTCGCCTCGTTTCGCAGAAAAAATGACGCCCATAGACTTGTATGGCGGCGTGCGTCCAAAAAAAAAAGACGCGCGTCAAAACAGTTTCGCCGCGCAAATTCGCCCATCCCTAATGGTGAGAATTTCTAGTACGTAGAGCTTTTTTACTGGTTACGACTGGATGTTATGGGGGTAATGCAGTGTTTACTGTATATAAAATTCATTTCAGTTTAAATAACCACTTTTTTTACTTGCCAATTAAAACCCATTCATCCATTTTTGTATGTTTCAATTTAATTTTTTTTAACCATCCAAACTCTGTTTATTTGCAAAGGGGCGCAATTTACATGTTGGAAAGTAAATACATTTTAATGAAATGTCCTCTTTAAAGGGCATGTAAAGGCAAAAAAATAAAATCCCATTTTTACTTTCTTTAATGAAAAAAAAAACCTATCTCCAATATACTTTCATTAAAAAATGTGTACCTGACTATGCAGTGAAATTCTCCTTTCATTTACTGCTGTGGATAGGAATTGTCAGACGGTCCCTAACTGCTGAGCAGGGAAACAATCATACTTATGAACAGCAGGGGGGAGCCCCCGCCTTACTTCCCAGCCATGCAGAACTCAAGCAGCTTTGTTTAAGATGATCCCTAAGCAGCCCAGACCACACTGAGCATGTGCAGGGTCATGCAAAGATGTTTAACAAAGTTACAAGATGGTGACCCCCTGTAGCCAACTCTGAAAGCATAAATTATTTGTTTGATTAGGCTTGTGGTGCAGTAAGTTCATGTTTATGTTTACATTTAGTATACAAAATACAGCATTTCTAGCCTTATTCTATACTAGACTTTACATGCCCTATTCCCTATTTTTCATCCCTTGGCGTGTCTTTCAATTGCAATTAGTTACGATAACCTCTGAGGGAATGCTATAACCTTTCATTGTATTCATTTTGTATAAAAACCTCTGGGTTTTTAGGGTTAATTGGTTTGATTTATTCTAATTACCTACAGGTTCTTGCACTATTTAGGGTTGGGGAGAGAACTGTTGTCCTATGCTTCTGAGGAAGTAGCGTTGAAGCCACGAAACGCGTAAAGCATGGGATTTGTTTGATGCACTGTTGGTTTATTTTTAGGGATGCACCGAATCCAGGATTCGGTTCGGGATTCGGCCTTTTTCTGCAGGATTCGGATTCGGCCGAATCCTTCTGCCCGGCCAAACCGAATCCTAATTTGCATATGCAAATTAGGGGCGGGGAGGGAAATTGCATAACTTTTTGTCACAAAACAAGGAAGTAAAAAATGTTTTCCCTTCCCACCCCTAATTTGCATATGCAAATTAGGGTTCGGATTCGGTTCGGTATTCGGCCGAATCCTTCGTGAAGGATTCGGGGGTTCGGCCGAATCCAAAAAAGTGGATTCGGTGCATCCCTATTTATTTTCATTAATGTTATTTGATCTTCTATAAATTGAAACATTTTAACTTCCGACCTGGTCAAGTGCTCTGTGGATCAAAGACTTTTATAGATACTTATTGCTATGCTTCATCCGGAGGCATGTCTGCTTGTTAGCACAGCCTGCACTGGTCGGTTCCTGACTCTTATATTTGGGTGAGTGCTCTCCTAATTGTGTATCTGATTTATTCAGTTGTGTCATTAATAAATTTGATGATGTGGTTGGGATCCCACATTGCAATCAAATGTCGTTAGTGTGAAAAGCAATGGGAAAAGTACACACCCCTGCAGCCTCATGAAGTTCAAATTCCTTTTACCAATCTTTACCGACTGTCGTGCTGTGAGAAAATCTAAAATCCAGTTTCAGAGTGATATAGTTAATCCAAGTTCCTCAAGCTTGGCAATTAACTTTTGAGGAATAGTAGTATTAAAAGCAGAGCTGAAATCAATAAATAATACATGAGTATTATTCTCCAAATGTGACAGATGGAGACTGGTTAATTATTCGGCCAAATCTTTAGCGAAGAACACAACTCAACTGGAGAGAAGAGAGGAGTGGGGGATAGGGCAGTGCATTGGGGTAAGAGCAGCACTAACGCAGCCGCTATCAACAGACACACGTGGACCCAAAGTAGCCGCTGTGACCACTGATTAACCAGCTTTTGCGAGTGCTTTGAAAATTGTTTAGAGGGTTTTCCCAGGAGTAAAGTAAGAATATCATTATCTAGTGTTTGAAGCGTGATCTGGCATAACAGCGCCGGGATCTCACCCCAGTATTTGGAGACAGAGCCAGAATATGAGGTAAATCTCCAGGTTGTCCACAACCTCTCCAGCAATGGCACGGAATTTGATTAAAATTGAGTCTATGGGAGATGGCCTTTACTTAAAGGAACAGTAACACCAAAAAATGTAAGTGTTTTAAAGTAATGAGAATATCGTGTACTGTTGCCCTGCACTGGTAAAACTGATCTGTTTGCTTCAGAAACACTACTATAGTTCATATAAACTAGCTGCTGTGGAGCAATGGTGGAAATTGAAAAACGGCTATATGGCACAGGTTAACGAATGGATAACAGATAACACCATTAGACAGACAGAGCTTATCTGCTATCTGCTGTGTAACTTGAGCCTTTTCTCCTTTGAATGGCTGCCCCCATTGCTACACAGCAGCCTATTTATATAAACTATATTAGGTTTCTGAAGCAAACACATCAGTTTTACCAGTGCAGGGCAACACTGCATTATATTTTCATTACTTTAAAACACTTATTTTTTGACGTTACTGTTCCTTTAATTTCGAATTTGAAGCTTTCTGTATAATGGATCCCATACCTGTATTCACATAAATCTAACCTTTGGTAACATGCTACTTCCTAAACTCATCCCAATCATATTCTATTTATGACCCCTGCCTCACTCAACTCCACTTTAATTACTTATATTTACTTGTATGGGCGGATCAGCACTATTACATAAAGAAAGAGAAGGGCCATGTTTAAGGGCAGGACTACACGGCTGATTCTGCCGCGATCCGTCGCGCTGCGCAAAATCGCAGGCATCACGTCGGATGCGACGGAAATAAGGTAATTCAATTGTCGCATCGTGTCACTGCATTGATGCAGACGCTGCACCTGCATCCGACAGTCGTGTCAACAATGCGACACAATCAGACACTGCCATTACTTACCTTGTTTCTCGACGGCTACGATTTTGCACATCGCGTCGGAATCGGCTGTGTAGTCCTGCCCTAAGATTTAACAATAAAAACCTCACCTTGGTCAAAACCTGCCTAACCCTCAGGTCCTCCATGTTTTACGTCAACCCACTCATCACTACAAAACCACCACAACAGAACTGAAAATCCAGTCTAAAGAACATCTCATTCACTTTTTTTTTTTATTACAACAATCTACTATGGTGTTAACTTGAACTATTTGTGCAAGTGTTCTCACTATTTGATTATCAGCCTACATGGGGGTGTCCACATACGCCACTATAATTACACAAAATATCAAAAATGGGACTTAACCCCATAGGCCCAAATTATACAAGATTATCACATAACCATGTTGTAATTTGTAAGATAAAATGCAATTTTTATTATTAACTACCATGCCACATGCTTATTAAAACCACTTAAAACATAAAAAATTAGCGCTGCGCTGGGTGTAGGGATCCCTTAACCCTAAATAACCAATTTCTGAGGAGCTCCTATGTATATAGCTATGTTGGATGTTCAATTAAGTGATGTGGCTAAACAGCCAAAGTTCCACTTCATATATAAATGTAGGTACTTCAAATCCAATTGGTCACAGGGAAAGGAAATGCGCCATTTGTAATCCACACCGTCCAAATCAGTTACAGTGTAGCACCATAATGTACTGCAACTTGCTCGTTGCTATTGAATAGTTCCCATGCATCGGGTGTGGTAAGGGGTCAATACTCCGTATTTTGGGAGCGGAGCAGATTGGGGAGAGGTTTCTGGATGGCTCTACTTGTGGCCGAATTGGCCGTGTAATGCTATGTAGTCCTGATAGTAATGGCCGCCCGCCACTCCCAGCGGTCGCAATGCGGCCACGGCCCAAGGTGATGCAATTGGTGACAATCACCTTTCGTGTTAGCCCAAAAAGTCCTGCCAATCCCAGCCTCTTATTGCCCAAAATAAATTTATACAGACCGTTGTGATCGCGTCTGCACCAAGCTTAGCTCAACGCTCCCTTGTAGGTGTACTTTACTGAAGAACCCTGCGGCGCCTTCCAAGTCCCTGGTAGGGAGAGGGATCCCGTCTCACTCGGCTAGCAACGCAGTACCCCGACAGCTGTTTCGCCACCGAACGTGGCTTTGTCAAGAGGCCGAGAGCCGAACGTGACGTCATTTTATACTTATCGTCACATGACCAGAGTGAGTTATCTTCCATATCGTTACTTTGTTGCAAGTCCCGAGGATACTGGCTTGTCAGGCAGAATTGCAATTGTTCCTTTCATTTTCTGCCATAATATTTCTTGTATCCTTTTGAATGTATCCTAAATAAAGTATATCTTGTGGACACTTCAATCAATAAAGCAAATAGGTTATTCGAAAGAAACATCTTCAAAGTCACTCTGCTACATCTAGACTACATATGTGGCATGGTTCAGTAGAACTGAAAAATGTATGAAATCTTTAGTTGTAACATCTTTTATCCTCTTGTGTTCATAATAATATGCATATATAATCAGTACCAAGTTGTATGAGCTTGGACCAATTTTAAATGTATTAGTATAGTCAAACTCAAAACACCAAAACAAACGAAATAAAGGAATATTACTAAACAACATACTACCAAAAGAAAACCAAAATTTGTTTTTTCCTCAGAAATTGGTTATTTAGGGTTAAGGGATCCCTACACCCAGCGCAGCGCTAATTTTTTATAGTAGTTACATAGTTAAATTGGGTTGAAAAAAGACAAAGTCCATCAAGTTCAACCCCTCCAAATGAAAACCCATCATCCATACACACACCCCTCCCTACTTTTAATTAAAATTCTTTATACCCATACCTATACTAACTATAGAGTTTAGTATCACAATAGCCTTGGATATTATGTCTGTCCAAAAAATCATCCAAGCCATTCTTAAAGGCATTAACTGAATCAGCATCACAACATCACCCGGCAGTGCATTCCACAACCTCACTGTCCTGACTGTGAAGAACCACCTACGTTGCTTCAAATGAAAGTTCTTTTCTTCTAGTCTAAAGGGGTGGCCTCTGGTACGGTGATCCACTTTATGGGTAAAAATGTCCCCTGCCATTTGTCTATAATGTCCTCTAATGTACTTGTAAAGTGTAATCATGTCCCCTCGCAAGCGCCTTTTTTCCAGAGAAAACAACCCCAACCTTGACAGTCTACCCTCATAATTTAAGTCTTCCATCCCTCCAACCAATTTAGTTGCACGTCTCTGCACTCTCTCCAGCTCATTTATATCCCTCTTAAGGACTGGAGTCCAAAACTGCACTGCATACTCCAGATGAGGCCTCACCAAGGACCTATAAAGAGGCATAATTATGTTTTCATCCCTTGAGTTAATGCCCTTTTTTATGCAAGACAGAACTTTATTTGCTTTAGTAGCCACAGAATGACACTGCCCAGAATTAGACAACGTGTTATCTACAAAGACCCCTAGATCCTTTTCATTTAAGGAAACTCCCAACACACTGCCATTTAGTGTATAACTTGCATTTATATTATTTTTGCCAAAGTGCATAACCTTGCATTTATCAACGTTGAACCTCATTTTCCAGTTTGCTGCCCAGTTTTCCAGTTTAGACAGATCACTTTGCAAAGTGGCAGCATCCTGCATGGAACCTATAGTTCTGCAACTTATGTTTTAAGTGGTTTTAATAAGCATGTGGCATGGTAGTTAATAATAAAAATTGCATTTTATCTTACAAATTACAACATGGTTATGTGATAATCTTGTATAATTTGGGCCTATGGGGTTAAGTCCCATTTTTGATATTTTGTGTAATTATAGTGGTGTATGTGGACACCCCCATGTAGGCTGATAATCAAATAGTGAGAACACTTGCACAAATAGTTCAAGTAAACAATATTGATATGTGGGACTAGTATTCCCTTTACCAGCTTGGTCTCGAATAGATTAAATCAATCATTTTCTTTGTATAGTCTGTCCTTTGGTTTTCTTTTCTTTCTTTTTTTCTTTTTGTACATTATGGAATTTTTTGCAGATGACAATAAGTGGGCTTCTTTGGCCAAATCGGTTTTTTCAGGATCAATGACTCCAGCTGGTAAGACCCCCCTCACACTGTCACATTTAATGGTTAAAAGTAAGAACTTACTACGTAGGAGGCTAAATGTATTTTGGAATATAATATGCCTAGAAGAGTATTTGACTCGGGGCATTATTCCAAGAGGTCTGCGAGTACAAATTTTTCCCTCGTTTGAGGACACTCCACAGACCTTTAAAACTCAATGGGAAGGGGTATTAAGTGAATGTTCTTGCAAACTTATGTCCCTCCTTAAACAATATAATATTGAGGAACTAGAATCAATTAAGATACAACAAAAAGGACTCTGGGATCAAACTAAAGAATATGAACTGAGTGAAGAGTTCAAAAAGATGGATAGTGATTTAAAAGGTTTCATGGACAAACTTAATGCAGAAGTTATGCAGGTGAAAAAACGCAAATTTGAGAGAGACACCCTTGACTATGAAAATAAACATGTTTATCTATGGAATAGTTCGAAAAAATGGAATCAGGTCACCCAGAATAGGAAGGGGAGCACGAGGGGTTTTCAGAGGGCACAACAGAGAATGGGCACTTTGGGAAATTCGGATCGGGACACCCATTCTGAAAGTGAAATGAGTGGTTCTGACACATCAATCTCTGCACGGAAACAATTTGATAGGAAAAAGCATAAATTTAACACTGTCTTTCATAAGGAACAGGTCACGTCACAGGTGGTGCAGGAGAGAAGTGTTAAAGCTTCATCCCTGCCTAACCCTTCACAGAGCAATGGCACTTTTGAATCATCCTATGATGATACACAAATTATTAACCTTTCTAATTTCACTCTCACTCCTCTTTTCACCAGTGTACTACGGAAAGGTCTCACCTTTGTACCGTCTAAATTAGTTGACCACTTTTCATTAGTCAAGGATGTCCATCTCTTTGCACGGAAATTACTTTTAAAACTACAATGGTCCAAGGCTAACCGGCAGACGGAACTGGACTTAAGTCAATTTAATTTAAATGACTTCAAAACCTTAAAAATCTTACTTGAACTATGGGATGATCCCCGAGTGGAGGAGGAACAAAAGGTGTTGCAGGATATACAGGATTTGTGGTTAGAGAGCTCAGGGGATAACCTTACATTACCATCTTGCAAGAAAAAGTCTTGCAGGTATCCCAGCACCACCGAAAATGGAGCTGTTGACACCTTCGTACGAAGGGTCACTGAGGATATTTCATCTCTGACTACAAATGTTAGACATTCAAATCTCACGAAAGAGGAAGAAAGTGCACTGAGACTATTGAGGGAGAACCCTGATATAGTCATTAAACCATCAGACAAGGGTTCAAATATTGTAATCATGGACTCCTCTCAATATGTTTTAATGTGTAAAAAAATTTTGAATAGAAAATGGTATCAACCAATCTTATTACCACAGGTACAAAGATACAAGGAGAGCTTGTTTAATTTGATAGACCAAGCACAATGTGATGGCATTATTGACCAAAATACCACGGACTTCTTGAAGGTCAAGTGCCCCCGGACACCGACATTCTATGCCCTCCCGAAGGTTCATAAGTCCATCCACGAACCTCCGGGGAGGCCTATAGTGTCGGGCTGCGGGTCTCTCACCGAGCCGATTAGTGGCTATATTGATATGGTCTTACAGCCATTAGTGACACAATTAGACTCGTTCGTTCTAGATACCTCTCACTTGTTGAGAGAAATAAATGGACTCACACTGGGCTCTGACTGTATTCTGGTTGGC
Organism: Xenopus petersii; assembly: GCA_038501925.1. Classification (NCBI taxonomy): domain Eukaryota; kingdom Metazoa; phylum Chordata; class Amphibia; order Anura; family Pipidae; genus Xenopus; species Xenopus petersii. The sequence goes on from CM076688.1 coordinate 37,081,211, forward strand.
TTGGACGTTGAAGCGTTGTATATGAGCATTCCACACTCATTGGGCATAGAGACCATAAGAAACGTTTTTGAACGTATCCACCAACCAATCTCTGAGGAACATTCATTTATATTGAAAGCACTAAGTTTTGTGTTACACCACAATGTGTTTATCTTCAATGGTGTGTATTATTTACAGCGACAGGGCGTGGCTATGGGCGCCAAATGCGCACCGAGCTACGCAAACCTGTTCCTGGGAGAGTGGGAGCGCCATGTTTTTTCGGCGGAAGAATATGACGAGTATCTGTGTCACATTTTACGGTGGCACAGATACATCGACGATATTATGATTATTTGGCAGGGCCCTGAACGAAAATTAAAAGAATTTGTGGTCAAACTTAATAGAAACAGCTTCAATTTAACTTTTACCATGAATTACCATTACAGTAGATTGGAATTCCTAGATATAGAAATAAAAAAGGATGAAAGGGGCCAGGTTTCCACCAATCTCTTCCGCAAAAAGACAGCAGGGAATAGCCTTCTACATGCGGAATCAATGCATCCACCCAAATGCATCGAGGGCATCCCAAAGGGACAGTATCTCAGACTACGGAGAATCTGCTCCACAGAGGAGGATTTCAAACGGGAGGCCTACCAATTATATCTAAGATTCAAAGCACGGGGATATAAAACACGTAGCTTACGTAGAGCCTACCAATTTGCCTTGTCTCGTAGCAGGGATGAGGTGTTATATAAACACCAACAATGTGACACCTCATCTGTGCGGCGAAAGGATGAAGATAGGACTAGATTCATCCTAACATATGGTATGAAGGATCAGGAAGTTCGTGCCCTGATCCAGAAACATTGGCATATTTTGTCCAATGACCCCAACATAGGGAAATGGGTTACTACCCGCCCCCTATTTGGCTATAGGAGGAACAACAGCATAGGGGACCTGTTAACTCATAGCCACTTTCAAAAGTACTCAGGAGCATCTTGTTGTAAAACACCAGGGAGTTACAGATGTGGAGCCTGTGATCAATGCCAATACATTAAAATATCGAGGGAATTTGGCAATAGGAATGCCAAGTACAATATGTATCATTATACAAGCTGTACTACGACCCATGTTATCTATTTGTTCACATGCCATTGTGGCAGTAAATATGTTGGCAAAACGAAGAGACCTCTGAAAAGACGCATCTACGAACATATGCGCGACATAAACAATTGTAATTTATTGTCATCAATTGCCAAACATATCTACTGCATACACAATGGTGAACATAGGGGGTCTTATTTCCAGGGCATTGACCGCCTGCATGGTGACATAAGGGGCGGTGACCTGGATAATAAGCTACTCCAAATGGAAACTAGCTGGATCTTTAAGCTCAATACATATAAGTCAGAGTATGGACTCAATGGCCAATTGAACTTCCAGGCATTCATAAACAAATGAAGATATATAGGAACAGCTACCTTGGGTTCCATTGAGACAATGTATAAATGTTGGGACCGAATATTGGGAGGTCTGAACATAGGTCCTTCATTTCCTTTTCACTCCTCTTTTCTTCTCCTTATTTCTTTTTTCTTTATTGTTTATGCACAAATTTTGGTTTTCTTTTGGTAGTATGTTGTTTAGTAATATTCCTTTATTTCGTTTGTTTTGGTGTTTTGAGTTTGACTATACTAATACATTTAAAATTGGTCCAAGCTCATACAACTTGGTACTGATTATATATGCATATTATTATGAACACAAGAGGATAAAAGATGTTACAACTAAAGATTTCATACATTTTTCAATTCTACTGAACCATGCCACATATGTAGTCTAGATGTAGCAGAGTGACTTTGAAGATGTTTCTTTCGAATAACCTATTTGCTTTATTGATTGAAGTGTCCACAAGATATACTTTATTTAGGATACATTCAAAAGGATACAAGAAATATTATGGCAGAAAATGAAAGGAACAATTGCAATTCTGCCTGACAAGCCAGTATCCTCGGGACTTGCAACAAAGTAACGATATGGAAGATAACTCACTCTGGTCATGTGACGATAAGTATAAAATGACGTCACGTCCGGCTCTCGGCCTCTTGACAAAGCCACGTTCGGTGGCGAAACAGCTGTCGGGGTACTGCGTTGCTAGCCGAGTGAGACGGGATCCCTCTCCCTACCAGGGACTTGGAAGGCGCCGCAGGGTTCTTCAGTAAAGTACACCTACAAGGGAGCGTTGAGCTAAGCTTGGTGCAGACGCGATCACAACGGTCTGTATAAATTTATTTTGGGCAATAAGAGGCTGGGATTGGCAGGACTTTTTGGGCTAACACGAAAGGTGATTGTCACCAATTGCATCACCTTGGGCCGTGGCCGCATTGCGACCGCTGGGAGCGGCGGGCGGCCATTACTATCAGGACTACATAGCATTACACGGCCAATTCGGCCACAAGTAGAGCCATCCAGAAACCTCTCCCCAATCTGCTCCGCTCCCAAAATACGGAGTATTGACCCCTTACCACACCCGATGCATGGGAACTATTCAATAGCAACGAGCAAGTTGCAGTACATTATGGTGCTACACTGTAACTGATTTGGACGGTGTGGATTACAAATGGCACATTTCCTTTCCCTGTGACCAATTGGATTTGAAGTACCTACATTTATATATGAAGTGGAACTTTGGCTGTTTAGCCACATCACTTAATTGAACATCCATCATAGCTATATACATAGGAGCTCCTCAGAAATTGGTTATTTAGGGTTAAGGGATCCCTACACCCAGCGCAGCGCTAATTTTTTATGTTTTAAGTGGTTTAAATAAGCATGTGGCATGGTAGTTAATAATAAAAATTGCATTTTATCTTACAAATTACAACATGGTTATGTGATAATCTTGTATAATTTGGGCCTATGGGGTTAAGTCCCATTTTTGATATTTTGTGTAACTACTATGGTGTTACCTACACACAACATTAAAAAATAAAACTACAATACAGGAATATCGTTTTCTTTGCACATTCCCTGGTCCCCCATTTCATTAGGAGCTTAGTATCTGTTTTTTTGAAGATACATGCACCTGCACCAAAAAAGATGAATGCACATTCCCTGGTCCCGTCTCGTAAGTAATCTAGTATATATGCAAGTGGCTAACTCATTTTATGATCATAACTTTGGAACTAAAAACCCGTTTCTGTAAATACATGCACTTGATAGATACTAGACTACGTATGAGACAGGGGACCATGTAATGTGCATTCATCAATCCCCTCTTATGTATGTCTGCAGTTAATTTGGCCAGATCAGTAGCACTTATTGTATTTAAACAAACTTTACTTACCCTTGGAGTGCTCCCACAAGCCTCCTTTTTGGCATGCACTTGCACAGACGTTAATAGGGAATTACAATTGTGATTATGATGCTGATCTGTAGTGGTTTGCAAAACAAAGCAATTCTGGGAAGGAAGCACAGGAACTGGCCAATAGCTTCAAGTGGATCTTTAGGATGTATGGTGTGATTTGAAACGTCTTTATCTTGTATCCATACTCAATGAAAGGGGCTCAATGGTAGGAGACATAGGGGCAAAAATAAAATGTTGACGCCCGTAAACTTTAATGGGCGTCAGACATTTTGCCAAAACTAAACGGGTCAAATTTGCCCAAGCCTAGCCACATTCCGATATAATTAATAAAAAAAAGGTGGAAAACAACAGAAGCATGCAAAGTTCCTGGGGGTGCCAAATATGGGTTCTGATTGGCTATTGGTTGCACCAATGTGGAAGCCTACAGGAGGCTCTGTTTGGCAGTACACCTGTTTTTTATGCAACTAAAGCTTTACTCCAAGCCAGGAATAACTGGGCGCAACATCCAAGGGGTTAGTGAGAAACATGTTGCTCAAGTGCTACTGGTCAGGGATTAAACTACATGGAGCAGGAAAAAATGTTAAGCTGTGGAAGCAAACCTTGAAAACTAAGGATGCACTGAATCCAGGATTCCGGCCTTTTAGGGTCGAACTCAACGGTGCGGCTCGAGCCGGCACATCACCATGCAATGAAATGCATGCGACGTGTCGGATGTCCTGAAGAATACAGGAAGTGAAGGAGAAATCGCAGGTAAGAACTACATTTATCTGACGGATGAAGATGCAGTGTTTTCATCCGACAGTCGGATAAATGTAGTTCTTACTTCCTGTATCTTCAGGACATCAGACACGTCGCATGCGTTTCATCGCATGGCGATGTGCGGCTCAAGCCGCACCGTTGAGTTCTACCGTTACAGCAGGATTCGGCTGAATCCTTCTGCCTGGCCGAACTGACTCCTAATTTGCATATGCAAATTAGGGACAGGAAGGGAAATCACATGACTTTTTGTCACAAACCAATGAAGTAAAAAATGTTTCCCATTCCCGCCCCTAATTAGGATTTGGTTCGGTATTTGGCAGAATCTCTCGAAGGATTCAGGGATTCGGCCCTAAAGACTATATACTGTTATTCATCGCCTTGTCATTATTTCAACACTGTCCAATGTTCACCTTTTTATTGTCAAGCAAACGAGTAGACACAATGGACGGTGCTTAATTAGAAATTCACAATGTTATTACAGCTGAATAGAGTTGCTTTATTAATACTGATGGTTAATAGTGTATGTATAGTGTAAATGAATGAATTGTGCCGGCACCTCCCATGAGCAAAGAATGTTAAGTTAGGCAAGTTATTTTAAATTTTTTTTTTTTACACAGTTCGATTGTATATTATTCAACTCATAACACAACGTTCAAATATACCATTACATCATTTCTCCTAAACAATTAGACATACATACATCATATAACTTATGCATGCACTCAAAGGGGCGGTCCTTCTAGAGCTTACCGTGTATTGTGCAGAGTTTCTGTCAATATGCCAGTTAACACATAGTGCTTCTATTGTATCATAGGAATGTTCCTGGCACTTTAGGAATTAATGTGAAGCAAATTTAGAACTGCCATACAAAGCCTACACTGTACTGTATAGACTTGAAATAGAAAAAGGAAGCCATGCTTTTATACCAGAAAAAATTACATATTATAGGAGAAGGAAAGTCTTAATGTTAGGCACCACAAATAATTGCATTGACTTACCTGAAACCCCGGGCCGGAGCTCCTATCAGCAGAAAACTGCACTGACCTGGGGTTATTCCACAGATCGATCCTCTTCCGGCTTCTTCTTTCTTCAAATCTCCCGGGACAGACGCATGCGCAGTAGAACAAAAAACCGTGCTTTAGCTACAAAGACGGCTATTTCGTTCAACTGTGCATGCATCTTCCCTGGGAAATTTGAAGAAAGAAGAAGCCGGAGGATTGCTTTGTGGATTAACCCTGGGCTGGTGCAGTTTTCTGCTGATAGAAGCACCGGCCCGGGGTTTCAGGTAAGTCAATACAATCACTTGGAGTGCCTAACATTTGGCTCCCCCAAGTACGAGATGAATTTCCTTCTTTAAAATGTGAATTTTGATTTTCTTATTAAAAAAAAAAAAAAAAAAAAAAAAAGCAGCATACATGAGTGTTTTGGTATTTACCTTAAAATAAAAATACATTTTTATCTGAACGTTATGTATATATTTAAAAAAAATAAAAAAATGAAATCCCACAGTTTTGCTGACATAATAAAATTTATTTCCATTTCATGCATTACGGCAGCTACAAGAGTAATCAGTAATCATTTGAAACTGAAGGACAAGTTTTCTCTGGCCTTACAATGTAGCCTCATTGGTGAAATGAACGGGGGGGGGGGGAAATTAAGATCCACAGTTAAAACAAATATTGGGTTCACTAAATCCTGAAACTTTCCAGCTGTCTTTATGGAAAAACACTTTACAGTGAAGGAAAAACAGCCAAGGAGGGAAACACCACCACTTAGAAAATAAAAGGTATTGCACTTTCCCTCCTAAAAGTGTTTGGGGGATGCTTAGAATTCCAATCACCCAATTAAAAATAGCTAATCTATTGCTCTTTTAAATCATGGTGGTCGAGGGTTTTACAGGGGACGTTGTTTTATTGTTTGTTTCTAATTACCAGAGAAATTGCTTTCAGCTCTAGAAAGAAGCTTAACTCTTGATATGCAGAGAATACAGACAACAGGACTATATCACTTATTCAATGTGCAAACTCATAGGAGCTCAATATTGATAGTCCACTGCTCATCTCAGACTGTTTTTTTAAGCAGCAAATAGGTCAAGTCAAGCCTTATATCCAACAACACAAAAGACTGAACTGGAACTGAGAACAGCAGTCTTCACGATCTGAATTGTAGCTCAGCAGCCACTAATGACTTATGTAAATTAAAAAAAAAAAATTAAATAAAAAATATTCTTCAGAGCCATACATGTGATTCCGTAAATTCATATTTATTTTTATGGCAGAATGAAGCTAGGTAACAAGTCTCCTTAGCATTTATAGATGCCCCCATATTATCCAAAATGATACTCTAACTTCATAATGCTAATTTTGTTTCTACTTTAAATTTAACCAAAGCACTGTTCAAGTTTGCGTACAACTAAGGTCGCTTTAAAGGAGTTTAAATAAGTGGGCCAAATGGTTTACAGGTAAAAAAAAAAAAAAAAGTGTTTTCGGTTAGGGGTCATTTAGAAAAAAAAATCCAAGCCAACATATTAATCGTTTACTTGGAACGTTAAAAAGTTAATGCAGCAATGTTACATTCAGGTAAAAAAAAAAAAATGTATTCAAAAGCAATTCAAATACCGAAAAGGGTTTGAACTTGAATATTTTATTAACATGGTAGTTTGTCTTTGTAACGTGCTCACACATTCGCACATTTTTGAATAATATGCTTAGAATTAAAAGTTGTCTCGTTCTAGAGACGAGGAAAGAGTGATATTGCATGTACTTGTTTAAAAAGGAAAAAAAATTCTTAGGTTTTTCATTATTGTAGGCAATTTAGTCCACATAACTTATGAAGCTATTGCCAAATCTCTCCTAGGAAGTGGAATTTAGAAGGGTGGAATAATGTTCAGGGAGGGAAATTGAACAGTGGCATAGCAGAGCTCTCAATATGAGAAAGCTGACAATGTGGACATATTTCTGCTGTGAAACTGGTCTTGTATAATCATTTTGTCAATGGGCAGAACACAAGAAGGCAATGTGAAGTAGGCTTCTGTAGAGTCAATTTTCCACACAGTATTGTGCAGCATTCAGAAGCTTAGTCCTTTTCTGGAACCAGTTTCAAGACCTTCCCAATTGCAATGGTCTTACCTGAATGAAACCAAAAAAGGGAAGGGGGCATAATTAACAAAGGAATAAAGAATGAAAGCATTACAGGACTCAATACAATGCAAAGTAGCGTTTACACAGCAGTGTGACTTGCACCCACCTTCATCTCTTAAGGTAAATCGTCCCATCTGGGGGAAATCTTTGAATGTTTCAAGGCAAATTGTTCCGGCTGTCTTTAGACGGGCAATGCATACTTGGTCTTGCTTTACAAATCGGGGTCTCGTCTTACTTTTTTCTCCTGATTTTTTGTCTACCAAACAGATTAAGGCCTATTGAGAAAAAGATCATTAGATCTGCACCACTTCCTGTGGATCCTACTTTATTTCAGAGAACACTTTTGATCAACAGAATCATATAAGCATGGCTGCCCAAAATTTGACCTAGTGGACCAAATTACAAAATACTTCCTAACTGGTCCCAGATAAATAGAATTTTTGTCACACTCCAGTGCAATAAACCCTAGAGCGCCATTAATTTTGGGAAACTCAAATAAAGTTGCCCTCATCGTGTAAATCATGTAGAAAATACTGTTAAAAGTGACTCAGTGATTGCAATTTGATTTATACACAATCAGTACATCCATGCAACATGCATTAGATGTGTCCCCAAATTTTCAAATGATCTGGTAAACCTACCCTAATCACCTTCTTTCCAGCATATAAACAGCCAACCTTTCCTCATAACGGAGGCCATTAAAGGAGAACTAAAGCTAACTAAATAAGTAGCTAAAAATGTTGTACATTATGTTTTGGGCTTCTGTACCAGCCCAAGGCAACCACAGCCCTTTAACAGTATAGATCTGTGTCTCCAAAGATGCCCCAGTAGCTCCCAGTCTTCTTTTCTGCCGATTCACTGCACATGCGCTGTGCTGCAGTCACTTACTGAGCTTAGGGACCCACTCACAATATACAGTACACATAGGATAGAAATTTCACAGTATAAGGCTGATTAGTAATTAATAGTCAATTACTACACGACAGCACAGAAACCAGTGCAACTAGCATCAGAATTTAATAATCAGCCCTGTAGCATCAGCTTATATTACAGAGAAACCTCATTTTCTACTTGATAATTAGTGAAGACCCAAAGCTCAGGTTCTCAACAGCTGCTCAGAGTCCACTGATCATGTGAGTGTCACAGACACTTTCCAAAATGGTGACCCCCTGTGACAAGTTTGAAGTCCTGGATCATTGCTGCTATTGACAAGCTGAAATTTTAGGCTGGTGTAATAAGTTCAGTATATAAAATACGGCATTTGTAGCCATATTAATTTTTAGGGTTTATCTCCTTTAACAACTTAGCAGCTTTTCTCTGGACCTTCTCTATTTCATTCACATTATTTTTAAAGATTAGCGACAAAAACTACACTGCATTATTTTTCCTGCCTGAGTAAATTGATCCCTAGCAAACAGATAACTGCTGAAGGGCCAAATTGGAGCGCTGCTCATCAAAAAGTAGCCAATTGATAATTGCCTATAAATATAACCACCTAGTTATAGGTGCCTGCTTCAGACTGTTTCCCTTTTTTACAGCAATGTGTAAATTACTGAAAATAACTGTATAAAATAAACATACTGTTATTTCGACTTCTTCAATACAGGTATGAATATGTAGCACTGCATTGTAACCAGGGCAGATGATAGATTTGTGCTCAATTATCACAATCTGAAAAACAGAATAAAATGTTTAACTGTAAAATATGAACATGACAGATCATGGCAATAGAGTATAGCGTAATTTCTACAACTGCAGCAGTCATGCATGTTCTAAATCTCTTACCTGGGCATCAAATGTTCGGCCAGAATGACAAACGTTGTTAGGGTCACACAGAATAAATCCTGGCAGGATTTCTTCCTCTTCTATGCCTTTGAGTCGTAGCTTCAGGTTTTCACCTGGTGCTACAAGCTCTGTCTCTACTTCATCAGAAAGTAGGCTGAGCACTTCAACAGTGTGCTGTAGAAAAACAAAATAATGGGAGATGGAGAAAACCTAGCATCTGCATTTCTGTTTTTTTCCCACTCTAAAATAATTTACGGTATACTGACGATAGGACTATGAAGATTTTCATTCATCATTGAAGACATTTCACTACTCATCCGAGCAGCTTCTTCAATTCCATTGAACCGAATAAGCTGCTTGGATGAGTAGTGAAACGTCTTCAATGATTACTCAGCAAGCCAAGTTGTTTTAGATTTACCTATACTGGATACATTTATACTGACATTTTTAAATTTTGAATAGAAAAATGTGAATGATCAGATAAAAATGTGCAGTCCTGATAGTTCATTCTTATTGACAAAATATCTAAAACATACACAGGTTTAGCACTGTGTAGTATAGTTTTAGGAAAATAAAGCTGCATCTGAAAAACCTATATGAAAACAATCTAATCTGGATTGAACCAGGGATAAATAAACAAGTACAGGAACCAGTATGAAGAAAAGCAACACAAAATATGGGTACACATAATTTTTAATCAATCACCTAAAAATGCTTCTTTAATAGAACTGAATATTCATTTCCAAGAAAGGATTGCACAGCAAATATCATAGGTTTATACACTTTGCAAACTTATTACCTTGTTTGGCATCATGACAAGCTGCTGTCCTTTACAAATGGAACCAGATTCTAGCTTTCCTAGAATCACTGTTCCCATATCCTGGAAACAAAAGAAACAAATACATGTAATACAAGTGTTACAAGAAACAGATCTTGCTTCTTTAAATGTTAAGGAAAATTAAAAGCAAGAGCCCAAACAAGGCTCCACTCATTTCTCAGTATGTTAGCATCAGTTTCACAGATTGACAATGCAGATATAAATAATTACACTTCTATCGAATACAGGTATGAGACCTGTTATCCAGAATGCTCAGGACCTGGGGTTTTCCGGCTAACGGATAGTAATTTGGATTTTCATATATTACGTTTACTATAAAATCATGTAAACATTAAATAAACCAAATAGGCTGGTTCTGCTTCCAATAAGGATTAATTAGATCAAGTACATACTGTTATTATTGCAGAGAAAAAGCATATCATTTTTAAAAATTTGGATTATTCGGAGTCTATGGGATACAGACTTTCCATAATTCTGAGGTTTCCGGATAACAGATCCCATACCTGTAATATGAATCCATGCACAGGTTGATAAAATTACATTAAAAAAAAGTATACAGTTCATGCCACAATACAGGAAAATGGTGTAACTAGGTAAATCCAATTTTCATAAAACCAGATCAGTAGTCCACAAGATTTAAAACAAAAGCTTAAGAGTACATACAGAAAGAAAAGTCTGTTTTATCCGAGTCTAAATAAAAAATGTACGCACCTTGTACTTATCAACAATTGGCAGTCGGACAGGCCCATCAACCGATCTATTAAAGTTTGGCAAACTATCCAGATATGGAATAAATGGCAAGCCACTAGAGGAGAAGAAAAAAATGTTGCTTAAAATATTCCACACCACACAAATTAAACAGGAGATCATTATGACAGCAGAAACTCTGATCAAACACACATGCTGTGATCCAGTCCACTGTTATGAGGTTGGAACTTACAGAATTCCTCACTTAGTTGGTGTCCTACTGACAGAATCAACTGAAGGGGTAGTGGCCATTTACTTGGACTGGCAGTACCTAAAAAAGGGGATTTTGTGTTACTCACAATTAAATCCCTTTTTCTTCAGACGTCTGTGGGACACAGGGACCATGGGGCATAGCTTCCTCCACTAGGAGGGAGGGAGAGAGAGAGAGGCTGCTCCCCTACTGCTATACCCCTCTACCATATCCCTATTGGGTCAGTTTTGCATAACAAAGATAGAGTACAACAGGAATAATTAAAGGGGAACTATTGCAATAAGCAAAATGTCATAACCTTCAGCATACTGAAATAAGAAACTTTCTAAATACAATCCGTAATGTACTGAAATAATCAAGTTTATCTTCACTATTCCTCTCTCAGCATCTGTTTCTCTTCATTCAGGAGCTGGGTGCCAATATTCATTGAGTTAGATTCAATATATCTTATAGGGGGTTCCTTTTGCATTACAAGAGCAGAGGAAGAGCATACTTACAGGACTAGTAGGATGTCTTGGACAGCCACAAGCCTCTGTTTTCAACGCTTGTAGGCTGAAGGTGCTGGGCAGACAGAGAACCTATGTGGTAGGGTTTGGCATACTGTGTGGCTTGCTTCATTGAAGTCTTAATAGCACCAGCCCTGAATATCCCATGAAGGGGGAAGCCACATTAGACACTCCTAATCCAGTGCCAGAATAAGGAAAGCTGGATGCAGTAGTCTGTGACAAGGCTGTGGGGACTCATTTACTGTATAAACACTGGGCAAATTTGCACCTGGGCAGTAACCCATAGCAACCAGTGTTTTCCTTTTTTTCAGCCTGCTGCAGGTTGAGCACTGAAAAACCATCTGATTTTTTTGTGGGTTACAGCTAGGGTTGCCACCTTTTCTGGAAGAAAATACCGGCCTTTCTATATATTATTTTTTTCCCCTATTAATAACATTAGGATCAACCATCATTTTTACCGGCCAGGCTGGTAAAATACCGGCCAGGTGGCAACCCTAGTTACAGCCCATAGCAAATGTGCCCATTGTTTATAAATGACCCCCAGTATGTCCTGTCTCCTCGATGACACTAGTACAAACTGACCTGATAGGGATATGGTAGCAGTAAGGAAGGAGACTTCCCCTCTCTCTTTCTAGTGTCCATGGTCCCTGTGTCCAGCAGAACTCTGCAAGAGAATGCCCCAAATGTATCAACCCCCCCCCCCCCCCCAATCAATCCCTCAAATGTTTTTCTCCAGCTCTGCTCCTCTCATACCCAGTATGAATCTGGAAATCTTGCATGCACTTCTCTACTTACATGTACCATGGGCATGCTTCCACTGGTTCTTTCAGGTTAGCTCCGGTAAGCCCTGAACATGGCATGAAATAAATATCTTTTTTGGGGTTGAAACCAACTTTCTTCAAAAACGGCACTAGTTTTTCTTTACATTCTTCATATCTGCAAAATAAATGTTTTTAACCTCACACAGAGAAAGAATGGATGAAACATTTTTCTTTACATCAAATAAAAAACAAACAGATTAGTAATTGTGAAAACAGCAAGGGCAGAACCATTCTGCACAGCAACCTGCTCTTGGCCCAAATTATATTATAGGAGCAGTACAGCAAAAAAAAAAAAAAAAAAGTGATTTTTTTTTTTAAACATCTAAAGATTACATCTGTTCATGTAGCAGCTACAAATAAACTATTTATTGGCAACACATTTTAGTCAACTACCATAGAGAATGTAGGATTACTGCCACTCCTTGAATGTAACAAACTTTGACCTGATAATTATACATCCGTGCAGATAGAAGCAAATAAAGAAATTCTAAGATGAGTGATTTGCACAAATTTTGCCTAAAGCCAGTGAAGATCACGCAAGTATGAAGACAAAAAGAAAGCTTGGGTGGGCTACAACACACAGGAAAAATATAACAAGGAAACCAAACGTGCATCTACTAGACAAGATAATGTAAAATTCTCTTGGCCTTTTAAGAAAGGACATTTTTACTCATCTTCTAGAATCTATTAAAACTAGATTATAAAAATGTTTCAGTTGCTAACATTTGCTGTTACAAGACATACCTGTCATTGCTCCAATTCACTGTTGGATCATCCATTTTATTAATGAGAACTATTAAATGTTTTACACCAGCTGTCTTTGCTAACATAGCATGTTCTCTGGTCTGTCCTCCTTTTTCAAAGCCAGTTTCAAATTCTCCTTTTCTTGCAGATATGACCTGTAACAATAATTGTTGTTCAGATGATGATTTGCATATATGTCCACAAAGAATTTGTAAAAAAAATGCAGCATAGCACTTTACAGATTGTCAAGTTTCTCTGCTGTACTTGATTCTAAGTGTAAGGGTATAGTTGATCGCTGTAGATCTGGCTTACAATCTGCAACAAATCTCTTCAAAATGCCTTGGCCTTGTCTAACCTGGGGTCTCTTCAAGTAAAACATTACTCTCTGCGATGATATCGCTTGTACCCTTGGGAGGTGTTACATTAGACTTTTAAAAACCTCCCACTTAGCTTGCATAAGATAGAGTAATCGCAAATGGACCATTAAAACCTTGGATATGAACACACAATATATATATATATATATAGTCTAGTTTAAAATATTCACCTATGTTCTAGTCAAGTCCATTTAATTGACCTTAAAGGAAAACTATACCTCCAAAATGAATACTTCAGCAACAGATAGTTACATCATATTAAGTGGCAATAATCTTACCAACCCAGAAAATACATTTAAGTAAATATTGCCTTCTACGTTTTCCCTTGAGCCCCCATTTTATGATATTCTCTGTGCTCCCTCAGAGATCACCTGACATGTAGCTCTAACTGTATCAGAAAGAAGTGTGGAAGCAAGACAGAACTTTCTCCATTAATTGGCTCGAGACCTAACATGTATGATTTGTTTGCATGCACCGTGAATCATAGGATCTCAGGGGGCGGTCCACATTTTTTAAAATGGCAATTTTCTATTTAAGATTACCCAAGGTAAATACTACTAAAAATTTATATTATGAAAATGGCTGGTTTACTTATCTAAGTAAAAATGTAGATACAGAAAAAAAAAATTAAGGCTCTGATTTCTGGTCTAAGTCTCTAGTCTAAATTAACATTAAAGGGGATCTAGTCATAAAACAAAAAATCAATTTTCATCTCCACGCACACATCAACATTAGGGATGCACCGAATCCAGGATTCGGTTCGGGATTCGGCCAGGATTCGGCCTTTTTCAGCAGGATTCGGATTCGGCCGAATCCTTCTGCCTGGCCAAACCGAATCCGAATCCTAATTTGCATATGCAAATTAGGGGCGGGAGGGAAATTGCGTGACTTTTTGTCAGAAAACAAGGAAGTAAAAAATGTTTTCCCCCTTCCCACCCCTAATTTGCATATGCAAATTAGGGTTCGGATTCGGTTCGGTATTCGGCCGAATCTTTCGTGAAGGATTCGGGGGTTCGGCCGAATCCAAAAAAGTGGATTTGGTGCATCCCTAATCAACATATCACCAATTTACATATAAAAATGCTGCACTGTTCAAGGACAACTATTTTTTTTATATTGCTTCCCCCTGTGCCCTCGCTACACTGGAATTTTTGGCTCCATGCTCAGACTGCCAGAAAGTACAAAAACCGTGGCTGTTTGTCAGCTAAACTTTGGTCTGTTGTAAGGCCAAACAAAAACAATCACAGTTTTCATACTTAATGGCATTCTAAGCATAATCCCAAATATCTATTTCAAGAAGTAAAGGAAGATCCCTTTAAATGGCTGTCAGAGTACAAAGGAAAGCTGTTCAAACAAGAATGACTGAAATGCTGCAAAATGTTTAATAAATGTACATTTACAATATGTTTATTAAGCTTATCTTCTGCAACAGCTTTAGTGTATGAGATTAAAAAGGCTTTGTATATGCTACTTAAAATCCAATCAAGTGATGTAGGAGTTGTCAAACTATATGCACAGCGAAAAAGAGCTTGAGGATCCAAACGCACAACACTTCAAATATTGCATGGTCATATTACATTAATGTCTCTTACCAAAACAGCAAGGTCAGCTTGAGAAGCACCCCCTATCATATTTGGAACAAAGCTTTTGTGGCCTGGGGCGTCTAGGATAGTAAAGTGCTTTTTCTCCGTTTCAAAATAGGCCCGACCAACCTCTACAGTTTTTCCTTTGTCTCGTTCTTCCTGATTCGTGTCTAAAGCCCACGACAAATACCTGGCAAGATATGGACATATCTATAACTACATATCCTAAATTCCAACAAGCAAAATATTTGCACATGATTAAAAAAAAGAAATGGAACGGTAAATCAATATTAATCAAAATTTTCATAAATTTTCTCTTTATGGATAGAAAAAAAAAAAAATGTATCTCTACCCAAGAAACAAAGGAGTTTTCATTTTAAAAGTATTCGGTCATGATTCTCTTTATTTCTAAATTACACTGTTTACATTGCAAATAATTCACCCTACAATTTAAAACTATTCTTGAACCAACAATTTTTTTTTTCAGCTGAAATATTGGTGTGGAGGCAGCCATCTAAGTGGTTTGCATCTGATTCTGAGTTTTGAGAAGGAGCTGGCACTTCAGGATGGAACTGCTTTGAGACGGCGATTGTTTCTCCCCTTCTAGTATTTTACCACAACCCAAGTCGTACTCCCTATCCCCATCTATTTTTTCAAAATGAATCAGTTAATAGTGCTGCTCCAGTAGAATTCTGCACTGAAATCCATTTCTCAAAAGAGAGGCACAAAGAGGCAGCTGGGAAATTGACAAAATGTCTAGCCCCATGTCAGATTTCAAAATTGAATATTAAAAAAAAAACTGTGCTCTTTTGAGAAATGGATTTCAGTGCAGAATTCTGCTGGAGCAGCACTATTAACTGGTTCATTTAAAAAAAGGTATTAGGCCCTAAAAATCTTAAGACAATGCACAATCATCAACAAATGAGAATGTGAAGAGAAGCCTTTGGGCAGTTTGCCTGAAGCCAGAGAAATTAAAGTTGGCCATGCCATGTATGGCAATCTCTGTCCCCTTAAGGGGGCAGCAAAATGGTCAGTTCAGGGTAGACACCATCTGAGAAATCAAAAAATAAACAACATTTTACTTATACATAAGTCAGTCCTTACATCAAAGAGGGTATTTTAGCTTAGCTGCAATTACTATACCATATTACCACATTATTATTAATCAATCTTACCAGGTTTCTCTGTTTTTCTCCTTGGCTTCCCTCTCATATTTTTCAAGAGTTCTTTTTTCAACCATGCCTGTTAAATACCTAAAATGGGAAGACATGACAAAGGTTTGCACTTGGTGGTATTATAAGATAAGAACTATTTTCCAAAACAGACTATGCATTAAAATGACCGATTACATATGCAATTAATTTCCACAATTCTATTTTAACTATTAGACCGTTGGCATAGCATGCATTTGCTTAGCTGGACAAGGAACTTTTGCTCAGAATGTCTGCTATAGAGAAGCCCATATGGAGCAACTGGCATTTATCCAGTGGTGAAAAAAAAAATGACTAGCCCTACTATAACCCAGCCATTGTGAATTTGGGTGGACGATCGATCCCTTCTGTCTGGAAGATGAAATGGTGGGTCCACTGCTAGCCTTATGAGTTCTGCAAACCAAGTGCGATGAGACCAGTAGGACAGCCCCAGTATCGCCTCTACTCCATCTTAGCAGCAGAGCCAATGGGGGAAAGATATAGACTAGGTGAAATGGCCACATTACCACCAGTGTGATGAACTCCACAAGTTTGTTTTTGTACCTGGATGCCATCAAGTCGACTTCTGGTGTTCCCATCTTGACAATCAGTTGAAAGATCTCAGGGTGAAAGCTCCACTCGCCGTGATCTATCGTTTTGTGGCTGATAAAATCCGCTATCCAGTTTTACACTCCTGGAATGTGAACTGCGGAGATGGCTGGTACTGTCTTTTCTGACCATTTTAGAATTTTTTCCACGAGTGCCGCTTGACTCCTTGTTTCTCCTTGGTGGTTGATCTAGGCCGCCGCAGTCACATTGTCCGACTGTATTCTTACCGGCAGAGCTCTTAGACTGTCTGACCAGTGGAGCAATGAGTAATGGATCGCTCTGAATTTGAGGATATTGATAAGGAGTTGCTGCTCCTGTAGTGTCCAGCGCCCCTGTACTGTCCGATCTCCTAGTACTCCTCCCCAGCCCTGTAGACTGGCGTCTGTCTTGACCACTGTCCATCTGTGGCTGGGGAATGGTTTTCCCGTCCACAGTGTTGTCGGACGAATCCATCAAGTGAGTGACACTCGAACCAGATCTGATAAGGGAATCTGTTGCACAGTCCCTCTGGTGTTGTAAAGTCAGCCGCTGTAATGACCTGGTGTGTAGTTGTGCATAGGGATTTGCCAGAAGACAGGCTACCATTGTCCCCAGGACTCTCATGGCGGATCATAACGGTACTTGCTCTGCCCTCAAGAGGGTCAGTAATCGCTTCTGAATGGAAGATATCTTGGCCTGAGGAAGGAAGGCTTTTCCCTCTATCTAGAACCAACCCTAAGTATTCTGTGGTCTGGGATGGAACGAGTCTTAACTTCTGGAAATCTATTTGCCATCCAAGGTGAGTCAAGGTTGTTATCACTGTCTCTAAATGGTTCATGGCCAGAGCCAGGGAAGGTGCCTTGACAAGGTGGTCGTCCAGGTAAGGAATGATCCCTACCCTCTGTAGTCATAACTCCTCCAAGCCGGCAGCCATGATATTTGTAAATACTATTGGCTTGAAGGATAGGCTGAAGAGAAGTGATCCTACTGCTGACTGCTGCTATATGAGTTTTTGCACTGTACTTGCTCTTGCAGAGAAAAATAAGTTGTACCTGTTCGACTAGAAAATTCAGCCTGAAAACCTCTCCTAGCCGACCGTTGCAACAGGAAGGTTGGGAGCACTGCATGTTTCCCCTTCTTGATGGCCGCTGGTGCAGCCTCCAGAGAGCAGAAACCAGGTGCACAGGGTAGTGGGAGCCCCCAGCCTCCATAGAGTAGAAAGGCTTACAACATGTCCTGGGATGAAATCCTTATCTGGAGGGGCTCTGGAAAAATAACACTGACCCATTGGTGGCATGGTACTTGATACTAAACTGTACCACCTCTCCCAGCTACGTAGTATCAGTCCTCCTTCCAAAGACACTAAAAGAAAACAGACGTTGGAGGAAGTAGGCAGGGGATGAAACCCAGAGGAGGAGCCACTATAACCTTTTAGTGTCCTTTCTCCAAGCAATAGGATCTTCATCTCCATGGTGCCTGTGCCCCCCCCCCCCATCTAAGCAAGAGAAAAAGTTGGTCTTAGGCTTATGTCTTCACCTGCGTATCCACTGCAATCCACCAGAACAGACAGGCTTGATATATGCCCGTCTGTGAGATAAGTGAAGACACATGCAACATCAGCTTTAATGTCATAGAAACAGAGTAACTGCCACACAAACTAGTTAATTGGAGATATGATTCCTTAGTTACCCTGCTGTCAGCAAGAGATTATATGCTGCCCTTGCTGCATAAATATAGGTCAACTGGATCTTAAACTTATTTTAAGTACAGGTATTCAACAGGAGTAATTAAATAAAAAAAATTAAAAAAAGTCTATTCTGGGGTAAACCCCAAAAAGTTCATAAATAAATTTACTTACATGATTTGACCACCAATGGTTGATTTACCAGCATCTAAAACAAGAAGCAAATATATCCATAAACGGTTGGATCACTTAAAAACACATCCATACATAAAGCAGTTTGTATTCAGGTCAAGGCCTATTTTAAACATTTCTACTAGTATTAAATATAAAACTCTCAGTGTTATACTACTGTGCAATAGATGCATCTAGTAAGCTCATAACTGGCACTTTGTATCAGCAAAGACAGCATTCATCTGTGTGAATTCTGCTTGAAATGTTTAACTGCATGCAAAATGCAATGCATGCTACTAATTCTAAAAAGTATGTTTGTTCACAGGTTACTATATAGATCTACTAGTAACACAGAAAACAAATCTGTTCAAAAATGACCCCTGCTAAGTGCCCAGACTGGAAAGGACAAATCTCATCAGCTGACCAAAAAAATACCATAATCTATTCTTCCCATGCATTCCACTGTATTAAGGGAGAAGGAAAGGATCCATTTACTTGGGGTGCCAAAAGTCAGGCACCCCCAAGTGATTGTATTTACTTCATTCTTCGCACGAGTGCGCATGAGCAGAAGTGCAAAAAGCCAAACTTTAACGAAAAAGTCGGCTATTTCGTTCTACTGTGCATGCGTCTGCCCCAGGAAATTTGAAAAAAGAAGCCGATCACTCCGTGGCTCTCATTGGAAAATCTTTTGCCACCCCCAATTAAATAGGCCTTTCCTTCTCCTTCAAGTACAGCAGGCCCGCATTTACAAGGATGCACTAAAAATAAAATATTTTAACATAAATGCCCTTTCTCTGGTGTAAACCTAAGTTTGGCACAAAAGCGCAAAAAAATAAATAAATTCCAGTGAGCACAGTGGCAGGTAAAAACTGTAAGGTGGACTTCTGAAAATCTGATTTTAAACTAGCATTTAGCAGGACTGCAGAGAAAGAGAGACCCAGACAGGATTCCTATCTGCAGAAAAATAACTGTAAAATTCCAAATGAACGTGGGAATTCCTGAAATACCCAATTTTTGAGCATGACCTGGCACTTTTACCAGGTTAACACAAATATTCATATTTTCCTAGTTGTCCAAAGAAAGATGTGAAGTATATTGTGAAAAAAAAATGACGCAGAGCATAAACGTACCTACATGTCCAATGAACACTACATTTACATGTTCTTTCTTTGGGGCATCTGGGGGTACAACAATTGTTTTGGGTTTTGGAATTTCCTCCTCTTCCTCAATCATTTCGGAGGCACCTTCTTCTGTAGTCCCTCCGTCGCCCTCAGAACCACCTCCTGGTTCTGCTTCTATAGGATCTTCTTTGTGATCCCAAGATTCTTCAGGTGACATCTCTGTTTCCCCATTTTCCACTACAAGAAGCCTTATGTTAGTTTAAGTGCAGAAAAAGATCATACATTTTAATACAGCTATCATTGCTTGACCCAATGCAGTTACCCACAGCATTGTTATTATAAGGCAGATCAATGTTAATTTTTAACATCTGATCTATATGAATAAAAAAAGTACTGTATTGTTAAACATTTAACATACAGTAGAACTGAATTTAAATTATAGGTTACCAAAATAGGCTGTAAAAATTTACATTACTTGGAAAAACTGCTGTGAGATATGTTGCTAAGAATCTAGAGCTTTTCAGGGCTAACTTCTTAAAGGGGCAACATACGTTTAGCACATGCTCTATGCTCTGAACTTCTTATTAACAAATTTGTATAGTTTCTGTATTTCCTGCTCTAAAACAGAAAAAAGTCTAAAATTATAAGTCCCATTCTAAATCCTTTTAAAAGCAAATCAGCTTCCAGCTGGAGCCTTTGTTAATCTTTGATTTTCAGAACTACTCTTTATAAAAATAGCTTTTTAGTGGGCTGATTATTTGGTTTGACTGAGCACCTTATAGGAAGTAGAATTTGATTTTACTTTTAATTTCATTCTCTTGTGCTCTTGCTACTCTGCTTTTCTGCAATGAATGAAAAGTTCCAAACAACCTCACAGTAGAATAAAATCAATCCCCAGTGATAAGTGCAGGGCAAATTAAAACAACTGAATTGCTACAGTAAAAGGAGCCAAGTTTGCTACAGGCTACATTGCAAGTATCTTGTAAATGGTTATGGGTCACTGCACCTATGCAAACTTAGTGCCTTTGACTACATACAGCATTAAGAATTTTATCAACTTGTTCCATAACAGACATAACAAAAGTACAAAATGGTAGGGTTCATATTTAGTTAACTTTGCATGTTATAAAATGGCTAATTCTAAGCAACTCTTTAATTGGCCTTTTAAGTTGTTTTTTTAATTATTTGCCTTCTTCTGACACTTTCCAGCTTTCAAATGGGGGTCACTGACCCGCTTCTAAAAAAACAAAAAAAAAACAAATGCTGTGTAAGGCTAACTTTTTTTTTTTTAATTGCTTATCTTTCTATTCAGACCTTCTCCTATCAATGCATGGCTGCTGTGGTAATTTGGATCCTAGCAAACAGACTGCTAAAAGTACAAACTAGTGAGCTGCTGAATAAAAAGCTACATAACTCAAAAACCACAAATAATAAAAAATATAAACCAACTGTAAATTGTCTCAATATCCCTCTCTACCCATATTAAAAGTTAATTTAAAGGTGAACTTTAAGAAAAGGAAAACATATATTCTGCAAACAGAAACAAAGTGACAGCTTTGAGAAACAGTAAAAGTTGTAAAAAAAAAAGTTGGATCACTTGATGTTGGGATAGGAATCAGACCACAAAGTTGCAAACTTGTTACACTTACCAACAGGCTCGGAAACATCCATGCCAACAGCAGTGGTAGAACCTGTAGACAACAGAAAACTATTGTAAAGATTGACTTTTTACAACAATTATCATTGTAAACAAGAAAACAAAATAAATAAAATGTATAATCAGCTAGTACATTTACACAAACCAAAGATACAATGAATCCACAATTTAGGATTCTGCCAAATCCCATCGCTGATTCTACCTAATCATTGAGATAGAGGGAAACAAACCCTTAAAATTGTGACTTAAGTATCAGCCAACCAAAAGCAACATGTTTGTTATCAGACGTGTTTCTCCCCATCTGGTCTGAGTGCGCCTATGCGGAGCAGACATCTCAGACCAATCTCCACTCCAATATTATATTGTTATATGTAGCTGTATATTAGCGATTAGGTAGAATCAGTATCTTCCTAAAGTGATGGGAAGCTGCGCCTGGCAATGCAACAACAAAAAGCCATGGACTAGAGCGGATCCACTTTTTCTGCTTCATTAAAATCAGCAGGCAGAGAGAGGCATTTTAAACACTTCATGTGCACGTAGGAAACATTCTACAAAACAAATGGAGAACACTATGTTAAACACATCAAGAGATAAATATTACTCATAGGCCTATAACACACTAGGCATTTAAATCGCTTCTCCCATCAGCAACAGTCTAAAGCTCTGGATGGCACTCTGTGAAAGCAACAGGAAGCCCCAAGCCCCTTAAAGGAACAATTAACACCAAAAAATGGAAGTGTTTTAAAGTAATGAAAATGTAATGTACTGTTGTGCTGCACAACAATAAAGTACATTCATATTTTTAATAATTTTTAGGATTAGTATCACTTTAAGTCCTGGAGAACATGAGTATGATTACATAACATCAAAGATGTCCTTTTCTTCCCCACTAGGAACTAGCATTCACACCTAGGGTTGCCACCTTTTTTGGAGAAAAATACAGGCCTTCTTATATATTTAGATTTTTTTCCCTATTTTAGCATTGGGGTCAAGCTTCATTTTTACTGGCCAGGCCGGTAATAAAAAGGTCAGGTGGCAAACCTATTCACACCCCACTTCCCAAGTAATTCTAATTACCAATTCCTCTTCCTTAGAACATGCACTGGACCCACAGTGCTGCACCACCATCTATTCTGCTTTCCCAGACATCCTCTTTACTCCAGAAGTCGGGCATATATGCAATACAACAGACATTCTGTACTACACATACATTCACACTGCCTGGGAAAGGGAAATGTCCGGGAACAAAGCAAAGAACAGCGACCCAGTAATTTTTAAGAAAAAGAACACTGGCATGGGGAGTACCCAACAAATTGACAGCCTCTCTGATTTTACTTACACTTCTGCGTTACACTGCTCCGGGGAGCACTTTCCTTTAAACAAAACTTTAATTACATTTCACTTATGTTTGCACCTCCATTAAAATACTATATATGACGCATTTGATTTCTATATGACTGTATAGATCCTGTAGTGGTTCCAGCAGGCTACTTTTCCAGTCGGACCGTTAAATTAACAGTTCATTGTAAAAATAAAAACTGGGTAAATAGATAAAAAAATGTTTCTAATATAGTTAGTCAAAAATTTAATGTATAAAGGCTGGAGTGACTGGATGTCTAACATAATAGCCAGAACACTACTTCCTGCTTTTCATCTCTTTAACTCTGAGTTAGTCAGTGACTTGAAGGGGGACATAAATGTTCAGTGAGTTTGCAATTGATCCTTAGCATTCAGCTCAGATTCAAAAGCAACAGTTATGACCCATGTGGCCCCCTTTCAAGTCACTGATTTGTTACTGACTAGTGACCAATCAGTAGAAAACAAGAGAGCTGAAAAGCAGGAAGTAGTGTTCTGGCTATTATGTTACACATCCAGCCTTTATACATTACATTTTTGGCTAACTAACTATATTACAAGCATTTTTTTTATTTTGCACAGCCTATTAACCCAGTTGTTATTTTTATACTGAGCAATTGCTTTAAGGTATTAGAGGTATCCCATGCTGGCCTCCACCAAGGCTAAAATATGTAGCACAGCCATGGAGTAGATCCTGGGGTGAGCGACAAAGAGACAACACAGACAAGCTGCCTGACTGAGATGAATGCTGAGAAGAGAACTGGTGTCTGACACCGGGCTTCATAGGAAAACTTCATCCTATGGCACCAGTTGCCGAACTACAGCTCTCCACAAGGCAATGAGCTGAAGGAGAGCTGCATATCAGCAGGTGGCAGCCATCGAAGGTGAGGCATGCGTAATGTTAACCCACCTCCCCCCAATCCACCTTTCTTTACCCTGCTGCTGCTGCTCCTCCTCCTCCGATGGCGCGCTGCCCATGAAGAAAGACGGCACAAACTCTACGGCATGTACATTGGGGACAAACGGCTTGGCGTTCACGTTGAGTGCGGCCATGGAATTATTCAGATCCGTGGCCTCCATGTCCGTCTGTTCCCAGGAGTCTGGGGCCGAGTCGATCGCGTCCATTTCCGGGTGTGTCGGGTTGGGATATACCAGCTGCTTTATCAGGGGAGCTGAAGCGGTAAGACAAGGGGTCTGCAGGGTGGGGGGAGTGCTTCCCGCGTGGGAGGGAAAGGTGTTGTACCCGTTTTTTTACACAGCCAGGAGGCAGCCGGCAAACCGCGGCACTAACCCGACTCAGCACTAGCTCTCAACGAGTCCTCGTGTGCTGCCGCGGCGTCAACCACGTAAGCCGGCGCACGTCACGCAACGCTACGTAGGGACACGCCGGCCCTGTAGTTTTCCCGCTCCCACTACTCCGCTGACAGTCGCGAGACTATTGAAGTTCGGGAAACTATATATCCCAGCCTCCATTGCGGGAGCTGAGACCAGACGCCGCGCCTACTTTATCCCGAAAGTGATTGTGGGCAATGTAGTTTCTGAATGGCGTCTTCGCCCTTCATTCACTCCTGCCCTAGTTTTAGGTGGTGGTGATTCGTTTCGACGTCGAGTTCAAAGACACCTCACACTAGTCGTTTATTAAAGGAAAAATATACCCCCAAACAATGTATGTCTCTATTAAAAGATATTGCATAAATCAACTCATGTGTAAAACCCTGCTTCATGTAAATAAACCATTTTCATACATAATAATATACTTTTTTTTAGGAGTATGTGCCATTGGGTAATCCTAAATAGACGATTGCCATTTTAAAAAACAAGGGATCATAGGATTTACTGTGCACACAAATATACCAACAAACCATACATGTTAGGTCACATCATGAGCCATTTAACAGACAGAGTTGTGTCTTTTGCTTCTACTCTTCTTCCTGTTACAGTTATAGTTGTAGTATTTCTTGTCAGGTGATCTCTGAGGCAGCACAAAGACCATCACAAAATGATGGTTCAAGGCAAAAGATATAAAAAGGGCAAGATTTACTTAAATATATATTCCAGTTTGATAAGATTCTTTAATATGCCACTTAATATGATATAAACTGTTGCTTAAATATTCATTTTGGAGGTAAAGTTTTCCTTTAAGAGTTGATAAGGTTATTAAGAATTGATTTGGCTGGTAGGGTCTGTGTAGACGGTGAGACAGTATGTCAATTGAATGATCAGATACTGCATACGCAACTCAGTAAAAAAATAAAATGTGTGAACTGTGAGTTGAGTTTGTATGGTATCACAGGCTTACTAGGAAATGTGTGGCTATAATGCCAGCTTGCACAAACACATTAAAACCTTTTTGTCTGCCATCAGATGTTTCCTTTGATTTGTGAATATGAACATGCACACGTGACTGAAGCTAGCCTTCCTCATAAAAATTGTCATCCTTCCCATATGAAACAAAGACGTGGGTTGATCCGGATGCAGGAATGGTAAAGATTAGCTTGAAGTGCAAAATCTAGCAGATGTGAAGTTAGAAATAAACCATTAGAGCAGGGATCCCCAACCTTTTGAACTCGTGAGCAACATTCAGAAGTAAAAGTAGTTGGGGAGCAACACTAGCATGAAAAATGTTCTTGGGTGCCAAATAAGGGCTATGATAAGGGCTATTTAGTAGCCCCTATGTGGATTGTCAACCTACATTGAGGCTCTGTTTGGAAGTACACCTGGTTCTTATACAACCAAAACTTGTCTCCAAGCCTGGAATTAAAATAAGCTCCTGCCTTGAGGCCACTGGGAGCAACATCCAAGGGGTTGGAGAGCAACATGTTGCTCACGGGCTTCTGGTTGGGGATCATTGCCCTAGAGCCACATTAAAAACAGCAATAGCGCAGGGGGTGTATGATTGGCTTAGGAGGCAGAGAGGGATATTGTTTTGATTTTCTTGGACTGGAATGGTTGTGAGGTGTTGGGATCCCCATGTTGGTAAGTATGGAGGAACTGCTAGCTCTTTGGGCATCGAGTCCCTGGAGCAAAAAAGTATAGGCTGTCCTGCTATCACATGCCCACTTTTACAGGGTGGCTTGAGGCAGCACACAATAATGGGTCAAGCATTCCTGGTAGCTATCTTTTCATTGTTGTTTTAAAGAAAGAAAGGAAAAAAAGTATGTTTGTATGTAACATGCTGACTAATAGAAAGGTGTTCTCTTGGATTCATATTTAAATTATCCACCTCCATCAAGAAGAGATGGATCAATGGGCTCTCATCTCCCCCAACTATTAATTCCTGACATTTTTAAGGCATTGCAATATGCAAATAAATGTCTCCCGATGCCATCATACAAAGGAAAAGCCTACTTTTCTCCAAATCGCCAATATATCTGCACAATCATAATTGCCCTAAACGTGACTCTCCTGAAGCAGGCCTACTTCATTGCTTCTGGTCATGCCCTCATGTCAAAAAGTTCTGGGTATCACCTACTTATACTTAGTACATCTACTTAATTACATACCTTTATCACCTTATGGGCAATTTTTGGTATCCCTACCTTCATAATCAGGATTCGGATTTGCCCGAATTCAAGTGCCTGGCAGAATCGAATCCAAAACATCATGTAACTTTTCGTCACCTAAACAAGGAAGTAAAAATTTTCTCTTTTTTTACATATGCAAATTAGGGTTCGGTTTTCGGCCAAATCTTTCATAAAGTATTAGGGACTCAGCCGAATACTAAAAAAGTGGATTTGGCGCATCCCTAGCAGTAACCTGTAAATCTATTTTATAGGCATGGATAGAGATACAACCCCTACCATTGTCACTCTTCAAATTAAAGTGATACTGACACTAAAAAAAATGCTCTTCAAAATATTATAGTTATTAATGTGCATTAAAAGCTACCTATAGGTCATGTTGCTCATTTTCCGTTGACAGGTCTGCTTTTGTGTAAGTAATTGTTACTTAAAGTTCCTAAACCTGACTGTTTTGCCAACCTGACTGTCTAACTGTCTAACCTGAATGACTGAGTTTCTAATGCTGACGGACTACTGCTGCACAAATATTGCAACCCCCTCATAGAGGAACATGGGGGTGGGGATTAGAGGCAAATACTTTTATGGAAAAATTATTAACAACATGCAAAGACAAAAGTTATGATAGATGTAAAAACATTTGTCAGTATCTCTTTAAGTTATTTCATGTGTTCCACATGGATTGGTTAGAAGCTTCACTTCAAAAGGAAAAACATACAAAACATTTTTTGAGGTAAGAGAAAGTCTTATCGACACATTAGCCCAAAACAAACAGCAATCAATTTTAAGGTGTTTTCAATATACTATATACTTTGCAACTAGATCATTTTCAAATGACCCTCTGATACTGCTATGGAATGGACCCTTCTGTCCTTCCTACTAAGGTACCCTTGCATGACTGATCTTACAGCATCACTATATGCTCCTCCCTTAACTGTATGTCAGAAATAAATGTTTGCCTATAATTTGTGATATTTATTACTTTGTAATTAACTGATTTACTGTTATATGTGCTGTAAAGCTTCAATTATAAAAAAGAAAATTGGTTGTAAAGTAATGGGAAACTTTACACTGCACTAGTCAACAAAAGCATTCTACTGTTGAGCAAAATTTCTGTATAAAAAGGGAGAACTTCAGCAGATTTCCTGCAGTGAATTTATTGAAAGGGTAACCACTACTTGACCAAAATGTTCAAACCAGTTCAATCAACCAATTGACTAGAGATTTAAGTTAGGATCGTCCATCTGCCCAACATACAAGATACAAAATCCTCCAAAATTATTTTTTTTTGGTACAGGTATGGGATCCGTTATCTGAAAACCTGTTATCCAGAAAGTTTAAAATCACGGCAAGGCATGCTCTCATAGACTCCATTTTATACAAATAATCCACATTTTTAAAAATGATTTCCTTTTTTATCTGTATTAATAAAACAGTATCCAGTATCCAAACTCAATCCAAATTTCAAATTCGTGCAAATTTTTTTAAATACAAATATACCCACAATTCGTCTGGAAGTTATTTAAGAAAGAATTAGAATGTCTAATATTCGATTGAATAGTTCCGACCTGAAAATTTGTATCATATTCGATTCGTACAAATCGAGTTTTTCTCCTGAAAAAAAACCTTGAATGTCAGGAAGGCTATTAAAGTGGACCTGTCACCCAGAAATAAAAATCTGTATAATAAAAGTCCTTTTCAAATTAAACATGAAATCCAAATTCTTTTTTTTATTAATGTATTCATAGCTGTTGTAAACTTGTTTAAAAATCTCAGCTGTCAATCAAATATTGTCTGCCCCTCCTCTATGCCTAGGCATAGAGGCGGGGCAGGCCATTACTTTCACTTTCCATTCAGCACTTACTACATGTCACTGCTCTCCCCATATTCCCCCAGTTCTCTTAACAATTAATTGTGTAACCAGTGCATTTGAATCAACATCAGGTCCCTCATTCTGGTGCACAAACAAGATTTTGAGATGATACAAGACTTGTCTTAATAACAGTGTCCACAAAATGGCTCCTGCCGGCTTGTTAAAATTATTAATTCCCAGACTGATGGAAACAAGATTCAAATACTTTATACAGTGTAATTAAAGTTTATTTTGCTTGACTAATGTGATAAAATAGGATTCGGAATATATTTTTCAGGTGACGGGTCCCCTTTAATATCTCCAAATGGCTCAATGGACCTTTACCATTGGCTTGTATGTGAATTCAGCAGGTTTTAGGTGGCGAATATTCCAATTAAGACTGTTTTCATGGTCGAGCTGTGATGAATCTCACATTCAAATAGGGGGATTAAAATTTAAATATGTGAATTTTGAAACTCAAAAATTCAAATTTACTTTTTCGACACTTGATAAATCTGCACCTTAAAGGATACTGTCATGGGAAAACGTGTTTTTTTTTTAAAAACGCATCAGTTAATAGTGCTGCTCCAGTAGAATTCTGCACTGAAATCCATTTTTCAAAAGAGCAAACTTCTTTTGTTATATTCAATTTTGAAATCTGACATGGGGCTAGATATATTGTCAATTTCCCAGCTGCCCCCAGTCATGTGACTTGTGCTCTGATAAACTTCAATCACTCTTTACTGCTGTACTGCAAGTTGGAGTGATATCACCCCTCCCTTTCCCCCCCAGCAGCCTAACAACAGAACAATGGGAAGGTAACCAGATAGCAGCTCCCTAACACAAGTGTCACGGCTGGCACCCAATACCAGAACAAGCGCCAAGGCCCTGGTCTCGGCTCGGCTTCACCAGTAGTGTGACCACCTTTGGGCTTCGGGAGGAGCCCTCAGCTTAATTGGGTGCCACCTGGATTTAACAAGGGGTACAAGGCGAGGTGTTCTGGCTGGCAAAGGGGCAGGCCGGATAGCAAGAGTCTTTGGGCAGAAGGTCAAGGACAAGGCGTCTGGTGGAAACGGAAACAGGACAGACCGGATCAGGACAGTCAGATAACAGAATCGTCAGGCAGGCAAGGTGTCAAAACCAGGTAATCAGACAGATTGGATCAGGCAGAAGGAGTTGTCGTTAGCCAGGCAAAGGGTCAAAACCGGGTAATCAGACAAACAGGATCAGGCAGGCTCGGTAGTCAATAAACAGGCAGGATCAGGATACAGAGGTCAGAATAGTCAGGAACAGGCTGGGTCAAACACGGGAAGAACAGTCAGAATAGCAAATTCAGGAACAAGTAGCACTAGGCTCAGGAAACCACAGGATATGATCCTATAACGGGCACTGGCTACAGGTCTGAATGGGCCTTAAATAGGGTCCCAATTCGCAGCAAAAAATGCGCAAATTTGCGTCATTGCGCGCCTTTAAGAGACGCGCAGGCGCGCCGCGCGCACCCTAGGAATCCTAGATGACGCCGGCAAGGGGAGGACAGGAGCAGCGCAGTGGGCATCCATGCCAAGGACGCGGCGTGGACCCCGCTGCCCACTAGACCACCAGGGTAGGTTTCTTACAACAAGATAACAGCTCCCTGGAAGATCTAAGAACAGCACTTTATAGTAAAAGCCAAGTCCCACTGAGAATGATAGTAGAAATAACAGCCTGCCAGAAAGTAATTCCATCCTAAAGTGCAGGCACAAGTCACATGACTGGGGCAGCTGGGAAACTGACAAAATGTCTAGCCCCATGTCAGATTTAAAAACTGATTATAAAAAAAAATCTGTTTGCTCTTTTGAGAAATAGATTTCGGTGCAGAATTCTGCTGGAAAACCCCAGGTCCCGAGGATACACATATTGCCATCTTTATACTTTCTGTGACCTGCTTCTTTGCAATCTGATACCACCAGTACCAAAAATCCCAGAGTTTAACATTTAGTACAGAATGGCAACCTGACCTTCATTCAACCTGTTCTCTGTCCTGAAACATTTCTACAGGTGCTGAATAGTCTCCAGTAGTGGGAAACACAAAGTGGCCACAGCATAATAACAAGGACTGCAAGCCTACTGAAATGGAACATTATTTCTCTATAAAAATGAACCTGCCCTTCAGATCATATTTGCACCATCTTATCATAGGCATATCGGCTTTGCTTGGTGGTTTCTGTGTCAGCAGATTAGGAGTTAATAGTGTCCCATTATCCAGCAATTTGTGGCTGTACCAAAAGCTGGAAAAAATGAGTTGCCTTTATCCTGTACAGCACAAGTTATTATATTTACCTGTCAATAAATAGCAAACTTTGTCTACAAGCTAGCATAGACCCGTCACAGCAGTAAAGAGAAAATATAGTGAGAGAAATGCCTGAAATCATCCCGAATGCCATTACTGCTCAGATTTATGAACCAAAGCCTAAAAAATTGCAGTTGAAAAAGTTAAACATCTAAAACATGGTTTTAAAAAATTTTATTGCTATAGGGCTGTTTTGCTCAGGAGAACAAAGGTTAGATTTGTTTAAGTGTTTACACAGCATTTGTTTTGTCCCCTTTAAAAGATATGTTAGATGCAAAATGAACGGAACAGAAGTCTGTGCAGTTTGCAGCATGTATTGTATTGATGTGCCAATTATTCATGCCAAATAAAGATGTATTATGTGTTCAATTAAAAGGGTAAATTGGCAAACATATGAATTTGGTACATTCACCCATGGGCCATAACACTATACAAATTATTTTTGTCATAAAACCTTAGCAACTTTCACACCCATGAAAAAAGTAAGCTTCATATGACAACAGAAAAGAAAAATAAATCAACATCAATGACAAAGAAATAAAAGTATATTTAACAATCTACCCAGGTAGATTTGACAGATTTTATCCCAGTAAGGGAAAAAAACTGATTGTTCAATATACTACATACACTCAGTAACAGGATTCTATTGAACTGTGTTGCTGCTATTATTCCAGCAGACAAATCTAGAATGTACTATGGTGCTGCCTAGCAATTCATTTTTTTTTATTCAAGATTCAACAAAATGAGAAATATAATGCGGCATTAAATGGCCACCGGAGAGACACCATTTTGCAAGAAAGATGACAAGGAGCTCATCAATATCCCTATAAAATAAAAGAAACCTTTAAATATATAATATCACATCATTGGAAACAACAGGTCAGTACAGAACATATGTGATGTAGCTGTACAGTTACTAAATGATCTTTGCCTCTCAAGTGGGTACATGCAAATTACTACTTACCCCACCTTTGGTGTAGAGTAAATAAAATATACACTGAGAAATGCCAGTGCATCATTGGATCCATTTTGCCTCATGGTGACTCTCCTGTATAAAGTTTTGCAGGCCCAGTATATAAAGCCATGTTTTATTTCATTACTGCACTGACATGAAGGCCACAGTGTAAGTGAGAAGCAGCAGAGCATTATATTATTGCACAGAGCACAAGACCTACAGATTAAAGTGGAACTCCTATGTCATTAGATAGTGCCAATCTCCACTTTTGCTTTCATTATTTTTCACAGTGGCTCAGAACCCTTCATAAAAGGGTGTTTTACATAAGTGTACTTGTGTAGCATCTAACTTTTAAAATAATGTAAAAGGTATTTTCCCTCCTTTTTTAATGAACAATAAATTAAGTTGGTAAGTCATCGTAGGTTATTTAAAAATAAAACAAGAGTAGTTTGAGGGGTAGGAATGCTCTAAAGCAGGGGTGTCCAAACTTTTGGCTCGCTGGGCCACATTGGAAAAAGAAAAATTGTCTGGGGCCACACATGAAATACACAAACATGTTTGATTAGTAAAAGTAAAGGAAATATACAGAAAATAACTACAATGGCAGTTGGATAACCAGATGGAGCTATACACTGGAATATGGGACACCTGGATAATAAATAGACGTATTATTATATTATTATTACTAACTGGGCAATGGACAGAGTCCCCCCTTCTCCTATTTCCTTGGGAACCAAGCGTTTCAAGCTGGGCCACATTCATATGCATCCTGGGCCGCATGTGGCCCTCGGGCCGCAGTTTGGACACCCCTGCTCTAAAGTCTTAAGAAAATACACATAAAATACAGAAATTGAAATGAAGGCACAGCTGCTTCTCAGTATCCTTCCACCATAAATGTGTTTTTTATGCTTTTTAGAGCCATGGTGGAAAGTGTTAGAGGTGCACTCTGGTTCAATCCAACCTCATAAAGGGGAGGGCCAATCAGAACAGGAGATTTATTTGCTGCATGAACATGTCATGATTTTACAAACCATATACCTTTTTTTTAACACAAAACAGTAAGGTGGAATATGAATTAAAAGGCACAGATGTGTAGGTTTGGGGACGGGGGGTCATGGGGGCCATATACATTTTTAAAAGAAAAATGTTCCAGGCGGCACTCCGGATAAGTATAAAGAGGTATCTTTATTGTGTCATGGTGGGTAACATCATCGCCTTACGCATTTCGGGAAAGCATTCCCTTCATAGTCAAGGTGAGTCTTGAGCAGTCACATTCTCATTCTCATTGACTCTCATATACATTTTTACATACATTGAACACATACTAAATTAAGAGCCCTCTATATTTATTCAGCTCTTGATAAATATGTGATTCCTTTCTGTTTATTTCCAATAGTTTTCTTTTCAGTTTCCAATATCCATGAAATATATATGATAAAAATACTTCCCATTTGCCCCTGTGCTTGCTTTCTTCTGAGATGTTCTATTAGGGTCTCAGCGGGGGATTCAATGGTGTGTTTATGTTAATTTTAGAAGTGGCATTGCTGACTGAAGAATATTATAGGGGATCAGCCGCACTAACGAACGATCTCCATATATTCATCATGCACACCACTATATCTGTACGTCTATGCAGCTTTAGTCTGTTTCAACAATCTGACCTCTCTCAGGGTTTCATTATATAACAAAAGTAAACTGTTTTGAAATACACCAGACACTTTAAATCTAGGTTCATCTACTGGAAATTCTTGGCCACCAGGTCTAGAACTGTATTTTATTGTGTAAAATTATGGTGTAAAATTTTAGGTGTTAGTCTGGCATTAAAAAAAACACACTGATTAATTCTGGGAATCTATAGCATTAATTCAAGTATCAGGAGGCGAAAACGAGCTATATACACACCATGAGGGCAATACATTTTTTGGTACCTGTCTACTCAGCTGCAAAACATTTTATAATAATTTGGCATCTATGCTTCAAATTCTGAATGTACACTATGGCTTTTTCATTTTGTGTTTGAAGATTAAGCAGCGTGGTAGCTTTCTTTGGCATATACAGTAAGGCATATTCTCTGACAGTATTTTCAGCTGATGATAAAGTCTTGGTAAAAATGTATTTCTCCTGTGTGAATGAGTATGGGCATGTGAAATGTTCTATGCATTTATATGAATCTATAAGGAGAATGATGGGAGCATGTATTTTCCTCTGCACAGGAAATATCACTTACTTCTAGACAGAAGATGAGGACTACTTCCTGGTCTGCAGAAGTGGAAGCACACAAATATCATTTTTTGACGAAGAGCATTTTCTTTCTCTTCAAAAATTTTTCTTGATTCTGCCAGTGTATGAAATATACATTTTTGCTATTGCTATTTCTGTCTAATGTTATGGGGGTTATTTATTAAAGTCTGAATGGCTAAAACGCAA
The DNA here is from genome assembly GCA_038501925.1 of Xenopus petersii. Taxonomy (NCBI): domain Eukaryota; kingdom Metazoa; phylum Chordata; class Amphibia; order Anura; family Pipidae; genus Xenopus; species Xenopus petersii. The sequence goes on from CM076688.1 coordinate 37,114,913, forward strand.
AATTTGAGGGTTTTTTTTTACTATAAAATCCAGATTTTATTATACCCCGAGGATGGAAAAAGTCTGAATCCAAAAGTTAGGCATCTCAGACCTACCTATCTAGTTTGGTCAGACTTTTTTAATTAAAATAATCAGAAAAATTCGTAATAGGGCCCTACGAGTTGGTTTTTATTACAAATATAGGTACTATTATGCAGAATGCTAATAACCTGGGTTTTATAGATCAGGGCTTTTTCTGTAATTTGGTTCATCTTACATTTAGGGGTCTATTTATGAATGGTCATCTATTTATTAAAAAACTGTAATTTTTTGAGATTAATTATGCCCCAATGCAGGAAAAAAACCAGAATCCAAAAATACTCAAGATAAAACCTGTCAAATTCATTTGAAGATGCTTTTTGCCTTCATGATTTTCGGGTGTTTTGGGGTGTTTGATACTGGTTTTCGCTAGAAAAATTCAAGGTATTAATAAAAACTCAATTTTTTTTAATTATTAGTAAATTAGCCAAATTTGTGGATGGGGGTTAGGTCGAGTTTGTTTCTGGTAAAAGATGAGAAAAAAAACAAGTTTTCGTAAATAACCACCGTAGTCTGCTAAGATTATTTATATATTATTATTATTTTTTTAAAATGTGCGATAGCCTTCCTGTATTTTAGAGCTTTTTGTGTTTTTGGTTTCCAATTAATAGATCACATATTTTCCATATGTCTGTGTTGTTTTCAACACACACCTATTCCTAAAACTACTACTAGGTATGGGACCTGTTATCCAGAATGCTCGAGTCCTGGGGTTTTCCGGATAACATATCTTTCCGTAATTTGGGTCTTCATGCCTTATGTCTACTAGAAATTCATTTAAACATTAAATAAACCCAATAGGCTGGTTTTGGAAAAATTTGGAAAAATGGAATCTATGGGAGACAGCCATTCCGTAATTCGGAGCTTTCTGGATATCGGGTTTCCAGATAAGGGATCCTATACCTGTACTTCTTTAGTGACAATGTTTTACATGGGTGATGCGTAGATGGTGACTATGAGAAACAGTTGAAGCGTTGGTGAGAAATAATTGATAAATCTTGATCTGGACTTTGTTGATATTTGCATAATGCTTTATTATGTTTACAAAGAACAAGCGTGCCCATTCCCAGGTATTTCAGAAATTAACAGGCATTAGTATTATACTTAATAGGTGAGTTTAAAGAATGTTGAATGACTTCACCCATAGTCAGGCAGCTACATGTTGAATCCTACCAGTGCCAAGCCATTTAGAAATTGTGCAACCCATCTTGCCTAAGAAAATTTCAGCATTTTTGTATTCCATTGGTGCATATTATTTTTTTGTAGGAGTTTAGCTTAAAATGTGCTATCGAGTAAAGCAGAATTAAACTGCCCTAAATGTTGGAAAGAAGTACAAAAATCAAGTTGGTAAGTCATCATAGGTTCTTTAAAAGTAGTTTTAGGGGTAGGAATGCTCTAAAGTCTAAAGAAAATATACAGATAAATACAGAAATTGGAATGAAAGCACAGCTGCTTCTCAGTATCCTTCCACCATAAATGTGTTTTTTATGCTTTTTAGAGGCATGGTGGAAAGCCTTAGAAGTGCACTCTAGTTCAATACTGTCCAACCTTGTGAAGGGGAGGGCCAATCAGAACAGGAGATGTATTTGCTACATGAACATGTCATCATTTGACAAGCCATTTACATTTTTAAACATTTTTTTATAGATTTTATTTTTGCATTTTAACAATGGTAAAACAAAACAATAAGGTGGAATATGAATTAAAAGGCACATATGTGTAGGTTTGGGGACAAGGGGTGGGTCAAGGGGGCCATATATATTTTTTACATACATTGCACACATACCAAATTAAGAACCCTTTATATTTATTCAGCTCCTGATAAATATGTGGTTCCTTTCTGTTTATTCCAATACTTTTCTTTTCATTTTCCAATATCCATGAAAAATATATGGTAAAAAAAACGTCCCCCTTAGCCCTGTGCTTGCTTTCATCTGAGATGTTCTGTCTCAGTGGGTGATTCAATGGTGTGTTTATGTTAGTTTGAGACGTGACATTGCTGAATGAAGCCTGTCACTTACTGAACCTAGGGACAACCAGACTCCCAAATTAAAGCCCTATTTACCAGGATCAGGCCTCTCCTGCCCAGTTGCGTACTAATCAAGCAGCTACCTGGCTGATCAGCTGCAAACTCTGGATGGTCTTTGGTATGGAGGCCCCCATTATCCAGCTTTCTTAAACAGCAAAAGAAAGTAGCATTTACCTGCTACAATACCACACATCTCTGTGGAGCTTTATACATGTAACTTTTTATCTTCAGTGAAATATACACCCCATCATCTATCTACCCAACGTGTCTCTTTTTCTGGCTGCTGCCAGAAAGTGAGCCAGACCATTCCTGGAATGGAGAGTCAGCAGTGCTTATTGATAAGTCACAATATCCAAGAGTGTGAAAGCCACCCTGGATGGTGAGAACACAAGGGAGGGGAAAAGTTTTAAATGTGTTTCAATGAAACGCTGTTGAACTGTTTTCCTGTGACCTTTATGTTGGCAGGAGTTTTCCTGAAATAAATCTGAGTTTTGCCCGAAGACCTGGTTTTCTTGTCTCTATGCTCCAGATCCTATGCTCCTATGGCCTCACTGGAGTTCCATCTGTTACTAAATTGTGCATTCCAGAAAAAACTTCCCCACATTCAGAATTTGTAGTAAATAATATCTATTCCACTAATAGCTACATTAATAGGCGTTGCACAAAAACTCATGCCTCTGCCCAGCCTCTTAGGGACAGTGTATCTCTCTGCTGGCTGAAACGTAGCATTCATAAATTCCTTTCTACTCCTAAACCTGCCAGTCCTGTTATGAATCTACTTCTGTACACTTCCACACACCCAAGAAATAAGGCCAGCATTCATTTTATTAATGAAATGCAGTCAAGCAAAGACCTGGTGATGGAATGATTACATCCACATGTTCCCTCTCCAAAACAATGATTTTAGTCAAACAATTTTCTACGCCCATTTCCTCTGTTTTCCGAGTTGCCTAAAACAAGCCATGCCATTCTCTTGAGTACTGAGGCTGTCAAAGACTGGATAAACCCTTTTCATGGTCATGTATTATTGCTTCCTATCTATTTTCACCAAGAGGGTCCAAAACATTACTTTCTGTTTTAATGCCTACTTCCCTTCATTTTACCAAATGGAAAATGGTTTCAGTTATTTTGGAGGCAGCAGACTTATTAAAACCATTTATAACATTCATGCGTTGTCTTGATATGAAGTTATATTTGTATTTATATGCTCTAGACTTGAGATATGGTTCCACTACAACACAGGTTATATGCATACGGGTGTGTATATGCATGTGTGTACAAAAGTAGAACTGCTATTTATTGCATTATTTTATAAATCTATTGAAGGGGCTTTAAACCCAAATATACATTTCTTAGACCCAATTCAGGCAGAGGGGGCTATTATTTTCTATTTTTTTGTCTAATTGTCTATGGACAGTTAAATAGACCATCGATATCTCCTATTGTCCCTTGTAGGTAAATTTCTGTTTTCAGTATATGCTGTTAATTTTTTAAATAATATTCACTAATTTGTAACCACCTCTACCAAAGTTAGCACATTAATACAAGTTTAAGGACAGCTACTTAATCCATAGATTTAGAATTTTCAGAATAAAAGAAATTGATTTGTTGCTACATTACATTTAACATTAAACACAATCAGAGAAACACAAAATAGTCACAGCATAGTTTCAACAATATGTAAGAGGCAATATACATATATAATCTACAGTCTGGTCATTTCCCTATGGGACCAGACTGTAAATGATATCCTTATAAACGGCGCGTGCTGACTTCAGAACACGCCAATTATAACAGGGGTCCCTGGCTGCCGAATTTGACGCCACGCCGTCCGAATTTGACAACGAGCATCCGAATTTGCTGCCGCCGCGTTCAAATTGAATGCCGACATGCCCGATTTGGACACCGGCGACCAGAATTGGACGCCGACCCCTCCACCTTCCTCCCGACATTTCACACAAAATGTGTATGCATAATGTACCCCCTACTGAAATTTATAAAGATATTAGAAGTGACATAACTCCTCTGTGACATAATATATTTATAAATTACAGTAGGGGGTACATTATCCACTATATAAACCATAAAATATCTATTGAAGTTTTAACCAAAACACCAATTAACTAATGCTGCCTTGCCAAGCATTCAAAGGGGTGATTCACCTTTAAGTTAACTTTTGTTATGTTATAGAATGGCTAATTCTAAGGAACTTTTGAGTTGGTCTTAATTATATTTTGTTATAGTTTATTAATTATTTGTCTTCTTCTGACTCTTTCCAGCTTTCAAAAGTGAGTTACAGACCCCATCTAAAAACAAATGATCTGTAAGGCTACAAATGTATTGTTAGTGCTACTTTTTATTATTCATCTTTTTATTCAGGCCTCTCCTATTCATATTCCAGTCACTTGTTCTAATCAATGCATGGTTGCTAGGCTAATTTGGACCCTTGTAACCAGATTTCGAAAAATTGCAAGGTGAAGAGCTGTTGAAAAAAATCCAAATAACTCAAACAACCACAAATAATAAGAATTGAAAACCAACTGCAAATTGTCTCAGAATATCACTCTCTACATTATACTTAAAGGTGAACAACCCATTTAATTTCTGCTAGCTACTTACTTAAGGCAAGCACTAGTTTTTCTGCTGTACCTGCAGTTTCACCTCCAGATTACCCATTTCTTGAATGCAGATTATCTGTACCAAGGATTTTTCATGCTGCTTGACTCCCTCTAGTGGTTCGCTAATAACAATATGAATTCTATAAAACTGTTCAGCAATGTCTGTATATTTATTTATCTTGTTCTCTTGCTTGTACCACTTTAAAGGCAGAATAACACTATCTGTGAAGATTTTCATTCATTCAGGTCGTAATTAACAGTATCTAGTAGAGCTAAGCCTAAAGCGACTGGACTTTCTGAGTTATTCTTGGAAACGTTTCACCATTCATACGAGCAGCTACAGTTGAACGTAACATGTTGCATTCCTTTCTGGGAACTTTATCAATGTTGATAATTGTAAGGTTATACACTTTGGTAGAGGTAACATAAATGCTAGTGATACACTAAATGGTGGGGGCTTCTAAATTTTGAAGGTTTGGGAGATTTTTGTGCATGAAAAGCTGTGTAAATGTAGGCTACTAAAGTGATTAAAGTAAACAACATTGGCTCAAATTGTGAAATCATCATTTTGCAGACTAAATAAATAACACATTTAAGGGGGTATTTTTATTTAATAATAAATATAGATAAATCAGAGGGTTTTTTCGTCCAAAAATTCGGGTTCCCCCCCTAAAAAAGGTGACCTGAAATAATTGAAGCTTCATAAATAGACCCCATAGTCTCTGTTTAAACGATAAACTGTAAATTATCTCCATTTACAGTTCTTGGGTCTCTGTTTAATATCATTAGACAGAATTAATACCAAGTGTTAAAATAAATGTTAGACTTGGGGGCCCATTTACTTAGCTCCAGCGAAGGAATAGAAGAAAAAAAACTTTGAATTTCTAATGTTTTTTTGGCTACTTCGTCCATCGAATGGGCTACTTCGACCTTCGACTACAACTACAACTTCGAATCGAACGATTCGAACTAAAAATCGCTCGACTATTCGACCATTCGATAGTTGAATACTGTCTCTTTAAAAAAAAAACTTCGACCCCCTAGTTCGCCACCTAAAACCTACCAAAGTCAATGTTAGCCTATGGGGAAGGTCCCCATAGGCTTTGCTATCTTTTTTAGGTCGAAGAAAAATCGTTCGATCGATGGATTAAAATCCTTCGATCGTTCGATTTTTCGTTCGATCAAATCGAATTGCGTTAAATCCTTCGACTTCAATAATCAAAGTCGAAGGATTTCAATTTGGCAGTCGAATATCAAGGGTTAATTAACCCTCGATATTCGACCATAAGTAAATTTGCCCCTAATAGTAGTCCAAAGAGAATATTGGTCACAATAGACTCATCCAGTATATGAGGAGGTCCAGGTGCACTACCCTAAATCTTCAGCCAAGGGACCAGATCTAGACCATAGAAAAAAAGGACAAGCACTAAATTGAACAATCCTCCACACAGATGTGTAAATGAGATTAGTTTTTTCGGAAACCATGACACAGCCTTATGCGTTTCGTATCAACACTGATAATTAATCATAGGCACAACATACAAAAAATACAAAAAACACACCAGCATATTTAAGGGAACAACCACCCATGGGCTAACTGGATTAATTAACTTCTACCAATGGGAGAGTTAATACACTGTGATGCATATTACATTATAAGTCCAGGCACCATCTTGGTGCTCTCAATTGGTGGGACAATTCATAGCAAACAAAACTTTAAACATAATATAAATTAACATATATTTTCATAATGTATATTTATAATTTGTAGATGGAAAACCAAAAGTATGGTGGTCCCCGCCATGCCTCCATATCACTCTAAACAACAGTTTTTAAATTTTGACCTTCATTCTACCAATAACATTCAGTGATTTCATATGACCATCTCTAGACTGAGGCATAGTAAATTAGGAGTTTATAATTTCCATAAATATTACGTCTTTAAAATCCAGCCATTGTTAATTCAAACCACCTCTGACTATCGACCTCTGTAGACTGTATGGAGGTTGTAGGACATCAGACCATAAACCTTAACCATAGACAACCACAATAAAGAGGAGAGAGAAATGGGTAAATGTCAGTAATATCTCTTGTTTGATTGCAATGCTTTTCATATTATTTCCACTTAAGACCATATATCTGTAATTTACAAATATAAAACATGAACATAAACTCAGATAACATTCTAACAGAAACCATAGTATTCCAAATGAAAGTCAAATACAAAAGTATTAAGTGTTAAGCATGTATATTACCAAGTACACAAAATAGTGATGGGTGAATCTGTATCATCTCTTTCAGCGCACAATACAGCGGAGTCAATGGGTGTGTTTTTTTCACAGTGAAACCTGGCAAAAATTGTCACTCATCGCTACACAGAAATGTTGACTTTTTTTAAACAACTGCCAACTACAGGGACACAGATGTTATGCTTCTGAATCTATCTTTGCTGACAAGTGAAAGACAGCACCAGGTGCTTCTGTTGGCTGACTAACTGAATAATGGTAGAGTCTAATAGATGACCACCCACTAGGAATAATAAGCAGCCCTGCCAAAAAAAAAACATCAAATATCTCCCTATCTGGAATGGCTGGTCATTTTTTACTTTTATGATCTGTTCCTTCAGTTAAAATAGGCTCTAGGCTTCACATACAGGCCTGCTGGGACTAGGCCTGTAGTTTAACATTGCGCATCCAAGCTCATCTGTTCCGAGCCGCTGTCCTGCTTTTAGCACAACCAGAGGTCCATGTGTCAGTAAAAGACTGACCAGATTGTTTGTATATACACCTGTACCTCACACAAGTGCTGTGGGATATCAAAAGCCAACAAATTTTAACTTAGTGCTCCTCTTGCAGATTGCTGCGACACAGTGCCCTAACATTTTGCAGTTGGTCAGTGAGGCTATGGACAGGCAGGGTTGTGCTAGGTAGGAGGAAGCTAATTTCAACAGTTAGAAAATTAAAGCAAATAGAGTGGAACCTCAATTTTACATCCCCTGATTTTAAGTTTTCCCTCATTTTACATTGTTGTTTTGTGGTCCCACCTATAAATTATGCATAAAAGTGGGCATAGATGCACAGATAATATCGTACAAAACTAATTTTCGTCCGATATTCGGTGTGTGTATGGTGGAAAAAGAGCTGATCGATATCGGCATAAGACTTGGATATTGGTAGGCTCGTCGATCGGGCTTGACGGAAGATTTTGATCGGGTGCCTTTGAAGGCACCCAAACATCACCCATTGTTAGTGCTGAATCATCAGATACAGGTAGAATTCTATTGTTTTTACCTGTAATCTACCTGTATATCTGACGATTCAGCTCTACACGTGGGGATTGAAACAAACAATCTTTCTTGGAAAGATCTTTTCCAAGAAAGATCGTAATTGTTACGTCTATGGCCACCTTAACACATTTCCCTGATTTTACATTTTCCTGGATTTTACACAATTTTTTTCTTTCTTTCTTTGATAAATATGCCCCTAAATATACTCCTAAGGGGCAGAATATTTATGTGGTGCAAAAACCGACACATCACCGTAATAAAAAAAATGGCATACATTTTTTACGTGCTTTACGTGAGGGACTTCCTCCGGAACTTACTTACAAAGGTCTGAAGGGATGTAAAATAACGGTGGCAAATCTGGCATTCACGTGGGTGTAAAAAATAAAAAAACCTTGATACAGTCGCCAGTTTTTTACACTGTTTTTGTCTGCAAATGTGCAAATAAATGTGCCCCTAAATATGGCCCTGGTCACTGTGTTTATTTACATTTATTATTACTACCTGAGACTAGTTTTTTCTTATTAGCACAGACACGGCAACTTGGAACTGTGGCAACCCAGGTGGATTTGCCGTGTGCGGAACAGAACTACAGTGACACCTCTGCAAAAAAGCCAGGTGAACAGCATACATTGCCAGGGTTAGGGGTTCTAACACCAGCTAACTCCCAGTAAACCCATGGGAGCTGACAGCTATGTTAGCAGAATATATTGCCTGAGTAGTTTTTATGAACCGCTGAATGCAGTTTAAACTATTTCCACTAGGTGCCAGCCCTTCTAATGTGTAATGGTTACACTACACAATCATCAAATGCATAAAAATCTTACAGAACTTATTGCTGTTGTTTTTCACTTTTTTTTTTTTACCACATACACTATAATAACCTCGCATATAACACAGGTAACATTTTTTACCAATATTCTGCAATCGAGTAAAATACAAATATGTGTAGGTATGGGATCCGTTATGTGGAAACCCAATATCCAGAAAGCTCTAAATTATGGAAAGGCCGACTCCCATACACTTTATCCATATAATCCAAATTTGTGAAATTTGTGAAATTTCTCTGTAATAATAAACCAGTGCCTTGTACTAAGATTAAATTAATCCTTATTTGAAGTAAAACCAGCCTATTAGGTTTATTTAATGTTTACATGATTTTCTAGTAGACCTAAAGGGGTGGTTCACCTTTAAGATAACTTTTATTATGTTGTAGTATTGCCAGTTCTTACAAACTTTTCAATTAGTCTTCATTATTCATTTTTTTAATATTTTTTTAATTATTTGCCGTCTTCTTCTGACTCTTTCCAGCTTTCAAATGGGTGTCGATGTCCCCATCTAAAAAGCTCTGTAAGGTTACAAATGTATTGTTATTGCTACTTTTTATTTCTAGTTAGGTCCTTTCCTATTCATATTCCAGGATTTTATTCAAATCGATGAATGGTTGCTAGGGTAATTTGGACCCTAGCTACCAGATTGCTTAAACTGCAAATGGAAGAGCTGATGAAGAAAAAGCTAAAGCACTCTCTACATCATACTCAAGTTAGTAAGTTACTCAGAGGTGAACAACCCCTTTAAGGTATGAGGATCCAAATTACAGAAAGATCCATTATCCAGAAAACCTGTATAACATTAGGCTGAATATGTCCTATGCATATTATTCTAATTTTTTTTTTAAATTGGTTGCAACTTCAACATACAGAAATGCAGTATAATTTTACAATAATAACCAAGGTTTACATTGATTATTCACATGAATTGAGCGACTCTTCACCTAACTGACAGCCAACTCCGAATCAGTGATTTCCACTATTAAAGAGCAAAACCTTTTTGTTTATAACTCAATCACTCAAACAGTCAAACAGGGGCTCATGGGGGGGGGCTTTTAGAGGATTATTTATCAACGGTCGAGTTTTTTTATACCTCAAATAAACTCACAACATGAATGTTTACTTATTTATGAAAAATTTTATTGGAAAAAAACTCGAATCACTGCATTTGGGGGGAAAAACTCGAATTGCTCAAATTGTTTTAGTGAAACCACTGAAAAAAACTTAACCATCATAAGGGCTATAAACAACTTCAAATGGTTCAATGGACCTTTGCCATTGATTCTACCTGACCTTGACAGGTTTCCGCTGGAGTATTTTTGGATTCTAACTATTTTCAGTTTCGGGGCATAATAAATCTTGAAAAATTTGAGTTTTTTTTTAACCTGAGTTTTTAGTGAAACTGCCCTTGAAAAACTTAATTTTTTTTTCTGAAAAACACAAGTTGACCTTTGAAAAATCTGACCCTTATTAAATGACACAATCCAAGGATTTACTTTTCATGTGAAATTTGGATTGGCATCTTTATTATCCTGTGTCTTTCCTGTGACCATACTCTCTTACGCAAAATGGCAGTCGCTTATTTTTCTGTACAAGCTTTCCAGAGGGAGCTTTTTATGTATATTTGTTTTTATCCAAATCATTGGGAGCAATTTGCATGTCTTTGTCCAAATGTGATTGTTTGGTGAAGCTGAGCAAGCATTCCTCCTAATGTGGCCTCTGGAGGTAGCATCGTCCAAAGACTGTAAAGAAAGGGACACATTAATGAGAAACATAGTAGAATGATTGGTCAGCTTAACCAAACAATCACTTTTGAACAAAGCATCTGTTAGACCTGAGGGTTTTGTGTTTTACCTAGCAAAAAACACTTTGTACAACATGTATTGTACCTTGATTTGGAAAATTTGACACCACTGCAAAAATGGATGCTCTATCTATATTTATGAGCAATGGGTGCACAGAACTCTTTAGGCATATTTAATGGAGCAGAAAAGTGACCAAAACAGCCCTGTGTTTTGTTGCTCTTGAACAATACACATTCCAGAATGGCTACAGATATTTCCAACTAAAAAGTATCATGCTTTCTAGCAAACATACCAGATTTTTGAATGTGCATACGAAATGGCCTGAAAACAAGCCTGTATGCTGAAAGCTCCCAAACTGCTAAAGTTACAGTTGGCCTAAGACTGAATTGAACAGTCTTGCTTTGTTTAGACAACAGATTGAAGATGCTTAGCACATCAGCCCTGATAGGACATACACTAAATAAACAACTAGGACTTCTTTAACAAAATGATTTTTAGATTTACAGTAAAATGTAGTGTAGAGGATAAAAATAAATAGCATTTTAAGTAAAATATTTTTGTGCTACTGGTCATTTAAGTCTGTGTTTCAATCTATAATATCAAGTATGAACTATGAGTTGGAGAGTTAAGTAAGGGGAGATGGTTAAGTGACATATGTTCATCATATCGCAAGACACGTGTTCCTGTTTGACCAAGCTTTTCCTTTATCATTTTGGGAGATGATGGTGGTTGGAGATAGAGTCATAATTCTTATTATCTTTTCTCTCCTTGCTCAAACCATAGCTTATCCTTTTGTTAATCTTCGGGAAGTGCTGTATCAGCGCATGTGCAGTTGGAGAAATATTCTGTATTAAAATAACTGCGCATGTGCCGAAAATCACGGAAATTGCTGAAGCGCTGCTCTCGTTCTGAAGATTACCGAAGAGCAAGAAGATGGCTGCCGTGAACTCTGCTGGACATAATCTGCACCGAACGGTATGTAAAGACTTAGGGGCATTTGCCCGGGGTAGCAGCTAGGCTGTGGGGAGGAGGGATGGGGGTCTATGTAGGGTAGGAGGTAGGGTTTTTTTAATTTATGGTTGAATTCTCCTTTAAGGTGGAAACAATGAGTATAAATAACTATTTATCTTTGTAATTAGCAGAAGGGCTCCAATAAAAAGGATAATCTGTGAAATGTGTGCCTAAAATGCAGGTGGTAATGTTTTTGGGCAGCAATTTGAAATTAAGCAATGCTAGTGATTCCCACTGTCCACAATAAGAATTAAGGTGGCCATACACGGCCCGTGTGTGGGGCCCACCGACGGGCTTCCTCGATCGAGATCTGGCCGAAATCTAGATCGGATTCGTTGATGCGGTCCCGCAATCCGATCGCCCGTTACTATTCGTTAGGATCCGATCGACCTAGGGCCCACGATTGGATCAGCCCGATATTGCCCACCTCAAGGTGGGCATATTGGGGAGAGATCCGCTCGTTTGTCGACATCGCCAAACCAGCGAATCTCTCCGTGTATGGCCACCTTTAATCTAGAACAATGTCTGTTGTTACAGTGAAAAAATGCAAGGCAAAATAACTGCTTAACAATAAAAGGGAATTAAGGATTTTCTTTATCTTTAATAAAGTACTATAACTCTTTTTCAAGTAACGTGGTTATTGCCAGGTAAGTTAGGCAACTTGTGTTTACTGCATAGCAGCTGATTCAGTCCCCCCTGTAAAATATTCTAAATGTTTCTCTTATTTAATTCATGTTATAATATACATCTTGCAAGTACTTTCTATCTGGGTATTCATTGTTTCACAACATTATAACTTCACAGAGCCGTGAAATATCCAGAGTAAAAATCATCTTCCTCAAATAAAACAACGAAACATATAACAAACATCACGCAGTATTAATCTTGGGATTAATGTGAGTAAGGAATAATTATGATAATTATATAGCAGCATTTTTCACAAGACTTTTCTTGCAAATGACCTTATTATGTTTCCTAGCACATACAAGCTAATCTAAATGTGTTAGAGATTTAACCCTGCTATGGGGTTGACTTAGTTGTTTTATCTTTTACAGAATATTTAAGAGGGATTCTGTTTCATTAATTCATTTACTTTTTTACATGACTGAGTAATTGATAGGTGTTAATCAAAATGCTCACACAATACTGACACAATGAAAAAGTAATTATTCTAAAACTTCATCTTTCCTCTTTCATGTTCTTCTGTGTCTGTTCAAGTATTTGCATTATATTAATTAAACGCTCACTCAGTCTTACTGAAATGCTGAAAGAATGTATAGCGTACACTTTGCTATGTACAATGTTTATATAATAAACTTATGGAAACTCAATACTATATTGTTTACCCTGTAACGTTTATGACAACGATCAATGTGTATGAGCTGGAAAAGGTTAATAAAAATCATTGGTCTAAAATGCTCATTTAAAGGAGAAGGATACCAAGGGTACCAAAAGATTAAAGGGTGGTTCACCTTCAGTTTAACTTTTACTTTAATATGTTATAGAATGGACAATTATAAAAAAAACATTTCAGTTGGTCTACATTATTTATTTTTCTATTTGTCTATTGTTTGTTATTGTTGTTTATTTGCCTTCCTCTGCTGACTCTTTCCAGCTTTTAAATTGGGGTCACTGACCCTGGTAGCCAAAAAACTATTACTCTGTGAGGCTACAACTTTATTGTCACTGCTACTTTTTATTATTAATCTTTCTATTTAAGCCATCATCTATTCATATTCCTGTCTGTATTTCAAACCACTGCCTGGTTGGTAGGTTAAATTGGACCCTAGCAACCAGATAACTGTTGAAATTCCAAACTGAGGGCTGCTTGACAAAAAAAGCTAAATAATTCAAAAACAGCAAATAAAAAAAAACTATTTTTAAATTGTCTCAGAATAGCATTCTCTGCATCATACTAAAAGTACCTGTAAGCACCCATTAGTGGTTATAATCAGTTACCTGAGACCCTGGATCACTGTTCACTAAAAACACCTGCAGCCGTCTTCCTATTCTTTGGGGTTGACACGTGCGTGTCCTTTTTAAAACTTGTCGCTGTGTGTGACTTCACTGCACGTGGCACAGAATTCATATATTTAAAGGGGCCTTTACCACGCAATCATTGCTCAATGTAGGTATATTTCCTAATAGTTCCTGGGTGCTCTTACCTTGGGGTTTGTTCTGGGTTTTGGGATATCCTACATCACCCGTCCGCTTCTTTGTTCTTCTCTTCAGCTTAGAGCTAGGTGTACATGCACAGTATGGAGGAAAGCCAAACTCGAAAGCAAAAGACTGGCTTATCACTATAGTGCACATATCACACTCAGGTAAGCGGTTAAAATCACTAGGGGGTGTCTAACAATTGTCACTTCTAAAGGGAACCTGCCGCCAAGACTGTATAACTAAAGTGCTTTTTAAATTAAACACAAAACCTTAATTCCTTTTTTATTATATGATTCATACCTGTTATAAACATATTTAAAAATCCCCAGCTGTCCATCATATATTACCTTCCCCACCTCTATCCCTTTGGCGTAAAAACCACTTTAACTTTTCATTCTGCACTTCCTAGATGTCATTGTCCTCCTCACATCCTCCCTCTCTACCCACTGTCTATAATGATGTAACCTATGTATGGGTGTCAGGACGCAAAACTTGCCTTTATAAAAGTGCCCACATAATTTCTTATTGTGACAAGTTCCCTTTAAATGCCATTCCTTGATCTTACAAACAAAATATTAAAGTAAGAAAAAATAAAAACAAATGTATTATACATTCAGTACAGTTAAGTGGATTTCTATTGTATTAAATGTTAATATTACATCTTAAGTACCCATAACTGGTAGTATATAACATTTTGCTTTGTTAGTCACCTTAGCCTTCTTTAGTTGTTTATTTCACCACATTTATTTGCCTCTGAATGTTTATTTTTAGATGACAGACTTAGAAAATATATCAAGTTCTCTCCCCAGTGAGTTATCCTCTGCAGAAATGTACAATAACTTTTTTTCAAGTCACCTTGTGTCCCCTGTGTATTCTCTTAGTCTGTTGAGATCTATCGTCAGAAATTATTCAAATATATCATCTTCTGGTGAAACCCCAACGCTGTGGAAGCTGATAGAAAACACTACCTTCACTGACAGCATAGGCACCCTTTCCCTTATCTGCATTATTTGCATCATAGGACACCCTGAACATTGGTACAGTTTCTGAATTGAGGGTGCTCCAAATGGCAAGCCGTTGCTTAACAAATGAGTATTTTGACTCTTTGCTACAGTCTTGTCAGTCCTGTCTTCTGAGATGTACAAAAACGCCGCCGATTCCATGTCGAAGCTACTGTGCAGGCAGTAAGTACATGTGTGACTGAGGGCGCGACTTTCTTATGATGACATCATTTATCTAAATACAAAGAAATTCATGGGCCATGAGAACCAGCTACATACAAAGTCTATGGGGTATATTTATCAAAGAATGAAGTTAGAGATTACCACAGTCTGCTAAAGTGAAATTTCACCTCTCTCCATTTGTTTCTAAGGCATTTTTAAAGGCGGATTTATCAAAGGGTGAACTTTCACTTTCACCCATTGATAAATACTCTTTTACACATCCAAAAGAATTGAATGGAGAGAGGCGGTATTTCACTCTAGTGTACTGTGGCGATCTCAGACTTCACTCTTTGATAAATATACCCCTTTGTGCTTTGCATCTAGGTCTTAGAAAGGGCTATTGAAAAATATAAGCCTTTCAGGCACCACAGTAATGTGGATATAAAACATAGTTATTTGTATCTCTATTTCCTGACAGAAGAATGGCAAAGAATAGAATATGTTTATGGTGGGTATAAAATATTTGACCAACAGTTTCTTATCCCAACTGAGATAAGATTAATTTATTGAGCATCTTTCCAAATGTATAAATATGGCTAGGGCCAAACTCAAATGAGTTTAATGCAGAAGAAAATATGACCACATGTACCTTACTGAATGTGTTGCAAAAGTAATGTCAGCTGGGGATTCTTGCCTGTGAATGTTCCTTGTAGGATCTTTCCACAAGTGTATTTTTTTTCCATGAGCAGGTTTTTGGCACAAATAAAATGCTTGGCACCTAGAATCTGGCAAAAGCCTGCTTGAGGAGGAAAAAAAATATTTGCTGAAATCCATTCCCCAGCAAGCCAGAGCAATTGATTGTGGAAAAACTGAGTGAGTTTAGGAATTTATATTTTTTTTCTGCAGTCAGAGGCCAGAGTAAGTTTAAATCTGCCTCGAAGTTATCAAAGGTAACATTTAAAATATTCCCTGACATTATTGTGTGAGGATGAGCATGTTATTGTTAGGTAATTGTTATACATACAATTATACTGCCTGACAGCCTAAAGTGTTAATATAAGAAGTTGAATTAAATATTGTATAATACCTATGAAGATTTTTGTTCATCGAAGTCATGATATACAGTATCTAGCAGAATTAACTGGACTTTATGGGTTTCTGAGTTGACCTGAAGAGGCCGCTTGGATGAGTGGAGAAATGTTCAAGAACTCAGAAAGTCCAGTTGCTTTAGACTTAATTCTACTAAATACTAATATTGTATAATATATTTGTAATAGGAGTGGACATTGGCAATGCAAAGTGTACTGTAATATATGAGATTAAAGTGCAGATAGGACAAGGGCGTCCACTACAGTATTAAATAATTTTTGTAAATTGATTACTCTTACTAGTTAAGTAATCTATCTTGTCTGCCCCAGTGCTGCTTTACTAATTTCAGTGGTTATTGAATAAACGTTAAGACTTATGTACAAGGGGCGCTTTTGTATGAGATATTGCTATCTTACACTGCCTTGGATTATGAGTGCCTTATGAGTGTACAAATATTTATTACTAATTAAAGGGCTCCAGAAAAGAGCAGCAAAAAATGAAAAACATAATTACAATGCCCTTCAATCAGTTAATTGCATGTCTTATATTAAAGTTGTAGGGTAATTCATTAATAACCTATAATACGCTTTAAAATATTTAACACCCCTTTATTAATAGGTATCATTACAACTGTGACTGTACCTGCGAAGGATTCAAACTGGATTCTTTGGATTTTAATTATTTTTTTATTAGCTTTGATACCAGCTATAGCCTTGATAACCATTGCTCTTGCAAAGCAGATGAAAAAATCAAGATATACAACAGCTCATCAAGGTAAATAAGTAACATTTTTATCATACCTGATGTATAGGTTATATAGGGGCCATGTCACACAATAACCTGTTATAATACTAAGCACATGGAGTTAATGCCAGAATTCACTGAGAACAGGCTTTTGCCTTTGCACATTGATATAGGGCAATGTTACGCAATAACCTGTTATAATTCTAAGGTCATGGAGTTAATTTCAGAATTCACTGAGTTTAGGCTTATGCCTTTGCTTTTGCCCTTTAATAAACAGCCAGGTATTGGGAGAAAGCTGTACCCAATAGATACATTATTCAAATAGCCAAGTGACTAACCGATGGAATTATGAAATACATAGAAAAAAATGTTTACATTTTGTACCTAACATTTGCTTTACAAATAAAGAACAGACACATTATGATCCTTTTAACTATGTGCCAGTCTTTTTAGCAATGACAAGCTTTCCATAATATAATTGAAAAGCTTTATGGCAGTGTTGTAGAGACATGATGTTTTGTTCACCACTAAAACAAACAAGGTTGCAATGAGGGGTGACCAAATTCAGACAAATATAAAATCCTCTGCAATCACACTTACCAATAAGGGGCCTATTTACTAGCCTATTTTGAATGGCTATAAAAAGATCCAGTAGGATCAGCACAGCTCCCAAACACTTCTATAGGACTTTCATAGCTTTTACTTGCCACTGTTTTGTGTATTTGAATGCCATTTCTATATAACTTTATAAATCATGCCCCTTGTTCTGAAACATTGGACCCCTTTCATGATTCCAGGAGGCCATTTGGGTATGCATCAGTGGCAGGGATTTGCCCTTATTAAAAATGCTAAGACCTGCATATTTTTTCATATTATAGCATATATTTTATATTTTTTCATCAATTAAGCACCTTGAAACAAATCTAAAATAAATAGATATGTGTAGCTAAAAGATCACTTAACAGCATATTCAGATTCATATTACTTTTTTCAGGAGGACATTTCTTCATAAATTACATGTTACATATCATCTTACATAAAAGTAACTTGTTTATAAAAGATTCTTATAACCAAAATATTGTTTCCCCGCCAGATTGGGGAATAGTATTTTCTAATGTGTGCAAATATTTTTCAGAAAATACTATTGTTTCCCCCATTTCTGGAGGGGGAACATTATTTTGATGATAGGTGTCCTTTAAGGAAGAAAGATACATTAATATTTAACTATAGATTAAAATACAGAGCTTGTTTTGCTAATTATTCCTTTCTCAGATGGAGGAGACAATATGATTTAATTTTATCTTAACTGAAACAGTTTTGGCCTCCCTAGCCCAATTCATGTATTCTCTGCACACCTGTTCTCATCTTATGTTTCACTTACACAAATGCAGGTTTCGTTTAGTAGCTTCCAAGCCGTGTTATTACTAATGGGTAATGAATTGCAGAATATAAACTGCAGTAATTAAAAATGCCACACGTTAAAGCGATACTGACACATGTAGAGTGTCTTAATCCATTCCTCTTTAAATATGAATTATACTTTGTGTTATTAGTCTTGTTACAAATATGAACTTGCTGCAGGCTATCTGTTAGGGGCTGCCAGTTAAGCTCCCCATAGACGCGACGATTCTTCTTGCCGAACGACCGATTTTAGGGAAGTCCGACCAATCCTTCGGAATTATCGTGCAGTTAGTGGAATTCAAACGATCGTACATCTTACGATTTTTTGGCCGACATCTGTCAGGAAATTGACAGGTCGGTCCCAGTGCAATCTATCTATATCTTTGCAGGGACAAGCAGGCAGCTCCCCTTTGTTTTCCTGGCAAACTGGTCTTTTTAGTTGATGGTAAATTCGTACGATCGTACGATCGTTCCGAGAAAATCGTGGTCTCACGATGAGGATCTTTTAAAAATCTCAACATCTATGGCCAGCTTAAAGACTTGATCTCTATCATCCTCATGGGGGTTGTATTTCATATAAACTGTAGTGGTCTTATGACCCAGAGTTTGCATGTGACTCAGTAGTCAGTATTGTTGTGTGACTATGATGGACACTGTATTTAGTGACAGCTGAATGGGGTGTTTTTTATTTGATCGTTTAATAGTGAATATTTGAATGGTGCTTTTACACTGTGAGTTCATCATTGCCTGAGTGATGCAGTACAAGATACAATAAAGGATCCGTGACAGCAAAATGCAAAAAAGAGGTTAAAAGCACATACTGAATATCATGTAATGTAGAGACATGTTAGGGTGTCACTCATGTGTCTATATATAGCATGCAGCACATGGGTATATACTAGCACACCCTTACTTTCTGTGTCATTCAGTACTTTGCCCTTATTTGTATCTAAGCCTTTGTGTCCCTTCCAGACCTTTAGTGGTTTGGGGTAAATTAAGGGCTATTGAATAGTCCTTACATGCAGAAGTTTGGGGAAAGACCAGGGATTGCAGTGCTCTTGCAGCTGGGGTCTTTATAAATGAACTTTCAGATGTAAACCATTGTGATCTAACATACCTAAGCAACCTGCTATGTTTATGACAATTTAGTGGTGGATTAATATTCTTACCTTCACACATCAAATTTATTTTGATTAGAGTGGAATATAATTGTGTTATATCATAGAGCCTATGTTCCCTATCTCTGCTTACACATTGCCATTCAGCACACTTCTCTGAACTATAAAAACAGCTCTGCAGGAACTATTTGAATAATAAAAAAAGTTCTGCAAGTTTGTAACACAGCAGTATTAAAACTTATGCAGGTTGGCACTACACACAAACTCATACTCTGTACTGTAATTACAGTATGTACATAAAGCAATGCTGAAGTGATGAAGTGTAGTTAAAGCAATGAAGTGAAGCCAAAGTGCACCTACATGCAAATATGTGTAATTAGGTTCTGTAAATAAAGAAAAAAGTTCTTCTTACTTTAGTTACAGGTTAGTGGGACCTAAATGCAAATCTATTCAAAAGTAGGAAATGTCAAAACTTTATAAAGTAAATGCAAATACATATTAAATATCTTTATAAACATTTTTATATGTTTGTTAGGAAATGAAGTGCATTACTATTTATGACATCAATTGAGTTACCATTTTACTGGCAATAGTTCCTTTCAAATGATTACATCTTCCCCCAGGGAGATTTAGGAAGTGCCTTTATGATAGTCAGGGCTCACTGCGTGTGAAAAGTCAGTGAAAATTCCAGTGTACTTACAATGACTATAAGCTGTAGTAGTTTGGAGCCAGAAAAGCAGAATAATGGTTAAAAAATGTTGTATAGCTGCTAGCACAGGCATTTCTGCTTCTAGATAGAAAGTATATCAAGGCATTTTAATAGCCTGGGGAGGGGTATCAAGGGGGTAGCAATTTAACAATGATCAAGCCTTCACATACTAAAACCACAAGTGGGTTTCTAAAGCCTCACATATGGGTATTCTAAATCCTAAATGAATATTTGTAGACAGCTGCTGTCCATCTACATCTGGAATCTGGTTAAGGGCATTCTGTATCCTTATGAATAAAGTTATAAACAATTGTGAAATTGTGGTCAAACCACCATTGGAACGATGTTGGTGCAAGGCTGGGTGGGGGGTACATTGTATTTATTGGGGTATGCTGAGATATGGCTTACATTGTTCCCACATTCTGAGTGAGTGTGATACATCTGGATTTAGGATAGGTGGGAGTAAGTGAGAAAGTTTCGAATGGAAATGTTAGGAATAGTGTTCTGGTCTATAAAAACCCATTGTAGGGGAGAGGATGGAACTTGCCATTTCAAAAGCTGGCTAATACGAGCAGCTTCGAAATATCTGGTAAAATCTGGGATGCCCATGCTCCCTATGGTTCTGTGTCGAGTAGCAATTGTGTGCGTCAAATATGGGGGTGTATTAACCCTTTATAAACTGAGAACTCACATTTTGCAAAGATGAAAGGAAACATTTAGGAAAGTCTACAGGTATTGTTTTAAATCCCATTTTTAGTTTCTTTAATGAAGAAGAAACCTATCTCCAATATACTTTATACTGTTTTTATAAGAAACCTGACTGTATGCAGTGAAATTTTCCCTTCATTTACTGCTGTTGCTAGGAATTGTCAGATGGTCCCTAACTGCTGAGCAGGGAAACAATCATACTTATGAACAGCAGGGGGGAGCCCCCACCTTACTTCCCAGCCATGCAGAACTCAAGCAGCTTTGTTTATGACGATCCCTAAGCAGCCCAGACCACACTGAGCATGTGCACAGTCTTAGTCTTGCAAAGATGTTTAACAAAGTTACAAGATGGTGACCCCCTGTAGCCAACTTTGAAAGCATAAATCATTTGTTTGATTTGTTTTAGGCCTGTGGTGCAGTAAGTTTATGTTTATATTTAGTATACAAAATACACCATTTCTAGCCTTATTCTATACTAGACTTGACATGCCCTTTAACCTAATAAAGAGAGATTATAGTCTTTTCATTTGTGAAGGAGTGACTTAGCCTTATTGAGCAGAGGAGAATAGCTGCTGTTACTTATTGAACAGGGAGTTTGAGACCTAGACAATCTTAATGGGAATATACACATGTAAAATCAAAATTAATATGTACTAATTTAACCAAAGATGGGGGAGATTTATATTAAGGGCTCTGGGTTTGGTAGAATTAACGTCCAGTCCTGAAATTTCCATATTTCTATAAAATGTTGGTCAAGGAGGGATGTCCTGTGGTTTGAGTGAGAAAGAGTATTAAAGCATCAGCAAATACTGTATATTTAAAGCAGGGGGGTCCTATTAGATGCTAGAGACATTAGGGGGCAGATTTATCAAAGGTCGAAGTTCGAAGTTAAAATTTCCAACTTCGATTCAAAAAGACCAATTGAATGGAGGTCGAAGTTTTTTGGGGTTGAATCGTACGATTGTACTTCAAATCGTACGATGGTACTTCTATAGTACTTCGATTAGAAGTTTTTTAACTTCGACCTTCGATCTCCCAAACTCCCCCAATTGCCTCCATACAGGTTGTAGGAGGTCCCCCATAGGCTAAAACAGCACTTTGGCAGCTTTTAGGTGGCGAATGGTCAAAGTCGAAGTTTTAAAGAGACAGTACTTCAAAAAAAATTCCACCTTCGAATTTTAAAGTTTTTTGAAATTTTAATCAAAGTATGATTAATCCCTAGTCGAAGTACACAAAAAATAGCTTGAAATCCGAAGTTTTTCACTTCGAAACTTCACCTCGACCTTTGATAAATCTGCCCCTAGGAGAGGCTAGGAGGAAGGGGGTTGGGGATAATGGGCAACCCTTGCTGGTGCCTCTATACCTAGCAGTTGCAAGACTTTAGGTAATAATTTGGGCAATTACTGTATTATAGAGAACATGTTTATAATTCATAAAATAAGAGGGAAAAGCCATACATTTAATAATATAAAATAGGTATTCCCAGTCCACTGAATCAAATGTCTTTTCTAGGTCAAGAAATAGGAGCATAGAAAAGGCATTTGATTGGGGAGCCTGCATTAAACAACCTCCTAATTAAACATTAAACAACTTC
This sequence comes from Xenopus petersii, assembly GCA_038501925.1. Taxonomy (NCBI): domain Eukaryota; kingdom Metazoa; phylum Chordata; class Amphibia; order Anura; family Pipidae; genus Xenopus; species Xenopus petersii. The sequence continues at coordinate 37,137,253 of CM076688.1, forward strand.
CTAATGTTATCATAACTATGTTTCTCTGGAACACATTCTGATTGATAATCAATGTATCTTTTAATATGTCCGTCTGTAGTAAATAGAAAGTGTAGAAAGGCACATGTTTCTACAGAGACTGAATTCAAAGGCTTACTACATAATTATACAGGTCAAACATAGTTCTGAAGCTATGGCCATTTATTATTGCAGAATAACAAATTAATATTATAGATTGCTGTGCAGATGTATACAGCCCCAGGGAGAAGCAATACTACATCAAAAGATTAGAGAAGGGAATTCACCAGATGAAATGATTTAAAGGGGAAAGAAAATCTGTTTATACGTACAGCTTAGGCTCTCTGTATGTTTGCCGAACATTTAGGCATAGGGTTTTATCTCTTTTGTCTGCATTTTAGTATTTCTTGTTGAAAAAAATGAGTATGCTTGCTAGGCTTTGCTAAACAATAATATTGAAAATAAAATATCTTAGACATAAATGTTGCACTAAAAACTATGGTTTGCTGTTTGCTACACCTTAATGGATCATCTCAATTATATATGCAGATTCCATCACAGAGGACAAAGGCAACAATAATAATGATGCTGAATACAGGATAAAAGAAGCAATCCAGGAGGCCAAGTCCAACAACGAACTCTCATTGCCTAAGTGGTACAGTGAAGTAGTGGAAGATCACGTGTGTGATATTTGTGACAGGACTTTATCTGACTATGTCTTTCCTTTGCCAGCTATAGAGGAAGGAGCTGCTATTCTTGTAACCACAAAAACATCTGCTTGTTTTGCTACAGAGGCAGGTGTGGGGGTCGATGCTTTTGTGGAAATGGAACAAACACACTTTCCTATTCTGGATGGAGAAAATAGTCATGTGAATAGAATATAAAAGTGTATCTTTAGTCAATAAGGTGCTAAAGGGAAAGCTAATTCTGTATCAACAGATGATATTAAGCTCAGTTATTATAACATTTTTGCTCCTGGATGTACATTAACAAGAAAGGCAAATGTTTGTATATAGATGTAAACAATATTTCAAAAAAGAGATGTGAGTGCCTCCGGCAATAACAAATGAATCAATTAAAAATTAAAATTTTTATTAGGACATAGGAAACAAGACCTAACACGTTTCGTGCCTGTTGGGGCACTTACTCATTTTTGACTTACTATATTATTACTATCGAGGAGTACCAATTATATTCAGTTTTGTGGCACTGGCACAAACCTCTCAACTTTATATACAGTAGATGTAAACCCCAAACAGAATCTACAGAAATGTACAATTTGGAAATGTTAGAAATGTCATTGTAAGTCATATTTATTTGAACCAGTTGGTTTTGCAAGCCATATGCAAGATCAAAGATGGTTATCACCTACTTATTTCCGTATTTTGATGACCTAGGTAGTTTGGTTTTTATACAAGCTTGATTTCAGCTCTTTGTCTTTATGAATACATTTTACAAGGGAACAGTACACACCTACCTAAGTAAAGGTCTTGAAAACTTTAACAGGTCAGGAAATAAAGAGGCAATGAATTTGCTGTTTTAGGATTTAAATTATTGGCCTGGGAGAGGCAGATATAAGTTCTGGAATTGCGGATACTGTAGAACAGGGGCCCCCAACCCTTTTAACCTGTGAGCCACATTCACCTTTAAAAAGAGTTGGGGAGCAACATCACCACAACAGAAGTTCCAGGGGGTGCCAAAAATGGCCTGTAATTGGTTATTTGGTAGAGTCTATATAGACTGGCAGTCTACAGGAGACTCTGTTTGGCAGTACACCTGGATTTTATTCAACCAAAACTTGCCTTCAAACCAGGAATTAAACAATGAGCATCTACTTTGAGGCCACTGGGAACAACATCCAAGGGGTTGGTGCGCAACATTTTGCTCACAAGCTACTGGTTGGGGATCACTGCTTTAGAACAAACATACTGCATTTTGTGCTTCCAAATGATTATTACTTTAACTGAATGTCATTTCATGGGAAGATAAGATAAATGGTCTTATTCTTTTATACTGCCAAGCTCTGTTTCTGTGTTAATAAAAAACCTTGCAGTCTGTTAAAAATTATTTCACTCCTTATTAAAACCCTTAGTCAGTATGTCCTTTTCAGAAAGCAAGTTTCATATTTTTGCTACAACACCATTTGTACTGCTGAATATAAAACCTCCTTTTTCTGATCGTGTTCTCAGGGAACATCTATTATTCAATAAACTCCCTGAGAAATGGTTGTAAGGCTTTATATGCATCTTCTCCAATGTAAACAAATCCAACTTTGTATGTATAACTTCATAACCGTTCATGACTAACTTTATTCCTGTAGATGGCATTTTCTTCACTCTCTTGGAAAAGCTTTTTCATTTTGTTTATTGTCTGTGCAAAGAGATGCCATAAACAAGGTCTAATATACATATATAAAAATGACAAAACATTTCCCCAGTTTGCAAACAAGCAATTGCATATAATTTGGCAGGTACAACTCCCTGTGCTGCTGTTACTCTGGAATTCTGGGAAAAATTGTATTGTAGGCAAAAAACTTGACAACATTTCACCCAAAAATTGCACTTTGCACACTATACTGCATTCACAATTTATTATTTATGAATGAGTGTAGTGTGCAAAGTGCAATTTATGGACGAAATGTTATCAAGTTTTTTTTGCCTACAATATATTTATTGGTTTGGCGACCTCAGCAAATGGGCGGATCTTATTGTGTATGGCCACCTTAAATCAGCAGAAAAGAAGATGGAGATTTAAGGGGGCCTCCATTTTAGAGTCACAGAACTTCACTACTTTTTTAGCTTACTTCTTTGTTAAGCTTTATTTATAAAAACATAAAGTCATGGTGCAATTATCAGACAAGTGCTATGAAGATATTCTGATCCATACAGTATCTGTGAAGTGCTAATTTAACATCTCCCTCTCTTTCTTTATACGTATGTATAAAATACAAATATTATGACATGATTGGAACTTCCTAAATGATAACAGATTATTCTGTAAATTTCCGCTGGCTTTTTTTCGTGTTGGTGGGAAGCCAGTGCAGCTTCATATCTGCCAGGGTTTCACTAACCACATGTTGAACTTTGCATACCTTTTCGCTTCAGTTATTTCTTTGTTTCATTTTTAAATAGCACTGTTATAGCAAACTCATGACTCAAGTTTGATGGGTAATGTGGCAGATAAAACAAAGACTATATGCCATTTCCCTCATTTTTTGCCTTTTTTGTACTAAAGTTATGGCACATGTCTAACATCTAAAAAGATATTAAACTGTAACCATGCCCTGAATGGTTTCTCTACTAGAATATGAAATGGTTGCTAAACATAAAATAATATGTTTTAGTTTTGGTTTAAAGGGACAGAATTTCATCTTCTTAAAGGGGTTGTTCACTTTCCTAACACTTTTTTCAGCTCCGTTGTTTTCAGATTGTTCACCAGAAACAAAGACTTTTTTCAATTCATTAAATTAATAATTAAATTAATAGATTACAGCTTTTAATTTTTAATATGTGATCTAGCTGCAGATTCTGAACTGTTACATTTAATTGTAACAATTGTTACAAGTTGTTACATTTACCTGATCCATGTGGAAAACTACAAACTATTTTATCAATTATAACAGCTGCCTTTAAAGGGGAACTCTGGCTTCCAAACCAACCACAGAAACTCCTAATATATCCATCACAGTTACCTGTTTCTTCAAAAAGTATGAATAAATGTGATTTTCTATGCTGAAATCTAGCTGTTTAACAGTTCTTCTGCTTCATTTGAAATCCTGGCAGGGAAGGAGAGACTAAAACACTGATGTTACAAATTGTAACAACTTCTCTACAGCTAACAGATAGCATGCAAGAACTACATACCCCACAATGCATTGCAATCCTTATTGAACTCACATGTGCAGGGAATTTTGGGGTTTGGAGGATGCAGGCTAAGGACAGCTGGCTGTTGATACAAAGTAACAGTAGTCAGCCAGCTCAGCAAAGTAGTCAGAGAGATCAGCAGGAAAGCAGGGGGCTAGGCTTAGGGAACTGTCAAAAACCATTACAAATCATGAAAAGTCTGCATATTTTTTTAATTGATGTATATTGCAAAGTTGCTTGAAATTATGTTTACTTTTCAAAAAGCTTAAAGGACCAGTAACATAATTTTTTTTTGTACATAACGAAAAAAAACCACCAAGACACATTTAACTTTAAATTCGCAAAGTCTTTATCAGGAAATAACTTACCAATACTCTGCTTGCGCTCTTCTTCAAAAAAGGGGACAGGGTGACGATCCATCGTACGGCGATCGGTTTCTCCTCCCTTCCTGCTATAGGAGATAGTCAGGGAGGAGAAATTGAGTGCCGCACAATGGATCTTGCCATGTCGCCTTTGACAGCGCCGAAGCCATGCGACCATTTCCAAAGTCACGATCAGCCAAAATGCTGAAGCGGTGAAAAGACCCAAAGCCACGAAAACAGCTGAAGCTGAACTCCCGAATCGGTGAAGAGACCTGAAGCCACGAAAATAGCTGAAGCCAAACTCCCGAAGCCGAGATTGAAGTCCTGAAGTGGCGAAAAGACCCAAAGTCACGAAAGAAGTTGAAGTTCTGAAGCCATGAGTTCAATTCTACTCCACAACAATTTGTGTTTTTTTTATTTTTTTAATCCCCTGGCCACAACTCTAAAGGCCCCTGCCACCAATGTTTTTTTAAAAAATATTCTCTGGGGCCTCAATTTTTTAACTTGTTAGGGGCACCCTGGTGCCATTTTTTTTTAAAAAATATTCTTTGGGGCCCCAATTTTTTTAACTTGTAAGGGGGGCCCGGGCGCCAATGTTTTTATAAAAAAATATTCTTTGGGGCTCCAATTTTTTTTAACCCCCAATAATTTTATTGTACAGGGCCCTGTGATTTCTAATGGCGGCCCTCTCTCTCTCTCTCTCTCTCTATAAAGTTAAATCGAATAGTGTAAAAATAGGTAAACCATTTCACCGTTTTATATACAAGCATCTGTTATTTGTACCAATTCCTCAAATATATTTTTTCACAGGGTTGCAAGAGAACAAGTTATGATTCAGCACATCCAGTCCAAGTGAAGAGAGCTTTACCAAAGTCTCAATTCACACGTGTTAAACGAATAGTCAGTGAACCTGGGGTATTGGGGCACAGGTTGAATGAAATGCAGGAGAAATTTAGGACAAGGGGATATCCTATGGAATTACTTACGTCAGCGTTCAGAAGTAGAACAGTTAGATAGAGATCGAGTTCTATTGGGTGGCCCCCAGAAACAGTTGGAACGTATTCCATTCGTCTCCACTTTTACTACAATAAGTCCCCAAATAGCTAATATTTTACGGAAACATTGGAGTCTTCTGAAGGATGGCCTTTCAAATGTACCAGCGTTTAAGTCTCCCCCAGTAATGTCCTATAAAAAAGGACGTACGATTGGCTCAATGTTGGTAAAATCTGACCTGGGAGGTGGGGATGATGGACAGTCGACCTTACAACCAAGAAAAAATGGAACGTTTCCATGTTTGAATTGCAACTGTTGCACTAATTGTTTGAGGGGTCCGACTGTCTATCATCCTCGGAAGGGAACCCCCATTAAAATTAAAGGGTATCACACTTGCTTGACTACATTCACAATATATGTGATCAAATGCCCATGTGGGTTTATGTATGTAGGACAAACCACCCGCCAAGTGAGGGAGAGGATAAGGGAGCATAAATCGGCCATTAAAACCAAAAAGGTTGAGCAAGCTGTAGTGGGGCACTTTGTGGAGATGGGCCATGGGGTACAACAGCTGCGGTTTCAGGTAGTGGAATCCATACCCCGCCCTAGACGAGGTGGAGATAGAGTGAAAAAACTCTTAAAAAGGGAAGCATATTGGATCCGCCGCCTAGAAACCTTAACCCCTAAAGGCCTGAATAAAGAATACGATTTGCAGACAATATATTAGAGTCTATTTTTTTAATTGCAATTTTAATATTTATATTTTACAGATTTATTTACACACAATAAAGTGAACAATTCGGATTACATGGACAGATAAGTGCCAGTGGCAACAGAATATATTGTTTACAATAATACCGTTACATTGTATAATATTGGAAACTTTGTGTCTATTGTTTTAAATTGACCATGTTTTGTATCTATCTTATCACACCAGAGGGCGCTATCTGGAGTGCTTTAAAAGGAAGTCTGATAAATGTATCAGTTAGTTTGACAAAGAGCCAGGATGTGGCTCGAAACGTTACTGTATCGTTGGTCGTAGCCATGTAACAATAAAGGCTTTTTATTTTTGAAAAGGTGCTGTCCATTATCGAGATATTTGCAAGAGAACAAGTGCCAAAAAACTGTTTTGTACTACTGATAAAACATTGAGGATGGAAATGACAAAGCATATGACAGAAATGGTAGACCTCCATTTTCATCATCTAGAAGAACCTTATAGTAAATCAGTTTGCATGAAAAATAAAGGTGGTATAGCTACTTCATTCCATTTTGGGATTAGGAATGAGAGGACTGTAATATTCAAGAGTCATAATAAAGAAAAATACTTTAACCAAAGTCTCAACGCATTGGAACGGAAGGTATCGCAGGTAAAATCGCCCGTGGAGTTCTACACTTAAACTGGTACAGAAACCCAAAAAATAATGTGCAACATTTCTACCCTAATTCCTTGTTAAGCTTTAGTTCTCTTTTGAGAAAAACTAATTGCTAATTGGGTCTGATGGCATACAGGTCTAAAGAAACCATGGGCTAAGCTTGCCTTAAACCTGTATTCTATAGGACCATTAATTGCTTAAGTTTTGCTTATATAGTTAATTTACAAAAAATGTAAATTTATATAATTTTTACTGATTGGTTACAGGGCTAACTGCTCAATCCTGAAAATTACCAAGATACACAGTCTATTGCCTCTTTTTGGAGACTGGGTAAACAAAGGTAGCACAGTTAACTATTTGCCTAACAAGCACATAGGGGCATTTACGCCAGGCATTCACACTCTAACGCCAGGCGCATTTATGCAAATTCACTAAGTTTTTGATTTTACTGACCATTACCTCTATCGCCAGACTTGCCTTCGCCACCTCAGACCTGGCGAAGTGCAATGGAGTAGATAGGAGTTTGTCAAAAAAAAGTTGAAATTGTTTCTAAGTCCCAAAAAAACATTGGCGTCCGTCCTTTTCACAGGGTGATAGGCTGAAAAAGATCGAAATTTTTTTGGGGTACCCTCCTTCCCCCCTACATTTGATAACATATGGCACCTAAACTATACTGTGGGCACATGTGTAGGGCATTTTATAATTCTATTAAGGTTCAGTGGCCTTGTGTAGTGTAATGTATTTGCTCCAGCATATTCGGCCATTGCACTTTAACTGCACACGGTATGCAAATTAGCGAATGCTTGAGTAACTTTGAACTGCTGATAGTATTTTCGCTAGCGCAACTTTGCAAACGTTCGGTAACCTGTGCGCAATCTTCGTGAATTAGCATTATCCAGACAAATTTGCGGCTGGCGAAGTGTTGCGATGTAAAGTAAAAGTGGCCAGCGTTTTTGGAACTTTAATGCATTTTCGGTACACAGGATCTAAGTGACAGAAGTTTGAGTAAGATGTAGCTTCTTTTTAGCACTTCGCCTGGTCTGAGGTGGCGAATTCAACTCTGGCGAAAGAGGTAACGTTCAGTAAAATCCGCACTTTACTGAATTTGCAGAGTAGTGCCCGTTCGTCGTAGCTAAAATACACCTGGCGATAGGGTCCGAAACTGCGCTATCGACAGTCTGGTTCGCTATTGAATTGGTGCTTGCGCCTCTTATTGAATTGGCAATGTCCCTGCGGGTGGCAACGCTAGCGAATTGTCGCTAGCGTTAGCCACTTCGCTCTTTAATAAATCTGCCCCATGTGTTGGCAGTTAAAGACTCACTTGTGCCAGCAATAAATATGCTTCGTTGGTGACTCTAGCCTCCACTGTATCCTGTTCTCTTGCTGCACAAACGCTTATGCAATAAACAAAAGGAACTGTACAATCACTCTTGGGACCAAAAAAGTGTTTCTTGGTAGCTTCAAGAGCAGAAATTCTCATTTTCAAATCAGAATTTTGGCTTTTCTATTGCAGAGAGAGCAGTTTGCACTAGTAATGGGGGGCGGGGGGTGACACCCAAAAGGCTGCCTCAGGGGCCCAGGAACACCCTTGTGTAACATCCATCAATAAAGTGTTTAAAATTTACTTTTAAAGGACCACTGGGGCTTAAGTTATTTGAAAGATCAAGCTTTGAGTGTGGGATCAGTGGGAGTCACACGTTGCAGGGAGTTGTGCCCAACAGTGGCGTAACTAGATATTACTGGGCTCCACTGCAAATTATTTTTCAGGCCCCCAAAATGTCTAGAGATTGACCTGTTTTACCAAAATGTATTTATAATTGTATATGATGGTTTAGAGCCTCATGGGGCCCCTATACCTCCTGGGGCCCCTTCAGCCGCAGGGTCTGCTTCCTCTGTAGCTACACCCCTGGTGCCTAACCTAATTTGGTCTGAGGTAACTTATTCTGGGTAACTGTGTGATTCTGGGGGACCCAGCCATAGCCTATATACAAATTAACATTCAATTTGACTTTAAAGCCTTTGTTTGATAATGTGAACTCTTGACTCTGGAAGATGAAATCTGCTGAACAGTTTCAGCAATTGGATGTCAGAAAATATTTTATTTTATATCATGATAATTAAAATGCTGTATGTTTTCAGAAACGACGGCTGAAAAAAAACCCCGTGCTGCTGCCACACTTTGAAAACAAACATGGCCGCTGTCTCTGTACACTTTCGATAAAGTTTTTCAGAGAAAAAAAAGTTTTACGATTTGTACGAAAGCCCCTTTCAAGAAGGAAGAAATCCCCACACTATAGAGGTTATTGGTTAAAACGTCACCAGGACAACCAGGGGCTTCCCTGAGTTCGTCACATGACAAGGTTCGGGTCATGTGACCCGCCAATCTTTGGTCTAGGCTGCTTGGGAAAATCTATCATGGTGCTAGGCGGGAGGGGTGAAGCGTTTTATTTTTCACATGTGACTAAGGTACTAGTCGCGCGGCGTTCTCTGCACCGTCGTATATTCTATAAAAATCCAGACTCGTTTAACTAAATCCCTTTTGTCCTCTTCCTGGATTATTTGTGGGTTATTAGCAAAGGAAATTCCGTCATTCTCCCCTTTCGGTGAAATGGTTTCTTTCTTCTCTACTGCTTCTGTGTATGGGTGCTGCCGGGATTTACAGTCTGGGGAGGAGCTGCACCTTCCTGTCACCTGACACCGCTGTTTATTTACATCTGCCTGGGAGAAGCCGGGACAATGAGTGGTGAGTATTTAGCAGCATCCCGATGCACACATGCTTGCCATGCACCCTCTCACTGCCAGCTGGTCACCATTCTCCTAGCTCACAATCTGCCAGCAGCTTTCCCCTGCCATCATATGTATTCTGAATACAAATAGCTCGCTCACATGCAGGCGCCGGCTATCTTACAGGGAGATGCGACAAAGTTGCTTGTTGGTTTGTTTAATTGCATGTTATCTTGCACACCCGATACAAGTTATGGAACAGCTTTGACTATATCAATCTCTGATCTTTAGTACTCTGGGAAGTGTAAGGTGCCTTGTCCTATGTCCGAAGAAGAAGTTTTTCATCCTTAAATACAGGATTCTATCTTACTTGTAGGGTGCTTGCAGGGCATATACATGGCATGCCTTATGTAATGTAACTCATTCCGTCTCAGATTCTGTAACTCCTTGCATTTAGGGATCATCCCCAGCCACCTGGATGTAGGATCTTCCCCAGGCCCCCTAGATTCAGGGTCTTTCCTGGAGCCCTGGTTGCAGGATCTAGGATCTTCCTCAGGCCCCTGACTGCAGGGTCTTCCCCAGGATTCAAGCCTGCATGGTCATCCCGGGGATCCTGGCTGCAGGGTCGTCTCCGAGATCCTGGTTGCAGGTTCGTCCCCTGGATCCTGGCTGCAGGGTCATCCCCAGGATCCTGGATGCAGGGTCTTCCCCGTCTTCCTTCCTCTGCCTTCCTTGCCATCTTACTGGTAGGGTGCTTGCCTATGCTGTGCATATACTTGGCATACGCATGCCTTATGTAATGTAACTCATTCCGTCTCAGAGATTCTGTAACTCCTTGCATTTAGGGGTCTTCCCCAGGCCCCCTAGATTCGGGGTCTTTCCTGGACCCCTGGTTGCAGGATCTAGGATCTTCCTCAGGCCCCTGACTACAGGGTCTTCCCCAGGATTCCATCCTGCATGGTCATCCCCGGGATCCTGGCTGCAGGTTTGTACCCTGGATCCTGGCTGCAGGGTCATCCCGGGATCCTGGATGCAGGGTCTTCCCTGTCTTCCTTCCTCTCTCTTCCTTGCCATCTTACTGGTAGTGTACTTGCCTATGCTGTGCATATACTTGGCATATGCATGCCTTATGTAATGTAACTCATTCAGTCTCAGAGATTCTGTAACTCCTTGCATTTAGGGATCTTCCCCGGGCCCCCTAGATTCAGGGTCTTTCCTGGACCCCTGGTTGCAGGATCTAGGATCTTCCTCAGGCCCTTGACTGCAGGGTCTTCCCCAGGATTCAAGTCTGCATGGTGATCCCCCGGGATCCTGGCTGCAGGGTCATCCCCGAGATCCTGGTTGCAGGGTCGTCCCCAGGATCCTGGCTGCAGGTTCGTCCCCCGGATCTTGGCTGCAGGTTCGTCCCCTGTATCCTGGCTGCAGGGTCGTCCCCGGGATCCTGGATACAGGGTCTTCCCCGTCTTCCTTCCTCTCCCTTCCTTGCCATCTTACTGGTAGGGTGCTTGCCTATGCTTATGTAATGTAACTCATTCAGTCTCTGAGAGATTCTGTAACGCCTTGCATTTAGGGGATCATCCCCAGCCCCCTGGATGTAGGGTCTTTCCCAGACCCCTGGATGCAGTATCTTCCTCAGGCCCTCTGGTTGCAGGGTCTTTCCCAAGCCCCTGGTTGCAGGATCTTCCTCGGGCCCGACTGGTGGGTCTTCTCCGGTATCTTGGATGCAGGGTTGTCCCTGGGATCCTGTCTGTAGGGTCGTCTCCGGGATACTGGCTGCAGGGTCTTCCCCGGTATCCTGGGTGCAGGGTCGTGCTTACACAACTTGCACTGGGTCTTATTTCTCTTTTGCCCCACCCCTAACCCAAATAGGATTTTCTCTGAAAGCCTTTGCATGTAGGTTATCTCCAATTGTGAAACTGGTTCCCTTAGTGACTCTTGGCCCCCTTTCAAGTGTAACCTGTGATTTCTTTGGCTTACCACCGTATATAATTGTAGGAAAACAGAAAATGCAGCTGGGGAGAAAATAATCAGAAATTATAATAAACATCTCTTCTGGATCTTTATCGGGTTCTCCCCAAACCTCCCTTAGCTACTCGAAAAATGCAGTGTAATCATTGTAGAGTTTAAATGCTGGTTGTACTTTATAAGACAATACCGCTGTATGCAAAAATGACATGTTTGGTTGCTAGCTAACTCTGTGGGTACTGTACATTTATAGAAAAGAATAGCATTTTCTTAATTAATCATATTCAATAAATTGTATGTTTTAGAAGAAGGAAGAAATCCCCACACTATAGAGGTTATTGGTTAAAACGTCACCAGGACAACCAGGGGCTTCCCTGAGTTCGTCACATGACAAGGTTCGGGTCATGTGACCCGCCAATCTTTGGTCTAGGCTGCTTGGGAAAATCTATCATGGTGCTAGGCGGGAGGGGTGAAGCGTTTTATTTTTCACATGTGACTAAGGTACTAGTCGCGCGGCGTTCTCTGCACCGTCGTATATTCTATAAAAATCCAGACTCGTTTAACTAAATCCCTTTTGTCCTCTTCCTGGATTATTTGTGGGTTATTAGCAAAGGAAATTCCGTCATTCTCCCCTTTCGGTGAAATGGTTTCTTTCTTCTCTACTGCTTCTGTGTATGGGTGCTGCCGGGATTTACAGTCTGGGGAGGAGCTGCACCTTCCTGTCACCTGTCACCGCTGTTTATTTACATCTGCCTGGGAGAAGCCGGGACAATGAGTGGTGAGTATTTAGCAGCATCCCGATGCACACATGCTTGCCATGCACCCTCTCACTGCCAGCTGGTCACCATTCTCCTAGCTCACAATCTGCCAGCAGCTTTCCCCTGCCATCATATGTATTCTGAATACAAATAGCTCGCTCACATGCAGGCGCCGGCTATCTTACAGGGAGATGCGACAAAGTTGCTTGTTGGTTTGTTTAATTGCATGTTATCTTGCACACCCGATACAAGTTATGGAACAGCTTTGACTATATCAATCTCTGATCTTTAGTACTCTGGGAAGTGTAAGGTGCCTTGTCCTATGTCCGAAGAAGAAGTTTTTCATCCTTAAATACAGGATTCTATCTTACTTGTAGGGTGCTTGCAGGGCATATACATGGCATGCCTTATGTAATGTAACTCATTCCGTCTCAGATTCTGTAACTCCTTGCATTTAGGGATCATCCCCAGCCACCTGGATGTAGGATCTTCCCCAGGCCCCCTAGATTCAGGGTCTTTCCTGGAGCCCTGGTTGCAGGATCTAGGATCTTCCTCAGGCCCCTGACTGCAGGGTCTTCCCCAGGATTCAAGCCTGCATGGTCATCCCGGGGATCCTGGCTGCAGGGTCGTCTCCGAGATCCTGGTTGCAGGTTCGTCCCCTGGATCCTGGCTGCAGGGTCATCCCCAGGATCCTGGATGCAGGGTCTTCCCCGTCTTCCTTCCTCTGCCTTCCTTGCCATCTTACTGGTAGGGTGCTTGCCTATGCTGTGCATATACTTGGCATACGCATGCCTTATGTAATGTAACTCATTCCGTCTCAGAGATTCTGTAACTCCTTGCATTTAGGGGTCTTCCCCAGGCCCCCTAGATTCGGGGTCTTTCCTGGACCCCTGGTTGCAGGATCTAGGATCTTCCTCAGGCCCCTGACTACAGGGTCTTCCCCAGGATTCCATCCTGCATGGTCATCCCCGGGATCCTGGCTGCAGGTTTGTACCCTGGATCCTGGCTGCAGGGTCATCCCGGGATCCTGGATGCAGGGTCTTCCCTGTCTTCCTTCCTCTCTCTTCCTTGCCATCTTACTGGTAGTGTACTTGCCTATGCTGTGCATATACTTGGCATATGCATGCCTTATGTAATGTAACTCATTCAGTCTCAGAGATTCTGTAACTCCTTGCATTTAGGGATCTTCCCCGGGCCCCCTAGATTCAGGGTCTTTCCTGGACCCCTGGTTGCAGGATCTAGGATCTTCCTCAGGCCCTTGACTGCAGGGTCTTCCCCAGGATTCAAGTCTGCATGGTGATCCCCCGGGATCCTGGCTGCAGGGTCATCCCCGAGATCCTGGTTGCAGGGTCGTCCCCAGGATCCTGGCTGCAGGTTCGTCCCCCGGATCTTGGCTGCAGGTTCGTCCCCTGTATCCTGGCTGCAGGGTCGTCCCCGGGATCCTGGATACAGGGTCTTCCCCGTCTTCCTTCCTCTCCCTTCCTTGCCATCTTACTGGTAGGGTGCTTGCCTATGCTTATGTAATGTAACTCATTCAGTCTCTGAGAGATTCTGTAACGCCTTGCATTTAGGGGATCATCCCCAGCCCCCTGGATGTAGGGTCTTTCCCAGACCCCTGGATGCAGTATCTTCCTCAGGCCCTCTGGTTGCAGGGTCTTTCCCAAGCCCCTGGTTGCAGGATCTTCCTCGGGCCCGACTGGTGGGTCTTCTCCGGTATCTTGGATGCAGGGTTGTCCCTGGGATCCTGTCTGTAGGGTCGTCTCCGGGATACTGGCTGCAGGGTCTTCCCCGGTATCCTGGGTGCAGGGTCGTGCTTACACAACTTGCACTGGGTCTTATTTCTCTTTTGCCCCACCCCTAACCCAAATAGGATTTTCTCTGAAAGCCTTTGCATGTAGGTTATCTCCAATTGTGAAACTGGTTCCCTTAGTGACTCTTGGCCCCCTTTCAAGTGTAACCTGTGATTTCTTTGGCTTACCACCGTATATAATTGTAGGAAAACAGAAAATGCAGCTGGGGAGAAAATAATCAGAAATTATAATAAACATCTCTTCTGGATCTTTATCGGGTTCTCCCCAAACCTCCCTTAGCTACTCGAAAAATGCAGTGTAATCATTGTAGAGTTTAAATGCTGGTTGTACTTTATAAGACAATACCGCTGTATGCAAAAATGACATGTTTGGTTGCTAGCTAACTCTGTGGGTACTGTACATTTATAGAAAAGAATAGCATTTTCTTAATTAATCATATTCAATAAATTGTATGTTTTAGAAGAAGGAAGAAATCCCCACACTATAGAGGTTATTGGTTAAAACGTCACCAGGACAACCAGGGGCTTCCCTGAGTTCGTCACATGACAAGGTTCGGGTCATGTGACCCGCCAATCTTTGGTCTAGGCTGCTTGGGAAAATCTATCATGGTGCTAGGCGGGAGGGGTGAAGCGTTTTATTTTTCACATGTGACTAAGGTACTAGTCGCGCGGCGTTCTCTGCACCGTCGTATATTCTATAAAAATCCAGACTCGTTTAACTAAATCCCTTTTGTCCTCTTCCTGGATTATTTGTGGGTTATTAGCAAAGGAAATTCCGTCATTCTCCCCTTTCGGTGAAATGGTTTCTTTCTTCTCTACTGCTTCTGTGTATGGGTGCTGCCGGGATTTACAGTCTGGGGAGGAGCTGCACCTTCCTGTCACCTGTCACCGCTGTTTATTTACATCTGCCTGGGAGAAGCCGGGACAATGAGTGGTGAGTATTTAGCAGCATCCCGATGCACACATGCTTGCCATGCACCCTCTCACTGCCAGCTGGTCACCATTCTCCTAGCTCACAATCTGCCAGCAGCTTTCCCCTGCCATCATATGTATTCTGAATACAAATAGCTCGCTCACATGCAGGCGCCGGCTATCTTACAGGGAGATGCGACAAAGTTGCTTGTTGGTTTGTTTAATTGCATGTTATCTTGCACACCCGATACAAGTTATGGAACAGCTTTGACTATATCAATCTCTGATCTTTAGTACTCTGGGAAGTGTAAGGTGCCTTGTCCTATGTCCGAAGAAGAAGTTTTTCATCCTTAAATACAGGATTCTATCTTACTTGTAGGGTGCTTGCAGGGCATATACATGGCATGCCTTATGTAATGTAACTCATTCCGTCTCAGATTCTGTAACTCCTTGCATTTAGGGATCATCCCCAGCCACCTGGATGTAGGATCTTCCCCAGGCCCCCTAGATTCAGGGTCTTTCCTGGAGCCCTGGTTGCAGGATCTAGGATCTTCCTCAGGCCCCTGACTGCAGGGTCTTCCCCAGGATTCAAGCCTGCATGGTCATCCCGGGGATCCTGGCTGCAGGGTCGTCTCCGAGATCCTGGTTGCAGGTTCGTCCCCTGGATCCTGGCTGCAGGGTCATCCCCAGGATCCTGGATGCAGGGTCTTCCCCGTCTTCCTTCCTCTGCCTTCCTTGCCATCTTACTGGTAGGGTGCTTGCCTATGCTGTGCATATACTTGGCATACGCATGCCTTATGTAATGTAACTCATTCCGTCTCAGAGATTCTGTAACTCCTTGCATTTAGGGGTCTTCCCCAGGCCCCCTAGATTCGGGGTCTTTCCTGGACCCCTGGTTGCAGGATCTAGGATCTTCCTCAGGCCCCTGACTACAGGGTCTTCCCCAGGATTCCATCCTGCATGGTCATCCCCGGGATCCTGGCTGCAGGTTTGTACCCTGGATCCTGGCTGCAGGGTCATCCCGGGATCCTGGATGCAGGGTCTTCCCTGTCTTCCTTCCTCTCTCTTCCTTGCCATCTTACTGGTAGTGTACTTGCCTATGCTGTGCATATACTTGGCATATGCATGCCTTATGTAATGTAACTCATTCAGTCTCAGAGATTCTGTAACTCCTTGCATTTAGGGATCTTCCCCGGGCCCCCTAGATTCAGGGTCTTTCCTGGACCCCTGGTTGCAGGATCTAGGATCTTCCTCAGGCCCTTGACTGCAGGGTCTTCCCCAGGATTCAAGTCTGCATGGTGATCCCCCGGGATCCTGGCTGCAGGGTCATCCCCGAGATCCTGGTTGCAGGGTCGTCCCCAGGATCCTGGCTGCAGGTTCGTCCCCCGGATCTTGGCTGCAGGTTCGTCCCCTGTATCCTGGCTGCAGGGTCGTCCCCGGGATCCTGGATACAGGGTCTTCCCCGTCTTCCTTCCTCTCCCTTCCTTGCCATCTTACTGGTAGGGTGCTTGCCTATGCTTATGTAATGTAACTCATTCAGTCTCTGAGAGATTCTGTAACGCCTTGCATTTAGGGGATCATCCCCAGCCCCCTGGATGTAGGGTCTTTCCCAGACCCCTGGATGCAGTATCTTCCTCAGGCCCTCTGGTTGCAGGGTCTTTCCCAAGCCCCTGGTTGCAGGATCTTCCTCGGGCCCGACTGGTGGGTCTTCTCCGGTATCTTGGATGCAGGGTTGTCCCTGGGATCCTGTCTGTAGGGTCGTCTCCGGGATACTGGCTGCAGGGTCTTCCCCGGTATCCTGGGTGCAGGGTCGTGCTTACACAACTTGCACTGGGTCTTATTTCTCTTTTGCCCCACCCCTAACCCAAATAGGATTTTCTCTGAAAGCCTTTGCATGTAGGTTATCTCCAATTGTGAAACTGGTTCCCTTAGTGACTCTTGGCCCCCTTTCAAGTGTAACCTGTGATTTCTTTGGCTTACCACCGTATATAATTGTAGGAAAACAGAAAATGCAGCTGGGGAGAAAATAATCAGAAATTATAATAAACATCTCTTCTGGATCTTTATCGGGTTCTCCCCAAACCTCCCTTAGCTACTCGAAAAATGCAGTGTAATCATTGTAGAGTTTAAATGCTGGTTGTACTTTATAAGACAATACCGCTGTATGCAAAAATGACATGTTTGGTTGCTAGCTAACTCTGTGGGTACTGTACATTTATAGAAAAGAATAGCATTTTCTTAATTAATCATATTCAATAAATTGTATGTTTTAGAAGAAGGAAGAAATCCCCACACTATAGAGGTTATTGGTTAAAACGTCACCAGGACAACCAGGGGCTTCCCTGAGTTCGTCACATGACAAGGTTCGGGTCATGTGACCCGCCAATCTTTGGTCTAGGCTGCTTGGGAAAATCTATCATGGTGCTAGGCGGGAGGGGTGAAGCGTTTTATTTTTCACATGTGACTAAGGTACTAGTCGCGCGGCGTTCTCTGCACCGTCGTATATTCTATAAAAATCCAGACTCGTTTAACTAAATCCCTTTTGTCCTCTTCCTGGATTATTTGTGGGTTATTAGCAAAGGAAATTCCGTCATTCTCCCCTTTCGGTGAAATGGTTTCTTTCTTCTCTACTGCTTCTGTGTATGGGTGCTGCCGGGATTTACAGTCTGGGGAGGAGCTGCACCTTCCTGTCACCTGTCACCGCTGTTTATTTACATCTGCCTGGGAGAAGCCGGGACAATGAGTGGTGAGTATTTAGCAGCATCCCGATGCACACATGCTTGCCATGCACCCTCTCACTGCCAGCTGGTCACCATTCTCCTAGCTCACAATCTGCCAGCAGCTTTCCCCTGCCATCATATGTATTCTGAATACAAATAGCTCGCTCACATGCAGGCGCCGGCTATCTTACAGGGAGATGCAACAAAGTTGCTTGTTGGTTTGTTTAATTGCATGTTATCTTGCACACCCGATACAAGTTATGGAACAGCTTTGACTATATCAATCTCTGATCTTTAGTACTCTGGGAAGTGTAAGGTGCCTTGTCCTATGTCCGAAGAAGAAGTTTTTCATCCTTAAATACAGGATTCTATCTTACTTGTAGGGTGCTTGCAGGGCATATACATGGCATGCCTTATGTAATGTAACTCATTCCGTCTCAGATTCTGTAACTCCTTGCATTTAGGGATCATCCCCAGCCACCTGGATGTAGGATCTTCCCCAGGCCCCCTAGATTCAGGGTCTTTCCTGGAGCCCTGGTTGCAGGATCTAGGATCTTCCTCAGGCCCCTGACTGCAGGGTCTTCCCCAGGATTCAAGCCTGCATGGTCATCCCGGGGATCCTGGCTGCAGGGTCGTCTCCGAGATCCTGGTTGCAGGTTCGTCCCCTGGATCCTGGCTGCAGGGTCATCCCCAGGATCCTGGATGCAGGGTCTTCCCCGTCTTCCTTCCTCTGCCTTCCTTGCCATCTTACTGGTAGGGTGCTTGCCTATGCTGTGCATATACTTGGCATACGCATGCCTTATGTAATGTAACTCATTCCGTCTCAGAGATTCTGTAACTCCTTGCATTTAGGGGTCTTCCCCAGGCCCCCTAGATTCGGGGTCTTTCCTGGACCCCTGGTTGCAGGATCTAGGATCTTCCTCAGGCCCCTGACTACAGGGTCTTCCCCAGGATTCCATCCTGCATGGTCATCCCCGGGATCCTGGCTGCAGGTTTGTACCCTGGATCCTGGCTGCAGGGTCATCCCGGGATCCTGGATGCAGGGTCTTCCCTGTCTTCCTTCCTCTCTCTTCCTTGCCATCTTACTGGTAGTGTACTTGCCTATGCTGTGCATATACTTTGCATATGCATGCCTTATGTAATGTAACTCATTCAGTCTCAGAGATTCTGTAACTCCTTGCATTTAGGGATCTTCCCCGGGCCCCCTAGATTCAGGGTCTTTCCTGGACCCCTGGTTGCAGGATCTAGGATCTTCCTCAGGCCCTTGACTGCAGGGTCTTCCCCAGGATTCAAGTCTGCATGGTGATCCCCCGGGATCCTGGCTGCAGGGTCATCCCCGAGATCCTGGTTGCAGGGTCGTCCCCAGGATCCTGGCTGCAGGTTCGTCCCCCGGATCTTGGCTGCAGGTTCGTCCCCTGTATCCTGGCTGCAGGGTCGTCCCCGGGATCCTGGATACAGGGTCTTCCCCGTCTTCCTTCCTCTCCCTTCCTTGCCATCTTACTGGTAGGGTGCTTGCCTATGCTTATGTAATGTAACTCATTCAGTCTCTGAGAGATTCTGTAACGCCTTGCATTTAGGGGATCATCCCCAGCCCCCTGGATGTAGGGTCTTTCCCAGACCCCTGGATGCAGTATCTTCCTCAGGCCCTCTGGTTGCAGGGTCTTTCCCAAGCCCCTGGTTGCAGGATCTTCCTCGGGCCCGACTGGTGGGTCTTCTCCGGTATCTTGGATGCAGGGTTGTCCCTGGGATCCTGTCTGTAGGGTCGTCTCCGGGATACTGGCTGCAGGGTCTTCCCCGGTATCCTGGGTGCAGGGTCGTGCTTACACAACTTGCACTGGGTCTTATTTCTCTTTTGCCCCACCCCTAACCCAAATAGGATTTTCTCTGAAAGCCTTTGCATGTAGGTTATCTCCAATTGTGAAACTGGTTCCCTTAGTGACTCTTGGCCCCCTTTCAAGTGTAACCTGTGATTTCTTTGGCTTACCACCGTATATAATTGTAGGAAAACAGAAAATGCAGCTGGGGAGAAAATAATCAGAAATTATAATAAACATCTCTTCTGGATCTTTATCGGGTTCTCCCCAAACCTCCCTTAGCTACTCGAAAAATGCAGTGTAATCATTGTAGAGTTTAAATGCTGGTTGTACTTTATAAGACAATACCGCTGTATGCAAAAATGACATGTTTGGTTGCTAGCTAACTCTGTGGGTACTGTACATTTATAGAAAAGAATAGCATTTTCTTAATTAATCATATTCAATAAATTGTATGTTTTAGAAGAAGGAAGAAATCCCCACACTATAGAGGTTATTGGTTAAAACGTCACCAGGACAACCAGGGGCTTCCCTGAGTTCGTCACATGACAAGGTTCGGGTCATGTGACCCGCCAATCTTTGGTCTAGGCTGCTTGGGAAAATCTATCATGGTGCTAGGCGGGAGGGGTGAAGCGTTTTATTTTTCACATGTGACTAAGGTACTAGTCGCGCGGCGTTCTCTGCACCGTCGTATATTCTATAAAAATCCAGACTCGTTTAACTAAATCCCTTTTGTCCTCTTCCTGGATTATTTGTGGGTTATTAGCAAAGGAAATTCCGTCATTCTCCCCTTTCGGTGAAATGGTTTCTTTCTTCTCTACTGCTTCTGTGTATGGGTGCTGCCGGGATTTACAGTCTGGGGAGGAGCTGCACCTTCCTGTCACCTGTCACCGCTGTTTATTTACATCTGCCTGGGAGAAGCCGGGACAATGAGTGGTGAGTATTTAGCAGCATCCCGATGCACACATGCTTGCCATGCACCCTCTCACTGCCAGCTGGTCACCATTCTCCTAGCTCACAATCTGCCAGCAGCTTTCCCCTGCCATCATATGTATTCTGAATACAAATAGCTCGCTCACATGCAGGCGCCGGCTATCTTACAGGGAGATGCGACAAAGTTGCTTGTTGGTTTGTTTAATTGCATGTTATCTTGCACACCCGATACAAGTTATGGAACAGCTTTGACTATATCAATCTCTGATCTTTAGTACTCTGGGAAGTGTAAGGTGCCTTGTCCTATGTCCGAAGAAGAAGTTTTTCATCCTTAAATACAGGATTCTATCTTACTTGTAGGGTGCTTGCAGGGCATATACATGGCATGCCTTATGTAATGTAACTCATTCCGTCTCAGATTCTGTAACTCCTTGCATTTAGGGATCATCCCCAGCCACCTGGATGTAGGATCTTCCCCAGGCCCCCTAGATTCAGGGTCTTTCCTGGAGCCCTGGTTGCAGGATCTAGGATCTTCCTCAGGCCCCTGACTGCAGGGTCTTCCCCAGGATTCAAGCCTGCATGGTCATCCCGGGGATCCTGGCTGCAGGGTCGTCTCCGAGATCCTGGTTGCAGGTTCGTCCCCTGGATCCTGGCTGCAGGGTCATCCCCAGGATCCTGGATGCAGGGTCTTCCCCGTCTTCCTTCCTCTGCCTTCCTTGCCATCTTACTGGTAGGGTGCTTGCCTATGCTGTGCATATACTTGGCATACGCATGCCTTATGTAATGTAACTCATTCCGTCTCAGAGATTCTGTAACTCCTTGCATTTAGGGGTCTTCCCCAGGCCCCCTAGATTCGGGGTCTTTCCTGGACCCCTGGTTGCAGGATCTAGGATCTTCCTCAGGCCCCTGACTACAGGGTCTTCCCCAGGATTCCATCCTGCATGGTCATCCCCGGGATCCTGGCTGCAGGTTTGTACCCTGGATCCTGGCTGCAGGGTCATCCCGGGATCCTGGATGCAGGGTCTTCCCTGTCTTCCTTCCTCTCTCTTCCTTGCCATCTTACTGGTAGTGTACTTGCCTATGCTGTGCATATACTTGGCATATGCATGCCTTATGTAATGTAACTCATTCAGTCTCAGAGATTCTGTAACTCCTTGCATTTAGGGATCTTCCCCGGGCCCCCTAGATTCAGGGTCTTTCCTGGACCCCTGGTTGCAGGATCTAGGATCTTCCTCAGGCCCTTGACTGCAGGGTCTTCCCCAGGATTCAAGTCTGCATGGTGATCCCCCGGGATCCTGGCTGCAGGGTCATCCCCGAGATCCTGGTTGCAGGGTCGTCCCCAGGATCCTGGCTGCAGGTTCGTCCCCCGGATCTTGGCTGCAGGTTCGTCCCCTGTATCCTGGCTGCAGGGTCGTCCCCGGGATCCTGGATACAGGGTCTTCCCCGTCTTCCTTCCTCTCCCTTCCTTGCCATCTTACTGGTAGGGTGCTTGCCTATGCTTATGTAATGTAACTCATTCAGTCTCTGAGAGATTCTGTAACGCCTTGCATTTAGGGGATCATCCCCAGCCCCCTGGATGTAGGGTCTTTCCCAGACCCCTGGATGCAGTATCTTCCTCAGGCCCTCTGGTTGCAGGGTCTTTCCCAAGCCCCTGGTTGCAGGATCTTCCTCGGGCCCGACTGGTGGGTCTTCTCCGGTATCTTGGATGCAGGGTTGTCCCTGGGATCCTGTCTGTAGGGTCGTCTCCGGGATACTGGCTGCAGGGTCTTCCCCGGTATCCTGGGTGCAGGGTCGTGCTTACACAACTTGCACTGGGTCTTATTTCTCTTTTGCCCCACCCCTAACCCAAATAGGATTTTCTCTGAAAGCCTTTGCATGTAGGTTATCTCCAATTGTGAAACTGGTTCCCTTAGTGACTCTTGGCCCCCTTTCAAGTGTAACCTGTGATTTCTTTGGCTTACCACCGTATATAATTGTAGGAAAACAGAAAATGCAGCTGGGGAGAAAATAATCAGAAATTATAATAAACATCTCTTCTGGATCTTTATCGGGTTCTCCCCAAACCTCCCTTAGCTACTCGAAAAATGCAGTGTAATCATTGTAGAGTTTAAATGCTGGTTGTACTTTATAAGACAATACCGCTGTATGCAAAAATGACATGTTTGGTTGCTAGCTAACTCTGTGGGTACTGTACATTTATAGAAAAGAATAGCATTTTCTTAATTAATCATATTCAATAAATTGTATGTTTTAGAAGAAGGAAGAAATCCCCACACTATAGAGGTTATTGGTTAAAACGTCACCAGGACAACCAGGGGCTTCCCTGAGTTCGTCACATGACAAGGTTCGGGTCATGTGACCCGCCAATCTTTGGTCTAGGCTGCTTGGGAAAATCTATCATGGTGCTAGGCGGGAGGGGTGAAGCGTTTTATTTTTCACATGTGACTAAGGTACTAGTCGCGCGGCGTTCTCTGCACCGTCGTATATTCTATAAAAATCCAGACTCGTTTAACTAAATCCCTTTTGTCCTCTTCCTGGATTATTTGTGGGTTATTAGCAAAGGAAATTCCGTCATTCTCCCCTTTCGGTGAAATGGTTTCTTTCTTCTCTACTGCTTCTGTGTATGGGTGCTGCCGGGATTTACAGTCTGGGGAGGAGCTGCACCTTCCTGTCACCTGTCACCGCTGTTTATTTACATCTGCCTGGGAGAAGCCGGGACAATGAGTGGTGAGTATTTAGCAGCATCCCGATGCACACATGCTTGCCATGCACCCTCTCACTGCCAGCTGGTCACCATTCTCCTAGCTCACAATCTGCCAGCAGCTTTCCCCTGCCATCATATGTATTCTGAATACAAATAGCTCGCTCACATGCAGGCGCCGGCTATCTTACAGGGAGATGCGACAAAGTTGCTTGTTGGTTTGTTTAATTGCATGTTATCTTGCACACCCGATACAAGTTATGGAACAGCTTTGACTATATCAATCTCTGATCTTTAGTACTCTGGGAAGTGTAAGGTGCCTTGTCCTATGTCCGAAGAAGAAGTTTTTCATCCTTAAATACAGGATTCTATCTTACTTGTAGGGTGCTTGCAGGGCATATACATGGCATGCCTTATGTAATGTAACTCATTCCGTCTCAGATTCTGTAACTCCTTGCATTTAGGGATCATCCCCAGCCACCTGGATGTAGGATCTTCCCCAGGCCCCCTAGATTCAGGGTCTTTCCTGGAGCCCTGGTTGCAGGATCTAGGATCTTCCTCAGGCCCCTGACTGCAGGGTCTTCCCCAGGATTCAAGCCTGCATGGTCATCCCGGGGATCCTGGCTGCAGGGTCGTCTCCGAGATCCTGGTTGCAGGTTCGTCCCCTGGATCCTGGCTGCAGGGTCATCCCCAGGATCCTGGATGCAGGGTCTTCCCCGTCTTCCTTCCTCTGCCTTCCTTGCCATCTTACTGGTAGGGTGCTTGCCTATGCTGTGCATATACTTGGCATACGCATGCCTTATGTAATGTAACTCATTCCGTCTCAGAGATTCTGTAACTCCTTGCATTTAGGGGTCTTCCCCAGGCCCCCTAGATTCGGGGTCTTTCCTGGACCCCTGGTTGCAGGATCTAGGATCTTCCTCAGGCCCCTGACTACAGGGTCTTCCCCAGGATTCCATCCTGCATGGTCATCCCCGGGATCCTGGCTGCAGGTTTGTACCCTGGATCCTGGCTGCAGGGTCATCCCGGGATCCTGGATGCAGGGTCTTCCCTGTCTTCCTTCCTCTCTCTTCCTTGCCATCTTACTGGTAGTGTACTTGCCTATGCTGTGCATATACTTGGCATATGCATGCCTTATGTAATGTAACTCATTCAGTCTCAGAGATTCTGTAACTCCTTGCATTTAGGGATCTTCCCCGGGCCCCCTAGATTCAGGGTCTTTCCTGGACCCCTGGTTGCAGGATCTAGGATCTTCCTCAGGCCCTTGACTGCAGGGTCTTCCCCAGGATTCAAGTCTGCATGGTGATCCCCCGGGATCCTGGCTGCAGGGTCATCCCCGAGATCCTGGTTGCAGGGTCGTCCCCAGGATCCTGGCTGCAGGTTCGTCCCCCGGATCTTGGCTGCAGGTTCGTCCCCTGTATCCTGGCTGCAGGGTCGTCCCCGGGATCCTGGATACAGGGTCTTCCCCGTCTTCCTTCCTCTCCCTTCCTTGCCATCTTACTGGTAGGGTGCTTGCCTATGCTTATGTAATGTAACTCATTCAGTCTCTGAGAGATTCTGTAACGCCTTGCATTTAGGGGATCATCCCCAGCCCCCTGGATGTAGGGTCTTTCCCAGACCCCTGGATGCAGTATCTTCCTCAGGCCCTCTGGTTGCAGGGTCTTTCCCAAGCCCCTGGTTGCAGGATCTTCCTCGGGCCCGACTGGTGGGTCTTCTCCGGTATCTTGGATGCAGGGTTGTCCCTGGGATCCTGTCTGTAGGGTCGTCTCCGGGATACTGGCTGCAGGGTCTTCCCCGGTATCCTGGGTGCAGGGTCGTGCTTACACAACTTGCACTGGGTCTTATTTCTCTTTTGCCCCACCCCTAACCCAAATAGGATTTTCTCTGAAAGCCTTTGCATGTAGGTTATCTCCAATTGTGAAACTGGTTCCCTTAGTGACTCTTGGCCCCCTTTCAAGTGTAACCTGTGATTTCTTTGGCTTACCACCGTATATAATTGTAGGAAAACAGAAAATGCAGCTGGGGAGAAAATAATCAGAAATTATAATAAACATCTCTTCTGGATCTTTATCGGGTTCTCCCCAAACCTCCCTTAGCTACTCGAAAAATGCAGTGTAATCATTGTAGAGTTTAAATGCTGGTTGTACTTTATAAGACAATACCGCTGTATGCAAAAATGACATGTTTGGTTGCTAGCTAACTCTGTGGGTACTGTACATTTATAGAAAAGAATAGCATTTTCTTAATTAATCATATTCAATAAATTGTATGTTTTAGAAGAAGGAAGAAATCCCCACACTATAGAGGTTATTGGTTAAAACGTCACCAGGACAACCAGGGGCTTCCCTGAGTTCGTCACATGACAAGGTTCGGGTCATGTGACCCGCCAATCTTTGGTCTAGGCTGCTTGGGAAAATCTATCATGGTGCTAGGCGGGAGGGGTGAAGCGTTTTATTTTTCACATGTGACTAAGGTACTAGTCGCGCGGCGTTCTCTGCACCGTCGTATATTCTATAAAAATCCAGACTCGTTTAACTAAATCCCTTTTGTCCTCTTCCTGGATTATTTGTGGGTTATTAGCAAAGGAAATTCCGTCATTCTCCCCTTTCGGTGAAATGGTTTCTTTCTTCTCTACTGCTTCTGTGTATGGGTGCTGCCGGGATTTACAGTCTGGGGAGGAGCTGCACCTTCCTGTCACCTGTCACCGCTGTTTATTTACATCTGCCTGGGAGAAGCCGGGACAATGAGTGGTGAGTATTTAGCAGCATCCCGATGCACACATGCTTGCCATGCACCCTCTCACTGCCAGCTGGTCACCATTCTCCTAGCTCACAATCTGCCAGCAGCTTTCCCCTGCCATCATATGTATTCTGAATACAAATAGCTCGCTCACATGCAGGCGCCGGCTATCTTACAGGGAGATGCGACAAAGTTGCTTGTTGGTTTGTTTAATTGCATGTTATCTTGCACACCCGATACAAGTTATGGAACAGCTTTGACTATATCAATCTCTGATCTTTAGTACTCTGGGAAGTGTAAGGTGCCTTGTCCTATGTCCGAAGAAGAAGTTTTTCATCCTTAAATACAGGATTCTATCTTACTTGTAGGGTGCTTGCAGGGCATATACATGGCATGCCTTATGTAATGTAACTCATTCCGTCTCAGATTCTGTAACTCCTTGCATTTAGGGATCATCCCCAGCCACCTGGATGTAGGATCTTCCCCAGGCCCCCTAGATTCAGGGTCTTTCCTGGAGCCCTGGTTGCAGGATCTAGGATCTTCCTCAGGCCCCTGACTGCAGGGTCTTCCCCAGGATTCAAGCCTGCATGGTCATCCCGGGGATCCTGGCTGCAGGGTCGTCTCCGAGATCCTGGTTGCAGGTTCGTCCCCTGGATCCTGGCTGCAGGGTCATCCCCAGGATCCTGGATGCAGGGTCTTCCCCGTCTTCCTTCCTCTGCCTTCCTTGCCATCTTACTGGTAGGGTGCTTGCCTATGCTGTGCATATACTTGGCATACGCATGCCTTATGTAATGTAACTCATTCCGTCTCAGAGATTCTGTAACTCCTTGCATTTAGGGGTCTTCCCCAGGCCCCCTAGATTCGGGGTCTTTCCTGGACCCCTGGTTGCAGGATCTAGGATCTTCCTCAGGCCCCTGACTACAGGGTCTTCCCCAGGATTCCATCCTGCATGGTCATCCCCGGGATCCTGGCTGCAGGTTTGTACCCTGGATCCTGGCTGCAGGGTCATCCCGGGATCCTGGATGCAGGGTCTTCCCTGTCTTCCTTCCTCTCTCTTCCTTGCCATCTTACTGGTAGTGTACTTGCCTATGCTGTGCATATACTTGGCATATGCATGCCTTATGTAATGTAACTCATTCAGTCTCAGAGATTCTGTAACTCCTTGCATTTAGGGATCTTCCCCGGGCCCCCTAGATTCAGGGTCTTTCCTGGACCCCTGGTTGCAGGATCTAGGATCTTCCTCAGGCCCTTGACTGCAGGGTCTTCCCCAGGATTCAAGTCTGCATGGTGATCCCCCGGGATCCTGGCTGCAGGGTCATCCCCGAGATCCTGGTTGCAGGGTCGTCCCCAGGATCCTGGCTGCAGGTTCGTCCCCCGGATCTTGGCTGCAGGTTCGTCCCCTGTATCCTGGCTGCAGGGTCGTCCCCGGGATCCTGGATACAGGGTCTTCCCCGTCTTCCTTCCTCTCCCTTCCTTGCCATCTTACTGGTAGGGTGCTTGCCTATGCTTATGTAATGTAACTCATTCAGTCTCTGAGAGATTCTGTAACGCCTTGCATTTAGGGGATCATCCCCAGCCCCCTGGATGTAGGGTCTTTCCCAGACCCCTGGATGCAGTATCTTCCTCAGGCCCTCTGGTTGCAGGGTCTTTCCCAAGCCCCTGGTTGCAGGATCTTCCTCGGGCCCGACTGGTGGGTCTTCTCCGGTATCTTGGATGCAGGGTTGTCCCTGGGATCCTGTCTGTAGGGTCGTCTCCGGGATACTGGCTGCAGGGTCTTCCCCGGTATCCTGGGTGCAGGGTCGTGCTTACACAACTTGCACTGGGTCTTATTTCTCTTTTGCCCCACCCCTAACCCAAATAGGATTTTCTCTGAAAGCCTTTGCATGTAGGTTATCTCCAATTGTGAAACTGGTTCCCTTAGTGACTCTTGGCCCCCTTTCAAGTGTAACCTGTGATTTCTTTGGCTTACCACCGTATATAATTGTAGGAAAACAGAAAATGCAGCTGGGGAGAAAATAATCAGAAATTATAATAAACATCTCTTCTGGATCTTTATCGGGTTCTCCCCAAACCTCCCTTAGCTACTCGAAAAATGCAGTGTAATCATTGTAGAGTTTAAATGCTGGTTGTACTTTATAAGACAATACCGCTGTATGCAAAAATGACATGTTTGGTTGCTAGCTAACTCTGTGGGTACTGTACATTTATAGAAAAGAATAGCATTTTCTTAATTAATCATATTCAATAAATTGTATGTTTTAGAAGAAGGAAGAAATCCCCACACTATAGAGGTTATTGGTTAAAACGTCACCAGGACAACCAGGGGCTTCCCTGAGTTCGTCACATGACAAGGTTCGGGTCATGTGACCCGCCAATCTTTGGTCTAGGCTGCTTGGGAAAATCTATCATGGTGCTAGGCGGGAGGGGTGAAGCGTTTTATTTTTCACATGTGACTAAGGTACTAGTCGCGCGGCGTTCTCTGCACCGTCGTATATTCTATAAAAATCCAGACTCGTTTAACTAAATCCCTTTTGTCCTCTTCCTGGATTATTTGTGGGTTATTAGCAAAGGAAATTCCGTCATTCTCCCCTTTCGGTGAAATGGTTTCTTTCTTCTCTACTGCTTCTGTGTATGGGTGCTGCCGGGATTTACAGTCTGGGGAGGAGCTGCACCTTCCTGTCACCTGACACCGCTGTTTATTTACATCTGCCTGGGAGAAGCCGGGACAATGAGTGGTGAGTATTTAGCAGCATCCCGATGCACACATGCTTGCCATGCACCCTCTCACTGCCAGCTGGTCACCATTCTCCTAGCTCACAATCTGCCAGCAGCTTTCCCCTGCCATCATATGTATTCTGAATACAAATAGCTCGCTCACATGCAGGCGCCGGCTATCTTACAGGGAGATGCGACAAAGTTGCTTGTTGGTTTGTTTAATTGCATGTTATCTTGCACACCCGATACAAGTTATGGAACAGCTTTGACTATATCAATCTCTGATCTTTAGTACTCTGGGAAGTGTAAGGTGCCTTGTCCTATGTCCGAAGAAGAAGTTTTTCATCCTTAAATACAGGATTCTATCTTACTTGTAGGGTGCTTGCAGGGCATATACATGGCATGCCTTATGTAATGTAACTCATTCCGTCTCAGATTCTGTAACTCCTTGCATTTAGGGATCATCCCCAGCCACCTGGATGTAGGATCTTCCCCAGGCCCCCTAGATTCAGGGTCTTTCCTGGAGCCCTGGTTGCAGGATCTAGGATCTTCCTCAGGCCCCTGACTGCAGGGTCTTCCCCAGGATTCAAGCCTGCATGGTCATCCCGGGGATCCTGGCTGCAGGGTCGTCTCCGAGATCCTGGTTGCAGGTTCGTCCCCTGGATCCTGGCTGCAGGGTCATCCCCAGGATCCTGGATGCAGGGTCTTCCCCGTCTTCCTTCCTCTGCCTTCCTTGCCATCTTACTGGTAGGGTGCTTGCCTATGCTGTGCATATACTTGGCATACGCATGCCTTATGTAATGTAACTCATTCCGTCTCAGAGATTCTGTAACTCCTTGCATTTAGGGGTCTTCCCCAGGCCCCCTAGATTCGGGGTCTTTCCTGGACCCCTGGTTGCAGGATCTAGGATCTTCCTCAGGCCCCTGACTACAGGGTCTTCCCCAGGATTCCATCCTGCATGGTCATCCCCGGGATCCTGGCTGCAGGTTTGTACCCTGGATCCTGGCTGCAGGGTCATCCCGGGATCCTGGATGCAGGGTCTTCCCTGTCTTCCTTCCTCTCTCTTCCTTGCCATCTTACTGGTAGTGTACTTGCCTATGCTGTGCATATACTTGGCATATGCATGCCTTATGTAATGTAACTCATTCAGTCTCAGAGATTCTGTAACTCCTTGCATTTAGGGATCTTCCCCGGGCCCCCTAGATTCAGGGTCTTTCCTGGACCCCTGGTTGCAGGATCTAGGATCTTCCTCAGGCCCTTGACTGCAGGGTCTTCCCCAGGATTCAAGTCTGCATGGTGATCCCCCGGGATCCTGGCTGCAGGGTCATCCCCGAGATCCTGGTTGCAGGGTCGTCCCCAGGATCCTGGCTGCAGGTTCGTCCCCCGGATCTTGGCTGCAGGTTCGTCCCCTGTATCCTGGCTGCAGGGTCGTCCCCGGGATCCTGGATACAGGGTCTTCCCCGTCTTCCTTCCTCTCCCTTCCTTGCCATCTTACTGGTAGGGTGCTTGCCTATGCTTATGTAATGTAACTCATTCAGTCTCTGAGAGATTCTGTAACGCCTTGCATTTAGGGGATCATCCCCAGCCCCCTGGATGTAGGGTCTTTCCCAGACCCCTGGATGCAGTATCTTCCTCAGGCCCTCTGGTTGCAGGGTCTTTCCCAAGCCCCTGGTTGCAGGATCTTCCTCGGGCCCGACTGGTGGGTCTTCTCCGGTATCTTGGATGCAGGGTTGTCCCTGGGATCCTGTCTGTAGGGTCGTCTCCGGGATACTGGCTGCAGGGTCTTCCCCGGTATCCTGGGTGCAGGGTCGTGCTTACACAACTTGCACTGGGTCTTATTTCTCTTTTGCCCCACCCCTAACCCAAATAGGATTTTCTCTGAAAGCCTTTGCATGTAGGTTATCTCCAATTGTGAAACTGGTTCCCTTAGTGACTCTTGGCCCCCTTTCAAGTGTAACCTGTGATTTCTTTGGCTTACCACCGTATATAATTGTAGGAAAACAGAAAATGCAGCTGGGGAGAAAATAATCAGAAATTATAATAAACATCTCTTCTGGATCTTTATCGGGTTCTCCCCAAACCTCCCTTAGCTACTCGAAAAATGCAGTGTAATCATTGTAGAGTTTAAATGCTGGTTGTACTTTATAAGACAATACCGCTGTATGCAAAAATGACATGTTTGGTTGCTAGCTAACTCTGTGGGTACTGTACATTTATAGAAAAGAATAGCATTTTCTTAATTAATCATATTCAATAAATTGTATGTTTTAGAAGAAGGAAGAAATCCCCACACTATAGAGGTTATTGGTTAAAACGTCACCAGGACAACCAGGGGCTTCCCTGAGTTCGTCACATGACAAGGTTCGGGTCATGTGACCCGCCAATCTTTGGTCTAGGCTGCTTGGGAAAATCTATCATGGTGCTAGGCGGGAGGGGTGAAGCGTTTTATTTTTCACATGTGACTAAGGTACTAGTCGCGCGGCGTTCTCTGCACCGTCGTATATTCTATAAAAATCCAGACTCGTTTAACTAAATCCCTTTTGTCCTCTTCCTGGATTATTTGTGGGTTATTAGCAAAGGAAATTCCGTCATTCTCCCCTTTCGGTGAAATGGTTTCTTTCTTCTCTACTGCTTCTGTGTATGGGTGCTGCCGGGATTTACAGTCTGGGGAGGAGCTGCACCTTCCTGTCACCTGTCACCGCTGTTTATTTACATCTGCCTGGGAGAAGCCGGGACAATGAGTGGTGAGTATTTAGCAGCATCCCGATGCACACATGCTTGCCATGCACCCTCTCACTGCCAGCTGGTCACCATTCTCCTAGCTCACAATCTGCCAGCAGCTTTCCCCTGCCATCATATGTATTCTGAATACAAATAGCTCGCTCACATGCAGGCGCCGGCTATCTTACAGGGAGATGCGACAAAGTTGCTTGTTGGTTTGTTTAATTGCATGTTATCTTGCACACCCGATACAAGTTATGGAACAGCTTTGACTATATCAATCTCTGATCTTTAGTACTCTGGGAAGTGTAAGGTGCCTTGTCCTATGTCCGAAGAAGAAGTTTTTCATCCTTAAATACAGGATTCTATCTTACTTGTAGGGTGCTTGCAGGGCATATACATGGCATGCCTTATGTAATGTAACTCATTCCGTCTCAGATTCTGTAACTCCTTGCATTTAGGGATCATCCCCAGCCACCTGGATGTAGGATCTTCCCCAGGCCCCCTAGATTCAGGGTCTTTCCTGGAGCCCTGGTTGCAGGATCTAGGATCTTCCTCAGGCCCCTGACTGCAGGGTCTTCCCCAGGATTCAAGCCTGCATGGTCATCCCGGGGATCCTGGCTGCAGGGTCGTCTCCGAGATCCTGGTTGCAGGTTCGTCCCCTGGATCCTGGCTGCAGGGTCATCCCCAGGATCCTGGATGCAGGGTCTTCCCCGTCTTCCTTCCTCTGCCTTCCTTGCCATCTTACTGGTAGGGTGCTTGCCTATGCTGTGCATATACTTGGCATACGCATGCCTTATGTAATGTAACTCATTCCGTCTCAGAGATTCTGTAACTCCTTGCATTTAGGGGTCTTCCCCAGGCCCCCTAGATTCGGGGTCTTTCCTGGACCCCTGGTTGCAGGATCTAGGATCTTCCTCAGGCCCCTGACTACAGGGTCTTCCCCAGGATTCCATCCTGCATGGTCATCCCCGGGATCCTGGCTGCAGGTTTGTACCCTGGATCCTGGCTGCAGGGTCATCCCGGGATCCTGGATGCAGGGTCTTCCCTGTCTTCCTTCCTCTCTCTTCCTTGCCATCTTACTGGTAGTGTACTTGCCTATGCTGTGCATATACTTGGCATATGCATGCCTTATGTAATGTAACTCATTCAGTCTCAGAGATTCTGTAACTCCTTGCATTTAGGGATCTTCCCCGGGCCCCCTAGATTCAGGGTCTTTCCTGGACCCCTGGTTGCAGGATCTAGGATCTTCCTCAGGCCCTTGACTGCAGGGTCTTCCCCAGGATTCAAGTCTGCATGGTGATCCCCCGGGATCCTGGCTGCAGGGTCATCCCCGAGATCCTGGTTGCAGGGTCGTCCCCAGGATCCTGGCTGCAGGTTCGTCCCCCGGATCTTGGCTGCAGGTTCGTCCCCTGTATCCTGGCTGCAGGGTCGTCCCCGGGATCCTGGATACAGGGTCTTCCCCGTCTTCCTTCCTCTCCCTTCCTTGCCATCTTACTGGTAGGGTGCTTGCCTATGCTTATGTAATGTAACTCATTCAGTCTCTGAGAGATTCTGTAACGCCTTGCATTTAGGGGATCATCCCCAGCCCCCTGGATGTAGGGTCTTTCCCAGACCCCTGGATGCAGTATCTTCCTCAGGCCCTCTGGTTGCAGGGTCTTTCCCAAGCCCCTGGTTGCAGGATCTTCCTCGGGCCCGACTGGTGGGTCTTCTCCGGTATCTTGGATGCAGGGTTGTCCCTGGGATCCTGTCTGTAGGGTCGTCTCCGGGATACTGGCTGCAGGGTCTTCCCCGGTATCCTGGGTGCAGGGTCGTGCTTACACAACTTGCACTGGGTCTTATTTCTCTTTTGCCCCACCCCTAACCCAAATAGGATTTTCTCTGAAAGCCTTTGCATGTAGGTTATCTCCAATTGTGAAACTGGTTCCCTTAGTGACTCTTGGCCCCCTTTCAAGTGTAACCTGTGATTTCTTTGGCTTACCACCGTATATAATTGTAGGAAAACAGAAAATGCAGCTGGGGAGAAAATAATCAGAAATTATAATAAACATCTCTTCTGGATCTTTATCGGGTTCTCCCCAAACCTCCCTTAGCTACTCGAAAAATGCAGTGTAATCATTGTAGAGTTTAAATGCTGGTTGTACTTTATAAGACAATACCGCTGTATGCAAAAATGACATGTTTGGTTGCTAGCTAACTCTGTGGGTACTGTACATTTATAGAAAAGAATAGCATTTTCTTAATTAATCATATTCAATAAATTGTATGTTTTAGAAGAAGGAAGAAATCCCCACACTATAGAGGTTATTGGTTAAAACGTCACCAGGACAACCAGGGGCTTCCCTGAGTTCGTCACATGACAAGGTTCGGGTCATGTGACCCGCCAATCTTTGGTCTAGGCTGCTTGGGAAAATCTATCATGGTGCTAGGCGGGAGGGGTGAAGCGTTTTATTTTTCACATGTGACTAAGGTACTAGTCGCGCGGCGTTCTCTGCACCGTCGTATATTCTATAAAAATCCAGACTCGTTTAACTAAATCCCTTTTGTCCTCTTCCTGGATTATTTGTGGGTTATTAGCAAAGGAAATTCCGTCATTCTCCCCTTTCGGTGAAATGGTTTCTTTCTTCTCTACTGCTTCTGTGTATGGGTGCTGCCGGGATTTACAGTCTGGGGAGGAGCTGCACCTTCCTGTCACCTGACACCGCTGTTTATTTACATCTGCCTGGGAGAAGCCGGGACAATGAGTGGTGAGTATTTAGCAGCATCCCGATGCACACATGCTTGCCATGCACCCTCTCACTGCCAGCTGGTCACCATTCTCCTAGCTCACAATCTGCCAGCAGCTTTCCCCTGCCATCATATGTATTCTGAATACAAATAGCTCGCTCACATGCAGGCGCCGGCTATCTTACAGGGAGATGCGACAAAGTTGCTTGTTGGTTTGTTTAATTGCATGTTATCTTGCACACCCGATACAAGTTATGGAACAGCTTTGACTATATCAATCTCTGATCTTTAGTACTCTGGGAAGTGTAAGGTGCCTTGTCCTATGTCCGAAGAAGAAGTTTTTCATCCTTAAATACAGGATTCTATCTTACTTGTAGGGTGCTTGCAGGGCATATACATGGCATGCCTTATGTAATGTAACTCATTCCGTCTCAGATTCTGTAACTCCTTGCATTTAGGGATCATCCCCAGCCACCTGGATGTAGGATCTTCCCCAGGCCCCCTAGATTCAGGGTCTTTCCTGGAGCCCTGGTTGCAGGATCTAGGATCTTCCTCAGGCCCCTGACTGCAGGGTCTTCCCCAGGATTCAAGCCTGCATGGTCATCCCGGGGATCCTGGCTGCAGGGTCGTCTCCGAGATCCTGGTTGCAGGTTCGTCCCCTGGATCCTGGCTGCAGGGTCATCCCCAGGATCCTGGATGCAGGGTCTTCCCCGTCTTCCTTCCTCTGCCTTCCTTGCCATCTTACTGGTAGGGTGCTTGCCTATGCTGTGCATATACTTGGCATACGCATGCCTTATGTAATGTAACTCATTCCGTCTCAGAGATTCTGTAACTCCTTGCATTTAGGGGTCTTCCCCAGGCCCCCTAGATTCGGGGTCTTTCCTGGACCCCTGGTTGCAGGATCTAGGATCTTCCTCAGGCCCCTGACTACAGGGTCTTCCCCAGGATTCCATCCTGCATGGTCATCCCCGGGATCCTGGCTGCAGGTTTGTACCCTGGATCCTGGCTGCAGGGTCATCCCGGGATCCTGGATGCAGGGTCTTCCCTGTCTTCCTTCCTCTCTCTTCCTTGCCATCTTACTGGTAGTGTACTTGCCTATGCTGTGCATATACTTGGCATATGCATGCCTTATGTAATGTAACTCATTCAGTCTCAGAGATTCTGTAACTCCTTGCATTTAGGGATCTTCCCCGGGCCCCCTAGATTCAGGGTCTTTCCTGGACCCCTGGTTGCAGGATCTAGGATCTTCCTCAGGCCCTTGACTGCAGGGTCTTCCCCAGGATTCAAGTCTGCATGGTGATCCCCCGGGATCCTGGCTGCAGGGTCATCCCCGAGATCCTGGTTGCAGGGTCGTCCCCAGGATCCTGGCTGCAGGTTCGTCCCCCGGATCTTGGCTGCAGGTTCGTCCCCTGTATCCTGGCTGCAGGGTCGTCCCCGGGATCCTGGATACAGGGTCTTCCCCGTCTTCCTTCCTCTCCCTTCCTTGCCATCTTACTGGTAGGGTGCTTGCCTATGCTTATGTAATGTAACTCATTCAGTCTCTGAGAGATTCTGTAACGCCTTGCATTTAGGGGATCATCCCCAGCCCCCTGGATGTAGGGTCTTTCCCAGACCCCTGGATGCAGTATCTTCCTCAGGCCCTCTGGTTGCAGGGTCTTTCCCAAGCCCCTGGTTGCAGGATCTTCCTCGGGCCCGACTGGTGGGTCTTCTCCGGTATCTTGGATGCAGGGTTGTCCCTGGGATCCTGTCTGTAGGGTCGTCTCCGGGATACTGGCTGCAGGGTCTTCCCCGGTATCCTGGGTGCAGGGTCGTGCTTACACAACTTGCACTGGGTCTTATTTCTCTTTTGCCCCACCCCTAACCCAAATAGGATTTTCTCTGAAAGCCTTTGCATGTAGGTTATCTCCAATTGTGAAACTGGTTCCCTTAGTGACTCTTGGCCCCCTTTCAAGTGTAACCTGTGATTTCTTTGGCTTACCACCGTATATAATTGTAGGAAAACAGAAAATGCAGCTGGGGAGAAAATAATCAGAAATTATAATAAACATCTCTTCTGGATCTTTATCGGGTTCTCCCCAAACCTCCCTTAGCTACTCGAAAAATGCAGTGTAATCATTGTAGAGTTTAAATGCTGGTTGTACTTTATAAGACAATACCGCTGTATGCAAAAATGACATGTTTGGTTGCTAGCTAACTCTGTGGGTACTGTACATTTATAGAAAAGAATAGCATTTTCTTAATTAATCATATTCAATAAATGAATGTATGTTTTAGAAATTATTATTCCTTAGGGAGAAGTTTACACAAGGTATTGTACATTTTGCCACAAGGGGTTTCTATTCATAAACTGCGAAATTAGTTGCAAGCCATTTTCAGGCACCTGTTAATGTGGCAGTTGCAGAATTTGCCCAAAATGATCCACTGCATACTGAAAATGTTATGCTGGTATAAGTGCTTAAACCACTGAGCATAGCAGGCTGTCGCCTGTTTTAGCTTGTTACTTTTCTAGTTTTGGCATCAAGTTAAGGAATTTATGTTATTTAATAGTAGCATGTAGCAGAATGCAGAAAATCTACCTGTATAACATTTCATCCAGAACTTAATTTTACTCCTGCTGATTGAAATAGTTTAGAAGGGTCGTGTTCACTGTAAAATAATTGGCTTAATGAATTATAAGTAACTTGTTACTTTACTACTGGAAATTATTGGTATTTTTTATGTTTGTATGGTGCAATCTGTTTTATGTGACTATTTTTATTTCTTTTCTGGCATACAACTGAAAGCCATGTCTTACTCTGTGGCTGGGATTTTACATATATACTCAGGATTAGAGCCACTGCCCGACAAGACAAAGAGGGACTAAGTGGGATCAATTATCCTTTGGACCTGAATGTCTCATTAATATTTACTGCATTGCTGCTTCAGCTGTGTTATAAATGAACCTTAATGGTATAAGGAGGCTTAGCTGAGGCAGAGATAATGGATGCACTGAATATATTCACTATATAAATAAATTAAATCTGTAATCATTATCTGAAAGAAAATAATAGAATATTAATAGAGTGTTTGTAAAATAACAAAACATTTTTAAAAGGGGTTAATTCTATGATAACACTATCTGCTTTTATCTTTTACCTGAACTTTTTAAAGTTGGTGGTGGGGCTCTTTTATTAAACAGCAAAAAATCATCGCAATAAGTTACTATGCTAGATCACAGTATAATACTAAGTTTGTGCTGTTTGAACCTGGAACCAATGCTGGGTCTGTAACAATAAGAAAGTAATATTAGTATAGCTGTTATGATTATTAGCTTTATAGTCTGGTACTCTTCCTATTCATCTTACAGACTCTCTTTCAAACCACTGCATATGTGCTACAGTTGGTTAATAAAGCAGCAAGTTGAGCTTTCAAACTTTTTGTGGAGCATAGAGCTGGAGTATGTTTGGATGTGTGCTCTGGGCGAGTGGTACATATAGTGCCAACTAACTTTAACATTTATGGTAAAGTGAAACTATATAATAAAAATATGTATGTGGTTGTAATATTCACATACAGGAACTGAACATAATTAATAACATACAAAGTGAAAGCAATATTACTCAAATTTACATGAAGCTCCACCCCTTCATACAGGTCAGGAATTAAGCCAAGGGGCCCAACGCCAACTCTGAGCTGGAATAATGGAATACTGAACCTTCATCCTGCTTTATTAACCTCATATTTAACAGGTGGTGTCAAAGTTATCTGAGAGTTACCAGGATGAAAATATATAAGGAGCCATATTTAACTGTACATTTATTATTTAGATATCTGATATTGTGTGCACATTTTCTAATTTTAAGGATTAAAGCTGGCCATAGACAAAAGATCCAATCCTACGAATCAACGTACGATTGGACTTTCCCATCTCCCAACCCGCCACTAACCATACAGATCAAAGTCTTACCATTCCAATCAAATAAAGTAGTAAAAGAACAGATCAGCCAATGTACTACAATGTACAATATACATTGAACTGACAGCAATCGTACGATAGTTATGTCTGACAAAGCTAGTGACAGTCTCCCATGAAAATCGTACGATCGGCAATACATGCAGGGATATTATATAGGCTGGCGACAGAAATTTTCTAACCTGTCTGATCGACCAAACGACCGATCTCTGCCGGACGAGTCTCCACACACGGTCTGAAAATCGTGCGAATCCGCCATTCGTACAATCGGATCATTGCATCTATGGCCAGCTTAAAATGGCTTTGACAAGCAGGGAAAAATTCATAAAAACTTGGCCATCATTGTGAAATCATCACATGCTATATAATAAATTATAATTTTGGCATGTTTCTCTGATCCAGATGCTTCTGGGGGTCCTCTTATTAACAAGGATGCTATTGATGGCCCTGGTTTTTCTGAGACTTTGCACTCAATGGATAGATATACAGTACAACAGATATATTGCCTATGATACAGGGGCAGATTTACTAAGGTTCGAGTGAATTTTCGAAGTAAAAAAGTTTGAATTTCAAAGTAATTTCAAAGTAATTTTTTGAATAGTTCGACCATTGAATAGGATACTACGACTTCGAATTTACTTTGACTTCTATTCGAAGTAAAAATCGTTTGACTATTCAACCATTCGATAATCAAAGTACTGTCTTTTTAAAAAAACTTTGACTTCAATACTTCGCCAACTTAAACCTGCCGAAGTGCTATGTTAGCCTATGGGGACCTTCCAGAGCAATTTTCTAAGTTTTTTCGATTCGAAGGAAAATTGTACGATAAAATCGTTCGAATCATACGATTCGAAGTACGATCGTATTACGATCGTATGATGAATAAAATCCTCCGACTTCGAATTCGAATGTCAGAGGTTTCTATTTGATGGTCGAATTTCAAAGTATTTTCCATAGTTAGGCCCATACATCTTTGTACAGAGACAACTTTTTTCTAATGTTGGTTCTGTACATTACCGCAAAGAATTTTGAATGAAATAACTCAAATGCAGTTGAACTGCAGACTTTCAACTTTAATTCAGTGGGTTGAACAAAAAGATTGCCTTTTTTTAACACAATCACTTCATTTCAGGGGCTCAAAAGTAATTGGACCATTGACTCAAAGGCTATTTCATAGGCAGGTGTGGGCAATTCCTTAGTTATGTCATTATCAATGAAGCAGATAAAAGCCCTGGAGTTGATTTGAGGGGAGGTGCTTGTATGTGGAAGATTTTGCTGTGAACAGACAATATGCGGTCAAAGGAGCTCTCCATGCAGGTGAAATAAGCCATCCTTAAGCTGCAAAATCAGATAAAAAACCCATCAGAGAAATTCCTACAATATTAAGAGTGGCAAAATCTACAGTTTGCTACATCCTGAGAAAGAAAAAACGCACTGGTGAACTCAGCAATGCAAAAAGACCTGGACATCCATGGAAGACAACAGTGGTGGATGATCACAGAATAATTTCCATGGTGAAGAGAAATCCCTTCACAACAGCCAAACAAGTGAACAACACTCTCCAGGAGGTAGGCATATCGATATCCAAGTCTACCACAAAGAGAAGACTGCATGAAAGTAAATACAGAGGGTGCACTGCAAGGTGCAAGCCACTCATAAGCCTCAAGAATAGAAAGGCAAGATTGGGCTTTTCTAAAAAAAAACATCGAAAAAAGCCAGCACAGTTCTGGAAAAACATTCTTTGGACAGATGAAACCAAGATCAACCTATACCAGAATGAGGGCAAAAAAGAAGTATGGAGAAGCGTGGAACAGCTCATGATCCAAAGCATACCACATCATCTATAAAACATGGCAGAGGCAGTGTGATGGCTTGGGCGTGCATGGCTGCCAGTGGCACTGGGACACTAGTGTTTATCCATGATGTGACACAGGACAGAAGCAGCTGAATGAATTCTGAGGTGTTCAGAACTAAATACTAAATACAGCTAAATACAGTCAAATTGATTGGGAGGCGTTTCATAATGACCCAAAACATACAGCCAAAGCAACCCAGGGGTTTATTAAAGCAAAGAAGTGGAATATTATTGCATGGCCAAGTCAGTCACCTGATCTGAACCCAATTGAGCATGCATTTCACTTTCACTGGCAGAGCATTAAAAAGGAAGACAGCCAGAATCTGGTGATGTAAATGAGTTCAAGACTTCAGACTATTATTGCCAGCAAAGAGCTTTCAATCAAGTATTAGAAATGAACATTTTATTTTCAATTTTTTAATTTGTTTAAATACTTTTGAGCCCCTGAAATGAAGTGATTGTGTTAAAAAAAGGTTTTAGTTCCTCACATTTTTATGCAATCTTTTTGTTCAACCCACTGAATTAAAGCTGAAAGTCTGCAGTTCAACTGCATCTGAGGTGTTTCATTTACAATTCATTGTGGTAATGTACAAAAACAAAATTAGTAAAAAGTTGTCTGTCCAAATATTTAAGGACCTAACTGTATATAGTTTGACATTCTTATCATGTAAACCTATTTATGTCTCCAAATTACACCAAAGGCGCTAAAGTTTACATATCATGTGAAGGAAAGTATCTTTAAAGAGGTATTTTGCTCTAAAAACCTGAGCGTGCAGGAGTTTACACTTGACTAGGCGTCATTTACTGCCACACCAGTGGAAATTTCAAACCCAGTGACCATGTTTTTCATCCACATTTTTCCCTTGTAAGTGCGGTCACCGAGGAGAAATACCATGATGTAGTAGTTCTGCTTACACTGTAATAAGAATCGGACACAATTCCACTGAAAATTTCAGTTGACATAATTTCCAGCTTTAGGTCTGAAAGGGACAGGTGTTGGGCACAACCAGCACAGGGTCTAAGGTTGGGGGCATTCCCACCCGCTCCTCTCTCCCCTTCACACACAAAGCAATGTGTACTCACGCACATCTCGCTTACACCGCATCACACACAGAATCAGGACTTCAGACTGGTCAGAGCTAGGGCTAGGCAGACGAGGTTTGTGCCCAGTGCCCACCGTTGCGCCCTAGGCATGTGCTGCTTATGTCTACCCCTAACTAAGGCCCTCAGCACAACTGTGCTGAGGGCAGCAGCTCCAGGGTTCCCACAGTGACCTGCAGAAATAGGCTCAACTGCGCTCAATTTACAGTAGGAGAAAAACGGTGGTGCGAAGCACAGCTGTATAGAAGCGCAAGGAGCAGATATTGACACAATTGCCTTTTAGTGAATGAGATATTTTATATGTGGAACTGCCTCCACAAATGCCTTCTCAATACATTAGCTGCATGGCTTCAAGAACTTAGTGACCCTTGGTACTTGTTGCTTTTGGAGCATCTGTTACATAGTGACTGATTAATTCTCAGCGCTATAAGAATAAGAAAGATAAGCCTTCTGAAGTAGAAACATTTACAATAGAGTTGTGAGATCTATATATCATGTTAGAAATATTAGATAAAAAAAAAATGAATAAAAAAATAAAATAAATAAATATATATATATATATATATATATATATATATATTTGTGCAGCCAGCTGATGATAAAGTATATCAGCATGTTTTAGCAGCACGAGACAGAAAGGAAAAGGAAATACCATGCACACAGGAAGATTTCACTTATGGACTTTCCTAACTTTTCATTACCATGGATCTTTGCAATCACTATCAGCAGTTTCTATTTAAGGATCCAGTTTCCTTACATAAATATTATTTCATAGGCTCTGGATCTAATGGGAACCATGGGACAACCTATGTTAGCTTACTTCCCAACAATTAAACCATTTTTATCTCCTCTATACAGCTGTTTATTTAGAGAATATGTCTTCATTATTAGCTCTATTAACTAATATTTATATAGTAGTTTGTGCATATTTATAGAATCAGTGACTTCTCTGAAGAATATTCACAAGGAATCATTGGGGCTCATTTATAAATACCGGGCACATTTGTGCCTGTGCAATAACCCATATCAAGCGATAAAATGTTTGCATTC
This sequence comes from Xenopus petersii, assembly GCA_038501925.1. Classification (NCBI taxonomy): domain Eukaryota; kingdom Metazoa; phylum Chordata; class Amphibia; order Anura; family Pipidae; genus Xenopus; species Xenopus petersii. Next base: position 37,179,041 of record CM076688.1, read on the forward strand.
ATTGTTTACCCTGCAGATGGCAAAGTTGGAAAAGGTATTAATTTGTGGCTCTGGGTAAATGCCTAGGTGCATATTTGCCCAGTGTTTATAAATAAGTCCAAATGTTTCTACTAATTCTTAACTGTAGAGTGTGCCAATGTTGAACTTTTGTTCTGTCTATGTACGGTTGCTTCTCTTGGGATGGATATGAATTATTTGGAATACTGCATTGCTATATAGGTCCCTGTGGAATAATAAATATACAGTATATATCTCACTTACCTCAAATTCCTTCTCTGTTATGTGCACACATTTTAAACTTTTGTGCGCTTTTTTTAAACTGTGTGCTTGTGTACATAGGCTAATATGTGCAGCCATTGACAGTGACCGTGGACATAAATGGCATAACTTAATACAATACTGTACTAGTGACGTAGGGTTTAAATTTAGTTTTGAACAGTCTGAACAGGAATTTAGTTTTGAACAGGAAAGAGTCCGCCAGTAGAATTCCACAGGTATTGGACAGCAATTTCCTTTGCAAATCGATTTGAAAGCGAAGGTACGAAATTCATTCCCTGTAGTCATTGTGATGCCAAAGTAATATCCAGGCTGTTACACAGTAATGGTTCTTCTCATTTTGTGGTGTGTACTGTTGCCCAGAGTTGCTATTGCAATGCAGCTGCAGTTATTGTGAGGCCAACGTAATGTCCAGACTCTTGTATAATACTGTTTCTTCTTATTTTGTACATGATCTGATGCCAGGAATTACAACTGGAATGCTGAAATGAGACACATTTCCCGATATGCGTGCTGTTTCTGAAGTAAAAGTGTTTCTTGCTTTCTTAAAGAAGAAACATATACATATAAATACATATACATTAATTTTATGTCTAGTGCCACATTGCTGGCTTTATTATACTGTGGCAGAGAATACAGCTACTGAATGCCAAACAGTTACATCATTTCATGCCAACTGTGTGCAGTGAAAAAGAGCATTCACTAAGTTATACAAATCAAGACCAGCACTTGTGGCAACAGAAATAAGCTAATATGGTGTAGTATGTTTTAATTGGAAAAGCATGACCCAGTGTTTGATTCCACTTGATTTTAAAGGTGCCTATTTTCCACTTTACACCTAGATCTGGATTAAAGTTAACAACTCATAATAATGAACTTTTTTTGTGCTTAGTCTCATTAACCTTAAAGTAACCTTCACCAAATGGCCAAATTGCTTACTTACAAACCAATGGTTTGGTGTAGCGTCTAATATGGACTCCCGCACAGGTCTCTCTTTGACTGTACACGTGTCTCCCGATTCCAAAGGTGGGGATAAAGATAAAACCAAAAATAGTATAATACTATTTTATTAAAACATAACTCAATTCCACTCACGTTTTCAATATTAAAACAATCACATGTTCCTTCCTTGTTTCACGGATAATGTCCGCTTCCTCAGAGGTGGACAGTAGTAAAGCCGGCAGAGCCACCCCTTGGAACCACACTGCATCCTATACGGACTATATGTGATTATTTTAACATTGAAAACATGAGTGAAATTGCTTTTAAGAGTTTTAATAAAATAGTATTATACTATTTTCGGGTTTATCTTTACCCCCACCTTTGGAATCGGGAAATACATGTACAGCCAAAGAGAGACCTGTGCGGGAGTCCGTATTAGACATTACTAGCGTGTGCTGTTACGTTGCTCTGAAAAAAATATATACACTGTTCCAGTAGCATTTCTCTTATGCCAATAAGACCAGTACAAAAAGGCTATACATTGGGTAGAAAAAGTGAAATCAACTTTTACTTGACATTTTCAGTTTAAAATCAGACGTTTACCTACTAATACTAAGCAAACAACTCATTCTGTATCATTTAAACTTTGCTGCCATTTTTGCATATTGCCCTAATAAAATCAGCATTTTAGATTATGGAAGATGGTAGCAAAATATGGTACATTGTTCAGGTTCAAACCCAGAATTCCTATTTAAGTAAGTGCCTGAAACATTTGGCATCTGTTTATGTAGGTAGCAGATTGTTAAAGTGTAAGTAATCCACTGAACTGATTCAGCTGAACTATGCACAATATATTAACACATCACTGATTCTTTTCCACCTCTGGCCTCTGTTGATTTTATTTTTTTGTTCTGGAAATTAACCCATTATGTACCAACTTGGAAGCGACTAAATTGGGTTCTTGTTATCAGAACATATTTATTATTAGTGGCTTGTTATTCTTTGCTGTTCTAAGGAGAAAAAACAGAGAATGGTCGCAGGAAGGCTAAGCGTGTACCAAATACTGGTTTTGGTTAAGGGCTATTATTTTTATTATTATTATTTTTTACATGATGATGACATTTCTTCTGCTTCAAACTTAGAAGCAGAAGTAATGAGCACTGTGCAACCGTGCAGCCCACCTGGCCAAATCCCAGAACATTTTTTGTTTGTTGTTGCAAGATTCAAATATACTTTATAGTAAAAAATGTTTAATGTCCTAGTGAAACAAGGCTTAAGTTGGACAGGAAATTTAATAAAGAATTATGTTTATATTCATAAATAACCTGGAATAGCGCTTATAAGTTGATTTAGAAATATATATGGCTTAATTAACACATCTATATGGATGAGTTCTCCTTTCCATAAGTTTTTGAATTCCATCCTATTAATGACATATTAAAGCAATGAACAGTTGTTAGAACAACATAGAGGCTTTGGATGGGTAGGAGAGGGTTTTAGGGCATCACATTAAAGATAAATCCCATCATGCATCAAGTATTACATTTGGTAAATACAGTAAGTCCCGTTGTATTGTAGTGGCCTCTGCTTTAGAGGTGAATTTCTTGACCCGGACCAGCTAACCCGCTGCTCCCAACCTATGTCTGTCCTGGCCCGCCATTCCCCCTCTATTTATAGACCTGCGCCTGCCTGCAGTGATGTCACGAAAGGGGCGGGCATAAGTCTATAAATTTAGGCCCCTATGTCGCTGGTGGGGAGAGCAGGACCTGGACCCGCCCGTGACCCAAAGATTTTGTGCAGGAGCTGGCCCGAACCCACCCAACCTGTGGGTTTGGGGCTGGCCCGCACATCATTACTCTGTTTTTATGTTACATATTTGTAATGCGGCTCAAGTACCGGTTTTGGATATTTTGGATACTTCCGTGTGTTTCCCATGCTAAAATGCAGCTTCAGAAAACATCTCCAAGTGCTATTGATCAAGGGTCGAGTTTTTCTTGACCTGCACATCACTACCGTGAATCTTTCATTTCAAGATGTTGGTACTGTGCTTTGTTGTTCTGACCATCAGGGTGTCAGGAAACATTTGCCATTGGCATTTTTCTTGGCAATAATACTTAATGGGGTTATTTAATAAAAGGTGTAAAGAATGCTACAGATCTGATCACCTATAGTAGGTGACATTTACTGGTCACTTGTTTAACTACAAAGCTCTTGTCAATTGCTTTTGGCTCCTCCAAACTTTGTATCTTTTCTAAAATACAGTATGGGGGAATGTATTTCTGGTGGCTAACTCGCGTACAGCACTGTCCAACTGGAGCCATGTGGGCCGGATTTGCGCCAAGAAATTTTTAATGGCCCCAACTTGCTGAAGGGCTTTATAAATTGTGTGGCCTTATTTACAACTGCATTTTGTTATTGTGGCTCACTACGTGAACAGGGTTGGGAATCAGAACTCCAAAAAAAAAAAAATATATGTATATATCCCTGTCACAAGCAGCAGAACTGCATGGAATTTGTGTGTTCTGATCTTGTTTAGCAACCCCTCGTCTCCCAGAAAATATGCTGGTAGTTTATTTGTCTTATGACCCTTTTTTATCACTTAGGTTGCAAGCTGCACCAGATTAGAGACTGATTTCAATGACTGAACATGTAATTTTTTTAGTAACGAGCAACAAGAATCTGTATATAATACACAAAAGCCATGAATATCTTGTAAATTATATCCTTATAAACGGTGAGTTGTGATATCATCAGTTATAAACGGTGAGTTCTGATGTCATTTCTGTCACATGACTCCCTAAAACTTGTGTATTATAATAAATAAAGTACCCCCAGTTGCAAAATATGAAGATATTAGAAGTTACCTCGGAGTTCCATGGCCTTTTATATGGTCATGAAACTCCTCTGTAACTTATAATGTCCTTATATTTTACAAGAGGGGGTACTTTATTCACTATATAAACTATTTCCAGTACACCTTTTCTGATATATAAGTAGAGGCAAAGGTCGACTGACTAGTTTAAGAGAAGGTTTCAAAAATGATCCTTGTCCTGCTGATCCACCTCCTCTCTTATGTGTATTCTGCTGTTGGTACTGAGGAAGACTTTGTATCAGAACGAATTGAACGATAAAATATCTTTTCTTTATCTTTTTTTTCAGGGTCGCAGAATAATGATGGGAAAAGGCAGTGTCTGATGGAGAGATTGCTGGATGCAGTAAAACAGGTTAGATTATTTATCTGTGAGGCATCTGTGTATATTCTGAAGACTTGTTGTATGTATAAGAAATATAATGTGATTATTATAACTTTCTGTTTTATATTTAAACATTTTGCTGTGTTAGCAGCTTTGCAAAGTTTCAATTTATTTTGTATTTCCCCCCAAAAATACATATTGAAAACAAGCAGTTGGCTATTACAATGATAAGGTTGATCAGTATCCATGCTCACTGTCATTAATTTATTTGTCTAGAGCAGAGAGATTAAAGGGGTTGTTCACCTTCAAATTAACTTTTAGTATGATATAGAGCCTGATATTTCGGAGGCAATTTGCAATTGTTTTTCATTTTTAATTATTTTTAATTATTTTTTTTAGTTATTTTGCTTATTATTCAGCAGCTCTCCAGTTTGCAGTTTCAGCAATCGAGTTGGTAGGGTCCAAATTAGCCTAGCAACCACTCACGGTAGCCAGATGTGTTATAGCTGGGAAAAGGAAAAGCACATTCCTCCAACAGAAGCAAATTTTTTGGGGATAGTCCGTTATATCAGGAGAATGGAACACTTATTATTATTATTATTATTATTATTATTATTAACATGTATTTATATAGCGCCAACATATTGCGAAGCACTGTAAAGTAAATGTGTAATGAGAGAAGAGTTGAGTAGCAGGACAGTAGAGGAGCGTAGTAAGCGATTGGGTGAGTATATAGAGATGAGTTCAGAGATGTACCGTAGGGTGGGGCAGAGTTATGAAGTGCTTTGAAAGTCAGTGTCATTAATTTGATTCTGAAAGGTAACAGAAGCCAGTGCAGGGATTGACAGAATGGCGAGGCAGAGGAGGAGCGGTTGCTGAGGTATATGAGCCTCGCAGCAGTGTTCATTATGGACTGGAGAGGTGACAGTCTCTGGAGGGGAAGGCCAATTAAAAGAGAGTTACAGTAGTCTAGACGTGATATGACGAGAGTGAATAAGAATTTTGGCAGCATCTTGGGTGATAAATGATCGTATTTTGGATATGTTCCTTAGGTGGAAGTGACATGATTTAATAGGTGACTGGATATGAGGAGTGAATGACAGGGCAGAATCTAGGATAACCCCAAGGCACCGGGCCTGGGGAGAGGGGGTGATAGTGGAATTGTTTACTATGATGGATACACTTGATGGCAATCTGAAATAGCATAGATATTTTCAATAAAGTCTGGAATAATTGGGACATAACCCAGACTGCGGGTTCACTGCAAAAGACATAGCCTTTAGTGTTTATATGTAAATTTGGAACTTTATGTGGATGTAATCCCAGGTATATTGTGCAATAACCAGACAAAGCTGATGTCATTACAAATATCAATATGTAATTCCTGAACACTGGAACACATTTTTTATGGGAAACAAGAAATTGTAAAAACTCAATAAAAAGAAAGTTTAAAAAAATAGGAGAGGACCTGTATAGAAAGATGAGTAATAAAACAATAACATGTGTATCTTTACAGAGCATTTGTTTTTCAATGGGGTCAATGACCTCCATTTAAAAGCTCAGAAGAATCCAAAGAAAATGGCAAATAACTCAAAAACGATAAAAAATAAACAATGAAGACCAATTACAAAGTTGTGTAGAATTGGGCATTCTATAACATACTAACAGTTACCTTAAATGTGAACCACCCCTTTAAGCTTGATGAAATTCTCTTTTTTATGTATAGTATAGGAATATGACTTATAAATTATATTATAAAACCCTGGACAGAAGATTTCTGTATCAGATTTCTAAAAAATGCTGAACGATTATAAGGAAAATAAAGGCACTCTATTAAAGGAGAAGGAAAGGTTTAAACTAAGTAAGCCTTATCAGAAAGTTCCACCTAAATATACCAGTAAACCCTCTAAGTAATGGTGCTCCGAGTCCTCTGTCAAAAAAACCCTGCATTTCTTTCCTTTTATTGTGTACACATGGGCTTCTGTATCAAACTTCCTGTTTTCAGTTTAAACCTCCTTGCCCCGGGTGTAAGCATGCTCAGTTTGCTCCTCTCCTCCCCCTTCTCTGCTGTAATATGAGCCCAGAGCTATAAGTGAGCAGGGAGAGACTCAGGCAGGAAGTGATGTCATACCAGCTAATACTGCAGCTGCTATCCTAAACAAACAAAGAGCTTCTAGAGATTTTTACTCAGGTATGGTAAAACATTTTACAGAATAAATATAGCATTCTATCTTGCACTATTGGAGCTAATTTTTGGCAATAAAATGCCTTGATAGATTTTCCTTCTCCTTTAAAAACAATAACCACATTTATGTTTATGAAATGCATGTGGTAATTTTACATTACACTTTTTTGCAGTGCCAGATACGATTTGGAGGGCGCAAGGAAATCGCTTCAGATTCTGATAGCAGGTAAACTGGCTACCTAATGGCAAATTCATATACAATACAGTACTAGTTTTCTTAGCAGGTCTATTGTAGAAGGAGAGGAAAATTGTCTTCTGTGCTACAGTTTGTTGTAAAAAATGTCTTGCTACTTTCTAACATTTCTCCAAATGTTAAATAAAGTACTTCATGTTTAACATACCTGTAGTAGGCTCAAGGATATGAGCAAACTTACTGTAGCTGCAGAAACAAACACAGAGAAATAGCAGAGAATAAGGGGGTTATTTACTAAAATCAGAATTTATATAAATTCAAACTCCCATCCATGATTTTGCCTTATTTATCATTAAAATTCATAATGGGAATAAATTGGGGAAAACTCGATAAAATTGAGTGAAACTTGAATTGTACGATTATTTTGGACTTTTCTCCCAAATCACTCTATTTTTTAGGTTATTGCCCGAAAACCCCATCTTTTTTGCATTATTGGGCTATACCCATTGCAAACCACAATATCTTCAATTCGGGATTGGTACATCTCCTATTTACTTATACACAACCTCGACAGGTTTTAGATGGTGGATGTTAGATTTAGGCTTTTTGCAACATCAGTGTATAATTGTAATGGAATCCGACTTACCTGGCTTCCAAGATGGCGACTTGGATGACGTCCCTCTGCTCCACCATGCTGTTCCTGCTGACCTTGGTTTGACTGCGTCAAAAACGAGTCGCCCTCGGATTGGACGCCGGCGTCAGGATGGACGCCGGCGTCAGAATGGACGCCGGCGTCAGAAATGTGCGTCAACGTCATGACGTCAGCGCGTCAAGTTTCGGCGCCAAAGGCTGGACTATTTAAACCCCATTTTCCTTTGTGTCCTTGCCCAATTATAGGTTCCATTCCCTTGTGTTCCTGGGTGTGTTATATATATTATCTGATTTCTCTGTGTACCGATTCCTGCCTGTTTTCCCGACTCCGTTTGATTATTGCCTGTACCCTGACTATTCTTCCGGATAAACCTCTTGTACCTTGAACCTGGTTGGTCTCCTCTTTGGTCCTTACTACTACTGTGCCTTCGGGCCCGTTACAGTATAATTGGGCCATGGACCCTGCGGAGGGGACCCAAACTTCGCCTGAAGTCCGCCAAGCTGTCCGTGGTCTGTCTGAACGCTTGCTCTCCTATGAGTCCCAGCAGGCCCATCTCGGCCAAGTTCTCATGGCGATCCAGGAAAAGCTGTCTGTATTCTTGCCTGTAGTCCAAGCACCTGCTCCGGTCTCCGGTATGTGTCTCTGAGCCCCGTATCCCTGCACCTCCTCTGTATTTCGGCGATCCAGAAGCATGTCGCGGATTCGTCATCCAATGCGAAATCCAATTCTCTTTGCTTCCTGGCCAGTACGTCACAGAGCGTGCCAAGGTGGGCTTTATCATCTCCCGGCTGCAAGGGAAAGCTTTGGAATGGGCATCTCCACTCTGGGAGAAGCAGGATCCAGTCATAGATGATGCTAAAGTTTTCTGCCGGGATCTCCGCACAGTTTTTGACGCCCCAGGTCGGTCGGCCTCGGCTTCTGCTCGGTTGTTCCAGTTACAGCAAGGAACTCGCTCTGTGCCGGAATACGCCATAGAGTTTCGTACCTTGCTGGCCGAAACATCCTGGAACAACGACAGTTATCATGCTGCCTTCTATAACGGCCTGGCGATGCGGATCAAAAACGACCTCGTGTCCCGTGAGATTCCTTCCTCCTGGGAAGATTTGGTTTCCTTGGCGGTGAAAATTGACACCCGGCAGAGGCAACATCAAGCTGATTGCGAACGGGCCTGGAAATTGCAAAGGCCTCAACTTGCTTTAGCTCCTCGCTTTCAGAGACCCGTCCTTTCTCCTCTGGCAACTTCCTCTTCTCCTGTTTCTCCTCCGCAACTTGCCAAGAAGCTTGTGCAGATTGGACGTGATCATCTGTCCGAGTCAGAGAAACTTTGCAGAGAACCTGCAGAACTTTGTCTTTTTTGTGGGGGCAAGGCCCACTCCGCTCTGGAATGCCCCATAAAGCCCAGAAAGTCCGGTGCCAAGCCTGGGGAGACTTCCGTGGGTGGAATTACCCACACTCTTCGTTCCTCCGCTCAGCGTTTTCTTCTCCCTGTACAGATCCAACTGGGCCCTCGACAGATTTCCTTACAAGCTTTCCTTGATTCTGGGGCCGCTGGAAACTTTATGGACAAGGTCTTCACTTCCAACCATGCCATTCCTCTTCAGTCCCTGGCAAATCCTCTCCGGGCCCTTGCCATTGATGACCGACCCTTGTCTTCAGCTATCATCTCCCAGTCTACACAAGAACTCTCTCTTAAGGTGGGCACTATGCATTTGGAGAGACTGTCCTTTCTTATTATTGACTGCCCTTCCACTCCAATTGTACTGGGACTTCCATGGCTGTGCACACATAACCCAGTCATTGATTGGTCTCCCTCACAAGTTTCTCGTTGGAGTCCTTTCTGTCAACAGAACTGTTTGCCTGCTATGCCTCTTGTCAAAGTCGCTGCAATTTCTTCAAGTTCCTCCCTGCCATCCACTTATCAAGCATTCGCTGACGTCTTCAATAAAGGCTCTGCAGAGATTCTTCCCCCACATCGACCCTACGACTGCCCGATCGAGCTTCTTCCTGGTTCCATGCCTCCCCGTGGTCGCACCTATCCTCTTTCTCCTTCCGAGACTGCAGCCATGAAATCTTATATCCAGGAGAATCTCCAGAAAGGCTTCATCCGTCCTTCTTCCTCCCCTGCTGGTGCTGGATTTTTCTTCGTCGAAAAGAAGGATGGAAGTCTGCGACCTTGCATAGACTATAGGGGGTTAAATAAAATCACCATTAAGAATCGTTACCCTCTCCCTTTAATTTCTGAACTCTTCGACCAGTTAAGGGGCGCCAATCTTTTTACCAAGCTGGATCTTCGGGGCGCCTATAATCTCATCCGAATCCGTGAAGGGGACGAATGGAAGACCGCCTTCAATACTCGAGATGGGCATTACGAGTACCTAGTAATGCCGTTTGGTCTCTGCAATGCCCCTGCGGTCTTCCAGGAGTTCGTTAATGACATTTTCAGGGACTTATTGGGGCAAAGTGTGGTCGTCTACCTTGATGACATTCTTATTTTCTCCAAGAATCTCCAGGAACATCGTTCCCAAGTGAAAGAAGTTCTTCTTCGTCTCAGGAAGAACAACCTTTTTGCCAAATTGGAGAAATGCTCTTTTGAGGTGTCATCCATTCCCTTCCTTGGGTACATCATCTCCCAACAGGGCTTCAAGATGGATCCAGCCAAGGTTTCTGCAATTCTCGATTGGCCCCTTCCTACAAGTGTCAAGGCTATCCAGAGATTTATTGGTTTTGCCAATTATTACAGACAATTTATTAAAGGTTTTTCTTCCAAGATCTCTCCTATTCTTGCTCTCATCCGCAAAGGGGGTAAACCTCAGCACTGGCCCTCTCTTGCCCTGGAAGCCTTCGAATCCCTGAAAAATGCCTTCTCTTCTGCTCCAATTCTCAGACATCCTGAACCCCTTCTGCCCTTCTTCCTCGAAGTTGACGCTTCTGATATTGGAGCCGGTGCGGTCTTGTCACAGAGGTCCCCTTCGGATGGCAAGCTTCATCCTTGTGCATTCTTCTCCAAAAAGTTTTCCTCTTCTGAGCAGAATTATGATATTGGGAACCGGGAGTTATTGGCAGTCAAATTAGCCCTGGAAGAATGGAGACATTTGCTGGAAGGATCTTCTATTCCTGTGACCATCTTTACTGATCATAAAAACCTTGAATTTATCCAGTCCCTCAAACGCCTGAATCCTCGACTAGCCAGATGGTCATTATTCTTCTCCCGTTTTAACTTCATCATCACCTTCCGTCCTGGCTCTAGAAATCGGAAGGCTGATGCTCTGTCCAGAAACTTTGTTCCCGAGATTCCTTGCTCCGAAGACCCCGAACCCATTCTGCCTCCTTCTAAGATCATCGCTGCTCTGTTTCCTTCCTTGGCCTCACAACTTCTTTCCGCCCAGACGACCGCTCCGGATAATATTCCGCTGGGGGTTGCCTTTGTTCCTCCTGATTGTCGTCAGTCCATATTGTCTCAGGTCCACTGTTCTAAACAAGCAGGTCATCCGGGAGTTGAGAAAACTACCGAACTCCTCTCTCGTGTGGTGTGGTGGCCTTCCATGAGAAAGGATGTCAAGGATTTTGTGTCTTCTTGTACCATTTGTGCGGTTTCTAAGACTGGACATTCTCCTCCCAAAGGTCTTCTTCTTCCATTACCCATTCCATCACGCCCTTGGACTCATCTTGCCATGGACTTCATTGTTTCTTCTGGACACACCGTCATCTGGGTTGTCATTGACAGGTTCAGCAAGATGGCTCATTTCATCCCCCTCCACAAGTTACCCTCTGCTCCCGAACTTTCCAAACTTTTCATCCACCATATTTTCCGTCTCCATGGTTTTCCAGCTGAAATTGTCTCTGATCGGGGATCGCAATTCGTTTCTAGATTCTGGAGATCCCTGTGTAAAACCCTCAATATCTCGCTGCAATTTTCTTCTGCCTACCACCCCCAATCCAACGGAGCTGCTGAGAGGGTTAATCAGGCTTTGGAACAGTTTCTTCGCTGCCATGTCTCCTTGTGCCAGGATGATTGGTCGGATCTGCTGCCTTGGGCTGAGTTCGCCCATAACAACGCCTTGCACTCTTCTTCCCAAAGGTCTCCTTTCTTCTGTGTCTACGGGCAGAATCCTTTGGCATTCCCTCAGGACCTTCTTCTCACCAATGTCCCTGCTGCCAACGATCAAGCTGCCCACATGATGGCTATCTGGCTTGCTGTGGCTTCTAACCTGGAAAAAAGTTCCCTGGTGCAGAAAAGGTTTGCTGACAAAAGAAGAATTTCTTCCCCTCAATATGCTCCTGGAGATAAAGTCTGGCTCTCCACTCGAAACATCCGTCTTAAAGTTCCAACACCCAAACTTGGTCCCAAATTCATCGGTCCTTTTCCTGTCATTGAAGTCATCAACCCTGTTGCTGTCCGGTTACAACTCCCTCCTGAGATGCGGATTCCAAATGTCTTTCATGTCTCATTGCTTAAGCCTGCTGTGCCCTGTTCCTCTTCTTCTTCCCCAGCTCCTGTCCTGATCGACGGTCACCAAGAGTTTGAGGTTAAGCAGATTTTGGATTCTCGTCTTTCCAGGGGTACTCTTGAATATCTAATCGAGTGGAAGGGTTTTGGTCCAGAGGAGTGCTCCTGGGTAAAGTATTCGGATGTCCATGCTCCTGCCTTGGTCCGTAAGTTCCACAGACTTTTTCCCTCTTCTCCTAGTCTCGGTGGTCCTGAGGCCCCCCCTAAGGAGGGGGGTACTGTAATGGAATCCGACTTACCTGGCGTCCAAGATGGCGACTTGGATGACGTCCCTCTGCTCCACCATGCTGTTCCTGCTGACCTTGGTTTGACTGCGTCAAAAACGAGTCGCCCTCGGATTGGACGCCGGCGTCAGGATGGACGCCGGCGTCAGAATGGACGCCGGCGTCAGAAATGTGCGTCAACGTCATGACGTCAGCGCGTCAAGTTTCGGCGCCAAAGGCTGGACTATTTAAACCCCATTTTCCTTTGTGTCCTTGCCCAATTATAGGTTCCATTCCCTTGTGTTCCTGGGTGTGTTATATATATTATCTGATTTCTCTGTGTACCGATTCCTGCCTGTTTTCCCGACTCTGTTTGATTATTGCCTGTACCCTGACTATTCTTCCGGATAAACCTCTTGTACCTTGAACCTGGTTGGTCTCCTCTTTGGTCCTTACTACTACTGTGCCTTCGGGCCCGTTACAATAATACATCTCAAAAAATTCTAGGTTTTTTTCCCTCTAAAAATTCAAAAAATCGAAAACCATAAAATCTAGTTTAGTAAATAACCCCCTGAATGTTAGAATGCCACTTAAATACATACAATAAAAAATAAAAATCACTAAGAAGTATTATTAAAGCAGATAATTAAAGAGTTTTATGTATGTAATATATAAAAGTACAATATATAAAAGTGGTAACAAGTAACATAATAAATAAAATAAATATACACAAAGTGCTTATATAAGGACACAGGGCTTAAGTTCCATGTGGTAAGAGAGACAGAAGGAAGAAGGTTCCTGCCCTGTAGAGCTTACAATCTAAGTATTAACATTTCTAGTTGTTTTTTTTTAAATTGTTTTGCCTTTGCCCATCAGCCAATATCAAATTTCCATATTGCTTAAAATATTCTCCCCATGCTTTGGTTTCTTCTCACACTCCAAAAATATACAGGCATGTTAATTAGCTCCTAATGATATTGACCCAGATATGCAAATGTGTAAGAAATAAGAATGTAAGCTTTTCTGTGGCAGAGCCTATTGTGAATTATGACAACTGTAGTTCTATTGCCACTGAAGATATTCCACTGTATTAAGTAGGTGCTTTCAGGTGCCTGTGTAGTGCCCTATTTTACAATATTTGTGTAAGTGTAGAGAAGTCATGCTTTTGTATTTAGTAATTGTTGCCAACTGCAATATGTGCAAACCTATTTCAGCATTTGCTTACATAAAACTTAACCTAGATTCTGTGAAGAGCTCTCTGAATATAAAATATTTTTCTTTACGGTGGATGAATTCTAATTAATAGGCTTTAGAAGCCGTGTCAGTGATAGCACACAGCAAGACAAAATCCTGCCTTTCTTGACACTTTTTACTTCCCTGAAGGCGATGTCTATACAACTCTCAGCATGCAGTGCTTTAATTAAAGATTTGTTTCAATGCAGAGTTATTTGTCTGTGTGCACAGTTTGAAGCTGTGTTGCAGCATGGCTTGAAAAGGAGCAGAGGATTAGCACTAACAGCAGCAGCAATCAAACAGGCAGCAGGATTTGCAAGTAAAACAGAAACAGGTAACCAGTTATTATTGCCAATGTGCTTGATTATGTTTTGACAGTTCAGCTGCATGTATTTTAAACAAGTTGTTTGAGAAACAATTTATTTCGTCATTGGCTAATGTACTAGACGCTCAATGAGAAGTTAAAGGTGTTCCATATTATATAGTTACGGTGTTTACATGCAAATCAATACCAACAGCTAAAAGACCAAATATGAATGGGAATGGTTCCTAAGTGTATGCACAACCCATCTGCATATGGTATCTATAATTTTAAGCCAGGTAAGACTTAATTGAGAAAACAGGCAACTGTACATTTTAACATCCAGTGTATATACAGTCATATGAAAACGTTTAGGAACTTCTCTCAGCCTGCATAATCATTTACTCCATTTTCAACAAAAAAGATAACAGTGGTATGTCTTTCATTTCCCAGGAACATCTGAGTACTGGGGTGTTTTCTGAACAAAGATTTTTAGTGAAGCAGTATTCAGTCATTTTGCCAATTTGAATGCATGTAACTGCTCAATACTGATTATTGGCAACACCAAATTGGTTGAATTAGCTCATTAAGCCTTGAACTTCATAGTCAGTTGTGTCCAATCATGAGAAAAGGTATTTAAAGTGGCCAATTGCAAGTTGTGCTTCTGTTTGACTCTCCTCTGAAGAGTGACAGTATGGGATCCTCAAAGCAACTCTCAAAAGATCTGAAAACAAAGATTGTTCAGTATCATGGTTTAAAGGTTACAAAAAGCTATCTCAGAGGTTTAAACTGTCAGTTTCAACTGTAAGGAATGTAATCACGAAATGTAAGGCCACAGGCACAGTTGCTGTAAAACCCAGGTCTGGCAGGCCAAGAAAAATACAGGAGCGGCATTTGCAGAGGATTGTGATAATGGTTACAGACAACCCAAAGATCACCTCCATAGACCTGCACGAACATCTTGCTGCAGATGGTGTACCTGTACATTGTTCCACAATTCAGCGCAATTTGCACAAAGAACATCTGTATGGCAGGGTGATGAGAAAGAAGCCCTTTCTGCACTCACGCCACAAACAGAGTCGCTTGTTGTATGCAAAAGCTCATTTAGACAAGCCACAGTCATTTTGGAACAAAGTGCTTTGGACTGATGAGACAAAAATTTAGTTATTTGGTCATAACATAAAGCACTTTGCATGTCGGAAGAAGAACACCGCATTCCAAGAAAAACACCTGCTAACTACTGTCAGATTTGGTGGAGGTTCCATCATGCTGTGGGGCTGTTTGGCTAGTTCAGGGACTGGGGCCCATGTTAAAGTTGAGGGTCGGATGAATTCAACCCAGTATCAACAAATTTTTCAGGATAATGTTCAAGCATCAGTCACAAAGTTGAAGTTACGCAAGGGTTGGATATTCCAACAAGACAATGACCCTAAACAAACTTGGAAATCTACAAATGCATTTATGCAGAGGGAGAAGTACAATATTCTGGAATGGCTGTCACGGTCCCTCAACTTGAATATCATCGAAAATCTATGGAAAGATTTGAAGCAGGCTGTCCATGCTCGGCAGCCATCAAATTTAACTGAACTGGAATCCATTCAGAATCCAGACACTCATCAAAGGCTATAGAGGCATCTAGAGGCTGTTACATTTGCAAAAGGAGGCTCAACTAAGTATCTCTGTTGGGGTGCCAAAATGTATGCACCTGTCTAATTTATTTATTATGCATATTGCATATTTTCTGTTCCAATACACTTATGTCACTGCTGAAATACCACTGTTTCCATAAGGCATGTTATATATTAAAAGAAAGTTGCTACTTTGAAAGCTCAGCCAATGATAAACAAAACTCCAAAGAATTAATTAGCAGACAGAAGGTTCCTCTAATTAAAAGAAAACTTCTTTTAATTAGCAGAGTGTTAGCCCTCAAGGTTCAACCAGATAACATTGTACCAAAATGACACATTAGCATATTAATATATTGTTTGCGTTCACATTGAACTATATAGATATTTAGGGGCAAATTCACTAAGCGCCGAAGCGCCGAACGCTAGCGTCAATTTGCTAGCGTTGGGCATTTTCGTTACTTCGCAAATTCACTAACAAACGCTGGCGTAGATTCACTAGTGTTACTTCGCACCCTTACGCCTGGCGAATTTTCGCTACGGACATAACTACGCAAATTCACTAACGCGCGCAGTGTACTGAACGCTACCTTTTACGCTAGACTTCCTTCGCCACCTCAGACCAGGCGAAGCGCAATAGAGTAGATAGGGATTGCTTCAAAAAAAGTCAAAATTTTTTCTAAGTCCCAAAAAACGCTGGTGTGTTTTCTACATTATGGGTGATAGGCTGAAAAAGATCGAAATTTTTTTTAGGGCTCCCCTCCTTCCCCCCTACATTTCCTGACTCATGGCAACTTACCTATACAGTGGGCAGATGTGTAGGGAAAAATAACAATTTTATTTGATGTTTTGAAGGTTTTCTAGGCATTTGTAGTGCTGATACGTATTGCTCCATTGAAATTTGAATTTGGCGCGGTATGCAAATTAACCTTCGCTAGCGTAACTTCTCTTCACTTAGCGAATCAGCGCTAGCGCAACTTCGCAACCTTACGCTACCCCTGTGCGCAACTTCGGATTTTAGTGAATTTGCGGAGCGCTGGCGAAGTGCAGCGAAGCGTGGCGAAGTTGCGCCTGTCGCAACTACGAATCTTAGTGAATTTGCCCCCTATTTAGACTTTTGGGTAAAATTTCAAAAAAGTGTAACGCACAGAATTCCTGAAAAATTATTTTTATACTTGAACCATCTTGTATCGTCATAGTCTATTTGGATGATGTAAAGCCATTTTGCGGTGCTGTATTTTGGAGGTTCTGCTCAGTCAAGTGTTTTAAGGTTTCAGGACCATGGAAAACTTTAGCATTTTATGAATTATGTATAGCTTTGTGACCTTATAGGCATAGCCAAAATGCTTTCAGTTGGTTACTGTGGAAAGTATTTATACAGTACTGGTTGCAATCATAAACAGAAATAGGCAAAGAAGAGCAATATGTTTGAACCTGACAGGTTAAATAGGTGTGGTGTGCTAAAGGATCCAAAAAGAAATCCACTTAAACACACTGTATTTACATACGTCACATATTACACATGGCTTAAAACCAAAAATGAAAGCATTTAACTCTTGTTATGTGTATGCCTAAATCACAGAATAAGACAATACGTTAGAGAGCGGGGAGGCTTTTTTTTTTAATAGATATGTACAAAACATGTTGTTCTTACTATAGGTTTATTTCTGAAGGACAAAACACACAACAAAATGTTAACCCCCTTTTAAAACAACAGCAAAAAGTAAAACTTACAATCAAAGGTGTTTTAATATTATGCTAGGCAAGCTGCATGTAAATGAATTATTATGGAGCACAGTTGCAGGTATTCTTAAATTGGGCACAAAAGGGGGTTTAACCATGCTACTGTTTTGGGCTGCAAGCCAAGATGAGTCTTGCTCCCTGAAATTTACTGCTGTAATCTGCTCAAATTAACATCTGTTTTTAGCACACAGCAGTGTACAATAGGTTTCCGACCTTTTTAAAGAAGCCAGCCTAGTTCCTACTAGTACTAGCCCTATGTTTGTCTCAAGTTATAAATATATAAGCCAATAAGATTCAAGTAGGAACTGCTGACCTGCAGCCAAGCTAAGCTGAGAATATTGAAAGGTGGCACTCAAACAGTGCAAATGTACTTATCTGTATGTATATAGCAGTACCAACACCAATGTTGAAAATAGCATTTAACTGATTAGATGTGGTGTTGTACTTTTTCAGTTATTCAAATTCCATAACTATTTTAATGTAAGCTGCCATGAATTTCTTCTAGTTTGGCCCATGTATGACACTATAAAGTATAAAATAAGTAACATTGGGTTCTTGTCCATTCTATACAGTACAAATAAATAGGTTTGTGGCAAATAACTCACGTGTGTTTCTTGTTCTGTTTTCATTTTCTAGATCCTGTATTCTGGGTATATGTAAAAGAAGTTCTCAGTAAACATGAACTTCAGCGGTTCTACTCTTTGAAAACCATCACTACAGATATAGGGCGAGGCCGTGCCTGGCTTCGCTGTGCTCTAAATGAACATTCTTTGGAGCGATATGTACATATGCTGCTTGGAGATTCAAACAGGCTTAGGTAACTCTGTTGTATTAAGTATATTCATTGTTTAGAACAAGTCTTTGTTACTTTGCAAGGACATTCAATAAACCGTGAATAAAACGCTGATTTCCTCTGTTATTGCATATATGTCTCACAGAATGGATTCTATACTATTCTAGGGGCAGTGTTAACCTATATACATCTTTGCTCAACATCAGCACAATTTATAGGACTTGGATTGAAAATATATTTTGTCTTTTCTTTTAATTGTATTAAATACACATTTTTTGTTAAAGGGAATATTCACCTTTGAGTTATCTTTTAGTATGATGTAGAGAGTGATATTCTGAGACAATTTGCAATTGGTTTTCATTATTATTTGTAGCTTTTGAGTTATTTAGGTTTTATTCAGCAGCTCTCCAGTTTGCAATTTCAACACATTCATTCATATGAATAAGAGACTGTAATATGAATAGGAGAGGCACTGAATAGAAAGCTAAGTTATAAAAAGTAACAATAATAATATGTTTGTGGCCTTACAGATCATTTGTTTTTTTAGATGGGGTTCCGTGACCCCCATTTGATAGCTGGAAGAAGAAGGCAAATAATTCTAAAACTATACAAAATAAATAATGAAAGCCAATTGAAAGGTTACTTAGAATTGGCCATTCTATAACATACGAAAAGTTAACCTAAAGGTGAACCACCCCTTTTATATAAAGCAATAATTGAAAATTGTTTTGTTTATCTCCTAGCACTCTCCCACCCCCATCCCCCTTTCTGCCTCCATTCACTCTCTCTCTCTACCTCTATAACTGGGTAATTTGTTCAAATAGTGATTTGAAGGCCTGTATTAACAAATCCTCTCCCTCGCTTACTATGCAACTGTTGTTAGGTTCAATGCCCACTGGGTGTTTTGACCATTACTGCTGTCTGGTGGAAAACACTATTGATATCCACCAATGCTGTTTGGTGCTTAAGTGTGCTTGTCACCTCTCCATGTGCATCAGCCGGGCATACTTATTCTCCAATGTTTTCTGTCCGTCAGCATCAGTGGACAAAATGCCCTGTGTGCCATAAGCTTTAGGCTTTGCAAGAATATGCTGATCATATATTTGTGGACTGGTAATTTGTTCTAGTAACATTTTGCCAGGCTTTCCAGAACCAGAAAGGGGTTCATTGTCTAACAGAAAGTTATAAAATAAAAGTGGTTTAATTTTCATGCTTAGTGCAAGAAGTAAAAATAATAAATATATTGTAGTGACAGCAATAAGCCATGCGTATGCTCAGTACCAAAAACTGTTAACTGAGCTCATCAAGGGGAAATCAAGACTAGAACAAATACATTTTCAGAACTGTACTTCTGTGTACATGGTTTGTGTTAATATAAATAAAAAAGTTCTAAATGCATGTTATCTGTGTTTTAGTTTCTTCTATGAAGACTGGTCGTTTTTATTGGACGAGGAGCGTTCTAGCATGATTCCCACCATGGCTGCCGGTAAAAAATTATTTTCTAGAAAGTGTTTTTTTTTGTCTTTCTCTATAGGACTGTGTGTGCACTCAAACATAAGTGTTCTGTAATGACAATGGGCACATCACAACTTTCTCCAGTTATAGTCCAGCTATAGATAACAAACAGCTACAAATTGCTGCCTCCTCTGCACCTCTTCATCAGTTTAGTATTGGGGCGGGGAGGCACAGTTTGTTTTGGTATTCTTTTTGATAATATAATTATAGCTAATGTTTTGGATACAGCGTGATGGTTTATTTTTCTTTGCAAGCAGGTTACAGCTTTCTGTTGTTTTGCCTTGGCAGAGAGAGAGAATGTATTTTGTATGATGGCAAACACTTGAATGGAAAATGCCTTACAGCATCAGTACTGCTACTTTTCAGCCAAGTTTGCTTTTCGGACTGAAATGTGCCAGTTCTCTTTTCTATTGAAATCCATGCAATGTTGCAGGGGTTGACCGTGAACTTTTTGAGAAGTACCCAAAATTGCAACCCCCTGTTCACAAGAATGGGAAGCATCTGAAAACGCTTGCCTTCAGCCGAATTTAAATGGGTAGTTCACATTTAGATAAACTTTTAGTATGAGATAGAGAGTGATATTCTTAGACAATTTGCAATTAGTTTTAATTTTTTTTATTATTTGTGGGTTTTGAGTTATTTAGTTTTTTTATTCAGCTACTCTCATTTTTACATTTTCACCAATCTGGTTACTAGGGTCCAAATTACCCTAGCAACCATGCATTGATTTAAATAAGAGACTGGAATATAAATAGGAGAGGGTCTGAATAGAAAGAGGAGTAATAAAAAGTAGCAATAACAATACATTTGTAGCCTTACAGAGCATTTATTTTTAGGTGGGGTCAGTGATCCCCATTTAAAAGCTGGAAAGAGTCAGATGAAGAAAGCAAATAATTCAACAAACTATAAATAATGATGACCAACTGAAAAGTTTCTTAGAACTGCCCATTCTATAACATACTAAGGGTCAGTCCACACCAGGTGATTCGGGGAGATGTAGTCGCCTGGCGACTAATCGCCTCTTCTTTGGGGCGACTAAACTCCCCGAACTCTCATTACAACCGGCACAGGAGAAGAGGAAGCGGTTTGGGGAGATTAGTCGCCTCAAAGAAGATGCGATTAGTCGCCAGGCGCTAAATCTCCCTGAATCGCCTAGTGTGGACTAAGCCTTAAAGTTAACTTAAAGGTGAACCACCCCTTTGAAGTTGGGCTCTCAAAGAAGCCCAATTGTTTTTGAAAAATTTACTGTTTACACTTAACTGATATAAGAACTGTAAAGAAATAATTAACTTTTTAGATGTGGCCAAATAGTAAAGATGGACCTCCTATAAATAACTTTATATCTTTTAGTGTGGTGAAGAAGTGGTAACCTAAGACAGTTTTCCCCTTAATTTTGTTCTTTAAATGTTTCCTACTTTTTTCAGTTTTGAACTGGATTACTTGTTTTGCAATGGTCTGTATAACCAACTGGGAGATACATAGTGGAGGGTGTCAAAAAAATAGTACCGAATAATAATAATAATTAAAATGTTGTCTCATGATTGTCAGCAAATTAAGAAACCAATGGCATCTTAAATTCAAGCTGGAGAGGTGTACAATAAATATAATATTACAAAAGCTGCAAAATATTCTGATGTGCCCAATGCTAAGTATCTTTACCCTTTTTTTTCAAGGCTTAAATTCAATCCTTTTTGCAATCAACATTGATAACAAAGATTTAAACGGACAAGCTAAATGCACTCCTACAGTATCAGATCTTCTTAAAGAATCCACTCAAAATGTCACATCTCTGCTGAAAGAGTCAACTCAAGGTGTTAGCAGCCTTCTTCGGGAAATAACTGCATCGTCTGCTGTCTCCATTCTCATCAAACCAGAGCAGGATTCAGACCCTCTTCCAGTGCTTTCCAAGAGTGTTATGTCAGGTAAGACCGTTTTAGTGGATGAGACAAATAGTAACATATGTTACTGTTTGAATAAATCCTGACTACTAATATTACAGGTATAATACTAGTGTCTGGAAAATTGCTACCATGAAAGTTGTAAGAAAAATTAATATTGAGGGACGTGTTCGTTTCACTAGTAATGGAGGAGTGTATCAGTATTTTAAAATTCTTCCACTAAGGTGCCACCCAGTCCAGCTGTTCTGATAAGACCCTAGGGCTTAATCACAAACACAAGTGCAGTGCGATTTCTGAGGCAATTCAAAATGTTTTTTAACCAAATTCAGCAAATTAAGCACAATTGTGGAGGCTCGTTTTGACAAATTTGATGTGATTGTGCAGAATATTGCCACACTGTTCTGGGGCAGCATATTCCTCCTGCAGGCTGGATTACACTACAGGCTAGGGTTCTACTTACATTGTATTCTGGCCTAAAGAAGGATTGCTCTGCCTCAAAGCCAAGTGTGAAATACAGAAAAAATGTCCCTGCTCACAAAATCAGATATTCCAGCAATGTAAATATACCTGGGCTAAGGGTGGGTGACACCATTAATAGTATTTAATTATTATTATTAAGTATTAATAATATTTGTAACACATTCCTTTGAATGTATAATTTAATTGAATTATATTCACTTTAAATGCAATGTTTTATATAAATCATGCATAATACATATTACTGGAGTGTAACATCTAAAAAAAGTGCAGTAGAAGAGGATTGCACTTGACTGAGGCGCTCTAAAGAAATATTATTTCATTTTTATTCCAGTACAGTTTTGCTTGCAGGGCTCTCACCCGTTATATAGACTAACCCGTAATAAGACATTTTGTGCCTTAAGCTACTATAAAAATGCTTTACCCTTTAAACAAAACAGGGACTGTTTGTCCATATATTGCAATATATTCAGGCTGGTCAACTAATTCATCCCTGGTCTGGCCAGCCCTACACTCACTTTCTCATTCATTAAAAATGCTATTGCTTCATTATACATTTTACACAGGGACTAAGTTTTACTTGAAGCTTGTTCAGGGTTGTTCTTCAAGGTTAAATCTTTGTTGCTCTTTTTATTGGCCACCACCAAGGGCACCTGTTGCTGGAAATGATCGAAGCTACAACATTGAGCTGGCCACTGTTTCTGTATAAACAGGCCCGGATTTGTGCAAAGGCCACCTAGGCCCGGGCCTAGGGTGGCAGGATTTTAGGGGGGTGGCAAGGTGCTCAACCACACCCACATTGGTTCAAAAACAATCATTTTTTAAATTTCCCATGCACCAATCCCCATTGCTGCGGTCCAGATTATGAAAATTTGCACGAATTAAGAGGAGGGGACAGGGGCGACAAACGGCAGTGGGCCTAGGGGCGCCCACTTTGTAAATCTGGCACTGTGTATAAACTATAGCAAAAAAGTGTGCTCACCACTACATTTTAAACCATTAGGCAGGGGTGCAATGAGGCTGTTAGCACAACATTCGTACAAAGATGAGGTCCTCTTTGCTCAACGGTTATTAGTATATTAAGGACATTGAGACATTTTGTACTACTGAAAACACCCGCCACTTTAATCAAAACAGGGATTGTTTGTCCATATATTGCAATATATTCAAAAAATATATTGGTAATCTTAGTAATCCCATGTTTGGGAGTTTTAACCTTGAAAGAATGTAAGTTGCAGGTAAAACGTAGTCCCTGTGTAAATTGTATAACGAAGCAATAGAATTCTTAATGAATCAGATGAAAGTGAGAGTAGGACTGGCCGGAGCATGGGTGACTTTGACGTAGTTGGCCAGCTTAAATATATTGTAATATACGGACAAACAATCCCTGTTTTGTTTGAAGGGGAAGGCATTTTTAAGGCACAAAATGTCGTAAGGTCCTTGATATATTAATAATGGGTTAAGTGCAGAGGATTTCTTGTCCTATGAGTGTATGAATTTTGTGGTCACAGCCGCATTGCACCCCTGCCAATGAAACAGCAAGACTTAGTGATTTACACACATATATAAGTGACTGTGTCACCACCCTTCAGATTTAATACCAGTTAGCAGCTCTTTTAGTTAGACTTTTCAAGACATATTTCAGTATTTGTGTTTCCTCCATGGTCAGTTTTTTTGTCTCATGCTTAAGTTATAATTCTCTGTTCTCTGCAGATGGTAAAATAAAAAAAGATCGTAAAAAGAAGAAGAAAGTGTCAAAGATCATCTCATTTGATGATGATGATGATGATGATGGAGAAAATTTGGGTTATGCTTCAAATAAGCCTTTGAGTAGCATGGAGAGTTCAGAGGAAAACTCTGACAGATCCATTGCAGCATTACCTCACTTTGAAGATCAATTTGAATTGAACTTGCATACGAATGAAAGCCCTCTTGCCTCGTGGAAAAGCGAGTCTCCCTGTGTTAATGGAAATTTTGCCTATCAAAAGATAGATGTGAAAAGCATTGATGATGAAGACTTAGATGACTGCGACTCATATGAACCAGAAATTGCCAACAAAGGCGCAAAAGCTGAGAACTCTTCTTCTGATATGTAAGTTTATTCTAACAGCATTACAGTATTTATTGGTATTGTGATTTCCTGCTAAGCAACCTAGATTCTAGGGAAGCGTACACATAGGGATTTAATTTACAGGAGTGGAAGATAAATTGTTGGTTTTCTTCCACATAGAGCCTTGGCAACTCTGCTAGTAAGCAGGTTATTACATAGAAATAACACTTTTTTTTTTACAAGTGATGGTTATCATTTATGGTTTATTTAATTTAACTTTTCTGTAAACCTTGAAGGCTTAAAGGAGAACTAAATCCTAAAATAAATATGGCTAAAAATGCCATATCTTATATACTGAACTTATTGTACCAGTCTAAAGTTTCAGCTTCTCAATAGCAGCAATGATCCAGGATTTCAAGCTTGTCACAGGGGATTCACCATCTTGGAAAGTGTCGGCGACACTCACATTCTCAGTGGGCTCTGAGCAGCTGTTGAGAAGCTAAATTTAGGGGTCGTCGTAAATTATCAAGCAGAAAATTAGGTTGGCCTGTAATGTAAGCTGATGCTACAGGGCTGATTATTACATTCTGATGCTAGTTGCACTGGTTTCTGTGCTGCCATGTAGTAATTATCTGTATTAATTACTAATCAGCCTTATACTGTGACATTTATATTCTATTATGACATCAGCACAGAACATGTGCAGTGAATCAGCAGAAAAGAAGATGGGGAGCTACTGGGCATCTTTGGAGGCACAGAACTTTCCTACTAAAGGGTTGTGGTTGCCTTGGGCTGGTACAGAAGCCCAAAACATAATGTATAACATATTTAGCATACTTCTTTAGTTAAGCTTTAGTTCTCCTAAAAGGACGTGCACTGAGCAAAGTGCAATTCGGAGTGCAATCACCATGTTTTTTTCTTGTATGTATTTTTTCCAGAATCCCAGCATTGCTGCGCTTGGCGGGGGAGTTGCTACTGATACAATTGCGACTAGTGCAATTGTGTTTGCATTTCACCAGAAATCGGACACAATTGTACTTAGAAGCCTAGTTGGCATAATTTCTGGTGTTTGCTGTGAGAGCGACGTGTGCAGTGGATTCTTTAGACACAAGTGCCCTGTATCTTTTGACTCATGGTAAAAACTCTGGAATACTGGCTGGTATGAAGGTTGCGCTAGCTTTAAGGTTCCTCTGTGTCAATAGGACCAGCAGCACTCGATTTTAGTAAAGGAGGCAGAAGGAAGGCAGTGGCAGCAAGCGCAACTATACAGTGGAAGAAGCTCATTTTGGCACAAGTACCTTTAATCAGGGCCGCTCAGGCCATGAGGCAAGGTGAGAATCTTGCCTCAGACGGCACGGAGCGGCCAGTTACCAAGGGCGGCAAAAAGCCGCCTTTGGTAACTTAAATAGACGAATTTAAGTTTTTTAAAACGGAAATTCGTCTCTTCTAGTGCAGCAAGCGCAATAGCGCTCACTGCACTAGCCATGCGGCATTGGGGCTGCTGTCTCAGGCGGCAGCAGCCCCTGAAACGTGCCTGCCTTTAATGAATGGGTTTTTTGCCCAACTGACTGTGGGAAGTTATGCATGAACACAGCAGTCATTAATTACCCCTATAGCCTTTTGTATTCATAGAGTTTTTTTTATTTGTACATTATTGAAGGAGCTGCTATATTACTAGACTTTAATTTATGACAATTTTACAATTATTCTAAAGTTTTCTTGCAAAATTTCACATGTGAAAATAGTCTTTGAGTATTTCTTGTGTTTTTTTTTTTCGTTCTTTGGCATTTATCTTTTCTTGCTCTTATTTTCTCAATTGTTAAAGGATTAAAGAATTAAAGCATATTTTTCTATTAAAGGAGATATATAGGATAAATGAGCCACCTCTCTAATATTGTAGAGAATAATGAATAATATGGTTGGTTTCACTTTGGGCTAAAATTTTATATTATCTTGGCCCCTTTATTGGAGCTCCCCATAGATTTGTAGTGGTCCCTCGCTGTGTTTCAAATGAGGGGTGGGCGTGTCCTTATGGCCCCTGCTGAAGCACAGTAGGAGGGGATAGCCAATCACAGACCTGCAGTCGCACAAAGAAAGACAGGCTTCAGTTCCCTATCAGGTCAGCCTAGCTGCTGGTTGGTTCCTATCCTACAGTGCAGTGTGCTGAATGCTGCCAGCTCCCCTGCACAGCCTGGGAATGGAGGCACCAGGAAGTGAAAGAGATGGGCGGAATTAGTAGAGTTTTGCCAAAATATTCAATAAATCCCTATAAAACATTACTTTTTTTAAGCACATTCCTTCTATATTTAATGGAATGTAAATTTACTTGACATATGATTAAAACATGTTGGGTTAAGTGCTCAATAAAACACCTTTTTATACTGGAGTGCTAGCTTCCCTAAAATGTGCAATCTACTGTTAAATCAGGGTATTTCTGTGCACTCAGCCCATGAGGAATTAGAGATACTCACCATGTCTGGTGGGTAAATGTAAAATATTGGAGGACAGGGAAGTCTCAAAGTCAGTCAAGTCTAAGATACTTTATTTCAGAAGAGTGCTTAAATAAAAGGTTCACCCAATAAATTTTTTTGTGTGGAAACCCTAAAGGTTACTGCTCTCCATGGGCTTTCTTGTTGCATATCTGGTGACATTGCAGGTCTGTGTTATGTCTTGTACATTTCACCTCATTAGTGGCATGCAGCACTGTGACAACTGGAGGTGCATTCTATTTCTCTCAGTGGGGGCACATTGCATATTGGCTCAGCATTCTTCTATAGTGAGTGGACTAATAGTCTAAAACCTTTACATATATTCTTAATTTGCTAGTGTTCCTTGGCCTTAGTAGATGACTAGTTCTATGGGAATTGTTATACAGTATACAGCGGAAGACATCTGTGTTTCTATTCAGAAAGCAGATTAAATAATGCCCCAACCTGGTTGTATTTCTAGATTACTGAACCTATGGTGTAATGTGGAACCCATTACGTGATCTGAAATTGACTGCAATTGTTCTCTTGTATTTTAGGGTTTCTATAGGAAGTATGGATAATCCTCAAGTCTCTTGCTGGGCCCCACTGCAGGTTCTTCATGATTCTGATGTTTTATTTCCAGTCAACACCAATGATTCCTGCTCTCATTCTGGTAAGAAACCCTTTTCATGTAATACATTTTCACCTTAACTAGATATACCTGCAACCTTGATAGAATACAGAGCTCTTAGTGTAGCTAGGGTTAGAATGGCCGTAGCTAACTGTAAGGATTGTCTCTCTCCATGAGCATGACTCTCCATTTGTATTTTTATCATTGTATTAAATTAAGAGGACTGTTTCACACTAGGTGCATTAATTGTTGATAAGTACTTGGAATGTGTGGAAGGTATGGCAGACTTCCAGGGATGATTTTGGTGCCTGTGGGGCAGTGGGGCACATTAAGGTAGAAATAAACAGATTCTGTCATGAATTTTATGATTTATTTTTTATTTCTAAATTACACGGTTTATACTGCAAATAATTCACTCTACAATATACTGTTTCATTCCTGAACCAGCAAGTGTATTTTGTTTTAGTTGTAATATTGGTGTGTGGGCAGCCATCTCAGGTCATTTTGCCTGGTCATGTGCTTTCAGAAAGAGCCAGCACTTTAGAATGGAACTGCTTTCTGGCAGACTGTTGTTTTTCCTACTCAATGTAAATGGAGGAGTCACAGTGGGACCTGGATTTTACTATTGATTGCTGTTCTTAGATCTACCAGGCAGCTGTTATCTTGTGTTAGGGAGCTGCTATCTGGTTACCTTCCCATTGTTCTGCTGATGGGCTGTGGAAGGTGATATCACTCTAACTTGCAGTAGAGCATTAAAGAGTGACTGGTGTTTATCAGAGCACAATTCACATGACTGGGGGCAGCTGGGAAACTAATAATATGTATAGCCCCATGTCAGATTCTAAAATTAAATATAAAAAAACAGTTTGCTCTTTTGAGAAACAGATTTCAGTGCAGAATTCTGCATGATACCTAATAGTGCTGATGCCATAGAACAATATTAAATAATCACTATTCCTTTTACTGTATTATCTTCTGTGTTTTCAGATGGTCAATATTCATCTGAAATGTAAAGTTAGATGGAACTATTGTTACTGATAACATATATAATACAGGTATAGGATCCCTTATCCGGAAACCTGATATCCAGAAAGCTCCAAATTACGGAATGGCGGTTTCCCATAGACTCCATTTTATCCAAATAATCCAATAAAAATGATTTCCTTTTTCTCTGTAATAAAAAAAATAATAGCTTGTACTTGATCCCAACTAAGATATAATTAATCCTTATTGGAAGCAAAACCAACCCATTGGGTATATTTAATGTTTAAAAGAATTTCTAGTAGATTTAAGGCATGAAGACCCAAATTACAGAAAGATACGTTATCCGGAAAACCTCAAGTCCCGAGCATTCTGGATAACAGGTCCCATACCTGTACTATGAACTGCCAAGTCTTAATATTGAAAGAAACCACATCCAACACAGTTGTGAATGTACCTAGACACAACTAGGCATTGTTTAGTTTCAGATCCTTCTTTCCAAAATAGTGTACCTCTTTCGTATCCCATTCTGCGTATGTAAGTTTTCCAAAATTGTTGGTTTAGCTTCTGCTTGCCGCATTATTGCTCATGTTCTCCATCGTCTTCTATTATGTTCAGCTGCCAGAAATATGGAAGCTTTATAAATAAACTGCAATAACAGCTATTGACTTGAATAGTCGCATTGTTTCAAGCAAAATTATTGATTTCAAATTCAGTTATTTTACCGCCACATTAGTTTTAGTGTTGGAATCAGCCATTTAGAAGACAATTTTTAAAATTGCTGTGTGCTTTGCTGAGCCATCCCACTGATACTTTAGATCATGCACGTATGAGAGAGCAGTTAAATTTGGGACTGAAATGTGTACACCGCCTGACTTAACAAATTTGTTTTATTAACATTTATTTACTGACCATTTATTTTTCAAATGACTTCCTAAGTACAGAGCTATCATTTTTATGGAAGCAAATGCTTTATCCGCATGGCTACATCTGAAACAGTTTGCATACTAAACTTATTACTGCTGATGCGTGTTCCAATATAACTTACACAAATATTTTTGAATCTGGAGAATTATGAAGTGCTCAGAAATTATTATCTTCCAGCTTGGGTTATATAACCTCATAAAGGCAAATTAAAGAAGCCATCTATCTGTGGTAATGACTCCAATGTCTATGATGGATGGCTTAGCTTAGCATCAGAATTAAAGCTGCATAAACACTTCCTATTTGGTTTATTTGTATTGATGCAGCCATTCAGGAGATAGAGTTAGGGGATACTAGTTAATATGCTTAAGAAGCAATGTATTAAGGTTCTAATTTGAATGGTGTTTATTCATGTTAGTTTGTGTTAATGTTTTATTTATGTGTAACAGATGACAATTTGGATAACCCGCCTTACAGAGAGGAAAATGAGAATGCCACCATTGCTGTAGAACTTGCTCAGAGAGGATTGGATATTCAGCTCAGGTGCTTTTTTTAAATTTACCATCATGATGTTATATATATAGTTTTAATGTTGTTTTCTCATAATTAAGTGCTTCCTTGTGATTAGCTGCATAACCAGGCACCCCCAGTAGTTGTACTAGCCTGTATTTGCTTAGCCACACATGAGTAATGATCCGAGCTCAGGAGGTACATTCCCATATGTGGATTTCTCTCTACTGCTTTTTGTGAGGGTGTCTTGTATAGACAGCTTAGTGGCAGTTTTTGTGCACTGAGCTACCACATCAAGCTTGCACTTTACAGGGTTGTGCATTAGAAATTGATAAACACTTTACATTCTGACCTTTGAAGTGACACTTATGGAACATCAGTATCATATGGCTGATGAACCCCTGTTCTGATTCAGCAACACAGTGACAGTAATGTTAAATCATTGTGAAGACAATGACTGAATTTTACTTTACTTGTGAGAGGATAATTGTATCTTAATGTATTGTTTAAACGGATATTGTTTCATGGGAAAAAAATGTTTTTCAAAATGAATCAGTTAATAGTGCTGCTGCAGCAGCGTTCTGCTCTGAAATCCATTTCTCAAAAGAGCAAACAGATTTTTTTATATTCAACTTTGAAATCTGAGTTGGGGCTAGACATATTATCAATTTCCCAGCTGCCCCAAGTCAATCACTCTTTACTGCTGTACTGCAAGTTGGAGTGATATCACCCCCCTCGCTTTTGCCCCCCAGCAGCCAAACAAAAGAACAATGGGAAGGTAACCAGAGAGCAGCTCACTAACACAAGATAACAGCTGCCTGGTAGATCTAAGAACAACACTCAATAGTATAAACCCATGTCTCACTGAGACACATTCAGTTACATTGAGAAGGAAAAACAGCAGCCTGTCAGAAAGCATTTCTCTCCTAAAGTGCAGGCACAAGTCACATGACTGGGGACAGCTGGGAAATTGACAAAATGTCTAGCCCCATGTCAGATTTCAAAATTGAATATAAAAAAATCTGTTTGCTCTTTTGAGAAATGGATTTCAGTGCAGAATTCTGCTGGAGTAGCACTATTAACTGATGTGTTTTGAAAAAAACATGTTTTCTGATGACAGGATCCCTTTAATGTTGTTTTCTCTTCCCATGACAGTATGGAAGCCAGCCCTCCTGTCCCTGCCAATGCACTGAACAATGACCTGCCTTCAGTGTCTGGTCCAGAATCAATGACCATTAGTAAGTTTTTTTTATCTTTGAAGTAATGTCAAGGTTGTACATTTAACATAAAACAAACATATTTAATACACAGCTTGCTTTGATTCCAAGTACAGGTATGGGAACTGTTATCCAGAATGCTCAGAACCTGGGGCTTTCTGGATAACAGATCTTTCTGTAATTTGGATCTTCATACCTTGAATCTACTATAAAATCATGTAAACATTAAATAAACCCAATAGGCTGGTTTTGCTTCCAATAAGGATTAATTATATCTTAGTTGGGATCAAGTACAAGATACTGCTTTATTATTACAGAGAAAAGGGAAATAATTTTTCAAAATATGGATTATTTGATTATAATGGAGTCTATGGCGCAAATTTAGTAACCTCCAAAAATTCCCAGCGACGGCTTCGCTCACTGCGCAACACTTCGCAAGGCGTAGATTCGCCAGGACAATGCTAATTCACTAAAATACGAAGTTATGCTAGCATTACTGCGCCAAGCAAAGTAAAGTTCCACTAGTGTTGCCTAATTTGCATACGGCAGGAAGATAAAGTTCAATGGCCGTATATGTTGCAGCAAATACATTACACTACACAAGCCTGGGAAACCTTAATAAAAGAAAAAAGATTTGTTAAATTGCCCTACACATGAGCCAAGTGTATAGTTTATGTGCCATATGTTAGGAAATGTAGGGGGGAAGCGGGTTACCCAAAAAAAATTTTATGCTTGAAAAAAGGAAAATACGCCTGCGTTTTTTTTTTCAACTAAATTTTGAGGAAGTCCTGTCTACACTTTGCCTGGTCTGAGGTGGTGAAGGCAAGTCTGGCGCAAGAGGTAACGTTCAGTAAAATCCGCATCTTAGTGAATTTGCGGAGTTACGTCCATTCTCCAGAGCGCAAATTCGCCAGGCGTTAGGGAGCAACGTATCGATAGAGTCTATCTCCTTCGCTAGTAAATTGGCGAAGTACCGAAATTAAGTCACGCTGGTGAATTTTCTTCAGCGTTAGTCACTTCGCCCACTAGTAAATTTGCCCCCAGGGGAGACTTGGAACTTTCTGGATAACGGGTTTTTCTGGATAACGGATCCCATACCCGTATTTTGTTTCACTGACTAGTGATGTGTGAATTGACCCAAATCCCACAGTGACCCAACTGTTTGGGCTGGAATTTAGCCAACCATTGCAGGTTAGGGTTGGGTGCAGGTCAGATTGGGGAAGTACACTCCTCCATTGCTCCTGAAGATTCCCTGTCTGTGAACCAAAGGTGTGCACAGAAGTTGCGTGCAGAGTGAGAAGATGCAGGTACGGGTCAGGTGCGGGTTCTACAATGGCAACATTTTGCGGCTTAGTGTCGGGTGAGGGTTAAGGTTTTTGTGGGTTAGGGTTGGTTGTTGGTTCACATTTTCCTGACCTGCACATCACTAAAATTTACATTTCCTATCAGTAATTGGAAGCAATGGAATATACAAAATATTAAGATATAACAATACCCGGGTACTCACTGAAAAGCTAAAACCCTCTTTATACTGGTCTTGTAGGGCTTTGGCCCATGTTATCCTTTGAGTCGCAGGAGTACAAATGTAAAGACTGTTCCAGTGTATGGGATAATTATGCTGACCCCAGTCCAGTGTGACTGGTGCATTATGACCTTTACAGGACCTTTAATGGATGTCAGTGCTGACATACTATTGACAATGTCCTATTAAACATTGAGCGCAAGAAATCTCCAGTTTTAAGGAGTCATTCACCTTCCAGCACTTTTATTTCAATGCAGTTGTTTTCAGATAGCTCACTGAAATAAATACTTTTTTTTCAAACACTTTTCGGTATCTATTCACCGTTTTTACTAATATTGAAGTTAAAAGTTTCATTTTTCACCTTATGTTTTTGTGAAGCAGCTCTGGGAAGTGGGGTCGCCAACTTTTCTATGGATACATTTAGTGGATACATTTCTTATTTTTGTCCCTGCTGAGCAGAATCCCTGAGTTTCATTACAGGCAGCTGTTAGAATTGATACAATAGTTGCTAATACTGCAGAGATGCTGCTGAGAAATGTATCAACTAAATGCTGCAAAATTTGTTGAGAATCTGCACCTGAATTACTGAGCTGTCAGGCTCAAAAAAACAGAGACAGGAACATTACACTTTAAACTTCATTTCTGGAAAAAGTAAAAAATATGAATTGGAAAGCAGTTGAAAAAGTCTCTTTCAGGTGGACAATCCATTTAAAGAAGCATTAACACAAAGGAGTGAAAATAATTCATTTGCATTGATATACTAGTTCTGTGCATTTTTTATCTATGTAGCAATAAGCAAATAACCTATAAACTATGCCAAAATAACTTTTAATCAGAGTACAGTGGATCCATGTTTATAGAATATACAGTATGATATCTGTAACTCATGCACATACGTTGTTTTACAATGTAATGATTTTAGTACTTAAATGCTCTAATAATGTAAAGCACTCTAATGTTTATGTGCCAGGGAGGAGGAGAAATTGTTATTCCGGCTAATTAATTATTTTTTAGTTGTTTATACAACACCAGTGAGACAGGTTATACAGCATTTTAAACATACGCCAGTAAATTCATCATTCACTGCCCCAGTGGAGCTTACAGTCTAAGGTTCCTATAACATTCACACACAGTAATAGCAGGAGCCAGTTAATCTGCCTTGATCTTTTTGGAATGTGGGAGGAAACTGCAGTACCTAGAGGAAACCCACACATACACAGGAGAGTTTTTAATAATCCTTGCAGATACAGCCCTGGCTGGGATTGAGCTCAGGAGTCCAGTGCTGCAAGGCAGTAATGATACCTATTGTGTTGGTATGCTTGTGTTTAAGAACGCTTTAGCTTTAAATAATTGAAATAATTTCCCACTGATTTATAGTTAAATGTAACTAGCTGTTTGTCCAGGTTTATATTTGTAAGATGAACCAGCAGGGAAAACTGGGCGCAATAACATACTGAGATAAAATGGCCCATTTATTCTTGGAAGACCCTCATAGTCACCAGTAAGCCCCCCTCCCCCAGTCATCTCATGTATCCAGGCATACAGATAGCAAAGTGTGCCAGTTAGTCCAATAAATAGTTATTTTAAATTATTTATTTTTCCCCCAGGACAACCCTTCTGCC
Organism: Xenopus petersii; assembly: GCA_038501925.1. Taxonomy (NCBI): domain Eukaryota; kingdom Metazoa; phylum Chordata; class Amphibia; order Anura; family Pipidae; genus Xenopus; species Xenopus petersii. The sequence goes on from CM076688.1 coordinate 37,212,703, forward strand.
CACTTTCAAAAATTGGGCCTCAACAAAATACATGAGTTATCCAGTTCCAGTCACCTTGTTAAAAAAAAAAATATTTATATGCACAAAAGGAATTTGAGGGATAATAAAGTTTCCCATATAAGTTATCTTAGTTAAGAGTCCCCTTTCTATATTTTTTTGGAAGTCTTCTCCGCTACTTTGGAAATTATTTCTTTATGCTGTGTTTTCCTCAGGGAAATTTTGTCTTTCTTGCAGTTGATATAATGTGACTGCCGCATTCCACTTCACCATAGTCAAAACACCAGCCCCGTGGCAGCTGCAGTGGCTTGCACATGGGAAATAGTTGAGCATTTTGGCTATAAATGTACAGAGCTTGGAACAGTTGTGCGTTTTCTAGTCACGTGCAGTTGCCTTGCCTACAGCAAACACACAAGTGGTCAGTAACACCCAGTTTTGCCTTGGTTGATAGAAAGTTTGCGAAATTACTCGCAATCAACATTTGTTTCAACAAAAATCAAAAACTGATCTGTGAACTGCTTATTAAATTATTACACAAAACCGCTCCTAAACTGTTTGTTAATCATTGCCAATACTTTGTATAACTACATGTATGCACCATATCAGTTTTAGAACATAGTTACTCCTGTATATTCTCTACAGGATTTGCTTGTTGCATTTACATCTTACTTTAGTAAGCGAAACAGCCACTAGGGGGGGAAATTGTTCTTTCTTTCTTGCCTTTTTGGCATACTTGCCTTTAAGTCTGTTGTTTTTGCGTAACTTTTTATTCATGCATTTAGCTAAAATCCTGTGTTCGATAAGTAGCATTTTATATTTGATATTGCAGCTGCGGAGATCGGAAGTACCAGGGAGTGTGTGTATTTCTTGTTTTGCTGAAATTGGATTGATGAATGCGAGGTGCTAGATCAATAATAGGGAACGATAAATAGACCTATTATGCTGCTGACATTTCCTGTACAACACAGCTTATTAATACTTACTGTGATGGTATGCTGACCGTATTTACTGTCTTCATATGCACATTTACAGTTTTAATCTTCTTTTAAGCAAGGGAGAGTATATGAAAGCACTGTCCTGCAGCCATTAGTGTGGAGAGGGAGGCTGGTTGCATAGCAACCACGTTTTAAATGGAATGCAGGTATAAAATATGGAATAACTGAGCACTGGGACACGAGGAACCACTTTTTACCTTTTTTCTTATCAGTTACTGAAATATTGAAACAGTGACTATGTAAACTGCGTTTTCATATCTTTTTACTTAAGCATTAATGAAAAAATCTCTTTAGTGGAAGTCACACTATGGAAGTTGCAGGTCTGCCTGCCTGCTGCTACTGATATTACAATCATTTTATTTCCTTCAATTGTCAGACTGCTCTATACACAGACCCAAATATGAGCAGGAAGTTTCATCAGTAAATTCTCTTTGTGCCACTATCTGCCCACATAGCAGATTCAGGATATCACAAACCTAGCCTGAAACTGTAAATATATTTCCAGAGCCTCGCAGGCCTCAAGCAGAATGTTTGCAGCTTTTAAAAGCTGCTCTTTCTGTGATCTGTACGGAAACTATTCTTATATAAAGCTTTGTCATTTATGCAAAAGAACGTTATTACCATGTGATAAGGTACTCTCTATGTCCGTCGTGTTTTTTCTGATCATTTTATTTGATACAGCTGTATCAGCATAAAGAAATAATATTTGATACAGCAACGTTGAAGGAGAGCTTTGGTCTGGTATGGGGATGTGACCGATACCAGGTTTTAAAATGAATATAACTAAAAACAGCATATTTTTTATACTGAGCTTATTGAATTACACCAGCCTAAAAGTTTCAGCTTCTCGATAGCAGCAATGATCCAGGACTTCAAACTTGTCACAGGGGTCACCATCTTGGAAAGTGTCTGTGACACTCACATGCTCAGTGGACTCTGAGCAGCTGTTGAGAAGCTAAGCTTAGGAGTTGTCGCTAATTATCAAGCAGAAAATGAGGTTTGTCTGTAATATACGCAGATGCTACAGGGATGATTATTAAATTCTGATTCTAGTAGCACTGGTTTCTGTGCTGTCATGTAGTAATTATCTCTATTTATTACTAATCAGCCTTATATTGTGACATTTCTATTCTATGGGTACTGTATATTTTGAGTGGGTCCCTAAGCTCAGTAAGTGACAGCAGCACAGAGCATGTGCAGGGGAACAATGGAGCTAGCACTACCTTCAGGCCAGGAGGAAGCTACAGGATTTTCTTTGACCTGCTTTGTAGATGCAGATGCAGTGTACTTGCATCTAAAGAATCCGCACAGACATTACTTCCATGCTGAACACCGTAAATATCGCCAAACTTCCCTCAGCCCAACTCAAGCTGGTTTACAATGAGGTGCACATGCAGTTGCGTTCAACCTGACAAAATGGTTGTGATTGTTCCAGGCCTCCTTGATACCATAATGAATTATGGGGAAAAAATGCGGGAAAAAATGGGAAAAACTAGGGCTATTGAACGGGGAATTGCACTTGATATTGTCTCTTAAACCTACAGATACTAATCAAATTTGCAGGGACGGTAGACTGGTAGAGAATTATATAATGAAACATTTTAAGGAGAAGGAATCATGGAGGAAGGGGTTCCAAAAGTTAGGTACCCCCTTAGTGATTGTATTAACATTACCTGATATCCCAGGCTGGTGCTTCTGTTAGCAGTAAATTTGATCAGCCCACGTTTATTCTAAGCGAGCACCACGGAGCACTCCTTTTCTTCTGCTTCATCTTTCTTTAAAACCCTAAGGCCAACATATGTGCAGTCGGACTTTAACTCAATTGCACACCTGCTGGCAAGAAAGAAGAAGCAGGAAGAGGATCACTCTGCGGTGCTTGCTGAGAAGAACCCAGGGCCGCCATCAGAAATCACGGGGCCCCGTACAGCAAAATTTTCTGGGCCCCCTGGCCCCTCTCACCCCAGAACCCGCCAACCCCACACCACATTAAAAAGGCCACACAGACACCAGCGCTAAAAACATCATCTTTCTATTCTGGTCCTCCCTTATTCATATTCCAGTCTCTTATTTAAATCAGTGCATGGTTGCTAAGGGAATTTAGACCCTGGCAACCAGATTACAGAAATGGCAAACTGGAGAGCTGCTGAATAAAAAGCTAAATAACTCAAAAACCACATAAAAATAAAAAATAAAAACCCAATTACAAATTGTCTCAGAATATCCCTCTCTGCATCATACTAACAGATAATGTAAAGGTGAACAACCCCTTTAACTGACCTGCAAGCTAGGCTTTTTATTTCTTTAGTAATGCTGCTTATGGTTCTATTAGAAAAATTAAACTTTTTTTTTTAACTGATAGAATAAGCAAGCAACATGATCACTAGAAAGATCTGCCAAATAATAAGTACAACAGACATACTAGGATAGAATGGCAGCAACACTAGGCTGGTGCTAAAATAATTACACAAATTCAGGCTGGAAAGAGATGCTTCCAGTGCCAATGTTATAATACCTGACTCTTGCTCAGTCTGGAGTTGCAGGGTTAAACGCTTCTGCTCCTTTCCCCCTCCCTCCTTCTCTCCACACCCACATCAGCCTGTCAGCAGCAGCAACTAAGATGCGAAGTTGCGCCAGGCGCAACTTTGCCGCACTTCGGCAGGCGTATTTTCGCCAGCGCTCCTCAAATTCACTAAAATCCGAAGTTGCGCACAGGAGTAGCGTTAGTTTGCGAAGTTGCGCTAGCGTTAATTCGCCAAGCAAAGCGAAGTTTCGCTAGTGATGGCTAATTTGCATACGGCGCGAAATTCAAATTTCAATGGAGGAATACGTATCTGCACTACAAATGCCTAGAAAACCTTCAAATCACCAAATATAAATTTTATTTTGCCCTACACATGTGCCCACTGTCTAGGTAAGTTGCCATGAGTTGCCATGAGTCAGGGGGGAAGGAGGGGAGCCCCAAAAAATTTTTCGATCTTTTTCAGCCTTTCACCCATCATGTAGAAAACACGCCAGCGTTTTTTGGGACTTAGAAAAAAATTTGACTTTTTTGGAAACAATCCCTATCTACTCTATTGCGCTTCGCCAGGTCTGAGGTGGCGAAGGAAGTCTAGCGTAAAAGGTAGCGTTCAGTACACTGCGCAAGTTAGTGAATTTGCGTAGTTACATCACTAGCAAAAATTCGCCTGGCGTAAGTGTGTGAAGTAACACTAGCGAATTTACGCCAGCGTTCGTTTGCGAAGTACCGAAAATGCCAAACGCTAGCGAATTAACGCTAGCGTTCGGCGCTTCGGCGCTTACTGAATTTGCGCCTTAGTGAGTGACAATTCAGCAGCGTGAGCAGCAGCAGGTCTTAGCGGCTTTGGATCTTCAGCTGCACCGTGACCTTCGGCGCTGTTAAGGGGGGCCGGCTAATTTGAAAAGTGTAACACAGCCGAGCCGGGCCCCCTTCAGGCCCGGGCCCAGTACAGCTGTACCCCCAGTGCCCCCCTGATGGCGGCCCTGGAAGAACCCCCAGGCCAGAGCAGTTTTCTGCTAATAGGAGCACCATTCACCATAAGGGAATACAATCACTGGGGGTGCCTTTCAATTGGCCTTAATTTTTTATGTTTTTTAAATGATTTGCCTTCTTCTGACTCTTTCAAATGGGGGCCACTGATCCCATCAAGAAACAAATGTTCTGTAAGGCTACAAATGTATTGTTATTGCTACTTTTTATTACTCATCTTTCAATTCAGGCCTCTCCTATTCATATCCCAGTCTCTTATTTAAATCAATACATGGTTGTTATAGTGCTTTGTAATGATGAGTGAGTTATGTAGTCATAACAAAAAGCGATTTGCATGGTGGAAGAAGAACACCGCATTCCAAGAAAAACACCTGCTACCTACTGTAAAATTTGGTGGAGGTTCCATCATGCTGTGGGGCTGTGTAGCTAGTTCAGGTACTGGGGCCCTAGTTAAAGTCGAGGGTCGGATGAATTCAAAACAGTATTAACTAATTCTTCAGGATAATGTTCAAGCATCAGTCACAAAGTTACGCAGGGGTTGGATATTCCAACAAGACAATGACCCTTAACATACTTGGAAATCTACAAAGGCATTTATGCAGAGGGAGAAGTACAATATGCTGTAATGGCCGTCACAGTCCCCCGACTTGAATATCATCGAAAAGCTATAGGATGATTTGAAGCAGGCTGTCCATGCTCGGCAGCCAGAACTGAACTGGGTTTTGTATGGACGAATCTTCAAAAATACCGCCATCCAAAATCCAGACACTCATCAAAGGCTATAGGAGGCTTCTAGAGGCTGTTACATTTGCAAAAGGAGGCTCAGCTAAGTATTGATGTAATATCTCTGTTGGGGTGCCCACATTTATACACCTGTCTAAATACTACTGTTTCCATAAGGCATGTTATATATTAAAAGGAAGTTGCTACTTTGAAAGCTCAGCCAATGATAAACAAAACTCCACAAAGAGGGTATCCCAAACTTTTTCATATGACTCTGTGTGTATATATATCTATATCTATATATATATATCTATATATATATATATATACGTACAAAGTGGAGTGGAGTGCAGACCCAGTCTGTGACTTAGTCCACAATAGGACAAATTATATATCAAACAAAAAAGTCCAGACCACTTGCTTAATGAAACAAAAAAGGTTTTTTACCAAGCAAGAAATTGCATTGCAACGTTTCGAAGCTCCCGCTTCTTTATCAAGCATATATGATCACAATGACATCACGTCCTATATAGGGTCAAGGGCATAAACTCCGCCCACCCGCATGTTAAATCAATCAAGCATAGCCCCATAATATCAAAAGGAATCACCCAAAATTAGAAAAATTCGAAAACATTTTTTAACGTTTTTCAAACACTATTAGCATAATTCTTATACATGTCTGGTTATGCTGAAAACAGATTTTTTGTCACAATTATATAGGAACATCATACACTGGTTTCAGTTAAAGTAGGAAAACAATGTAACATATAGGATATGTAATGTCATAACGTCCCAAATTTACCCCTTCCTATAACAATGTATCATACTCATATAAATGCGTGCAGGTCATACTCTCTATTAAGCCCCTTTGGATGTAATGTTTGTAGAGTATGAATCCAAAACTTTTCCCTTTTCTGGAGTTGTAGGAGTCTGTTGCCCCCCCGACGTGGGGGGGCAACAGACTCCAACACAAGAAACCTCAAGGTTGCTACCGAATGTCGTGCTGCATGGAAGTGCGTCGGAACCGGTAACTTCAGTACCTCCTTTCTGATGGTTGATTTATGCTGGCTAATCCTATCACGGATTGGTTGAATGGTCTCACCTACATAGGCCAACCCGCAGGGACACTTCAGCATATATACTACGTATTCAGTGTCACACGTGTAATGGTCTTGTATCTCGAATTTCCGCCCTGTATGCGGATGTGTAAATGCATTTGTGCGTATGACACTGGAGCATTGATTGCATCTACCACACGGGTACATGCCATTTCTCAAAGGTGCTAAAAGTCTCTGCGGGTTGGTCCGTGCAGTGCCTAGATCTGCCTTAACCAATCTGTCCCTCAAACTCCTCGGGCGTTTGTACGACAAGAGAGGGGGTGCTTGAAATTCCAGAATATCTGGGTAAGCTTTTTGTAATAAGGGCCAGTGTTTATAAATAATTTGGTGTATCTTACGTGTGCTTGGGTGGTACGTATGCACGAACGGTATACGTCTTGTCTTTGACACCTCTGGTGCTTTTTCCTGTATAATGGAATCTCGATGTAGTTCCCTGACTCTTGCTACCTCCTGATTAAGTAGTGTACTCGGGTACCCCCTCTGTGTAAATTTGGTTGTCATCTCCGTCAAACGTTCAGTAAGATTCTCTTCTTCCGAAACTATTCGTTTAACACGCAACAGTTGCGACCTAGGGAGAGAGGAGATGTTAGCCCTCGGGTGTGAGCTATCAAATCGTAATAGGTTATTCCTATCAGTTGATTTAACAAATAAATCGGTGTGCAATCGTCTTCCTTTCCGGTACACTGTAGTATCTAGAAATGTCACCATCTCTTCACTACACGTATATGTGAATGTAATGGTTGGAATGCAGGTATCCAAGTATGACTTAAACTCCGACAGGGATCCAACGTCACCCCTCCATACTACCAACAAATCGTCAATATAGCGCCACCACTTAAGGCAATGTCTCTGGAATAGTTCATGTGTATAGACATATGTGTCTTCAAAAAAATTCATGAAAATGTTGGCGTACGTAGGGGCGACGTTGGATCCCATCGCGGTACCCTGTAGTTGGAGGTAAAATCCATCCTGAAACAAGAAATAGTTTTTTTGTAAAACCACAGATAGGAGTTCCATGAAAAAGTTAATTTGTGTTATATCATACTCGGATCCCTCTAACACAGAGCGGACCGCTGCCATGCCCGCCTCATGGGGGATGGAAGTATACAGGCTACTTACATCTAAAGCTGCCAATGTTGTCTTATCCTCACCCACATCCAAGGTCTGTAACGACCTCAAAAAATGGGATGTATCCTTCACATATGACCGCCCCATAGGTACAAATGGTGCTAATACTTTGTCCAAGAATATTGATAAGGGGGAAAGTATCGAATTGACTCCTGCTACAATAGGTCGCCCTGGGGGGGTTTGTAGATTTTTATGCACTTTGGGCAAAGTGTAAAACACAGGGATACACGGAAACTCCTGTGTAAGAAAACCCTTAAGGCCCTCATTGATGATCCCCAAATCCTGATAACGTGACAATATCTCAGATATCTGGCTTGCTATCTCAACTGTCGGATCCTTTTCCAGGCACACATACGTATTACCGTCACTCAATTGGCCCAGGATCTCCTGTATATAATATTCCTTGTCTAGAATCACCAAAGCTCCCCCCTTATCAGCAGGTTTGCATATTATTGTATCATCCCCCATAATCGAACACAAAGAGTCCCGTTCAGTTAATGATAAGTTATTGTTAAACCGCATAGACCTAAGTCCCTTGGGGTCTTGCACCAAATGGTTAATATCACGTGCTATAAAGCTGATAACGGTCTCAACCGGATGGTTGGAAGTAGGTGGGAGATACTTGCTCTTCTTACGCAAATTAAAGCGTTGCATCGTAAGTGTCTCTGTATGTGTGTGAGCCTCTCCAACCCCCTCGTCTTTAAATTGTACCTTAAAGGAATAGTTCAGTGTGAAAATAAAAACTGGGTAAATAGATAAGCTGTGCAAAATAAAAAATGTTTCTAATATAGTTAGTTAGCCAAAAATGTAATATATAAAGGCTGGCGTGAACAGATGTCTAATAAAACAGCCAGAATCCAACTTCCTGCTTTTCAGCTCTATAACTCTGAGCTAGTCAGCGACTTGAAGGGGGGCCACATGGTACATTTCTGTTCAGTGAGTTTGTAATTGACCCTCAGCATTCAGCTCAGATTCAAAAGCAACAGAAATGACCCATGTGGCCCCCCCTCAAGTCTCTGATTGGTTACTGTCTGGTAGCCAGGGCAACCAGTCAGTGTAAACAAAGAGAGTTGAAAAGCAGGAAGTAGTGATCTGACTGACTTGTTATACATGAAATCACTCCAGCCTTTATACATTACATTTTTGGCAAACTAACTATATTAGAAACATTTTTTATATTGCACAGCCTATCTATTTACCCAGTTTTTATTTTTACACTGAACAATTCCTTTAAGTCTCAATAGTCTATAGAACCGTTGCAGGTCTATATCCAAAGAAAATGTGTCTAATTTAGAAGAGGGACAAAATGACAAGCCCTTTTGTAACACACATAATTCTGACTGTGACAGTACCTTCTTAGAAATGTTTATCACCAGCGATGTCACTTCCTCTGTGCTGTCTTGCTGGTAGTCCGTGCCTGCCGTGTCTTGCCTGCTCCTGCGGCGTGTGCCTCTGGAACGGCCTCTACCCGCTCCCCGCTGCTGGAGGGAGCGCTGTCCTCCCCTAAAAAAGAACGTGAGGAGCCAGACGAATCTGTAGTGCGCTGTGTGACTGATTCACCGGAGCTACTGCGGCCACTCTCCTGACGCCTCTCTTGGCGTGGCGCACGTGCTGTGCGTGCCTGCGTCTTCTGACTACGGAAGGAAAATGGTGCGCTGTAAGGACTGCCCGGTATCCACCGGTACACTCGTCCGTTCGTGTAATCCTCCGCGTCCCTCAGGAACTTGCCTCTCTTGCGGACCTCAATCTCTTGTCGGTGCTTTCGCAGAGTCTCGTCTAGCTGAGATTTAATCACAGAAAACTCCTCTTGGCCAGCGGTCTGTGCCAGCTGTGTCTCAAGGGCCTGCACCTGCTCAGACACGGTAATCAGTTCTTTTTGTATGTATTCAATGGTGAGAGTAATAATGTCTAGTGAGCACTTGTTCAATATACCCTCAAACTTCCTGCAATACTCCAGGTTTTCAGAGAAAAGAGTAGGCCGAAGGTGCACTCTCAGACCTCTTGGAATCCGCTTTAGTCGATGATATTCTGCCAAAGTGCAGCCATGCAGTTCCAAAGCTGTAAATTTCTTGGATAAACGTTCCAAGTCTCGGCTACGTACCTCTGGATGCGAGGTGTGCAAAAACTCCCTCGAGCCCCTCGCCAGAGTGGCTATGCTCGCTGCCTCCACTTCAGTGTAGGCGAATACATCCGCCTGGGTACTCAATATGGGGGTAGTTTGGGACTATATATATATATATATATAACAGCTGGAAGCCGGCACATCTCGTCAATTGGAGGAAAAAAATGCCTGGGTGCAATATGAGATATAAGGATAATAGTCCGATAGAAAAGCAAGCACTCACAAGTCTTATGCAAAGAACTGCAGCAGTACTTTTTGATGAATAAAACACCATTTTCTTTGCATAAGACCTGTGAGTGCTTGCTTTTCTATCGGACTATTATCCTTATATCGGCATATTGCACCCAGGCATTTTTTCTGAATATATATATATATATATATATATATATATATATATATATATATATATATTGAAGTTGTGGACAGCACTCCGTCTCCAAACAATACCTAGGTGCACGGTAAGAGAGCATATATATATGAAAAGAAAGACCAGCAACACCATGATTTTGCCAAAACTGAAAAAGTGTTATTGCATATGTAATAACACTTTTTCAGTTTTGGCAAAATCCTGGTGTTGCTGGTCTTTCTTTTCATATATATATATATATATATATATATATATATATATATATATATATATATATATATATATATATATATATATATATATATATATATATATATATATATATATATATGTCAGCCGGCTCCATGATGACAAGGTTGATACAGTGAAGGGCAATAGACTACACAGAGACTGAGCTACAAAGAACAGTTTCAGCAACTAGTTTTAATGAAAAACGTAAACTACAGTTACCTAGACCACAATAAAATAATCTTTTTTTATGGTATTGCATATATTGCAGCATATAACCCATAAAGCAATAAAACCCATGCTTGATTAGAAAATATTGACCACTATTTGATCTCCGTTTACCAGCAATTTCAGGAAGGCCGTAGGCTAAATAACAGAAAGCTTCAGGATTTACTCGTAATAGGGATAGAGAATTGCGTCTAAATATATACCAACAAACATATAACAGCATAATCCACTAGGGTTGCAAACACCACTATTAAAGAAAACTGTTTGTGTAAGGTGAAGATTTTCTGGGTATTTTCTATTGAAGATGGATAAGAAGACGTTAAACATTCAAATATGCTGGAAACAACCCAGAGCTAAGGTACATTAACAGAATATTGATTTTAAATGATTATCAAGCAGAGGTGGCTGTAAAGCCAGTAAATCAGAAGGAAAGGTATTATTACTTCTCTTACCAGATATCCCGGGGGAAGCACTCCTATTCGATTAAAACTTCACGACTCAGCGTATTTCTTTAGGAACTCATTTGCTACGATCTTTTTTTCTTTCTTCTTTTCTCTGGCCCAGGAAGGCGCTTGCACAGTAGAGTTTTTGGTCTAAGTTCACCTTTACACTCTGCTGCCCATGTGGCTGCCTGGAATGAATCAAAGTATGGAAGAAGACGATGACGATGAGCGTCTACAGAAATACCCTGGGCTGGTGCAGTTTTTAGTGAACTGGACCACCGGCCCAGTATCAGGTACCATCTTCTAGAAACACCCCTGTGCCAGTGATCAGTCTAACTTTTTTTTTCCCTGAAGTTTACCGGCTGCTAGAAACAGTAAAAAGACATTATTTGCATAAAAAATATGAGAATGAGACAGCGACTCAGACTTTATAAATAATTGTTACTAAAATTAGGTCTTGGTATCATACTTCGGGCCAAAATATGTAAGCTCATATATCCTGTAAAAGCCAATCATTGTACAAATGGTTCAAGGGACACCTGCTACATATCTGTTGTGAGGAACTCTGATGATAAAGTTCTCCCACTAATCTCTTTTCTTTCACTCTTTCTTAAAGTAATCACTTTGGTAAGAGTAAGAAAATAGACTAGTGGGAGAACTCTTTATCATCAGAGGTTCTCACAACAGATATGTAGCAGGTTAGAGACATCCTCCGACTTTTTGTAGGGTCCAGTAATGTTTTCTGTCCTAGTCAATGCTTTTCATGCTGATATTGAGTTTACAAGCTACAACTAAAAATCAACAGGTTTACTGCACTGGAATGCCATGTGTAATAGGAGATGCTTATTAAAGCCTGTCTCTCCATTAAATACAACTTATATTCAGCATTAGGATATAGCCATGTATAGTATACAACTAGAGTATACTATAGACCTTTGTAATTTAGTAACATAGCTGCAAAGTCGTTCCCATGCTAACCCATAATTTCACAGACATATGTTTTTGTTACTTGAACCAGCCAAAGACATTTGCTGATTGAAGACTATGGATTACTGCTTTTGTACAATTTGGAATCTTTGTTAGAAAATGACCTCCTAAGTAACATCTTTATATGCATAGGAGCAGTTTTGGACAAGTCAAGCCATAAGTACTGAGTATATAATAGTTATAATTCAGAAGCAACTGTTATATGACCTGACAAGTTTATTTCTAGAACTTTGATCACACAAATAGAAGCACACATGTACTGTACATTTGTTGCGTTTTTTTTTATTTTTGTGTACGTTTTTAAAGGGAAAATATACCCTTTTGACATGAGTTTTTTTTTTCAGTCTGGCTTATGTAGAACAGGTGCATAAACCTGGACATCCAGAAAAAAATATAAATGTATTTTACTTTACAAAGACATACCTGATTCCAAAGATTGAAAGGAATCCATCACTTTGACAAACCATATCCCTTTCAGTTGACTGTGTAATGCAACCAGTCCCTTATCTTATTCCTTTGTGAAAGTGATAGATTTTGAGACTAGAAGTCCCTGTGGTTGTTATAATGGGTGCTGCACAGATTCTCTAGAAAGTAGAGGGACTTCAGGTCTTAAAATCCAACACTTTCATTATTCAAATATTAAAAAAACATTTCCACAAGATAAAATGCTGCATAATATATATATACATATATATATGTATATGGTTCACTTCCTTAAGAAGGCTCGAGTATAGGAGCCCAAACGTCGAAATAAAACCACTTTGTTTGCACTAACAAAAGTCCTGTGAGTGCGGTTTATTTGCTTTTGGTTTATATCATTATATAACCAGCACCCAGACAGTCGACAATTTTACAAAGTGAGTTCTTCAGCGACAGTATTTCTTTGTACAAAAGTGATGTTTAGATGGGAAAATAAATCAAAGTAACAAAGCAGCATTTTTTTATGTCCAAGTATAAAGCAGAGGCCCCAAAGCTGTTGGGATATATCTCTCTCAAAATGTTCATGGTAGAAAGGGGACACATTTCACTTTCCTAATTGACATGTTTTGCATGTGGCATTTCATTCATGTCCAAGATATGTTTTTGGGCTCTGCATTAATTGAAATTATCAGTGTGTTCTTGGAGCAGACAGCAGCTCTATATAACAGTGTTAGCGCACAGGTCATGGGACTTGTCACATTTCTTTCTCCGACTGACCTGTCATTGGAAGGTGAATCACACCTCAGTGCTAAGTGAGGGAATGAGAGTGCCCAAGTGATATGGCAGTAACCTCCTCCCTGCTCCCTGATGGGCTTTTACTGTTTAGCAAACAGCTGTGGCTGCTGAGGAAAAAACAGCTACCGTCAGCAGTGCTTTAAAATCCGTGTTAATGTAATAAATGTTCCCCTGTGTCTATTCCACATCGCTGCTGTTTTTCTTGCATATAACAGGCAGCAGTGGGAAAAGACAGAATGAGAAGGGATAAAAATTTGCTCCTAAATGCATTGGGCACACTAATGTAAGTTTATGGAATCTGTTGATTTTGAGCCAGAAAGTGAGAGAATACCTTCCCAGGCTGGTGCTAGTGGTTATTCTACACAAGAGTGTTATGGTGCTTATTTAGTGTGTTGCTTGCTGTTGTGCAGCGCCATATGGGTTTTGGGGTTGTAAAAGTGCTTGGGCGTTTCAATACCAAGGACAAACAAAGAAAAGTTTTTTTAAAGCATCTCAAGTCCTCATTTTAACTAACTGGAAGGAGCTGCAAATTCTCAAAGTGTTCCCAGGCTTTACATAGAGCAAAAATAAAAATATATGGACAGCAGCCAAACTTCTAATAAAAATAATATCTTTATTTTGCTCAGCTTCAAAGCAAGTCTACGATTAAGTGTGTTAGTGTAAGCTTACAAGGCTCAGATGTTTTTAAACTGAGCAAGTAAAGATATTATTTTTATAGGAAGTTTGGCTGCTGTCCATATACTGGACCTTTAGTTCACTGCTTTATTGTTCAAAAGCTCGGTCTTATAAATGAAAAATAGATGAATGTGATTGCAGAAAAATCAATGGTAGAAAGTTGAAATGTACCATTATATTTTATGAGTTCTGTAGAAGCATATCCAGAACCTGGTTTGAGTGCCTCTTTAACCTGACCCCCTTTATATGCTGAGGGTCTGTTGTTATTATGTTAATGTTCCAGAATACAGAAACTAATTAGCCCCTCTCCTTGCACTCTCCTTGCATTTTAGTTAAACGTATTGCAGTCAAAGTGCAAATGAGTGTGCTTAAGAGGAGTTGTCACTAATCGATGGCAACCAGTAGGTTATTATATAGCCATCAAGTTACAATTATGAACAAATGTTCAGTGTTGGCACTTTTAGGACTGAGGCTTCCAGTTCTTTTAGATATAAGCTCAGAGTTCAATGTACAATGACAAGCAAACATGGGGGAAACAGGTTTGTTTTAGCAAAACTCTGCACATGCTGGCAGGGAGTCAAGAAGCGGGTGCCATGAGAACTGATTGTTTTTAACTTTTCAGTTAAATGTAAGCCAGGAATAGGATATTTTATGATGTGACATAGGCTCTTGGAAATGAAGGATATAATTAGAGAAGTGACGTGCTAAGTAAGATTTGCATAAAATCAGAAATACATAATGACTTCAGTATTTTGAAGACTAAAAATAAAGGCGTGATATTATGTTTTTTAGTTAATTGTTCTTATCTAACCCCATGGCCAGTATGTATGTTTAGTAATAATATTTTTTTAAAGTGTGAGAAAAATACAATATAAAACAATGAAAGAAGCATTTAGGATATCCAGGTTCTGCTCTGCTTCTTTTTAAAAAAGAAAAAAGAAATAAACAAAACAACAACTCGTATAGCAGTGTATGTTGCCTGGGTGCAAATAAAGCCCGAAAAGATAAGTATACACCAGAAGGACTTACACAGGACTTACAGTGTGAGCCTCCTTCTGGTGTGTGTGTGTACACACACACATGCGCACACGCACACACACACACATACATGTACACACTAAATTTGCAAAGTGATAACCCAGTACAGGGTCTGATTTATTGATTGTCTAATTTTACCATGTGTTAAAGGGGTTGTTCACTTTTAATATGATGTAGAGAGTGATATTCTGAGGCAATTTGCAATTGGTTTTCAGTTTTTATTATTTGTGGTTTTTGAGTTATTTAACTTTTTATTCAGAACCTCCCCAGTTCCTAATTTCAGCAACCTGGTTGCGAGCGTCCAAATGACCCTAGCAACCATGCATTGAAAAGGAGAATGGAATATGAATAGGAGAGGCCTGAAAAGAAAGATTAGTTAAAAAAGTAACATCAGGAGTAGATTTATCAAAATGTGAGTTTAGACCTTAAAGGAAAAGGAAAGGCTAAAATCACTCAGTGGTGCTCACTGGTATAACCCCGGTGTTTGAGGTGAGTCAATACAAACACTTGGGGGTGCCTAACATTTGGCACCTCCAAGTGAATGATGCCTTTCCTTCTCTATATATTGTATTGACTTACCTCAAACACCGGGGTTATACCAGTGAGCACCACTGAGTGATCCTCTTCCGTCTTCCTCTATCCTTCCTGTGGCTGTGCATGCGTAGTAGAACGAAAAGCTGAACTTTAACTAAAAAGTCGGCTATTTGGTTTAACTGCGCATGCGTTTGCCCTGATGGTGGTGCTCACTGGTATAACCCCGGGCTGGTGCAGTTTTCTGCTAATAGGCCTGGGGTTTCAGGTAAGTCAATAAAATCTCTTGGGTGCCTTACATTTGGCACCCCCAAGTGCCGGGTACCTTTCTTTCTCCTTTAATTCAAATATATGAACAGTTTAATAAAGATATCATAACTTAAAGGAGAAGGAAAGCTACGGAGGCATTTTATTGCCAATAGATTATCTGCAATAGTGCAAGCTAGAATGCTATATTTATTCTGTAGCATGTTTTACCATACCTGAGTAAAAAGCTCTAGAAACTCTCTGTTTGTTTAGGATAGGAACTGCAGTATTAATGTGGTGTGACATCACTTCCTGCCTGAGTCTCTCCCTGCTCTGGGCTCAGATTGCAGTAGAGAAGGGAGAAGGGGGGAAGAGGAGCAAACTGAGCATGCTCTTGCCCAGGGCAATGAGGTTTAAGCTGAAAACAGGAAGTCTGATACAGAAGCCCAGGCCCGGACTGGCAATCTGTGGGTTCTGGCAAATGCCAGAGGGGCTGCTATAAACTGCCATAGGCAGTCACTATATTTTGGGCTGGTGGGAGGCTGTTTGGGTTGCTGTGTGGCCTGTTTGGGCCTCTGTGTGCCTGAAATGCCAGGGCCTATTTTGAATCTCAGTCCAGGCCTGCAGAAGCCCATGAGTACACAATAGAAGGAAAGAAATGTGGTGTTTCTTTTGACCAGGGACTCAGAGCAGCAGTACTTTGAGGGTTTACTGGTATATTTAGGTGGACCTTTCTGATAAGGCTTACTTAGTTTTAACCTTTCCTTCTCCTTTAATGGTAAATTGATTGCGCTTTGACATTTTGGTATTCTGCTTATGTATGTATGTATGTGTGTATGTATGTATGTATGTATGTATTTGGATTCGGCCAAACCCCCGAATCCTTCGCAAAAGATTCGGCCGTATACCAAACGAACCCTAATTTGCATATGCAAATTATGGGTGAGATGGGGATTTTTTTTACTTCCTTGTTTTGTGACAAAAAGTCACGCAATTTCCATCCTGCCCCTAATTTGCATATGCAAATTAAGATTCGGATTCGGTTCAGCCGGGCAGAAGGATTTCTCCTGAAAAAGACCGAATCCTGGCTGAATCCCGAACCGAATTCTGGATTCGGTGCATCCCTAATAAATAAATATATATATATATTTACATTCTGATGATGTGTATATATCTATATGGTTTATACCTGTATTATAACTAAGATATAATTAATCCTTATTGGAGCAATCCTATTGGGTTTATATACTACATTTTATATTATACTTTTTTTTTTAGCAGATTTAAATTTAAGGTATGGGGATCTAATTTGCCCCTTTATTCAAAAACCTGAGCATTCTGAATAATTGGTCCCACACCTGTACATATAATAGATTGCTTCTGGCAATACATGACGGCCAAAGTGAAGGTGCATGTGCAAAATGCAACTTTATGGCCACTGTCTCGCCATAGACATTCTTGTATGACATCCTCATTTAAATACATGACATGTGAAGGGTTATTTATTAATGCTTTAGATGCAAGTGCAAGAGCACTAAGGATGCCAAAAAGAGCATACCACTGGCAGGTACAAGGTAGCCATGTCCTTCTATTATGGCAAGCAGTAAATACAGGGACTGCCTCACCTCTGCGCCCTATATATGTTTCCTTGTGAAACCCCAGCATAATTGGGTTGCCTACTTTTAACTTGTTTGAAATTTAGCAGTGTAGAGGATAATTAGCATCTGCATTGGTAAATTGCATCCATTTGCATCTTGCATTATTTCTAGGTGCAAAAATGTACCCTGCAATTTCAACGTAATACCGAGTGTCCACAAACAGTGTATCAATAACAATAAAGGGGGTTGGGAGAGCAGAAGAATATGTTATGTTGAAATAGAGGGACTAATTTTACTCTCAGCAGATAAGGTTAAACATTGCACATTTACATGACCTTCCTACAATGCAAGTTTAGATTTGATTTGTTTTTATTGTTTGGGAAATAATCACATATTACTGTAGACTATTGAATATGCCATATTTATCATTACTTAAATTATAAACAAATTGCTCTGTTTTTCTGAATAATGCTCTTATCTTGACATTGATTTATTCACCTAAAAACCCACTCTTTTCTTTTCTGTTCCTGAAGATGAACTTCGGCAAGTTGTCGTACTTATGATGAATAGAAAGGATGAGCTGGAAGAGCAGAATACGTAGGTTCTGTAATTGTGTTGTAAATAACTAATGTCATTTTTCTGGAACCTTTTGTTTTTGTTATAGATGGGCTGGTGTTTTCCGAGCACACAAGCAGGCACTCATGGTTGCTTTAGTTGTTGACAGATAGATATAACCCTATTAGGTCACTGTAGCCTTTGTTGTTATCACATTAAATAGGTTTTTCATGTGTTGTAATGTTTAGTGCTGGTCTAGCATTTCTAAATCTTGTTTCTAAAAGACTAATAATAAGTCATGTGTAAATGAAAACAGTGTCTTTTGCTCCCAGCATTATCCAAGTAACAGCTAAAA
Organism: Xenopus petersii; assembly: GCA_038501925.1. NCBI lineage: Eukaryota > Metazoa > Chordata > Amphibia > Anura > Pipidae > Xenopus > Xenopus petersii. The sequence continues at coordinate 37,230,760 of CM076688.1, forward strand.
GCATTATAATTTCCAATCATTTCACAGAAGAATTTACCCCCATATGTAATAAAAGGCACCAAGTTTACCCAGGTGCACTAACCCATAGCAACCAATAAGACGTTTGCTTTTCAACAAGTGACCAATAAATGCTACCTGCTGGTAGGTTTTTTTATGGGTTACTGTTTCTGGTCAAAGTTAGTGTCTTTTATTACATAATGCCATGTAATTCCATGAGTAGTGATGAGGGAATTCACAAGATGCATAACAAATGTTATGTTTTCATACTGTGAATGGGGTGTTGCTGTTTGTTCAGGAACCTAGCAACCACTTCACTATTTTTGGGGGAAAAAAAGTAAAGTGGATCTAACAATTTTTAGGTCCCGAACCGACAGGTATGACTGCAGTAGACTGACTGTGGGTTCAATGGACACATTCTGTTAAATTATATCAAACCCTCTGTATGAAGAGTTTTGGGGGTTTTATCCCCCTGAAATGCTGATACTTGTGTTTTTTACTGGCATAATAAATTGTCTAAGTTTCCCAACCTAAAAGCAAGTGTCAGACCTGAATATGGGTCCCGATGCTGCTTAGGGTGGTCAAATTTATCCCCTTAAATTCAGTAAAAGTGTATTCTACAATAAAACAGGGTAAATTAGAGATTTACATACAATTTGTGGGTCCCAAGGCTGATTTATAAATATAATATGGATTCCAAGAGAAAAAGTTCAAAAAACACTGCTATAGAACATTGGCATCACCTATAACCTATGGTCCCGTTTAATAATGTATAGTAATGTAAAGTTTCTACCTACAATAGGTAATATTAAGCTGATTTTAAATACATTTTTAGATTTAAAAATCTCAATTGAATTCAAATTTACTTTTGAAAAAAGTTGATGTGGTTACAAATATATTTAGCATAAATAAAGGATAATAATAATAATAATACCTAAAAAGATTTGCGGTAGTATGGTGTGTAGATAATTGGAAGGAATCGTAAGTAGAGCTAATCAAAACACTGACATTTCTAGGAATTACTTCAAAAATGTATTCAATCAGTGTCCTATGCACTACTATGCTGCAAAAATAGCTGTTATCTGAAACTTCTATTGAGTGCTACCCCAATTAATCACATATAAACTCAGCAAACTTTTTTTTTACATGCAGAAGCATTTGGAGTCAACACATAAGCGATGATTACAATACCTTGAATGTTTAACCTGAGCATTGCTACATTTTCTTTATCTTTCTGTAAAAGTACTTAGGTCTCATTAACTGTTCCTTCCATTATGAAGCTGTACATGATCACAGTAAGCTAGCATTTTTTTTAAACGATTCTCGATATCAGTTTTTAGCAGAACAATTTTGGCCCTTTATAGCATGGCCTCAAGGCCACCAGACCATTTATAGCTCGCATAGTGAAGCCCTGAGCTCCCTTTAAGCATTGTAAAGAAGCAATTAAAAGTAATAGGAAAGGAACAGTACATTCTGTTCTGCTATTAAAGATTTGTGGGGGGTTTTAGTGTCCAGAACTAGATAAAGTAACTTCAGTATGTTGGATGCAAAATGTTTGAGAGGCATGGCAGATGGTGCTCTCTCTTCTTCCAGATCACTGAGAAACCTGCTTGATGCAGAAATGGAACATTCTTCAGCACTCCGACTGGAAATTGACAACCTGAAGAGAAAAGTGTCGGAGCAGGAGGAGAGGCATACAGCGAAGATCCAGGCATTGGCAAGGTAGAAAACTTGAGTCAGGGAATAATTCCAGCATGTTTCAACCATGTTTCACATCGTGTTCAATGACTGAGCCTTGTTAAAAAAAAATGATTGATTGCTGGTATATTAAAAGGAACATCTTAAATGGAAGTTTTAAACCATATTTTCTGTTCCTTAGGGTAAAGCTATCGCAGAGAAGGAAATTCCCTTTGAATTGGGAAGATGTAGCTTCATGTTCTACAGACTAGTATCCAATACCTGAACTCATATTGCAAGACATTATTGTAAAACACATAAGGTTAGCACTCTATAATAACCACGGACCTGTTCAAAAGAAGGCTATTCTCTATACAAATTATAAATTCAAGTCCATAGGTTTGAAATAATTAGGGCACTCCTGTAATTGTACTGTAAGACACTAGCACAACCAAATACTGAAAACAAGTGACTTTGTGTTTGTATGGTATGGTTTCCCAAATAATGCAGCTACCTGTATGTGCTAATAAAAACAGATTGACATTTAGCATTTAAGGTGCTATGTGAAAACATAACTAAAATGGGTATGGATATAAACGCACAAGCTGGGATCAATGCTAGTTTTGGGGTTGGTCTTGGGTTGGTTAAGAAAGGTGTAGACCAGTGCATTTTCAACATCTGTGCAGAGATTTATTTTCAGTGCTTCAGCTTCCTGGGGTTACAACCATGCTATGGAGCAGGCTAGTCCTGAAAGTAGCTTGACACTGAAGCTTATCTGTCGAGTGTTTATTGTGAATAGGCATTAGAGAAGCCTTTGCTTGGCCATGGAATCTGACATGGAACTGTTTATCTCAGGCTGAACAAAGCCAGGTTACTTAAGTGCTTGTGTAGTAGGTACCTCTCTAAAGGACAGGTTTATTTAGAATCAATCTGGGCAAAAATATTCTGTGCCAAATAATGTATGACTGTAATCCACACTCTTCAACCCCTATTTCTTGAAAGCTACTACAGCACAATATATTCCTGCTAATCGTCACTTGGAAATATAACTTTTAATCAAGTATGATGTCTTAATTTACCAGCCCTACACCTCTTGAAAGGTGGCTGTAAGTCTGGTTAATTGATTCAGATTCTTTGGCTAACAGTAAACAGTACTTAAACAGCCATGTAACTATAACAGCACACACAAAAATGAGAAAAAGTGGAAATTGCCATTGACAATTGTATATATGTAATAGGAACAACTTCCCTGATAGTTGCTACTAAGAGCAGTTATTAGGATAATAATACCTGTCAAACCTGTGCATTCGTGAAGTGAAATCAAGGTGTTTTGCTGAGCCCTGTGTGTCAGATTTATGCCAGTAAACTTAATTCGAATGAATCTGACAGCTTTCATTATAATGCTTGGAAGCAGATTTTTTGATAGGTATGCATGGCTTGCAAGACCCCCCACCGAAGCAGGGAGTGGGAGGCTCCAGTTACAGACCTACTTAGCTGCTCCTATGCTGTGTAGGTTTATGTTTTTTATTTTTTGATAACTACTCTTAGGGAAATGGTTAACAGTTTGGTTATATTCTTTTTGTGAACTTTTTAAGTGCAGATTGCTGCATTACTTATTTCCAGGGTCATGCTAAACTGCACTACGGTAATAGATTAAAGGAGACATTTGTGAAAAACAAGAATGTGCCAGTTACACTCTTTGAAATATAAAGGACTGTGCTTAGAATAAATAGTGTTTCAGGCTGATTTATTGAATAAAAAACCCTATTAGTGCCTCCCATCTATTACACTTTTTGCTGCCTCCTTTCCCAGGCTGTACAAGGGAGCCAATAGGGCTGAGCACACTGCACTGTAGGATAGGAACCAATCGGCAGCTAGGCTGACCTGATAGGGAACTGAAACCTGTCTTTGCTTGTGTGACTGCAGGGATGTGATTGGCTATCCCCCTTCTACTGTGCTTCTGGCAAGGACCATTAGGACATGCCCACCACTGATTTGAAAAATGTACAGGGACCTTTACAGCTCTATGGGGGAGCTCCAATAAAGGGGCCAAGTTTTTTTTATTTAAATTTTAAACATAATACAATTAGAAGAGGAATAAAGGTATAGTAAAGAAGAAAGTTGAAAGGGACCATTTTTAAAGATAATATAAGCTTTTAACCCAAAGTCAAACCAAAACCATATATTATTTATTATTCCCTACAATATTAGTGAGAGGGTTCACTTATCCTATATGTCTCCTTTAATCATTTCTTTGCCTCATTAATATTTTTTAATCATGGTTGCATCTTTATTAGATAAGTTTGTATAACATAGAAATGATAAAAGTAACTTTATATTGTATATTGTATTGGTCTTTGCTGTTTTTTTATAATCATAATTGCAGTGTGTAAATTTAAATTCAACATGATTTTTTCCCCACAATTCAGTGATTTTCCCACTATTCCAGCCTCAGTGTGGGTAAGAGCAGAGTTTCGTCTGCTACAATTTTGTTGGCGTTTTGATACTGTGGAGCAACCGTCAAGTTGGCAGTAGCTCCAGGGTTCCCCAGTATCCATAGGCTTACTTGAGCACCATTTATCAGAAAGCCAGGATGGATGCAATTTGCACCCTCATTAAGTGCAGGAGTGGGCTTGTGTGCAAGTACCTCAATGAAATTCATCAACATGTGCTTTATATTATATCCATTTTGGGAGGGTGTGTTCCTGAATTACTGCTTTTGACTCTCTGGCTTCGGTGCTAATCTCATTGAGGATCCAATTTTTGTCTCTAGTGGTGTTGTAAAGTTTAGGTTCTAAGCAGTGAACTTTATACTTAACGTTTTCTTGACACAAAGCAGAATAAAGTTAAAAGTCATGAACTTTAGTCTTAAATGTTAGAGATTCAACAGAACAAGTGGCCAGGCCGAAAGCTACAACTAACCACAAAGGTATTCTTTCATGTTAGAATGTGAAGCACCTTCAAATGTGAGTTAAAAAAAATATAAAGAAAGTATTGGAAATGAAAGATCAGCTTAAAGATATATTTTAGTTTTACCATCAATTCTCTCATGGAAAATTTCAAAACTCTACATTGTTCCCGGAGACTGAGACTTAGATAAATTGCAAATGTACTTTGGCTGTTATTTTGGTGTGACATAATTTGATATGCTCTGCATTAGAGGCCAATAACTTTGATCTGAAAGACTCTGTAATATTAACTACAGTGCTGTGTGATGATACCTGCAGTTTCAAACTATGCAAATACAAGACTGGGCTCTATTATCTGGAAGTTTGGGTCCGAGAGTTTTGTGGATAAAGCAACATGCAATAAAGGATATCAAAAACCATAGATAAAATGTGTCCATTTTTTACCTGTTAATAAAAAACAGAATAGAGCAGCGGGGTTGAGGGGTGCCATCTCAGACTGCTTAATCTTCTCCAGTAAGAGACACTGAGCATGTGCAGTTGAAGCTAACCTAGACCTAGTTTCAACTCTGCATGCTCTGTGTGTATAATCACAGACGAGAGAAGATTTAGTGGTGCCCACTAACACTGCTGTGCTCTCTGCCTTTTCTTAACAGATAAAGGTAACAGGGCAGATGTGAGTGGGGCAAACTGGTTTGGTTTGGGACTCTCCAGAAACACTAACTATGGTTTTTGTTCTCCTTGATATTCAGAAATTTGGAATACCAGGGAGCGAGGAACCAACTTCCAAATCTGATGAAATCTGCTCCTAATCCAGAATTTTGCTGCATTTTCAGGCTGTAGCCTTATCTTCTCCTTTCAGTTTACGTTAGTAAAACATACCTCTGGCCTGATGCACTGTAATGTAATAGATTTTAGTAAAGCTGTAAGATTTCAGATATACCCCCATGTCCATCAAGCTTTGGGACTCAAGGATTCTGTAAAAGGGGTTTCCATACCTGTATATGAAAACTTAGGTTAAGTTGTGACTGAACAACAATTGAGAGTGTCTTAGAATCTCAACAATTTTCTAATGTTGGTCTTTGTTTGTACAATCACTTGAAATAGTCTAGGGACCGAACGTAGGTTGGTCATGACCGTTCTAGAAGGTTTTTAAGATTTACGTAAAACCAAAAGGAAGTGGTAAAAATGGTGAAAAATATGGAACCCAGTGACCCCATGTTCAAACATGGAACATATAAGGGTCATTTACTGTGACCCCAGAGCACAGCAGGACGGAAGAGCATTCATTGCTGCTTGGGGTTTGGCTGTGCTCTGCTCGCTGCTCCCTTGGGGGATGCATCATTGCTCCATCCTGCCCCTACAGCTCTCAAAAGGAGTCCAGAGACATGGCAGTTCATTTAGGTTAGAAGTGCAGGGTTCAATGTGCAATGAAAATGGCAGATTGCACCCAGACTTCATGTCATAAATGAACTTTATGGTATAAACAGGGATTCACAGGGGTATGAGTAATGAATTAATACGTTTACTACTTGGTATTGGTTGGTAAATAACTGAAAATAGTAACATTTTCTAATGACCGTTTTAGAATATTAGTAGGTGACCTAACAAGTCTTAGTATAATTATGATTAGTAAAATGCAGTTAATATATTTCTGGCATTTCAAATTGTTGGCCTGTACTTTTTTTTTATCAAGATTTAGCATCTCTTTTTCTTGGTCCGCAGGCTTAGTGCAATGTTTTTAACAAATGTGCATTTAAACACCAGTATATTTACCCGAACTTTTAGTGAGGATTTTATTACAAATTTGTGAGACAAAAAAGGAAGTAATTGCATTTTCTTTATTAGCATTTTCTCAGCAAATGCTCTTTAACCATTAAGGGCTATAGAAAGTCAATAAGTCTAATCCTAATAAGTTTTTTTTTGGTAGCAGAGCACAATTTCTTTTGTCTTTCTTCCTTTAATTGGTTTCAGCCATCAATATATACTGCTCATTGAAAAACATTGCTCGCCTACGAGACATTAAATGAGTTGTAACATTAACATGAACACTGGTAATGAAAACCAAATTCAATTTCCTTTAAATGTCTTTGGAGCAAGATAATTTACAGAGATGTGTTTGGATATATCATATGACTGCCCAGTGCACTGGAAAGGTTAATCTTTTTATGGGTCCCTTGAATACAGAAAAAATGGAGTGTATGTTTAAAGGGGAACTCCAACTTCCAAACCAAAATTTGATAGGCTCACATAACACAGAAACCCCTACTATACCCATCACAGTTACCTATTCCTTCAAAAAGTATGGACAAATGCTGTTTTCTATGCTGAAATTCAGCTGTTTAACAGTTCTACTCTTTCTTCATCATTTGAAATTCTGGCAGGGAAGGAGGGACTAAACACTGATGTTACAAATTGTAACAACTTCTCCACAGCTTACAGACAGCATGCAGGAGCTACATAAACCACAATGCCTTGCAATGTGATGTTCCGTTCCTTATTGAAAGCACATTTGCAGGGAATTGTGAGGTTTGGAGGAGGCAGGCTAAGGACAGATGGCTGCTGAAACAATGTAACAGTAGTCAGCCAGCTCAGCAAAGTAGTCGGACAGATGAGCAGAAGTGCAGGGGGCTAGGCTTAGGGAACTGTTCCGAACCATTAAAAATCATGAAAAGTCTGCATATTTTTTAATTGATGTATATTGCAAAGTTGCTTGAAATTATGTTTACGTTTCAAAAAGCTTGAGTTATGTTTGTGTGGAGTTCCCCTTTAAGCTTAACATGTTTACATAAAGAAGATATCTTCAAAGTTATACAGCTGGCACATATAGAACTGTAATGTAATACATTACACAAATGTACTGTATTTTTAAACTTTCAAAATAATAGGTTTCCAGGTAATTGATCCAATACCTGTACCGGGTTATGGTATATGGAGATAGTGCATATTCCAAGTAATATATTTCAGCGCACTCCGATATAGCGAGTGTGATTTATTTGTGCCTCAAGCAAGGTGACGTTTCAGACTTTACCAGCCCTTTATCAAGCAAGCTGTGTAGCTATGGTGGAAATTGAAAAAAGTCTAAATGGCACAGGTTAAATAGTGGATAACAGATAACACCATTATGTTCTACAGAGCTTATCTGCTGTGTAACCTGAGCCTTTTCTCCTTTGGATGGCTGCCTCCATTGCTACACAACAGTTTATTTATATAAACAATAGTTGTGTTTCTGAAGCAAACACAGCAGTTTTACCAGTGCAGGGCACTTCCTTTAAGCACTTACCACCTGACAGTGTGGTGTATGTGAGACCTATTTATTTTGGAATCGGTATGTAGGGAATAAAGGTTAATTTGTAAAATATAGAATACTAGAAGTTACAGCGGATTTCCCTGAGTTTATAATACAACAACATGGCAACACTTCTCTGCACATTTTTTTTGGTAACAGCCACCTGAGAAGTATCACTTACAAAACATACTGTAGGTGATATTTACAAGAATTGGCCAAGAATTTCATAGAAAGTGAAGGAAGTGCACTTATTTATGTGTTCTTGTTCTTCAGTTCTCCTCCTCTTTGCCCAAAGAGACGTTTGTGTGCATTGTGCTGATTCCTGTATACATGTATGGGACTGTAGCTTGTGTATAGGCATTTCTTCACCAGATCCAAACACAAGCTAACTGCTTCCATATGGTTGCAACAGAAGAATAGTCAGATTTTTGCTTATAATATATTGGTCTAAAGTTTTGGTTGTATTTAGTCATAATTCCCACAAAAAGGCATTCCTTATATGACCATATAAAAGCACAAGGCCGCAGGCCACATTATTCTGCAGAGTGAGTGCTGTCAGACTTAAGGTGGACAGGCTGGAGGGAAAGCTGCATGGAGATAGTGGCAATGAGAACAATGAGTAATAATAAAACAGCACCTTGTACTTGACCCCAACTAAAATATAATTAATCCTTATTGGGGGGGGGTAAAACAATGATATTGGATTTATTTAATGTTTCAATAATTTTTAGCAGACTTGAGAAATGGTGACCTAAATTATGGAAAGATCCCTTATTTGGAAAACTCAAAGCCCTCGAGCATTCTGTATAACAGGTCCCATACCTATACAAGAATCCTAGATAGAAGTTGCAAAATATCTACATTTCGACATTGACACAGCTGTATCTTAAGCGCAACATCTTTTGAATTACCATAAGAGTTAAAGCACAGTTGCATGAATTGCTGAATTGTCTTGTTGCACAGATGTCATATTTGATTTTGTAGGATTGTCATATTTTAAAATTTCTGTTGCTATGAGAATCCTAGATGTCAGTTTCACCTCAAAATGGCTTTAATTGTTGCTAAGGTACGTTTTGGCTCAAAGTCCATTTTGAGACTCCATTCCATAGTAGAGCTCATTAGTGCAAACATGCTGCATGCACATTCTTACCCTAGAAATGTGATGTAGTAAGACCACTTTTCTGCAATTTTTTTGTCAGTGCCAGTGGAGTAGCTGATGTCAGAAACATACTGGACTACTTTGTGCCCAAAAACTGCCAGAAAAGGCATTTTAATAATTGGAATGCTGTCACTTGGAATTTTCTGGATGATTCTTAGGGAACACTGATAGACGGGCATCCGCAACTCGAAATATACGGGAAAAAAGTGAGCTTCTCCAGACTGTGTTTCCTAAACTTAACAATTTCAGTTGTTAACACTTTTGTGTTATATTTGCTGAAAATGGTTTATTAAACAGTATACAAAGCTTTATGCTTTACTAATAAACGTATTATGCTAGGACCTAGAAGCCCCATAGCGCAAAACATGCATGCATTCGTATTTAGGTTATTATGACAAAAAATATTTTTGTGAGACAAACCATGCATTTTTATTAAAGGGAATTATACTCTCTCATATATTATAAGTAACTCTACAAAACTACTGCTTGTCTTCATAATAGTCCATATAACCTTTCTGTCTAAGAAGCATTAGTTATAAGTAAGTAAATAAGCAATCTCGTGTGGGATTGTGGGTGTTTAGTTTTCATGTGTAGCTCAAGATTATTTTAAAAATGACTTCTGTTGATAAGTTCCAGCCAACATTCCCACTGCATGAACACTTGGCCCTACATTGGGTAACTATCAGCACTTTCATAAGTCATGATGAGGATATACAAGTTTTCTTATGTGAAAGCATGAGCTCCCTACAGTATATGAAAGGTCTTGTATTGATCGCTCTGCTTTTCCCTGTTGCATGACCAACACTGAAATAATTTCAAACAGTCCACTTGCATAATAGTAATGATCAAAAACCATGTAGTTTGGTCTGAAAATGACCAAATATGTAAAATTAGCATGTTAAACCATACTCTGTAGGCTATACCATGTACTTGTGTCTTATCTTACAAAAGATAGTTAATTTAGGTTGAAAAAAGACAAAAGTCCATCAACTTATCTTTATCTATGGATAAAGGTTATTGTGGTAGGCGAAATGTCAACCTCCCTGAATAAATTCTCACCTTGATTTACCTAAGACCTCTGAGCAAGACCTAAGTTTTTGTTTCCTGTCTCATATTTAATATATATAGCAATATCTATACTAATTGTCGATGTTAGTATCACATGATTTCTAGGATATAATGCTTGTCCTAGAAATCATCCTAGTCACTCTTCAAGGCATTAACAGAATCAGCCATCACAACAAAACCCAGCAGGGCATTCCACAACCTCACTGTCCTCACTGTGAAGAACCACCTATGCTGCTTCAAATGAAAGATATGTCCCTCTAGTCTAAAGGGGTGATATCTGATGCATTGATGTTTTTTTGGGGGATAACGGCTCTCCTGCTATCTGTCTATAAGGCTCTCTAATGTACTTGTAAAGAGTAATCATCAGGGGCGTAACTATAGAGGAAGTAGACCCTGTGGTTGTAGGGGGGTCCAGCAGGTATAGGGGTCCCATGAGGCCCTAATTCATATACAATTTCAATAAAAATTGGTAAAAAAGGTCAACTTTTAGACATTTTGGGGGCCTGAAAAATAATTTGTTGTGAAGCCCCATGAAATCTAGTTATGCTACTGGTAATCATGTCCCCTCACAAGTGGCTTTTTTTTCCAGAAAGAACAACCCCAACCATCACAGTCTACCCTCATAATTTAATCTTCCATCCCCTTAACCAGTTTAGTTATACGTTTCTCCAGCTCGTTTATATCCCTCTTAAGGACTGGAGCCCAAAACTGCACTGCATACTGAAGATGAGGCCTAACCAGGGACCTATAAAGAGGCAAAATTATGTTTTCATCCCTTGAGTTAATGCCCTTTTTCATACAAGACATCACTCTGCAAAGTGTCAGCATCCTGCATAGAACTTCTAGTTGTGCACAATTTTGTATCATCAGCAACACTAGAAACAGTACTTTCAATGCCCACCTCCAGGTCATTTATAAACAAATTAAAAATAAAACTGCTCCGCTACAGTCCATTGTTAAATCTGTTGATAAATAATGACAGGATCTTTTTTTCATGAAGAAAAATTGAGTGTACTATTTGTGACTAAAGATAAATTCACAGTTCTCTACATTTGTGTTAAGGTTGAGCTGAAGAAAGACGCTTTTAAGGATAATTTAGATGTATTTTCTGACATTTACATTGGAAATATGCCAATTTTGTTATTTTTGATTTGCATTTTAAGTTTTGTTTAGAAGAGTTTGTGCTGTGATCAGATCTTTCTTTTGTGTTTGAAAGTAACTTGCCAATAAAATAAGTTAATGTCCTTTGACAGTGATAGCTCTAAAATCCACCCTTTCTTTAAGGAGCAACAACACTGCTCAGAGAGTTCTGTTTAAAAAAACTCCATGGAGGCATTTAACTGAAAACCAGTTCTTTCTACAGGGATTGACCAGTTTGAATGTATTTTCTACCTTATGTTCGTCTTGTTTTATCTTTCATAGCCGAACTCTTATAGATATGTCATGTTTTGATGTATTGCAGACGATCTAGTTAGAACCTCTGAGTGATTTCTTTTAAACTGCCACTTACTCTACAACAACAATTTTCAAAGCTTATATTTTTCAAGGCGCTATAACAGGTGTTCCTGTCTGTGAGATTCACAATATTGATGTCACAGGTAAAATTTATAGCGAAATGTAATTCTGTAGGACATTTTCAAAGGCACATGAAACTGATGGAGTGATTCAGTTCACTGGATATGTTTTGAGATATGTTGAGATTTATTTGAAATGAAAATAATTCCTTCTGCAGTATGTTCATGACCAGAATACATATATTTTTTAAGGATGTACCTCGGTATATCTGCTTAGAGTATGCCCTTTATCTCTTGTCTAAGTTGTGTCCAGACTGTGATTTCGATGATGGGCCAGTTTAAATTTTTAATAGATTTTATTACAAGTTGTAACATGTAAAAAGTCAGCAATGTCACTCATCGCTAGAGATGTAAGGTTTGAAGCTCAAACTGCAGGTCCTGTTACTTCCCTGCATGCTGGCAGCAGACCTACACTTATCAGTGTAGAAGGGAGTTTATATTATATGTTTCAAATACGAAGTGATATTTGCCCCTTTGGAGATATTGTAGCCACTAAACTGATTAAAAAATCAATATCCATGATATCACTTTTTCTCCCTGTGTATTTAAGAGGTTAACTCAACCTCTGACTTGTTTTGTAAACTGCCCACACCTGGTTTATCCTTCTTTATCACTTGCCACAACTTAATTAGCCTATGTCCTCAGTCCCAAAATTGAATCTCTAAGCTCATGGTACTCTTTTCACAATGTGCAGATGGAAAAATAAACAAGATAATTTCATTCCTATATAAACAACACCTGCACACTAGAAGGCAAGTTCACAGTTTCACTTAGAATATCACCTTTTTTAGAAATTCATGAAAAATAACAAATGCCATGTGTATTTGGTTGTCAAAGGCACAACACCATGTTTCAGGAGGAACATTAATCAGTAAAAAATTGCCATGGAAGTTTTGGAATATAGCCCTGATGGTCAAATACTCAAGTGTAACCTTTGTATCCTCTTTGCAGATACATTACATATTTATAACAAATCAGGAACATTCTTACAAAACAAAATGCATCAAAGATGAAATTCAGGCCTTTAGGGTGTCTGGTTCGCAAGCTGCAAATCCACAACCTGACCTGCAAATCTCTTCAGAAGGTACCTTCTTTGTTCCTTGTACAGACAAGACTGGCCACATCGCTTTTACTAGAATTAAAGCTTAACTAAAGAAGTAGCCTAGAAATGTTGTACGTTGTGTTTTTGGCTCCAGTACCAGCCCGAGGGAACCACAGCCCTTTAGCAGTATATGCACATGTACTGCTGTCACTTACTGAGCTTAGGGACCAACTCACAATATACAGTACACATAGAATATAACTGTCACAATATGATTATTAATTAATACAGATAACTACTACATGGCAGAACAGAAACCAGTGCAACTAGCATCAGAATTTAATAATCAGCCCTGTAGCATCAGCTTGTATTACAGGCCAACCTAATTTTCTGCCTGATAATTTGCAATGACCCTTAAGCTTAGCTTCTCAACAGCTGCTTAGAGCCCACTGAGCATGTGAGTGTCACAGACACTTTCCAAGATGGTGACCCCCTGTGACAAGTTTAATGTCCTGGATCATTGCTGCTATTGACAAACTGAAACTTTAGGCTGATGAAATACATACAGTACATACAATATGGCATTTTTAGCCATATTCATTTTTAGGGTTTAGGTCTCCTTTAAAATGTTTTGTTGCTGCACTTGATTGCACTAATGTGTTTACTTCAATACAAAGATAGCAGAGTAAAAAATCCAGATTATTAATTCAGTTTCAAACACACATCATCTACAGTGTGATAGAGCTCCACGAATGCAAAAGTAGAAACAGACCAGGAATTGGCAGTGCTTAATCTATCACTCTTTATTGGTGTTTCCCACAACATGTTTCAGGAGGTAGTCTCTCACTTTTAAAAGGAACGAGCTCCCGAAACATGTTGTGGTAAACACCAATAAAGGGTGATTGCAGAATGTTTTCGCTTCATCAGATATATGGTTAGATAACATACTTTTTCCACATGCTGTATAGCTCAATAACAGTTACATATTTCTTTTTAGAGTTTGTACAATTTCAACTTCTACAAAGCCTTGCATAAGCTCTTTGAACCTATACAAGTTTGCTATATCTCACTGATCCAAAAATCTCTGCTAGAAAGGTTTGCAAATCCCAAATAAATAACAGTTACACCTGAAAACAAACTTTGAAATAAAATAATTATCTCCTGTTGTTCTTGAGTCTACCAACAGGTCAATCGCGTCGAGATCAGGCCTCAAAGAGTAACAAGAGAAATGAATATAGTACAGAAGTAGGGAAATGTACAGTATAAAGTTACAAAATAAATGGAATTATATACATTAATGTGTCTATGAAAATTGCCATTTATCCAAATCATGTTATATACAGTATCTAGTAGATTTAAGTCAAAGGCAACTGGAACTCTAAATGTCCACTTGCCTTTTACTAAATTCTACTAGATACTACTACTAGATAAATTCTACACATTAATTTGAAAAGGACAGGGCATACGAGGCATTGGTGTGAGGTTTAACCCTGAACATGTGGTTGACCACTGGTTGAGCAGGTTTGGGTTGAATTTGGCCAACCATTGCAGGTTAGGGTTGGGTGCGGTCAGATTGGACAAATTGACTTTTTCTCTACTGGTGCAAATTCCCTTCTTGGAGCCAGAGGCGAACATAAGTAGTGTAAAGAGCAAGAAGATGCTGATACGGGTCGGGTGCTGGTCCTACAATTGCATCAATTTGTAGGTTAGGGTTGGGTAAGGGATTTGCAGGTTAAGGTTGGGTGTGGGTTGAAGTTTTCCTGACGCGCACAACACTAATAAGAGGGTAAAAACACTAAAATTGTTCTTATAAGTTATCTGAAAAGTTACTAATTTCTTTGACTAAAATGTTTCCTTGGTGTTTTTTTTCCAGTGCTATGGTATTAGGAGTCTAGCAGATGAAGCATGACAAAACTATGCACGTTTCTCAAAAGCATAACACCGGCTTTATTGTGCTTTCTAAAAGAATTTTATTTCAAGATCAAAAATACAAAATCAAAATGCTATACTTTATATGCAGACAGTGAAATGGCTAAATTGCTTCAACTCAAAAAAGATCATGTGCCATTTCTGGTTGTTGTTAATAGCATTTTTGTGGCTGGTCTACACTATCCTATCCTTTATGCAAGGTTCCAAAGATTATTGAGAACAATAATGAAGCAATTCAATTCATCCGAATTTAGAGAAAACAATCAATGGGAGTTGGAGCATTCATGCCTCTACTCACAGATTGTATTCTTAATAGATGTGAAATAATGTCAAATGAAATGTCTGTACTTATTTATTTGCTCCTTAAAAATTGTAAATCAGGAGTAAGGATTTATTTTCTATCATAGTAAAAGATTTCTGTGAAATGGGTTATGTGAAAATATGTTAAGATATTAGGTGGTTCAACAGATGTAGCTGTCTAGGGATCAGCTGGTTTATTTATCAGTTAGAAATAAGAGAAGGTAATAGAAGTCATGATGGCTACTCTGAATTGTGTTGATTTGTGTTCAGATGCATGACAACATGTAATAAGACAGGTTTATGGTACAAGCTTTAAAGTTTTTTTTTTTAGTCTTGACCAAACAGCTTATAGATGCCAATGATAGCATAATCAATTTGGCACTGAAAAATGGGTCATCACAACAAGCATTAAGACAAATATGAATGCTACAGCTGAGGTGGAATTTTGCACAAAAGGGACGTACAATCTTTATTTTTACAGTGTAAAAATATTCTGCAGAGCTTTACAGAAATTATACATCATTACCTGTTCCATTCATATTGCATGCTTTAGCAGCAATGTCACTCTGCAATGATGACTGTAGAGTCAGTGTTTTGATAGTGGCAGTCACATTAAGTACCATTTACTGATGGGAAGGCAGTGTGCCAAGTGCAAAAAAAGTCTGAAACTGGCCATTATTTTGCAGCAGGTCCCTGCACTTCATTACAGAGCACAGAGACTTGCAGATGGCCAGATGTATAAAGCACTGCCAGCATTTGGTAGAGCTGTATTCATGAAGAGATATTCCCCCTTTCCCACTACCTGTCTCCTAACTGTTACAAGTCCTCTCTTTTGTACCTGCCCTATTACTTTTTTTTACACTTAGGAGCAGATTTATTAAGGGTTGAAATCAATTTGGTTTTTTTATGATCAAAACTCTCAAACTCGATTCATAGTTACATAGTTAAATCGGTTTGAAAAAAAAATAAAAATCATCCAAGCCATTCTTAAAGGCATTAACTGAATCAGCCATTACAACATCACTTGGCAGTCCATTCCACAACCTCATTGTCCTGACTGTGAAGAACCCCCTACATTGCTTCAAATGAAAGTGCTTTTCTTCTAGTCTAAAGTGGTGGCCTCTGGTACGGTGATCCACTTTATGGGTAAAAAGGTCCCCTGCTATTTGTCTATAATGTCCTCTAATGTACTTGTAAAGTGTAATCACTTTTTTCCAGAGAAAACAACCCCAACCTGGACAGTCTACCCTCATAATTTAAGTCTTTCACACCTCTAACCAGTTTAGTTGCACGTCTCTGCACTCTCTCCAGCTCATTTATATCCCTCTTAAGGATTGGAGTCCAAAACTGCACTGCATACTCCAGATGAGGCCTTACCAGAGACCTATAAAGAGGCATAATTATGTTTTCATCCCTTGAGTTAATGCCCTTTTTTATGCAAGATAGAACTTCATTTGCTTTAGTAGCCACAGAATGACACTGCCCAGAATTAGACAACTTGCAAAAACTCTACAAAAACCCCTAGATTCTTCTCATTTAAGGAAACTCCCAACACACTACCATTTAGTGTATAACTTGCATTAATATTATTTTTGCCAAAGTGCATAACCTTGCATTTATCAACACTGAACCTCATTTTCCAGTTTGCTACCCAGTTTTCCAATTTAGACTAATCACTCTGCAAAGTGGCAGCATCCTGCATGGAACCTATAGTTCTGCACAATTTAGTATCATCTGCAAAAATAGAAACAGTACTTGCAATGACCACCTCCAGGTCATTAATAAACAAGTTGAAAAGCAAGGGACCTATTACAGAGCCCTGCGGTACTCCACTAACAACACTGGTCCAATTAGAAAATGTTCCATTTACCACCACTCTTTGTTGTCTATATTTTAGCCAGTTCTCTATCCAGGTACAAATACTATGTTCCAGGCCAACATTCCTTAATTTAACCTGTAACCTTTTGTGTGGCACTGTATCAAATGCTTTAGCAAAGTCTAAGTAAATCACATCCACTGCCATCCCAGAATCAAGGTCCCTGCTTACCTTTTCATAAAAAGAAATTAAGTTAGTCTGGCAAGATCTATTACGCCTAAAACCATGCTGGCATACACTCACAGTATTATGATTTGCTATAAAGTCCAGTATCTTATCCTTTAATAACCCTTCAAAAAGCTTTCCTACTACTGACGTCAGACTAACAGGCTTGTAATTTTGAAGCTGAGAACGGGATCCTTTTTTGAATAGAGGCACCACATTAGCAATTCGCCAGTCTCTCTGCTCTATGCCAGACCTAAATGAATCCTGAAAAATTAAGTAAAGAGGTTTGGCAATCACAGAGCTCAGCTCGCTAAGTACCATGGGATGAATACCATCTAGCCCAGGACCTTTGTTTATCTTAACATGTTCTAGTCTCTTTTGAATTTCCTCATGTGTGAACCATGCATCATCAAACCTTCAATAACTGGTTCCTCATTTGTGTAGACAGATGAAAAATATGAATTTAGAATATGCACTTTTAATTTGTTTTCATCAACCAGCTGACCCCCTCTGACACTAAAGGTCCCACTCCTTCCTGCTTCATTTTTTTTACTACTAACATATTTAAAAAATAATTTTGGATTTTTTTTACTGCTTGCTGCAATATCCTTTTCCATACCAATTTTAGCTTGCCTTATAGCTTCTTTGCATGATTTATTTGCCTCCTTGTACCTTATCATCATCATCATCATCATTTATTTATATAGCGCTGTCAAGATATGCAGATGTCAAGATTTGGCTGTGCCAGCTAACTTGAAAGCCTTAAAAGCACGTCTTTTCTTACCCACCTCAACAGTAACACTTCTATTGAACCAAAAAGGTTTTGCTTTGCAACGTCTTCCTTGCTGACAAGTGGAATATACTGACATGTATATTTATTAAGCAGCATTTTAAAGACTTCCCATTTTTGTTCTGTGTTTAACCCTGTGAAAAGCATTTCCCACTTAATATGTTGCAGAGATGCCCTTATACTGTCAACGTTTGCATGTCTGTAATTTAGTGTTTTAGTTACTCCCTTATAGAATTGCTTCTGCAGCAGAATCTCAAAGGAGACCATGTTATGATCACTATTCCCTAAATGCTCATCCACACAAATGCTAGAGATGAGTTCCGTATTATTAGTTATTACAAGGTCCAAAAGTGAGTTATTCCTAGTAGGTTCTTGAATGAGCTGGAATAAAAAGTTGTCATTCAGCATATTTACAAACCTACTAGCTTTTTCTGTCTTGGCAACCCCATTACCCCAGTCAATGTCTGGATAATTGAAGTCACCCATAGCAACAACTTGACCCAGCTGTGAAGCCGCTTGTATCTGCAAGTGTAGCTGGGCTTCATACTCACTTATACGAGGTGGTTTATGGCATACACCAATGATAATTCTCTTTGTAACCTTTTGCCCAGTCAAAATCTCTACCCAGAGGGATTCTACACCCTCACCAGTGCCAACTACGGTTATTTCTTTAGCGCATGGCTTTAATTGAGGCTTTACATACAAACACACTCCTGCACCCTTTTTTATCCCTCTGTCCCTCCTAAATAGGGTGTAACCATTTAAATTCACAGTCCAGTCACATGTTTCATCCCACCAAGTCTCAGTGGTACCAATTATATCATAATTGGTATCACTCGAGTTTTAATTCTAATTCTATGATTTATCATACTTTGGCCCTTTAAGAACTTTAATTAGACTATTTGCCACCTAAAACCTGGCGAGTTCATGTATAAATTAATGGGAGACATCCAGGGACCAATTTAGATGTTATTAGCCTTCCTGGCTTTCTTTTTCAAAGATAAAACTCAAAACAAGTTTAGTCTAATTCGATTCGAGTTTTCAAGTCGGTAAAATTAGTCAGAGTTTTAGATATTCATTTTTTTTTTTTATAAATAACCCCCCAGTCAAATTTTGAGTATATTCGAATTTAATGGTTTAAAAAAACTCACATGAATTTGAAATCCGACCATTAATAAATTAATTTAATGTGACTACCTAGATTTCCATCCCTGAATTCCTTTGTAGAGGAGCCTTTCTCCAACTCTTCAATACTAAACTGAAAGAATACCTCTTAAAACACTGGCAGAACATCTGATTTTTTCTTCGCACTGCTTCAACCAATGTAAACTGCACCACCAATTACCCTCATTTATGTATCTGTAAACTACCCATACAATGATACTGTACGCTCTATTGGACTGAAACCTCATTCTTCTGCTCATTTACCACCACACACTTTAATTGTTTAAATTATATATAGCTAACTACTATGAATATTATACTCCCTATTGTACAATATAAGGATAGTTTAAGGAATTCCATATGAAGCTCTTCATAGGTCATAGAACTCTGAGATGATTAATTGACTTTATAGCCTCATATTTTACAACGGTTTCAGTGAGGCATATGACACAAATTATACATATTATTAAGCAAAAATAATAACCAATTACTTCACTAATCAGTGTTTATAAGTATTTAATATGCAGGATATTCATGGCTCCTGTGTGTTATATTTTATTATTGTATTGTTCAACTGTTAATGTTATGTTTGAATATACAGCACTGTGTTTATAGTTGCACTGAAAAAGGAAAAATACGCATGCATATACCTGTATATTATAGGATTTGCACTATTTCACATATTCAAATAGGTTTTGAATATATCCCCTTCCTGGGAGAGTATTTTTGGAATAGCTAGGTAGTATTTGGTTGGTAACTTGACCTTGCCAATGTGACTCATTTAGATATTTGTATGTCCCTCACACTTGTCAAAAACTCCAGTGATCTCTTTCAAGAACATTGTGATTATCATGATCTAGGCTTCACAAATAGTAAGGGCAATGGCACACCAGGAGATAAATCACCATAGATAAATCTCAGCTTCTGCGGGCAACTAATCTCCTGTAAAAGCTTTCACGTCGGCAATAATGTAAATTGTTGGTGGTAAAACCCATGTGTCGATTTAGTCTCTCAAGTTGGCTGAAACCTCAAGCAATTTTGGGAGACTGGTTCACTGCTTAAAAAAGGTGGACACCATTCCGCTAAGAAATTAACTATACATACGTTTTCGATATATGTGATTAAACCGGAGATAAAGACTCATATCCGTGTCTACTTATTGAGACCCTTGCAAAATATTTCATATCTTCTATCCTAATGAAAATAACTGAGGCAGTAACATTTCATAAAGGCAACGTGACTTTCCTAGTACCAGACTAGTTAATAATTTATTGCACTGTTTACAATTTTTACATGATTTAACATGCCAGCCAAAACACTTTGCTTCCCTTGCAGCTAAATTAAATGTGACTGGTTATCAACACAGTTGTAGCTAGATTAAAGTACTTAGTAGCTCAAAGTAACACATTTTAATGCTTACTGTAGCTGTTAGATATTAGATGAAACATCATACTTCTACATCAGCATTGCATGTTATAATAAGGACACTCTTATTATCCTTTTTTACTGTTTAATGGCAGCATACATGCCCTTGCAAGATGTGCGCCAAGTCTGGGCATTTGAGATTTGTGATTGTTTTCTAATGGGGCACAGCTTAATGCATTTTTTTTATTCTCCAAAATAATTGCACCCACACATTATAAAGTGCACTGATTGCATTGGCGTTAGGCGCCACACTTATTTTAGTTGGGTATTTTGGCACACTGAAGCCACTAGAAAATGCTGTGTGTCTTTATTTGCCTGTAGCTCTTGTACTGGGAGAACTGTGGACTGCATCAAATAGTGATACAGTCTGGAGACTTTAGTTGTTCATATTTATGTAAAATAACTATGCTGTCAATCTTTGATGATGTGTTTCTGCCTAGGCAGACTTAATCATATCTTCCTGCTGCATCCATGATTGTATAGTTCTTTTTTGGCTTTACCTGTATCCTGAAACATCATAGAGATACATATGAGGAGAATAAAAGACTGCAATAAATTCTGAATTCCTGAGGACAAGTGAATGGAAGTTTAGTATCTGTATGAAGTAAATTGCCTAATAGTGTCACAGTGTCATATTTCTTACCTTTGCTGACCCATTTTTTATAGCTTGCATAGAAGAAAGTTTTTGGATTATAATCTCCTGGGAGGGTGATTTTTTTTAAGTTTATGGATAACAATAGAACATAAGCAAATATAATGGTAGCTTTGTGCATTGAAATCTGTAAACATGTAGTGAGGGAAGGTCATTTACAAACACTGTTTTGTGCCCACAAGACAAGTCTCTATTTCCCACTGAATGACTTGCACATTGCATGTTTTTTTTTCCATAGAGGTATGTTAAGCTTGATCTGGGCCAATGAGATCTTCATAATTAATGGGGCAAAAAGCAACAACTGTTATATGCGAATGTCAAAATAAAAGTTAAAACAAAAAGCTGTTCATATTTTGCAGGATTTTGCCATAATGTAGTTTATGTGAACATTTTCAACTTTGTCAATGATCATATCATTACCTAATTAATGCAGAATTATTTCATTTTACCAGAGAAAATGAGGTATTGAAAGTCCAGTTGAAGAAGTATGTTGGTGCTGTTCAGATGCTGAAAAGGGAAGGCCATGCTGAAGGTAAGGATGCTGGTGTTGGTACTTAAGCCCATACATTACTGTAAATAAACCATGTTATTCCATGTGTCATTATAGATATTATATGTGCATGTTACAATTGCTTTCCATACTGTTTAATGGCAGCTTTGAACTTCCTACATCCGCCGTCTTAATTATACATTGTTGAAGCAGTTTGACATTGTCTTCCCAACTTCTCATACTCTTATGTTTTGGGTAGCCGAGGATGAGTAGAGTATAACAGTGCTTTATTAGCAGAGTCATGCAGCCATTACACAACAGTAAGCTTTCACTTTTAAGCTACCAGGAAGTATGCACAGTATGTCTGAGCACAGTGACATCTACAGGCCATTTGTATAAACACCACATATTCCCCCTATAGTAGGAAAGCATTTGGACAACTATAATAAACAGGAACAATTAAACAGTATGCATTTTAAAACAATATTATACATTATTCACATAACAAAGTCCTTGGTCCATGCAGGTAGTTTTCTGATTCTCTCATTACGCCTTATTGGTTCACTTTCTTCAGGCCTATTGCAGTTGACATCAGGAGCAGAAAAATGTCCTTCATCAAATGGAGCTTCTCCAAAGTCATATCTAACAGGAGCAAGACGACTTGCATTCCATATACCTCCGAATTTGCTCCAGCGTTGACTTTGCCGCACCTCGCCAGGCGTAGATTCGCCAG
Organism: Xenopus petersii; assembly: GCA_038501925.1. Lineage (NCBI taxonomy): Eukaryota > Metazoa > Chordata > Amphibia > Anura > Pipidae > Xenopus > Xenopus petersii. The sequence continues at coordinate 37,252,996 of CM076688.1, forward strand.
GGCTTCGCAAATTCACAAAGATCCAAAGTTGTGCACAAGTTACCGATTGTTTGCAAAATTGCGCTAGCGATGTTACCATCAGCAGTTCAAAGTTACGCTAGCGATCGGAAATTTGCATACGGGGCGCGCAGTTAAAGTACAATGGCAGCAGAAAACACATTACACTACACAAGGCCAGGGAACCTTAATAAATGTATTCTAATGCCCTACACATGTACCCACAGTATAGTTTAGGTGCCATATGTTATCAAATGTAGGTGGGAAGGAGGGTACCCTAAAAACATTTTTGCTCTTTTTCAGCCTATCACCCTTAAAAAAGTAAAAGATGCCAGTGTTTTTTGACAAAATTTTCAACTTTTTTTAAAGCAAGCCTTATCTACTCTATTGCACTTTGCCTGGTCTGAGGTGGCGAAGGCAAGTCTGGCTCAAGAGGTAACGTTCAGTAAAATGCACAAGTTAGTGACTTAGCATAGTTACGTCCCTTCACAATAGCTCAACTTTGCCTGGCGTAAAGGGTGCGAAGTAGCGCTAGAGTAGGTCCACCTCCCTAAGGAGTTTACGCCAGCACCCATTAGTAAATCGGCGAAGTAACAAAATGACGTCACACTGGCGAATTTGCGCTAGCATTAGCTGCTTCGTGCTTTAGTGAATTTGCCCCAATACCTTTTAGAAATTACCCCTTAAGCCTCTTATTACTTTTTCTTGGAAGTGTTATAGTTTTCTCATATCTTCTGTCATCCTCGGCTCATCCTTCCACTTTCTATTCTGCCTCTCTTTTACACTGTTTTCTGCTGTTTACTTTTCTGTTGCCTTTTACACTGCATTGCTATTGCCTTCCACTTCTGATTTGATTGTTGGCAGGAGATATACAGGGTAAATATCTAAATTGAGAGGATAGCTTTCCTTGTAGCGAACAGACTGCAGGACCTAAACTTTACTTTAGTAATCATCTGTAATATTCCTAAATCTGTTCACATGCATTCAGTAAATCCACTGCATTGTGTGACTAAACAAGGTCAATGTTGTTGGAAGAAACATATGGTTAAAGGAGTTTCCTTTGAAAAAAATGTGTTCAATTAATTACCCTCCAGTCCTGTGTCTTATTCTTATCTTGAAAAATAGCAATAGTGAGACAGTTGCTTAAATTATTAATGGCTGCATATTTAGAATCTGTATTTTCCCCTTTAGTAACTGGGAGCTGTTTCTAAAGCTGCTTATGTAGAAGTCAGCAATTTTGCATTTTTTTTTATCCTATTATTCCTCGGACAACAATCAAGACATTTAATCAGCAGATGGAATACACTATTTGTTAAATGCACAAAAATATGGAAAATATAGCAAAAAAAATTATGTTTAATGCAAACAAACCCAATATAAATGTAAATGTAAATACATTAACCCTTGTAGAAAACTTACCAGTAAAGAACAGTGGCCCTGGTCCACCAGGCCCAGGGCCTCAGCTCGGGGGAGTGAATAAACTGTGTATATGGAAAGATTTGTTGGGCACTCTGGAAGTCCACAGACAAGGAAACAAAAAATGTAATTAAAAATTGAAAAAACCATAAAACCATTATTAAATAATCAGCCTTATGCATTTTGTGTCCATCTGACACTTAATCATAGGCTTCATACAAACAAACACACTAACCTTTTGGAAATTTCCCTTTTTATAAGAAATACGACATAGTACTATATTCCATTATTCTGTGAGGCGAAGCATAACAATGTTTCTGGCATAATAAAAGGGGAAATTAATTTGAACTATATACCAGATTTGTATTTTACTGTTGGTGATTCATGATACTGATAGAGAAAATTAATAGGCAGAGCTATGACAATATATAATTGGAAATACTCCATCTGCTTGTGGACAGAGTTGTTAGTTTGTGTGCAAAATGAAAAGCTGTGCAGATGGAGCAAACTTCATCTTCATATTTGACTGAGATGGCTCCTCATGTCCCACTGTGTTATTCCACTGAAACAGAATATTAAGACACCTGTTTTCTTTCTGAATTGAGTGTTGTAACATATTATACATAGAACCAAGAATTTCACTTGCACTCAAAAGCAGATAAACGCAGGGATATACCCTTGCACTTTATTGGCAGCTTGACAAAGGGGACATCCCCGAAACGTTGCACCTTTCTGACAATAAAGTGCAAGGGTATATCCCTGCGTTTATCTGCCTTTGAGTGCAATCGAAATTCTTGGTTCTACGTTGGATTTGGAGGGTGCCGATCCCTCCTTCACTGTGCACCAGGCTCTCAGGATCGAAGGCTAGGGTGTGCGAGCGGTTCTCCTCTTCTTGTAACATATTATGCCGTGGTGTATGATGTCAGAACAATGGTTCTCTATTTGTACATAGTATTAAAGACAACTTTATGCAGTTTATTGACACAGTATATGCTGTATATACAGATATAAATTGTAGGGGTTATTTGTAAAGTCTGAATACCAAAAATCCCAAATATTCGTGTTCTTTTACTATAAAATAAGAATTTTTAGTGAAAAAAACCCTCACATTTTTCTGTATTTATTATACCTGGTGGATGGAAAAAGTCCAAATCTGAAAATCCGGCATCTCAGAACTGCCGAGGTTGCATGTAAGTCAATGGGAGAAGTTCCAAAGATATCTTGATCTGCCCTGGGTTTCGTGCAATAATCCGAAGAATTCTTGGTTATCAGGCGAAAATCTGAAAAATTTGTACGATTGGTTTTTTTCACAATTTTTTCAGGTTTTTACCCGCACAGCAAAGTTTCGGGAAAATGTATTGAAAAAAACCCATGCGGATTTGGTCGAAGTCATTTTCAGAAAATAATGAGATTAATTCCGACTTTGATAAATGGGCCCCTGTGTGTGTGTATATGTAAAATCCATTGTATAATAGTTGCATAATTCTGAAAACTTATGGTAGCAGAATTTCCAGTTTCATTTGCACTTAGTGTCAGGCGTTTTTTGAACATTTTGTGCTCTCTCACTTTAGGGGCATTTCCTGGGGGGATTTTTAGTTTACCTACATTCATATATACATTGTTTTTTCGGAAGAACCTGAGTTTTCTAAATCTGGCAGAATTGTTGTGTATTTCCACATCTGGGGCAAGATTCAGAGCTCTAAATACCAAAGAAAAATACAAAATTCTATTTTTCATGATATGGGGATTTATATCAGAATTTTATTTTATGCACAAAAATTCAAGCTATTTGGAAAGCCTTGCAAAAATTCAAGCTATTTGGAAAGCCTTGTGTCTCTGGAATGTGCCATTACCAGATATGTATAGTTTTTTGAGTTTAGTTTTATGATTTGACTTCTATAGATCAAAAACTCCTAGCAATAAATTCCCGAATTTTTCAAGCACTACAGCAGAATTCAACATACTTTAGATTCCAAAGCCAAATATCTTGGGACAGTAAAGGGTAAGACAAGATTATGCATCTTGAGAAACATACCCCATATGTAATAAAAGGCACTAAGTTTGCCCAGTAGCAGTAACCCATAGCAACCAATACATTGTTTGCTTTTAAGCAGGTAACCAGTAAATGCTAGCTGCTGATTGGTTGCTATAGTTGCTTAGACTGTTGGCAAATTCAGTTCCTCTTATTGCATTTGCCCAAAAATGTCTGTGCAGGCGATATACCAAATTTGACTGTATTACTAACCAAAAGAAAAACAAACTAAAAAAGCAATCAAAAGTAGTAAAAAAATACATAGTAAATGATATAGGCAGTGCTTAACAAGAACAGTAAAAATAAAATGGTATTTTATTTTCTTGGGCATATATCTAGACTCAAAATGCAGCAATATGATTGTTATCAGCACTGTGATGTGTGAGCAGGCAGCATTTTCCTACTCTAACAGGAACACAACATCTCTAAAGACTTAATGGGGGTCATAACCCTGCTTATTGTTTGCGGTTGTATATATTTATGTAAGAACAACAAATACCTTTCATGTAAAGGCTGGCAACTAGAAATACAAGCAAATGGCTCTAAGTTCAACTATAATTGAGATTGAATGAATTATTCTGAATTGCTAACCTTAGCTTTCAAGGACAGCAAGGCCTAGCTTAGCCAGTAATAAAATGCAGTAAATAAAAGCCTGTACTAATATATTTCTGAAACTAAATTATCCAGGGTCGGACTGGGCCAGCAAGACCCCAGGAAAAAACCCTGTGGGTCCTGCCGGCTCGGACCAGTTCTCTACGGCCTCCGGAGACTCTGTGCTACATGAAGAGATAAGAAACATGCTGGCAGGGGGTCAAAGGGGCGAAACAGAAGCGGGGTTGCGGCTGTGGCGGGGGGGGGGTCAGGGGATGGTTGGAGGCCAGAGGAGTACACAGTCCCTTGATGCGGCAGCATCCGACACTGAAATGATTGCATAGCTGTTTTCATGTTGCATATTCAGGGACATGCTAATTGTCATAGTGAAAGAAAATGTGTTGTACATGTAATGCTCCTAATATTCAAATTCCCTTTGATTTACCATTAGCTGCTATTTTGCTGCATTGCTAGAACTAACTTATGCCACTTTAGCTATACATCCTTCAGTTTTGTACTATAAGCTTGGTTGTAGTATGAGAGAGTACTGTATAATAAGAAGTATAAATAGGTGAAAAAGTGTTACCTGGTGGCAGGTGCAGCAGATATTGTAGTTAAAAACATAGGCCCACCATTAGTTAAACGGGGTAGGCATGGGGGTGCTACAAACCACATGAAGCTCAGCCACTAGGGATGGTAGAATTTTTTCACCTTGTTTCGCAGTGGAAATGGTGGCCATAGACTTGTATGGCGTTGAGCACCCCCCCAGTCCGACACTGAAATGATTGCATAGCTGTTTTCATGTTGCATATTCAGGGACATGCTAATTGTCATAGTGAAAGAAAATGTGTTGTACATGTAATGCTCCTAATATTCAAATTCCCTTTGATTTACCATTAGCTACTATTTTGCTGCATTGCTAGAACTAACTTATGCCACTTTAGCTATACATCCTTCAGTTTTGTACAATAAGCTTGGTTGTAGTATGAGAGAGTACTGTATAATAAGAAGTGTAAATAGGTGAAAAAGTGTTACCTGGTGGCAGGTGCAGCAGATATTGTAGTTAAAAACATAGGCCCACCATTAGTTAAACGGGGTAGGCATGGGGGTGCTACAAACCACATGAAGCTCAGCCATTAGGGATGGTCGAATTTTTTCACCTTGTTTCGCAGCGGAAATGGTGGCCATAGACTTGTATGGCGGTGAGCACCAAAAAAAAAATAAAACGCGCGACAAAAAAAATTCGCCACGCAACTAATTTTTTTTGATGCCCATAGACTTTAATGGGTGTTGCCGAAATTTGGACATTTCAAATACAAAAAAGGTGGGTTGTGGGTGCACTCCTAAGGCTAAGTTAAATTGTGTTTAAGTATAATGGAAGTGCTTATGATTTCAATGCACATTCCTTGGTCCCCTGTCTAAGTAATTCAGTAAATATGCATGTGCATTTGTTTTTAACTGCAATAGCTGCTGTGCCTGCCACCAGGTAACACATTTGCACTAGGGGGGCAAATAAGTGTATAGGTCCAGTTTTAGAGTTTTTTTTATATCTCGAATAGACTCTGAACTGGAATGGTTTATGATTCATGAAAAAACTTTTCATGAATCATAAACCATGTTACTACTCGAATGAGTGTAGTCGGGGTGAAAAACTCAAATCACTCAAACTCAAAAAAACTCAAATATCATGAAGGCTACAAACAGCTTCAAATGGTTCAAGGGACCTGTGCCATTGAATTCCACATGACAAGTTTTAGATGGTGTATTTCAGATTCCAGCTATTTCCAGGGTCGGGGGAAATCATAAATCTCGAAAAATCTTCAGTTTTTTTTTTTTTATTCGAGTTCTTCTTTTAACTTGAAAATTTGAGTTTTCACGTGAAAACTCAAAATTTTCAGGTAAAAATCAACTCGACTTTGGTAAATAACCCCCTATGTTTCTGCAAAAGTTAATTCTAAGGTAAACCCCACATTTTTAGGTTTTTAGGGATTAAGTTCAGTATTTGTCTGAATCTTTTTATGGAACAAAAAAAAAAACTATGTATTAAATGCTTTTTCAGCATTTTACTAGTGATTAAGGTTAGGCCTTGTTAAACTCCAAAGTACAGTAAACCATCTATTGAATGCAGGCTGAGGGTTAGGAAGCAGTGTTACAGAATAAGGGTTTCCACATCTAGGTTCAAGGACCAATCCAGTAACAAATCCATATAGGATAATATATAAATAATTTTAAATCTGTTATAGTTCCAAGTAGAAAAACTGTTACCTAAATGGGTAAATCTGATTTTGAAATGCATGTATTTTGAGATGAAATCAGCAGTTTTTTTTCCGGCCACACCAGCAATATTGCCATGTTTCCTGGGGCAGAGATTACTTTTTATTCCACTATTCTATAGCACTGGCATTTGTCCCAGATTTCAAATTGCTTTTTAATCTTATTTAGACAACCATTTTGAATGGCATTCTTTCTGATGCTGCAATAGTACGGTAATAGCAGAGGAAGAATCAGAGATGTTTTCCTATACCACTAGATTGTGTATTCATTCACTTCTGAATCATTTTGCACCATAGCATAACTGAGCTCATTAATAAATCATACATCTAAGATATTATTAGTTGTGCGTGTCCATTTCTGTGAGCTGTTGAGTTTAACTTGGATAGCAGGTGGTAAGCTACACATCACAATCAGAGTGCTATTCATTGTAACTTCTTGGCAGTTTTCTCTTATGTGCATGTCCTGGAGAATAGATGTACAGGCTGATGTCTGAATAGGCTGCATTCTTTAAGAATATATATTTAGAAAAGCCCTATTGTTATTAACATCTACTATTTTAAAAATGTTTGAAAAAAGAAAAAAGAACTGACCCACATAACTGCACCTACCCATCCATAAATCCAAAACTCCTGTGAAGCAAATTAATAAAACTTAACCTTTAATAAATTGTTAAAACAAAGTCTAGAGAGCAACATTAAAAATAAGGTTAGGTATAGGAGGCTGATTGACACGGCAACACCGGGTTAAGGGGGAAATGTGCTAATTGCACTTGAGTTAGTTCAGGGTTGCGGTTGGAACACAAATGGTAATAATTTGGCACATAGGCCAAGTTATGCTTCTATCTGGTACAGCCAAGGATTGCCTCACACAAAACCAACACCTTCACCCGCTTGAGGATCCCTCCCTTGTGGAATAAGGTTAGAGGAGTGAGAGCCAAGGTGGCAGCAGCACTAAGGCACTTAAATTCGTAAGAAGCTCCGATGTATCAGATAGTATCCGACCCACGGATCACTGGTTTCCCCACACCAAACCAACCATACCAGGTTCCGTATGTATATATATACCAGAGATAATGGCATAATGTCTTTGGAAGAAGCCGGAAGAGGATCGCTTTGTGGTGCTCGCTGTACAACCCCGGGCCGGTGCAGTTTTCAGATGATTGGAGCACCGGCCTGGGATTTCAGGTAAGTATATACAATCACTTGGGGGTGCCTATAATTGGCACCCCCGAGTGGAAGAAGACTTTTCTTCTCCTTTAAATACACCCAATAGGCTGGTTTTGCTTCCAATAAGGATTAATTAAATCTTTGTTTGGATCAAGTACTGTTTTATTATTACAGAGAAAAGGGAAATCATTTTTAAAAATTTGGATTCATTTATTTTAATGGAGTCTATGGGAGACAGCCTTTCTGTAATTTGGAACTTTCCAGATAACTAATCCCATACCTGTACTAAATACGAATGGTGTTGACAAAGGTAGCTGCATTAAAGTATATTAATTACTATAATGATAAAAAAATCATATATATATATATTGTAACAGAAATGCTGGGAAATTGGTTGAAGGGGTGTATGTATCATCCAGATTTCTGTCATACTGTTTTTAAGCAACCAGGTAAATGTACATTTTTTCACGGGTCTGTGGCTAGCTGTAATGCCGTAAAAAGGACCCGGTTTACGAGAGTGTTGAGTGTTGGGCTGGATCTGATTCCAGATGGACGGTCCGGGTTTGCCCAACACCTGAGAGAGGAACAGGTGTTTTCTCTCCTTAAATAGGGAAGGGATTGTGTGTCTCTCTCTCTCAATCCTGGGGAAAAAAGAGCAGGCATTGCAGGCCTGAGAGAGAGCCAGATTCAAGTGAGTACGTGCTGTGCCACAAAAACTGTTTTCTGTTAGGTGCTGGATGTTAGATCCTCACCACGTTAGTTAGGGTCTAATTGTTTAGTTAGTGCCAGACAGGCAAGGTTTTATTTTCATTTTTGTTTGTTTTGATTCATGTCTTCCTGCCAACCAGACAAATAAAACTGGTTGCGGCCAGTTGCACATTACCAGCCAGTTTTGTGTTGTTTTGCGTGGACTCCAATACTGCTGTGCACCCGTCTACCCCCAGGAGACGACGACCCTGTTACCTCAAACGGTTACAATATATATATATATATATATATATATATATATATATATATATATATATATATATATATATAGACGGATCAGCACTCACTGTATTGATGTGAAGAAAAATCGCTTTTTATTTTTAAGTGATTTACATCTTAATCCGACCTTTTTCTTACTCTATCTATGCTATTTAGATCGTGCACCACGGACAAACACAACGATTGCAACGCTGGTACTGTGGGACTACACACACACACACACACACATACACACACACACACACTTATATAGAAACTTATATAGAAACTTATATAGAAACTTATATAGAAACTTATATAGAAACTTATATAGAAACTTAAAAATGAAATGTAAGTACAACAAACCTGTGTTCAGGTTTTTTTCCCCAAAAGTGTGAGTTCCTCTGTACCAATACTCCAGTGGGAGTGAGCACAAACTAAACTAGAGATTGACTAGCTAACACTCCAGGCATTCCCACTGATCCATAGCCTTAGACAGACTATATAGGGATTGTTTCAAACTGAACTGGAGCAGTAGATTGACACCTAGACCCTGGCAGTATGTCTGAAGCAGAGATGTCTGTGTAATATTCCTTGTCAGCTCCTGTGACTTTATGTGAACCACTTTCTCACCTATTGGCTTCAGGCAAAAACAAATGCTAACAAGCTTTTCTGCACTGGAACTCCTGTCTTGAAAAATTACGCATCTAGCTGTGTGAGGATATCTGTTGTTATATAACAAATTTTAATTCAATCCTGTCTACCACTCCGTAAAATGCCTTAAAGAGTGTTTATTTTTTGTTTGTAGTCCACTGAAGCCATCTGATAGAAGTTTGTAAGTTTAATAAATACTCTTTAGTTTTCCAATTCCACCTACCATCTTATTCTGCTGAAAATTAGAAAGAAGCTCCTTAGAACACATTCTAAGCATTTTAATTTATTTTTATCCTTAGTCTGATACAAGTATGGGATCTGTTATCCGAAAACACATTATTCAGAATGACTATGAAGATTTTCATTCATCCAGGTCATAGTATATATAATGTGGTGAATTTGCTTATTTGTCGCTCCTTACTCTTAATGTGTTGGGCAATCTGTGCATGTTCAACGAACACAACCACCATTTCCAAAGTTCCATCAGGCAGTTCTTTTGCCAGACTCCATTTTAGATGTTCTACTTTCTGCTTAAGGGCATCAATGGTAAAGTTGATCTGTCTGACTCGTTCATTTAGTAGATGTTTTTGGGCTTTTTGTAAAATCTTGTTGGCTCTGTGACTTTTTTCTGTGGAACCCAGGCGCAGGCTACAAGGGGTGAGACCCTGATGTCGGCATCTGAGATGGTTTCGATAGATGGTTTAGATAGTCTGCCACTTTTCTTGCTGTTCTTTCATATTCCCGAACCAGTTTTAGAGTATTCTCTCCAAAATGAATGGCAATATGACTATGAAGATTTTCATTCATCCAGGTCAAGCGACCTGGATGAATGAAGCGACCTCGCTCTCCAAGCGAATGGGTCAGCACAGGAGGGAGAACTCTACAGGGCAAAACTCAGCTGTCTTTCTACACTTAAAAGACAAGGGACACTCCTTTGAAGACAGCAAGGTCCAAATCTTGGATAAAGAATACCGCTGGTTTGAACGAGGCGTGAAAGAGGCGATTCATGTCAAGGTGGAGAGACCATCTCTGAACAGAGGTGGGGGCCTTCGACACCACCTGTCTGCTACATACAATGCTGTTCTAACATCTGTACCCCGGCAGATTCAGAACACTTCACACATCCATTCATGCAACTCTCACAAGTAACACCTGTATCTAGGAGTTGCATGACACATTGGATAATCCTATCACAACTACACAGAATCAACACCTCTGTGAGTTTCTTCAGATGTCACCTCTTTGAAGAGTTACAATGTGCCATTGTAAATGGATTAGTGGAAGAGTTTATATGCCGAGAACTTCCCACACCAGTCAGTTGAACTGAAGAAGCTGCTCGGATGAGTAGTGAAACGTCTTCATTGATTACTCAGCAAGTCCAGTTGTTTTTAGATTGACCTATACTAGATACATTATTCAGAAATTATTCAGAAATTTCCCATAGACTTCTTTTTAACAGATAAATCAACATTTTACAACATATTTCCTTTTTCTTTGTAATAATAAAAAGTACCCTGCACTTGTTCCAAACTAAGATATATTTAATACTTATTGGCGGCAAAGCAGTCCTATTGGGTTTATTTTGAGGCACATTTATCAAGGGTCAAATTTCAAATTCATGTGAGTTTTTAAAAACTCCCCTAAAATCCCAAAAATTTCGAAATTCGGCCAATCGAAATTAAAAATATAGTTTTTTTTTTTTTTTTTTTAAACTCGACCTGAAAACTCGAATGGAATTTGAATCGAGCTCGATTGAAATTTAAAAACTCGATTCAAGTTTTTTCTCTGAAAAAAACTTGCATGTCAGAAAGGCTGCTAATAAACCAAAATTGATCCCTGAACCTCTCCCATTGACTTAAACAGCAATTCGAAAATCAAATTCAAATTTTTTAAAAAACTCTAATCAAAATTGAATAACTCACTAGTCGAATTTGACTGTTTTGACTATAAAAAAAATACAAATTTGAATTTTCAATTAGACCCTTGATAAATCTGCCCCCTAATGTTTACATGATTTTTTAACTTAGTTATTAGTTATGGAAAGCTCACTTGTCCGAAAAAAACCCATGTTATGAGCATTTTGGATAACAGGTCCTATACCTGTACAAGGATATAAATATATATGTATATGTAGTCTGTTGGGAAAGAGGAACATATTGCTATTTCTGGTATGAAGTCAAGGTTATGAAGAGATATGTCTTCATTCAATTCCCTATAAAACGGCAAAATAACACAATAAATCATAGACCGCAGACAAAAAAAAAAGCAAAAATATTTGAAACAATATTATCTGATTGTTTACTGATTGTAGTTGCATTTAACTTGCACCAATCGTTCCTTCATTGTCTCCTACAATGGAGTATCATCTTCTCCCCTACCTCTTTCTGTTGGAGTTCCTCGAGGCTCTGTCCTGGGACCATTACTATTCTCCCTCTATACTTCCTCCCTCGGCAAATTAAAGGAAAACTATACCCCCCAAACAATGTAGGTCTCTATAAAAAGATATTGCATAAAACAGCTCATATGTAAAATCCTGCTTCATGTAAATAAACCATTTTCATAATAATAAACTTTTCTAGTAGTATGTGCCATTGGGTAATCATAAATAGAAAATTGCCATTTTAAAAATAAGGGCCGCCCCCTGGGATCCTAGGATTCACTGTACTCACAGACATACCAACAAACCATACATGTTAGGTCACATGAGCCAATTAACAGACAGAGTTGTGTCTTTTGCTTCCACACTTCTGCCTGTTACAGTTAGAGTTGTAGTATTTCTGGTCAGGTGATCTCTGAGGCAGCACACAGACCATCACGAAATGGTGGCTCAAGGCAAGAGATGTAAAAGGGCAATATTTACTTAAATATATATTCCAGTTTGGTCAGATTCTTTAATATGCCACTGAATATGATATGAACTATCTGTTGCTTAAGTGTTCATTTTGGGGGTATAGTTTTCCTTTAATCAACACGTATGGTTTCCACGACCACCTCTAAGGTGACGATACTCAGATCTATCTCTCATCTCCTGATCTCAACCCAGAACTCCTAACTCGCGTCTCCTCCTGCCTGTCCGCTATCTCTACCTGGATGTCACAACGCTACCTTAAATTAAACCTCTCTAAAATTAATATGGTTCTCTTCCCTCCAACTAACACCAGTAACATCCCGGAAGTATCCATCATAGTTAATAATTCCACTATCACCCCCTCTCCCCAGGCCCAGTGCCTTGGGGTTATCCTAGATTCTGCCCTGTCATTCACTCCTCATATCCAGTCACTTATTAAATCATGTCACTTCCACCTAAGGAACATATCCAAAATACTATCATTTATCACCCAAGATGCTGCCAAAATTCTTATTCATTCGCTCATCATATCAGGTCTAGACTACTGTAACTCTCTTTTAATTGGCCTTCCCCTCCAGAGACTGTCACCTCTCCAGTCCATAATGAACACTGCTGCGAGGCTTATACACCTCAGCAACCGCTCCTCCTCTGCCTCGCCATTCTGTCAATCTCTGCACTGGCTTCCCTTTCCTTTCAGAATCAAATTCAAATTAATGACACTGACTTTCAAAGCATTTTCAAAGACTAGAAGAAAAGAACTTTCATTTGAAACAACGTAGGGGTTTCTTCACAGTCAGGACAGTGAGGTTGTGGAATGCACTGCCGGGTGATGTTGTGATGGCTGATTCAGTTAATGCCTTTAAGAATGGCTTGGATGATTTTTTGGACAGACATAATATCAAAGGCTATTGTGATACTAAGCTCAATAGTTAGTATAAGTATGGGTATATAGAATTTAATTAAAAGTAGGAGGGGTGTGTGTATGGATGCTGGGTTTTTATTTGGAGGGGTTGAACTTGACGGACTTTGTCTTTTTTCAACCCAATTTAACTATGTAACTTCATAACTCTGCCCCACCCTACATCTCTGAACTCCTCTCTATATACTCACCCAATCGCTTACTACGCTTCTCTACAGACCTGCTACTCAATCTCCTCACATGCTCGCATTCAAGACTTTGCAAGGGCTGCACCCCTCCTCTGGAACTCTCTCCCACCGTCTGTCCGACTTTCTCCCAACCTTTCTGCTTTCAAGAAATCTCTGAAAACGCACTTCTTTCGAGAAGCCTACCCTCACTCTGCTTAACTACCAAACGCAACACCACATACAGTACCACATTTCTCACCCACTTACCTCGATCTTGCCCACTCCCACACCTTGTGTATTACTCCCTTCCCTTTAGAGTGTATGCCTATGCATAGGGCCTCCCTCACCTTTTTGTACCTGTATTGATTGTGATGTTTGTTACTTCATATGTTCTATGTATAGAATTCATGTGATTTAGTTGTATAATCACATTTACTTTACAGTGCTACGCAATATGTTGGCGCTATATAAATACATGTTAATAATAATAATAATAATAATAACTATATTGATAAGGATAGACTAAGGGAATTGTTGGACTGCTTAGGCAATAACTACTGTTCTGCATTATAAATCCATATGCCCATATGTTGATAATGATGTGTTCTACTTGTTATCAAGACATTGATGATGCATACTATTTCTGTTTTGTGGTGTGCCATGGATAGAGATCTCCAATTCGCTCTATTTCAGGTGTGAGACATCTGTGATTCAGTTAGTATCAGCAAGGATGGACGCCTAGCACTTTGTACAATTTTAAAACAGGAACTTGGACCACACAAATAAATGACTTCTCTCAATTAGTCACATAAAAATGTCATAAGAATTCATCTTCAGCGTGTAATGTTGTGCTTCTTGAACAGATGTTCAAAATATCAAACATTTTGATATCCATTTTAGCATTTGTATGATTCATAATCATATGGCTAGGTTGAGAGATTGTTTTTGGTGAATGCAGATTGTATTTGATGAACCTAAGAGAATTTGTACGGTAGAAAGGTTTTCCCAATACGAAGCATATATTGTACAATAAATCTGCAGTGCAGAGCAATCACTGTATCATGAGAAATCAGTCATATTTCCTTCTGGAAATTAGTGCATACATTTGACAACCCAATTTTATTTGGTATGAAATCCACAGTGGTAAAAATAAAAAAAGACAATGTTCAAATCAACAGAAATTTAAATACTGACTTATATGAAGAACTGTACAGTGGTCATATTGAGGCACCAACACCCTACAAGGAACACATTGTAGCATTAAATATTAATACACCTATGTTTCTTTCTGTCAGGAATCCTCTGCAGTTGTCAGAGCGGAAGAATGAATTAAAGTACATAAAGTTAGTCAAGGAGTGTGAGTAAATGAAGCACAGTGCTCCAAGTTTCTAAATGACGGCTAGTTTCCATGGAATACCTAAAGCCTAGTCTGAAAATCTAGACAGGGCAACATATATAAAATACATTTCATATCATTGGATCATTTTCGACCAGGTTTTAGACTGATTGGATGACTTTCGAGAACTGCAAAAGACTTTTGCCAATGTTGCCAAAATGACCCTGTATATTTACCCCTACAAAAAATAAATCAATTTTTAGTATAATTTGTGATTTATCGACGTGTCTCATATACATTTGCATGAGTAATTTTCCTGCAGCATCAAGGAAAACGAGTCACAGAGGGCTTGATGTTGGAGATCTGTGTAAACACTCCATCTGTTTAATATGTTAAATACCCCTTTCCCAATTAAAACACATTTCCTTTAAAGCTATGTAATATGTTACATATATTGGTAATCTAATAACTATTTTGACTACTTTAACTGTGAGCCACATTCAGATGTAAAAAGAAATGGGGAGCCAAGAAAGCATGAAAAAATGTTCCTGGGTGGTGCAAAATAAGCTCTTTGATTGGCCACTCTTAATGTGGACTGACAGCCTACAGGAGGCTTTGTTATACATAAATCTGTTTTTAGGCAACCAAAACTTGCTTCCAAAGCAGGAATTCAAATAAAAGCACTTGTTTTGAGGACACTGGGAGCAACATCCAAGGGGTTGATGAGCAACATTTTACCCACAAGGCACTGGTTGAGGATCACTGCTGTAGTTTTACTCTTCCCTACTGAGACCTGTTTGGCTTTAAATATATTTTTAATTAACATGCTCATTTCCAGTGGTATGATAAGGCAAGCACAATACATCAGAACTTTCTCAATAATTAGAGTAATACCTTACTATTTTTTTGCTCACCATTTCTTGAGCAGCTGTTAACTGCTATATTTCTCATTTACTCCTCCATTATTAGCTCAAACCAATTATATAAATAATTACTATATAACAACATTTTTATCATCAAACATTATGCCAGCTTGAGCTAGTTTTAGGGGAATAGTTTAAAATTAAAACTAGTTTTCCAGTATTTGCCCATTTCCCAATTCTCTCCCGAAAAACAAAACCCCATGCTAACAATGAAATCCCTCATGAGCCACATGAGACAAGATCACCTTCTACATCATCTGACCCTTTTTTTCCCTCCTACTTTTATCCAGGTTGGTTAATTCACTAAAGATAATCAATGGATCAATTCTGTGATGAGATTAGGGAAAGAAATGAAAGTTGTCACTTAACATGCTGGGGCATATCTTTAAGAGCTACTAATTGGCTAATAGTCACCCAGCTTGCTTCTGTGTGGTTCTGAGTAAGCTATTCCAGCAGTTCCAGGTCCGTCTTACTTATTTTTTTTATTTAAAGAGTTTTATTTTCTGTTAAACATTAACAAGCATATCATTAACATATGTGTGGTCATGTAAGTTGTAAAACTGGTTACATTACAGGTCTGTCTTACCTATTACATTTCATGTGCTGGATAACTCTGAAAACTTCTAATAGGTATCAGATATAAATATGTTGCGAGAGGCAATTTTTTTGTGACAACCTGTTCTCTCTCGGAAATATTTTCCTTTTCTCAGCAGACCCAGACATAATGAATAGCACTTGTACATTTTATGAAAGTGACAGTACGCGTATAAGAAGCCACATCGTCTTTTCTGAATGTTGAGTGTAATTTGATATTTAGAAGTGCAATCTAACACATTTCTGACCTTGGCTTAGGTGACATCATCATGTATAGGGGAAACCATTCGCACAAGATGTGAAATCAGCAGGGTTTTGGTAGATTTATTTGCAAGAGTAACAGCTTCAGGAGAACTTCCAGCTATCCATATCCATTGATTTAGAAGGAGCCCAGAAGGTGAAAATGCAGACAGAGCAGTTTCCAGGAACTTTCTTGTTATAGGAGCTGTTAAGCTTTTTCTTGAATTAACATGGAACGGGCAAAAATAGTTTCTACAGAAGACTTGCATTTCCCTTCCAATATGATACTGCATTTAGGAAAATACTGCATTGAGGAAAATTACAACCCAAGATTAGATTTTTGATTTAGTTTTGATGGCAGGGATGGGTTTAGGGAGTAAATGTTGCCCTGTGTGACATATCACCATAAGTGCTCAACATTTTCAAAACCATTATACTGTAGTTATATTTATTTTGTTTTAAGGTGAATATGTATGACTTATACAGTATTTAATAATATCCAGTTTATTGTGTTTCAAAAGTATTCAACTTTTCTTCTTAAATTTGATTTGTAATGCCAAGACAAATGTTTGAGTAGCCAAGGCAAAGTAAGTGAATATTTATTTTATACTACTGTTTATTGACATTTACTGGCATCCTGTTTATTTCTTTAGGGTCTCAATATTTGCAATCTTCCGCCACTTTTTTCTTCTTTTCTTCAGACTCAGGCAGGCTCATGCAGAATAGAGTGTAAAAGCTTTTTGTGTTCAAGTTTGGCTCTTTACTCTAATGCACATGTGCCTGCCTGGATGTGAACAAACAGATATACATGGTATCAGGTAAGCTATCTGATACCGTGTATATATCTGCCACGAAGTCCGCAGATTCTGGCAGCGCACTTCACGGCATCTATCTTCCGGGTCTTCCTGTTTTTTCTACAGGGGTTCCTTCTTCTTTAAACAAAAAACTAATGAATATACAGAATTAGGTAAATTACAATTGAATTGAATTACAAGAAAACTTTACAGGTAACTTATTTATAAGCAAGAGCAGGATAGCTGTTTTATGATGCAGCCCTTTGGCATTCTTTCTACAGGAATGACTAAGACTGAAGAACATTGTGTTAGTATAGAGACAACATTAGTGTTCCAGATTTATGATTCATTTCTGAACGTCATGAATGAAACTGTGTGATGAAATGACTGGCAACTGAGTTGTTTATCTTATCTTTGATTTTTACATTTTCTACCCTTGTGTTTTATTTAATGCTTGTATTACTTTTATGCTGGTAGCATCTGAAAAAATATGAAACATCCATTTCATAAAATAAACCAGAAAATAATTCAAGTTAAGTATTGGCACTGAAAGCCATTCAAGAGATAGTTCTGAGCACGTTCCCTGTATTTCCTAAAAAATAACTACCTAAAAAACATAGCACTTAGGGACATATGCTACCCATCAAAACGCTAAACCCCAACAGTTTAAGAACACATGATACAGAGGATGCATAGGCTTGCTCATTCTTGGGCAACTATTTAGGGGCATATTTATCATGCCTGGATTTTCCTATTGACATTTATCGCTCACACAAGGTCTGAAGAGGTGTAAAATAATGGCATAAAATACAGTGATTGGGCAACACAAAAAAAATATAACATTTTGTAGTGTATACAATTTTACATAGTTTGATAAATAGACCTGATAGTGTGTGTATCCCACCCCAGACATGTAGTGAAATTTGTAACCTCTTTTCTTTGTTGTTTCCAGACTGGAGAATTATTGTACCAATGTACTTACAGTAGACACCAGGGCATACTGATGTGGTATTATGTCTGTATCTCCATATAAGTGCTTCTGCGATCAACACTACTTTGAATATGTAATATCCATGGCTTCTTTATTTTTATTGTCTTTCCTTTTTTATTATTATAAAAAATTATAAATGAAGAGATATAAAAAAAGAAGTTAGGTCACCTGTATGTCTGCAAGTGCAGTGAGCAATGTGCAATTTCAAGCTCAGTTAGCATGTTCTTTCCCCACAACGCAGAATTTATTCCAAAATTCAAGTGTCCTTGTCAATGAAGTGCATTGAGGGAATCTTATAATAACCCCTTGGGTCTGAGGTGGAGGTAGCTCCAGGGTTTCCCACCAGATTTTGAAGGGAAGGAAGGAAAGACTAGGTGCCACCAAGCATTTTATAAGCAAATACCTTTAATTAAAGTAGTTTTATGTGCAGTTGACAATGGGGAAAGTGCGGAGACCACAACTGCACTTTTGGACGTACATGAGCTCTATGATCATTGAAATAGAATTTGCTTCATGAGGAGCATAACAGTATATAGAAAGAACGTTTACATATTTAACACCCTGCATTAAAATAATTCTGTTTACTCTAGCTTAAAAAAAGCATTTTCTGTAAATATTTGTTAAGATATAACAACAGAATGCTCACAGGTGGAGTGCCTTTATACAGTTCAGGAAACTCAGAGGCAATCTTGCAATTTCCTTATAAATTTAAGTAGGTGGTACATAATCCGTTATAATAATCCGTTATAATTCACAAGTTACTATTTTAAAAAACATAATTAGAATTCACAGTTAATTCTGGGTCCCTACTGTGTAATCTTCCTGATATTAAAGCCCCATCTTCTAACAGTGTCATGAGCAGCTTTTTTTGCTGCAGTTCAATAACAATGCTATGCCAACTCTTTACTCATTTGAGGACAGCAGTGGGAACTCAGAACGCAGCGCCTCAAGGGCTACATAAATACATGTTTTGGTTGTGGAAAAGAAGAAGCAGCCCATATTTTCCAAATCTGGTAAAGTGGTTCCTCCAAGGGGTTTTATGGGCCCCAGCCTGCCATATTGTTCTTGTAAAACAATATAATTTAATCATAATCTGGTTCATAACTGTGTGGTACATTAGATGGCAGTCAATATGAGCAAGCCCTCCAGTACACAAAAAGAACAGATGCTCAACTTCTATGATTGCAGTCATGGTACATTCTTATTCTTTACTTTCTTTTGATTCATTTTTATAATGTTATTTTACAATATATGGCTCAATATTCGGTTTTTGTAATGTTAGTGCAGCAATTTGTGTCTATGTTAGGCAATACTGAGATTAAGTATCTTTAAATTCATAAATAACACTGTGTTAGCCCCGTGGTAATGATCTGTATTGAATGGTATGATAAGATCTGGTTAATTATCTGAGTTCAATGTATAAATAAAGTGAGGCTACAACTATATGGTGGAGGATTAAGTTCTGTTTTCCACAAAAATTCTAGTTTTTGCATTTTTTGGGGGGTCAAAATTAACATTTTTGGGTTAAAAAAACTAAATTTTTAGAGATTTATTATACCCCGACCCTGGAAATAGCTTCAATCTAAAACCTGTTAAAGTCATATAGGAGTCAATGGCAGAGGTGAACTTAGTTAAGGGGATTTGGTCATCATCTATTATCCCTCTGTTTAGTAGTGCTGTTGTACACAAAATGTACACAAGCAGTTTTGACACAACTTCATTTATGGCCACAATTAAAGGAACAAAATGCTGCATTATGGGTAAAACCTTGAATGCAAATTTTCAGAAAAATTGCCTTTTGTACACTGCACTTACTGTATGGTTATTAATGAACCCTTGATCTAGAGCAGTGGCTCGTGAGAAATGTATTGCTCACCAACTCATGGCTGTTGCTCCCAGTGGCCGCAAAGCAGGTACTTATTTTTGAACTCTTGTCTTAAATGCAGGCTTTAGTTGCATAAAAACCAGGATTATGGCCTCCTGTAGGCTGCCAATCCACATAGGGCAGCTGAATAGCCATTGTTATCCTTTATGCCCCTAACTTTTTACTTACCCCTCGTTGCAGATTCAGGGCATCCGAGTTCACAGGTGCAATCTTCTTCTCTTCGGTAATCTTCGGGTCTTCTTCCGGCAATTTCAGTGGCTTTCAGCAGATCCGCAATTGTTTGGGACCAACAGACTGCGCCAACTGCACATTCGCCTTCCCGAAGATTACAGAAGAGAAGAAGATGACGTCCGTCCGAACTTGGATGCCCTGAATCTGCAACGAAGAGTTAGTAAAGAGTTAGGGGCATTTACCCAGGGTAACACCTAGGCTGGGGGGGGGGGGAGCAGGGAGGGGGGTCTATGTAGGGTAAGGGGATAGGGGTTTTTAATAAAAAGGGTTTGATTATTCTTTAAGACATGCCATATTTCCAGGTCTACACTAGTTTACTCCATGAGAACTCTGATTTGCCACATTTTACATTGCTTACAGCAGAAATCACAAGAAAAATGCTTAAAAATAATAATATTGTTATTATTTTTTACATCAAAATGCCTTGTGATGTGTGGTGAATTATCCTGCCATTTTTTTACACCACATTCTAAATCTGGCCCTTAGTTGTCCTTTAATTAGCAAAGGCTGAAAGGCATGTAATAAAATTCAGAAGAATGAATGGCCTTGTGCTTCACCTCATAGTACTAGCACTGCAAAGGTTGGTTTAAATGAGAATAAGAATGCTTTTATTTTATTGATGTATATCTAGAAACATTGAAATATGTATTGTATTAGGACGTCTAATGCTACTGCTTTTTTTTTAGTGTTATGTGCAGTTGACAATGGGGAAAGTGCGGAGACCACAACTGCACTTTTGGATGTACATGAGCTCTATGATCATTGAAATAGAATTTGCTTCATGAGGAGCATAAATATTTGTTAAGATATAACAACAGAATGCTCTGTAATGTGGAAGAAACCATTTCAATGATGATTGCAATGTGAACCTTGGTAAGTATCACATGACTGACTTAATTTATACCATATACGTTGTGTGTGTGTGTGTGTGTGTGTATATATATATATATATATTTTTTTTTTTTTTTTTTTTTTTATTTATTGCAAAAAAGCTTTTAAAGTCTTTGGCACTGTGGATGTTTTCATGTTCCATCATTATGATTTGCACTAGTACATAAGTACTAATTTATAATTTCCATTCACCTGGAGGTCACATTTGGTGCATAAATACATGCATTAAAGTATTGATTAAAGTAGGAATTTACTTGTTATTGAATCAATCTTTTTATTTTCATTACACAAAAATACACATGCTGTTCTTCCTCAGGGAAGTTTCCATTGCACTCAGGTACTTATCGATAACAATGGGGCCCTATTCATGTGCTCTGCTGGCTTCCTTGTTGTTTTTGTAAGTACAGACTAACTTTCTTTTATATATTTTGGCATAAGGCACATAAGAGTTACAGGTTCTGAAGCAATCTCTGCAGAGGTAATTGTTCATTTGGTATAATAGAAATAGTCAAAAAATTAAGACGCAGTGTATTTTGTATCTGGATATCTGTATTTTAAGATTGTTTTATATTTATGAGGAGGACAAGCTACATGGGTGCTTGATGATTCCAATGATGTAGAGGAAAGCACATTTTGATTTAAATATATACCCTAATTAAACATAAAGTGCATTTCTCAGTTGCCATTTTAGTTATACTGCTTCTAAGGCATACTTTACAGTAACTCCTGCCTTTTGGGGAGTCACTCTGGGAGGAGATTAAATTATTCAGTTCCACACTCTGTGCAAGGAGGGATAGTGAACTCTGCACAATCAGATCCTCTTACTGCTTGTGTGCTCAAGCATAATAAACAAGGATTTGTTTATTATACACAGAAATATTTGAGGAAGAATCTAATGAAATGCAATCTTTTTGAATGTTCAGAAGGTGGGAGAAAGTGGTAACTCCTTTTCAACTTTTATTTTGAATAGCCATTTCACTTGATTTCTGTTGGTAGCAGTGGGCATTTTGCACATTTCAAAGGGTGCACTTTTATGCAGGGAGGGTGAACATGCTAGAAAAAATAAAAGTGGCCATAGACATGCTGATTATAGGTACCAACTTGGCAGCTGTTGGCACATGTCTGATATCTGGTTGAAAATCTGCCAGATATAAGTCAGGCAGGTTTGATTTCCATTGGCATGTTGATTCGGTCCTCTCTTGATGGCCTGAATTTACGTTTTTTGTGATTCGATTGTTGTTCCAAGTACCAAACCATTGGATCAGCCCAATTATGCCTAATGCAAGTTAACCTCATCAAACCAGTAGATCTTCAGTTGCATAGCCACCTTTATAGTTCCTCTTATCTATGTGACCATATTGGTGGGATTAGAATATTTCTCCCCCTACTAATCTTAAGAAAGGATGGTGTTTTGGAAGTTTGGGTAGGGTGGTAGCTAAACTCAATGTCCACTGAATACTTCATGCCTTAGAATTTAAATCTAATACCACCAGCCTGAACATATTTGGCTGGTGGGGTTACAGCTTTTAAATACAATTATTATCTCTCCTAATAAAAATAGATTGTGCAATCATCTTTGACTTTAGTTGGCAATGCTTTACATAGTTTATGAAATGTTAAAAGTAGGTGTTTAATTCTAAAATATGAGTCAGTTTTAATATCAGCATTTCCTGATAACAGCATGGCTTATTTGAATTTTTATTTTCAGTACCTTTTAAATCCTTGTCTTGTAGCTAGCCAACTGGCAGGCACGGTCTTTGCACTCTTCAGCTCAAAGAGTGGATTGGGTTTTTATCGTTATCTTGCTGCTGTGCTGCCAATGCTAGAAGCACTTCCAAGTTATCTGGTTGTCTCCAAGAGCCCAATCAAACTCATTTTTATGAATTACTGGCAAATAACTATATTCGAAAAGTGCTTTCATAATGGAGCACTGCATTGCATTATCCCTGGCTCTTTGCTTGACTACTTAGAAATCTTTTGTTTAGGTTCCTATAGTACTTCTGGTTATTTCTGCTTGAATAAAATGATCCCACCTATTTTTTTTAAAATTAAATTAGAAATAAATGAAGCAAATACATATGCTTCTTAAATCTTACAATGTGATTGGACTTTGTTTCTGTGGTCTCATTATGTTAGTTCTAACATAAAATCTAATAATAAATCAAATTTTTGTTTTTTAAATATGCTATTTTCGCATAGTAGAAAAGTGCAATTTAACCCACTTTTTCCAGTTTTAGTTATTGCTTTCCAAATGGCACCTTTATGGATTTCCACTGCTCAAACCGTAATCTGTGTCACCTTGTTTGTAGGTTCTATACTCTTGAGTTCTTCATTCTGAGGGTTAGAAAACATGTGACAACCTTGTATTATGTCCCTGAGTCCAACATTTTTGAGAGCTCTATATAATGGTATAACTATAATAATTGAATTAAAAAGATATGATGTGTGAGCTGCTGCTATGGTTACAAGTGATGTGTGTTTTTGTGATATGAGCATGTGCTAAAAGATAAAAACATATTAAAACAAACTGCAAGAAATATAGTGGGTATTTAAAAACCAAAAACCAAACTAGTGATCTACTTGTGCAAGGGGTGACTAATGAAATAAAAGCTCTCTAAACTGAAACCTTTCATTGTTCTTTAAGTACCCATATTACTTTGGGAGCTTTTTCATGCCAATAAGCCATATTTGAAGTTTATTCTTAAGTGTAGGTGTTTAGCATAAGGATTCAGTTTATTCTACTTTATCATTAGTTTTCAGTAACTCAGGAACATGGACTATAATATCTCTGATACAGTCTTTCTCAATTTCATATCCTCCCCACGTGCATAAAAATTGTGTTCCAGTTCCATAATGTTATGCATCTGCATGTAATTGTTGTATTTCTAGTTCTGCATTTAGCGCATAGCACAAAAGAGGACTGTTTCTTTATTTAATTTTTTCCCTTTTTAACTGTGGTTTTGAAAGGCTAATTCATAATAATAAGCCTTTATCCCTTCCACAATAGCAGACTATTCCCTATAATCTGCTGCAAATCAATTCTGATGGTTATTATAATAATATTTTAAAAATTGTGAGCTAGCTAATTTAAGCAACAGTAATATGACACAAATATCAAAACATAAAAATAGAAAATAGAAGTAGTAGTTTAATTAAGGAAAATAAAAAAAGCATAAACTAGAATTCACACTGACAAATCTGCATAATTTAGAATTATACTCTGTTGTGCTCTGTTGAAATTTAGGGTATTTCAATTTCTTTGGATTGAAGATGCATAGTAGTCTCTTGAAAGTGCTATTTGCCATGGTGTTTTTACATACAGTAGCTTCATGGTGTTGGAATGAGATGTTAAAAAGGCTAGTGTCTTCATACTTTTAATAATGTAGTTAACTCTTACCTCGAACAAACTCACAAATTCTAATTTAAGAAAAAACTCGAATGGAAAAAACTCAAATCAGTTAATTTGGGGTTAACAACCCAAAAATTCGAATTAATTTAGTTTTCCGTGGAAAAAACTTGAATCGCTCTAATTAATCGAGTTTTCGAGTCAAAAAAAACTTGAACATCATGAAGGCTACAAACATCTTCAAATGGTTAAAGGGACCTCTGCCTTTGACTTCTACATGACCTCGACAGCTGTTAGATGGTGTATTTTCGGATTCTAGCTATTTCCAGCTTCGGGGTATAATAAATCTCAAAAAAGTTGATTTTTTTTTTTTACAAAAACTCTAATATTTGAGTTATTTTGTAACCTGAAAATTAGAGTTTTGTCTGATAAATACCCTCTAAAACTCAATTTGACCTTTAATAAATAACCCCCTTAATGTTTCATTGGTTAAATGTATAGTTAACCAATTTTATAGAATAATGATAGTGGTACAATGAAGCACAAAGACGGTGAAATAAGCCAAAAAAAATACACAGACGTGTTTACATATATGCCTTATGCATATACATCCATCAGAAATTTGATAGAATTAAATATGGAAGAAGTAACATTTTACACTGCTGTGTCATTGCGTTTCTGAATAAACACAAATGCCTTTATACAATATATTGTTCCTTAAAGAGCCATGATCCACTTGAGCCTAGCAGGAGACCTCCATTGGAGAGGAAGTAATACACAAAAATATATATAACGATAAGAAAAGATATTCCTTTAGATTAGTTAACCCTTGCCGATCCTTTTCCAGTATCTCAGCTGTACACAAAAAATCTCACAGGTATAAAAGTGAATCAGCTCCTAAGGCAACAGAGAAAACAGACAACAGAACAAAAATATAGTGTAGTATCTTAAAAAGAAATTTCTTAAAAAGACACCGTGTTGGAAAACAAGAAAACATTTTTTCGTATTAGTTACTCTTTTTAAAAAACTCATATTCTTTCTCCAAAGCATGCAGGTAAGCCTATTCCGAAAGCCTCCACCAACTCTGGCCACTGTGCCTACTTACAAGATGGCAATTTCCTTATTGCATGTAAAAGTCATATTCTCTCCTTTTCCGAGCTGTAACTTCATGCCCCAATATGGAAATACAAAGATCTCATAGCGTAATGCTGTTTCATTGTTACTGATAGTGATGGGAGAATTTATTCGGCAAACGCGAATTTGCGGCAAATTTGAGTGATTCGCAAAACGGCAGCGAAAATTCGCTGGTGAAAATTCGCCGGCGTGAAAAAAAAATGGACGCCGGTGAATTTTCACCAGCGAATTTTCGCTGTCCAACGCCGGCATCAAAAATGAGGTGCCGTTTCGCAAATTTTTCACAGTTTTGCGAATTTCACTGGAAATTCACAAATTGCTCGGCAAAATGTCGCAAATTTGCAGATCACTTAGTTACTGATAAAAATATTACTCTCAGATTAGTTTTCATGAGGATAGTCACCCATATGCAAGTCTTTTAGCAGGTTTTCCACGATTCTAGTCCAGAGAGAAAGGTTTTGCCGGCGTCTCTCTCTCTCCCTTGTGGTTCGTGGGGGGAGAACCACGAGGGAGAGAGACGCCGGCAACATACTATACAATATTTTTGTTCTATTGTCTGTTTTCTCTGTTGCCTTAGGCGCTGATTCGCTTTTATACTTGTGAGATCCATTGGCGAGAACAGTGTTACACACACAGGTGCTGATTTGTCATATTTTTAGCAGGATTACAGTTTTTTAAGCTAAAACTCAAAAATTCAAATCAAATTTTGAAATACTGGAATTTTAGATGTTTATTAATCACAAAAAAACAAGTTCATGTAGGAGTTGTCCTAGGCAAAATGAAAGCAATTTTTCAATTGGAGTTTTTTTTTTTTTAGATTTTTTGAAATGTTTGTAGACCCTTTGAAAATGATGAGTAGAATATGAATTTAATTTTTTCAGGTTTAAATCTTTTACTAAATACCTAAACATTCAAGTTTGGTAAAATCTGGAGTTTATTTGAAGTTTAATAAAAATAGGCCTCACAGAGTGTTTCAAAGGTATTAACTGTTATGGTAAAAAAGGATGCTTTTAACATACCCTTAAAATACCCATGATCAAATGTCTGCATAAAATACTGGAAGCAAATGCCAATCACAGAAACAATGTCAAAACCATAATTCATATATATCTTTTAATTTCTTTATTTAATATATTCAAAGCTTGACACCCCCAACTTTGGGCTGGGAAATGTGTAACCTAATATATCTCCCTATGCCGTGTAGGTGTGAGTTATTCTATTTCTTTGTCTACCCTATCACAGTGATTCATTGCAACACGGTGAGTAATCTTTTTGTTGAAGAGAATTAAGAATAATGGCAAGATGAGCTAGGTATGCTGCATATTAATGCTGGGTTGAAATGACTGTAAGATTGATTTGCCATTTGAATGAATGACACCTATTAGCTAATTACAGGTGAGTATTTAGTGGAAAAAATTAAGTCTTGAATAAAGAATGCATTAAGATGAGGCGCTGCAGTTTAAGGCTGATTGTTCTTCTGTTCTGACAGATCTTCGAAATCTAACCTCTAACTCCTCACTTATTTCTGAATGACAAGTTTCAGGATCCTACATGGAGAAGTACAGCCTTCAGAAATATATTAAGCAGATTTATGCAAAAGTGTATTCATAAGACTAATAAAACCTAAGTGGAGTAAGTAGCACTGGAGCTATATGAACTTTATTCATAAAATTTAATACAAGTTTTATTATACTGAATTAAGAAACATTCTAAATACAATCAATACAGTGCAGCAGTTTGGTGTCCGATAGTCATTGACAGTTAGATCCAATATATCTTATAGGGGGGGGCTCCCTTTCCTAACAGATGAATTAGCGCTCACTCAAATAACTGATTCCAGTATAAACAAAATCTAACAAAATAACTGCCTTTTGCACAAATCTTGCATGTAGAGAGACATGTCTGGTGATTTTAATAGAGTGAGCGCTAATACATCTTCTAGGCAAAAGGAGGCGCTTATAAGATATATTGGATCGAACCGTCAATGATTATTTGACACCCAACTCCTGCATGAAGAGAGAATGAAGAGAAACAGATGCTGAAAGAGGAATAGGGAAGATAAACTTAATTATTTCTGAAACGGTACAGAATTTGTAATTGATTATATTTAAAAAATGTCTTATTTCAGTGTGCTGAAGCTTATGAAACGCCAATCTGGGCTATCCACACCACAGATCACTTTCCAGCTAGTGAGCAGAGCATGGGTTACATTGGACTCTCTCTTCAGGGTCCGGGCCTTCGCTATGTGGAAGCTTTCCTTCTAAGGTGTATTGCAACTACACACTCAGGCTACGGTGCATACAAACATACAAAAGATTTGGGCACCAGGAGGTTCTTATGATGCAAACAAAGAACTGTTTATTAATCATAGATAATATCCCCAGGTTTACTCACATCCAATGGATCAGAGGAAAAGTGTGCAGTCACATCAAATGCAGCTTTAAACATTGCTGACACTCTCTTAGGACACACACTTGGCAAGCATCCCACTTCACCTCTGCGACATATTCCGGTAGTGGTCTCTGGATCAACCTCAAGGCAATCATCTCTCCTGATTCCCTCTCCGCTGAGATCCCTATATGCTATAGGCAATATGGCCTGGGACAGATACCTCCAATCTATCACTCCTATGTTGGAGCTCAGAACTGCTCTTATTTAGCTCAACCCTGACTATATTACACTCCTAGAGCGTACTAGTACTGGAAGCTCATCTGCCACTTTCTATTCCTCATTCACGGGGTTGCCTGGTCCCCGACTTGGACACACGCCTTTCTGGGCCTTGCTGTACCCAGGCTCCCCTGGGCACACCCAGCTGGATCACCATCCAGAGGCCAAAAGAGGAAGAGGCCACTCC
Organism: Xenopus petersii; assembly: GCA_038501925.1. Classification (NCBI taxonomy): domain Eukaryota; kingdom Metazoa; phylum Chordata; class Amphibia; order Anura; family Pipidae; genus Xenopus; species Xenopus petersii. The sequence continues at coordinate 37,281,245 of CM076688.1, forward strand.
TTACACACACTATCTTGCAGTGTGGCAGGAAGTTGTCATTACCCCTCTTGGCCAATCACACTAAGAAAAGGGAGGGACCTTAATGCCATAGGGGCAGATTAACCCCCAATGGGCCCCTACACTTATATAAAATGTTTTGTTTTTCCCCTTTAATTCAGCTATCAAAACACATCTTTCTGCTCCCTGTACCCTGTGGCTGCAGGATCTTCACATGGCAGGCTTCATATTTGACAAGTGATGCACCATTCCAACCTGAAAATCGGCCTCTAATGGTTTCTGACTTGTGAATTGGACCTATGTTAAATATTCCTAAATGAATTGAGTATATGTCTAAAAATATCTATTGTATATTTGCCACCATAGTGAGGCCAGTTCTCCTCAGTCATACTGTTGGTGTTCTATTGAAATTAGTTGCAATTTTTTCTGTATTATATTTCCTCTTCTTTCTTTTTTTTTAATATGTTTTTATTATGTTTGCCAGAAGAAATCATTAAGAGAGCAATGTATAATGATATTACATTTGTCAAGCTAAGGTGGCCATACATGTTAAGATTACAATCTTTGCAGTGATCATGGGAAAGATAATCCAATTAAGAGCTGAATCATCATCTATGCAGGTATAAACAAAAGAATCATTTGTGAGCGAAAACCGTCAGTAAAATCCTTGGGGGGTGCCCTAACATTTGGCATCCCCCTTGGATTGGAACTTTCATTCTCCTTGAACGATAACTGCTTTGGTTGCTAGATTGGCAACTGCACTTTGGGACCTACAGAATGTTAGGGAAAGAGCCCTACTATGGGGCAAATTTACTTACCTTTGAAGTTGCGCCAGCATTGGCTTTGCCGCACTTTGCCAGGCGTAGATTCGCCAGGGCTGTGCAAATTCACGAAGGTCCGAAGTTGCACACAAGTTACTGATCATTTGCGAAGTTGCGCTAGCGATGTTACGTTCAGCGGTTCGAAGTTACACTAGCGAAGGCAAATTTGCATACAGCGTGCAGTTAAAGTACAATGGCCGTATATGCAGCAGCAAACACTTTACACTACACCAGGGAAGGCCAGGGAACCTTAATAAATGTGTTCTAATGCCCTACACATGTGCCCACAGTATAGTTTAGGTGCCATATGTTATCAAATGTAGGGGGGAAAGAGGGTACCCTAAAAAAAAAAGCCTATTACCCCAACAAAAAAAAGTAAAAGACGCCAGCGTTTTTTTGGGACTTAAAAAAAAATTTAAACTTTTTTTGGACCATCCCTATCTACTCTATTGCACTTTGCCTGGTCTGAGGTGGCGAAGTAAAGTCTGGCGCAACTTAGTGAATTAGCATAGTTACGTCCCTTCACCAGACCGCAATTTTGCCTGGCGTAAGGGTGCTAAGTAGCGCTAGAGTAGGTCCACTTCACGAATGAATTTATGCCAGCACCCGTAAATCGGCGAATTTTCTCTAGCATTAGCCACTTCGCCCTTTAGTAAATTTGCCCCTATGTTCACGCAGATACACATATTTATGGCAGTCAGAGTATGGACCACAACAGTTACACTGTGCAGTGGTTTTAGAATTGTGATCATTATCCATGGCTACTTAACTTTGGATTTAGTAAGCATAAAAGGCTTCAGCGGAGGAATAAAGAGTATCAGTACTAGAAAGGGTAAAGTGTGAATAAAAGCATTTTACATTTTTTATTTAAAGAAAAAATACACAGATTGCATCTTTTTTAAAGTTAATAAACACGCTAATGTTTAAGAGAGACAGCCTAAATTTGTCTCCATTTGCTTACGTATCAACCCGCATAAACCTGCACCATTTGGCTCCCTTAATTTATTTATTCCTGTGCAGAAACCGCACTAATCCCTGGTTTTCAGATAAAGAATTGTGAAAAAAGACTTTTTTTTTTCAGGGAGCTTCTGGCCATTTGGCAGCGCAGGCAATTGCGTTGGTAGCTTTTGGATGTGCTCACGGCTCTGTTGCTCTGTGCAGTTAGTAAGGACTGTCTGGTCTGCTTGGATACTGTTTTCACTTAACACCTTTACCCCCCCGACATCCACATTTGCAGTGATATTTGCACAGGATGTGAAAGCGTGGGCAACATGTCATATATGAAGATATCAAATTTAACATTAATAATTAAAATCTTGTACTATATTTCCTACCTGATAGGAGACTGCATTCTCATGTTTCCACTGGCAGGAAACGAGGGGTGAAGCTGTGACTATGAGTTTATTAAATACAGGAGAGAACAAGAGAGAAATTTCCTACATATTTAACTCTTTAACTTCACGGCAATGTTTTTCAAATAATATATATTTAGTATGTGTATTATGCAGAGTTCAGTTCATTGTTAAAGGAGAGATAATAGGGGACATTTATAAAGTTTGCGCAGCGAATATTTATTTGCAAATGGTTATATTGTCCATGTTTTTTCCTGAACGCTAAAATGTTGCACTGCTGTGCCCCGAATTCGATTTGAGAATAAATTTTCGCAAATGAGATGGGTATTTGCGTGAGTGCGCCCAATGTGGGAGGTTGTTGTGCATGAAAATAGCGTTGACAGTAACTTTAATTTGCAATATGTGAAACTGTTTTGCAAATATTTTCTCCACCACCAAAGGTTGTGTCATAATTAATGCGCACATAATATTCGCAATTTGCAATTTCTGCCATATTAAAAAAGCTATTGTAGACATTCGCAGTGGGAAAAAAAAATTTGCAAATCTTTTTTCACAGAATTTCACTGCATGCTGTACTTGTACAAATAAGAATCGTATAAAGAATCTTATCTTATTCAGCTTTATAAATATAACCATGTGCAGGGCCAATATATTTACTGTGTGAACCAATCTGCCCTCCACTAAGTTTATAAATGAGCCCCATTGTTATAAACATCATAAAATGAAAAGGAAATGTAGGTTTCTATTTAGTACATTTTCTACATGTAGGTTTCTGATATTTTTTTACTTGTAGCCTGAATTATATCATTGGAATGAGGGTTCAAGGACACAGTGCTCTCAGAGCAGTGTTGTTTGTGTGGGTTTTTTCCCTTTGGCTTCTTTTTGAAGTGCTTTGTTTGCTTGTGTTTAGTATCCTTGTCTCTGTTGAATTCTTTGATATAAATCTTCAGAGAGTCTTTCTCCATTGCCATAAATAATACAATATTTGTATCTATGATATAGTACTTCAAAACCTTTCTGAAATTCGGTAGCTGTCTTATTAAAACGTACTGTGCCACATACATCTCTTGAAAAAGGGGTTGACTGTTAACTATCTAGAATATCACCATACTACTAAGAATAAAATGTGTTAAAGGAGACATACTGTATAGTAAAAGTGAAGTTTCCCTTGTAGGTGATAATGATTAATACAGTATATGGTGCTGGGCTAAAATGGATCATTGACCTTAAAAATTGGCCTTTTATTGGAGCTCCCTATCGATCGATACGGTTCTGTCTGTTTTTCAAATGAGGAGTGGTCATGTCCTAATATGTAGGAAGCAAAGCAAAGTAGGAAGGGGATAGCCAATCACAGCCATGCAGTCACACAAACAAAGACAGGCTTTAGTTCTCTCTCGGATCCACCTAGATGCTGATTGGTTCCTATCATACAGTACAATCTGCTGAGTGCCGCTGGCTCCCCTGCACATTTCATGCCTGCAGGAAGTGGAAAAGACATGAAGGACTAGTTGGGTTTTGGGGGGAAATTTTAATAAACCAAACCCATACCTGCTTTTCTAAGAACAATCCTTCTATATGTAGAGGATTATAATGCACTGACACAAAATAAGGTATTTAAGGGCAAGGCTCAGGAAGGTCTTTATCAATGAGCTTTATCTGCTGAATAAGTGCGGCCGATCCCATTTAGCAAAGCTAGGACAGGCAAGGAGCACAGATTGCACTGGAAGATACTGAAATCTCTATGCATCCTGCTTCTTCAGTCCAGTGGTAATGTCAGGGGAAAAAAAGTACATGGTTTGCCATCAGAGGTGCAGTTTTTGAATTTGAGCTGAATCTGTTTGTCTCGATTACCTTTATTGAAAGATATTCAGTTGGCAAAGCAAGCAGTGGCAATCACAGCACCTTGGGCCACATAACGCTAAAGGAAAATGAAACACTTTAGCACTCCATTGGAGGATGGCAAAACACTAGACATTGCCCTCAGGGCCAGAATTAGGGGTAGTCAAAAGTGGCATGTGGTACTGGCACAATGTTTTTAGATGGGGTCAGTGACCCCCATTTGAAAGCTGGAAAGACTCAGAAGAAGAAGAAGGAAAATAATTCTATAAAAAAGAATGAATGAAGGCCAATTGAAAAGTTGCATAGAAGTAACTATTCTATAACATACTAAAGGTGAACTTAAAGGTGAACCATCCCATTAAAGGGGGAAATTCTCAAATTTTAACCCATAGCAAACAGTCAGCAATTAATTGTAAATTATTAACTGCATAAAAATGATAATGTTTTTCATTGGCTACTCTGCCTTTGTTAACTTTACTCTAGTTTTGCAAATCCCCCACGTCTCAAGTGAAAACTGTAAGTTGAAACTTAAAGTATTTTCCTGAATTCATAGTTATGCTAATGTAACATAAGGTATACCAAACTCAGAACTAACTGAAAGGACCCGGTCACGGCTCACTCTTCTGCCTATAGCAGCCACCTTTGGCTTCGGGAGGAGCCCTCCGCTACTCAGATGGACTTAATGTGAGAGGACCAAGGAGAGAGTTCTGAGAAGGCTAGTTAGGCTGTTAGCAGCTGGAATGGAGAAACAAAATAATTTCCTGGCAATTAAAGAAATACCATTGCATATTGATCTTTTCTTGTTCTCTTTCACATAAAGCTGTCACACATACTTTACAAGTCATGTTTAAACATTAATAATAGTAGTTTTACAAATTGGGCAAGAATGGTACATTCTTGCTTGGTATTCAGTATTTATACAATCTTTGCACTTGATCAGCCCTCAATATGAACTTTTTTTATTAGAATGTATTCATAAGGTACAAAACATATTCTGCAGTAATGTATGAAGCTCCTATAATAGAATGTCATTAATTCATTAATAACATGTAATATTTCCTAATATTCAAATGTGCTCAACCTATACCTACGTACAGTATTGTACAGTGGTGGTAAATTCTTCTGGCCCCTATACAATTGAGGACGTGAGCCTATAATTAAATGAAAATAATTACATCTATATCAAAATGGGGGCAAATTGAATGATATCAAAGTGTAGAGAGTATACACCATTTTAGTGAATCTTTCCTTCTCTAGGTTGAAACTTTATTTTTCAACTTTATGTATTTAATTGCTGCAATCATATTTATGATATTCCATTTCATAGTTACTAACATAGGCAGTGCTAACACAACTTTAGTAACCATTGACACTTACCTTATAGATGCTTACACCCACTTCCTGAAAAGGAGATAAAAATGTACTGTAAAAAAATAGAAATGTTTTTATTATTGTATGATTATCTGTGAAGCCTGTGTTAGGTTGCGTTATTGCAATTTGTGTTCCAGAGCAGTTCATTTCCCACTGGAGAGGCAAATCAGCTTGCTGTCCTTTCCACATTTCGGAATGTGTGTCCCATTGTGAGCAATTTTGGCCATAATGGAACATTCTTAATAAAGGTTATACTGAAAATTGTATTACTTTATGACCTTTAAAACTTTGTTCTTTAAATTTTAAACATCTTTTCTAAGACTGCGGCTTCTGCATCACTATCGTGTCATTTATTGATGGCATACTCTGGAGTGCATGCACGGATGCTATTTAAAATGGTATTAAAGGAAGCAGACAAGGCTGTTTTTGTTGACAGAAAGCTGTGTGTTGTGTGCTTCAGTAGCAGAACTAAGCTATCAGCTATTGCTGGTGGTGTTGGCGAATGGATGTACGAGATAATCAGTGTCAGGAAGTACAAATACCCTGTTGTAGCTGAGAAAATATAATTATTTGAGTTGTCTAGGAGAAAGAATGATGATTTGATTTACCTGTAAGCCAACTATACTAACTGCATGCAAATATGGTGATGTGTACATGTAGTTATAGTATAATAAACAAAAATAGCAGAATGTAGCTGGGTGAAGGGTTTGTTTATACAGAGGCTTCTCAGTGGAGAGCTTATTTGTTTTGATTGTGATAGAAAATTTCTTAACTAAAACAATAGGTAAAAATCTATTACAGGGGTACACCTTTGAGTTGAGTTTTAGTTATGCTATAAAATGGCTAATTCTTTCAATTGGTCTTCATTTTTTCTTTTTTTATAGTTTCTGAATTATTTATTAATTATTATCTTCTGACTCTTTCCAAATGGGGGTCACTGACCACATCTAAAACAAATGCTCTATAAGGCTACACATTTATTGTTATTGTTACTTTTTATTACTCATCTCTCTATTCCTATTCTTATTCCAGTCTTTTTTTTTAACTCTTTATTTGTAATATTTATTAGCAAATAAATAAAATCATAATAGTATATAAGAAAAAGGTAAATGAAAAGGGGTTACAGAAACAATATAAATAATATAAACAAGACAAAATAAAAAAAGACAAATCAAATCCGAGCAAAGTCTAATCACGGTTGCAGTATGGACATTAGTAATCTTACGGCTGTTCAGAGAGAAACGTATCCCAAAGTGACCATATGGATGTATGGAGATCAAGTTTGTCCTCCAGGAGAGCTGATAAATAATGCATAGACTGGATAAATTTAAGTCTGTTGATAACATGTGTGATAGGAAGGGAGGGAGCCAACCAATGTAGGGCTATAACCCAACGTGTAGCTGCTAGTATCTGGGATACAAGCTTTCGTAAATGTGAAGCTAATTTAGGGTAGGGTAAAGATAAAAGTAGATATAGATGGTTCACTGGTCACCCCTATTATCTTAGAAGCCATAGTTTACACTTCTGCCCGCAACGCTGATACAATGGGGCAATGCCACCAGGCATAAAGGTAGTCACCCCCAGTCTTGCAACCCCTAAAACATGTAGGAGGAAAGGTTGGATTAATGGCATGTTTGTGATTGGGTGTAGAATACCAATGAAACAACACTTCGTATGCCGTTTCCTTAACTCCTGCATTAGGGAAAAGTTTTCTGATAGAATTCCATATTTTAGTCCAAGGGGCCCATTTACTAAGGGTCGAAGTGAATTTTCAAATTCAAAAACTTTGAATTTCGAAGTAATTTTTGGGTACTTCGACCATCAAATAGGCCAAAATTTGATTCAAATTGAAAATACTTCACAAATTCGACCTTTCGAAAATCGAAGTACTGTCTCTTTAAAAAACTTCGACTTCCACACTTCACCATCTTAAACCTGCCAAATTGCTGTTTAGCCTATGGGGGAACCTCCTATAACCTATATGGTTAAGTTTTGAGAAGTTGAAGATTTTTTTTATAAAGCCGTTCGATCGCACGATTAAATCGTACAAATCGAACGATCGAAGAATTTCATCGTACAATCATACTATTTCAATTTAGTGGAAAAACCCTTCGACTTCGACTATCGTACTACACCTATTCGATGGTCGAATTTTAAAGTTTTTTCACTTCGAAATTCGACCCTTGATAAATCTGCCCCCAAGTCTCAGACATAGTAGGGGTTCACAAATCTGTTTCCCATGCAATCATATATTAATGTGAGAAAGGAGAGGAAACCTCCACCAGTTGAGTGTAAAGTGATGAAATTACATTCCTGGTTCCAAGTTGATTCCTACAACAATATTCATACAATGAACCCTCCAATCTAGCTCTATGGGGAGCTAGAGTAATTTGGACCCTAGCAGATTGCTGAAATTGCAAGCTGGAAAGCTGCTGATTAAAAAGCTAAATAACTAAAAAAAACATAAATAACAACAAAGGAAAACCAATTGGAACTGACTCAAAATATTATTCTGCATCATACTTAAAGTTAATTTAAAGGCAAACAACCTCTTTAATAAAACTAATAAAGGGGGTATGCAGCTGCTTATAATAAAAAAGATATTTACAATTTGCACATATTGTATCCATTTTATTTCTGTCATGCAACTGCTACTGTTGTTTGATTGGAACCAACTTCAAACTTAGTGGCAACATGACATGTTTCCAGCATCTTATGGAACAAACTATTATTGCATGGTTGTAATTAGTCCTGCATATGGTGTCTCTATGTCTATGTGTGTTAGCCTTGCGTGGCTCTCGAATGTCACCTCTTGTCATTAACTTTCTTTCTTTCTTTCTTTCTTTCTTTCTTTCTTTCTTTCTTTCTTTCTTTCTTTCTTTCTTTCTTTCTTTCTTTCTTTCTTTCTTTCTTTCTTTCTTTCTTTCTTTCTTTCTTTCTTTCCCACAGAAGATACATCAGGGTAAATAACAAGACAAATGAATCAACCACATGATACTTACTGTATATTAGGAAAATAATGGTTATGACAGCAACAAATGCTATATGTCTGAACTTTTGTCTAATGTATTCATGTGTGCTGTATTTTTATATCTTGTGTCTGTGGACATGTACTATTTTTTTTAAATAATGTTCCAAATGCCTTGAACGTTAAACTGTGTTTTCCTGCAAACAAATGTAAAAAAAAATGTTCTTTTAAACATAACAGACTTGGCCCCAGGCTAAATCTGTGCTCAAATCACCAGAGACTGAGCCTATTAAAAACCATGGGTGGTTATAACATAAAAGTAACATGTGCTTTTGTTTATTTGTCCCTGGATATTTTAGAGATCCACCCATCTCTTGTTTTCCTAAATAATGACTTTGAAATAATTTCCTTGTTTCTTTCAGGAAAGATGTTATTTCGGTTTTTAAACTTTGTACAGACTAGCTAAAATTGTGTGCTCCTGTTAGATGTATGATAAAGTAGTATTTAAGAATTATATGCAAGTATATGCAGATTTAAAGCCAATATTTCTCGGGAAATTGGAATTGATCCTGATCCCTTAGTTTGATATTTGATAAAAACTACTCTATGTAAAATATCCCTAAATAAAAAGAACTTAAAACATTTAATCAACTTCCCAGTTTCTAAACTGAATATAGAAGCACAATGCAGTTCCAACAAAGTTCCTACAAAGAGAAACACACACAAAAGTAAAAAGTTGAATTCACAACAAAACAAATTTACCTGCTAAAAGTGGAGCATGGCACATTCAGAATATACATTTGGTCCCTTTTTACAGTGTCAATATTGTTTACTATTGCACTCTTTAAAGAGATGCAGGGCACTCAGTTTTTTATGATAACATAGCTCTTTACCTAAATGCTTTTCAACCCCCCTCAAAGTTTGGGGTCTTCATCATGAACCCCAAACTTTGATGGAGTCAAAACACGTTGGGTAAAATAGTTGATGATGAATCATGCATTTTACCAATAATAAACTCAGAAAGGATGCTTTAGTTATTTACACAAAAAGGGGAAATGATAAAACTATATCAGAATGTTGATTTCAGTGGAAATGCCTTAAATATCTGATGGTTCCATACTTTTAGGCACTTTTGCTGGTTTAGACCATACTGCAGACCATTGGGACATGTAAAGCCTGGATGGGGGATGGTTTTGACAGGGTATCTTGTAATCTGATCATAGATTACTTGTCAACTTTAAAAAATTACATCTGACAATTCATTATTTGACCCAAATAAAAAAATAGAATATGCCTAGTTATGGGATATTTGCTGGATAGTATGGATAGTGTGTATTTTTTTGCATAGGGAAAGAAATTTTAATTCTAGGCAACCGTTCAGTATACATAATGAGAAAAATTTTAGTGGTTAAAAAAAAAAAAAATGCATCAGACGTTAGCTCTCCTCCAGGTCTGATAATAATCAGCTGGCTTTTGCTACATTGCTTTGGCAGCCAATTCAGAGCATATCATCATCCCCATATATGATACTTTCAGTAGCAGTTGTATTTAGAAGAAACCACAGCAAATATACAATTTATATAAAATGGAAAGTTACTTCAAAATATATTTTCTCTCAGAATGAAAAAAAAAAACTTTTGATCCCCTTGACGTTTTGAAAAAAAAAAGTTAATGGATTTAAAAATATAGTGCAAACAGTGTACTTAGCAGATGTGCCTTATTTTTTCAATCCCTGCTAACTATTGTATTTTTGTTTTTTAGTTCCAAACCTAAGGAATATTGATGGGGAAAACCTACCAGAAGTAAAGTCTGTGGTAGACAATGAAGAACTTGCAAACTCTTATGAACGAAAGCTCATTGAGGTAAGAATATAGACATTTCCAATTATCAGTCATAATGATAAAGTAAATAGAAATTGAAATTCCATTCCCAGTATGTAGTAAAAACCATAATGTTTGCCAAGGTGCATTTACCCGATGTTTGCTTTTAAATAGGTGACCAGTAAATGCTACCTGCTGATTGGTTACCATTGGGGATTACACTACCTTTCCCCCTTTTGGTTACATTACCCAAATCCTTTGCACCTCTGGCAACTCTAGCCTTTAGTTAGAGCAATTTATGAAGAATGTAATAGCACTGATATCTGTGCATCTATTAGATACATTTTATTTAAATGGATGCATTGCAACTGTTCATATAATTCTTGCATGCTAATCAGCATTTATATAATCATGATTTTTTTTACACCAGACCAATACAGAAAACAGTATCAGTATATAACAAGCTTTGTATATCTAAGCGCAGCATTAGCACCTAAGCGCACCTAAGCGCAGCATTATAATCTTATGTGCCTGAATATATAATGTGGGTAAATATATACATTAAGGATTAATTACATTTCCTTGAAAACATTATGAACCTTGCAGTTCCAGCTTTTAGAGGCACAAACCACGGAACAGCACTTTTGCAATTGGATTAGAGAACCACATCTGGAGGTTTTAATACCGCAGCAGGTAGCAGCAATCCTAGCACTTGGCAGGGCATTGCACTGAGGAGACATCTGCCATAGATGGAAGTATGCTTATAGGATGTTGTGCTGCCAATAATCTAGTCTGCATGTCTTCATTTGTTGGATATCTAGTGACAAGCTTATAAGTGCAACTATTTTCGAGATTACTTTAATGTATCTTAATTTATTTAGAATGGACCTATATAAATATAATGTAAAGCCAACATATTTGTATTGTTCTGGAAGACAGTATCATTCATACAGTAGGAGTATTAACCGAAGAATATTATCTATATCATGCTTGGGTTGATAACCATTTGCGTGCTTAGAAATTCATGCTTACACAATGATTGACAAAGCCTCTTGTGATCTGACATCTATAATATAGACAGAGAAAAAGTGTCAATAAGAAGAGAAGGACACGAGCTCTAAATTTCCAATAATCTTGTCAAATTTCATATCAAGGGGACCATAAAGACACCTTGAAATATGTTATTCATAAATGTGTATAAATGTGGCTGTTTCTCCCTTTTCTTTATCCTACAGTCAAACCCATACTTGATATTTTTCCAGGAGAGTGAAGTAACAAAGTGTAAAACAAGGCCCTTATTTATCAAAATCTGGATTTTTCTGAGTATTTAAATTAAAAAAAGTTTCCCCCCGAATCCCTCTCTCTCTCACGCTCTTTCTCGAAAAGCCCGAATTTTTTTGATTTTTGCAAGTCCCCAATTCTAGTTTGTTTTAGCTTTTTTTAAAATTTTAAAGATTTATTAAGCACCGAAAACTCCACTGAGTTCATTTAGAAGTCAATGGAATTTGTCCTACGCAAAATCGAAGCGTTTCTTTTTTAAATTGAGTTTTTCCAATGTTTCCAAATTTTTGGAGAGTTTGTAGATTCATTTAAAATGATAAGTAGAATGTGAATTTAATGGATTCAAATTTTTTCCAAGGTTCTAAGCTTGTTATTAATTGTGGGCTCCTGATAATAAGGGGGGGGGGGCATGAACCTCTGAAAACATCTGAACTGATAGTATAATACTAAAGTCTTCATAATTAACCCAGTACAGTAACTTAGTACAAGTTCTGCCTGCATATCCGCTATAATAGGAACAATAGTAAGATGGGTTTATTATGTGGTTGAAATAAGGATAAATGATAAGGGAATATGACTTAATACCATCTTCTTCTCTAACATATAGAGAAATACTGTTAGCTGTAATTAATGATCTCACTTTACTTGTTTGATACCATTAGTGTGGTATACATATGATATCCACCAAAAAACAGAAATTAACCATTGCTACAACTGTGCATCAGTGTATATAAATAGAGAGAAGACTTTGCTGGTTTCCAATGCCAGGTTTTGTACAGGTATAGGATCCCTTATCCGGAAACCCGATATCCAGAAAGCTCTGAATTACGGAATGGCTGTCTCTCATAGACTCCTTTTTTATCCAAATAATCCAAATTTTTGAAAATGATTTCCTTTTTCTCTGTGATAATAAAACAGTACCTTGTACTTGATCCAAACTAAGATGTAATTAATCCTTATTGGAAGCAAAACCAGCCTATTGGGTTTATTTAATGTGTAAATTAATTTCTAGTAGATTAAAGGCATGAAGACCCAAATTACAGGAAAGATCCGTTATCCGGAAATTCCGTTATCCCGAGCATTCTGGATAACAGGTCCCAAGCCTGTACATGAAATCTCATTCTCGCTTTTTCCAAACCTCTGGGCCATTCTGCTAGACTACTCTTTGTATTTTCTTCAGCTCCTTTGCTTTTTTTGTATGTACGCAACATTTATAGTTTCCAAGGACACACATGAACATGCATAATGTTTTGTAAGAAAAATATACCATTATTGTTTATATGTAAATATTGTACATTTTTTTATATACACAGTACATATCTCTTGCGAACAATGTTGTTAAAAAAAAAAAACAACCACCAAAATCTGTAAACAAAAGTAAGTGGAGTGTTTATTATCTGCAGGTTTGCAAGACAGACTTGTTAAAATATGCAGCCCTAAATAATTCAAGAAGCATAGCAAGAAAAAAAACCCCTAAATTTTAAATACTTTCTCGGAATAACTTCTGGTCGAGTTACTGCTAAAGCACAAACTCTTTGAATTTGGATCATAAATTGCCATGGGTTAAAAGGAAAGCTAATTTTTGCAGTACAGTACTAGAGAACATTTGATATTCTTGTGCTAATAATGACATAATGACAGCTGAAGCATTATGGCCAACAGGGATTCAACCACTAATTTCGATTTGATATACATGACAGTTTCTTGGTTTATAGTTTGAAAGCAGAGGGCGAATGACTGTAAAATAACAATTCCTTTTTATTTATTTTTATTTTTGTAGTTTGGTAGAAGCAATGACAGTTTGGGGGGGGAAAGGTTGGGGCCATATTAGGCAATGTCCAGATTTATACTGACATCATTGGCATTGCCTCTTCTGATCCAGGCATATCTGCAAGCATAGTCTTTGTTCTCATAAATGCTGCATTGTCAATTGTGTATTTTATCCATAAATCCATTTTGACGGCTTAAGGAATGCAAGCTTGCACATTAAACTTCCATTGCCTGTAATCTTCTTAATGTTAGGTTGCTTTTGCTTGTTGTATAAACAGATTGTGTTTTTTTCCCATAGATTCCTTTCGTTTTTACCGTGAATAACTGCAGGCATTTAGGCAGTAGCTCCCAGTGGTAGAGTTTAATTTCAAAATCATTTGTAAAATTGAAACTAAGATTAAATGTAGTCCTTGCCTATTAGGTATATATAGTGAAAGCCTTTGAGCAAATGGCTTTCTATTAAGATGTGGGGAAGCAGTTAGACAGGCAAAAAGCATTGGAAGTAATGAAATATCACCACTTAAGGTGGCCATAGACGCACAGATAATATCGGACAAAACGAATTTTCCTCCGATATTCGTTGCGTGTATGGTGGAAAAAGAGCCGACTGATATCGGCAGAAGACTTGGATATCGGTCGGCTCGTCGATCGGGCTGGACGGAATATTTTGATCGGGTGCCTTTGAAGGGACCCAAACATCGCCCATTGTTAGTGCTGAATTGTCAGATACAGGTAGAATTCTATTGTTTCTTCCCGTATATCTACCTGTATATCTGACGATTCAGCTCTACACGTGTGTATTGAAACGAACGATCTTTCTTGGAAAGATCTTTTCCAAGAAAGATCGTAATGGTTACGTCTATGGCCACCTTAAGACTCCCATAGCTAGATCCTGCATTATGTGGTCAATTCTTTTAATAAAATTAGTTTGATAGATATCAAGTTTTTTTGGTATTGCAGTTGGATTAGAGAACCACATTTACGGTTTTGTTTAACCACTCCAGTAGTTTTAGCTGTGTTCTGCTGACAGTGTGACACTACTGGGGTAATGTAATGTTTCTGCTGGGGGAATGTTTTATTAGCGCAAAAAACATTTGCAAAGACCATTGTGAATGTTACCGATCATGTTTGTGTCCTTTTTAACAACTTCATTGCAACGTTTGCAACCAAATAGCATTTGCAAACCTTTGCAGTGTATGTAATAAAAGTTTCACAATTGCAAAGTGTATTTTGCTACAAAATATTTAACGAAACTTCTGAGTAGGTGATAATGATATGCTCTGCTGTAACGATGTTATATTCGCCAGCCAATGATTTTACATTGTGAGCAGTGCTATACATTCTCAAAAACACCATTTTAAACATTGCTTGTGATTTTTAATTACATTCACCCTTACAAGCTGATATTCCATCTCCCTCATCAAGTTTTCAGTTGTGACATTTTTTTTACCTTCTTCTGTTTATACAGTATCCCCTGCTGAAAAAGAGCATCTACATGCTATGTTGCTACTCCCCCCCACCATGGTTTATAGGTAGTCCCAACATTCCTTGGTTGGTGTTAAGCATCTCTAACCTACTATTTAAATGTCAGTTGAAAAGAAAATCCTAATCAACTTTAGAAAAGGAGGTCATCATATTTTTTTTACATTATTTTCAACAATTAAACATTTGTTTTGAAATGCACATCTCTGTAAAAGAGACTATAGGAACTGTGCATATTAAGGGCAGATTTATGAAAATGTAAGATGGGATTCTTAGAATCATATTTATGAAATTGTGAACTTTAACTTTCACCCATTGATTTATATGCTTCTTAAAAACCCATAGGAATGAATACAAGTCAAGTTCAAATCTCACATTTTGATAAATTTGCCCCCAATATTCACAGTCTCTAAAGAGGCTCTGAGAAGGATAGGTAACTCCTGAGCTATTACACCTCTGCTGATTTAAAAGTGAACAGCCACTATAACGTTTGGAAAAAGCATTTGCAGAAATGTAAAAATCTTTAGAACATATATTTTCAGAAGCAAGATGATACTTTCACTTTCGAAATAAGGATTACTGCATATGTTAACTAAGTCTTATAGCAAGGGCATGTTACATTAAAAACATTTCCTTAAAAAAAAGACTGAATTACTCACGATTCTCATATCCAAGGGGGTTATTTATTAAAACTTGATTTTTTTTTCTGGTAGGGCTTTTAAGGCAAATTTTTCTTTCCAGATTTATTATACCCCCATGTTGCAAAAAGTCTCAATCCGGGACTTCACCATCTCAAACCTGTCAAGGTCATAAATTAATGGGAGATTTCCCTATCTCAATTTAAAGATTCCGTGGTCTGTGCTGGGTTTAGCCCGATAATCCGAAAAATTTGTGGTTTGGCCAAAAACCTAAAAAATGGAATGATTCGGGAGAAAAGTTTGGGTTCGCTTTTGGCTCGATTTTAATGATTTGTTTCCCGATCCAATTTATTTGAGTTTTTTTAATGGTAAATAAGGCAACATTGGGATGGGAGTTTGGTCAAGCTTTTTTTAATTAAAATGATAGATACAATCTGATTTTAGTAAATAACCCCCCAAATATTATTGTATTTCAAACCTCAACATTGTCCAACTTAGTTATAGTCTGTGGTACTAAAGTGATTTGCCATTGGTAATGATAGTCATCTTTGAGCCACAACAGCTTTTAAATGAAGAGGTCTCCTTATTTTATTCCCTACAGCAAATCAAATCCTTTACAACAATTGTATTATCACAATGCAGCATGGCACATTGCAGCATAGCATGTCCCAATATTTATTTGAATAGCAGAGTGTCACGTTCAGTATCCCAAAACCCAGAACAACACCAATATACCGGTTACGGCTCACTCTTCTGCCTATAACAGCCGCCTTTCACGTCGGAAGCAGCCCTTCACTATTTGGACGTCGCCAGGTCTTAAAGTGAGAGAACCAAGGTGAGGGGTCTGGGCAGAGAAGGCAACTGGTGTGACATGAAGAACGGGGAAAGAGTCAGTGTAGTCGTGGAACAGGCCTGGGTCAATAACAAATCAATCAGTGCATAACAAAACCAGATTCCAGGGTAGTCCGTAATCAGGCAAAGGTCGGTTCAGGCAGTAAAACAGCAATGATCAAGAACAGACAAGGGTCAAGAACAGTAAATTAGACAAGCGCATGCCCAGGAACTATCTCAGAATACACTTACTCTGGAAAAATGGATGTGGCACCTTTAACTATTTGAATTTTGCATGAAGCGCAGTGTGCCAAAGTCAAAAGCAAAAAGGACGCACACAGGGCCAACCAGGCTTCCCCGCATTGAGAGCGTTGGGCATCCCACCACCTCACTGGACCATCAGGTATTGTTACACAGAGGGTGTATTAATAAACCTTTTAGATAAAGAGACTTGGTGTAACATGATGAACATCTGACCAAAAATGTAGATAAGTTTATTCTAACTGTATATTTTTAAAAAGTGATTTTACATCTGTGTCTGAGCCTGTTGTCAGTGTAAAATGATGTGTATAACAGGCAGAGTGGTTGACACTAGCACACTGACGATAAGCCCTCAAGCCAGTTTTCCAAAGAGGACATTTTATGAGAATAATTCTTCCTATGAAAAACAGCTCAGTGACCTGTAAGTTATGTTGATCTTGACATCTGTCTGTATTTGTTTGTGACCCCTACTAAGCGTTGAGCAAACAAATGAAATGTTTCAGTAGTTCAGCTTACCCAATGGTGGCAGATGTGGGGGTGTTATGCTGGTAAAGAGGAAAATGATGACATTGTAGCAATACAAGTGTGGGCATAAGCAGCAATGGATTCCGGCACTACTCGTATAGTAGGTATATCATGCCTGGGTGCAATAGCTACAAAATACGGTACAATGTAGACAGAGGATCGCACTGACAGGACTTAATGCAAAAATTCTGGTGTTCAAAAAGCTAACATCTCGGCTAGCACTTTTAGTCTTTATCAAAAGAAATCACTTTTATCACTTTTGATAAAGGGTAAGCGTGCTAGCCAAAATGTTATAGCATCCAAAAAGACCAGCAACACCGGGATTTCAGTGAAGAAAGCAAAATGTTGTATTTATGAGTGCATATACAGCCAACGGGACGTTTCGGTCCTCACGGGACCTTTCTCAAGTGATGGTTCACTGTGGGGAGAGTGATCAACTGTAGCTCCTTTGTATCTGTTTGATATACAGTATGCAGTAGCAACTAAAAAAATGTTCAGTAAAGGGGTGTGTTGGCATACTCTTAGATGACCTCTTTTTTTTAGGTTTTTTTTTTTTCAAGAAACTAGAATGTTTTAAGATTTATTTTACCCAAACCCCGGAAATAGCTTGAATCCGAAAATACAGGTTTTTCCATTCAAGTTTTTTCTTAAATTAGAATCCTTTCAAGTTGTGAGTTTTTTCAAGTTCATTTGAGGTCTAAAAAACTTAAAATTTGACCCTTTGATAAATAACCTCCTTAATGAAAATAATCTAGACTATTGCTCCAGTAATATTAGTGCACACAAAAATCAAAATGGTTATGGATTCCTGCACTTTATGTACCAATTTCTGTTATTGGCCATGTTGGTGATCACAATCATTGTTTTTACAATTGTATGCAGATGTGGTGCACTTCTGTGCATTCTGGAGGCCTTTTTTCACCTTTGTAGTTTACCATATTGATTGTTGAGTTGGACCCCATATAGGGGCAATTTTACTATAGGGCGAAGTGAGTAACATTGGTGAAAATTCGCCAGCATGACGTCATTTCGGTACTTTGCCGATTTACAAATGGGCACAGGCGTAACTTCGCTAGAGAAAGAGACTTTGACGCTGGCACTCATTCATTGTCAGACCAGGCGAAGTGCAGTAGATAGGACTTCATAAAAATTTAGTTGAAAAATTTTCTAAGTCCCACAAAATGCTGGCATCTTTTTTCTTTTTTTCAGGGTGATAGGCTGCAAAAGAGCATAATTTTTTGGGGGGTAACTGGCTTCCCCCCTACATTTCCTAACATATGGAATATAAACTATACACTGGGCTCATGTTTAGGGCAATATAAAAACTCTATTTTCTTATATTAAGGTTCCCTGGGCTTGTGTAATGTAATGTATTTGCTGCAACATATACGTCCATTCAACTTTAACTTCCCACCATATGCAAATTAGCCAACACTAGCGCAACTTCGCTTTGCTTGCCGAATTAATGCTAGCACAACTTCGCCAGCGTCAGGTCTCCTGGAGGCAACTACGCATGTTAGTGAATTAGCACTGTCTGAGCGAATTTTCGCCTTACAAAGTGTTGCCCTGCCTGCGAAGCCGTCGCTGGCGAATTTTCGCCGCCAGTGGCGGAACTACCGGGGGAGCCAGGGCCCGCACCCCCTCAGGGCCCCCCGGCAGTCTGTGCGCCACTGACAAATGCGGCTGAATGGAGGGGGCGGGGCCCGGCTGCGTGTCACGCACCAGGGCCCGCCCCCCTCTAGGATCGATACTGTTCGCCGCTTAGTAAATTTGCCCCATAATATCTTGGTTTAAACCTTCTTTCTTATTAGTATTTATACAAATAAATGTAATTTTACTTCTGTTTGTCCAATATAGGTTCACTTTCTATCTGTAATAAATAAAAGGCAAATGGAGGTTTCTGTGGAATCAATTTAGTTTATATTCTATAAAGAGTTTGTTTTTACTGGGTTAAAAATCCTTAGAATGAGCATCTGTAATCTTTCCACAACTCTGTAACAGAGAACATTTGATTAGGAATTTTTAATAAACGAGAGCTTTAAAATGGCATCTTGGGCTAGCTGTTCTGGTGGTAATTTAACACGCAATTTGGCCCCTTAATTTGCAGGAAATTGCCTAATTATGATTAAATGCTGCCAGTTCTTTTTATTTGCGGAGCTCCTATTTTTAGTTCATTAAGTGTTTTAGATTAACACTCGTTCATACCTAGTTGAAACTAATGACAGTGAATCTTAAGGACAAGCATTGCAATAGCGGCTGCATTCTACAGCAATAATATAGATGTACAACACATCATTTTGAAGCCATTTAAAACAAAGTGTAAAATTATCACTGAAACGCTTTTTTCCTCCACCACCAGGAACTCTGTTGAGCTTTTGAAATTTCTTAATTTTTTCCAATGTTGGTTAACTCTTTGGCCACTAGAGAGGACATTTGTATGGTTTTTGTGCATGAATACATGTTGCTAATGGTTTAAGAGTTTCATCACCAGTCCATATACAATTTAAAATAGGAAACAGAACTCTTAGGGGGCTATTTATTAAAGTCTGAAAAATGCAAGGTTTTTTTAAATATAAAACCCGAATTTTTAGTGGAAAAAAAACCTTGTGTTTTTCGAGATTTACCATACCCCGAGGATGGAAAAAGTCTGAATCGGAAAATCCGGCATCTCAGACCTGCCGAGGTTGTATATAAGTCAATGGGAGAGGACCCTATGCTATTTAAAAGTTTCTGTGGTCTGCACTGAAATTAACCTGAAAATCCAAGTTTGTTCAGAAATAGAACATTCCTACCTTTATTGTTTATGCAAGACAATACCTCATAACACAGAAATGTATAGAGCAGTAAATTGAGTTATAATACAATGGTTCCCCCAATACTTTATTTACATAATATGAATGTATCACCATCAGGGCTGTCATCGGGGGAGGACAGGGGGAAGTGGTATACTGGCCCGGAGGCTAAGGGGGCCCTGGCCGTGCTGCACTTATCTGATTGGCCGGGCTCCCCCTGCTTTCAGAGAACTGCCGACTTCGGAAGGGAGGGCAGGAGCACAAGTAGAGGCATCTTCGGTCCATTCCCTTCCCTTATTGGTTTACAGAGTTTAAGTCCCGGTTGAGCTGCTCAGAGATTGGATAGCTGAGGTTTGAACTTCTCCTCCAGCTCATCCAATTGCAATGCAGTTTTTCTGTGAACAATAAGGCAAGAAAATGCTGTCACTGCAGCACCTGTACTCCCCCCCCATCCCTTCCAAAGTTAGCAGCTCACTGACAGCAGGTGGGCCCTGCTAATCAATTAAGTGCAACGTGGTAGGGCCCTCTAAACTTAACCCTTTGTGGTCCCTGTAATTGTATGGGGAAGCCCTGGCCACCAATTTATTTTTAAACTGTGGGGGTGGCCACCAATATTACTTTTATGGGGGGCCCTGACAACCAATGTTTTTTTTTATAGTTCTTTAATGTGTGTGGAGCCCTGACGAACAATGGTTTTTTTATTAACACGTGGGGGCCAATTTTTTTTTTTTTTTACTGTGGGGTGGCGGACCTGTGGGTGCAGCTTGCAGTTGGGTAAGCACTGTCCAGGGGGCCCAGGAAATGTTGTCATATGGGGCACTGTGATTTGTAATGGCGGCACTGATCACCAAATAAACAGAAATACCATCTACATTGGGAAGTTAGGTTACATTTGGTGATGATCTATGAATATGCTCTGTTAAAATTAACAAGTCCATGGCAAGTGCCCAAATTGATACAGCTGAGCTTGTAAATCCTTCTTGGCTCCACAATATATAGTTAAAACAGTTCTGTAACTTGTAGCAAGATGGAAACAGCTATTAAGGAGAAAACTCAAAGTATTTCAATATTGTGTCTCTTTCAACTATATCTATAGGCCAGCAAATAGTAGAACTATTTCTCTAAGAGTAAGAGGGTGCTAACTGGTGAAGCTCCCTGTCTATCCTTGGAGACAGTGGCATCAGGCTATAGCTAAGGTATAGCTGTTCACAGAGTTTGTAGGTTGGTTTGTCTTCTGGCAATGTGTGCAGCAGTATCATATTCCCCACTATTTATTTTTTCACACAGTCTGAATGTGGTGGTAGAAGGTCAAAGAATGATCTCCACTCTGATCTAGCACCGGTCACACTCGTTTAGTAAGAATATTAACTATCTTGGCTGTGATTAACATTTGTACTAGGAAGTTCATCTTGGAATCTTTCTTATCTTTAAGACTAGGGTAGTTTGTTCACTCATCTCTGGGTCACCTAGCGAAATAAGCTCACAGTCCAGCTGCTGGGGAAGGCAGGTGTGACTGATATAATGAAAAAGTCTGTAGGGCATGTATGTTGATCCCAAATATTATGTAGATTTCATTTGGTATTTATAATGCTATACTGTCAGGACTGCCGGAAGCACAAGACTGATTCCTGGTTTTGATCCCTGCTTAGATCCTGACTCTGATCCGTATCTGCCTGCCTGTCTGAACTCTTGCCTGGACTTTTACTAACGATTGTGCCTGATTCCTATTTGTACTGCTTACTCGGACTTTACCCCTTTTTGGGCTTCCTCCTTGGTCCAGACTACTCCCTCTGGGATCCGATACATACACATACATACTGTACATATCATCTCTGGCCCTGGCCTAACAGACAGATAAGACTATTTATATACCAACGAATTAAAACTCTTCTTATAGGGGTTTCTTGCTCTTTGCTCTCTCTTGCTTTACTGGCCTTCAGAATCAGAACATAACCTATGTCTAGGGCTTTTGGGCTCATTGCCAAGTGGCCTACTGTCTCAGTTTAGAGGGTAAGGACAAAATAGAGAACATAACACATCAAAGGGCATAAAATAATAATATATTTCTCATACATGCATACTTGGAGGAAAGTTGGTAGAAAGCTAAACTTTGCATAGGTAGAGAAGCATTCTGCAATATACAGAATCCCAAACCCAGAACTAACACCAAGGTCCCGGTCATGGCTCACTCTTCAGTGAGCACCTTTTGCTTTGGGAGGAGCCCTCTGCTACTTGGATGCCACACAGTCTTAACGTGAGTTGACCAAGGAAAGCGTGCTGGGCAGGCAAGAGAATTGAATGTGTACAAAAGGGACAAGGGAGCAGGTAGCATAGTAACAAGCCGGGTCAATACCAAACTGACGGTACAAAATCAGGAAGCAGAAGTTTGAGTACACAGGCCAGGGTCAAAAAACGCCAGTAGCGCAGTACAGAATCGTGATCCAAGAGAATGATCAGAAACAAGCAAGGGTCAGGACAGACAGCAAGTTTGGGAAGGTCAGGGACAGGCAAGGTCAGGAACAGATTAAACAGACTTGAAATCATACCCAGGAACTATTAGAAATAGACCTACATTGGGCAGTGAGTGGTTGTCAAGGCCTCTTTAAATATTTCAATTTTGCACCAGTGTGATGACTTCAAGCGGCGTGCCAAAGTAAAAGACGCCAGTGTCAACCCCGCACATCAAAACCCAGATGTGGCAGAGCGGGTGCCTGCATGCTGAAGAGGACGCATTGGGCCTCCCCGCAGTTAGCACAGTGGGTGTCCCCGCCACCCCACTAGACCACCAGGTACTCCTTATTTTAAAGTAGAAGCATCATCTTGCTTTTGGAAATATGTTTTTATAAAGATCTCTGCTGCAATTTCTGTGAAGAGCTTTTCCAAAAATTATTTTATTTCAAATCTTACCTTTGAGCCACAACAGCTTTTAAAAGAAGGAAATCTCCTGACTTTAACTTGGTTCTCTAAAGCAAAGCAAATCCTTTGCAGCAGATTTAGTATTATAAAAATTGATACCATTGTTAAAATATAGAATTGCCGTGAAACAGGTGCTAAGTGCATCTGTTATACAAACATTTATAGAAACATTGGAACACTCGATGGAACAGTTATAAATCCCTATTCATAAATTGCCCTTTTATTTTTTTTACAGAATTGTTTTTTGCAGTATTGCAAAATATGTTAGTCACTGGTTTGGCTACTTGGAAATTAGGCAGGCCTAGCATGAAGCTAATGGTTATAGAACATTGTGTGTTTTGCTGCTCCCTTTGACAGGCCCCGATGGTGCATGGGAACATCAAGGTAACCATTCATAATGCCTGCTTGGCATAGTGTTTCCTTTTCAAACAAAAATGAAGTGGCTGCAAATGGTGAAGGGAATATTGTTGTTACAATTTCTGCCTTAATACAATCAGAAAGACTGACTTGCCACAAGTAATAGGATCACAAGCTCCAATGGAGTGTGATATGTGTTTACTTTTAAGACTTAGGAACAAATCTTTACTGCTGATAAACAAATATGCAAATCTTATTTACTAATAATTTTCCAAGTTAGCTGATTTGTATTAAAGGGATTCTATCATGGGAAAACATGTTTTTATAAAATGCATCAGTTAATACACTCCTCCAGCAGAATCCTGAATTGAAATCCATGTTTCAAAAGAGCAAAAACAATTTTTATGTATAATTTTGAAATCTCACATTGGGCTAGACATGCTGTTAGTTTCCCAGGTGCCCTCAGTCATGTGAGGTGTGCTCTGGTAAACTCCAGTCACTCTTTAATGCTGCACTGCAAGTTGGAGTGATATCACCCCCTCCCTTTTCCCTCTGTGACCCATCAGAAGAACAATGGGAAGGTAACCAGACAACAGCTCCCTGACCCAGTATAATTTAGTAATAAAAATGACACCAGATATCATTTGGGGATGTCCCGTGGAGGACCCCTACATGGGCTAATAAGCTGCTGTCTATTGGCAACTTTTGAATGCCCACCTAAAGTGACTTATTGATCAAATCAGTTAATGCTTTGATCAGTGTGTCAGTTTGCTAAAGACTATTCTGACAGCCAGGAAACATTAAATCCTTCCATATTCCAAGGTTCATATTAGTACCTCTGCTCCTCACTCGTTTTCCTTTTACCAGATGTAAAAGAAACAGCGATGCTTGAGTTGGCTTCATTTTCATGTGTTCCATATACCACAAATAACATTTTATAGTGCTTAGTTTATGTTTGCTTTTGACAATAGATATGCTTTTACAGAAACTACAAAAGCTTTGTAATATTTATGCAATAAAATGTTTGAGATGTTTGTCTACCCTAGGTAAGGAAAATTATATGAAAAAAAAATGTTTATTTTTTTAAACCAAGCGATCAAACTTGTATTTGTTATGAATCACGATTTCCAGTACTCAATAATTGCCATTGGCTATTTGGGATCCTGGGAGTTTAGAACAGCTGGGGGTCTCAAACTTAACTTGACAAAATTTCCAATATTTTTTGCTAGAAATGTTGCTGGTTCTGTTGCATAAAATTGCCTGGCTTTGACTGTGAAGAGCAGAGTGAATACAGACTATTTCAGAAAAATACAGTGGTTACATTTATATATGAAGCTTTAGGACAAGAAAATCAAGAGATCACTGGCTACTGGCCAGAGAGTTAAATCCATGGAGGAATCAGGGCTGTGTACACAATGATATAGTTACGTAGTAAATTTAGGTTAAAAAAAGAAAATAGTGCATCAAGATCAACCCTAAATTATCTGCAACACTTATACACATTCATATACAGACCAATAGATACATTCACACATACATCAATAGAACTAACTGTAGATGTTGAGATTACTGTAGCCCTGGATATTATGCTTGTTGAAGAAGTCATCCAAGCCACTCTTAGAGACATTAATACCATCTGCCATCACAACTTCACCCAACCTCACTGCCTATTGTGTTTCTTCAAATGAAAGTTTTGTCCCTCAAGTCTAAATGGGTGGCCTGACGTTCTTTGTAGGTGAAAAACATCCCCTGCTATCTGTCTATAAATATTTTAATGTAGTTGTAAATTGTAATCCCTTAAATGACTTTTGTCCAAAGAAAACAACCCTAACATGGACAATTTTTCTCATAGTTTTATGTACTTTTTGCCAGTTTAGTTGCACGTCTGTTCGTGGCCCAAAACAGCACTGCATACTAAATTGAGGCCTTACCTGAGATGGTTTCATGCCTTACATTAATTAATGAATTAAAAGCAGTACTGTAGTTGTCTAGTGTAGAGCAAAGAAGTATAACCTTCGTTACAGAAAACGTGGTGTGATACAAGTTTAGGGAATGGGAGTGAATACCAGGGCACAAAACATAATAAATTGACAGATATCTGGTCACAATCTTTCATCATCCAAACTCTTCAAGATTGTACTACCTCCTACTACTAAGCTAGCATCCACAGCAATAACAAGTGCAGTATATAGTTTTACATTGGTAATTATATTTTAATTAATGCTGACTTTGCTCAAAAGCCTTTTTAGTGAGGTAAGAGTGTCTGGCTAGTTCAGAACCAGAGGCTAGTTCCAAAATACTTACCTCTGGTTCTGAACCCTGAGATTCACCTTGGAAAATGGCTTTTAATTACCACCAGTAAACTGTATGTCTTTATATGACACTGCCATTTCATAATTAGTGTGATGACTTCCATGTCTTGTACCATTCCATGTGTAATCTTTTCACAGTAGGGTTCACAGTGTGGTTCACTAAGGCTTCAGTTGGTTTTAGATACTCTGAAAATTAGCATGTATGTATGCTACTGGTTGAACCTAATGGGTTGGATTGTGTGGATGATTATCATCTGGGAATGCTTAAAGGGGTTGTTTACCTTTGAGATAACTTTTAGTATGATGTAGAGAGTGGTATTCTGAGACAATTTGCAATTTGTTTTCATTTTTTTAGTTATTTAGCTTTTTATTCAGCAGCTCTTCAATTTGCATCTTAACCAATCTGGTAACTAGGGTCCAAGTTACCCTAGCAACCAGGCATTCGTTTGAATAAAAGACTGGAATATGAATAGGAGAGGCCAGTAATAAAATAGTGACAATAACAATACATTTGTAGCCTTACAGAGCATTTATTTTTTAGAAGGGAGTCAGCTACACCCATTTGAAAGCGGCAAAGAGTCCGAAGAAAAAGTCAAATAACTATGAAACTATATATTTACCTTAAATGTGAACCACCCTTTAATGCCATGTGCCATTGATTTTATGTGTTACCTTCACAAAGAGGTGCCATTAAGTCATTAATGCATGTTGGAGTAGGAGTCTTCAGTCTATTTTTTTGTTGTAAGCTGATCTTTCTATACTCTTGCACGGTAACATATCTCTACTGTGACTGTACTTGAATTAACATTTATGAATGGAAAAATAAACCACAGAAACATGCAATATTTCAATCAGGGCACTGCATCTGCTAAAAAGTGGCTGGAATACAGAGTTTTCCATCATGGTTGTATCTATGTGAGTGGTAGTGCTGTAGCCCCACCCTCAGTAACCAACATGGCTACCCCATCCTCAAGGCATACGAGTGAGACAGTTGCCTGTTCTTACACTATACATTGAAAACAATTTACCATAATTTTACTTCAGTCTCAAAAACTGGTATTTGTATACTTGTGCTAATAACTGATTAATATAATTATGGCTTTATACTAGATGTTTATGAACTCTACTTGTGTTAAAACATGGAAATCCTGGGATATGCATGAATGTTTCTTTGGTATTTTAAAATGATTTTACAGATTATTAATGTATGAGCAGATACTATTCTGCTAACGTTAGTCTTGAAGAAGAAATGGATTCACATTTAATGATGTTAATTAAAAAAAGTCTGTAGAGAGAAGTCTTGAGAGGTATTGCAATAAGAGATTGAAATAAAGGTCCTTATCTCTAAGCAGTGTGCACTCTACATCCAATGTGAATTTGGCAGTAATCTGTGCCTGTTGGTTCAACTTTATTTTTCCCCAGAGAAGCATTCTCTGGTTGTAATGAAATGACATTTCTTCAGTGACCTAGTTCTTCTGTCTCTTGGATTAAGTAAATTGCCACATTAAGTAAATGTGGCAACTGTTAGATTTAGGATATTTCTACGAAAACATCTGTAAGCTTATACAAGGTCACCTTTATGCCCTTTAAACTGTTATAAACAAGAAATACTTTGCACTTTTTTCAGCAAATGTAATTTTCACAGGATTTGGTAGCTCAGATTATGCTGGTACAGTATATGAAGAGCAAGAGCATAGCAAAAGTTCAGTGCTCCTTGCTGTTAGTATTGCTATCAACTTTGCTGATGTACTCTGGGGCAGAAACTTTATGGAGCACAACGGGCCACAATGGAGCAGAAGTTATTGTATTTTGAGAGTGGCTGAGCTTAGTGGCAACCATTCATTTTAAGGGGATGTCTTTCCACAGTGGTAGGAATTTGCAAATAAAAAAGGACTTTGCCATTTAACAAAAACATTTACTTTATTATAAATGATTATATACACATTATATACTGTATAGTTACTCGATCCTCCTATATTAATTGCACCCTCTAGAGGAGGGGGGGGCACCTAGCTTCTCCTCCACTACGGATATGCAGACATTGTCAGTGGGTAAAGACTAATCAGGTAGAGATGGTGCATTCAGACAATCTGATTAGTGCTATGCATATAAATGTGGACAGCTTAATTTTAGAACTTATTATCTCCCTGTCCTTACACCCCACTGCTGGTCTCTACAACTGTGCTCATCCCTTGATTTTAATTTAAAATAGATTATATTTTTAAATTACTTTAATGGGAAATGTATTTCTTTTGCAACATTCTACCACTCTGGTATGGATGTAAAAAGGTGGATATACCCTTTAAGCTCACCAAAGTCTTGCTTTATCTTAAACCTAGTATACAGAAGTCTTGGCTCTCTTAGGCTAAAGTCTAAAACATATACAGGCGCCCAACACCCTTGTTCTTGATAAATGTGCAACAGTGGCAGATATTTACAGGGGTATATTGATTGTTGTTATCTTTCCAGTGGCTGATATATTCTTCTTGCTTCCTCCATATGCCAGCAATATGATACAGGCTTACAAGAGATACTTCATCAGTATTTGATTGTATTGTCCGTATATAGGATAAGTTATTCTCTTGAGTTTAGCCATGAGACACCACCTGTGGACAGCCTCACTTTCTATGTGTTTCTGTGCTCTAGAAGTGCAGGATTTTGAAACCTCATTAATTAAGAATAAAAGTACTAAGAAAACCTGAACTGAACCTGCACACAATTTACCAATGTGAAAGTGATGGCATTCACACCCACATTAGCTAACAATAACATGCTATTTTGAGGACAACTACTATTGTGATGGGATTCTGGAAAAGATGCTCGATTGTCGGCACACCTAAAACTGGTTAAGAAGCAAGTCATCAATCGTACTAAATTATTTCAGCTGGGCTTCCCCAGGGAGACCAAAGGCCTGGATAATTTTCAGATTTGGCTGTAAATGCAAAATCTTACTAGCAACTTACAATTCCCTTAAATGATCCCACAGATTTAATTAGGTAGATAAAATGGGCATGCAAACATATTTTGCAGGGAAAAACAAGGGAAAAGCCCTACCACAAAGTTGATCTGAAGAAGCCGTTTGGATGGTGGTGAAAAATTTTCAAGAATACTCAAGTCCAATTGGTTTAGACTTAATTATACTAGATACTGTATATCATGACCTGGAATGAAAACCTTCAAATTCCAAGAACATTTCTTACTTTAACCATATCTCCACTAGATATAGTACTTGGAATTTCTCACTGGTGAGATCAAGTGAGAAACATTGAGTGGTTCCTGATTTTTGCTAAATCTGCTCTGAAGTGTTTTTGAATTTATTTGTATTTTTATGCCTTTTTTATTTGTATGACTAGGGAAGCACTGAAGCAAACATATCAGAATTTATTTGTATTTTTATTTCAACGTTTCAGCTCCGTCTTCAGAAAGAGCTTGTGCCACTTTTTGTCAGGGATGCACTAAATCCCTAACTTTTGGATTTGACACGCAACACAGAAATGGAAGGAAGACCTTTTGACACTAGTACTTTTAATGAATGGGATTTTTCACGTAACTGACTACAGGGAATTTTGCACCACCACAACTACACTAGCAGTCATAGATGACCCCATTTTTGCGTTGTCATTTGTTCACTTCCGATTACACTAGGCTTTTGCACTTTAGAATCATTCTATAGTATATTCCAGGTTTGATATTCTTTGCCTGACATCTGAAGTACCTACATCGTTTTTAACATTTTAAGGTATATGAGGTATACAAAAGAGAGAACCATTTATTTCGTTTTTTTATGTTTTTCTTTAAATCAAATGTTTTGGAGGTTTTTTTTACACAAGGCTGAAGAGAACAACGAATAGCATCAGCTGTTGAGCTAACATCATAGTGAGCCATCTGCTTGCCAATTGTAATTACTCTAGGTCAATTGAATGCTGATATATTTGCTTCAGTGCTTCCCTAGTCATTTTCTGTGTCACTCATCCCTATTCAGCCGTATATATCTTTCTCCTGCAATGGGTCAAAGTGAAACTGTCTACCTAAAGAATCAAATCCTCCCCATTGTGAAAAAGTGCGTTAACATTATTTTGCTATGGTTTACTAGGGTTGCCAATGTTAAGTTGAGTCTTTAGGAGATTTCCAGATCTTTGTTATGTCAGTACATATATAGAGTACATATATACTTTGATTCTTTGATATAAATACAAACATGCATTTGAACGCTGCATAATAAATCTGTTTTTCACAAATAGGATTCACTATTTTTTATTATTGATTTTGAGCCGCTGTGGGACAGCTTTATCAACTTCAAATTTAAGTTTTTACCTCTGTTTGAGTATTTTGCACCAAAACTCAATTAAAATTAGAATTTCTCAAACTCTAATGTTCGAGATTTATTAAGGGGCAGATTAATTAAAGGTCACATTGTATTTAACCCTAAAAAAATGCGTTTTCAGTCAAAACTCAAATTTTAGGGTTAAAAATAAAAAAACTATTTTTTCTGGATTAAAAAAAACTTTAATATTTCGAGATTTATTATACCAAGAAGCTGGAAATAGCTTGAATCCGAAAATTCTTCAGCTAAAACCTATCGAAGCCACGTAGAACTCAATGGCAGAGGTTACTTGAATCATTTGAAGATGTTAATAGCCTTCAAGATGTTTGAGTTTTTCATTGGGGTTCACTTGAAAACTCGATCAATTCAAGCAATTCAAGTTTTTACCCCGCGGAAAACTAGAGGAATTCTAGTTTTCGGGTTGTTCACTTTGAATGCAGTGATTTGAGTTTTTTCCATTCGAGTTTTTCTTATGTCGGAAAAAATTTGAGTTGTGAGTTTATTCAAGGTATAAAAAACCTCACAAAGCTCTAAAATCTTTGATGATAAAAAAGTGTAAAAAACTTTTTTTAAGTTTGAGGGTTTTTTTTAACATTTGTAGACGCATTGAAATTGATGAGTAGAATGTGATTGCACTGCTTCTACTTTTTTTAGTTCTTAGTTTTACGATTCAAATCTTTAAAACTCACATTCTATTTTTTTCAAATTAAAAAACTTTGGTCTGTCTTAGAAAGCTCCCTTTAAGAATAAATACGTTGGTTACTTGCTGCCTGTATTGCACTGAGATAAGACACAGTTTGCATGTAATTTAGGATAGCCTACCCTGGGGTTTAGTTTTTGTCTCCAGTATTTACAGTTTAGTTAAAAAGCACCCTGGTAAAATTGTTTAACCCCAGCAATTAACTGGTACGTAAGGTTCAGGTTCCATAGAAACCTAAATGGTGCTAACTAGTTTTTATTGTGTCCACATGGCAGTTATCAGATGGGATGTTATTTTTGTAGCCAAGTCTGATCCGCAACTCAAACCTTTAGCTATCTCTTGCAAATTGTTAAACTTCACTTCTGAGAACTACCCTGGTTTGCAGACTGGTTACTTAAAGGAGATGGAAAGGTTAAAACTAAGTAAGCCTTATCAGAAAGGTCCGCCTAAATATACCAGTAAACCCTCAAAGTAGTGCTGCTCTGAAACCCCTGTCAAAAGAAACACTTAATTTCTTTCCTTCTATTGTGTACACATGGACTTCTGTATCAGACTTCCTGCCTTCAGCTTAAACCTCCTTGCCCCGGGCATGAGCATGCTCAGTTTGCTCCTCTTCCCCCCTCCCTCCTCTGCTGTAATCTGAGCCCAGAGCTATAAGTGACCAGGGAGAGACTCAGGCAGGAAGTGATGTCACATCAAGCTAATACTGCAGCTGCTATCCTATGAAACAGAGCTTCAAGAGCTTTTTACTCAGGTATAGTAAAACATTCTACAGAGTAAATATAGCATTCTAGCTTGCACTATTGCAGCTAATCTATTGGTAATAAAATGCCTCTATAGCTTTCCTTCTCCTTTAAAAGCCAAATACAATGTTTGCAGATGCTGTGTTAGCAATGTGATAAGCATTAAATCCATGTCACATACTGTAGCTTTGCAATATTGATATTTGTTTTTGTTTCTGAGCAATTTCTTATTAAGGGGCTGTTCTGTTTATTTGTGTAATCACCCAGTAAATTAAACGGAGTGAAACAGACTTGTTCTGCTCTACTTATATAATGTGTGATCAACAGTCCTGATATTTATATATCTATGTATTTGATTTATGTGTAGAAAAATTTGTTATAGTTGAAAACATTTGCCAGGACTATAGAGTGTCATCATTTTCGGTCTACGTTTCATGAGAAAACATGCCTTTAGTTAATTTTTAATGGCTTGATTTTTAATGGCTTGATTTGAAAATTTATGATCTTGCCTAGATGATTTAAAACCAGTGATGAAGCAATACACTCATAAATCTGCTTGCAAATTGTATCAGAAATTTTGTAAAAAAAAGCAAAAATGCAAAATACATTATTTGTAGTTAAGTAGTTTGAATTAGAGGGACAGGCGTTCGTTTTTTGGATGCCGGCGTCCATTTTTTTGGATGCCAGTGCACATTTGCATATTTTTGACATCAGCAAATTTTCACGCCCATTTTGCGAATGTATTTGCCGGTGGCGAATCGCACAAATTCACCGTGAATTCACGCCTGGCGAATAAACGCGCCCATCACTATTAGTGTCTCTAGCAGCTAAATACTTTTTATACCATATGAAAGTGGGTTATCAGTTTCCTGATGATAAATAATTCATTCACATTTAGGGCTCTTACACACGGCCGTTCCAACCTGCGCTCCCCTGCGTTCCGTTTTTTGGCGTTCAGCCGCAGGGGAGCGCAGGAATAGACGCAAGTAATTAATTGAAATGGGGCTGTACTCACTCAGGCGCGTGTAGGCGCCGAATGCAGGTTCAGACGCAACATGCTGCATTTTTCCTGCGTTCAGCGCCTACACGCGCCTGAGTGAGTACAGCCCCATTTCAAATAATTACTTGCGTCTATTCCTGCGCTCCCCTGCGGCTGAACGCCAAAAAACGGAATGCAGGGGAGCGCAGGTCGGAACGGCCGTGTTTAAGAGCCCTTAGAATGTTTTGTCTATGTACTAAAGAGCTAGTAGAAGATAAAATATTGGAGAGTGAATTTTTATTGGAGAGTCGTTTTTGGGAAATGTTAACTTTTTTTTCACCAAACATATGCAATTAGTGTAAAGATCTAGTAATCCATGTTATATTCTTATATTTGAAAATAACGTTTTTATGGGATTAGTTTACTATTCAGAAAGTGTAATACATAAAACACATATTTATGTTGACTAAGGGGCAAATTTATCA
This sequence comes from Xenopus petersii, assembly GCA_038501925.1. Classification (NCBI taxonomy): domain Eukaryota; kingdom Metazoa; phylum Chordata; class Amphibia; order Anura; family Pipidae; genus Xenopus; species Xenopus petersii. Next base: position 37,313,809 of record CM076688.1, read on the forward strand.
AAGGTGAATTTTCGAATGAAATTTCGAGCTATTTTTTGTATAATTCTAGGGAATAGTCCAAATTCAATCCGAATTTGAAAAAATTTGAATATCGAAGTTTATCAGGTACTGTCTCTTTAACAATTAGACTTCGACCATTCGCCATCTATAACCTGCTGAATTGCTGGTTTAGCCTATGGGGGACCTCCTAGAACCTATTTGGAGTCAATTGGTGGAGTTCAGTTTTGTGAAAGCCAATACTTTTAGCTAAGATTTTCCGTTTTTTAGTCTGGAGAAAGACATTTATTCATTTCTGAATTCAGAATCAGTGTCGGACTGGGCTGGCGGGAAACCGGGAAAAAACCCGGTGGGCCCCGGCCCACTTGGGCCCCCACCGGCCCAGTCCCGGTCCTAGATTGGCCCCCGAACGGCAATAAAAGTTTTCCGGCGATGTTGCGCATGTGCACGTTGTGCCTGACGTTCGCACCCGGTGGGCCCCGACTGCGCCAGTCCGACCCTGTTCAGAATGCATGCTGTCCAAAAAAATATATGGATTTTAGCTGTGCAGTTACTAAACTTACTGTTTGGGGTTTTTTCACAACACATAAACATGTGCAGTGTATTGTGTTTGCAGGAAGAAGTGTCAATCAAAAAATTTGTATAGTATACATTTTTGGTCTCTATATGGTTTTGTAATGCAAGGCATATTGGCCAACAATCTATTCAGAATACTTCTGCCGTACTTATCTATGATGTTGCATTTTTGTATAGAGTCATATATGTAATCCAGTTAAAGAACAATATACTGTATACTATTTCTAAGTAAACTAAACAAAAAAAAAGGTGTTGAAAAATTGGCAAATTAATTTTTTAAACTAATTTTACTTAATATATTAACAGAATGCTGTGGTTGCTTCTGAAAATATTTTCTGCTGATGGCAGTTCTCATACAGAATCTGGTAAATTACAAAGTATATACAGGAAGCATAATTTTCCTTTGTGCCAAACAGTCCTTTCAGTCTAGAATTTATTATTTACTTGGCGCCTTCTTTAGATGGCTTTTATTTATCATCTAACAAGCAATGCTCTTTATCATATAGTAGCTTATAAAACAACAGATTTGTATTTTAAAACCAGTATTCGGGTGGATGCATTGCTCTTGGCTATCTTTCATCATGTACTCTGTCTGTGGCACAGTGTATTCTGAATAAAATGATGCATTGTGTGCATGACTAAATACTGTCTGCAATGACTTTAATAATACAGAGAGAAACTCATCAGGTCAAACAGGGATTTTGGAGAAAAGCTGTATGGTGGATAAAAAAAAATCTGGTGATTGCCATCTATATTATTCATTGAGAGAGGAATTTCAAACAGGAGAGAGAATAGGCTCAACCAGGACATCAAAGGAAGCTTGAGCTCAACTCTGAGCTATACCTGCTGGATAATGCAGTGCAGCTGACCCCAATTTACAAGTTTGGAACATAAGCTGCATTGGTAGGAATTAATACCTGCTGGGAGTTCCCTATGTGTTGCACCTAGTGAACAATAGGCAGACAATATTTTTGGCAACATATGTAACAGCACAACGCAGTGCTATGAAAAAATCTACATAGATGCCAGTTTTGCACCTGCATTGGTAAGTTACGTGCTACTAAATCATTCAGAAGGCCGCTAGTATGTAACCTCGGATAAACTCTGTCACTTTATATTATCAGTGTTCTAAAAGTCAATTTATGTTTGTTCATTGGAATGTGCACAATCTCAAAATACATTATGAGATTGACTTTCTATGCAATTAAGTTTTTCTTATTTTTAGTTTCCTTTTTCAGTGTTCCGTTGGATTAGCTTTCAAACACCTCTTAATCAGATGTATTTTATCACTTTAGAAACATTGTTAAATTTAGAAGGAAAATGTGCATTTATTTTCAGTGTAACTACAAACACTTAAACGATGGAACATTTTCATTGAATAAAATAGACCTGATGGAGTGTGAAAGCATTTAATTTCCTTGCAGCGTGCATATTCACTGCCACTACATAATTCTTATTTTTCCAATGTATTTTCGTATTTCCTAATGTCTATAATGGAAATAGGGGTTTGCTCGCACATAAACATATTCTGCGTTTACTGTTGTTAACCTATTTGGCCAATCATTACAACTGAATGTATTAACCATTTCATTTTACAGACTACTAGTGGAGCTGTATCTTAACTGTCTATTTTAGCTCTGAGATGACAAATTGTCCAGGCATCTTTATGCCTGTATTTGTCTCACATTCTGGTTGCCAAAATGTAGACCCAAAAATGCAAACAGTTCAGTACAAATTTCTTGGAAGTATATGCAAAGGGTTCAGTTGTTTTAAGTACCGATTTCTTGGCATAATAGGATATTGATTAAAGCCATTTTAGTAACCCATGGTTTCTGTGGAAGCACAGATCCGTTCTTGTGACAAATAAACAAGCAAAAACAAGTCAAACGCAAGCAGTTATCAAGATCCTGTGACTGGCAAACAAAGCTAAATTCAAAACAGGCCAAGCAAATGGCAGCAAAGACCAGTTCTCATTGTGCACACCTCTTTGGTCTCAACCTAGTATCAAGGGTGGATGTACTGGGTGCCTGGAGCAGAAGTCCCTAGTAGTAAGTTTTGAGTCCTAAGGAAAACTAGGACCTTGGAGAAGTGAACATGGTAAAGGTATTAGTAGACTGATCTGTTAGCTCACTCATAGTACTAGTGAGATAGACAGACCAGCTAAGAAAGAGCAGCATTTAACTTCACTGATGAGAAATGGTGTGGCATTAATATCCCCAACATGACACCAACCAAGTGTAGGAACAATAGTTGGAAAGGGACTATCTTTCAATTCTGAGGGGCTTCCACTAGAAGGAACGCATTTCACTTAGGTGTTCCTGAAGCTGAGTTTGTTCCCTCACAATTTTTGTCTCCTGTAGGTAAATACGAAATACTCTCTTTCCTCACTTATTGGTGTTTTCAAGGAAGTAACTTTATGTAACTTTATGTCACTGTCCATTAAATAAGTCACCTTTCTGTTTAAGAAAGAGTTTTGCATTATTTCATTGCTATGCGTATGTACGTTGAGAACAGCTGGATAAAAAACTCTTGATTCAACACCTATTAATGGTCCAACTGAGATAGGAAGTAACTATGCATTATTGCTTAGAGCATCTGTGGTATTTTGAGGGAAATCTTTGGAACCCACACCACAAGGCATTTTGCTTCATAATTTAAAGGTAAACTTCTACGGTACAATGCAAAATATTGTACTTCCAACCTAAGAATCCCCCTACGAGGAATGTGTCCCAAAGCCGGTTTCTTTTTGGAATGGCCTTATTTGGCACTGTCACAACATTTTGTTTCAGTGTATAGAAGACAACTAGCATACACTGTTGTCTGAACATAATAAATTGCAAATCTTGGGTTCAGGCCCGTAATGTCAGTTTCACAGTTTACTTTCCTGCTCATTTTATAGGGCAAACCCGTACTCTACCCCATGAACTAAATAAGAATCTTATATGTATTTTATAGGAGTCACAGTACAGTTCATCTTTAAAACTTTACGCAGTAAGATACAATTATGTTTGTATAGCAGAAAGTTTTTCATGGTTGAAACATATCTATTCCTGCCAGGTGTTGTGCAATACAATCCTACAGAGACAGTAATGCTTCCAGCCTTATGGTCTGTTTTCTTATTAAATAAAGATCCTGCGAGCAAGTTGCAGGGCAGCCAGTTTTATTTTTTTTTAATAAAAATATATTCTTAGGAAATAAAACAGTAAAAGAAAAATCAACTGATCATTTCACTCGGTGTATTTCGTACAGCACACCTGGGAATTTTTCTTCGAGTGAATAGTGTTTGCAACTCCCGGCCCATGGTTATTTATCTGGAAATAGATATATCCTGCTTGTTTATAGGCTAAATATAGTTACAGTGATTTAGTTTGACTTTACAGTACAGAAAACATCTGTAGTATTGGAGCTGAGTGAAGACTCATATTGGGATATTTGCACCTTAAGCCATACATCTGTTTTTACTGATGCCCAGGTCCTGGTGCACTGCAGGGAATATGCACTGCAACAATTATTACTCATACCAGCAATTTATTTTCTGTGCACTATACATGCCACTTTCCCTGCCTCTTCTAAAAGCTATATATCACATAATAGCACTATAGGGCTCATTTACAACCGTGAGTTTGTGCATCTGAAATTTGGGGGGCATCCTAGGGCCCACTTTTCACCCCCTGCGTACAGGTCATGCAAGACTGCAGTTTGAAATTGACTTTCATTGGGGTTGTGCTGCAGTTGCTGAACAGAAAAAAAAAATCAAATTTATTAAAACATCGATTTGAATAAGAGACCAGGATATGAATAGGAGAGGACTGAATAGAAAGATGAGTGATAAAAAATAGCAATAACCATACAGATGTAGTCTTATAGAGCATTTGTTTTTAAATGGGGTCAGTGACCCCCATTTTAAAGCTGGAAATAGTCAGAAGAAGAAAACAAATGTTTAAAAAACAGTACAAAATAAATATTGAAGACCAATTGAAAAGTTTTTTTTGTGCCTGCCATTTATCAATATACTTAGAGTTCAACTGAACTACTCCTTTAACATCTTTTTAGCCTATTGAATAGCAATGAAAGTCAGGCTTATTTTTAACTTTAATTCTTGTTTAGCGACTCTCCAAGTTTTATGGCCTGACTTATATTCTCAAATGCTGAGGCAAATCTGTTCTGACAGGTTTTTATGCAGAAAACTGTGTCTCCATGCTCAACTAACTGCTCAGAATGAAAATGTGTAAAACCCACTCATTATATTTTGGGAATGTTATATACGCCCTTAATAATACCTTTCAACACTAATCTAGTTGTTGAAGTTAAAATTAAGACACATTCCCATCAAGTTCAACCTTTTGCTTATACATTTTCTATTTAGCTTCTCTAGCTGATCCAGAGGCAGGCAGGCATCTAAAGAATGTTTTGAGGAATGCTATAACGAACTGTTGGTAGATTTATCATAGTCGACTTGTTCATAAAAAAGATAACTTGACTACTCTTACAGAAAAAGGGACCTTGACCATGAACAGAGCAATAGGATAGGGCACATATATGGCCAGATCATTCATGATCTACCAATTCAAACCATGAACTGAAAAAGCAGATTCTAATGATCTTGTGTGTGACAGCTTAAAAAGTGAAAAATAATTTCTCTGTTGATCCAGCTCAAAACTGTTATACATAATTTTTGATTATACATCATTCAACTCAGTCCTTGTCCAGTGGAACTTATAATCTAAGGTCCTTATTGCATTCATACACCGTAGGGCCAATTTAATCAGGAGCCAGTTATTTTTTTTTTACCTGTCTGTACAGTCATATGAAAAAGTTTAGGAACCCCTCTTAATTCTTTGGAGTGTTCAAATTAGCAACTTCCTTTTAATATATAACATGCCTTATGGAAACAATAGTATTTCAGCAGTGACATAAAGTTTATTGGATTAACAGAAAATATGCAATATGCATCATAACAAAATTAGGGCAGCCCAACAGAAATATTACACCAATACCTAGTTGAACCTCTTTTTACAGATGTAACAGCCTTTAGACGCCTCCTATAGCCTTTGATGAGTGTTTAGATTCTGGGTGGTGGTATTTTTGACCATTTGTCCATACAAAATCTCTCCAGTTCAGTTAAATTTGATGGCTGCGGAGCATGGACAGCCTGCTTCAAATCATCCCATAGATTTTCGATGATATTCAAGTCGTTGGACTGTGACGGCCATTCCAGAATATTGTACTTCTCCCTCTACATAAATGCCTTTGTAGAAGTGTGTTTAGGGTCATTGTCTTATTGGAATATCCAACCCCTGCATAACTTCAACTTTGTGACTGATGCTTGAACATTATCCTGAAGAATTTGTTGATATTTTGTTGAATTCATCCGACCCTCGACTTTAACAAGGTCTCCAGTCCCTGAACTAGATACACAGCCCCACAGCATGATGGAACCTCCACCAAATTTGACAGTAGGTAGCAGGTCTTTTTCTTGGAATGAGGTGTTCTTCTGCTGCCATGCAACGTGCTTTATGTTATGACCAAATAACTAAATTTTTGCCTCATCGTTCCAAAGCACTTTGTTCCCGAATGACTGCGGCATGTCTTAATGAGCTTTTACATACAAGCGACTCTGTTTGTGGCATAAGTGCAGAAAGGGCTTCTTTCTCATCACCCTGCCATACAGATGTTCTTTGTGCACATTGCACTGAATTGTAGAACGATACAGATACACTATCTGCAGCAAGATGTTCTTTCAAGTCTTTGGAGGTGATCTTTGGGTTGTCTGTAACCATTCTCACAATCACAATCCTTCACATATGCCGCTTTTGTATTTTTATTGGCCTGCCAGACCTGGGTTTTACAGCAACTGTGCCTGTGGTCTTCCATTTCCTATTTACATTCCTTACAGTTGAAATTGACAGTTTAAACCTCTGAGATAGCTTTTTGTAGCTTACCCCTAAACCATGATACTGAACAATCTTTGTTTTCAGATGTTTCAGAGGAGAGTCTAACAGAAGCACAACTTGCAATTTGCCACCTTAAATATATCTTGTCTCATGATTGGACACACCTGCCTATGAAGCGCAAGGCTTAACAAGCTAATCCAATCAATTTTGTGTTGCCAGTAATCTTCGTTTTCCGAAGTCGCCTGAAGTTGCCTCACGAGGAAATTTGGGGCGACTTCTGAAAACGAATATTTTTGGAGTGTAGCATGCACAAGGAGAACATACAAACTCCTTTGTAGATAGTTTCTTGTCTCCTGGTTTATCTTTCTGTGTAAGAGATAAATCCATTGTATTTTACAGCAATTATCTGTTATCTGCTATATAAAATAAATAAGCGTTTTTTTTCTATCCAGCTTGAATGGCTGCCCCCTTGGCTACTCAGCAGCTTAATTATATATGAGAAAACAAGCATGTTTTACCAGTTTAGGGTAACAACACACTATGTTTTAATGCAATTAAAAATATATATTTTATTTATTTTTAATTATTATGCAATTTTTTTTTTTGCTGTTACTGGTCCTTTTAACAAAGATTTCATAAGTTTTACACAAAAACATGCGGACATGATAGCAAAGTGGGATTCTGCCAGTTTGTTTTAGCAGAATGCATTTCCCATGCCATTTAAAACATCTTAATAAAGTGCTTAGTAACGTATGTGGACAGTGCTGGATTTTTGTGATCATCATCTCAGAATCTGCTGGTAGATAAACATAGACCTACAGTACCAGTGTTTGGTCTGTACCATTAGAAAGTTTTTTTACACAATGTGAATTAAAACTGTAAAGCTCCCTATAGAACTATGATTGTCATGCAGTATACTATTCAAAAAAGGGCTGGAACAAGGCTAAGACAGCAATAATAAATCCCCACTTGCATCCATCCATACATATCCATCTACGCCAATCCTTTACCTAAAAATTAAGCTAAAACACAAACTGTCACTTAGCAGCATCTTTCCCACCATTACTTGAAAAACTTCCTAAAGAATAGATCAATCCTTTATCACTTCCACTACTGCTGCTGGACATAGCCTTGCACCTTGCATTGCTAGAGATCCCCTTAGATTATTCTTTGCGACTTTAAGTTGGGCTTGGTAGATGAACCATTAATTGTCGATATATATGGAACAGCAGTGATTTGATTATTGATCAATTCAACATTGTTTTTGCATATAGTTTCACGGAAAGGGAGGATCTGGCTAAGGCATCTAGCTTCAAAATGATAATTTAACAAACTAAATTAGATCATACCAGTGCAGCATATGGTCCCACCTTTAAAACAAGCATTCTGAGGTTTCATCTAGTCTGCAATGCATCCTATTTTACTGACCATATGCCCCATATCATTGGCATGTTCTCAGCTATATACGCACTGCACATCTAATCAAAAGCATATCCAAATACAAAACAAATGTGCATTATTTTAGAATAGCAAGGCCCCTATGCCTACAAACAATACCTTATGTTTGTTATAGGAGGAAATGTGCTTCCAGATGTTTAGAACCTCACAAAAACCTTGTTACCTTTGCAGGTTTCTATGTGTATTTTTATCTGTATTTGAAGAGGTCATTTCGAAGTGATTGGCAATCAAATTGCTTTTTGGTCCAGCCCGTCATCACACTATAAATGAATAGGAGAAGTGAAGGAGAGATGAGAATGAGAAAAAAAAATGAGTAACAAAATCAATCCAAGGTCTAGATAGAAAACAAACTGTATGAGCATCATAGGTAAGCATGGACTGCAACACTGCAAAATACCAGCCCTGGCTGATAATAAGAAATTGATTTTCCTGAAAGTGCAGGCAGAGATGACAAATTCATTAAAAACCTTTTAAGTTGAAATTCAAAACAATATTGTGTGATAATAGGGCACTAACTTTTCAGGCCATTTCGGCACTAGTTACTCCAATCCAATTGCTGCCCATTTCTGAAATTGATGGTGAGATGAAAAAGGGCCATGAAGGATCTGCTGCTACTTGTGAGCCATTGAGCTTTTTGTGTTATCATTGAGAGATACTGTGCAGTTCTGTACAATAAATGACAAATATAGGGTCAGCCATTTTTCAGTTAAGCAATGATGGAAAATGCTGTTAATTGTTAATATTGGCTCTTTTTTAGTTCTAACTTTTCTCACCAAGCTGTCAAATGTTGCTTATGAAATAATTGCTTTTTTTTGTATTGTTGTGTTTACTTTCAGGTGGCTGAAATGCATGGAGAGCTCATAGAATTTAATGAGAGGCTTCATCGAACACTAATGGCAAAAGAAGTGCTTGTGTCACAAATGAGACAAGAATTGATTGATCTAAGAGGACCTGTAAGTATGGCTCATATAAATTAAAGGTTACATAATATTTCCAGACAAACAGATCCATTGCCATTAATATGTTAACAGATTAACAGATTGATCAGCAGCAGGCAATGCTGTATCTTATCAAATATAGAAGCAGTGCGTGTATACTGTACATCACCCTCCAAACAAGCACCCACACATACACACCAAATAATGTGCATATATATATATATATATTGCTTGAATATGATACACTGTATTCTATGTAATTATCAGCATACCGGTACATTGCTTAGACCAACATTTTTTGTCCTATTGATGGAACTATTTTAAGAGATGGCCTCTGAATAAGATGTCCTTTGCAGTATATGAATGAACATTGATTATGCAGTATACATCATGCTCTATTCATTGGTTTTGCATTTTGGCACAATATTGTATATGTTTATATATTTGTGTGTGTATGAAGCATCAGGGCTCGAACTTAAAAAGCCGGAAAAAGTTTGACTGAGTAATAGGGATGCACCGAATCCACTTTTTTGGATTCGGCCGAATCCTTCACGAAGGATTCGGCCGAATACCGAACCGAATCCGAACCCTAATTTGCATATGCAAATTAGGTGTGGGAAGGGGAAAACATTTTTTACTTCCTTGTTTTTTGACAAAAAGTCACGCAATTTCCCTCCCTGCCCCTAATTTGCATATGCAAATTAGGATTCGGATTCGGTTCGGCCGGGCAGAAGGATTCGGCTGAATCCGAATCCTGCTGAAAAAGGCCGAATCCTGGCCGAATCCCGGATTCGGTGCATCCCTACTGAGTAATAACTGTACAGGTATGGCCTCTGTTATCCAGAAACCTGTTATCCAGATCCCAAATGGATAGACTCCATTTTAAACAAATAATTCCAATTTAAAAAAAAAAAAAATCTTAGTAATACTAAAACAATAACTTGTACTTGATCCCAACTAAGATATAATTAATCCTTATTGGAGGCAAACCAATCCTATTGAGTTTAATTAATGTTTAAAGCGAATATGACTAAATCGGTCCAAATACATTTGTCTAAAAACATTCACATTTATTCTTCCAAATTAAAAACAGCAGAAATTTATATAGATTTCACTTAAGGTGAAATGCCTTCTGGTATTGATGCAGAGGGAATTTCCTGTTTCTGGTTTTGCTTCCTTTTGCATATAGATATATATTTTACATAGTAACATAGTAACATAGTTATCTGGTATGAAAAAAGACCAAAGTCTGTCAAATTCAACCCCTGCATATGAATCTATCATTCATCTATCAATATATATATATACATAGACAAATACAAGAGTCCTCTGCACTCAACCCATTAAAAATATATTTAAGACAGAGACATTTTGTGCATACTGCTACTGAAAAATGCCTTACCCTTTAAACAAAACAGGGATTGTTTGTCCATATATTGCAATATATTTAAGCTGGCCAACTACGTCAAAGTCATCCCATATCTGGCCAGTCCGACGCTCAATTTTCATCTGATTCATTAAGAATTCTATTGCTTCATTATACATTTTACAAAGGGACTAAGTTTTACCTGCAACTTACTTGCTGCTTTCAAACTAAAACTCCCAAACTTGGCTGCACTTTTATTAGACACCAGTGGGATCACCTGACTATAGCTGGGAAGGGTGGGAGCTACAACATGGAGCTGGTCACTGCTCCTGTATAACTATAACAAACAAGGCAAAGTTGTGCTCACCACTATTTTTTTAAAAACATTAGGCGGGGGTGCAATGAGGCTGTGACCACAAAATACATATAGACAAATACAAGAGTTCTCTGCACTCAACCCATTATCAATATATTTAAGACAGAGACACACATACACACACATATAGACACTATATAGACCTATCTATACACTCACATGTATAAACTATATACGTAAGGGTATAGGACCTGTTATCCAGAATGCTTGGGACCTGGAGTTTTCTGGATAAGGAGTCTTTCCATGATATGGATTTTCACACCTTAAGTCTACTAAAAACATGAAATTTTAAACATGAATTGAACCCAATAGGGTTTGATCAAATTGGAACACTATGAGAGATGGCCATTCCATAATTTGGAGATTTCTGGATTAACTGGTTTCCAGGTAACAGATCTCATACTTGTAAACCTAGTAGTGTATCACGGCGCTGCGGCGCAAAAGGGGATCCAGAAGGCCCTGGACAGCAGCCGGTGGGCCCTGGGCCCCCGGTCTGACCCTGCTCACAGTCCTCACTGTGAAGAACCACCTACACTGCTTCAAGTGAAAGTTCTTTTCTTTTAGTCTAAAACCTGCTATTGCCTCTGGCTATAGTCTTACGATATATATATATATATATATATATATATATATATATATATATATATATATATATATATATATATATATATATAATATATATATATATATATATATATATAAGCCATGAATATCTTGTAAATTATACCCTTATAAACGGTGAGTTCTGATGTCATCAGTTATAAACAGTGAGTTCTGATGTCATTTGTGTCACATGACCCACTGAAATTTGTGTATTATAATAAATAAAGTACCCCCAGTTGCAAAATATGAGGATATTAGAAGTTACCTCAGCGTTCCATGACCTGTATAAAAACACTCGGCCTTCGCCCTCGTGTTTTTAAATGGTCATTAAACTCCTCAGTAACTTATAATATCCTTATATTTTACAAGAGGGGGTACTTTATTCACTATATACGCCATTTGTTTCTTTCAAAGAATGAAAATTCCTTTTTCTCCCTCTCCAGTTTACCATCATATTTGGCAAAGCACGCATTCAGCTGTTATTTCTGCAATTCACCTTTCATCTGTTTAATTGCCTCTTTTAATGGACACATCTGTTCTTTCTTGATAAGAATAATAAATTCCATTAGATGGAAAGTACATCCTTTTGAAATAGATTCCTTTCACCCCTATTTAACGTGTGTTTTTTGTGTATAAATACATCCTTTTGAAATAGATTCCTTTCACCCCTATTTAACGTGTGTTTTTTGTGTATAAATACATCCTTTTGAAATAGATTCCTTTCACCCCTATTTAACGTGTGTTTTTTGTGTATAGATGTTAGAATGGTATGGTATGCATAATGGCTCATATACCCAGGTGTTCGAGAAGTGCCCATAAATACATCTCAGGTTAATGTGATTCAGAAAAGAAAAATAATCATTTATTCGTTTTCTATAGGTTTGTTCCTGATCTTTGCAATGTTTATAATGTTTATAATGCTCACCATTGTGGCCCCTAGGTTTTCTTGTTTTGATGGCTATGGAATGTTATTACACTTTATCCATTGGTGTATACTATTGGAGAGTGCATTAATATTGGAACTAGAGTCAGTAGTGCACATTATCAAGCAAATTAACTGGCTTAAAGGGGCGTATCACCTTTACTTTAAGTTTTAGTATGTTGTAGAATGGCCAGTTCTAAGCAACATTTTACTTGGTCTTCATGATTTATGTTTTTTATAGTTTTTTAATTATTTATTCTGAAACACTTTCCAGTTTTCAGATGGAGGTCACTGACCACATCTAAAAAAAATATTCTGTATGGCTAGAAATGTATCGTTATTGCGACTTTTTATTACTTAGATTGCTATTCAGACCCTCCCCTAATTATATTCCAGTCTGTTATTCAAATCAATGCATGTTTGCCATGGTAATTTGGACTGTAGCAACAAGATTGTTGAAATTGCAAACTGGAGAGCTGCTGAATAAAAAGCTAAATACCTCAAAAACCATAAATAATAAAAAATGAAAACCAATTGCAAATTGTCTCAGAATATCAGTCTCTACATCATACTAAAAGTTAACTCAAAGACAAACAAACCCTTTAAGTAATCAGTCAATGTAAAGAGCCTGTTTGAGGCATCATTATTTTACCCACTTTTTAAGTTTGGATATATGGCTCTGAACCATTAGGCTGTCTCTGTGATATAAACCAGTGGTTCTGGATGCATAGTTGGCCAAAGGGACATAAAGGAGTGATTTGCATGTCTCCACCCATGATGCCTTATAGGAGAATTAAAACTCTTATTTTTAGTATTTAGGCAGTGCTATGTGAATGGCATGAGACAAGTAAATATATTCTGATTTCAGAAGGCTTCACTTTGCATGCACTTGATTGTGAAGGGCTTTTTGGCTCCTTTTAGCCCATCTCACCCTAACCAGGTTCGGTTTTCTTATTTTGTATTTAAAATACTTGCAAATTGCATGACCCTTGATGTTGCTCTCACCTTTCCATATTTGAATGGACCTACTATAAACACTCACGTAGCAACAGGCAGGGTACAAAAAGAAGTTGCCAAACTGAAGCAGTAATCTATTATTCTCAGGATAATTCAGAAAGAACAGTATGTGCTCTGCTTTACAGCAATCGTTATCAAAGCCTGCATACAGATTTTGTAGACACATATTGCTACATTAGAATATTTAACCATTTTAGTCATGAAAATTGAATGTTTTCTCAGCAGTACACATATAAATATTAGTGAAATGGTCACGCATAAAACAAGTTCTGCTTTTTGCAGCTCCAGTTTTCATTAAGCAGTATAGGTAGCGTGTGCCATATCCAAGAGTATCATCTGTCATACTTCTGCCTAGATAGAACTATAATCCGGGAGAATTTAGCATTTAGTTGAGAGTTTTCCCATTGAAAGAGGCCATAACATTTTTTTGTAAACAGAAATTAGATATATGCTGTTTACTAGGATAGATAACAAGGCTTTCAAATTAAAATGATTGGGGTTTTTTTGCAGTAAATCTAGGAATTCGTAAAGCTGTTTTGTGTTTGAACAGTGTACACAGAAAATAAGTGTTTTCAATATGTGCTATGGTGTTGCATACATAGTGTGTGTTCGACACACACACAATCCTGGAAAAACGCTTCTTCATGGGATTGTGCGATTGTTAAAAGCATGCTCTATCAAACTACCATCAACTTGTGCAGCATAATTCAGGCATACTCAAAATGCTTGGTATCTTGTCTTAGGCCAGGGGTCCCCTACCTTTTTTTTACCATGAGCCACAACTATAAATACATGTTAATAATAATATATACAATTGTAAAAAGAATTGGAGAGTAACACAAGCATGCAAAAATTCATGGTATCAAATAAGGTCTGTTATTGGCTATTTGGTAGCCCTTATGTGTATTCACAGCCCACAGTTTGGCAGTACATCTGTTTTTAAGCAACAAAACTTGCCTCCAAGCCAATATTTCAAAAATAAGCACCTGCTTTCAGGCCACTGGAGCAACAGCCAAGTGGTTGAAGAGCAACATGTTGCTCACGAGTCAATGGTTGGGGATCACTGTCTTAAGGTGGGCATAGACGTAGAGATCTGCTCATTTGACGATGACGCCAAATGAGTGGATCTCTCCACATTGAAGTGGGCAATATCGGGTTGTTCCGATCGTGTGTACTAGGGCCCAATGATCAGATCATAATGGATCTGATATGGGCGGTCGGATTGCGGGACCGCATACACTCATAGACGGGATTTTTTAACCAGTCCGATCAAGATGGCCAGATATCGATCGGGGAAGCCCTTCGGATGGCCCCACACGGGCCAATAAACTGCCGACTCGTTCTGTCTGCAGCTTTTATCGGCCCGTGTATGGGGGCCTTTAATGTGTGCAGCATTCCTCTAAAATCTGTTGTCCTATTTTGTCCATAAACCATAATGTAAATAAATAGTATTAAAATAAAGGCACACTGGCTTTCTTGATTAGCAAACACAGAAAGATGGGAGCATAAGTTCTCTGGAAATAATTTAGGGTTCTTTGATGCTTAGGCAATGCCCACTGACTGTAAAATGAAATCTATTCTTAACGCTGGCCGTTTCATGACATACATATCTGATGCAATGCAAATATATGTGCATGATAACCTTACTGCTGTATTGTATCTTATACTCTTGTACATTATACAAGTAAGGGATGTATTACAAGCTTAATTTAGCTTTCAAATATAGTGGCCTTTTAATACCCTTTTCCTTATGATGTAGTGGAGTGCCCCAGAGGAGTGCCTGTAGCTCCAATTATAAATAATATGTGCATTTATGATTTGATGAAGAGACGGCTCCACATTGTCTGTGATCTAAATCTACAAAGGAAACACAGCAATATCTAGGAGGTCTAAATGCAGTTCATGGTATTGTTAGTCAGAATTGGAGCTAGGGTAAACATGACTCATTCAGTTAATAAACATGCAGAATTCTTTTTCCCAATAAAACAATTATTTTCCAGTTTAACATGAATCCAGTAATAGACTGACAAGCACAGCAGGAGATTCCAGGTATACATTCATAGCACTGCAGGGCCACTTGAACTGACAACCCATCGCCAGTTAGTGGGATTTACAGACTATCCTAAAACACAATGTTCGTTCGATAAGGATCAAACCTATTTCTTCTATATGAAAATATTTAGTGTTTTGTGAAAGGCAGAGGTAGAATATCCCTTGTGCTTGCTTTTATCTCTGTGAACGAGGTCTGTAGTTCATCATTACAAGTCGATTAAATAGATGTAGTCGTACCAATCACTTTCTATAAAGAAGGGGAAATAGCATGTTTTTTTTAAAAATTAACAATAGCTCTAGCAATGTGAAACATTGTATAGTTTGATTAAAAACTGTCGACTGCACAAATACTAGGCTTTATTTTCTGGTAATGACTCGCTGGGTACCCCAACCAGTGCACTAATGATATTTTAAACCAGAAGCAATATAAAAAATTAGGTTTCTTAATACATAGGCCACTGTGCAGCTTTCCTTGCACTTACCTGTAGGCTAATGTAACTGACCTGATTTATGGCTTTAACTTCCCTAATTCTTTGCTAGAGAAAGGCTTGAGTGCAGTTTGTAATTTGTTACATATGGGCATGTCCTGCAGATCTTTCACCTAAACCCTGGTCTGAGTGTATTTCAGTTCATTTGATGAGGTCTTTTTCCATCGTCTCTGCATCTGAATATATTTCAGATATTATGCGTTGGTTACATATGTAGCGCTATAGTAAACTGCTTTGTATTTAGCAGTTATAGCTACTTTCCTTTGTGGGCTGAGACCACAGATGAGCTCTCTTTCTCAGGGGTAAGCCCTCGCAACGCGGTGGAGGTAGGGTATAGTGTAAATGTAACTAGGTGCAATAGCACAATGATGGGCACCAGTAGTTCTTTAACGGTTGAACATAGAACTGTATTTATTGAACAATAGCACGTAGATCATTCAGCACATTGATCCACAATTGAGCATAGAACATACACAGCAGCATAAAGGAAGCATATACTCACAGCACGTATAGGCTGAATCCCCACAGGCTAGGGAATATACAGCAGAGAGTATGTTGGCAGTGTGTGAGGGGTATTGCCCAGTTTTCAGGATATCTTCCAGTGACAGACTAGGGGGAATTCCTATCATCCCTATCTCAACACTTTAGTCCTCAGTAATACCCTGGGATCTTAATCCCTTTTATCTCCTCGGCGGAGCCTTGAGCTGCTCAACTAAATAACCTCTCTATCACTCCTAGAGTGATCTATAATTGAGTATAGCTGTCTAATTACTAGGGCCTAGGGTCAACACTACCCATTCCCTTCCAGCCTGCTTGGTTGGGCTAAAGCAATGGACCCAGACCTCATGGTTCCTAAACCTTTTATACTCTGGCACAGTGCCATCTGGTGTACACTGTGTGAACTACAGGGGTTACATAAGCACAACGTATAAGGACCATTTAGGCATCCATATAACTAGGGATGTGCCTGTCTGTAATGTGTAAGGGTGTTCACATCCCTACAGATATATTTACATTGTTAAGTTGGGCTGAAAAAAAGACCATCGATTTTAACTCCTCTAAATGAACCCCAGTGCACATGTATACATGCACTCATACCGGCACCTCCATACATTCATATATAAAAATGATATATACCAATATCTATACTAATTGAATGTTATAGTATCACAATAGCCTTTGAATTATGTTTTCCAAGGAATCATCCAAGCCACAAAGGCATTAGTAGAATAAGTGAAAAACCACCTACACTGCTTGTGTTCTGTTCCTGTAGGACAAAAGTGGTGGCTTCTGGTGCCGTGATTCTTTTTATTGGATAAAAGGTCTTCCCGCTATCTGTCTATAATGCCTCTAATGTATTTGTAAAGTGTAATCATGTCTGCTCGCAAGCAGTAAACAACCCCAATCTTCATAATTTTAATCCTCCATCTCTATTACCAATTTAGTTGCACGTCTCTGCATTCGCTCCAGCTCTGCCTTACCAGGGACCTATAAAGGCATTTTGCCTATAAAAGCAAAATTATGTTTTTATCCCTTGAGTTAATGCCCTTTTTATGCAAGACAGTACTGTATTTGCTTTAGTAGCCACAGAATGACAGTGCCTCAAATTCCACAGTTTGTTACAAATCCCTTACAGTTAAAACAAAAGTTGGGATACTGCGTAAAATGAAAATAAAAAGAGAATGGGATCATTTGCTAATCGTTTCAACCCTAATTGAAATAGTACAAAGATGCCCTGTTAGGGGCCAATTTATCAAAAATTGCATTTTCATTTTTTCACGTTTCGAGAAAAAATTCAGTGAAAAAACATGAGTACAAATATACTCCAGAATATTCTTAATATGGTCAAAATTTATTAAAGAATAAAACCACGAAAAGTCGCCAGAAAAAAATTTGCCAAGTAAAAGCTGGCGAGGTTGTATAGAAGTCAATGGGAATGTTCTCTGACAATTTTATTTATTTATTTTCCCAGCTTATTTAAACATTCGAGATTTTCAGCCTCATTGACAATGAGATTCTCACTGGTACGCAACCTTTTTTACCACGAAACCGGGGAATTTTTAGTTGCGTTTCTTTTAAGTAAGCAAGCATTAGAGAAAAAAAGTCACACGAGTCTTGTCTGCGTCCCCTCGTCCACGTTTTTTTTTTTTTTTGACGAACACAGATTATGATAAATCTGCCCCTTCATGTTAAAACTGAATAATTTTGTTTGCTGAAAAATATATTCTCATTTAGAATGTGATGCCAGCAACACATATATTCTCATTTAGAATGTGATGCCAGCAACACATTTAACACAAAAAGCTAGGACTCTTTTCATGAAACTGTGTACAGGTATGGGATATGTTATCCAGAAAGCTCCAAATTGCTGATTGACTGTCTCCCATACATGCCATTTTATCCAAATAATCCAAATTTTTAAAAATGATTTCCCCATTCTCTGTAATAATAAAACAGTGCCTTGTTCGTGATCTAAGATATACAGTGGTGTGCAAAACTATTTACCCCCTTCCTTATTTCTTATTCTTTTGCATGTTTGTCACACTTAAATGTTTCTGCTCATCAAAAACCGTTAACTATTAGTCAAAGATAACATAATTGAACACAAAATGCCATTTTTAAATGAAGGTTTACGTTATTAAGGGAGAAAAAAAACTCCAAATCTACATGGGCCTGTGTGAAAAAGTGATTGCCCCCCTTGTTAAAAAATAACTTAACTGTGGTTTATCACACCTGAGTTCAATTTCAAAGGTTATAAAGCCATTTCTAAAGCTTTGGGACTCCAGCGAACCACAGTGAGAGCCATTATCCACAAATGGCAAAAACATGGAACAGTGGTGAACCTTCCTAGGAGTGGCCGGCCGACCAAAATTACCCCAAGAGCGCAGAGACAACTCATCCGAGAGGCCACAAAAGACCCCAGGACAACATCTAAAGAACTGCAGGCCTCACTTGCCTCAATTAAGGTCAGTGTTCACGACTCCACCATAAGAAAGAGACTGGGCAAAAACGGCCTGCATGGCAGATTTCCAAGGCACAAACCACTTTTAAGCAAAAAGAACATTAAGGCTCCTCTCAATTTTGCTAAAAAACATCTCAATGATTGCCAAGACTTTTGGGAAAATACCTTGTGGACCGACGAGACAAAAGTTGAACTTTTTGGAAGGTGCGCGTCCCGCTACATCTGGCGTAAAAGTAACACAGCATTTCAGAAAAAGAACATCATACCAACAGTAAAATATGGTGGTGGTAGTGTGATGGTCTGGGGTTGTTTTGCTGCTTCAGGACCTGGAAGACTTGCTGTGATAGATGGAACCATGAATTCTACTGTCTACCAAAAAATCTTGAAGGAGAATGTCCGGCCATCTGTCGTCAACTCAAGCTGAAGCGATCTTGGGTGCTGCAGCAGGACAATGACCCAAAACACACCAGCAAATCTACCTCTGAATGGCTGAAGAAAAACAAAATGAAGACTTTGGAGTGGCCTAGTCAAAGTCCTGACCTGAATCCTATTGAGATGTTGTGGCATGACCTTAAAAAGGCGGTTCATGCTAGAAAACCCTCAAATAAAGCTGAATTACAACAATTCTGCAAAGATGAGTGGGCCAAAATTCCTCCAGAGCGCTGTAAAAGACTCGTTGCAAGTTATCGCAAACGCTTGATTGCAGTTATTGCTGCTAAGGGTGGCCCAACCAGTTATTAGGTTCAGGGGGCAATTACTTTTTCACACATGAAAATGTAGATTTGGATTTCTTTTCTCCCTAAATAATAAAAACCCTCATTTAAAAACTGCATTTTGTGTTTACTTGTGTTATCTTTGACTAATAGTTAAATGTGTTTGATGATCAGAAACATTTTGTGTCACAAACATGCAAAAGAATAAGAAATCAGGAAGGGGGCAAATAGTTTTGCACACCACTGTAATTGATCCTTATTGGAAGCCAAACCAGTTTATTGGGTATGTTTAATATTTATATGATTTTATAGTAGACTTAAGGTATGAAGATCCAAATTACTGAAAGATCCATTATCCTGAAACCTCCAGGACCTGAGAATTCTGGATAACAAATCCCATACCTGTATTATTTATCTACAATACATAGTTTCATATGATGCTGCTGGTTTTAAAAACACACAGGCAGATCTGGTAGATTCTAACATACCTGGTTGCTCCTGGTGTGTTACAAAAAGTATTAATCAGAAAAGCATTTTTGGAGTGCACCTTATGAGGACTGAACACTGATGAAGATGTTGAATATATAAAGAGCCTGGGAATAGTCATTACTTGTTCAGGTGTCAGTGTATCACTCTGCTGACTGAAAGGCAGTCTGGGGAACAACATTCTTGTGTGATCTCTGTCTTACCTTTAACTTGGTGTATACTGTATAATACAGAATGGCTGTAAATAGAGCTGCCAACTAAATAAATGTACTGTAGTAAGTCACAATGTAGAATTTACTGATTTTTATTTTCATATGTTCTCATATCAAATTCTGCCAGGGAAATAAATGTTTCATAAAGACAAGTGCACTCAGAGATACTGTATTCTGAACGCAGGTTGCTGAGCTGTGAAAAACTGCTTACTGTACAACAGTTTCAAGGATCAGGCTGATGCAAAAATACAGAGATGCATATCTCAGTGATAAAAAAATTAATATAACAGGTATGGGATCCATTATCCAGAAACCCGTTATCCAGAATGCTCCAAATACAGAATCACTGTCTCCGTTAGACTCCATTTTATCTAAATAATCCAAATTTTTCAAAATGATTTTTTCTCTATAATAATAAAACCGTACCTTGTACTATACTTTACATACTAAGATATAATTCATCCTTATTGAACGCAGAACCAGCCTATTGGGTTTATTTAATGTTTAAATGATTTTCTTGTAGACTTAAGGTATGAAGATCCAAATTACAGAAAGATCATCGGAATGCCCAAGTCCCAAGCATTCTGGATAATAGGTTTCATACCTGTGTGTGTGTGTGTGTGTGTGTGTGTATATATACATATATAAATGTATATATTCATTGTATACTATTTGAACCTTGGAAACATTCCAACTATTCTCCATTTTTTGTAAAGAAGCGGCTCTAATAATGAAATTTGTAGCTGCCATATCTGCCAGTGGGCAAGCTAGCAAGCCTCCCCGCTTCAATGCACCCTGTTCACTTGGCTACAACGTGTTCCTTTTCTTTTGCTATACACTTAAAACACTGTTATGTATTAAAATGCATATATGGTTCTTCCGTTACATGAAGCGTAATGAAATTGATTTCTTCTCATTACGGCAGGTCCCTGGAGACTTGAGTCAGACGTCTGAAGACCAGAGTTTGTCAGATTTTGAAACGTAAGTTATCAGCGTTTAACCATAGAGGCTTTGCAAGCCGTAGGTTTTTCTTTGGGCGCCGTGGGATTCTAACTCATAAATGAAACATCCAACATGCCCGCCAGTATATCTACAGCTCATCATATCTCATGTCATTGTTCTGACCAGAAAATGCTTTGTTATGGGTAGGCTAAACTGACTGAATTCAATGTATGCAGTGAATGGGATTCTCTAATGTTTTAGAACAGTTTGATGAAAAATAATCATGCTGCTTTATTTCTAGAAAAATATTCTCTCTGCTTCACCCGTGAGAAGAAATGTTAATGGCTTACCTTAGATAGTGAGGTGGGAAACAAAACAACCTCTACTGTTAATTTTACTTTTTTATCAGTTGTTTCTTTTAAATAACATTCCTGTAACATTAAAGAGAAATGATTGAGTTTTTCTTAGGGGCAGATGTATCAAGGGTCGAATGTCGAGGGTTAATTAACCCTCGATATTCGACTAGGAATTGAAATCCTTCGACTTCGAATATCAAAGTCGAAGGATTTAGCGCAGAAAATTCGATCGAACGATCGAAGGATTATTCCTTCGATCGAACGATTAAATCCTTCGAATCGAACGATTCGAAGGATTTTAATCCAATGATCGAAGGAATATCCTTCGATCAAAAAAACTTAGGCAAGCCTATGGGGACCTTCCCCATAGGCTAACATTGACTTCGGTAGCTTTTATCTGCCGAAGTAGGGGGTCGAAGTTTTTTTTAAAGAGACAGTACTTCGACTATCAAATGGTCGAATAGTCGAACGATTTTTAGTTCGAATCCTTCGATTCAAAGTCGTAGTCGAAGGTCGAAGTAGCCCATTCGATGGTCGAAGTAGCCCAAAAAACACTTCAAAATTCGAAGTTTTTTTACTTCGAATCTTTCACTCGAATTTAGTGAATCGGCCCCTTAATGTAAGGTTAAAGTAATGATTTTAATTTCTGATGTCCTTTTTGATTGGTCATCACCCCAATAAAATGTCTGTACATGGGTGGGACCACCAGCCTATGTCCATTAGGCACAAAACGTGTTAGACCTAATAAATCAATTTTTATTTTTTGGAACAATTCTTGCTACTGCTTTTATTACCAGTGGGTCTCTTTCATACGTATCTGGGATTTAGTAATCTACATCAAACAAGGTGTTAGATGGGGAGCGGATCTGGGTCGGTGGGTCCCACAAGGGCAGCGGCCAACCTTGAAACCACTTAATACAAATTAGTCATTTCAATGAGCTCAGTGTATTCAGGCCATATAGTTATATTTTGCTGAAAATGCTTGTGGAATGCAGGTTAAAAGTTGGTGGTGTACATGGATTGAACTTTGATACATTTCAATTTCTAGTGGTTGTAGGAAGACCTGACATCAATTTAATCTACAGTTTCCTGTCTTTTCCCTTTGTAAAGCTTCTGTGCCTTTGATCCTATTCTATATGCAGAGGTCAGGATAACATTTGTTCTTGTACATGTTTGTCAGAGCCTTTGCCCTTCACCCTGGATTGGCTAACGGAATTGATTTTAGTCCCTTATTCACACACTTCTTTCTATTCTATTTAGCACTTTTGTTATTGATTTAATTACCAAATTTGCTGTTCTTTAAATGTGTATTTAATTAATTTCACCCAGTGTAAATACCATCTGAAGAATGTTTTACATTTTGTCAGTAATTGTTCTCCTAATAGTGATAGTTTATATACTTCTATTTTTTCATTGTTTTCTTCAGTGCTTTTCTTTCATTCAATGTATTTTTATAGTTATCAGTAATTACTTGCCAAATTGTCTCTTTATAAGCCTAAAATCCTTGCATTGTGTTTGTGTATCTGCACCGTAATGGCTGCCATCCTTTATATGTTGCATGACATAAAAACCCATTAATACATTTTGTTTTCAGTGAAAGGCATTTTAAATGAAAAATTTTACATTTTCTAGAAACAATGCAACATTTTCAAAAGTTCAAAACTATTTTCTTCCTCTTCAGTATTTCTTCAACGTTTCAGAGCTGTCTTTTATTAAAGGGGATTTGGATGTATTTCTGCCAGAGCTTTATTTAAATCCCTTACTAGGTACCAGCAAAGTTTGCTCATAATTTTTTGTGATGTCACACTGCATGATTTCCTTTGACGATGTGCTAACTTTTTGTGACTGTTGGGGGTGTAAAATTAAATGCAGATGCATTAAATTCAGGTAACTACACAAACATTTCTCTGATACTACAGTGACATATTATCAATGCGTCTTTCTGACAATATAAAACATACAGGGCAATACTCTGTATTTGTGAGCATAATGATAACGTCACCATGGTAACAGAGTTTGTGTATGTGCCTGCAGTTAAATTTATGTCAATAGCTGACCCCTAAAGCCAAAGTGATGATGCAGAAGTATACCCACCTGCTTTTTTTGATTTCACCCCCAGCCAGTAAATGTTAAAAAGTTGATGCAATGTCAACTGAAATGCGGCTTGTTATGTGTAAGGGATTTAAAGGAGAACTAAACGCTAACATAAAAGATGGGTAGAAATGCGGAATTGTGTATGTTGAACTTAATGCAGCAGCCTAAAGTTTCATAATTACTGTAACATTATCGCTTTAGGCCGTTGTGCACGGGGGGGGGTGACCATTTTGGATTTTGTTATTTTATGGTTTAAGTTCTCTTTAAATAAAGCTCTGGCAGAATTAGAATGCCTTTGATAAGGTCATAGTTCCAAAATGTTTTCTTAAGTGTCTGCTTTTTTTTTCTCAATTTACATTTTTTTTGTTCTAAAGGGGACTTTAATATTGTTGCTGTTATTGCACTTTTTGCTTATAAAAAGCATATGACTTTCTCCTGTATTGGGCTTCGATTAGGGCGTGCCTTTAGCAATATTTATTGTTTCTGTATTTCTAGTCCATTTCTGCGAGAACAGCAGTGCATTTGCACCGTATTATTTATATATTGTTTTTTACTCGGAATTCCAAGAATTCCTGAGTGTCCTCCTTATATGTTATAAAAATTTAGAGAGAACATACTGGATACAATATTGCTGCATGTGACCATGGGGAAAACTATTAGACTACAGTCTATGGGCAGGAAGGGACTGGTGCAAAGGAACACTGCCACCCCCATACAGAACTGTTTGTAAATCTCTCTGTTTAACCATCTATCTGTCTGCTTTTTTTACAAAGCAATTTTGAGCTCAGCTGCCTTTCTAAGCATCACTTTTCATATCTGAAGCCTTTTCTAATAAGTATGTTGATCATGTGAGGTAGAAAGAGCACAGAATTAAACATTGAGCTGCAGAAAGTCTATCTGTAAGATTTTAACAAGGACAACCTTTTGGGAAATCAGCAAAGCATTAGAAATCTCACTCAAGTGCCATCAGTTGAGAATCCCATGCCTTTATCCTACTCTATTGCTCCCACACTCCTCAGCATATCTCGTTCACCTGGGAGGGTGTTGTCTGGTTATTTAATACCGTATTCTATTTATATTTTGTTGAGAAAAGTACTTTACATTAGGAGAGGTGTTTCACTACTGATTCAGAAGGGCTGCAATTTATGCATTGAACCAAAGCATATCTGGATAGGATATTCACACATTTGTTTTTAAATCAATGTCATTAGAGATGGCGCGAACTGTTCGCCGGCGAACTTGTTCGCGCGAACATCGGGTGTTCGCGCTCGCCGGAAGTTCGCGAACGTCGCGCGACGTTCGCCATTTTGGGTTCGCCATTGTTGGCGCTTTTTTTTGCCCTCTCACCCCAGACCAGCAGGTACATGGCAGCCAATCAGGAAGCTCTCCCCTGGACCACTCCCCTTCCCTATAAAAACCGAAGCCCTGCAGCTTTTTTTCACTCTGCCTGTGTGTGCTGAAGAGATAGTGTAGGGAGAGAGCTGCTGCCTGTTAGTGATTTCAGGGACAGTTGAAAGTTTGCTGGCTAGTAATCGTTTTGATACTGCTCTGTTATTGGAGGGACAGAAGTCTGCAGGGGTTTGAGGGACATTTAAGCTTAGGTAGCTTTGCTGGCTAGTAATCTACCTTCTACTGCAGTGCTCTGTATGTAGCTGCAGTGGGCAGCTGTCCTGCTTCTGATCTCATCTGCTGACTGCTGCAATAGCAATAGTCCTTGTAAGGACTGCTTTTATTTATTTTTTTGTTGTTTTACTACTACTACTACTACTACTACTACTACTACTATAAGAGCCCAGTGCTATTAGTCTAGCAGTGTTGGGGAGTGGGACTGGTGTGCTAATCTGCTGCTCCTAGTAGTTCAGCAGCACCAACTTTAATTTTTTTTTTTTTAATATTCATTCTTTTTTTATTTAACTTTTTTTTATTTTACTACCGCTGTAGTAGTGTATAAGTTGACCTTTTAGGCATTATTTGCCCTGTAGGCATTTTTTGCCCAGTGTGTTATTCAACCAACTGCTATCTAGCTGTGTGACCGTGTTCACATTCTGTCTAAATATCCATAATATTACCGTCTCCAGAAAAAACACCGGAGTGACTTTTTTCAAGCAGCCATAATAAATTTTACGTAATCCGTATCCATCGCTGTAGTAGTGTATAAGTTGACCTTTTAGGCAGTATTTGCCCTGTAGGCATTTTTTGCCCAGTGTGTTATTCAACCAACTGCTATCTAGCTGTGTGCCCGTGTTCACATTCTGTCTAAATATCCATAATATTACCGTCTCCAGAAAAAACACCAGAGTGACTTTTTTTCAAGCAGCATTCTTATATTTTACGTAATCCGTATCCACCGCTGTGTATACGTTGACCTTGTAGGCATTATTTGCCCTGTAGGCATTTTTTGCCCAGTGTGTTATTCAACCAACTGCTATCTAGCTGTGTGCCCGTGTTCACATTCTGTCTAAATATCCATAATATTACCGTCTCCAGAAAAAACACCGGAGTGACTTTTTTTCAAGCAGCATTCTTATATTTTACGTAATCCGTATCCACCGCTGTGTATACGTTGACCTTGTAGGCATTATTTGCCCTGTAGGCATTTTTTGCCCAGTGTGTTATTCAACCAACTGCTATCTAGCTGTGTGCCCGTGTTCACATTCTGTCTAAATATCCATAATATTACCGTCTCCAGAAAAAACACCGGAGTGACTTTTTTTCAAGCAGCATTCTTATATTTTACGTAATCCGTATCCACCGCTGTGTATACGTTGACCTTGTAGGCATTATTTGCCCTGTAGGCATTTTTTGCCCAGTGTGTTATTCAACCAACTGCTATCTAGCTGTGTGACCGTGTTCACATTCTGTCTAAATATCCATAATATTACCGTCTCCAGAAAAAACACCGGAGTGACTTTTTTTCAAGCAGCATTCTTATATTTTACGTAATCCGTATCCACCGCTGTGTATACGTTGACCTTGTAGGCATTATTTGCCCTGTAGGCATTTTTTGCCCAGTGTGTTATTCAACCAACTGCTATCTAGCTGTGTGACCGTGTTCACATTCTGTCTAAATATCCATAATATTACCGTCTCCAGAAAAAACACCGGAGTGACTTTTTTCAAGCAGCCATAATAAATTTTACGTAATCCGTATCCATCGCTGTAGTAGTGTATAAGTTGACCTTTTAGGCATTATTTGCCCTGTAGGCATTTTTTGCCCAGTGTGTTATTCAACCAACTGCTATCTAGCTGTGTGCCCGTGTTCACATTCTGTCTAAATATCCATAATATTACCGTCTCCAGAAAAAACACCGGAGTGACTTTTTTTCAAGCAGCATTCTTATATTTTACGTAATCCGTATCCACCGCTGTGTATACGTTGACCTTGTAGGCATTATTTGCCCTGTAGGCATTTTTTGCCCAGTGTGTTATTCAACCAACTGCTATCTAGCTGTGTGCCCGTGTTCACATTCTGTCTAAATATCCATAATATTACCGTCTCCAGAAAAAACACCGGAGTGACTTTTTTTCAAGCAGCATTCTTATATTTTACGTAATCCGTATCCACCGCTGTGTATACGTTGACCTTGTAGGCATTATTTGCCCTGTAGGCATTTTTTGCCCAGTGTGTTATTCAACCAACTGCTATCTAGCTGTGTGCCCGTGTTCACATTCTGTCTAAATATCCATAATATTACCGTCTCCAGAAAAAACACCGGAGTGACTTTTTTTCAAGCAGCATTCTTATATTTCACGTAATCCGTATCCACCGCTGTGTATACGTTGACCTTGTAGGCATTATTTGCACAGTGTTTTCTTCAAACCGCCATCTAGCTGTGTGAGCTTGTTCACATTTTGTCTAAATATTGATAATATTATCGTCTCTAGAAAAACCACTTGAGTTACTTTTTTTCAAGCAGCATTCATATATTTTACGTAATCCGTATCCACCGCTGTAGTAGTGTATACGTTGATCTTGTAGGCATTATTTGCACACTGTTTTCTTCAAACTGCCATCTAGCTGTGTGTATTATCGTTTCCAGAAAAACCAACTGAGTTTTTGTTGTTGTTGTTTTTTTAAAAATAATGCCAGGCAAAGGCAGGCCGCCACGCAGAGGCCGTGCTAGGGGCCGTGCTGCTATGCAATCCTGTGGCCCTAGCAAATTGCCCAGTTTTAAAAAGCCAATGACCCTGAACTCCCAAAATGCTGAAGAGGTAGTTGACTGGCTTACACAGCACACCCCATCCTCTACCGTTTCTAACTTTACCACAACATCCTCCTCATCCTCCACTGCTATGGCCACCCCACGTAACACTTCCTCCACCACCGGTGCCCCTTCTTCACTGGAGTCAGAGGAGTTATTTTCCCATGAGTTTCTTGAACTGAGTAATGCGCAACCATTATTGGCAGAAGAAGATGAAGGAGATGAGGACGTTACACCAGATTTAATTCTGGCAGAGAACACGACAGAGATGGACATAATGATGAGTGATGAGGAGGAGGAGGAGGTCCCCGCTGCTGCTTCCTTCTGTGATGTGTCAGAAGAAATTGATGCATCTGAGGAGAATGATGATGAGGAGATTGATGTTTTGTGGGTGCCTAGTAGAAGAGAGCAAGAGGAGGGTAGTTCAGATGGAGAGACGGAGAGTCAGAGAGGCAGTAGGAGAATAAGACTTAGAAGAAGCAGGGAGGCCAGCCCGCAGGGATCAGTAGGGCAACAACATGTATCGGCACCTGTGTTCAGCCGGCCAACGCACCCGCCATTGCCGCCAATGCCGCCAACTTCTACTGTTACCGCCAGATCGCAGACTTCCAAAAAGTCAGCAGTGTGGCATTTTTTTAATGTGTGTGCCTCTGACAAAAGCATTGTAATTTGCAATGAGTGCAGTCAGAAACTGAGCCTTGGTAAGCCCAACAGCCACATAGGTACAACTTCTATGCGAAGGCACATGAGCGGCAAGCACAAAGCACTTTGGGAGCAACACCTCAAAGGCAACAGGCAAACTAAAAGCCACACTCCTTCTGGTCCAGCATCTTACTGCTCTACCTCTGCTCTCCTTGACCCATCTGAACCACCCTCCACTCCGCCTTCCACCTTGACCACCTGTTCCCATTCCCAGTCATCTGCCACCAGCCAAGTTTCTGTGAAGGCCATGTTTGAGCGTAAGAAGCCAATGTCTGACTGTCACCCCCTTGCCCGGCGTCTGACAGCTGGCTTGTCTGCACTCTTAGCCCGCCAGCTTTTACCATACCAGCTGGTGGACTCTGAGGCCTTCCGCAAATTTGTAGCAATTGGGACACCGCAGTGGAAGGTACCCAGCCGCAATTTTTTTTCTAAAAAGGGAATACCACACCTGTACCAACATGTGCAGAGCCAAGTTACCGCATCTCTGTCACTTAGTGTTGGGCCAAAGGTCCATATGACTACTGACGCATGGTCCTCCAAGCATGGTCAGGGCAGGTATGTCACCTACACTGCCCACTGGGTGAACTTGGTAATGGCTGGGAATGGGAAGCAGGGAATGGGTAGCTCAACAACAACAACAACAGTGGAGTTGGTGTCACCGCCACGGATTGCACGCGGTTCTGCCACCACCTCTACTCCTCCATCGCTCTCTACCTCGTCTTCTTCCTCTTCTTCTTCTTACTCTGCTGCTGGGTCCTCCTTCTCCTCCTCCACACCTGTGCACCCCCAGCTCCCCCTAGGCTATTCGACGTGCCAGGTACGCCGTTGTCACGCTGTCTTGGGGATGACGTGCCTGGAAAGCAAAAACCATACCGGATCTGTACTCCTGTCATCTCTGCAGTCACAGGCCGATCGGTGGCTGACCCCACACCAACTGCAGATCGGAAAAGTGGTGTGTGACAATGGAAGCAATCTGTTGGCAGCGTTGAGACTGGGAAATTTAACACATGTGCCCTGCATGGCACATGTGTTAAATTTAATAGTCCAACGTTTTGTCTCCAAGTACCCAGGATTCCAGGACGTTCTCACCCAGTCCAGAAAGGTGTCGGCCCATTTCAGACGTTCCTACACAGCCATGGCACGCCTTGCTGACATTCAGCAGCGCTACAACATGCCAGTCAGGCGTTTGATTTCTGACAGCCAGACTCGCTGGAATTCAACGCTCCTTATGTTGGAACGTCTGCTGCAACAACAAAGGGCCGTCAACGAGTACCTTTTTGAACTGGGTGGTAGGACTGGATCTGCAGAGCTGGGGATTTTTTTCCCCCGTTACTGGGTGCTTATGCGCGATGCCTGCAGGCTCATGCGACCTTTTGAAGAGGTGACAAATATGGTCAGTCGCACCGAAGGCACCATCAGCAACCTAATACCCTTCGCTTTCTTCCTGGAGCGTGCCGTGCGACGAGTGACAGATGAGGCTGTAGACCAGCGTGACGAGGAGCTGGAAGCGCACGATTTATGGTCGCAATCACCAGAACGAACCCAGGCACCTGCTGCAACGCAGGGAGAGGTGCCAGAAGTGGAGTCAGAGGAGGAAGGTGGCTTTGTGGAGGAGGAGGAGGAGGACCAACAGGAGCAGGCTTCCCAGGGGGCTAGTGGTGACCTTTTGGGGACCCCTGGTCTTGTACGTGGCTGGGGGGAGGAGACCGTGGATGATGCAGTCCTTGATAATGAGGAAGCGGAGATGGATAGCTCTGCATCCAACCTTGTGAGAATGGGGTCTTTCATGCTGGCATGCCTGTTGAAGGACCCCCGTATCAAGAGGCTTAAGGAGAAGGACCTGTACTGGGTCGCAACGCTACTAGACCCTCGGTACAAGCATAAAGTGGCAGAAATGTTACCAACATACCACAAGTCCGAAAAGATGCGGCATTTACAAACCAGCCTGCAAAACATGTTGTACAATGCTTTTAAGGGTGATGTCACTTCAGGAACTCATCAACATTCCAGGGGCAGAGGTGCCAGTAATCCTGCCACGAGCACACCTGCAAGGACAAAGCCCTTTGGCCGGTCTGTAACATCAGACATGCAAATGTTTTTCTGTCCAAGGCAGAGCCACAACCCTTCTGGATCCACCCTCAAAGAACGCCTCGACCGGCAGGTAGCGGACTACCTGGCATTAACTGCAGATATCGACACTCTGAGGAGCGATGAACCCCTGGACTACTGGGTGCGCAGGCTTGATCTGTGGCCAGAGCTGTCACAATTTGCCATGAACCTCTTGTCTTGCCCAGCCTCAAGTGTGCTCTCAGAAAGGACCTTCAGTGCAGCAGGAGGGATTGTAACTGAGAAGAGAACTCGCCTAGGTCACAAAAGTGTCGATTACCTGACCTTTATTAAAATGAATGAGGGGTGGATCTCGGAGGGTTACTGCACGCCGGAAGACTTGTTCTGACTTCTATGCAGCTGTCCTTCTCTTCAAGCCTCATGACTCCACACACAGCTGTCCTTTAGCGTCCTCCTCCCTCCGCCACCGTTACAAACTAGGGTGCAAACCCTACTGGTTTAATTTTTTCTGGCCTCTGTGCTTCAGTGGCTGCGTCCAAAAAAACGGGGCAAACAATGTCTACAAGGTCAACGTATGGCGAAAAATTACTATTTTCAGCATTTATATGGCATATTTTTTCTGGCAACTGTGCTTCAGTGGCTGCGTCCAAAAAAATGCATATTTTCTGCATTTATATGGCATAATTTTTCTGGCCTCTGTGCTTCAGTGGCTGCAACCAAAAAAATGCATATTTTCTGCATTTATATGGCATAATTTTTCTGGCCTCTGTGCTTCAGTGGCTGCAACCAAAAAAATGCATATTTTGTCCATTTATATGGCATAATTTTTCTAGCCTCTGTGCTTCAGTGGCTGCAACCAAAAAAATGCATATTTTCTGCATTTATATGGCATAATTTTTCTGGCCTCTGTGCTTCAGTGGCTGCAACCAAAAAAATGCATATTTTGTCCATTTATATGGCATAATTTTTCTAGCCTCTGTGCTTCAGTGGCTGCAACCAAAAAAATGCATATTTTCTGCATTTATATGGCATAATTTTTCTGGCCTCTGTGCTTCAGTGGCTGCAACCAAAAAAATGCATATTTTCTCCATTTATATGGCATAATTTTTCTAGCCTCTGTGCTTCAGTGGCTGTAACCAAAAAAATGCATATTTTCTCCATTTATATGGCATAATTTTTCTAGCCTCTGTGCTTCAGTGGCTGCAACCAAAAAAATGCATATTTTCTCCATTTATATGGCATAATTTTTCTGGCCTCTGTGCTTCAGTGGCTGCAACCAAAAAAATTTATATTTTCAGCATTTATATGGCATAATTTTTCTGTCAACTGTGCTTCAGTGGCTGCGACCAAAAAAATGCATATTTTCTGCATTTATATGGCATAATTTTTCTGGCCTCTGTGCTTCAGTGGCTGCAACCAAAAAAATTTATATTTTCAGCATTTATATGGCATAATTTTTCTGGCAACTGTGCTTCAGTGGCTGCGACCAAAAAAATGACTATTTTCAGCATTTATATGGCATATTTTTTCTGGCCTCTGTGCTTCAGTGGCTGCGGCCAAAAAAACTGGGCAAACAATGCCTACAAGGTCAACGACGTTGACCTTGTAGGCATTGTTTGCCCAGTTTTTTTGGCCGCAGCCACTGAAGCACAGAGGCCAGAAAAAATATGCCACATAAATGCTGAAAATAGTCATTTTTTGCCATACGTTGACTCAACGTATATGGCAAAAAATGACTATTTTCAGCATTTATATGGCATATTTTTTCTGGCAACTGTGCTTCAGTGGCTGCGTCCAAAAAAACTGGGCAAACAATGTCTACAAGGTCAACGTATGGCGAAAAATTACTATTTTCAGCATTTATATGGCATATTTTTTCTGGCAACTGTGCTTCAGTGGCTGCGTCCAAAAAAAACTGGGCAAACAATGTCTACAAGGTCAACGTATGGCGAAAAATGACTATTTTCAGCATTTATATGGCATATTTTTTCTGGCAACTGTGCTTCAGTGGCTGCGTCCAAAAAAACTGTGCAAACAATGCCTACAAGGGCAACGTATGGCAGTTGTTTAAAGAGAACAGTAGATTACTAGCCAGCAAAGCTACCTAAGCTAAAATGTCCCTCAAATCCCTGCAGACTTCTGTCCCTCCAATACAGAGCAGTATCAAGCAGATTACTAGCCAGCAAACTTACTATCATCTGTCCCTGAAATCACTAACAGCTCTCCCCCTACACTATCTCTTCCAAGCACACACAGGCAGATTTTTCAGATACATTTTTGCCCTTGATCCCCCTCTGGCATGCCACTGTCCAGGTCGTTGCACCCTTTAAACAACTTTAAAATCATTTTTCTGGCCAGAAATGTCTTTTTTAGATGTTAAAGTTCGCCTTCCCATTGAAGTCTATGGGGTTCGCGAACCGTTCGCGAACCGCTCGCATTTTTGCGCAAGTTCGCGAATATGTTCGCGAACTTTTTTTCCGACGTTCGCTACATCCCTAAATGTCATGTTGACAACATGGAATCGGTTTAAGCTCTCCTTTCAACTGTAAGTTTCCCTTTTTCTCTTTTTTAACAGATCGCACCGTGCCCTTATAAATGTTTGGATACCCTCAGTTTTTCTCCGGGGAAAATCTGCCAATGCCTTTCATGTTTATCAGGTAAGACCTTGTAGAGCATGGAAGATTTCTCTGTGCTGCGTATGCAGGTTTGTATATCAAATCCCATTCTCACAGCCGAGCAGCACTTATGGTAGATCTGTGAGGACTTATGGGAAAAGAGACTGAATATTGTGGTTGGTTTCAATACAAAACAGACAAGCTCCATACATTATATTATATTTTTATAAAAAATCTTTGAAGACTGCTTGGGTGACTTAGTAATAATTGTAATGCACTCATACATTTGGTAAATAATCCTTACCCGTCAACACAAAAGGGACCGTTCTCTTATGGGGAGAATAACATAACAAGGAAAAAAGAAGGAAAAGTCCTATAGTATATGAGTTTAGTTACAGTCTATACTAGTCTTTGAACCACAGGTAAGTATTGTATTCCTTTATACTGTCACCAGGTAACATACCTCTACATCTCATTAATAAAATCATTAGAAAATACCAACCATTTACAGATTACTTTAAAAACAATTAGATCCGTTGTCATGTTTTGCAAAGAATAGCCATTAGCATGTATTGTTGATTATAGCATGTGGTGACTGCTGTATACATTGATAAAGCAGGGTGTACGTCTACTTGTAGTACCCTGTGTGCATTCCAGAATATGGACTAGGGATAGTCCACATTAATATACACCAGTCCCAGCGCTGGTTTTTGATATATACATACAATTGCGGTTGACACCAATTGGCTTGGGTGACATCTTGGCAAGTACAGTATCCAGTACTACTCATGTTTAATGAGTTTTTAAAGTACTATATATGTGAATGTTTTCATAGGTCTGTATATGAATGAATATACTGTATATATATAATCCATAAAATATCAGCATATGCATTTAGATACTCGACACTGCCTGGGTGCACGCCATCAACTGCTCACTCGATATTCCCATGAAGAAGGCACACTCTCAGGTCTTATGAATATAGAGAATATAGAGCACTAACGTTTTGGCTGTTTCCCAGCCTTTCTCAAAGTTACAAAACACAGTAAAATCCACCCTTAAATACATAGTAGTTGGCGCAAATTTCAAAAACCTCCATCCCTCCGTGACGTGACATGAAAACCTTGTTTAAATATGCATGGTTTTTATATATATATATATATATATATATATATATATATATATATATATATATATATATATATATATATATATACTGTATATATATACTATTGTCTTATTTTGATCCAGGGAACTATGTAACGGCATACTAGCACAAAATACAGATTTTCATGGAAGCCTTTATTTGTATAAATCGTTTTCGATTTTCTTTCCTCTTCTTTTGTGTGCCTATGTTCACCTTTCACTGAAAACCTTGCTTTCTCTTTCTTGTTATGTGATCTGTCACTCATATATCGCATCACCTGTCTTTATTTTGCATGTTTTCATTATTTTCCTTACCATTCTTATTTTGCTCCGGAGCAATTGTTACCCACATGTTCCTATTGAGTAAACGTGAATAAAATGAGCGTGGCTTAAGCTGTTTCAATCCTCACTTTAAGAGATGTTGTAAACATCCTTCTTTTATTTTATTTAATTTATTATTTATATTTATAGCCCACTCTGATTCATTTTCTTTTTCTGCACCGACTGCATCTTGTGAAGCAGCTGTAAATGTAGTTGCTTGATTTATTCCTGTGAAAACTTATTTGCAAGAAGAAAAAAAAATCCCCACTGGTAGAACAGCTTAAGAAACTTGGAAGGAAGCTGTGCTCATTTTGTATACCTCCATGTATGTTCTGGTTGCTGTTGGTCTTCAGCAAACTATTTACTTGGCCATTAGACCGTGGGATTTAACCACTGAATGGCATCCAGCAGTGAGTTGTGTTTTGTGATGATAAGACATATTTAAG
Source organism: Xenopus petersii (assembly GCA_038501925.1). NCBI lineage: Eukaryota > Metazoa > Chordata > Amphibia > Anura > Pipidae > Xenopus > Xenopus petersii. The sequence goes on from CM076688.1 coordinate 37,348,760, forward strand.
ATGAAATACTTATTTTTCTGGGCTTATCTCTCCTTACATGGGCATTACATCCATAAACATCAGACCTCTCATAATATTTAATGTGTTTGGTGCATTCTTCAAAACAAATGAAGTGATCATGTCTCATTTATGGAAAGGGGGCATTACTGATAAACCTGTGAAGTATAAAGTTAATCCTTAAATGGCTAAATTACTTGGATGTTTTTTCTTTATCCCTTGGATAAATCATCTAGTACGCAACTGGTATGTGCTTGCAGAAATATAACTACTTTTCAAAGCCATAGGGCATATAGACCAAAGAAATACAATTCTACATTAATGCTACTGCATTTGCACAAACACAGCTTTCCAGTTCAGCTTTCCTTACTCTAAGACGTATTCAAGTATTTTGTTGCAAGGAGTTAATTGTTCTAAAGAACTTCTTTTCTGTCCACATTTTCCCTAGGTCACAAATGTCAGTGGCATTTACATATATCTTGACTCATCTTGACTCATTTTGCCATGAACATATACTTTTCTATACCAGGGCACATCAATCTAAAAAGACTAGACATTCTTGCCTTATCTCCCTGGTCAATAGAGTTTTATGCAAGCGTGCTGTGCAGTAGAGTTTTTTGGAGAACAGAATCTCGAGCCACCCCCCCCTAAATTTTTGTTACATGTATCTACTGTTTCCAGAGATTTACTTTGTATAATAGATTTTCATTGCATATAAACATTTCCCCATTGATTATCCAGTAAAGAAGTAAGACATTTGGTAGAACATGAATTATATTACAAGTGTATCATTCTGTAATGTTTTAATACACAAGGAAACTGGCCATATATCAAAATATATGTTTCATGATGTCACCAAAATATCAGATCTCTTCTTGATTTGGCCACTCGTGGGGTGGGCTAAATCAGGTTCTTCTGATTGGCACCATGGGCAACAATTGAAGCCTATGCAGGAGCATGATGGATGAATATTACATAAGCAGTTTTATGTGGTCCTTGCTTAGAGAATGTAAATCTGGCTGATAACAGGGCAGATAATTTGCCCCTACAAATGGGCCAATATGCTACCATCTCGGACTGAAAGGGCCAATCAAAATATATTTGTAGTTTCTGTGAGAGTTGTGGACAAATCAGGCTCAAAACCGCAGATACTTTGCTGCAAGGTTTATTAAACACAACATGTTTCGAGCATTGTGGCTCTTTGTCAAGTGACACTTGACAAAGAGCCACAATGCTCGAAACATGTGTTTAATAAACCTTGCAGCAAAGTATCTGCGGTTTTGAGCCTGATTTGTCCACAACTCTCACAGAAACTACAGATATTTGGCTTCTAATCGGGACAGAAGCAGTGGCACAGGCAGGTAATGGTGTAATTGGTATCAACCCACTTTACTTCAATCAAAATATATTATTGGCCCATGTAAAGTCACTTTACTAATATATATGTATGTAAGTTAGTTTTTCTTGAAAAAATTCAGATTCTCAGTTTTCAGAGACTTTTATCTTTCTTAACAATTTCTAGAGTTGCAGATCATACTCTGATGCTTATGTACTAGGGAGAACTTTTGTTTTTGGAATATGTTCAGAACAGATGTTTGTTACTAATACAATACATTACATGGGAATATCTTGTACAAGGATGGTAATGAGCTCTCAAGTTGATCACAGTTACCAGCTCAGGCATACTAGATACACTTATTCTTTTTTGATTTCCCTGTTAACATTTAAATTTCACATGCCAATGTTTCATTGGAATTTTCTTTATGTTAGGTTCATATTTACCTTTGTGAAGCAACATGTACAGATGGAGCAGACTTAAAGATAAAATGTATGCTTATAAAATGTATAGGATTAAAAAATGCAGCAACCCTCTATCCGTTTGGACATGGTAAGAGACACTCATCATGGTACAAGAATGAACTCTGAATCTGGCACAATGTTCAGATTTCCATTGTGTTGCTTTTTTGATGCTCCCCATTGTTAATTATATTTTTATTGTTCTTGCATTAAGAAGGTGACACTTTTGGGCAATACTGTGTATCATTATTAATAAAGATCAATCAGGATAAGACAGTCCATAACGAAGTTTCGATTTGCTATATGTATGGGACCTGTTATCCAGAATGTTAGGGACCAGGGGTTTTCCGGATAACTGATCTTTCCATAATTGGATCTTCATACCTTACTCCAACTAGAAAACAATTTAAATATTAATTAAAGCCAATAGGCTGTTTTGCTTCCAATATGGATTAGTTACAGTATGTCTTAGTTTGGATCAAGTACAGGGTAATGTTTTATTATCATAGAGAAAAAGAATATAATTTGTAAAAATTTTGATTATTTAAATAAAATGGAGTCTATTGGAGCCTTTCTGTAATTCGGAGCTTTCTGGATAATGGGTTTCCAGATTGCATATGTGTACAAACTATGAATTCTTATCAAAATAGAATGAATCCGGAAGGCAGGCCTGTACTTTAATTCCATGTTATGGATCAACATAAAATATTGCCTCTTAGATTTAGTGCAGGTATGGGACCTGTTATAAAGAATGCTTGGGACCTGGGGCTTTCTTGGTAATGGATCTTTCTGTAAATTGGATCTTCATACCTTAAGTCTGCATAGAAAATCATGTAAACATTAAATAAACCCAATAGGGGTTTTTGCTTCCAATAAGGATTAATTGTATCTGAGCTTGGATCAAGTACAAGGTACTGTTTTATTAAAAACTGGGATTGTTTGGATAAAATGGAGTCTATAACCCTTCCGTAATTTGAAGCTATCTGCATAATGGGTTTCCAGATAATGGATTCCATACCTGTATTTTAAGACATTCGTTTTTTTCAGGGTCTGAAATATGAATTCCATGGATAACTCAGCTGTTGATAAATGTCTATTTCGATTGATTCAGTTAAGCTGGCCTATTGATCAATCCTGATGGACTACCAGTTGTATGCTCCCAAACAAATATCTGATACTCTCTCTCTCTCTCTCTCTCTCTGTATTTTTAGTAGTTAAAATAAATGTATTATAAAGTACATGTGCAGCCGGCGTGAGTTCGGCTGCACATTTTGGACTTATGAACTCAATTGCGTTACCCCTAGGGACCTTAACAGCTCACTATCACTGAACAGCTTTCTGTAGATAGGAGTCTGAGTCAACACTATTGCTAATTACTTTTCGAAATTTGAGGTTCGGGGAAGGAACAAGATGAAAATTTGTTAGATACATATCCCCTTTAATATACTTACTAAGATATAATATAGTAGTAGCGAGTCTGTGCACTTGTTTTTAACAATCCAGTAACAATAAAATAAAGATTTTAACTGTGTATACTTATCTGGAATAGATGACACAAATGTAGTATTTAGAGCACTATTGCATTCATTTTATTAACACTTAATGAGTTTTCATAGTTGTCACTAGACGTAATTTGATTGGCACACTATAATTTTGTTACATTTAAGATATGATATTTATTTTTAAATAGGCTACTTGGTAAAAGATCTATAGCACTGTCACTTTAATGTGTTATTATTCATCAATGATGTCACTCTTCACTGATTGGTACATTTAAGGTATATGTATGTAATTGGATTATGGACATGGTTGCCTTGAGAAACGTCACGCCGGCGGCATATGCACTTTATAAAACATTTATTTTAACTACTAAAAATACCGGTGTTGCTGGTCTTCTTTCAACATACATGGAACTCCTTACCGTGCACCCGGGGATGATTTCAAAGCGGAGTGCTGCCCTGAATGAAATAATATTCTATATTCTTCATAAATCTGTCATATATACCTCAAACAAAATCATATTAAATTTGTATTACTTTCATGTATTAATCTGATGTCTGGTAAAAAAAAATACATATTTATTATATATGTGTATAATAGTAACACTCGGCAATTGTAAACATGAAAAATTATCTTTTTGCAGAAGATACATTCAGATACTGCATTATTCAGCTTGTATGGGTTTGTCTAGATATTTCCTAGACTCAACATATAATTCCCTTTCTCGTATGGTGTCACTGGGGCTTCCTGCAATTTCTCTCTCTCACAGGATCAAGAATATTTGACAGGCTGCCTGAAGGTTCTGATATCATTCTGACACAGTCAGTTCTTCATTTGCCTGTTCTATATTATTTCTTGGGGCAAAGTTACAATGTTGGGATGTGATTTGGTCTTCATAGTTGTTTCATTTTTTTTTTTAAACAAAGCTTTTTGACAAGGTAAATTAGACTTGTAGAACAGGCTTGTGCGTTTTGTGTTATCAAACAGTATCTCTCCAAAGGAGCAGTGTTCTCCATGGGGAATAATAATAAGCAAAAACATTTCATGTTATTTATACTATGGTTTTGTAGGTTGTTTGGTCCCATTTGTGTTTACATACCAGTCTGTTTTTGCATACTAGCAGGGATAGAATGTCACTTGAGGTGATGTATAAATATGTATCTAAACATATCTTCAAAATATTTGTCAAATCCCGCACTTGTACGAAGAATTTAAAGGTTTAGATGGTATATATTTATGCATTTAAAATTCATGTTTTTCTTCTGCTTCATTCAGAAATGTTATTTTCTCCATATTAAATAATATTGCTCTGTGTGTGAGTTCTCCAATCCAAGCAAGATAGTTGGTACTGCTTTTGCTAGTAATAAAAATAGTCTCTCAAGTACCAGGAATAACCAGCCCTCAATATTTTTCAGTCCCATACTACTTCACATAGGCCAGATACAATTAGATAAGAAAACCTTATCTCCCTAATTCAATCACAGAATTCCCCATAGACAAATATTACCTTCTCATGAGATAATATACAGTAGATTATACCCACACACATATCTCATAGGTTAAATCTGGCCATATAGGATGCATGATTCAGGCAGTAAGCAAGTAGTGATCATTAACCTCTGAATCAAAACATGGGATGTCACGGCCTTAGATAATCTTTAAAGAGCTAAAGGGGCAGTTCACCTTTCTGTTAACTTTTAGTTATAGAATCAATTCTAAGCAACTTTTCCGTTGGTCTTCATCATTTATTCTTTTATAGTTTCTTAATTATTTGTTTTTTTCTTCTGACTCTTTCCAGCTTTCACTGACCCCATCTAAGAAATGCTACAGATTTATTGTATTGTATCAGAGTGATCATTAACCTCTGAATCAGAACATGGGATGTCACGGCCTTAGATAATCTTTAAAGAGCTAAAGGGGCAGTTCACCTTTCTGTTAACTTTTAGTTATAGAATCAATTCTAAGCAACTTTTCCATTGGTCTTCATCATTTATTCTTTTATAGTTTCTTAATTATTTGTTTTTTTCTTCTGACTCTTTCCAGCTTTCACTGACCCCATCTAAGAAATGCTACAGATTTATTGTATTGCTCCTATTTAATACTCAACTCTCTATTTGAGGCCTCTCCTATTCATAGTCCATGCATGGTTGCTTGGGTAATTTGTACCTTTGCTGAAATTATAAACTGGAATGCTGTTGAATAAAAATATTAAACAAAAAGCAAAATCACTCAAAAACCACAAGTAATACAAAATGAAAAACAGTTACATACTAAAAGTTAATGCTAAGGTAAACAACTCATTTAACCATAGAGTATTAGGAAGGTCTCTGATACCTTTTAGCTTTTCTAAAGATATCACTTTGTTGCCAAACAATTACTATTGTGTTGATATACATTTGAAGCCAGATATTAGTAGAGGTGGAGTGCAGGTGAACTTAGAGAACTTGTGATTGCCCTACATTGGTGACTCTAGCTGGTATGCTTCAAACTTCAATTGCTTATGTGCAAGGTGATATATCAGAAGAAGAGAGAACCCAGTGTGTTTTAGTAGTTAGGAGTGCCTCCACAGCAGATCTGTATGGTCAGCCATGATAGTGAGTGGGGGTTATCTCTTTTGAGAGCGTAGATATTTATGGGTCAGTTGGACAGCAAGGTAATACAGATGTAGATCTAGGAAGGACATACTCCATCCCCACCCCTATCAGATGGCCACATAAGGGTTTTGAATTGTATGGGCCTGGACCTGCCTGATACATTTTACAAACAGAGAGTTAATCAATACAGGGGAAATTCTACATTTCTCTTAGAAAAAAATGCAATTGAAAATAGCTGTATACACTGCATTTATCTCCTCTTATGCTATGTATGAAGCTATTACTTGATTTAGTTTTTTTGTTGTATCACAGATTCTCTGCCATCTAATTGTTGAAAGGTTATTGATGCTCACAATGGGTAAAAGAATGGCCATTTATGTGCATTTGTATGGCGTAAAGTGCTGCTAGAAAGCTTTATTGAGCTTTACAAGCACAATGATGTTTTAAAGAGGAGATAAAACCCAATGAAGCCTCTTGAATCATCAAAGAAAGTAATTTAGAGCACCAACAATATTCTGGCAAAAAGCCCAAAACTTGCAGTTTGTAAATGGAAAACAATTATTTCTTATCTGAGTGGCATGGATTTATACTATTTGAAGAAGTATTGCAGCATTTACTTTCATTGTTTTCTCTGCCTACAGAATATTTTCCTTCCATTCGTGTACAGTGCAGAAGCATACAGATAGCATTCTATATTGTCAGCTCACATCATTCCATAATACACAGGTATGGGATCCGTTTTCTGCAAACACATTATCCAGAACGTTATCCAGAAAGCAGAATTTAGCTGTCCAGGCATGGGATCATTTATCCAGAAATCTCTGAATTATGGAAAGGCCAAACTCCATTGTAATGACATAGTTCCAATTTTTTAAATGATTTCTGTTTTCTCTGTATAAATAAAACAGTACCTTGTATTTGATCCCAACTAAGATATACAGTGATTAATATTTATTGTAGGCAAATTAATGCTATTTTGCTTAATGTACTGTTTTTAGGAGATTTAAGGTATGGAGAGCCAAGGTCCCAAGCATTCTAGATAACAGGTCTCATACCTGTATTAAATAACCAAGTGGGTTATTACTTTCTGTCACTGGTCAGTTATACAGGTATGGGATCCGTTATCCAGAAACCCGTTATCCAGAAAGCTCTGAATTACGTAAATGTCATCTCCCATAGACTCCATTTTATCCAAGTTATCCACATTTTTAAATATGATTTCCTGTTTCTCTGTAATAATAGAACAGTATCTTGTACTTGATCCTAACTAAGTTATAATTAATCCTTATTGGAAGCAAAACCCAAATATTGGCTTTATTTAATGTTTACATGATTTTCTGGTAGACTTAAGATATGAAGATAAAAATTATGGAAAGATCCATTATCCGGAACCCCCCAGGTCCTGAGCATTCAGGATAACAGGTCCCATAGCTGTATTGCCTTTAAACATCCCACTTCATAAACAGTGCCACCTTTTCTATGGGCTTGTATTTGTATGTATTCATTGTATTTATTTGTTGTACAGGTATGGGACCTGTTATCCAGAATGCTCAGGACCTGGGGTATTCCATAATGTGGGTCCCCAATTTCCATAATTTGTTTTGTTACTACAGCAAAAAAAGGAAATACTTTTTAAAAAATTTGAATTTTTTGTTTGGAATATAGTCTATGGGAGATGACTTTCCCATAATTCATAACTTTGTGGATAACGGGTTTGCGGATAATGGATCCCATACCCATATAACTTTATATAATATAAATTGCATGCTGCTGTGCAGAATAATTTCCCACAATATCTAGCATGTTTATCTGTTAATGCTGTAACAGATAAACATGTCTCCTTTAGTATGTTTGAATAGTTAGCCTAGAAATCTATTGGTCTACAAGATCAACATATGCAGAGGGAGCTCTCTTTCTTCACTGAATTTCGCTATTTGGAGACATTTTATAAATACAGAACAAAGACACCACCCAGAGCAAATGATTTTTAATGGGACATTATTGTGCAGCCACACTTTGAAGAAATATTAATAATAAAAAATAAGAGAGGAGAAATAAACCTTAAAAAAGAAATAGGGCAGTTGTGCTGCACATTTATGTTATGATGTTCTGTACTAGGCCACTACTGCCGTTTATCAGGGAAGATCTGTGACCCCAAAGATGCCCCCAGTATCTTATTTTCAGCTGATTCGCTGCCCATGCTCTGTGCTGCTGTAAATTACCTGAGCTTAGGGACCAACTGACAATATACTGTATATATAGAATATAAATGTTACAACAGGGCAGCTAAGAAACCAGTGCAATTCTCTCATATTATACTTAGTGATTTGCTACAACCCCTAAGATTTACTTCTCAACAACTGCTCAGATCACACTGAGCATATCCAGTGCCATTGCCATTCCTGGCAAGTTCCCCTTTAGGCAGCTCCTGTGAAAATTTTGAAGGACCATTGCTGGACCTTTCTGCTGGTTCAGTATATAAATATGACATTTATAGCCATATTTATTTTAAGGGTAAAGCCTTTTGGATTATACATGTATGTATCAGGAAACTGTGATTTTAGCTCATTTACAGATAGGATTTTTTTAGCATGTTGATAGAGAGTCTTTATATTTGCTTCAGTACTAAAACCTGTCTAAACAGTTTATGGGGTATATTAATCAAAAAGTGAAGTTAGAAATCACCACAGTCCTCTAGAGTCAAATTCCACCACTCTCCATTCATTTCTATGGGAGCATTTCTATGGGAGTAATTATGAATGGGTTAAAGTGAAAGTTCATCCTTTGATAAATACGCCTTTCAAAACCCAATAGAAAGGACTGTGACAATCTTTAACTTTACTTTTTGATAAATATACCCCTATGTGTTATCTGTTATATTTGAGTTACAGGCTATTTAATGTTGTAAATATTTGAAAGCTAAAAACCTGCATGTACAAGGTATATTTTGCTTTCAACCATCCAGAAGTTACTTAAATGTAAATCATCGTTCATGTTGTGATCCTTCTTGGAAAGGAATGCATTTTACAAAGGGAGGATTACATTGAGGACATGCCATAATGAAAGAGAACACCATGAAAATAGAGAGTACATTACAGGAATGCTAAATTACCCTCTAAAAGGTATCATTAAAAGGAAAGGTTTATTATCTGAATACCTTGTCCGGGACATTTGGACCATATGTATTATTACTTTTGAATATCATTTTTTTTCTGTTCGCCCCCTCCCTATTCAGTCCCAAAAAGTGCTTTCAATGCCATTTTGTGAAGTATCTACCTCACCCTGTATTGTTGAGATATATCAAAGAAATAACAAAAACCATAGCTTTTTTTTAATTTAAAAATAGGCCCATCTATTGCACTCGTGTTGACTCAAGGCTTATTTATTGCACTCATGTTGAACATGGGATATATTAAGAATGGGCTTTACATTGGTACTCTAAACCATTAAACCCTTTTTAAGGAGACTTTTCTGCAACATATAAAAAGCTTTATGGCAAATTGCTGAATTACATGAAGTTGGTGGAAAAGTTTGCCACCAGTTCCTATGCCGTCTGCTCATAATTTCTTTCTACGAGATTTAAATATACATTTGACATTTTTGAAATGTGCTCTCTATCTGGTGTGCTAAAACGTGGCAGTTGCTACAATAACACATTCTGTGAAACTGATTTGGCTCACTAACTTTGCGAAGGCCTATGGAAATGAATTATATTTACTGGCACATCAAGGCGGCACACTGATTTTTATTTTTCATTTTCCTTTTTTTTAGAAAAGCAACTTTGATGTACTAGTGCAGGAAATGTTGTTTTCCTTAAGATTGATACATTAATTAAAATAAGGTGATTAATCCTGCCTTGATTTTCATATCCGTGTTTCCTTTTAGCTATATGCTATTTCGTTGGCAATGTACTTTGATCATTTCTTTATTATTTGGGATTAGAATTATTATAGAAAAACAATCTCTTTAATTTAAATGATGATATAAGTGCAGTCATTACATGAGAATACTGAAACGTTTTTGTCACCCCTTTAAAATGTTTAGTTGTCAAACACATGGATCTATATTGGTCAAAGAGATGTCACTTTAGAATCACTTATGTGTTTTGAATTTTTTTTTTATTGTGCAGTAACGAATGTTAAAATGAATGAAATATTTGCCGAATCGATCCTGTATTGTGTTTTGTTCTTCCACTGCACACAATAGAAAACAAATTCCAAATCCACTTGGGCAGAATGGCTCTATTAAAAAGTCAAAAAGCCTTTGGTGAATATGTCAGTTTGTTACAAGACTTTTCAATTAGGAAAGTGTAATAAAATGCAAACTGCTGGAAAGCCTGCAGGATTCCTCCGTTCAAATGTTAAGAAATTTGCCTTCTCATATCTTTAGCATACTGTATTAAGCCATTGATAGACCTTTAGTTAATTTCATACACTTTACTCACATCCAAAGTTTGACAATAAGAAGAAAATTGGTTATTATGAATGTCCCGCTTATTAACATTACCAAAACAGTATCTTGTAGAGTTGTCACTCTAAAGCAAGTGGACTTTGAGTTTTCTCACAAATCCACTCAAAATGATATAATATTTTTCAGTCATATCCCCATATGTAATAACCAACACTAAAGCTTGCCATGGGGTAGTAACCCATAGCAAACAATAAGATGCTGGTTTTTAAACAGGTGATCAATAAATGGCGCTTGCTGATTGGTTGCTAGGGATTAGAAACATAGAAGTCCCCAATGAGATAGAACTACAAAGCAGCAGCCCAAGTGTTTTTGGGTCATGGAACTTCAAGGTTACTTCTAGCATCTTCATATTTTAAATTGGGAGGATACATTATTTTGGAGAATTTATATTGTACAAGATATATATGGCTCTTGTGTATTCAATTGTACATTTCTAAAAAGGCTCAATACAACATACCTCCCAACATTCTGAAAATAAAAAGAGGGACAAAAAGTATTGACAAGCTGCAAAATTTTTTGACCATGCCAATTTTATGGACACACCCCCTAATTACCATGTCCATTTTACAAAATTTGCCAGGTTTTGGAAAGTTTGAACACATTTCTGGGCATTTTAGGGGCCCATTTACTTAGCTCGAGTTTAGGAATAGAATAAAAAATACTTCAAATTTCGAATGTATTTTTTTTGGCTACTTTGACCATCGAATGGGCTGCTTCGACCTTCGACTACAACTTTGAATCGAAAGATTTGAACTAAAAATCGTTCGACCAAATTCGATAGTCAAACTTTTCTTTTTGAATTTTTTTGGCCAATTTCGGTTGAATTTAAATCGTTCGATCGATCATAGAAATTGTTCGAATCGATCAATTAGAACGATTTCACCGATCGATCAAACGATTTTCAAAAAAAATACTTTGACTTTTTAAAACTTAGCCAAATTTTGGCTATAGGTTCTAGGAGGTCCCCATAGGCTAACATAGCAATTTGGCAGGTTTAAGGTGGCGAAGTGTCGAAGTTTTTTAAAGAGACAATACTTCAATTTTCGAATGGACAAATATTCAAAGTTTTTCAATTCGAGTCGACGTCTACTTTGGCCTATTCGATGGTCGAACTACCCAAAACTTCGAAATTCAAAGTTTTTGAATTTGAAAATTCACTTGACACTTAGTAAATGGGCCCTGTAATGTTAATTGTAAATGCAATTGCTATGGAAATGAGTTTCTGTGTTTCCCTTTACTACTCATCTTGACTACTGGTGCTATTAAAATATTGTGGAAAAAGTCAACTTTCCTCTATCCCAAACGCCAATGCTTTTCCTCAGTGCTTTGCATACTAACACAGCTCAGATTCAGTAGTCTAGAATTAATATGAAAGGTCTGCCTGGATTGGGGGAAATTGATGGCTTGACAGAGAAGAAGACTAATTTTCTTTTTATCTCAGATGCATGCATTAAAGCAAAATATGGATCTTTTCAATAGTATTTCGCTTTCTGCGTTTGTCTTGTGCAGGGATCCAAGTGATAAACATAGAAAGAGAGTTACCATTACTGAAAATTAACATTGACTATAGAACCAAAAATGTGCCATGAAGGTGGAGATGACTGTAGTGCTAGAAATGGCTTCTGCAGCTTGAATCTGTAAGAACGTGTAAATATTGCAGGTGCTAAGGAAAGAAGCCAACTTCAGTAAATACCTCAATAAATAAATACATAAGAGAAATTCACCTGAATTAAGAATATGCCATAATTATTAAAGTAAACACCGGACTATAGAGCCTTTTTCGGCATTGGGTTATGTGATAAAAAGTCACACTCTTTGCACTAAGCCATAGTAACCAATGATGATATTGTCTGAATAAATACTAAAAGTTTATCTTCACTATTCCTCTCTCAGCATCTGTTTCTCCTCATTCTGTCTTCATTCAGGATTTGGATGTCAGATTAATGATCCAATATATCTTATAGGGGGGCTCCCTTTCCTAGCAGATGTATTAGAGCTCACTCTTTTAAAATCACTAGAAATCCTTCTTCTCTACATGCTTTATTTGGGATGTCTCCACTACTTTTGGATCCAAGTTTTGGGATGTCTCCACTACTTTTTAGTCCAAGTTTTGGGATGTCTCCACTACTTTTTAGCTATTACTTTTTTCATACCTACAGTGGTTCTTCTTATTCGGCTACTTGCACAAGGGCCTGAGCTCAGCAAGAGAAAGAACATGGATGGCTTTTTAGCAAGTGAGGGAATACAGGGTTATGGGAGATAGCTCATAGTACAAGTTGATCCAGGGACTAATCCGATTGCCATTTTGGAATCAAGAAGGATTTTTTTCCACCTCTGAGGCAAATTGGAGAGTCTTCAGATGGGTTTTTCTGCCTTCCTCTCAATCAACTAGCAGTTAGGCAGGTTAAAAGAGAGTTAAAATTTGAACTTCATGGACGCATGTCTTTTTTTAACCTAACTTACTATGTTACTATGACCATAATTCCAAACTGCAGCATATTTCATTTAATAGTAGTTTACCTTTTTGTATTATAATAGCAGCCATTTTTACATTCGTTCCAAAAGTTCTTTATGTGGAAAGTCCAAATCTTTGCAGATTGTTCCATGCTAATATTTTTTTTAATTTCTATAATGCACCTCTGAAGCAGATTTATTAAATGTTAATTGTTTTCCTGTTATTGTGGTGTTCTGTTTTTTCTTGAAATATATTGTTTTGGCAAAACAAATTTAAAGAACTGGCTCAGCTGTCAATGCATTTCCACATGTCCCCTGAAGTTTTTTCTTACCAGTTATTTTTCTGTCAGTAGGTAAAACGCATCCGCTTCTGTTTGCCAAAAATGTGCAAGTCTGCTCCATATTCAGTTAACCAAGTTAACAAAATTATTTGGTCCACAATGCAAGTTTATAGAATATTTAGGCAATGTAAAAATATTTAACTTACAAGAAAATGTTACAAAAGAAACATAAATAACAGATATGTTTTTTTCACTGTTGATAAAATGTAATGCAAAAAGCTGTTTTTTTAAAGTTTGCCCCATTTGTTGATTTTTCTTGATTTACAGATCCCCTGTAGTTGAATGTGGAAATCGCTGACAATATGTTAGATTCAGTTTTAAGGCTTATTTGTTTTTAGCTGCCCTTATCTCTAGCCTTGTGGGCCAATTTCTGAAAGGTCAAGATAAAAACAATTTATGTTCTGAATGGAAGAAAAAGCTTTTCTCCTTATCAAATTTTATTCATCAATGTTTATCACTTCTTGCTGGTATTTTTCTTTTGACAACAACTATGGGATGTTAAATCTAAATCTTCTAAATACCAATGGACACATTTGTCTGAATGATATTTTTTACGCCTCCACTTACTTTAGGAATGTCAATAGTTCTCAATTGCTTTACTATGAAATATATGGGAATCTTGCACAATGCAAAAAAACTTTTATTGGGCATTTTCAAACTCAAGCAAATTCAAGCAACAAATCATAAATACTCAAGACCGAAGAAAAAGTAGAGTATCGCTCTTGAGACAATTCTCACTTTCAAGATTGTTCAAGAAAAACCAAGACTTTATTGTTTTTCTTCCCTTTAGCCTTGGGCAGGTGTTAAATGGATGTCTTTAATCTTTGACTTTCAGAAAGATGTTACCTTCAGCACATATGTACTGTATAGGTGTATGCATATATTTATAGGTATGTGACCTGTTATCTTGAATCCTCAGGACCTGGGGTTTTCCAGATAAAGGGTCTTTCCGTAATTTAGATCATTAATAAATGTTATTTAGTTATTTTTTTTAGACATAAGGTATGGTACCTTATGTCTAAGAAAATTATTTAAACATTAATTAACCCCAATAGGAATGTTTTGTTTTCAATATGGATTAATTATTATATAGCTAGGATCAATAACATGTTGTTATTATATGATTTATTATGACATTTTTAATTGTTATGTTAGTAGACTACATAGATGGAATCTATTAAGAGGTAATACGTTATGGATATGCATTGCATTATATACATGTCCAGATAACTGTTTATTGAAGTTTAAGGCAAAACAGTCCTATTCCTTAAATATTTTAGTACCCTTACAGGAGAATTAAACCCTATAAATGAATATGGCTAGAAATGCCATATTTTATATATTGAATTTATTTAAGCAGCCTAAATCTTCAGCATATCTATAGTAGTAATGATCCAGGCTTTCAAAGTTGTTACAGGAATTCCTTATCTTGAATATCTTGAACATAATGTGCAACATTTCTGCTCTATATATTTAGTTATTCTTTAGTTCTCCTTTAAAGGAGAAAGAAAGCTAAAATTAAGTAAGCTTTATCAGAAAGTTCTATATAAAAACACCAGTAAATGCTCAAAGTAATGCTGCTCTGAATCCTCAGTCAAAAGAAACACAGCTTTTCTTTCCTTCTATTGTGTACATATGGGCTTCTGTATCAGACTTCCTGTTTTCATCTTAAACCTCCAGGACTAGGGCTTGAGCATGCTCAGTTTGCTCCTCTCTCCCTCTGTCCAGTGTCAAAAGAAACACAGCTTTTCTTTCTTTCTTTCTGTTGTGTACATATGGGCTTCTGTACCAGACTTCCTGTTTTCATCTTAAAGGAATTGTTCAGTGTAAAAATAAAAACTGGGTAAATAGACCAGCTGACTAGCTCTGAGTTATAGAGCTGAAAAGCAGGAAGTTGGATTCTGGCTGTTTTATTAGACACCTGTTCACTCCAGCCTTTATACATTACATTTTTGGCTAACTAACTATATTAGAAACATTTTCTATTTTGCACAGACTATTTACACAGTTTTTATTTTCACACTGAACTATTCCTTTAAACCTCCAGGACTAGGGCTTGAGCATGCTCCGTTTGCTCCTCTCTCCCTCTCCCTTTTCCCCCCTCACTCTTCCCCTCCCTGCTGTAATCTGAGCCCAGAGCTATAAGTGAGCAGGGAGAGGCTCCGACAGGAAATTATGTCACACCAAGCTAACATGGCAGCTGCTATCTTAAACAGAGAGAACTTCAGGTATGGTAAAGCTTTTATTCTGCTGAATAAATATAGTGTAATAGCTTGCACTATTGTGGCTTATCTATTAACAATAAACTGCTTCGGTAGATTTCCTTCTCCTTTAAGACATGATTGGGCAAAATCAATTTCATGAGAAAAATGTTTCTCTTAATGATATTTCAAATTTCTCCCTAAATATTGAGATCTTATGAGATAAGCTATGTGTTTCTCATCAACTTAAATTTGGCTCTTTAAATGTAAAATCCCTAAACCCCAGTTCCCAAGCATTCAAGGGAATTCATTGCGTACCTGTTCTGCAGAGGCTATTGCTTTGAATCCAATTCCGAGTTTATGTAAAAACAAATGAAATGGCTAAAAATACCACTACTGGATGAGGATTTGTGTAAAATGTGAACTTTCAGGTCAGAAAACATGGAGAAGGCAAATACCAAATCTTTAAAAACAGATCCAGTACTTTTAGAAGTAGTAGGCTAATTACTTATTGTTACTTACAGAAGCTTGTTTATGGAGTGTACCTTAAAAGAAGAACTTTGCTAGACTTACTCTGCAGCAACACACCCTTGGCCTTTGCACTTGTTTCCTTCCCATCTAATTTCTGTCTGTCTCCTCTTCCTAATACATTGTATACTCCTCGAGGCAGGGACCTTGTTTCAACTGTGTATTAAAACTCCTTGCACTAAAAAAAACTCCAACACTGATAAAGTGTGTATACTTCTTAAACACTACTTTAGTCATAGGGGCAGCCATTCCCCCATGTGGGTAGCACATCAGTGCTGGGGTCCTGAGTTCAGTCCCAGCCAGAACACAAACAGTTACATGACCAGGAACAGCTGGGAAATTGACAAAATGTCTAGCCCCATGTCAGATTTCAAAACTGAATATAAAAAAAATCTGTTTGCTCTTTTGAGAAATGGATTTCAGTGCAGAATTCTGCTGGAGTAGCACTATTAACTGATGTGTTTTGAAAAAAACATGTTCCGATGACAGGATCCCTTTAAGGAAGTTGTATGTCCTCGCAGTGCATTGGTTTTCTCCCACACTCCAAAAACATCCAGGCAGGCTATTTGGCTTTTGATAAAATTGCCCTACTGTTTGTTAATTTAATAGGAAGCTTCTCTGGGGCAGGAAGTAATGTGAATGATGTATTATTTCTGTAAAATGCTACAGAAATGTGTTGGCTTACTATAAATACCAGGAAATAAATATGTCAATTAAATATGCTACATATTAAAAAAATAGATTTAACTATTTGATGTTACAGGCCCTTTAAAACATTTATTCTTACTGACTAATTCATAATAACTATACCCTTGTTTGTGTTTAGGTTTTTGGCTTTGGTTAATTTAATCTAGTACTGTCAAATGCTTATGGCCATCTCTCAACTGGCCAACCATTCTCTTTGTGTATGAATAAGACCAGCCAGTCACATACATTGAGGACAGGGCTGCACATTGTTTTAATGACAAGACTGGATTATGGTGTACAACACTGCAACAGGTAAGACCACACTTTGAGAGAACAAAGTCTGCCTATTATATTTAAACTCATGCCTGCATGCCTGGTAATTCCCTATATTAGTTGCCATTCAGTATTACTGTCATTTCCCACTTACAGAGCTTAACAGAGTAGAATAAGGTATTGTGATCAGTCTGAAGCTAACTGAGAATAGAAAGAGCATTCACACACATATTACAGTTATGATAGAGGCAATGGCCAGATCTTCATCCCCTTTCTAAATGCAAAACAATCTTGGAAAGCAGTGTTCTGTTTTGTTTCAAAGTTTTCTCTTTTGTTAAATATATATGTGTATAGGTTATATCTTCATTATGGTAACTCAGTCATTTACATCAGTCTCTTTTCCTAAAATATTATAAAATAAATAAAACATTTAATAATAAAATAATAAAACATATATATTTATATAATGTACATAATGTTAATACCTCTGAGGTGATTGACACCACTGAATTGTTTTTCTGCTTGGCTGTCCCTGCATCAGATGCACACCCACATTATTTGTTACTATCGTCTATAATATAGTTTCATGTTCTGACGCATTGGCAGTTAGACAATCTTACTGTGTAAAAAGCTGCACTAAATACTTAATGGTTCTTTGCATTTCTGTTTTTGTATTGCATATTTATTGTCTATGCCCCACGGTGAATTCTAGGAAACTTCACCATAAAAACAAAATATTACGGCAGTGCTTATCAATTTAAGCTATTTTTTTTCTTTTCTTGAGGCTAACATTAAATAGCAATTTATTCACTGGAATTAGCTTTCTTGAATAGCTAATACTATCTTGGGATCATTTCTTGCCTTAGATAGTTTCATTCACTTATTTCCCATACCTGAAATTGCAGTTGATGGTTATGCTACATGAAGTCATTAGAAAAATTGGATGAATAAATTCTCGTGGAATTATTGAATATATTTTAAGTGCAGAAATATAATGCCTTTGGCATGTATGACAAATTTACAAAGTTGCTAACACACTGTTTAGCTGCTCATTTGGCCCTACTCATTTGCACCATTATGACTGTAATTTATTAATAACATCCCAATGGGGAAAAGTCATAATTTTCATTTAAAATGGCAGCTTAAGTTTATATTTCATGTCTCACTGGTTTTCTAAAGACTCAAACAGTTTTGGTAATGAACCATTAACAGTATCATGAAGATTTTGTAATTCAATCTTTACTTTTCTCCAATCTTAACAATCCAAACAGGACATTAATTGGCAGTTTTGTAATTCTTGCAGATTTTTCTGATTTAACCATATATGCGAAACAAATGTGGGTTTGCAGAAAGATTTTGCTACTTAGCTGCTAGCATTGACAGATTTATTCAAAGTCAAACTAAGGATGGACTTTTTAATCACATTTATTAACACGTTCCTTCCAACAAAGGATTTACAGCATGGAAGCTTTGTAAATCTTTAGGTATCTTGTTTTTTATTGCAGTAACTATTGTTATACAATTAAATGCCTATTTATAAAGCCCTGGTATTTAAACGAATGCCAAACATTTTCATGTAAATACATCATTTATACCTTGAATTTTATTACTAAAAAACATTAATGGACATGGTGGACATGGGGATTTCCATTTGTTAAACTTGTGTAGCAAAGCAATTTTTACTTAAATTACAGAATACAATATTTACACTGCAAGGAGCTATTTAACAAACTGCATAAAATGTTCCTAAGGGCAGCAACTAAGCTGCCTTCCCCTGCCTTCCTGCCAGCTAGAATGAAAATCGCCAGCGGGGTGGCAATCAGAGCGCTTCATTTTGTGAAGTTTCCTCTTGAGGAAAGTTTCTACCTGAATCTGACCATGTGTCTCTGCCCTATATGTTGTTTGGCAGCAGATGAAGCACCAATTGTTGACATACCTTTAATAGGGTTTTCAGAATTATATACTGTAATTGTAAAGCCAGAGCCTGAAGAGATATGAAAATTAAAAAGGATTAACAATATTGCTGGACAACTATGCTTGACCAGTACAGTGTTAGTTTATGCATCCCTTTGGAGACCCCTTTTGTCTAAAACCCAGAAAAGATTTAGTAGAGATCTCATACCGATCTCATACCTGATTGCTTGTGATGTGCGGTTTGGACCCGAAAACCATGGATTGATCACTGGTTGGGTGGGATCAGGTTGAAATTTCCAAAGATTCCGGGTTAGGGTTGGGTGCAGGTCAGACTGGGGGAGTACGTTCCTTAACTGCTCGAGAACATTCTCTGTCTTGGGAACCAGAGAATACACAGAATACAGAGTGAGAAGAAGCAGGGATGGGTTGGGAGCTGTCATCTGTTCTGATAATAATAACTGCTATGTACACCGTTGTTATCTAAAAGAGTGGGCTACACCATGATTTCACAAACTCCAAACTTGAGAGTCTCCGCAGTTGACTCATTTCTTTGTCTGTATGATGAGGGAAAGGAAGAAGAGAAAAAATAGTGAGAAAGGACAGAAGTGAAGAAATAAATTAAAGAATTAAGGCACAAGTAGTAAAGAAAATATAAAACAAAAGAGAATATGTTGCCAAAGAATGGAGGATGTAACTATAGAATAGAGGAACGAGACTGGTAAGTGGAGAGGTGAGGAAAAAATTATATTGCTGCAAATTTTTGCCGCAATTTTGGGAATTCATTCGCCGGCATGAAACGCGGAAATTTGCCTGGAATTAGCGCCTGCCGAATAAATTCACTACTGATCTGTGCTGCAACGTGTGTGAAGTAAAGCCTTTTTCAGGTATTCTTTGCACCATTGCATCAAAACTTACATCATAATTGCATGCTTATGTGTTCACACGTAAATTATATTTCTTGCAGAAAAATCTGAATACTTGTTTTGAAAGTGCAAACAATTATAAAAATCCTAATTAAGCAAATGAAATCCACTTACCTGCAAATGAGGAGAAAATTACATAGATGCAATGCAATTGTATCGTCCCTTTAAGTGATAAACTGAAAAACTAAGCAGTTTTGGCAGCTTTGAGCAAGTCTTCCGCCTGCCATTTCAGTATGTGAGACATGTTTTGTGCTTGCTGAAGTGTACACCAAGACTTTGGCACCTTGTCCCATTCTCTCGCTTTAGTTAAAGTTCTCTTGTCATATTTCATTATTCCATTGGGGCTCCATCCTGCATAATTTTGCAATTACAAAATAAAATGATATTCTTGGGTGGCAATTAATTTCTAGAATTCATACAGAGTGAAAGTGCAAGAGCTTGGCAACTTTAGCATTCGAAAGCTGCCTGTCATAATTTAGACATAATAACATGGTGGTTGGAAAATACATAAAATGTTGTTGTACATGGACAATTTATGTTGTTTAATCATTCAGAAAAATGAATTCAATTTAGATGGAAAAAATAAATAAATAAATATATATATATATATATATATATATATTTATATATATATATATATATATTTATATATATAGTCGTGTTCCAAGGAATGGCACACTCCAGGACTTCATAATGAGATCAAGCAAAGTGAAGTTTATTTGTCATTTGACAGGTCTTGAGAAAGGTCCAGACTGGACCGAAACGTTGACAAATAAACTTCACTTTGCTTGATCTCATTATGAAGTCCTGGAGTGCGTCATTCCTTGGAACACGACTATCTGCACTATATATGACAGCACCCAGGCAGTAAAATTTATATATATATATATATATATATATATATATATATATATATATATATATATATATATATATATATATATATATATATATATATATATATATTTGCTCCTTTACCAACTGTAACTGTTGGTAACAACTTACAAGGCAGGTGACAAAACTCAGAATCTGTATTTAAAGGGGAAGGAAAAGCATTTTCTACTTGTGGGTTCCAAAAGTTAGGCACCCCAAATGATTCTGTTTACTTACCGGACACCCTGGGACAGTGCTCCTGTCAGCAGAAAACTGCACCGGCCTGGGGTTATTCCAGTGAGCACCATGGAGCTATCGTCTTCCAGCTATTTTCTTCTTTCGTCTCGCGGCTGTGCATGCGCAGTAGAGTGGTAAGCCGAACTTTAACGAAAAGTCAGCTTTTTCATTCTACTGAGCATGTGTCTGTCCTGGGAAATTTGAAGAAAGAAGAAGCAGGATCGCTCTGTGCTGCTCGCTTGAAGAACCCCATGTCGGTGCAGTTTTCTGCTGATAGGAGCACTGGCCCTTGGTGTCAGGTAAGTAGATAAAATCACTTTGCTCCCCCAAGTAAAAATGATTTCCTTCTCCTTTCAGCCAAAGATCAGGGCAGGTAGCTAGCATATTTATCCATAGACATGTGAAGATCAAGAACCTGGCACACTGCAGGGGAACTAGTAGCAATAGTAAAAAGCTCTAGCTGGCTAATGGTGTAGATTTATATAAGGGATTTGGCACCAAACAGTGCCTGTGTGTCAAGTCTTACTTTCACATTTTGTGAACTTGGAATTATAACTTTGTAGCAGGGTCTCCAAGCAGCACAGATTGTTAAATGAAAAAACCTGATAGTATTTATCAATACAGGTGTTATCCAGAAAGCACCGAATTACGGAAAGGCTCCCATAGACTCCTTTATAATCAAATATTTCTCTAATAATAAAACAGTACATTGTACTTGATCCAAACTAGGATATAATTAATCCTTATTGGAAGCAAAACCTATTGGGTATATGTTACATGATTTTCTAGTAGACTTATAGTATGAAGATCCAAATTATGGAAAGATGCATTATCCGGAAAACCCCAAGCATTCTGGATAGCAGGTCCCATATCTATATATTTTTTTCTACTTCCTGTTTGCTGAATGGAACTGCAGGAGTTAGTGTTAACACCAAGGGCCGAATTTCGAATTTGAAAAACTTCGAAATTCAAAAAGGCCAACCAAAATTAAGGCAAAATTTTTTTGGGCCGAATTCGAATGGTACAAATTGAATTAATAGCGCATTCAATCAAATTTGATTTGAAGTTTTTCCCAAAAAAAATGGCGATTTTTCCATCAATTGACTCCAAATAGGAGTACCCCATAGGCTAAAACAGCAATTAGGCAGGTTTCAGATGGCGAATGGTCGAAGTCGAATTTTTAAAGACACAGTACATGATAAATTTCGATATTCTAATTTTTTTCAAATTCAAATCGAATTTGGACTATTCCCTAGTTGAAGTACACAAAAATTTTTTCATTCGAAAATTTCACCTTGACCTTTGATAATTCTGCCCCCAGGTGTAAAAATCATGAAACCTAATAAAAAAAAACCTGTCCATCTAACAGCTGGTGAGGTCATGGATAAATTGTCCTTTGCAAATTGTAAAATCTTTCTTTTCTTTGAGCTTTAATAGTTTTTCAGGGTTTTTTTTTTTTTGTAATTGCACAAAAATTCTTACGAAAATGATTTTGAGGTTTTCCTTATTTTTTATTAGTCCCCTGATTTTATTTGCTTGTGCTTTTTATATTCGGATCCTTTAATAAATAAATAGACATTTGCAGGTTTTTAAAAAGTGAGTTTAGAGGTTGAGAAAATCTCTAAAACTGCACAAATTCAAATTTTGATAGATAGACATCTAAATGTTGTTTGTTTATAAATAGATTCACTTAGTTCAGGGCTGTCCATGATTTGTCCTTGTTCTTCATTTAACATTTGGGGAGTGGAGAATTATAAAACAATTTACTGTAATAAAAAGAGTTCTGTGTAGACCTTTTCCATGCTCTGGAACATATATATCTCTTGGAGGGCCACATCCAGCCTACAGCAACCAACTAGACAGCTCTTGCTTTGACTATAATTATGGAGAACATGGATCTTGTATTGTGTTAAAAAAAAAACCAATAATATGTGGCACGCGCGCCATCATTTGCTTGTGCGAGTCAAACGACGACGTTCGTGCATGCCCGGGAGCCTTTGGAATTTGGAACCCAGTGGGTCCTTCAGTCCGACCCTGCTCCCATTCGTTTGTGTTAAATAAGGACATGTAAAAGTTTAAAACTGACTACAATAACAAGATTCACCAAGATTAATCATACAGTACCTGATAAAAAAAAATATTGTTTAATACCGATATAGTACAGCATGCTTGGGACACATTGATTCAGATCATGCAGTTGCTTTTGTATAACCCTTAAATATTTTTCTCCTCACATTAAAGGATTTTTTGCCCCAATAATATCGTTCTTTAGTCTACACTAATATAGAAGCACTTTATTTTGATAAATGAGAAATGAAGAGAAATAATGTGCTCATTTGTACTCATAAGAGTACGAACATTAAAACTGAGAAAGCAATTAAAATTATTTTCCTCCAAAAACACGAAACGCTGGCTTGTTATGTACTCGAGCAGTTTACTGGAATATAGAGTAGAAGTAATATTTAACTTCCATGCATATTTAACCTTCATCAATGATTAAATATAATCATATTTGTGCCCTTTCAGAATGTCTCTTTTTAAACCTAGGTGGAATCTCAAATTTTACATTTTGCGTGCAGTCAAATAAAAGGTTTACTGGAGACAAATGCACTGAAACACCAGTGGTTATGTAGTGCGTGAGATCTTGCCTCATCCGGGTAATACAATGTGAATATTTAAGAAGCTGCTATAATGAGGTTACACTCTTGGTATGGGTCACTACAGGATGCCAATATATTTTGTTTTTGTCAGTGGCTGCCACAACTGTTATATTTTTCATTTGTGTTGGCAACCTGTCAGTGTACAAAGCAAGAGAGTCTGGCCAGTCAGGCACATATTGTTGGCTGATTTAGTGAGTCAACTAAAGAAGTAGGGGGATTCTAGCTCATTTAGCCCTTTTGTATGTATTTGTATGTTTATTTATATTATAGTGCATTTATTATATGTGTTCGTTCCCTTTATATTAAAAGGTTATCTCACATCTGACTCCAATATTATATTGTATATTTTTTTATAGGTTTCTAGAATTTCTATGTACATTAAGCAATTCCTAATGACCTAGTGAGCTGGTCCTGCATTGACTCTGTAAAGAGAATATGAATTTACATATATTTGCAAGTGCACAAAGCATTTCCCTTAAGCATTTTCATATTTCATTATACCTTGCAATAAGTTAATAGCACTGGGTATAATTTGCATAAGAACCTTATTTGTAGCATCCCAACTCTCCACTTTATCCAGGGGATGATTCTTCCTGTATTTGGGATGCAATTTCTGGAAATCCACTTAAATGCTAAAATGCTATATGCACATGAAAGTGCTTTGTGAGTATGAGATTAGGCTATTACAGTTGTTGAAATAAAATACACTTGGTGGTTTGCTGGAAGAACTATTTTCAGAAAACCTTATGGTCAAATAGCTTGTGTGAATTGTAGAATTTGCATCTACCCCTAATCTAAAGCTTAACGGCTTTAGATTAGGACAGGACATTAAAGGGGAACTATCGCAAAAATGAAAATGTAATATTTGCTTCATCATGCAGAAATAAGAAACGTTTTAAATACAATCAATTAAAAATTCTGTACTTGAAATAATCAAGTTTATCATCCATATTGCTCTCTCAACATCTGTTTCTCCTCAAGTTGTCTTCATTCAGGAGTTGGTTGTCAGATATTTATTGACAATTGGATCCAGTATATCTTATAGAGGGGCTCCTTTTGCCTATAAGATGTATTGGAGCTCACTCTATTAAAATCACCAGAAATCCTGTCTCTCTACATGCAGAATTTGTGCAAAAGGTAATTATTTTGTTAAATTTTGTTTGTACTGAAATACGTTATTTGAGTGAGCTCTAATACATCTGCTAGGAAAGGGATCCCCCCCCCTATAAGATACATTGGATCATTTATCTGACACCCGACTCCTGCATGAAGACAGAATGTAGAGAAACAGATGCTGAGAGTGGAACAGTGAATATAAACTTGATTATTTCAGAAACAATGTAGAATTGTTAATTGATTGTATTTAGAAAGTTTCTTACTTCAGTACGAGGAAGCTTATATTACATTTTCATTTCACCCAATCTTTGAATTTTTAGGATAGACCGTAAAATGCTCTGCTCAAAGTGTAAACATAATATGAATATTATAATGGCATAATGTAACAAACTGCTGGTGATTTTACTACAGAATCTAGACTAAACCCACAGCGCCCTCTGACTCCCCAAACCTTTTCACATAAACAGATTATAAGGTCACAAAAATGTCTCTAGAAAAATGTATGTATATACTAAACTTGTGTTATTCATTAAACAAACATGTAACTGTTGATATTTTGGTAGTTAGGTTCCCCAAGTTAACTGTATTTTATCAAATCAAAAGTTAGAGGCAGTGCAGAAATGGAATCTCTTGAACATTGTTGGTTAGGTTGGTTTTGGACTAAAGATTTAAGTCTTATAAATCACTTATAAATGGCCTAAATTCTCATGGATCCCGGTGTCGGTCCAACTTTATATATATAAAGTTATATATATATATATATATATATATATATATATATATATATATATATATATATATATATATATATATATATATATATATATATAACTTTATATATAATACCTTCATATTGTTTGTTGAAGGCAAATTATTTGGTGTATTTTGGCTAAGACTTTCCAAGCCTTCAGTAAAATCCACTGCAGCACCTCCAAGTTTTCTTTATCAATTATTTATTGTTTCTCACATATTTATTTATGTGTTTATGTGACAGAATTCATTCAAGAGCATCAACGGTCAGTTTTAAGCATTGTAAATATGATGGACTTGGTAGGTAAGCAAGGTATCTCTGCAGACAGACACTAAGACGTGTGTTTGTATAGCCTATACTTTCCTAGAAAGTCACAGCAAAGTTATAAAGTTGTTAAAAGCCCCTTGGAGGGGCTGGAATGCAGAAGAGTTTACAAGAGGCAGCTCTTGTATACTGATAGTGACCAAGTGTGACGCTGTACATGGGGGTAGTATAAATACAATATATATTTGCATATTTTTAAAACGTGAGATCTGCTGCATTAGCTAAGTAGAAACTTAGGGGCACATTTACTAAGCTTGAGTCAAGGATTCGAAGTAAAAAAAACTTAGAATATTGAAGGGTTTTTTTTTGGGTACTTTGACCATTGAATAGGCTACTTCGACCTTCGACTACGAATTTGATTCGAACTAAAAATCGTTCGACTATTCGACCATTCGATAGTCAAAGTACTTTCTTTCTCTAAAACTTTGACTACCTACTTCGGCACTTTAAACCTACCGAGCACCAATGTTAGCCTATGGGGACCTTCCCCATACGCTTTCTGAGGTTTTTTTAGATTGGAGGAAAATCATTTGATTGATGGATTAAAATCCTTCGAATCATTAGATTCGAAGGATTTAATCGTTTGATCGAACGATTTTTCCTTCGATCGTTTGATGGAAGTATTTGCAGTAAATTCTTCGTCTTCGATATTCAAAGTCGAAGGATTTTACTTCGATGGTCGAATATCGAGGGTTAATTAACCCTCGATATTCTACCCTTAGTAAATGTGCCCCCCAGTGTATTCAGTTTCCTTTGAACTTTTTCATTGTTCTTAGTTGCAATAGAAATTACATTATGGCAAATGGTATCTTAAAATCTGCTGTGGCCATCTTCATCACAGTTTGCCATATGTTGCATCTTACTGGACAGGAAAAATCAATAACAGAGACAAAGCTTTGCACATTTCATTCGTGGTTGATGAACATGTCGATAAATCAATTTTTCACTTTAGCGTTGTTCTTCTTTAAAAAAATAAAGAATGAGTCTTTAAGTCTCTAGCCACCAGCAATCTGGAGCCTGAACATCATCATTATTATTATTAGCTATTTTTCTGGGGGGGCGTGGCCAACTACTGATGTGAGCAGTCGCACGCCGTCGGAGCTCCGCTGATTTACCGCTCTCTCCGGTCTATATCCTGACTTACCCAGCCTCTCTGTGGCTCAACAGATACTTTATCTTGTTTCCTCTACGTCTATGGGGAAAAAGAAGCATCCAGTGGCACAATCACCTGATATTCGGAGACATTTGCGAAACTCTGTGCGGCCTTCCAAAATGGCGGATGAGCCGCGCCCTGAGTCTCCTAAGGAACAGCGTATGCGGCCTGTGAACTCACCTTCTTCCTCGACTCCACACTCTGAGGCGTTAGAGACCAACGCTGAATCCTCGGCGGCGAGTGCCCCCGCTCCTCCACCTCAAGATTGCGGACAGCCTCCAGGCCTTACTGGTGAGGAAGATCTTACCCTGGCGGAGGTAGTCGCGACCCTCCGCTCCACCATCCAATCCTGCCACGTGGCGACGATGGCTAAAGTGGACGAGCTCCGTGTGGACTTCGCGATCCTGCGACAGGACCTTCAGCGGGTCCGGGATCGGACCACTGAGGTGGAGCGTCGGGTGAGTGATCTCGAGGACACCTGTAATCCTCTGCCTGAACGCATTGATTTACTGCACCGGAGGCTTGAATCGGTTGAGGCCAAATCCGACGACCTAGAAAATCGCCTCAGGCGAAATAATGTCCGGTTTGTCGGGTTCCCTGAGCGATCGGAGGGACCTGACCCTGCTAAGTTCCTGGAAAATTGGTTGAAGGCGGAATTTGGGGACGCTACATTCTCCTCCGCCTTTGTAATCGAGCGGGCGCATCGCATCCCTGCTAGGCCGCTGCCACCGGGCGCACCTCCTAGGCCTTTGATAGCCCGTCTCCTGAACTTTAGAGACAGAGATGCGGCTCTGGCTGCAGCACGAAAAAAGGGTGAGCTACGCTACGAAAATACAGTTATCTCCCTTTACCCGGACTTTTCGAATGATCTTCGGAAACAACGCCAACAGTTCATGGGTGTGAAGCGGCGCTTTCGAGATGCTGGCATACAGTATGCTATGATGTACCCTGCAAAGCTACGGGTTTCCCTGGATGGCAAATCCCTCTTCTTCAGCTCTCCTAATGAGGCATCTCAATGGCTAGATCGACGTCCTTGAGGGAGTTCTGGAGGGTACTCTACACCGGGCAGGAATGGCCCGTTTTGCCTTTGTTACTAATGGCTTGGGGATCCATTGGTTTATGTGCCTCCCAGATGTCTCCTCTTGCACGTACCCCATCTTTGAGCCACCTTGCTCCTTCTGTATCAGTTTAGTTACTGTAAGTTTGCTGGGGACTTGCTCCGCCATAGCGGTTTCAGGGAATTACGCTTTGGCATCTGTTCTCACTCTTTTGGCGGAACTCTATTGATCATCTGCTCCCAGTGATCATTGCACATATCCTTTATTTTTTTTTTGTTCAGTTGTTATTTACCTTGTACTTATTGTTGCGTGTGCTCATTGTTTCGGCACACCCCTCTAGCAATTGTTATGTTTCGGGCTCCAAGCTTCTCCACTATGGGAGCAAGTAGGGTGGGAAATTTTGGGATTACTTCTCTCCTTCTTTTTTTTCTCTCTCTTCTCCCTCTGTTCTCTCTTTTCACTCTTTTCTCTGCCTACCCTTGCTATGGGGGGGGGAGACTTCGACAGGTATTGTATCACTTTGTTTTTATGTCGGAAATCACAGCTATAACGTGGAATGTTAGAGGATTGAACTCCTCCATGAAGAGGTCCCTGGTATTTAATTTCTTGAGAAAATATTCCCCCCATGTTATATGTCTCCAGGAGACCCACCTCTCCAAAACCTCTAGCCCACAACTAATTAAAAAGCCCTGGATAGCACATGCCTATCACGCTGTTTATTCTAATTATGCCAGGGGCACTTCCATTTTAATCAGCAAGGCACTTCCATTCCAACTGCTTAGTATCCAGAATGACCCTGAAGGGAGGTTTACAATCCTACATGCATCCCTTGCAGGAACCCCTCATATTATAGTAAATGTATATATACCTCCGCCCTTCCAAGACGATATTCTCTATCACCTGTTACAGCTTCTCGCAGCTCTGAATCCCGACCCAGTTCTGATTATGGGTGACTTTAATGCAGTCGTGGACCCTGAGATGGACCGTCTCTCGCTGTCTTCTACACCGAGATCGGGTCCCACTGCACTAAAATCATGGGCGGACACTTCGGGGTTTGTTGATGTGTGGAGGGCTCGTAATCCTAGCAAACGTATGTTTTCTTGCTATGCAAGGGGTTCTATGTCCAGGATTGACCTCGCCTTTGCCTCGATCGATCTGTCTCCCAAAATCCTTAAATCTGAGTTCCTCTCCAGAGGCATATCTGACCATGCCCCTTTAGTAATATCTTGGCGTATGCACTATAGTCCTGTCCACAGACTGTGGAGACTCAATCCTTACTGGATTACCCATCCCGACATCCAGAAGGAGATTCACCAGACGATTGAATCATATTTTCAGGTTAATTCAGACAGTGCCCCTCTCCCCTTTGTCTGGGACGCCATGAAGGCTGTGCTTAGAGGGTCTTATATTGCCAAAATAGCTTATGCCAAGAAACAGGCGAGACAATCGATGTCTGAGCTGGAGGATGGTTTGAGAGAGGCGGAGGCGCGGTACATCCAATGCCCCAATGAACAAACTAAACTTGACCATGTAGTAGCGCAGCGGAAATTTGCCCAGGCGCAATGGAAGGTGGCCCACAAGGGACAACTCTATCACAAATTTGCACTGTATGAGAAAGGTGACAAAAATGGTAGGATGCTAGCTCTCTTGGCTAGAGATGAGTACACCAGGCCGGCCATTCATGCCCTAGAGAACACTGATAAGGAGCTCATCACCTGCCCGTTTGCAATTAATAAGTGTCTAGCTGATTTCTACACGGAGTTGTACTCCTCCAAACTTCAAAAATCACCCATCGAGATTGCAGAATACTTAGAGAACCTTGATCTCCCTACTCTCCCTCTGGAATACAGGGCTCTGTTAGATACCCCTATTCAGGAGCAGGAAGTATTAGAGGCCATATCAACTTTACCTACAGGGAAAACCCCGGGCCCCGACGGTATCCCCAATCTCTGGTATACCACCTATGCCCCCTGTTAGCCCCGCACCTAACTGCTGTTTTCAACCACACCCTTGCCACGGCCCAGCTCCCGCCTTCCTTTAAGGAAGCCATCATAGTACTTATATTGAAGCCTGGGAAACCCCCACATTTAAGTGCCTCGTATAGACCTATCTCTCTTATCAACTCTGACTATAAGATTTTAACCAAGGTTCTCGCCAGAAGACTCAACCATGTTATTACTTCCATAGTGGCCCCAGATCAGGTTGGATTCATACCCCATAAAGCCGCGGAACTTAACATCAGACGCCTTTATACCAACTTAACTATTCCCCATGACAATATGGGCTCCAGGATTATAGCCTCACTTGACAACGAGAAGGCTTTTGATTCTGTTGAGTGGGCCTA
This sequence comes from Xenopus petersii, assembly GCA_038501925.1. Classification (NCBI taxonomy): domain Eukaryota; kingdom Metazoa; phylum Chordata; class Amphibia; order Anura; family Pipidae; genus Xenopus; species Xenopus petersii. The sequence continues at coordinate 37,378,955 of CM076688.1, forward strand.
CCTTTGGGAAACCCTCAAAAAATTTGGCTTTAGGGAAAATTTTTTAATTTGGCTTCGGGCTATATATACTAATCCCATGGCTAGAGTCATGTCGAATCTAGATATCTCCCCCCCATATCCTTGGCCAGGGGGACCCGTCAGGGTTGTCCTCTCTCCCCTGGTCTTTTTGCACTGGCTATGGAGCCCCTGGCGTGCTTGATCCGGTCCTGCCCAGAGGTTCTGGGTTTTGAGTTTGGCCAACTCAGGGAGAAAATATCCCTCTTTGCTGATGACACCCTCCTTTACCTACACGACCCAGGTCCCTCCCTTAGAACAGCTCTTCAGAGCTATTTTTCTAATTTAGTCAAGTTTTCGGGTTAAAAAAAAACCTGAAATATTTAGTTTTTTGAAAAAAAAACCCTAAAATTTTTCGAGATTTATTATACCCCGACCCTGGAAACAGCTTGAATCTGAAAATGCAAATCTAAAACCTGTCCAGGTAATGTAGGAGTCAATGGCAGAGGTCCCTTGAACCATTTGAAGATATTAATAGCCTTCATGATGTTCATGATGTTGATCAATTTGAGTTTTTTCCCACTGAAAATTCAACCCTGAACTCGCTTGTTCAAGTTTTTCCCATTTGACTTTTTTCTTAAATTAGAAACCATTCAAGTTCATTCGAGGTATATGAAACTCTAAAATTAAAATGTGCTGTTTAAGGTCAACTTGCAGACTTTTTACATTTTTGTTGACAGTGGAAATCTTTATTATACAACAGTTTGTTTCATCTAATAAAGCCTCATTAGTCAAGGGTAATGGACTTAGCTCATGGAGAGATATTAATTGCTCCTCTGTGTCCGTACTACTGTTTGGTATGACTTGACACAGTAGACAGATGCATTTCTCTGCTGGGGATGGATTAGTAGCTTTTTGTATGTCGCAGCTCATATTTTTTATCATATGGTGCAAAATGGAGATGTGGTATATCACAGATCTCAAGGTCTCAGACTGACCTGACTGCTCTACATGGTGCAGTAGTTTTATTTGCCTGTGGTGCAGCTGAGCAGTTATGTTTGTGACTGGAAATCAATACTGATTCTATTGTCAAAACTTTCCAAGGAGATTTGATTCACTTTGTAACATATACAGCTTGATCTGTTTAGGGAACCCTGATTTAGATTCTGGACCATGAACAACTGAAATTACTAATCAGAATGAATAAGGAGTGGCAACATTTATCATTAGTGATTAACGTCCATCATGATGGTTTATTTTGAGCATATCTTTTGATTCATGTTCAGTGCTCAGCTCATTGTGAAGCTGAATGACAGCGAAAAGTGCAGTTACTCTGAAGAATACAGCTGCAACCATATCATTACAATGATCTGAGCTTTTATTCATAAAATGCTTCTGGGCAATCTTCCTGATTAATGGCGCCTAACTGCAGTTACCAGGGAGGATCGTCATTCATAATATAATAATAACAAATATATATAATATATCTATGCTGTATATATATCTGTGTGTGTGCAATACACATTTTGTGTATAATGAAGTGCTATTTGCTTATATGTTATAGAATTTTAATTGTGTGGACCCTGCCTTCCATACACATGCGATAGAGTTTCACCTGCAGCCAGTTAACCTACCAGTCTGTTTTTTTAGTGAGGAAGGAAACTGGAACACCCCAAAAAAATCCTTTTAGACCCCATACGATCTTCTTGCAGTTGGTTGGAATTAAACCCAGGACCCATGGCTTCTAGGCAGCAGTGCTAACCACTGTGCTATTAGTTTACCAGTTATGTTATTGTACCTTAGGGAAATTCAGTATGTTTATGAATATGAAGCCTTAAAGTGATGGTTCAACTTTAAGTTAACTTTAAATAGGACATAGAATAGCCAATTCTAAGCAACGATTCAGTTGGCCTTCATTTTTTATAGTTTTTGACTGACCCTACAAACAAATCCTGTAAGGCTACACTTTTATTGTTATTACTCATTTTCCTTTTCAGGGCCTTTCCTAGTCATATTCCAGTCTTTTATTCACATCAGTGCATGGTTTCTAGAGTCATTTGGACTGCTGGAATTGCAAACTGAAGAGCTGCTAAATAAAAAGCTAAATAACTCCAACACCAAAAATAATAAAACATGAAAACCAATTGCAAATTGTCTCAGAATATTCCGCTTTACATCATATTAAAAGATAATTTAAAGGGGAACAATCCCTTTAACTGTTATGCATAAGTAAATATAAGTTTACATGATGCTCTGCGTCATTAGGGTAACTCTAAATCAACTAGATTTTCTGATGGTTCCTGAAAATGTGTCACTACTTATCCAAGCGGCTTTTTCAGTTCATCTGAGTAGTAGGCAATACCCTGACATTCTGCTATTTTTTCATTAAGGGGTTAAATGCCAGGGTATTCTTTACTACTCAGTTTAACTGAAGAAGGTGCTCGCATAAGTGGTAAATCATCAAAAAGTCCAGTTGCTTTAATGCTATTAGATATTGTATATCATGATGGATGAAAACTTCAACAAGCTTCACATGCATCTTGTTCTAGAGTAGTTTATCATCCCTTTCTGCAAACATAAACCTGCAAAAGAGCAATTTCTTTTGATACGGCATGCTTGGTGAACGACGATCTTGTAAATCTTTGAAATAATGTTCTGTGCACTGCATAATAGAAGGATAATGACTGGCTACAATGCCATTTTAAAAAAAAAGAATGAATTCTTCAGCTTCAAAGTAGTTTTAAATGAGCTTTATCTTTCATTGTCATGTTTTGTGCTAAGGCCCAGACTGACTGTAATAATACTTGTATGTGTGAACAAATGTTACCTTCTGACTGCCGGCAGGTTTTAAAGAGTTTATAATAATTTACAAATTCTTGTGCTGACACATTGAATATGGGTTTTTACTTTATTCTGGGTGTTTATTTATTGGGCAAAGTTGTTCACTTTAAAGCCAATAAGGTTAAATAAAGTAAACGGGTCCATCAAGTTCACATTATACTATCTTATCCAGAAGAAGTCATCATACAAAATATCCCTTGACCCACAGTTTTTCTGGTAATTCTGTAACCCTGGCAGCTTGTGGAAAATGACTTCTGGAACACAATCCTAAAGATTGTAAAAGCTCCCCTGCATACTGGAAACGTGAACTATAGAAATATTCATGAGTTTATGAAAGAAAATATTTTGGTGGTACCTGTGGGTTTAAAGAGCATTATCCCTGAAATTATATAATGTAGGGAGTGATATTCTTAGACAATTTGCAGTTGCAATTTTTTTTTCATCTTTTTTGCATTGATTTGATTAAGAGGGACTGAATAGGAAGACGAGTAATAAAGAGTAGTGATAACAATACATTAGTAGCCTTACAGAGCATTTGGTTTTTAGATGGAGTCTGTGACCCCCCATATAAAAACTGGCAAGAGTCAGAAGGAGGCAGTTCAAAAACTATAAAAAAGCAAAAATAAAGGCCAAGTAAAAAGCTGCTTAGAATTGGCCATTCTATAACATACTAAAAGTTAACGTCAAGGTGAACAACTCCTTTAAAGGAGAAGGAAAGGTTTAAACTAAGTAAGCTTTATCAGAAAGGTCTATATAAATACACAAGTAAACCCTCAAAGTAATGCTGCTCTGAGTCCTCTGTCAAAAGAAACACAACATGTATTTCCTTCTATTGTGTACATATGGGCTTCTATATCAGACCTGTTTACAGCTGAAACCTCCAGGGCTAGGGCTTGAGCATGCTCAGATTGCTACTTTTTGCATTTCCCCCCTCCCTCCTCCCTGCTGTTATCTGATCCCAGAGCTATGAGTGAGCAGGGAGAGACTCAGGCAGGAAGTGATGTCACACCAAGCTAATATGGCAGCTGCTATCCTAAATAAACAGAGAGATTCTAGAGCTAAATATAGTGTAATAGCTTGCACTATTGTGGCTAATCTATTGGCAATAAACTGCTTCGGTAGCTTTTCTTCTCCTTTAATACATTATCCTAAATTTTTAGCATTTGTTAGCTAGATCAATAGATGCCTTACATTTACCTATTCTGCTATTATAATTCTAGTTGTGATTCACATATGGTGTCTGCTTATAAAACGCTGTGTACAGTACCTTTTATTACTCTCCAACATCTTAATTGTAACAACGTAATTTTTTTAACCATATATCAGGTGCATCCACTGCACTTGTGTGACCTTAAGAGGTTTGGAAAAAATGAAACAGGACTTGCAGGAATTATTGTACTAACACTTCGGACAAGCTAACACTGGATGTATTAAAGGCTTCAGATGAATCTGGCATTGATGCAAGTGTAGCTGTGGACAACAGTGATAGCAAGCAGGACCCAGATTTGCCAGTTGCCTGGGATTTCGCCTTTACAGGGCCTGTGAGTTGACAATAAAAGCCCTAGATATGTAACAGAAGGCATGTCCAGATTGTGAGAAGAGGCAAAGTGAGCATATGTTGATTACTTTAGACATGCTAGTTCAATGATACAAAAGATAAGTGAGGTGTAGTGTTACTCTTTTCTTGTTCTCATCCAATTTAAACAGACAGGCTTTCAAAGTGTATAGTGTAATGTACAGTTAAATAGATGCTGCTCTGAAAATAAAACTTGTTACTGTCAACTTCACTTTAGATTTCGCAATTGTGTTTGCTGGCGATCCAGTAGCAAATAAATTGAGTTATTTTCCAGTTGTTTAAAAAAAAAAAAAAAAGTCCTTAATTATGACCATATATGCACTTAAAGTAACTGCAATGCTGATCTGGACTTTTAACCCACACAACTGGGCCTCTGTAATGTAAGATGGATTGGGTAATATTTAAAAGAAATACACGCATGGAACAAATGCTGTTTTGGTATTACAGGGTACAACATAGCACACCAGCAGACAATATCACAGCAATTATTTCAGTGGATAAGTCAGATACAAATGTATTTGAATCGAGTGAAATTAGTTAGACAGTGGGGTGCTTTTACAACACATGCAAATTAAACCAAGCAGCCAATCATATTGTTGCATTTATTGGCCTACCTGCAGTTGGCTAGAATGGTTGCTATGGAAGACTGTCCCATGTTTATTTGCACAATTTTGATAAATGAGCCCCAGCCAACTAAGCCAAATGTCTAGAATAATTTGGTTCCAAACCAGTGGTCTTACATAGTAACATAGTAAGTAAGGTTGAAAAAAGACATGTCCATCGAATTCAACCTTTTTTTTTTTTTTTAATTAACTACCTATCTGCCAGTTGATCCAGAGGAAGGCAAAAAAACCCATCTGAAGCCTCTCCAATTTGCCTTAGAGGGGGAAAAATTCCTTCCTGACTCCAAAATGGCAATCGGACTAGTCCCTGGATCTATTTTGGTCTTCAAGCTCCTCTTTGAAAGTAAACGATTGGTTGTGTTACGTCAGGCTACAAAAAAAAACATTTTAACAGTCACTATTTTATTGTCACATTTGGAATCTCAAAACCCAGAACACACGCCAAGTTTCTGGTCACGGCTCACTCCTATGCCTATAACAGCTGCCTTTTGCTTCAGGAGGAGCCCTCCGCTACTCAGATGCCAACAGGTATTCTAACACTTAGGGGCAGATTTATCAATGGTCGAATTTCAAAGTGAAAAAAACGTTGAAATTCGACCATTGAATAGGCTAGTCCGACATTCGAAGTCGAAGGATTTTTAAGATCGTACGATCATACTTCGATCGTACTTCGAATCGAACGATTTAATCGTACGATCGTACAATTTTACAAAAAAATCCTTTGACTTCTCAAAATTTAGCCAAATACTGGCTATAGGTTCTAATAGGTCCCCCTAGGCTAACATAGCAATTCGGCAGGTTTAAGGTGGCGAAGTGTCGAAGTCAAATTTTTTTAAAGAGACAGTACTTCGATTCAAATTTGGCCTATTTGATGGTTGAAGTACCCAAAAATTACTTCGAAATTCAAAGTTTTTGAATTCGAAAATTCACTTAGAATTCACTTCTACCCTTAGTAAATGTGCCCCTTATAGTTCCAGAAATATTCTAGATAGAGAACTAGCTTTCATTCTTACATTTTATCCTAAATGGGCCCGCCTTTCCACTGCTTTGGGCCCTGGATGGCACTATCACCACCGTTTATTTCAATAAATACAATCCCTGCACAAAACTTTTATTGGACCTTAGGTTTCCATTTCTTTTCCTAAATCTGATGTTTTGTGCATCTTAATTGGCGTAGATTGTTATCATAGGATTATGATGAAGTATCCTGACATATGTGAGTTAGAAATAGTTTTGCTCATATCCTATAAACCGTTGTCACCTCTCTGCTTCTACTCACCTCCCTGCATACACTTGTTTTTTTGCATTCTCATTTATTGATGATAGTTGTCAACACGGTAAATTTCACCTACTCGAACATGACACAGTTTTGTCTACCGTGACTCAACATTTTGCCATGTTCTCAGTCTAGTAACAGTTGACAGCCTCTTTGGAGGTTCCTGATATGGAGGTCTTGTAGCTCACATTCTTTGCTTCTCAACCCAGATCTTAAAATGGTTTAGGACTATATTATACCTGAATGGTTGTGCCTAATAAGCAGTGTTATTAGTAGACATTGTATACTGAAAAGCAATTGCTAACTTGTAGTTTATTTCTGAAGTTTATTTTTTGTGAATATAACTGGTCTTTTATCTTTCTAAAAATAACAACACTTGTATTAAGGCTGTGGGTAAGATAAAATGAAATTACACAATGATTTGCCTACTGGTAGGGTTGCTTGCAGTGACTTTTTTTTTTCATTAAAGAGCGAGAGTTTGACATTTTAGGCAGCACTCTGAAAACAATGAAGACATTTTTCATAATTTATTAGAAAACGAATATGGTACCACACACGTGGGCCTGATATTCGAATGTTTATAAAAAGGGCTCAGCATTACAGTAACAGACCTTGGGGAGAATAACACATTACTCAAAATTAGATAAATAAATATAAATCATAAATAAAATAATAAATCCGATATTGATGTTGATACAGACCACTGGATTGAGCTGTCCCAAGCTTAAAGTTTTGTTCTGATCCTTCCTTTCATGAAATTCTATACATGAAACCGAGTGAGGAAGCATTCTACCAAAATCCTTTGGTTCTGACTCGTGGACAAATAAATATGCCTTTGTAATAAAGTGCTGTTTTATGCCTTGCACCTTCTGGCAACCCAAGTAATTATCGATCAGTTTGTTTAGCCGGACTTTACCTAGAGGAACGAACACCATTTGAAAACAGAAAAATCCATTTCTTCTGCATTCCACATTGTTTTCTGCTTCTGTGGGCACAAGAAACCCAGAGGGCAGCATTAGATCAGATATCGCCTACACATTGTTGTGCGGTGAATAACACCCTACTGAAAACTCATTTTCAGAATCCTAAGAGGATAAAGCGAGTGTTGCCCCAGTGGAGCAGTCAAAATCCCAGGTACTTTTTAGGTTCTTAAAATGCTTTTTAATTTCCGCTGATCAATGTAGTCCTCCGACTGTTGATTGTAGTATTCAGTGTAACAAGGCACTGCAAAACAAAAACAAAAAAGTCATAAAGTATTTCTCTATAGAGATGTATTTATGTAATGGGATGAGATCCTGCTACTGCCAAAATTCAATATGTTAATATTATCCAAGGTTTTAGGAGTGTAAATGTTTCTAACCTATGCTTGTGATCTGAAGCAGCTTAAACAACCCACTCATTACTAGTTGATATGTGTTGTAAGGGGCTAGGAGCCACATGGCATTTATTCAAGTGCTGTCACTGGTACAGGCTCTGGAAACGGAAGCTTTGCACAAAATTCTGAGCTATCTTAGGAACAGCTACCTGTGACAGCAATTTTGCATTTAATGGTCTGTACCGCATGACAGATCATCTCTATTAATGTTCTATATTAAGGCTGATCATCAGACAATGCTTAACTTATACTTGTTCTGCGGGTAATAAATCTGTCTAGGGCAGCTAATACATACCAATTTAAGTCAATAGATGTAAAGCAGAAGGTTCAGAGTTTAATGAAATCTTATACCCATTAAGCAGGAATGGGAATCTGTTATTTATCTTAAAAATAATTCATTGTGTGTATATTAACTGCAGTAGACCCATATCGTCTTGGATTTTATTTAGATAAAAACAGTTGTTTAACATGTACCAACAATTGAATATTAAAAAGCCCCCAGAGATGCCCAGTTATAACCAGCCACACTTCCAATTCACCTGAAACCCTGCATATTTTCCTGCCTAAATTGGAACCATTGGGATCTACTATATCATTAAGCAATGATATATGGTCCTTTTTCAAGCTGGCAAAGCAGCTTGAAAGCTTTGTCAGCTTGAAAAAGGACCATTGTATGTCCGAAACTTTGCTGCTGCCATGATATACATGAAAGAATAAAGGCGGTTTATACTACAATTGGGAGTGCTGCCAATGCCTTGTATTTGTATTGGACTTGAACTACAAGAGGTCTGGAGAGGTATACAATAATGCTGTTATCTATCTGGTCTAAATGAACCACGCACCTTTATAATGATGCATTATATAATTACTTTATATTCATTACTTGATCTCAATCAGCTTTATGCCACATGTAAGGACTACAGTGGGTCTTGATTAATAGACCTTTGCTCTGTTTTTTTAGCTATAAAATGTTTTACATTGATTTATAAATATGACCCTTGGGGAGCGAATAATCATTTTCGTACAGCTATGAGACCTTGTATCCAGAATGCTTGGGACCTGGTGTTTTCTGGATAAGGGTTATTTCTGTAATTTGGATCTTCATACCTTAAGTCTACTAGAAAAGCAAGTAAATATTAAATAGACCCAATAGCCTGGTTTTGCTTCCAAAAAGGATTAATTATATCTTAGTTTCTTAGTACAGGTATGGGACCTGTTATCCAGAATGCTTGGGACCTGATGTTTTCTGGATAATGGATCTTTCCGTAATTTGGATCTTCATACCATAAGCATACTAGAAAATCATTTAACCATTAAATAAAGCCAATAGGCTGGTTTTGCTTCCAATATGGATTAATTATATCTGAGTTTGGATCAAATACAAGATACGGTTTTATTATTACAGAGAAAAACCAAATACTTTGGATTATTTCTATAATAATGGCGTCTATGGGAGATGGTCAGTCCGTAATTTGGAGCTTTCTGGATAATGGGTTTCCGGATAACAGATCCCATACCTGTACAAGGTCCTGTTTTATTTCAGAGAAAAGGGAAATCATTTGTAAAAATTTGGATTATTTAATTATAATGGAATCTATGGGATAATGCCTTTCCGTAATGGTCAGTCCGTAATTTGGAGCTTTCTGGATAACAAGTTACCGAATAACTGATCCCATACCTGTACTAAGCAACGGTGTAAAACAAGGTTAAAAAAAAAGAAGTGAGTTAAATCTCATTTGCATTTTTTTGCTTAAAGACATATGTAATAAAAAAAAAGAAACCAATCTGTCAACGATCGTACATCTTACGATTTTTCGTCCGACATTTGTCTGAAAATTGATCGGCCAGGTTAAAAAATCTTTATCGGTCCAAGTGCAATCAATCTATGTTTGCAGGGACAAGCAGGCAGCTCCCCTTTGTTGCCTTCCTGGCAAATGGTCTTTTTAGTTGATGGACAATTCTTACGATCGTACGATCGTTTCGAGATAATCGTGGTCTCACGATGACGATCGGATCTTTTAAATATCTTTACATCTATGGCCAGTTTAAAGCTTAAGCCATTAAATCTTAAGCCAAGATTAAACCTCTTTCTCATTGAATTGAAGCTTCCTGATTGACTATGCAATCGTAATCATTTTAATTACGGCAGGTTTTCCCTTTTGTGTACGTGTAGAGCTATCTATCTGTAATCCCTTTTTGTCCCTGCAGCTGATGATTGGTGGAACCTTTGCAAAGAGCAAGGAATATAAACTAATAATGAACCAATAGAAGTGCCGTTTCCCAGGAGACAAAATGCCATCTTAATACACAAATGTGTCATGTGCAGATTAGTGGCACCAAATTGACGACTGTATATACTGCAGCTGACTCAATGTCCCTTACATGGTCTTGCTGAAGACTTTCTTTAGACCCCTACCTTATCCTACCGTATTCTCTTATTAAAGGAAAAGGAAAGGCTTCGTGCACTTGGGGGTGCCAAATGTTAGGCACTCCCAAGTGATTGTACTGACTCATCTGAAACCCTGGGCTAGTGCTCCTATCAGCAGAAAACTGTACCGGCCAGGGGTTATACCAGTGAGCACCACGGAGCGATGCTCTTCTGGCTTTGGGGTGCATAACATTTGGCACCCCCAAATGCAGAAAGCCTTTCCTTCTGCTTTAAATATATACAGGTATGGGATCCCTTATCCTGAAGCCTGATATCCAGAAAGCTCCGAATTACAGAAAGGACATGTCCCATAGACTCCATTTTATTCAAATAATTCACATTTTTAAAAATGATTTGCTTTTTTTCTATAATAATAAAACAGTAACTTGTACATGATCCCAACTCAGATATTATGAATCATTATTTGAAGCATAACAGTCCAGTTGTGTTTATTTATTGTTAAAACTAGTTTTAGAAGATTTAAGGCATGGAGAGCCATATTATAGAAAGACCCCTTATCTTGAATATCCAAGGTCTCGAGCATTGTGGATAATATGGTGACTCATCAAACTTTTTTTTTGCCACTGAGCAAGGTGCCAATTAAAAAAGATGCTGTTAGTACCCAGCTCATAAGAGTTTACGTTTAGCATAGAATGGGTTTATATATTAGCTTGCAGTGAAGCAGATCATAGAAAATGTATCATTTGCAGATTGAGTGGTCCTTGGACCCTATCTTTGCATTCAGTGTAGATTGTGGGACAGTGTTTTCCAAAATATTTGAAAATTGCCTTTTGTGGTATTCGAACCAATCTCTAAGTACAGGAAATGTAGCAAGAGATAAGGTGCCACTGCTTTGCAAGTCATGAAACCCATGTTAATTGGAACACTGTGTAGGCATAAAGTAGTGTACTAGGTATTTATGAAATATTTATGCAACTGCCGGCTGCATGTGGACATGGCAGATAAATATCTTGGTGGGCACAGCAAAACATAAATTGCTATTGCAGATCTCTGGGTTGGCATGACAGATACATAGGAAGTCAAAGAGAATGCTACAAATACTTGCTGAAGTCTCCATTTGTGCCAGAGGCATCTGCTATGCTTTGCAGAGTAAGCCCCCGGGTAGTAAAGAGATTAAATACAGCTTAGCTTGATTGGCTTCTTTAGACGGAAATGCAGAAATAATACAGCTGAGATTTGGCTGGATCTAACAAGGCCTGGAGTGGCAGTACTTACACTTAACCTTTAATTAGATGGGAATTGTAAATGTGTAATTAATCTGCAGTTTTGACATGTTTTTAGGAAGAAAATGCAGTTCTATTGCTTAACAAATGATTTCTTAAAGTGTTGGGGGGTACAGGTGCTTATTAGCACATACTGAAAATAGAATGTTAACTTAGTTACCATGCATTTTACACATTCTGAGCAATTCTGCTACACGTTCTTATGTGTGTATTTATGTATGTGTGTATATATATATATATATATATATATATATATATATATATATATATATATATATACTGTATATATGCGATATATATAGTGAAGTACAGCACTCAACATGTCTTTAAATACTTATAAGGGAGTAATGTAATAAATAATGTAATAAATGGTCTTGTTTGTTACTTGTCTAACAACCGCAGCTGCCAAAGGGATCTGAGTCGTCCCACTGTCTATATTATATATATATTATTCATATATCATGGTTTATTTATTTGAATGTGGGATACCAAGCACCCAGATATTATCTGTTAGTGGTCAGATGTATTATTAGTTGTGCCTGTGTTTGTAAGCTAGTACTAATATATAAAATATAGATGGTAGTTTTTGAGTAAACAACAACATAATATAGTAGTAGAAACCATTACCAGTTGAGATAATATCAAACATCACAGGCATTTTTAATTCAACATTTTTTTATTGGGTTTTCCACAAAAGATTTTCAACCTAACAGAACATGTTAACCACGATGAAATATCATGCAAGTCTATAACATGTAGCTTACACAGCAAAGGAGTATAACACTTATAAAAGTATAAGCACAATAACTGCATTGTACAAGGGTGATACCGTATATACTCGAGTATAAGCCGACCCGAGTATTAGCCGAGGTACCTAATTTTACCTACGAAAACTGTTAAAACGTATTGACTCGAGTATAAGCCTAGACACAACTATAGCCTTGTCTCCCAGCAGCGCACATTCCGCCAAAGCGACCCCCCCAGCGATTAACCGGACTTCTTTGCTAAGTTGATGGTGACAGAGAATTGCCAAACGGATTACTGTGTGCATTGTCCCACTGTCCCACTACCATGTGCAGAGGGTGCTGTGTGATATTGCCATCACTGTTAATCTTTCTTATAACCAACAGAGGGCACTGTGTGATATTGCCATCACTGTCAATCCTTCATATAACCAACAGGGCGCTGTGTGATATTGCAGTCACTGTTATTCTTTCATATAACCAACAGAGGGCGCTGTGTGATATTGCAGTCACTGTTATTCTTTCATATAACCAACAAAGGGCGCTGTGTGATATTGAAGTCACTGTTATTCTTTCATATAACCAACAAAGGGCGCTGTGTGATATTGAAGTCACTGTTATTCTTTCATATAACCAACAGAGGGCGCTGTGTGATATTGCAGTCACTGTTATTCTTTCATATAACCAACAGAGGGTGCTGTGTGATATTGCAGTCACTGTTAATCTTTCATATAACCAACAGAGGGCGCACTGTTATTCTTTCATATAACCAACAGATGGCGCTGTGGGATATTGCAGTTACTGTTATTCTTTCATATAACCAACAGAGGGTGCACTGTTATTCTTTCATATAACCAACAGATGGCGCTGTGTGATATTGCAGTCACTGTTATTCTTTCATATAACCAATAGAGAGTGCACTGTTCTTTCATATAACCAACAGAGGGTGCTGTGTGATATTGCAGTCACTGTTATTCTTTCATATAACCAACAGAGAGTGCACTGTTCTTTCATATAACCAACAGAGGGTGCTGTGTGATATTGCAGTCACTGTTATTCTTTCATATAACCAACAGATGGCGCTGTGTGATATTGCAGTCACTGTTATTCTTTCATATAACCAACAGAGGGTGCACTGTTATTCTTTTATATAACCAACAGAGGGTGCTGTGTGATATTGCAGTCACTGTTATTCTTTCATATAACCAACAGATGGGGCTGTGTGATATTGCAGTCACTGTTATACTTTCATATAACCAACAGAGGGCACACTGTTATTCTTTCATATAACCAACAGATGGCGCTGTGTGATAGTGCAGTAACTGTTATTCTTTCATTTAACCAACAGAGGGCGCACTGGTATTCTTTCATATAACCAACAGAGGGCGCTGTGTGATATTGCAGTCTCTCCCCAAGCGAACTGTTGGTATAGGAATGAATAAAAGTGACTGCAATTTCAACTACTGCCCGCTGACTGGTATAAGCCGAGGTAGACTTTTTTTAGCACATTTTGGATGCTGAAAAACTTGGCTTATACTCGAGTATATACGGTAGTCAAATTAACAAATAAAGTACTAAGAAATAAATCCAACATAAAACTAAACCTTGCATGGTGGAATTAAGAGATCAAAAAGCTTTGTAAAGACACAGAGCCACTAAAGCTACCCAAAAAGTAAAATAGTCAAAGCTGTAACAACTCCAAAATGTTAGATTTGTGCCTAGGGTCCTCATAGGCTACTCAGATGCCGCCAGGTCTTAACTTGATAGTAGTAAAGCAAGTGTTTTGGATGGAAGGCAACAGTTCAAGGAGTAGACAAAAAGTGTAATCAGGCAGGCAGAGGTCGGTACAGGCGGAGTTCAAACAAGGTCATATAGGCTGGGGTCGGTACAAGCAGCATTCAAAGAGTAGTCAGGCAGGCAAGGGTCAAGATTGGCAGAGTTCAGAATAGTCAGGCAAGCAGGATCAAAACCAGAATCAAACAAGACAGAAATTGCACCCAGATACTAACATGTTAGACCTAACAATGGGTCTAACATTATGCAGGAGTGTGAATTGCAGAAGTGCGCGCCTTGAGCGCCATAGGAAACTGGCGACTAGAAGAAAGAGGCACCACGTGGCCCACTATACCACCAGGGTAAGTTTGTTACATCTAGTATTTATTAAGTTCAAAAAATAGAAAGTAAAACTTTGGCATCTAAAAGCTTGTGAGGTCATGTGGAAGTCAATGCGAGCTGTCCTAGGCAAATTTTAAACTATTAAATTTGAGTTTTTTGTTTTTTTTAGCTTGTAAGCTCACAACTTTGAGGTATGTGAGTTTTTTCCATGTGTTTGTTCAATCAAGTTTTTTTATATTTGGATTTTTTAATAAAATCGCTAACATTTGGCTTTTTTTAAAAAAAAAAAATTATGTTTATTAGAAGTATAAATAAACCCTTTTTTATAAGTAGGCCTCTTAGATACACACATCAGTTTATAGAGGTTTCATTTAGTTAGGTCTTAGATCTGTAAGTTTTTTAATGTACTATACATGACATATTGTATCTATGTCTATATCTATAAGATTTTATAATTAAGTCATCATTTTTTCATATAGCAATTTACTTATTGAGTACATTAAAAATGTCTCTTTCATTATTTACACTATTGCAGATGATGTGTCTGTAGGCTAGTGGCTTCAGTTAGATAGACTTCTAGGTAAGCTCTTTATACAAAATACATGTACACTGATAGTAACCTATAGGTCATGTTGAATTTTTTTTGCTGATTGGTTTGTTTTTGTAAGTAATTGTTACTTGAAGTTCCTAAACCTGACTGTTCCTTCCCAGTCTCTTGTTTTGCGTTTCTAATGCTAACAGACTACTGCTGCAAAAATATGGCAGCCGCCCTCTTAGAGGAACATTGGGAATCAGATAGGTAATGTAAAAGTATCAGGCAAATACTTTTATAGCAAAAGTATAAATAGCATGCAAAGAAAATGTCATGATAGATGAAAGGAAAAGTTTTAATTTCTGGTGTCAGTATCTCTTTAATGGACAATGTCTCTGCAGTGTTCCATTAGTGATATGGGTAAGGGTCTTTGAAGGCAGCGCAGCCATCCTTCCTCCCCAGCTATGACATTAACCACAAGGGATATTTTTTTAGAATTTTCACAGTTTTCCTTTTACATTACAGGAATGGATCCAGTAATCCTGAAATCTGTTATCCAGAAAGCTCTGAATTACAGAACAACCATTTCCCATAGACTTCATTTTATCCAAATAATACAATTTTGAAAAAAATTTTTCTCTGTAATAATAAAACAGTGCTTTGTACTTGATCCCAACTAAGATATAATTAATCCTTATTGGAAGCCAAAGTAGCCTATTGGGTTTATTTAATGTTTACATGATTTTCTAATAGACTTAAGGTATGAAACAGAAAGATCCATTATCTGGAACCCCCAGGTCCCGAGATGTTTCTGTCCACAAACACTTTGAATACAATATTGAGTTTTATATTCCTGGCTTGATATAAGCATTGCCTATTTTAAGATGAATTTGTTTTATGGCACATGGGGCCATACATTTGTCATGCAAATGTGTGTTTCCTGCACTAATAAAATTGAAACCTCTTGTAAGAATTGTTATTTGCTTTGGTATATATTATTTGTGCTTTTCTGAGTTTCACTTTTTCTTCTCGTTTAGAAAATCCATTCATGTCTACATATAGGTAGTGGTTTAGCAGAATGTTGTTGAGTTGTTAAAGCAGGTGTAGACAGAGCAGGGACAGAGTTGGCGAAAACCAGTTAATTAGTTATAGACAAGAAGAAAAAAATCTGTTGAGAAAATACTATGCCAAGTCTTTGTAGACCTATGTGATAAAGAAGGGTAAATTGACTTGAGGTCTTTGATCTGAAACAATTAGTTTAGAAATCTTTAAAAAGCATCTGTTAATTATAAGGTAGAGATTCTACAGCTAGCAGGGAAGGCACTGACTAATTGTTTACAACTTGTACTCACCTGAACACAAAGAAGGATAAGAGTGTCTTTGGCAAAGCCCGCAGTCAAGCAGTTTGCAGATGCTGTGAATTCTCTTTATTTTGTAAAATAGTAGATACATGCCAGCTTTCATTAGGCCCCTGCGGAGTTACAAAAATACCAAATGAAGTGTTCAGATGGTAGAGTTAAATCTATGTTATTTTGGATTGTTTGATGCCAGAATAACAGGGGATTGGTCTTCCAATATGCTTTCTTACTTTTTTGTATTGTCTTTGCATGACTGCTGTGTTCTTGGAAATAGTCCATATTGGCATTCACCAAAACTCGAATGTGTCGAACCCAGGATTCCAAAGTTGAAGCCCTAAACTATTGTGAATTTCATGGCAATTCAGATTGAGGTTCACTGATCAAATCGTACCTGTTTGGTTCCCCTAGAGAACTGATCTCCATGGAGATTCCACGTCTGACAAAATGACTTAGAAAAATCCCCGTGCAGAATAAAATCAGGGCCCGCAATACATCTTTTTACAGGTAGGAAAGTACAAGCAGGTGGCAGTAAAGGAAGTAGAAGAACCCGGAAGCAGAAGAGCTGCGGCAGCAAGGTTATGCAGAGAATGGCAGAATGAATTTCCCGCCTCACACTGGGTTCTGCTGGGGAGGGGGTGGGGGAAAAGAACTGTGTTCCTGCCTATGAGGACTTAGCTGACAAATTAGAAATCGTAGTGGCTCACTGCCGTTTCCCCTCTTCCCCATGACTGTCAGTACAGAGAAAGTGTTGATAAGATTCAGAAAAAATTACTCATCTTTGTTAATCCTAAATTAGTGTTTATTTACTTTGTCTGCATTTCATTTCCTTAATTAGCCATTTTGAATTTTAATCTTAATATTATACAATGAATTGCCACTGTATCATCCTGCTGTGAGGGTATTATCAGTGCCGGGCACGGTGCTCTAAGCAACTTGGCCAGTTGTGGTGCCAAATATGCGTGAAATTGCCACTGTACCATCCTGATATGAATTTTTGGGGTATTTATACATGAAATTGACACTGTGCCATCCTGCTATGAATTTTGAGGGTATTTATACATGAAATTGCCACTGTGCCATCCTACTATGGGTTCTGGGGGTATTTATACATGGAATTTCCGATGCATTTATTTATATATTCACTGAGAGTGTATCTGTAAAATGGGGAGTGGTTAGTGGGGGATCTGTTCGTCTGAGTGAGAAATTCACCTGGTGAAAAGCATGAAAGTTCGCTAGTTAAGTGTGTTGCTTATCTTTTAGTAAATAAGCGATGTCCCTGTGAATTCATCAGAAAAGCACAATTCGCTCTTTAGTAAATGATCCCCTATAACTTTAGTGTTTTTGTTCATATTCCCTCTAGTTTTTTTGGTTGGGTTGCTGTGCAGAAGCTGTATATTTCAATGCCTTAGTCATACTGCATTTCTTAAAATGAAATCCATTTATTTGCATGACATTTTCATCTGGAAATATTGATTTAGCAGTATTCCGACATTGTGAAGAATGAAGGAAAAACGCTAAAAGCCTTGCCTCAGCCTGGGCTTATTGACAATCAAATGATGGAGTTTAAAATCGCATGTTTGCTTGAAAATCTATTTCAGTGATGGTTACCCTGTGGCACTTCAGCTGTTGCTATAACTTCTTAGCTCTTACGATATGTAGGATTGCCTTTAAAAAAGACACCCAAGTTACAAGTAGTGAGCCAGTGTACACATTTTCTTAACATTTATAAACAAGAAAACAATTAATTGGTACCAGGGCACTATCAGCAAGGAGTTTGATGGTTCTTCTTGTGTTTGTGTTGGTTGGCCCTCGGTAGGCCCATAGTGTATGTGGGCATAGTAGAGACCACTGATTTTAAAATGGGGCAGGGACTGATGTGAATAATGAACAATCTCTGTAAAACGCTGGGCAATATATCAATGCTGTATAAATAAAGTACAGGTATGGGATACGTTATCTGGAAAGCCGTTATCTAGAAAGCTCCCAATTATGGAAAGGCAATCTCTCACAGACTCCACATTTTATTCAAATAATCCAATTTTTTTTAAATGATTTATTTTTTCTCTGTAATAATTAAACAGTACCGTGTACTTGATCCAAACATAACAAGTCATAACTAATCCTTACTTAGGTAAAACAATCCTATTGGGTTTATTTAATGCTTGATTTATTTTTATCAGACTTAAGTTATACAGATCCAGATTAGAGACTCTTTATCCTGAGCATTCTGAATGGCAGGTCCCATACCTGCTCATGGAACTCCTTGGTAACATAATATCCTTATCTTTTACAATAAGGGGGACTTTATTCACTATATAATTCTTAAATGACAGGTTCATTATGGCTTAACAATATAAAGTCGGTTTTGCTTGCCTTCTTCATATTTTTTGCACACCCCTGTGCTCTTATTGGGGGATAAAAATAGAATTCTACATTAAAGCAACTTTGTAATTGAAATAATTAACTAATAAATAAATAATTTGTAACATTGTAATTTAAAATAATTGCTAAAATTAACCAAGTATTTAAAAAGAAATCTGGAGACAGAGTAAAGCAATGAACTGTGCATAGTGCTGTGCATAAACTTTTAAAGTGGTCACATCTCTCTTGCCTTTAACACCCGTTGAAAGAAGCCACAAACACTCATTTTTGCACTTCTATATGTTGAGTCTAAACAAGCAAGCATACAATATATGCCGATAGGCAACCGTTGACAGCTTTATAATGATAAAGAAGGAGAAATAAAGTAAATAAGTATCAGGTGAATAATGTTATATATTAGGGCACATAATGATAAAATACAAGCTTCTGGCAGTTATATTAATTACGAATATATGTTTTCGAGTGTCAGTGTTTGTTACTTTTATTTACAAGCATTTTCTTGTGTATGCAACCTTCCTATTAGCCTCTTGTATAATAAAGATACAGCTTACTCATCTTAACCCGAAATCAAAAAAAAAAAAGCCCTACTTGCTGTTTTTTTTCCAAGTGTGCAAAGTATTCAAGTCTGCAGAACATGTTTGCAAATTGTAATTGTACAGGTATGGGATCGTTTATATGGAAACCAGTTATCCAGACAGCTCTGAATTATGGGAAGGCCATCTCCATTTGTAGTAATAGAACAGTACCTTGTACTTGATTCAAGCTTAGTAATCCATATCGGAGGCAAAACAATCAAATGTATTTAGTGTTTAAACGATTAGCAGACAAGGTATAGATGCAAATTACAGAAAGATTCCTTGTCCAGGAAGCCCAGGTCCCAAGAATTCCATATAATAGATCCTATACCTGTAATTGTAAAGTGGTGCATTTGAGTGACTTTCAAAGCTTAATTTAGCCTTAATATTTATACTTAGTTGAATTTTTATGTTTCAGGTATATATAAGGATTAAGGATGATGAATGGAATGTTTACCGGAGATACGCCGAATTTCGGAGTTTACACCACAAATTACAAAGCAAGTACCCGCATGTCAGAACGTTAAATTTTCCACCGAAAAAAGCGATCGGGAACAAGGTACATAAGCTCAATGCTATATTAAGTTTTAAATAAATTATGGAAATTGCCATTTAACCCTTTCTGTGCTAGCTCTTTGGTCTGTGCTATTGTTTGCAATGTTAAATTTGCAGAACTGCAACTGTAGATTACACAGCTCTGGCACTACACTGTTTTTCTGCAGGTGTCTTAGGTATCTACTGCATCCTCTCATTCCAGCAAATCCATATTTTGTTATCTTTCAAATGTAGTTGTTGTGCTGAGATGTGTCTCTATATATTGCCCCAAATGGTCTTTTCAATGTGTTAAGGACCTTCTCTTTCCATACCTTTTTTTCTCTCTCCGCCAATGTTCTTCTTCTGCTCTTCTTCAACTGTATTTTCTTTCTTAGCAATCAGATTGAGATATAGCATCCATGAATTTTACAGTACCCCATAAAACATATGGTGAATTCGTTCTATAATTCTTAACTCCATTGGCATAGTTTACCCCACTGCTAACATTGATCATATCAGTGACAGGAGGATTACTTACACTCTAGGCTATTTAGCTAAGATACCTATTCAGCTGAATGAACTGCTATTTTACAATTCTTTATTGTATAGTCATTTATCTGTGTTTGCTCTGTTTTCCTAATGTATACTTCTGAGGAAAATATTAGTAGCTTAAAAATGAGGAAGAATAAAATGTGCATTGGCTTGGAGTGAAATAAAGTCCTTGATCTAGTGCCCAACTGGCCATGTACCTTTACAATTAATAGTTAATTTTCCAAGAGTCGCTCAGTGAGATGTTGAGTGTACCTTTAAGGGACTGAAAGGGATTACAGCTGTGTGACTGTCACTAATTTGTAAGGAATAATAGTTATTGGTGAGCCTGTATTTTGTTGTAATTGTCACTTTGACCTTTCTATTTGGCTCCTTAGCAGTAATTGCACATTTAACACATCCCATCGTTCTTTTTATATTCCCTTTGGCTTGCTAAGATATAATTACTACTTTTTAAGTGCTCTTTGGCTGCTGCCCACAGCATGGTGTTAGACATCATCCACTTGACATCATCATCACTAGACAAAAACTGCAAATAAGATTCTCTCAAGCCAGTCAGCATTCTGATTATAATGAAGCAGTGCCTATGACAAATTATTTCTTGTACCCTTTAGACTGTAAGCTCTAAGGCACAGGGCCTTTACTTAATGTGTGATTATTAGTATGTAATTTGGTTGACATATACACCCTTTATTGTACGGAGCTAAAATGTTGTTGCTTTGTGTTAAAAATAATCTTTGTGTTTAGTGGCTCAGATAAACCAATGCATAGACAGACAGACAAACAGAAGAGTATGCTTCTTTAAAATATGTTTTTCTTGAGACAAAATCGAAAGACAGCAGAATTGAAAATATCTCTGCAAAAAAAGCAAAATTATGGATATTTTTATGACTTTAACAACCCCAGTTTGAATGCAAACAGGCATTTCTATTCTGTTTTTCCAGCAAACACGCACAGGCTCCGAAATTAACATTAGAAATGCAGATACAGGAACATTAGCACAAAAAATCTCTTAATATAGCATTGAAATTAACATTAGAAATAAGGATACTGGAAATTAGCACAAACAAACTCCTAAAGTAATATTATAAATTGTGATACAGGAAAACCAACTCTTTGGACTTTCTCTTGGATACTGCTAAATGAGTCAAAAGGAAGATTACAAAACACTCTTCATTATTTAACTATATTTTTTTCTCACTAGTCAGTAGAAACCATGTAAGAGTGAGAGACTTTTTTCTCATGCTTTAGCATTGATTTGTTTAGAAAATATGGTGCTAGAATGTTTTAAGGGGCACATAACCAGTAACTGAGGATCTGACCATGACTAGTTGCTTACTTATTTTTAGGCCCAAACCACACATTAGTCAACTAAGCCTTATCAACAATAACTAGAAAAGATAGATAATGGTGATACAGTATATCGTTGTTGTATGAAAGTAAAGGGCATACTTAGATATGTAACACTGCATTACAAAATTGCCTTCCTGGTTGATCAATATGGTAGAACAAGTGTAGATAGAGCAGCCTAGGCACAGAGCTCACTCTTAGTTTAATTCATACATTTTATCTAATAATTAATATAATTAAATGATATAATAGATAATCTGCAATGTTAAATATTGTAAATTTACACTTCTTACTTATGTTTGAGTGCATTTTAGAAAAGAGAATTAAGAAAGACCAAATGCGAAAAAATCAAGAATGTTCTAGAATCCAAAGATGGCTAGAACCAAAAGACACATTATGTTATTATTTATAGGGCCTTATTGTCTAATAGACACAGAGCTTTTTATTATCTTTGCTTTTTCTAGTAGGGCTAATATCTTAACAAATCCTTTAAAAATATCTGACAAAATGCAAATTGTTGGACTCCCCGCGGGTGCCTTGATTTAAGACCTGTAAGGTGATATTAGGAAAGTTGTTGGAGTTGGTGATGAGCCATAAATATTCATAAAAATCAAGGAACAAGATGTTGTAATTGACTTGCAATATAATAGATAGAGTGATAAATTAGGCAGAAAAATATTCCGCAGAAGATATAACGCTTGCAGGGATGCATAATGTATTTTATGACCCCGCATTAATGATCATAATGTGTTTAATTAAATTTAAAAAATGTTAAAAGGGGAGTAAGGGGTAGGCTGAAAGAAATATCTTAGTAGCAGGAGTAGCACTGTATTGACTATTGTCATCTATACTATAGAAAAGGGAGGTAATGGCTCCAAGATATAAACTGGGAGAATATAGCATTTATACTGAATTTTGGAAATAAATGTACTTACCAAAACCGTGTCATCCATCACAGCATGGCATTATTTATCTGCCTATTTTTGGTTCAAAAGGAAACAAATTTAATTATTTATTTTATTTATGTATTTAAGTTAATATCTATCACAGACAAACCTTAAATAGAAATGTTAGACTGTGGCTCTGCTTGGTTGGAAAGAACTCCCAACATGTCTTATGCATTGTACTTCCAAATCCCAGAACAGTACCCTATAATCTTCTGTGGGAAGAACAAGTTCTGAAGAAACACATAGCAGCAGTGGTACACATTGGCTTTGGTTCATCGTTCAAAGAGAGCCTCATTCTGCTGTGCCAATGGGTTTCCAATGTAACAGAGCTGAATGACCTGTCATAGAACCGTCTTGATCAAATTATATATGTTGATATACTGTACGCACAAGGGGAACACCCATCCCAGTCCTGGTGTTTTACCATTCAGAAATAAAATTATACCTTTGCTTTTAAAACATCAACATCCTTCATTTGTGAAAAAAAGTACAAAAATATACATTTCTAAACAGAGTCAAATACAATCTTGAAATGACTGAACTGACCTTCATATGTGTTCTTGAATTACACAACAAGACTTGGAAATTAACTCATTCTTAGTTGTGTCTAGCTTCACTTGGCCTTGTGAAGCAACTTAGATAAATACATGAATTGACAAAAAGAAGACTGACTATTGTTCTTCAATCTAAATCTTAAATGACAATCGTGACATGTAGCCATACACTACTATTCCTGCAGGTTTACAAACCAGTAACTGTTTTTACCCAACAGCAGATAGAAATCCCCAAGTTATTTTCTACAGGTATGGGACCTTTTCTCCAGAATGCTCGGCACCTGGGATTTTTCATATAATGGATATTTCCGTAATTTAAATCTTCATACCTTAAGTCTACTAACATAGTAACATAGTTGGTAAGGTTGAAAAAAGACACACATCCATCAAGTTCAACCTTTTAGTTTTTGTTTTTTTTTAAATTTGCCTAACTGCTAGTTAATCCAGAGGAAGGCAAAAAAAAAAAAAACAATCTGAAGCCTCTCCAATTTGCCTCAGAGGGGGAAAAAATTCCTTCCGGACTCCGAAATGACAATCGGACTAGTCCCTGGATCAACTTGTACTATGAGCTATCTCCCATAACCCTGTATTCCCTCACTTGCTAAAAAGCCATCCAACCCCTTCTTAAAGCTATCTAATGTATCAGCCTGTACAACTGATTCAGGGAGAGAATTCCACATCTTCACAGCTCTCACTGTAAAAAACCCCTTCCGAATATTTAGGCGGAACCTCTTTTCTTCTAATCAGAATGGGTGACCTTGTGTCAGCTGGAAAGACCTACTGGCAAATAAAGCATTAGAGAGATTATTATATGATCCTCTTATATATTTATTAGGGATGCACCGAATCCAGGATTCGGTTCGGGATTCGGCCAGGATTCGGCCTTTTTCAGCAGGATTCGGATTCGGCCGAATCCTTCTACCCGGCTGAACCGAATCCGAAACCTAATTTGCATATGCAAATTATGAGCAGGGAGGGAAATTGCGTGACTTTTTGTCAGAGAACAAGGAAGTAAAAAATGTTTTCCCCTTCCTGCCCTAATTTGCATATGCAAATTAGGGTTCGGATTCGGTTCGGTATTTGGCCTAATCTTTCACGAAGGTTTCCGGGGTTCGGCTGAATCCAAAAAAGTGGATTCGGTGCATCCCTAATATTTATACATAGTTATCATATCTGCGCCTCTTCTCCAGTGTGAACATCCCCAATTTGGCCAGTCTTTCCTCATAGCTAAGATTTTCCATACCTTTTACCAGCTTAGTTGCCCTTCTCTGTACCCTCTCTAATACAATAATGTCCTGTTTGAGTGATGGAGACCAAGACTGTACGGCGTATTCTAGATGGGGCCTTACAAGTGCTCTATACAGTGGAAGAATGACCCCCTCCTCCCGTAATTCTATGCCCCTTTTAATACAGCTCAAGACCTTATTTGCCCTTAATGCTGCTGACTGGCATTGCTTGCTACAGCCAAGTTTATCCTCTACAAGGACTCTAAGGTCCATAATGTATTTGCCTAGTGCAGTCCCATTAAGGGTATAAGTGGCTTGGATATTTTTACATCCCAGGTGCATGACTTTACATTTATCAACATTGAATCTCATTTGCCACTTAGCTGCCCATATTGCCAGTTTGTCAAGATCGTGTTGCAAGGATGCTACATCCTGGATGGAATTAATGGGGCTGGATAATTACACTGATACATTACTTACAACACCCTCCCCTAAGTCATTATTGAACAAGTTAAATAAAAGTGAACCCAATACCGAGCCCCACTAAGAACCTTACTCCAAAGCAGAGAATGTCCCATTAACAACCACCCTCTGTACCCGATCCTGTAGCCGGTTTCCTATCGATGTGCAAACAACTTCATTAAGCCCAACATACCTTAGTTTAGAAAGCAGTCATTTGTGGGAAAAAGTTAATCATATTGAAAAAATAGGATTATTTGGATACAATGGAGTCTATGGGAGATGGTCTTTCTGTAATTTGGAGCTTTCTGGATAACGAGTTTTTGATAACAGATCCAATACCTGTTTGTAGTATGTAGTTTTTACTTTGTAGTAGGTTTTTAGTAGTTTTTACTCAGCTTTTGTGTGTTTAGATCAGCTTATATGCAATAACATTTACGTTTGCTCTTACAGATGTTACTACGGTATATGGTTCCACAATTACATCTTTTTTTCTCCACAATTTGAAATCTTTAATATAAAACCTATCCATAGAGCCTTTTGAGCATTGTGTTATTTTTTTTTTTGCAAATGGCTTTGTTTACTTTTTTTATACTTTGTTTAGAGCAACTGTGGGCAAATCTGTCCCATTTTTCTTTGCCTGAAATTCGCGAAAAGGCAAACCTTTGCATGCAACCTTTTTTTACACTATACATCAGAATCTATGGGTGCATTTTTTGGCAATAAACTTCTACTTCTACTTAAAATACATTTAAATATAAAATAATTATTTAAAATACATTTAAATGTCATGCATTTCATTGTACTTTTTATGTGTGGGAAACAGTTATCCAATAAAGGTTATTGCTGCACTTCCCACAACACTTCATAAATCTCTGCACTGGTGGTGTAGATCTCAGTACACAACAAAGTCAGTTCAGCAATAGAAGATACTTTTAGGAATCACATACACACTTTTTTATGCAGATGGAGAGCTGACTCCTTTTATTGTGGCCAATTGTGTATGAATGGTTCAGGGGGCACAAACCTACCTTTGTCAGGATGTTTCTATCCACCTAATACTAGGGCTGCCACCATTTATGTAAAAAAATACCAGCCTTCTTATATAAATTGCCTTTCTTTCCTATTAATAACATTGGCATCAAGAATGGCTAGGGGCAACCCAAATCTATAAAGACTATACGTGCAGTAGGCTTTATCATATGGGCCAGCTTATGTTTTAATGGATGAAGTCAAACTGAATAGCCATGCTCGAATATTTCGACTCTTACTCCACTAAGAAAGCAGGGTGAATAACCTTTGACTATTCACCAGTTCTGCTGCACAAGGGTAACAGCACATGTTCCTGATTACTTAGCAGAATTGTTTGAAATAAATATTTGTTTCCCTGTCATGTGTATTATTTGTTTCAGACACTTGAAATTTGAAATGGAAAAATGAATCTGTTTACTGACCTGCTGTTCCCAGCGTCTGACCTGCTGCC
Organism: Xenopus petersii; assembly: GCA_038501925.1. Taxonomy (NCBI): domain Eukaryota; kingdom Metazoa; phylum Chordata; class Amphibia; order Anura; family Pipidae; genus Xenopus; species Xenopus petersii. The sequence continues at coordinate 37,405,119 of CM076688.1, forward strand.
TCAAGGCCACATGCTTAGAGCATTTAAATATTTCTGTCTATGTTTTGAATTTATCCAGGGGACCTTTTCAGCTTTAGTTCTGCTAGCTTTTAATCTTTTGGGGCTTAAAGTTTCAGTTGTGCACTTCTGTATTGCCTGATTGGAAGGTAACTACCTTGTTTTTATTTGGTGTAGGATTCTCTTCACAGTAGAAAACAGTTATGATAATTTAACTACACCATTCCTTATGAACAGTCTCACAGTATCACCCTAGAATTGAAAGTACCAAGCACATCAGTCTGTGGATTCTCCTAAAATGACTATGAAGATTTTCATTCATCCAGGTCATAGTATATCTAGTATAGGTCAATCTAAAAACAACTGGACTTGCTGAGTAATCAATGAAGACGTTTCACTACTCATCCAAGCAGCTTCTTCACTCATACGGATCAATATCTGTTGTTTGATTCCCACCATCCACTGGAACACAAACTGGGTGTCATTCGAACCCTGCACCACCGGGCGGAATGTGTGGCAACTGATACAGAGTCCAAAGACAAAGAGCAAAAACATCTCAGAGGAGCTTTGAAAGCGGGTGGCTACCCAGACTGGGCCTTTGTCAAAACAGCAGCAACCAAGCCCAAGAGGAACACCAATAGAAATAACCGCCCGGAGACACATAGTAGGCGAAACATAGTCATCCCATATGTAGCTGGAGTGTCAGAGAAACTCAGGAGGATTTTCGACAAACACCATGTCCCTGTGTTTTTCAAACCTAGCAACACACTGAGGCAAAAACTGGTACATCCAAAGGATCAAACACCAAAAGAAAAACAAAGCAATGTGGTATACGGAGTCCAGTGTAGCGAGGAGTGCACAGATCTATACATCGGGGAGACAAAACAACTGCTCTCCAAGCGAATGGCTCAGCACAGGAGGGGGAACTCTACAGGGCAAAACTCAGCTGTCTTTCTACACTTAAAAGACAAGGGACACTCCTTTGAAGACAGTAAGGTCCAAATCTTGGATAAAGAAGACCGCTGGTTTGAACGAGGCGTGAAAGAGGTGATTCATGTCAAGGTGGAGAGACCATCTCTGAACAGAGGTGGGGGCCTTCGACACCACCTGTCTGCTACATACAATGCTGTTCTAACATCTGTACCCCGGCGGATTCAGAACACTTCACACATCCATTCATGCAACTCTCACAATTAACACCTGTATCTAGGAGTTGCATGACACAATCCATTCACAACTACACAGAATCAACACCTCTGTGAGTTTCTTCAGATGTCACCTCTTTGAAGAGTTACAATGTGCCATTGTAAATGGATTAGTGGAAGAGTTTATATGACGAGAACTTCCCACACCAGTCAGTTGAACTGAAGAAGCTGCTCGGATGAGTAGTGAAACATCTTCATTGATTACTCAGCAAGTCCAGTTGTTTTTAGATTGACCTATACTAGATATTCTCCTAAAATGTTTCTCACTGAAAAGACTACCCTTGAATTTCAGATAAAGGAGGCCACATATTTCATACTGGCATGAAATTAAATATTTATCCATGGGAAACAATATAAGCAGGCTGGCACAAATCCAGACCAAAAGTTGAAGTATAATGTTTAGTTTATTTTGCATGTTTTCATTATTACAAGAACAGCCTTATGCATTTTGTGCCAGCTAAGAGCACTTAAGACTTTAGGCCTATTATATATTTTATTGTTTCCTGTGTTGCTCCCTATGCTGATGGTCTGGGACATGTGCCCCTGCTCCCACCAGTTCCAATGGCAAGCTTACACCCCTCCACTAACTGGTTGACCTGTTGATGTTAGGCCTTGGGAAACAACATTACAAGAAATATAGGAAAAACAACAGTGGAATGTAATTTGGGTTAATTTATGTAACTATGATAAATACAATTGTGCATTAGATATTACTGATTTACTCTCCAATGAGAAACATTCTGAATAGATAATTCTGATAAATACAATTGTGCATTAGATATTACTGATTTACTCTCCGATGAGTCAAATTCTGCATAGAAATTTATTGCAAAATCAGCCATTATACGTGACAAACGCAAAGACCATTGGCATTAAAAAATATTGCATCAAAACAATTGTTCTGTTTGGGTTATTAATTATCTGGTTGGTTTGGTCATATTAGTAAAAAAATGTTTCACTTAAATACGAGATAAAAAGCAAGCCCTGCTACCAGTGTGAGAACAACCCCTATTTTTGGGAAGGGAAGTGACATTCAGAACAATCTTAATGGAAATATAAATCATCTACATTCAGAGGCATATTTATCAGCTTTCTCATTTTAGTGATTTTCGAGGTTAAAACCACAAATAAACTCCTTTTCTCTAAAACCATGAATGTGATGTAATTCATTAAAATATCTCAATATTAATGGGGTTATTTAAAGGTTCAAATGTTACATTTTAGAATTTTTTATACCTCGAATGAACTCACAACTCGAAATCAGCGAGTTCAGGTTTACCAACCTGAAAACTCGAATTTAATGAGTTTTCGGTGGAAAAAAACTAAAATCTCTTTAATTGCTTGAGTTTTCAGGCAAACCCTCCAAAAAAATCTTGAATATCATGAAGGCTATTAACTTCTTCAAATGGTTCAAGGGACCTCTGCCATTAACTCCTACATGACCTTGACAGGTTTTAGATGGTGTATTTTTGTATTCAAGTGATTTCCAGGGTCGGGGTATAATAAATCTTGAAAATTCATTTTTACAAAAAAGCTTGAAGAATTCAAATTTTTTTAACTGTAAAAAATTATTTTTGACAAAATAATAACCTTGAAAACTTGAATTTTTCATGGAAAACACAATTTGATCCTTAATAATTCTGCCCATTATAAACAGAAAAATTTAACAGATAGCTGAATGGTGGGCTAAAAAATATCAAAACCTCCAAAACCTCTAGTTTATCCAAAAAAAAAAAAATCCAAAAACCTCTAAAAGTCTTAATGAATAAAAATGGAGAGTTTTTTTGTGGTTTTTACACTTACAAATCTTAAATTTTAGTGTTTTAGAGAAACTTTTGAAAAAAACAGGAATAAGATTTGTGACAAGAATTGGAATCCTAATGTTAGTAAATCATCCCCTTAGACATGTTAGCATAAGCACACTTTCAATACACTCTCACCTGGAAAACTAGGCTAATTTTATCATGTTAGCTCATAAGCAAATAATCAACATTTTAGAAGTATTATTCCATCCCTTTACTTCCTATACATTGAACTTTGTCTTATTGATTAGCTTACTATTGCAGAGGAGCCTGGATCTATAGCTCTATCTGCCCCAATGTCATTCTGGTCATCACCTCTTGCACCTTTTCTTTCTGTCTGTGGGATGTGTATATGTATATATATATATATATATATATATAGATAGATATAGATATAGTTATATATATATATATATATATATATATATAAATATATATATATATATATATATATATATATATATATATTGGGCTCATATCTGATCTGGGGGCGGAGGTGCAGTGATTGTGTAGCCAGTGAACTGATGCTGTTTCCAAAACCTAGGAGTGTAGGGAATTAAAACTTTATAATGCACCCTATACTGTATTATTATGCTGCATTTACTACCAGTATATCCTTGTCTTGTTGCAGTGTAATGGATATTGCTTTCTCTGTAGTGTAAACACGTGGAAACACTCGCTGTTGGAACAGGGACTGTCATTGCAGTGACATGTATATTTCACTTAATTAATTGGGAAATAGTCACTTGACATACTCTGAGCTTGTTCACACCTTCAGGCCGATGCGTGTGTAGTTGGTGAGAGGACAGCAAATCATTTCTGCTTAATAAATCTATCAAACGTGGAGTACAAACACCAGGGATTTTCTGCATCATCGCTTTATTTTCTTGTACTTCTGATATGTAGCTCTCCTTGGTGTGTTAGATGTCCTTTTTTATTATTTTTTTTTTAAACCCCGTTATTCTCTATTTATGATTTTGAATTCTGGAACTCTACATTGCAAATAGTATAATAAATATATGAGTGTATGTACAGTAAAATATATACCTGTATATTTGTGTGTGTATAATATATATTTGTGGGTGTGTAGTATATGGCATGTATGTATAGTATGATAGTATAATATGTGTATGTACAGTATAATATATGTGCGTGTATATACAGTATTTTATATATATATATATATATATATATATATATATATATATATATATGTATGTATATATATTATTATTATTATTATATATATGCCTGGCATCACTGATGACCCCCTAGTATTTTGTATACATGTCAATTCTCTGTGCATAGCACTCTTTCCATTTGCACCAACTACATCTTTATCTACTTGTCCCTTTCTTTGCTTTTCTCTCTGTATTGTTGCATTTTTTTATTATTTCTTATATAGCATAGTCACATTCTACAGCTCTCTATAGAGATTATACATCATTCACATTGCACAGGGTTCCTATCACGCTATCACACTCATATATACTGTGAAATAAAAGGGGCAATCAACATAGGCTAAAAGTTAAAGAGAGGATTAAAAATGTAGGCTATTTTAAAAAGACAATCATATCATCAAAAGAATTATCCTAAGGGCCGTGTCAGAGCAGGTGTTTTCTTTGCCAGTGTATCTATGCTGGGGTATAAAACACTGATCTTATTTCTGCTGTGAAGTCAGTGTGAACTGACACGCACAATATTGGTCTGTTAGTACACACACAAGGTATATTTAGGCATAAAGGCATACTTTTGCAAGTGCTTAATACAGATATGAGATTCCTTATTGGGAACCCTGTTATACAGAAAGCTCAGATTTACAGGAATGCCATCTCCCATAGCCTTTAAGCAATTACATTTTTTTAAATGATTTCCTTTTTCTCTGTAAAAATAAAAAAGTACCTTGTACAGGTATGGGATCCCTTATCTGGAAACCTGTTATCCAGAAAGCTCCTAATTATGGAATGGTCATTTCCCAAAGACTCCATTTTATCCAAATAATCCACATTTTTGTAGTTGATGGTAACAAAGCTGACTGTCTACATACTGATAGCAAAACAATCCTATTGGGTTTTTTCATGATTTGTAGCAGACAATGGGGCAAATTCACTAACCTCAGAAAATTGGCCAGCGACAGCTTCGCACACAGAGCAACAATTCTCCAGGCGTAGATTCGCCAGGACAACGCTAATTCACTAAAATCCGAAGTTGCATCCAGGGCGCTGAATGCTGACGATAGTTTATGTGCCATATGTTCGGAAATGTAGGGGGTACCCCAAAAAAAATGTACGCTCTTTTGCAGCCTATCACCCTGAAAAAGGAAAAGTTAAAAAAAGTGACGTGAAGTTACGCCAGCGACCGTTAGTAAATCTGCATTTTTCGATCGGACAGGTTATAAAATTCCTGTCGGCTACCGATAATATCTCTGCATGTATTGCCGATGAAATTAGTGGGAGACTGTCACCAGCTTTTGTTGGACATAATTTTCATACAATTGCTGTCAGGGGCAGAACATTGTCTGATCTGTTCAGGGTTGGAAAACCCCTGGGGCTACTCCCACCAGTAACTCCATGATTCCTTTTGCTCTCTACATCAATAGGTGCAGCACACTTGTACCTAAAGAATCACATGTGGACGACACTTGCATGGCAAACACTAGAAATGCCAAGCAGACTTGGTAAATATCAGACATAACCTTAATGAATTTTCAATGAAGTGTCTGTCTTTCCAAATTGGCCACAATTGTGGTAGACACAGCACAGTGGCACAAAGCGAAGCACCCACATTGTTGCAGGAATTCTGGGAAAAGGCTTTGCAAGAAAAATACATTGCACTGGAAATTGCACTGTTAACACTGCATCAAGGTAGAGTAAGTGAATGTGCCCTTATGTATTTTTTTGTGTCTCTTCGTGCTTTTCACTTGCATTTCGTTAACAGTAAATGAGCCCTGCGGTGATTGAATATTAAGATCTGGAATGTCAGATTTAATTGAAATATTCAGCCAGTTTGCATGGGTTTAATTGCACCACTTGTGTTAGCTTTCACTAGCTTTAGGAACAATAGTGGAACAATGAGATTCACTAATGAAACCCTAGGATTGTCTGTGCCATCATTCTACAGGATATTTCTCAATAAAACCCACACAGAAGCATGTACAGTATAATTAAGTTAAGCACTGTTGGAGCTGGTGCTCTTGTTCTGCTACTGTTTCCAGCATTATGCTTCTTAAATTTATTATGTCCATTATTAAAGTAGACTTTAATACTTTTGTTTTTTTTCCCAACAAAATTCTAAAACCTGTGCTAGTGATGGGTTTAATGGGTTTGCTCACCTTTAAATAAACTTTAAGAGGGTTAGTTACTAAAATCCAAAATTTTCTGATTTTTTAAATAAAAAAGTCTGACCAAACTAGAATCCCTGAATTTACCGTATTTATTATATATCGATAAAACTGAGTGCAAACCCGAATTGCATGATTTCTTTCAGGCTTTTTCCTGAAATGCCAGAATTTTTTGGAAAAGATCGGATTTTTGGGCTAATTCCAGCGCAGACCACAGAAACTTCCAAATAGGACATGGACTTCTGCCACTGACTTATACACAACCTCAGCAGGTCTGAGATGGTGAATTTTCGGATTCAGGCTTTTTGCTGCATTAGGCTTTAATAAATCTTGAAATTTTGAGTTATGCCCCAAAAAGCCCGATTGTAGTTTAGTAATTAACCCCCTTTGTGTGATGTAGAGAGTGATATTGTGAGACAATTTGCTAATGGTTTTCATTTTTTATTATTTGTGGTTTTTGAGTTATTTAGCTTTTTATTCAGCAGCTCACCACTTTGCAATGACAGCATCTGGTTGCTAGGGTCCAAATTACCCTAGAAACCATGCATTGATTTAAAAAAGAGACTGGGATATGAACAGGAGTAACAAAAAAGTAAAATTGAAGCAGAGGGGCAGATTAATTAGTAATGCACCAACACTATGGGGCCCATTTACTTAGCTCGAGTGAAGGAATGAATAAAAAAAACTTCGAATTTCGAATGGCTACTTCGACCTTCGACTACGACTTCGAATCGAACGATTCGAACTAAAAATCATTCGACCACTCGATAGTCGAAGTACTATCTCTTTAAAAAAAAACTTCGACCTCCTAGTTCGCCACCTAAAAGCTACCAAAGTCAATGTTAGCCTATGGGAAGGTCCCCATAGGCTTAGCTAGCTTTTTTTGGTTGAAGAAAAATAGTTCGATCGATGGATTAAAATCCTTCGAATGGAACGATCGAACGAATAGCGCTAAATACTTCGATATTCGAGGTCAAAGGATTTAACTTCGACAGTTGAATATCGAGGGTTGATCTAAAATAAAAAATTAAGACCAACTGAAAAGTTTCTTAGAATTTGAGATTCTATAACATACTAAAAGTTAACTGAAGGTGAATCACCCCTTTAAAGTAAAACAGTGATGTATTTGATCGGGCCCAAAAAATCAATGGTGTCACTGTCTAACACTATGGTTTTGAACAATTGCAGCTATCCGGTTGCTGCTGAAACTCAACTTCCAGCATCTTATGACAGCTGATGGTCAACATTTGGACATCTCTGATTTGAATTCCATTCCCCCCACCCCTTAGATTGGACAAACCTTCTTACAGTTCCTGTGCCCCCCTAACCAATGAAGTTTATTCTTTTCTGTAAACCAAAAATCATTATTCATAATACAATATATCATAAAAGAACTCTTGCAACATCAGTGTGAATAATCCCCTTGAAACCTATGCAATTAAAGTACTCCTGGTGGAATATAGGCTCTTTTCAGAAGACAGAGCATTCTGCTAATGTTCAGCTGAGAAGTTCTTCTACAAAAATTTGCAGGCTGCGTAACACACAGCTAATGTTTTATGTATCACCTCCTCCCTCTGCTTGTGTTAAATATTTTATTAGAGAGCAAACACTGAACTAAATCTCTTGAAAATGTTAGAAAAAAAAACATTGACTGAATGTCTTAAGGGGAAAAAATATCAACTTTTCTTAGCAGAAATGAGTAATAACGGGATTATATTGGCTCAAAGTTTTTAGTGACTTTCCATAAAACAAAGACTAATGCTTATTCTATTGCTAATAATTATCGCTTTTTTATGCGAAAGCATTTTATATATTTTTTCAATCTATTGGTATAATGTGTTGCATCCAGTAGAGGAGACAGAGTCATGGGGATTCGGAAGTTTAAGTGTCTGTCATGGATATATTTATCTTCTACATAAAACTTTTAAGTGCTCATCAGTCTGATGGTTACACTTTAGGAACCTTCCTACCCCACAGATGCCATTTGCTTGTCTTTTAGAGCATCTGCTGTTATTGAGCCAATTTAACTGTGTTTTACTTATTGCTTCATAGGATTTATAGTACAGTGTTTGCATTCACAAGTCCCTCGATGCTCTGCACAGTATTTTGACCAACTTGTATAAAAAATGACCACTTTGAAAATATTATGCAAAGGCATAAGGAAATCAGAAATAGATACGTCTGAGTTAACTTTAGAGTCATGGTCATTGAAGTTCATTTAGTTATATGTTGAACACTGACCCAGTTTGTTAGTGTACAAGTCTTTGGAACTAAACATTGTAGGGGAAAGAACCACAGAGCTCCAAAAATTAGCAGCAATATGGCAGATTACATAGAGGCTTGTGTGCTGTCTTTTTATGATCAATAGGGCCCAGAGATATTGCATTATACAACTCAACAGAACCCAAATTAACATTTCCAGAAAATGATGAATATCTTAAACGAATCAAGAAGATAATCAATGGAGCTTGAAACTATATATCCCATATATTCCCTAGAGTTTGTTTGGCTCCCTTGCACCTGAGGATGTACTGTATTCTCCTGCTGTAAATCCTGGCTGCACCTGAGTAGCTGAGGGACAGGCCCAAGACAGAGGGGCAAATTTACTAAAAGGCGAAGTGACTAACACTGGCGAAAATTTGCCAGTGTGATGTTATTTCGGGACTTCACTGATTTACTAACGGGCACTGGCGTAAATTCGCTAGAGAAGGAGATAGACTGTAGGATTCTTCGCACTCTAACGCCAGGCGAATCTTTGCTCTAACGAATGGACACAACTACGCAAATTCACTAAGATGCGGATTTTAATGAACATTACCTCTTGCGCCAGACTTGCCTTCACCATCACAGACCAGGCGAGGGTGCAATAGAGTAGATAGGAGTTCCTCAAAAAAAAGTCAACATTTTTCTAAGTCCCAAAAAACGCTGGCGACTTTGCATTTTTCAGGGTGATAGGCTGCAAAAGATTGTACATTTTTTTTAGGGTAACCGGCTTTCCCCCTACATTTCCTAACATATGGCACATAATCTATACACTGGGCACATGTGTAGGGCAATATAACAACTCTATTTTCTTTTATTAAGGTTCCTGGGCTTGCGTAGTGTAATGTATTTGCTGCAACATATACGTCCATTGTACTTTAACTTCCCGCCTTATGGAAATTAGGCAACGCTAGCGCAACTTCGATTTGCTTACTGAATTAACGCTAGTGAGACTTCGCCATCGTTTGGTGCCCTGGACGCAACTTCGCATTTTAGTGAATTAGTGCTGTCGTGGCAAATATATATATATATATATATATATATATATATATATATATATATATATATATATATATATATATATATATATACACAACCTTCTACAATAAAACATTTTTTTTTCCTTTAAAAAAGTCCTGAGAGTGCGGACCTTATTGCACTTGGATTGCACACACAATTATCCAGAAAGCTCTGAATTACAGGAAGACCATCTACCATAGTGTCTATTTTAAGCAAATAATTCTCATTTTCAAAACTACTTTCCTTTTTCTCTGTAATAATAAAACAGTAACCTGTACTTGATCCCAACTAAGCTGCCTGAATCCATATTGGTGGTTTATTTGATGTTTAAATTATTTTTTGCTGATGTAAGTTAAGGTATGGAGGTCCATGCAAATTGCAGTGCAGTTTTATCTGGTTTTATCTGGTTTCTCCAAGAGTCAGAAGATGTAAATTTTCAGCTTCATTGCACAGGTTGGGAAGCGTATAACCATGAGCAACTGTATAGGAATATTTAGAAAAGGACCCATAGAGGATGTTGAGAAACTACATTTCTGCCTTTTAACATCAATATGAGCTTCAGTCTTTTTTGTGTCTGTCTATGAGCTGGTTACAATACTAAATATGTCATGGTGATATATAGGGCTCTAAATAATCTTTGATACAAATTCTTTAAATAATCAATGTTTTTTCTATAAATCTACAAATGTCTCAAAAAAACAGATGCACATATACTGGTTGTGGTGAAAAGACATCATCTTGGTTCTTAACATCAGCAAATGCGTTTCTACAATGTTTTACTTTTTCTTTCAAAATTGAATAGCATTAAACACCTGCTACATATTTTCAGGACCTGAAAGGCGTTGCAGTGCCTCTTATAAAAAATATGAATTTCATAAAAGAGATATGTTGTGGTGCTGAACGTCTGATGCTCCTTCCTTGATTCCATCACTGGTTGCAGATAGAACATGTGATTGCTGCAATCAAATGTGCCCTTGCTGCTAGCCATCCCTCTTATTCTAAGGAAATCACTTGCATTCTAATGAATGGAAATGTCCACCTTGTGAATGAATTGAGAAGGCAAGCGTAATCCAAAGGGCCACTGAGTGTCGCTTATTCCAGAAGGTGGAAGCATTCTGGCATGTTTACTTATTGGCACCATGCTGTCATGTAGAAAATTCATTTTTGGAAAGCACCACAGGCTTGCTCTCCTAGCAAGGCAGAGGATAACACAAGTCACTGTTTAAATGTGCAGCAAACCCTCCTTGGTTTAAATTATTCCAACTCTCTTATTTGTCTAGAGAAGCCTTCCCATAGGGTAAGCAGCCAGGCATTACATTACAGTATGTTTAAATATTTTGATGGCTACTAAAAATCAGAGCATCAACCATATTATACAAATTGACAATCAATTTTGTTACTCTGTTTAATGTTATTCAGATTGTCCGGTTTTAACAACTCCATTTTTTCAGGATGTGAGGAAAATTATAGAATATAGATGTAGGAAACAGAACTGAGATTCGAAACAGTTTAAGACACATTTATTCATAATTTATGGCGATAAGTCTATACTGAACAGCACATTATCTGGGCTTTGTTAGCACCACTGTTCATATCATCAGTAAGTGTTATTGTTTCTGTGAGTCACCAATGACATACAGTATATAGGAACTTTAGGGCAGTGATCCCCAACCAATGGCTCACGAGCAACATGTTGCTCACCAATCCCTTGGATGTTGCTCCCTGTGGCCTCAAATTAGGTGCTTATTGTTAAATTCCTGGCTTGGAGGCAAGTTTTGGTTGTATAAAACAAGATATACTGCCAAACAGTGTCTCCAATATGCTGCCAGTCCACAAAGGGGGTGCCAAATAGCCAATCGCAGCTCTTAGTTGGCACCCCTTCCCCCTTCGACTCTTTTCATGCTTGTGGTGCTCCCCCACTCTCTTAACAGTAGCTAATTTTTTTAAAACTGCTGATTGATTTCTGTTGGTAACAAGACCTAAAACAAACCTTGTGCCCGTTAACATATATTAACTCCTCTTTAGTTTATTTGAATTATTTAAAATTATTCTATTTTCTTCTGTTGTTATACGGACCAAGTACAAAGCAGATAAGCACCGTATCCTGTATCAACCAATGAGACCATTCGTGAGCATTTATCAGGGTATTATTTCATGAGAACCTATTACTAAATCAATAAAATGCTCACATAAGTACCAAGGAAACTATGACTTTAAATATGTCCTTGGGACTAAATGCATTGATTTTTATATTAAAGGCCCTGTTACCATAAACTGTTGTTTGGAAAATTGTTGCTTAGAAAAATCATGTACAGTTTACTTAGTAGAAGAGTCTGGCAATATATTAGACTGGTTAGAAGTGACAAGCAATTGAATTCCTTATAGGAAATGAGCTACAGTAGGTTAATTGAATAGACTGTGCTTCCAAGCAAACCAGAAAAATGTTATGTGGATTAGTAATCATCATATTTTTTTCTCACGAAGACACATCTCCTCTGAAACAAGACCGTGTTAAGGAGAGCTTTAAAAAATGTTTTCCTGCATTAGAAAGAAAACCCAATTTCTTCCATGTACACTAGGAATGAGAAAGAATCTATAGCAAGAGTGGCTGGGTCACTGAAGGGCAGTATTCTCAGAAGCTTGGTCGTAGAAAATCTGAAACAATTTCTAAAATATATTAGGCATTAGAAAACCAGTACAAGAAGTTCCCATCTTGTAAACATTTCCTGCTCCATATCCTACTTCAGTTACAGATTAAAGCTGCCTGCTCTTATTTATCCATGATGGGAACATAATCAAAGAAGCTCATTTAGCAAAAAAAAAAAAAAAAAAAGCAACATTTCTGTCTAAACTACAGCTTATAATTTGAGTTTTAAATATTTACATATTTTCAAAAAGCTAAAATGAAATTGAACTAAATATTTTATATCATTCTTATTTTTTTTCCTTCTAGTTTTTTTTCTAGAATAGTGTGTCTGTGAATTGCACTTGTCCTTGCTTCTGTAGAATTGTTATTGTTTTAGGCAAATCTGACCATGTCTGGCAAAGCTTGTTGTGACCTGTGCCAGTTCCCATGCTGTAGTGTCTATGACATAAAAAATGTTAATCATAGTAAATGCTGGTGATCTTTCTTAATTTAAAAACGTGGACTTTAGGGCACATGTATATCCGCAAGTGCAATTCAGAGCATTTTTTTATTGCCATTTTCCCCCAACAAAGCAGCTTCTTTTTGTAGAATATTATGGCCGCAAGGGGGTGATGTAAATTGAGTGCAATTATGCCTAATAGTCTGCCTATCACCATTTCTGGTGTCTCATTGGTGTTGTTTCCAGTGTTTGGTGTGCGAGTGACATGTGTGCTCTATTCTTCCAGTGCAACTGAGCAGGGTCAGACTGTGCTGGTAACACACTGGGAAAAAACCTGGTGGACCCGGCTCTCGTGGGCCCTGCCAACCCCCCCAGTCCGACCCTGCAACTGCATCGCAACAACTAACACAGAGTGCTGAGGAAACCCTGGTGCTAGGGTCTGGTCTGGAGCTGGCAGTCACTCCAGGGTTCAATTCAGAATGGAAGGCAGGAAAAACTGAGCAATGCATAGAGCGGAAGTTCAAGAAGGACATGTTGATGCAGCTACGTTTAATAAAGGTTTTTTTACGCGCAGCGGACTGTGTAGAAATTGCAGGTACCGTAACTGCATTTGCAGACATACACGTGCCTTCTTTTCTTCACACCTCTTGGTGCACCAACATCACTTCCAGATCTTTCTATAATCGTAGCCAGATATACCCATAACTTCATTCGCATTCTCATAGGTTCTGTACCTAAATTTCATATTTCCTGGAAAAACTGAAGCGACTGGTGGACATGCCAGTGTATAATTTAGAGAATCTAATGAGACACATTTACTATAGCTTAAAGGGGAACTATTGCAAAATGAAATATAATATAAGCTTCAGCATACTGAAATAAGAAACTTTATAAATACAATAAGTTAAAAATGATGTACCATTTCTGAAATAATCAAGTTTATCTTCAGCATCTGTTTCTCCTCATTCTGTCTCCATTCAGGAGCTGGATGTAAGGTGAATGATCCAATATATCTTATGGGGGGGCTCCTTTTTCCTAGAAGATGTATTAGAGCTCACTTTATTAAAATCATCAGAAACCCTGTCTCTCTACATGCAGGATTTGTGCAAAAGGCAGTTATTTTGTTGGTTTGTACTGGAATCAGTTATTTGAGTGAGCTCTAATACATCTGCTAGGAAAGGAAACCCCCCTATAAGATATATTGGATCATTCATCTGACACCCAACTGCTGCATGAAGACAGAATGAGGAGAACCCGATGCTGAGAGAGGGATAGTGAATATAAATGTGATTATTTCAGAAACAATGCAGAATTTTTAATTGATTGTATTTAGAGAGTTTTTGTACTTAAGTATGAGGAAGCTTATATTACATTTTCATTTTCATGATAGTTCCCCTGTAATGTATGAACTATTAATTAGTGTCTAACTTTATTGTATCTGACCTGAACTATTACCCACATTGAAATTTCACAGTCATTTACTTTCATGAATTAGTAAGGCAGAATATATCTTATTGTGCCATTAAACTACTCGAACATTTCTGTAACATTAATGTAACTGAGATAGTGTTGCATCAAGGGCTTAGGGGTAGTAGATCATACTCTTACTTTGATATTGTAAACATTTCCATGTACTGCGAAAATCTGAATGTTTTATCCAGTTTAAAGGAACAGTAAGACCAAAAAATTAGTGTTTTAAAATAATGAAAACTTCATGCATTGCACTGGTAAAACAAATCTGTTTGCTTCAGAAACACTACTATAGTTCATATAAACAAACTGCTGTGTAGCAATGTTGGGAATTGAAAAAAAACTATATGGCACAGGTTAAATAGTGGATAACCGATAACATTACGTTCTACAAAGCTTATCTGCTGTGTAACCTGAGCCTTTTCTCCTTTGAATGGCTGTCCCCATTGTTTCACGGCACCTTATTTATATATACAAATGTAGTGTTCCTGAAGCAAACACAGCTGCTTTACCAGTGCATGGGCAACACTGCATTATATTTTTATTACTTTAAAACACTTTTTATTTTAAACAATTTTTTGATGTTACTGTTCCTTTAAAATATATTGATTTCATGATTAGTTAATACCTCTCTGAACTACTACTACTACCCGACCTTTTCTTGAAAAAATATTGTTGCAGTCATTGCCTGTCAGTGGCAGCATAATTGGCTCAAGACCATATGATGTTTCCCAATAAAAAAATCATAGTTACAAAGTTAATTTGAGTTGAATAAAAAACAAGCTAACTGTAAATCTTAAGCTCTCAATAGTCTTGTATATTATGCTTGTTCAAGAAGTCACCCAAACCCAATTTATTAGAATCTGCCATCACAACCTCACTGCCCTTATTGTGGTCTTTTCTAACCAAATTATCCTCACGCTGGTCTTTAGTCTTAAAATTATGTCATATGCATTATTATGGGCCTGTGCACCAGAACAATAATCAGTTGAAGGTTTAATAAAATGGGTGTTAGGTTAGATGAATAGACAAAAATAACGTGTCACTTCTGGAGTTTAGGTGTTCTTTCTAACTTTTCAGATATTGTTACTTTATCATAAGCACCCAAAATATACAGTAGTATATCAAAATGATATCAAGAAAATAAACAAAACAGATCTTAAAAATCTGACCAAATGGGAGACATTTTTAACAATAAGAGGTGCTCAGTGGAAATGGGTGGCATCATTCGTCAGATATGATTGAGATAATTCATTACATTTTACTACATACTTTATATATGGTAAATAAAAATCATATTAGAAAAGCAGGGTATAGTGAATCAAGCAATATCTTACAAAAGAAGAAAAGTCAGATTGTGTTTACTGGTGTCTATATGTCTCTTAAGTAGCATCTCCATGTGCTCTGGAATTTGACCTTAACTTCTGTCAGATACACTGTAATTTCAGTCGTCTGCTGTCTTACTTTATTACATACTTTTAGAATTATAGCCTTCTATCCTCTGTATCCCCCATAAAAAATGCACCCAATATCTTCAAACAAAACTGAAATCCTACGCCTTGCAGCAATAGGCCATTAAACGATGCACTCAGCAGTCAGATTCAATCCACCCAGCCTAAGGAGCTGCTGCGCCTATTAACCTCCTATTTATGTCATCTATGACTCACTTTAAGATCAAGTGATAAAAGTGATAGCTTTAAATATGCACGTATCAGTGCTAACGTCTGCACATTGTATACAACACTGTTTTCTACAGAACCTGAACAATGTGTCAGATAATCATAACTACCTACGTACAGTATGTGGGCATATTTATAAAAGTGTGTATTTAACTTGACATCAAATTGCAGAATTTGCCATAAAATTAAATATATATTCTGTAGACTAATGCTGAGATGGCTCTTTTGTGTTAATCCCGATGTTAAAGCACTAGTTGTGAATTTTTAAAAGTGCTCAGCAGAGTTAAGCCAATATTTGTCAAAATAACAATTCAGTGGAATTGGAGAAATCAATTAAAATCTAATGGAAGAAGACTTTGAAACTCTTGGAAAAAACATTGCATAGTTAATAAAATTACATGAAGATTTACCTAGCTTTACCTAGCAATACTAGTTTTTACACAGATGAAAGACTGTGTAAATGGTAACAAATAAGGGTCTTGTGACAAAAAGGGGAAAGTTATTATACTTGTCAAGACCACACACCTTCAATCCCCAATGTCCTACTGAGGATAAAATTCAATATACCGTACAGAAAACAGATAGAATGTGGATTGCGAAACCAATATATTAAAAGTACAATTCATTGCTTATATCATCTCTAAAACACTGGTCGGCCAGGAAGCACAATGAATAATTTAAGAATAAATATACATAAAACCAATAAAATATTCAATCCAGGTGGGTAATCACTTTTCCTGTAAAGAAAATTCAAATAACTGTTCCATGGTTGTGGTGTATGCTTGTAATTTAAGGGACAAGAAAAGGGTTGTGAGTTGTAGTTCAGCAAAACGGCAAAATTATTTGAATTGGGATTATGGGATTATTTTCCCAAGATGGTGAAGCAATGAAATATGCAGAGTGCATAACTGAGTAAATTTAACAGGCAGATCGATAAGTGGCTAAATATAGAGCGCAGATTTTTTTCAAAGGGATGTATTGGGGCGTCCCCCACTCCCTCCTCCTTGCCAGCTGTAGAAGCCCCCCAAAAAGAACTTGGAATGGTCCCACCAGATTCAAAGTTCCAAGGGCACAGCCGGGTTTGAACTCTCAGCAGCCTCAAGCCTGTTCTTGACATCTACGCTTCTCTGCAGATGTCCTTTTCAAGAGGATCCAAGATGGTGCACTGTCTGTTTTAGTGCGTGCGCTCCACAGCGGAATGCAAACTCATTTCTTTTCACGATCTCCCGCTGCTTGACTGATTTCACAAACTAGCGGATCACGGAAAGCTGGCAGATTACAATTTTTTTTCTGTGTAAATGGTGCAGCAAAAAGGCTAAATTTTCACCTTCATACAAATGTGTTTTTCATGTAGAATGGTAGTATTAATTGTTACTGAACTTATTAAGTATATGGATATCATGAAGAAACCTTTATTACTACTTCTCTATTTTGCTTTGCTGCAAAATTTGCAAAACTGCAGTTAAATTCAACAAAATTTGGAAAAAATTTGCCTAGTGCATTGGAGTCAATGGGCTTTTATTCTGACATCAAGGAGCACATTTACTTAGGGTAGAATATCAAGGGTTAATTAACCCTCGATATACGACTGTCGAAGTTAAATCCTTTGACTTCGATTATCGAAGTCAAAGGATTTACCGCAATTAGTGCGATCGAAAGATCGAAGGAAAAATCATTCGATCGAACGATTAAATCCTTCGAATTGAACGATTTTCCTTCGACCAGAAATTTGTTAGAAAGCCTATGGGGACCTTCCCCATAGGCTAACATTGATGTTTGCTAGGTTTTACTTGGGGAAGTAGGAGGTCAAGTTTTTTTTAAAAGAGACAGTACTTCGACTATCGAATTGTTAGTTTGAATCGTTCGATTCGAAGTCGAAGGTCGAAGTAGCCAAAAAAAACCTTTGGAATTCAAAGTAATTTTTCTTCTATTCATTCACTCATGCTAAGTAAATGTGCCCCCAAATGCATTGGCGTTCATGACCTTTTTTCCTGCCAATACAAAAGACATGGCAAAACTCACATGCAGATTTATTAAAATCTCCACCACTAGCGAAATTGTACATTTTTCCACAAAAAATGAATTCCTTTTTTTTATTTTTTTTATTTATTTCTATAGTGTCATTTCAAGGAAATTAAAGGGAGGTTTTTTTTCTATTCTCCGAACTGTTCTTTCTAACCAAACGTCATTGAAACAATATAACAGAGGACAACTCAAGACTCCAAATCTCAAAATGCATAGAATTATGTGGGAAGTAGAAGGATCAAAGAAGCATGCAAAGCATTCTGTGAATTGGAGTCTTGGCTGTAGGAGAGCTGTGTACTGAAACACTGATTCAATGGAATATGAATCAAACATTTTTTATTAATCTACATTGAAAAGTTGCTTAGCATTACATTTGTAAGCAAAATTGTATTCTTTTTCAAGTATTTTGATGTTCTTTTTGCCAAAGGCATCAGTAATGCATGAGCCATTCAGTAATGCTTTAAAGTTATTAGACTGAGCAACAACAACTTATCTTTTATTCCATGTTTGTGCTTTATTAGTGACAATAATTGAAAGCTTGTTTTCCACTTTGCAATTAGCAATTACATATAAACTTTTCTGGAGACAAACAGATATCACGCGGAAATGTAACTTACAGATACGTCATACTTCTTTTTTTTTTATTTCACTGCTCATCCATAAGCTGTTTTTGCAGACACTGTTAACTATGAATACGTTAAGGAGTTTTTTGGCTTTTCAGTCATTCCATTAAAACAACGTTTCTAAAAATGTGTTTGCATTTTTTGTTTCTCATGCAGTTAATAAGGGAAATGGATAACTGTCTTCTGTTACAGATTTCTGATGGCAATGCAGACTCACGAAGCTGAGGAAATCAATTGACTTGTTCTTTTGTTTTGCCTTTATTTATTCCATGTTCCCAAGTTTAATTTAGCAATGTAAAAGCTCTTACAGTATAATACAGTAAAACCAAGGGGGCAGATTTATCAGGGTTGAAGTGAATTCGAGGGAATTTTCGAAGTAAAAAATATTTGAAATTCGAAGTAATTTTTTGGATACTTCGACCATCAAATAGGATACTACGACTTCGAATTTACTTCGTCTTCGATTCAAAGTAAAAATATTTCAAATAATCGACATTCGATAATTGAAGTACTGTCTTTTTAAAAAAAATAGACTTCAATACTTCGCCAAATTAAACCTGCCTGAAGTGCTATGTTAGCCTATGGGGACCTTCTAGAGCAGTTTGTAGAGGTTGAAGTAAAATCCTTCGATCGATCACTGAAATCGTTCAAATCGTTCAATTGGAACGATTTTACTTTGATTGTTCGATTGCCAAATTCTGTAAAAAATCCTTCAACTTCGATATTCAAATATTTTAATTCGATGGTCGTATTTTAAAGTATTTTTTACTTCGAAATTCGACCCTTGATAAATCTGCCCCTAATTGTATAATTGTACAGTTGTATAATGAATTTGGCCACAGCTGTCCACGCCCACTAGCAGATCTCAACAAGCCATTGACAAAACCAGTTTCTATATACCTTACATTGAGAGCATTTTTAGCTATGGACACTCAAGGCATGACCCAAATGTTATATCAAGTGTCCATCACTTGTCTGTTAAAGGCTACAGCATACATTTCTGGAAAAATTATTCCTGTTTTTAAGGCAAGATTTTAACTATAGATGTTATCATGACCTAGTAATTAATGGATGTTCTACAGTTGTCCTATTAAGCATTTTTAAAATTATTTTTGTCACCCAATACCCTTCTGATATATCTTTATCACATCAATCTTACATGGTTGTGCTTTGGTGTGCTTTTTAGTGTCTCTCGCCTTACTAAATTGTTTCTCAAGCATTTCTGCTGTTTCCAGCTATGCTTCACCAAGAATATATCCTTACTTACAGCTGACGAGACTGTTCACTGTTTTATCATGTCATATCCCAATTGCTACTCAGTTTTATAGACTAACGACTTTAATTGTCTATCAATGCGTTTGCCAAATTCATCCATCTCACTAGCTTCTGCTGTTTCATTGCCATTCTTTGGCAGTCCCACCACTAGTTTCCAGTTGTTCAAAAACTGGATGTAAAATATTACTTCTAAACATTAAAACCCTGCATACATTGTGAGTCTGCTCCTCTTCTTGTTTCTTCATTCCAAATATTACACAGCTCATTCAGAAAGTGATTGTGTCCTCTAGTGCATTGACTTTGCAGAATTTGAATTTCCAATCTTTTTTTCTATTTATCTCAAATAATTTAATGCATTATGGGCCAGATTCAATTAATTGAGAAAAAGGCTCACATGAAAACTAATGGATGAGGTTCAAATTGTGATGCAATTTAGTTTCAGAAAAACTTTTCTTATGGTTTATCATGTGAAAACGCTATTGAAGTCTATGGGGAAAGAAATTGAAGTGAATTTGGAGAAAGTTTTTTCTCCTCAAATTGAATCTCATCTATGAGTTTTCACAAAATAAGCCTTGAGATAAATTTTTCTCCCTGAATTGAATCTGGCCCTATATATTTAAAATAGCACCCTACTCCACTTAAACCTAATTTTAAATGGCAATAGCATCCCTAGTACAATATCGCTAACCAGTCATTGGATTTCTGCTCCATCATGCAGATTGATGGTAATTTTTAATGATCGACATTTTGCACATCTCTGGTTTCAAAGGGGTGAAGTTGTAAAAAGGAAACAGCACCTTACGTTGAAGACCAGACACATAAAAGAAATTGTCATCTAGGTAAATAAGGCTTCCAGTGCTTTAAATCGCCATTTAATGTCTGTTCCATTTTAAAATATCAGGCTCATGTTGTAAACCATCCCATGATTGACCTACAGTAGATTAATAACTACGAAGATTAATTTAATTGTTTCCTGTTGGGACTGTTTGCTCTATCACATTTCACTATCCATCTGGGTCTTCACAGGCATTCTTGAGTTGCACAGGAATATCATTCTCGACAACTGAAAAAAGTCTTTTGTCATGTAAGAGGCCTAGCCACATACATTATTAAAAGCAGCCCCATCTGTATGTCTTTGTATGTAATTTTTATATAAGGTAACTTGTTCTTTGTACCAGAACCTTCGGGAATAGTAAGTTCCTTCCTGAGAAAGATCAAAACTACATATGTTATGCTACAGGCAAATATAGAGAAACTTTAGTCACAAAGATCATCTGTTCTTTCTCTTTTAAAAGTGTTAAAAGCTTATTCTGTTAATGCATTGTGCAGTTATATAAGCCTTTGGTATCTTGGATTTTCATGATGAAAAAAACGATATATATACATTTGATTACCTTGAAGTGCTTTAGAACAACTAAAATAGTAAAATGTCAAATAGTTTCAGATAATATAGTAGAGTACTGTAAGCACTTATATATACCGGGAATCTTAAATGATAGCGATTTTCTTAAATTCTTAAAGAGAATAGTGAAGAAAAAGTGTACAATTTTTTTCCAAATACAATTAAAAAACTGACATTATTGAATTTGATTTACTTTATAAAACCCTGTTTTTGTTTATTTTTAGTACGTGTTCTTTTTTTATTGGGGGACCAAAGCAGCCAGCAATTACGTTTAGCTGGGTTCCTTTACTACTAGAATCTCGGACTTCTTTTCAAATGTTTAAAGGGATACTGTTATGGGAAAACTTATGTTTTTTCAAATGGTATCAGTTAATAGTGCTACTCCAGCAGAATTCTGCACTGAAATCCATTTTTAAACAGATTTTTTATATTTCATTTTGAAATCTGAAATGTGGTGAGATATGTTGTTCATTTCCCAGATGCTCCCAGTCATGTGTCTTGTGCTCCGAAAAACTTCAGTCACTTTTTACTGTTGCACTGAAAGTTGGGGTGATATCACCCCCCCCAGCAGCCCTCCAATAGAACATGGGAATGCAACAAGATAAGTCTTCATCAGCGGATCAGGTCCTTCAGTTGTATTTAGGGAAAAATGCATTTAGAGTTCTAGTTTCTGTTTAAGTAGTGCTCACACCCCAATCAAATGTATGTTTTAAACAAGGCTTATGATTGTAATACTGTAAATGTGAATGTTCATTTTTTTAATAGTGACTTTAGTCATAGTGACTTTACTGCGTTGGATGTTTTATATGTTTATGGCAACCATGGTATTGAGGGACGTAGTAGCTAAAAAACTGTGGTATCACAAGCTGTTGGATCTCATTAAGTGACTAGCAAAGAAGTCTTGGCAGCTTCTACAGACTGGGCTCTCATCCAGATTTGTTACTTCTCATTCTTCTCGTTCCCTGTTTGATTGGGGAGCTCAGAGCTAAGCCTGAGAATTCCAAATAAGCTGTGTGTGTTTAGTGTTCTGGTACTTACACAAAGAAGCACCAGGCTTTTCCAAGTGACTAGGCATCTACAAAGGGATAAAAACTGCCCAACTCAATTTATTGCAACTTGAACCATGAAGTAGAAATTGTCTGTGTATGACTTTCCAGTTATGTGTTTGTCTATATGTACCAAAAAAAAGCATAAGCAAACATGCTGGATGATTATGACCTAAAGATCTATATTGAGTAACCATAACGTAAATTAATCTCTACTGTTCCCGCTGAATAGTTGTGAATGTGTTTGCGCATCTACAGCACTGACATTTTAGCTTTCTAACAAGCATATATTTAATTTGTGTAGTGGCAAAGCACTGTTAAAGGGCAATACACATTAAAAAATCCAAAAAGAATTTAGATTTATTACTGTGTGCATTTCCTTTGTTTTGAAAGATTACAAAACAACAAAAAAAAGCACATTTAATAGTTAACTGAAAAATAATTACATTATAACCTTTCTTTTTGTAAAAATATGCGTTGTTAAACCATAAGAACAGACACCTAAATATACCAGTGGATCCTTTAATTGGTCAAATGTATATGTAATGGTTTTAAGTGTATGGTGGTTTCTTGTTATGGCCCCAACACTAAGGTAATTCAAAATGGTCAGCTAACTTTTGGGGTAAATCAAAACCCAAGGTTATACAGGTATGGGAACTGTTATCCAGAATGCTTGAGACATGGGGTTTTCCAGATAAGGGATGTTTCTGTAATTTAGAACCTTATATTTTATCTACTAAAAAAATATTTTGAACATTATATAAACACAATAGGCATATTTTGCTTTCAATAAGGATTAATTATATCTTAGTTTGGATCAAGTACAAGGTACTGTTATTATTATAGAGGAAAAAGGAAATAATTTTTTTTAAATGAAGACAGCCTTTCTATAATACATCACTTATGTTATTTTTATTAATGTGCATTGTCTTGCAAGATGCGTTTTTGGAATTTGGAAACCCATGTATGGCTTTTTTTTTTTTGTGACTTCCGACAAAAGCAAATAACGGTGTAAAATATCTGGTGTTTGCATGTAGTAAAATAAAACACAGATTGATAAATTTGCCATTTATTTTACACAGCTTTTTACACCATTTTACACAGCATAATAAATATGCTCCTAATGGTAATAGGAATGGGGCACTTGACCACTATAGTATTCTCTAGGGAGACAAAATTGCAAAAAAAAAAATGCACTTTCCCAATTACGCTTATGAAGAGCAGTATTGATGACAGAGAACAGGATTCCTTGGATGATGCATTGAAAAACAAAAACAATAAAACAATTGTGCAGACACAAAAAGCCTGTTTAGGTGTCCTGAATAGATAACATATCAAATAGTATAACCCTGTAGCATCTGAAAAAAGGGAAAGTTGTCCTTTATTGCTGTTATTAAAATTTTACACTAGCATCTTACATTAAGTAAATGTACAAAATTGTTCTGATTTTTAACAAAATGATGCCTAACTTGTTAAATGATTTGTCGTAAAACTATGACCAATGCAGTGCCTTTATTCCAACTTACCATAAATAAAAATGACTCTATTTATTATACTTCTATTATTTGCATTTGAGTTGCACCTTTCTTAATTTGTGCGAAAAGTATGGAAATTCAGTAGACGTTTTGTAGAACCCTGACTAACTTATTAAGTTACATTGAAACAGTTTGTATAAGAATTACTGTATCAGTAATAATTAATGATGAGGGGCGAATTTCTCCAGCTTTACATTGCTGAAAATTCTGCGGATTTCGCGAAATATTCGCGAATCAGTGAAAATTTTTCGAAACTCGAATTTTGACAACTGCGTTAATCCTGATTTTAACACCGCCATTAAAGTCAGTGGGCGTCCGAATAGTGACACACAATGGTTTTGATGCGAGCGACTTTTCTGATGCGCGTCCAAAATTTTTAGACGCCGGCGAATTTTCGCCTATGAATTTTTGCCTATTTTTTTTCACCTCGAATTCACGCCTGGCGTATTTATTCGCCCATCACTAGTAATAATAAATATTAATATAAATACTGGTCACAGAATCAGTTCTAAAACAAAACAAACATTCCCTGCAATATCTGCTCTCTTATTGAATGTATGTATTCCACCTAATCAAAACTTATATGGATCTTCTGTTTCCAGAATATAAAGTATATAGCCCCAATAATGTCGGACATTCTGCACCACAGATTCCTATCTGTTTTATTTGAATGGCTAAAGATATGGCATTTGCTAGAGAAATAGTTTAGAAACAAAGCCGCATGCTGTCATTCATCCAAATGTTTCCCGTTTTCTATTGACAGAAATTGGATTACACAACAAAGTAGTTCATGAAATATGAAAGACTTTATACATGGAGCATATTTGTGAAAAATATGCCACTATTAGTACATCCCTAGCAAGAGATAGCTGTTGCCTGAGGCTAATGAATGAACGTGAGACATAACGGAAAAACCCAAACATTTCATATAGATATTTGTGCTGTCTAGTTGAGTGGGCAGTTGATCATATCACTAGGGCGTTGGTGTAAAAATCCATTTATATATTGCCCTGGGCTCTTTTCTACTTTACCAACCCCTTGTCACTATTGAGAATCCCCTTGTTTATCAAGGGATAGAATGTAATTGAGTTGTATATTTCACATAAACCTATTTTGTTCAAGTCAAGGAGACTGTTTCTTTAGTATTAGTCAATGAGACAGATTCATTTCATTTAGGACAACTATACCCCCAAAATGAATGCTTAACCAACAGACCATTTATATAAAATTAAGTGGCATATTAAAGAATATTACCAAACTGGTATATATATAAGAGAATGTTGCCTGAGCCACCATTGTGTGATGGTCTGTGTGCTGCCTCAGAGATCACCTGACCAGAAATACTACAACTCTAACTGTAACAGGAAGAAGTGAGGAAGCAAAAGACACAACTCTGTCTGTTAATTGGCTCATGTGACCTAACATGTATGGTTTGTTTGTGTTCACTATGAATCCTAGAATCCCAGGGGCGGCCCTTATTTTTTTAAATGGCTATTTTCTATTTATGATTACCCAATGGCACATACTACTAAAAAAGTATATTTTTAAGAAAATGGTTTATTTAAATGAAGCAAGGTTTTACATATAAGCTGTTTTATTCAATATATTTTTAAAGAGACCTACATTGTTTGGGGGGGGTAGAGTTTTCCCTTTAAATCTGGTTCAGTTTTCCCAGTATTCTTTGTGATAAGCCATGAGATAAGTTTCTTGATTTCAATTTATATAATCAAATCTTCATAAGATTTGATTATATAATCATGCTTCATAAAACATTTTTCACTACCTCCTCAAGCAAATCCCAGTTCTATACAAATCTCAGCCTCTCTACTCTCCTCTCCTTCCCTCTCCACACATGAAGTTTATAAAGAACTCTGTTTTGCTATTCCGCAAAACTCCTCTTTTTCATACAAACTAAGGACTTATAAATCCCACTCTCACTTAGTCTTTCTTTCCTTTCCATTACTGGCAGCTGGGGACATTTCCCCAAACCCTGGCCCTTACGCCATCCCAGTTATAACACGGCCACAAGCTCCTTCTCTCCGGAGCAAATTAAACAGTACAGAACTCTTACTCCTATACCCAAAAACCCAGTTAATCTTTCCTGTGCTCTCTGTAATGTCAGATCCATCTGCAACAAACTCACCGCTATACATGACGATTTCATTGCAAATTCCTTTAACCTACTCGCGCTTACTGAAACCTGGCTTTCTCCTACTGACACTGCCTCACCTGCTGCCCTGTCCTATGGGGGCTACATCTTACTCATACTCCCAGACCTGGTAACAGACCTGGAGGTGGGGTAGGTTTGCTTCTCTCTCCCCGCTGTACTTTTAAAGTTCTTCCACCTGTTCCCTCTCTATCATTCTCCCCATTTGAGGCTCACTGCATTAGGCTCTTTTCTCCTGTTTCACTCTGCATTGCTGTTATATATCGACCACCAGGACCAACTGCACAATTTCTGGACAACTTTGCTGCCTGGCTTCCTTACTTTCTTTCATCTAACATCCCATCCATCATATTAGGGGACTTTAATATACCCGTTAACAACATTAACAACTCTTCTGTCTCTAAACTTCCTTCACTAACCTCCTCCCTAGGCTTATCTTTGTGCTCAGACTCCCCCTCTCACTCCAATGGTAATGTTCTGGATCTCATATTTACCAGACTCTGTTCAACCACCAATTTTACTAAATCACCATTTCCCCTCTCTGATCACAATATGCTCACATTTCAACTCTCACTAACTCCCTCCTCACCCCCTGCTATTCCCCAAACACGTACTTACCGTGACTTGCTAGCTGTAGACATGTCACATCTCTCATCTTCCTTTGACTCTTTTCACTCTAATATCTCAGCCATCTCATGTACTAATGTGGCTACCTCTGTCTACTATAGTACTCTCACCACTGCCCTTAATGAGCTTACTCCTACAAAAACTAAACATTCTAGACCCAAACCACTTCAACCTTGGCATACTGCTCATACAAAAGCGCTCCAAAGACATTCACGAGCACTTGAGCCTCGCTGTCGCAAATCCCGTTCAGAATCAGACTTATGGAGCTACAAATCTGCCCTGCGCTCCTATAACACCAGCCTCTTCCAAACCAAACAAACATACCTTACTTCACTCATTAACTCCCTTTCTAAAAAAACAGCACAACTTTTCTCCACCTTTAACACTCTCCTTTCCCCTTCTCCACCCCTTCCATGCACATCTGTCTCTGCTCAAGATATTGCTGAGCACTTCAAAAACAAAATTGACACAACCCCCTAGACTTCCACCACCCAACCTCCACACTCCCCAGTCTCTCCTGTGCTCCTTGTCTAATCAAAGCCTTAACTCACCTATTTAATCTTTCACTCTCAACTGGACTGTTTCCTTCTCAACTAAAACATGCTCTTGTCACCCCCATTCTGAAAAAAACCCTCTCTTGATCCCTCCAATCTTGACAACCTCCGACCTATCTCTCTGCTACCTTTCATCTCTAAACTACTTGAGCGCCTAGTCTACAACCAACTAACCTCATTCCTCTCTAACAATAACCTGCTGGACCCCCTACAATCTGGTTTTAAGCCACAACACTCCACGGAAACTGCCCTGACTCGACTAACTAATGACCTTTTAACCGCTAAAGCCAACAATCATTTCTCACTACTAATACTGCTTGATCTCTCAGCTGCATTTGACACTGTAGATCACCCTCTCCTCCTCCAGTCCCTACATTCGCTTGGCCTTCATGACACAGCCCTGTCCTGGTTCTCTTCTTACATCACCAATCGTTCCTTCAGTGTCTACTACAATGGAGTATCATCTCCTCCCTACCTCTTTCTGTTGGAGTTCCTCAAGGCTCTGTCCTGGGACCATTACTATTCTCCCTCTATACTTCTTCCCTTGGCAAATTAATCAACTCGTATTGTTTCCACTACCACCTCTATGCTGATGATACTCAGATCTATCTCTCATCTCCTGATCTCAACCCAGAACTCCTAACTCGCGTCTCCTCCTGCCTGTCCGCTATCTCTACCTGGATGTCACAACGCTACCTTAAATTAAACCTCTCTAAAACTGAAATGGTTCTCTTTCCTCCAACTAACACCAGCAACATCCCGGAAGTATCCATCATAGTTAACAATTCCACTATCACCCCCTCTCCCCAGGCCCTGTGCCTTGGAGTTATCCTAGATTCTGCCCTGTCATTCACTCCTCATATCCAGTCACTTATTAAATCATGTCACTTCCACCTAAGGAAACTATCCAAAATACGATCATTTATCACCCAAGATGCTGCCAAAATTCTTATTCACTCTCTCATCATAGCACATCTAGACTACTGTAACTCTCTTTTAATTGGCCTTCCCCTCCAGAGACTGTCACCTCTCCAGTCCATAAAGAACACTGCTGCGAGGCTCATACACCTCAACAACCGCTCCTCCTCTGCCTCGCCATTCTGTCAATCCCTGCACTGGCTTCCGTTACCTTACAGAATCAAATTCAAATTAATGACACTGACTTTCAAAGCACTTCATAACTCTGCCCCACCCTACATCTCTGAACTCATCTCTATATACTCACCCAACCGCTTACTACACTCCTCTACTGACCTGCTACTCAACTCTTCTCCCATTACCTCCTCACATGCTCGCATTCAAGACTTTGCAAGGGCTGCACCTCTCCTCTGGAACTCTCTCCCACGGTCTGTCCGACTTTCTCCCAACCTTTGTGCTTTCAAGAAATCTCTGAAAACGCACTTCTTTTGAGAAGCCTACCCTCACTCTGCTTAACTACCAAATGCAACACCACATACAATACCACATTTCTCACCCACTTAATTCGATCTTGCCCACTCCCACACCTTGTGTATTACTCCCTTCCCTTTAGAGTATATGCCTATGCATAGGGCCTTCCTCACTTTTTTGTACCTGTATTAATTGTGATGTATGTAACTCCATATGTTCTATGCATACCGTATATACCCTCGTATAAGCCGAGTTTTTCAGCATCCAAAATGTGCTGAAAAAGTCTACCTCGGCTTATACGCGGGTCAGCGGTACCCGACCCGAGTAGCTGAGATTGCAGTCACTTTTAATCATTCCTATACCAACAGTTCACTTGGGGAGAGACTGCAATATCCCACAATGCCCTCTGTTGGTTATATGAAAGAATAACAGTGCGCCCTCTGTTGGTTATATGAAAGATTAACAGTGACTGCAATATCACACAGCGCCATCTGTTGGTTATATGAAAGATTAACAGTGACTGCAATATCACACAGTGCCATCTGTTGGTTGTATAAAAGAATAACCGGGACTGCAATATCACACAGCGCCCTCTGTTGGTTATATGAAAGATTAACAGTGACTGCAATATCACACAGTGCCATCTGTTGGTTGTATGAAAGAATAACAGGGACTGCAATATCACACAGTGCCATCTGTTGGTTGTATAAAAGAATAACCGGGACTGCAATATCACACAGCGCCCTCTGTTGGTTATATGAAAGATTAACAGTGACTGCAATAACACACAGCGCCATCTGTTGGTTGTATGAAAGAATAACAGTGACTGCAATATCACACAGCACCCTCTGTTGGTTATATGAAAGAATAACAGTGACTGCAATATCACACAGTGCCCTCTGTTGGTTATATGAAAGAATAATAGTGACTGCAATATCACACAGCGCCCTCTGTTGGTTATACAAAAGATTAACAGTGATGGCAATATCAAACAGCACCCTCTGCACATGGTAGTGGGACAGTGGGACAATGCACACAGTAATCCGTTTGGCAATTCTCTGTCACCATCAGCTTTGCAAAGAAGTCCGGTTGATCGCTGGGGGGGTCGCTTTGGCAGAATGTGCGCTGCTGGGAGACAGGGCTGTAGTTGTGTCTAGGCTTATACGCGAGTCAATAAGTTTTCCCAGTTTTTGTAGGTAAAATTAGGTACCTCGGCTTATACACGAGTATATACGGTATAATTCATGTGATTTAGTTGTATAATCACATTTACTTTACAGTGCTATGCAATATGTTGGCGCTATATAAATACATGTTAATAATAATAATAATATAATCAAATCAATGTCTTATGTTCACTGTTGTAGTTTCCAGTAATTCATCATAAGGGAGCTCCAGATGCACCACTGATTTAAAGGAGGTTTCTAAAATAGAGCATTAAAGAAAAATGTTCCTATTAACTGAATGTGTCCACTTCATGGCTCTCCAGGGGCTGCTGGAAGATACAATTCAACAAAACCTGGGGATCTAATTGAATGTAAAAAAAAGTTTGCCACAGGCCTGATAATCTAGAAAAAAAACCCAATAAAAAGATAGCATTTACTGCTTGAAAACCAACATCTAATTGGTATGGATTAGTAACCCATGCATGACATATATTTGGTGTGGATTACTACTCCTGCAAATAGTGTACCTGTAATTAATGTTAGTTAATTAGACCCGTCTGCATGTCATTATTAAGATTTTGCTTCAACCAGGTATAATGTAATATGGAATGTGTTGATTTGTTAGTTTATTTTTAAAGAAGTGAGCAATAATTACATACTGGAAGGGCCAAAATAGAAAGTAGCAACAACAAAAAATGTGTAGCCTTACAGAGCATTTGTTTTATAGATAAGGTCAGTGACCCCCATTTGAAAGCTGGATAGAGTCAGAAGAAGGAAAATAATTGAAGAAAAAATGAAGGCCAATTGAAAAGCATAGAAAAAGCTATTCTGTAAGATATTGTGTACAGTGAATAGCCCAGAGCCATCCTTTACATGCCTCATGCAGCTACTAGACCCTATTTGTGCATCGGATCCCTATGTTAGTTTCCTTCCCAGAATTCCTTCTGCTTTGCTTACTAAAGGGGACCATCTCTTCTTAGCCAAAATACCTTTTTAGTGGATCCACTCCTCTGGCTGTACATATACAGATTGGAAAGCTCTGCATTACACTAAAGAGCAATTGGGAATCCAGTTAGCATACTGACCTGGCTGTTAAAACTCAATGGGTAACGCTCAGTCTCAAGGGTATCCCATTCAAATTAAAATTTTAGCAGTGATCCTCAGCTTCCTAGAATTGCTTCATCTTGTCAACTAAACATAATAAGGGGCGGATTTATCAAGGGTTTTTTATGGTCAAAACTGTCTAATTCGACTAGGGACTTATTCAAATTTGATTGTAGTTTTTCAAGATTTAAAATAATCTGGCCTTTTAAGAACTCAAATTCTAGTATTCACCACCTAAAACCTGCCGAATTGCTGTTTAAGTCCAGGGATCAATTTGGAGTTGCAGCCTTCCTGACATTCGAGTTTTTTTTCGGAGAAAAAAAAAATTGAGTTTTTAAAATCCAAATCAAATTAAATTAGCGTTTTTGGGTCTATCCTATTCACCGAGTTTAAAAAACTAGATTTTTATAATGAATTTCGATTGGTCAAATTTCGTGGGAGTTTATGGGAATTTTAAGAACTTGAAATTCAACCCTTGATAAACGTGGCTCCAAAAGTTGCAGATGGACATTCTAACTGACTCAGACTCCACAAATGCCCTTAACAAGCCACATCTCCAACATAAATATCAGGCATGTTAATGAAGGGGCTGATACATACTCCAAACTGCAATGCTGAATTGTATTTGTTTATGGAATAAGCAGTCAGATTTTTCAGGCCTAAAGAGTCCTTCATCATTGCATTTTTGTAATTGATCTCTGGTTAGGTCAGTAGGGTCAGGCAAAGGAAGTTCAGTTCAGTTTCTTCAGTAACTTGCTGTGATCTTGGACAAGTTACCTCTTCACACATTTATACCTTTTTATGACCTATGCACATAGCAGAACTATTCTCTATAGACTTATATAAAAGCTAAAGAATCTATGCTTTAGAGATTAGAGTTCTGTGGTTTTGCTTGTCTTATCTGGGGCAAGCAAAGTGGTATTCTATGTTGTATGTTGTAAAACACAAGTGCAAAGTTGCTGAATATTCTGTGTAGCCACATGCTGCTCTCTTGTTTGTTAATATTGAAGGGGAAGTTTCCTTTAAAAGTACACTTGTTGACTTAAAACAATTTGAATTCTGTTTTGTGTATTATTCTGATTTATTTGCATTTGTATTCTGCCTCTCTCCAACCTGGAATTTAAACTGCCTCCTGGCTGCTCATTCTTACTGAATTCCATGGAATTTGTCTCCTTTGTGCCATTTTCCCTCTTATTATAATTGTAACCATTTCTACCATAACATTTTAATTGCTTACTTTTACATGGCAAATATTAAAAAAAATTAAAGAATATATTGTTCCACAGATTTATATTCTATAGATTATATATGGATTGCGTGGACTAGAATACGAAATATTCACTATAGAATATTGTAGATTAACATGAATATTTTTTAAAAAGCAACTCTATTGTATAATTCTGCTGTAAGCATAGGAAACAGATGCACCCCTAACTTGCCTAAAATATTTTAATCCTAATCTCCCCTATTCATTTGCTTGTAGAAATGTGCGAGTGGTGTCCTATAAAAACACCAGTTATTTTTTATTTCAGAACGAGAGCTCAAAACGGCTTGGCATCAGCTAAAATCATGCATTCAAAGCCGATTCTGTGTTACTGAAGCGCTAACGCCTGAGGGTCCCATCCAGAAGAAAACAGATTACTTCCCTTTTATGTAGGAAGTTTGGGAAGTACAGTATATAAAAATGAGTATCGTGTGCCAAATCACTTTGTATGAGACTTATATTCTCACCAGAAGCAACTGTGAGAATCAAATCACACACAGTGACTGCTGTAAGAATGACAACAGTGCGCGATCAGATTTACATCATTTGCTATGCAAAGGTAGACTAATATCAAATAGTGACTTTCTGCATTTATCTTTTTTAAAAATCATACATGTATATTTCATGGTTCTTGGGTAGTAGTTGGGCTACAACTCCCAAAATAATTAGCTAGCTGGTATAGCTCCTACGTGTTTGGAAGTGTCCAACCTCTGGAGGCCCGAATTTTAGTGGTATTAAAGATTTTTGAAATCACTATTAAACTCTATTTCTCTAAAATCACAAATGCCATGAAAGTTATTAAAAGACCTGAATATAAAAAGTACAGAAAAATATAAAAAAAACTCTAAAAATTCTAATTGTTCCAGAATTGTTTGGTTGGAAAAAAGGTACAATAGCTCCCATTGCCTTCTATGGCACCTTGACTGTTTTAAGAAAAAAGTCAAGGGTTTTTTTTGTGGTTTTTACTCTTAATACATTTTGAATTTTTAACGTTTTAGAGAAATAAAAAAACACACATTTTCAGAGAAAAAATAAGATGAAAGGGTTGAATTTCAAATTAATGTGAGTTTTTCAAAACTCCCATAAACTCCCATAAATTTGAAATTCAACCCATCCAAATTTATTAATAAAATCAAATTTTCTCAGCTCGGAAGAATTGATTGAATGCGATTCGAATTAGAAAAACTTGATTCTGGAGAGCTGCAAACTTCACCAAAGTGATCCCTGGACCTCTCGCATTAACTTATACAGTAATTCGGCAGGTTTTAGGTGGCAAATAGTTGAATTCAAGTTCTTAAAGGGCCAGAATATGATAAATCTCAAAATTCAAATTTGAATTAAACTCGAATTGAGTTTGGATAATTCACAATTTGAATTTGAGAGTTTTGACCAAAAATAAATTGCAGAATTTGATTTGAATTTTCATTACGACCCTTAATAAATTTGACCCTTAGGGGCCAATTCACTAAGGGTCGAATATCGAGGGTTAATTAATCCTCGATATTCGACTAGGAATTAAAATCCTTCGACTTCGAATATCAAAGTCGAAGGATTTAGCGCAGATAGTTCGATCAAACGATCGAAGGATAATTCCTTCGATCGAACAATTAAATTCGAAGGATTTAAATCCAACGATCGAAGGAATATCCTTCGATCAAAAAAAGTTAGCCAAGCCTATGGGGACCTTCCCCATAGGCTAACATTGACTTTGGTAGCTTTTAGATGGCGAACTAGGGGGTTGAAGTTTTTTTTAAAGAGACAGTACTTCGACTATCGAATGGTCAAATAGTCGAACGATTTTAACTTTGAATCCTTCGTTTCGAAGTCGAAGGTCGAAGTAGCCCATTCGATGGTCGAAGTAGCCCAAAAAAAAGTTTTTTAACTTCAAATCCTTCACTCGAAGTTAGTGAATCGGCCCCTTAGTGTCTATTCAGAGTAACATGGACAGAGGACTTTCCATTAGTGATGGGAGAATCTGACCCATTTTGCTTTGCCAAACAATTCACGAAACATCAAAAGAGTTGGCAAACACATTGAAGTTGATGGATGTTTTCTTGAGCTACAGTTTTTCAAACCGTGCATCATTTTCTAAAATATTCTCTGTAGTCTGTAGTCTGTAGTCCGTCTCTGCAAAACGAGTCAGAATATTTTGTTTATCCCTACTCTCCATATACCTTCTGTATATGTTCCTGTGTATACAGAAATATAGAAATGATGGTGATGAATGCCCAGCTTATTTGGTACTTGACACATTGTCAGCTTCTCTTTTACTCAACTGTAAATAGATGCTGGCACCAGAAAATAATAAAAACAATGTAGTAAGTGTGCGCTTCCTAAGTAGACAATAGTAAACAAAATAAATAAAGATAATAGCTATATGCGTTCCCTGTAAAACTTTTACCAAATCACTTAGGGACAGATTTATCAAGGGTCGAATTTAGAGGGTTAAAAAACCCTCGAATTCGACCCTCAAAGTAAAATCCTTCAAATATCGAATTCGAAGGATTTTAGCGCAAATACTTAGATATAGAATAAAAATCGTTTGCTCGAACGATAAAATCCTTTGAAACAAACTATTCGAACCATTTTACGCGATCGATCGAAGGATTTTTATTCAACCAAAAAAGACGTAGAAAAGTGCTGGGGAAGGTCCCCATAGGCTAACATTGCACCTTGGAAGTGGCGAAGTATGAAGTCTAAGTATTTTTTAAAGAGACAGTACTTTGATTATCGAATGGTCGAATAGTCGAACGATTTTTACTTCGAATCGTTCGAATTTGTATTTGGAATTAGGATCGACTTTGACCAATTCGATGGTCGAAGTACCCAAAATAATACTTTGAAATTCGTATTTTTTTTCATTCGAATTCTTCACTCGATTAGTAAATCTGCCCCTTAGAGTCAACAGAAAATAAATGTTTTTTTACGTCTATCTTAACATTGCCTTTGCATGCTATTTATAAATATGCCATAAAAGTATTTACTCAATGCTTTTACATCACCTATCTGGCCCCTTGTGTTCCTCTGTGAGGGTGCTGCCATATTTGTACCGTTACAACATATCAGTAGTCTGTTACCGTTAGAAACTCTGAAAAGGAACAGTTAGGATTGCAAAACAGGTTTAGGAAACAATTACTTACAAAAGCAGACCTATCAGAGAAAAATGATCAACATTTCCTATAAGTAGGGTTGCCACCTATTTGGTTTTGACTCAAACAGGTTGGTTTTTCTTAGGACTGCTGGGTTACAACTGCCTGTTTGGGTTTCAGCCTTGTGAAACCCAAACAATAATCTGGACATTAATCGCCTCTGATGTCATGACCCTGCCCATACAAGGCACAAACATGCTCCCAAATGTTATAACCCCACCTCCCTATGTCACTGATTCGCCCTTGGTGCCATCATCCTGCCCCCTTGTTTATTAAGAATGGTTTGCGCAGGATATATTTTAAACTAGATAAATGGTGAATTAGGCCGCATGGCGTGTCCTCACCCAACTTAGAAAAGTAAATATAAATATTAGAAAAATGAGACTTTAACTCCAAATGACCAATTCACCATTACAATTTTAATTTGGATATGGAATTACAAAATATTCTGAGAGTAAAAATAAAAGGCAATATTTATTTGTTTACCACCATGCCATGTGTAGCCCCATACCGACTTGGCTACACAGCTAGGGCTGATTAGCCCACACCTCATTGGAGTGTTATGGATCAATAATAATTATTCCAGCAAACTCTTCCCAACTTTGTAACAACTGATACAATACTATCCAGCATTGGACCTTGTTCCAGGTGCACCCATTTCATTGATTGCAAACAATTAAGCCACCCAAGATGGCTTTTATCATCTACCTATTTTGAGTGGCTCAGTTCCACTTTACAAACTTTTAATTCATCATTGTATGTTTGTCAGTGGAGAGGGATCCCTCAGTCCTTATGCTGCGCTGTTTCCTTGGTTTTTAAATGTTTTTAACCAGTTCATGGCATGGTGGTAAACAAATAAATATTGCCTTTTATTTTTACTCTCAGAATATTTTGTAATTCCATATCCAAATTAATATTGTAATTGTGAATTGGTCATTTGGATTTGAAATCCCATTTTTCTAATATTTATATTTACTGCCCCCTTGTTTGTTATATGTGGAGGTCAAAGTTGGGAACCCTACCTATAGGCTGGGTTTCAGCCTCGTGAAACCCAAGCAATATTCTGGAACAAACCGCCTCTGATATCACAACCCCGCCCGCACAAGGCACAATCTTCCACCCAAATGTCATTATCCCATCTCCCTATGCCACTGATCTGCCCCCAATGCCGTCATCCGGTCCCCTTGTTTGTTTTTTGCAGGGGTTTAAGGTGGCAACCCTACCTATAAGTAACTTTTACAGTCAGATTTATTAAAGTTTGACTAGTGTTTTCCACCTAAATTCGAGGTTTCGGTTGATTTTTTGTCAAACTTCACATTTTCAGGTAAAAAACCTCAAGATTTCAAGATTTACTATACCCTGACCCTGGAAATAGCTTGAATCCAAAAACCTGTAGAGGTCATGTAGGAGTCAATGGCAGAGGTACCTCGAATCATTTGAATATGTTAACAGCCTACATGATGTTCAGGTTTTGCCCGAAAACTCAAGAGTTAAATTCGATTCATTCGAGTTTTCAGGTTGTTAACCCCAAACTCGCTGATTCGATTTTTTCCCATTCAAGTTTTTTTTCAAAATTAGAAACCATTCGAGTTGTGAGTTCATTCAAAGTATATAAAATTCTAAAATTCGACCTTTAATAAATAACCCCCTTAAAGTGGACCTGTCACCCAGACACAAAAATCTGTATAATAAAAGTCCTTTTCAAATTAAACACGAAATCAAATTAATGCTTTTTATTAAAGCATTCATAGCTGTTGTAAGCTCATTTAAAAATCTCAGCTGTCAATCATATATTGTCTGCCCCTCCTCTATGCCTTAGGCATAGAGCTGGGACAGACAATTTCTTTTACTTTCCATTCAGCACTTCCTAGATGTCACTGCTCTCCCCATATTCCCCCAGTTCTCTTCACCGTTTAATTGTGTAGCCAGGGCATGGGGATGGACATCGGGTCCCCCATTCTGGTGCACAAACAAGATTCTGAGATGATGCAAGGCTTGCCTTAATAACAGTGTCCACAAAATGGCTGCTTCCTGCTTGCTATAATTATGAATTCCCAAACTGAAGGAAACAAGATTCAAATAATTTATATAGTGTAATTAAAGTTCATTTTGCTTGACTAATGTGATAACATAGGATTTTGATTAATTGTTTGGGTGATGGGTCCCCTTTAATGTACATTAATATTATGACTATTAGTTTTAAAGTGTCAGTATCCCTTTAATGTACCTCACTCTGTGAAGGTGACTGTGCAACAGGAGAAATCTTGGCTCTCGATCTCAGTCTTACACCCCACCTCAGGTGTAGCAAATAGATAATCAATTTGTTGAGTTACTGAGAGAAAGCCATTAGGCAGTACTAGCTGCTACAAAAGTGTTTATTCACACAACATGTTTCGGCCTCTAAGCCCTTTATCTTTAATGCACCCCTGCTTGTACAATATGACACTTTACTTTATAAACATGTTAAACCATTTATTCCACAGCTGATACATTTCATAGTTCCTAAAACTACTTTATGTATTGAAATGACCTTTAGCACTACTGCTAATGCTCCACATTCTTCTCCATATTTCTAGAACAAAGCCATTGCACATACTGTTATGGAACTTGTTTTGTTCATACATATTGAACAGTCACGTCTTGTACTAGATTTGTTCCAGCTCCTCTTTATACATCTAGCCAATACTTTTTCAGGTGCTGAATGCCTGCCAGGGACTGCCATCAGTGAGAAGTGACCCTCAGCAATAGCAGCAATCAGAATTCCTAGTTTCTTAGTCTGTTATGAGACAGATTTCTAACCATTACTGGAAGCTTCCGTCCTTGAAACCCGCAATGCAGATTTTACCTAGATTTGCCTTTCTTCTTCATATAAGTAGATATATATAATTTCTTGTCTGTTTTATAACAACACAGTAACAAGCAAATAAATTGTTTAGGCACAGAGTAGGTTAAGTTTGAAAAACTTGATTTTAGACTGCAGACCGTTTTTCCATTACTAGAAACACATGTTTACTCCCTGTCTTCCTTTTAGGCTTATAACAAAGCAGCCTGTAAATCACAGCCTCATCTTTATATTGCATTCTATTATTGTGTAGTTATGGGTTGCGTGGTATATCATATCACTTTGCAGAGTGCTGTAATTTTAACAATGCAATATTTCTAGAGCTTCAGTGGTATTGATTTTTGCAAACAATAGTCCAGTTCTACAGCTCTTGGGTATTTCCATAAAAAGTGCTTGATTTAAAGACAACAACCTTAATATTAAATTAAAGAGTATGCTCTTTTTATTGCTGCAGAAAAACCAAAGGAAATTGAAGTTTAGCAACAAAATACTGAAAGGCCCAGATTAATTGTTTGACAGTAACATATTATCTGAAATATACCTGATTAGGCACAGGACTATTTGTCCCAGGCTATTATACAAAATTAGAATTTATATTTATTATACCTGATTCTGGAAATAGCGTGAATGAGAAAATTCACCAATCTAAAACCTGTCGAGGTCATGTAGGAGTCAATGGCAGAGGTCCTGTCACGATCGGCACCCTTAATCCAGAACAGGTGCTAGGCTCACGGCTCTGCTTCCGCCTGTAGCAGCCACCTTTGGCCTCGGGAGGAGCCCTAAGCTAATCAGATGTCACCAGGTCTTATAAGAGAGGAGCCAAGCAAGAGTTCTGGACAGGCAAAGGGGCACGGTCATTACCAAAGTTTTGTACAGAAGGCAACAGGGAATAGGCGAAAAGCTTGGTCAGACAGGCTGGGGTCAGTACAGGTGCAGTTCAAGCAGGGTCAAACAGGCAGTGGTTGGTACTGGCGGAGTTCAAGCAAGGTCAATCAGGCGGGGGTCGCTGCAGTCGGAATTCAAAGAATAGTTAGGCAGGCAAGCATCAATACCGGTAGAATAGTCAGGCAAGCAGGGGTCAGGATTAGCAGAGTTTAGAATAGTCACGCAGGCAAGGGTCAATATTGGCAGAATACAGCAGAGTCAGACAAGCAGAGATCGAAACCAGAATATAGCAACAGAATAAGCGCACCCAGGAACTAACTAAGTAAACCTAACAATGGGCAAAGAGTTCAAGCCAGAAGCCCCTATAAATACATTTGAATTTTGCGCCATGTGCAATGACGTCATGCGCCACCGGCATAAACATGGTAGCGAGCAGCCACGCGTGCCATACAAGAACTGGAGCTTGTGGAGAGAACACTTGGCATGTGGGCGTCCCTGCTGGGCCCTAGTCCCCCGCTAGACCACCAGGGTGAGTCACTACAGGTCCCTTGATCCATTTGAATATGTTATTAGCCTCCATGATGTTTCAGTTTCTTTTCGAAGGGTTTTTCCCAAAAATTTATAAGTCAAGCAATTTTAGTTTTTTCCAGTGGAAAACTCGATTACATTTTTTTATTGAGTTTTCGGGTTTCACAACTCATACTCACAGAATCAAGTTTTCCCCATTCGTGTTTTCTCTTAAATAAGATAACATTCGATTTCATTTGAGTTTATTCAAGGTATAAAAAAACTCTACCATTGACCTTTGATAAATAACCCCCTAAATCAATAGGCTGGTTCTGTTTCCAATAAGGATTAATTATATCTTCGTTTAGATCAAGTACAAGGTGCTGTGTTATTATTTGAGAGAAAAAGGAAATCTTTTTTAAAATTTGTATTATTTAAATAAAATTGAGTCTATGGTAGACAGCCTTTCCTTAATTCGGAGCGTTCTGGATAACGGATTGCTGGATAATGGATCCCATACCTGTATTTAGGGCTGCAGTGTGGTACAGTAACTCTGCATAGTTGTTAATTTTTTACGAGACGTAAATAAAGTTCTTGGATGTAAAAAGTGTATCATTTTTACCTTAATGTTTCTACTAAAGTTTTTGTCGTGTTTATTAAAATTCAATATATTGGGGGGGAAGTTTCAAAATTTTGCTAAAAACTTGTGATCTCGTTATTTTCATAGCAAAAAGCTGTGACTGGAAAAGAAACTTGATTAACAAAATCATTTGAACATTGAAAATACAATTCCTGTTTGTTTCCATGGAATCTTGACATGTTTTAGGTGGTGAGGTTTCAAGGTTGTTTAAAGATTTTTATTCAAGTTTGGTAAATTTCGAAAAAGTAAAAAAATGTCATTGTGACTTTGTGGGTCAGAATTGCCATGATTTGTTCTTGGCAAAAATAGCAAACTTGAATTTTAATAAATCAGTTTTTAATAAAGCAGTTTTTTCTGCAATCTCGATTTTTAAGAAAAAAATTGTGGTCACATTTTTTCTCTCGAATGCTTTAATAAACTGGGAAAATAAATATATTAAGTTGCTTGAGACAATTCCCATTGACATCTATAGAATCATATGGTAAATTTTCACATTTTTTACTTTAATAAATTCTGGCTATTTGTTTCAGAAAATGCGTTGCTGTATTTTTTCCACTAAATGATTGTCAACAAATTTTTTTAAAAAATTTGCCCCTTAGTGAGACTTTGGTGTTTATTTACCAAACTCTGGTCAGGCTTTTTGGGTCAAAACTTGAAACTTATCGAGATAAATTAAAGGCCGATGCAGCAAAAAGCCAGAATCAGAAAATCCACCATTTCAGACCTGCCGAGGTTGTGTATAAGTCAATGGCAGAGGGCCCTATCCTATGTTGAAGTTTCTGTGGTTTGCGCTGGAATTAGACATTTCAGTCTTTTCAGGCAAAAATCGGAGAAATTCAGGCTTTCCAGGAAAAACTGAGCGATTTGGGAAAAATCCAGAAAAACTGTGTGATACAGGTTTTCGCTCAGTTTTATCGAGTTTTTACCGGAACCGATTAAATTGAGCTTTTTAAAACAATAAATAAGGTAAAATCTGGTATGGGAGTTTGGTTGTGTTTTTTTTATTTAAAAAATGAGATACATTTGCAATTCAGTAAATAACCCTCTAAAGCTCAGAAAATTTTGCCTGTATTTGTCCAACCAATGAGATATGAATATGTATTATGTATAATTTAGGAACAATCCTTTCAAAACAATAATAAACAGCATTTCATGAAGAAATAACTATTAAAAATATGTTATGCAGGGTTATATTTGCAAGGGAAAGGCCACATTGGTTCTTAGACACTGTGCTACAGTTAGCACTGTTTAATATAGTACATTTGGAAGAAGTATCAAATTATTGTCTCCTAACCTGTATTCATTGTCATGGCAAGTTTTTCACAAATGCAACTTGTTGTGTAAGAATGTCATGTGACATGTTTATATGAAAAGAAAGTGCTGAATTTGTTTTGATAAAGTCTACTAACCTCTCTTTATCTTTCTCAAGGATCTTTCATAAAATAATGTATGCGAGTATAAAAAGAGAAGTGCAGAATTTTTTATATGGAATGCTATTACGCTGTAAATACTTTTTTATTTGTGGTATGCAGAGACCATATAATTTCACAATTTTTAGGTGTTTTCTTTCTATTTTTTTTTAGGATGCAAAGTTTGTAGAGGAACGACGGAAGCAATTGCAGAATTATTTAAGAAATGTAATGAACAAAATCATTCAAACTGTGCCAGAGTTTGTTGCCAAACCTAACAAAGAAGGATTGACGCACCTTATGCCATTTTTTAGGTAATATTTTATAAACTAATTTTTACATTTTTCCATTTTGAATCAAATGTCCAGTCGGGACACTCTAGTTTGACTTTATATTTCACAATATCCATCTTTTTGAAGGTGGACAAATCATTTTATTCTTAATTATTTTTATTTTTACCTTTTAAGGTTACTTTTATGTTTCATTCAGAAGAAAGCAAACAAAATGAGTCTATTCGGATTACTTCTCTCACTCTGGGCCGGCTAAAATGAAAAACCGCTGGCGCTAATCACACGCGGCGATTCATTTTTGGTAGTCGCCAAAAACGGAACTAGAGGGGGGCGGGCCCTGGCGCAGGACGCACAGCCGGGCCCCCGCCCCCCTCCGTAAACCCGGAACTGGCCGCCAAACATGCGGCGGGCGGACTGCCGGGGGGCCCTGAGGGGGTGCGGGCCCTGGCCAGCTCGCACCCCCTGCTCCCCCGGTAGTTCCGCCCCTGGTAGTTGCCCGACGTTTCCTCATGAGACAACTTCGGGCAACTTCGCAAAACGAACCACCGCGTGTGATTAGCGCCAGCGTTTTTTCATTTTAGCCGGCGCAGAGTGAGGGAAGACTTTTGGGGAGATTGGTCGACACAAAGACGAGGCGATTAGTCGCCAGGTGACCAAATCTCCCCAAAACACCCAGTGTGGCCTTACCCTTAATCTTGCACAGAACATGTAAATCTGGGGGTCTTTGCCCGGCGGTATCATTGTTGGTAGGTGGCCCTTATATTTAAAACATTTGGCAGCTGACATTGCCTCAAAAACCTACTTTTGAATCACCTCTTTTAAGTAGAAAATTGTTCAAAACTGTGCTAGATGTGGGCTTGGAAAAATAATATCCTTTTCTCTGCAGAAGGTTCAACTCTAGAAAGTTTTTTGCACCTTAAATAATGGAAAATATGGGTGGATGAAAAAATGTAAACATTTCCAGGCTGTTTTTAGAAATCCAGTATCTAGACATCATTTGGTCTACATGAAATTCTGTCTGGGGAGTGATCACATTTCTACTTTAGAGGTGTTTTCCATTTTTTGAATTTGCAGAGGAGAAGCCAATCAGACTATCTTTTACTAGACTCTAACTGCCTCCAGTAGTTCATTACTTTTCAAACTGTGACAGCAAGGCATACTTGCAACTGTGTTTAGGAGAAAGTGGAATCCTTACCGTTTGTATATATGGCAGTAGCTTATAGAATTCCATATTACTTTTGCACCCAAATATCTTTTGACCCTATATTTTATACTAAAATGGCCAGTCCAAAAGGGTTTCTTCAGTATTTTTAAGCAAGCAAGTATTTCTGTGAAATCAGTGTAACAGTATATATATGTAATCTAAATTTCAGTTACAATATTTGAGACATGCCATTAAAAAAGAGCACTGCTATAGTTCATCCTGACCCATGAACATGATGAATAAATTGGGAGGCGTAATCAGTAGGAAGAAAGAAACGTCAAGAATTCAATGAAAATGTAAAATATATTATTACCATATTTAAAATTTATATTATGTGGTGCATTTCACAACTCATGGCTTCCTTAATGTTACTATTCAGCATTTTGACAATTCAAATCAAAAGTTTAAACCTACAAGTCTATATAGCAGACTTGGGTAGTTTCATGTTTTGCTTACGCCAATGATATGCTTTTAAAGAGCTTTGAAGCAGCAATTTCTTGAATTAAATATAGAGTCCAAGATTGTGTATTTTGGATGTGACTGGAGCACTTTATGGTACTGTATGTTACACATGATTTTGAGTCTTTACATTTTTAGTCCATCAAGAATTTTACCTTGACATGAGCAGTGTTGATGATGGATCGGACTTTGAGAACTCACAGTCAGGCATTTTCCTTTAAAGAAACCTTGACTTGTTTTGGCCGTATTGAATATCCACATGTTTTAAAACCTTTATGTACAAAGCTTATTACGTGATTTGGAGCATAGGTACATTTGGCAGAACCATATAATGTTATGGGGAGCTCCACTTTTGCTTTTTTGTTTCAAGGACCTCTGGTTTAATTGCTCTCAGGACATTACATTGCTATCTTTATTTTTGCATAGATCCATCTATAGTCAAAAAGGCACAACTGCATCACCTACTGTATATGTGACTAAAAAGATCTTAAAACATTTGTATTATATTTTGAAGCAGGTCAGTCTTGAAGCAGTCACATCTGCTTGTAAAAACACTGTTCTGAAGGAAGTCATTTTCAGAACATTCACTGGCAGAGTAGGAACTGTTTTTTATAAAGATTTATGCTCCTTCGTAATGCATTACTGATTGGATATATTGCCAGTTGGGGTTGCATTTGGTTGGAAGGTTCTAAGGGCTATAGTTTCTGATTCCATCCTTCACTTGTGTCTTATAAATATATTGTGTGCTGCAAGGGAACAAGTAGGACATAAAGTATTTTATCTATATATTATGTTTTATTTGGATCTCCTGTGGCAGATTCCTATACATCTTTTAAATGAGAAGCATTGGTGTACTTGTCTTTTCAAAAGTGATATAGTGTGGAAAGTCTCTAAGGACATTAGGGGGCAAATTTACTTATGGTCGAATATCGAGGGTTAATTAACCCTTGATATTCCACTGCCGAATGTAAATCCTTTGACTTCGAATATCAAAGTCAAAGGATTTAGCGCAAATAGTTAGATTGAACGAAAAATCGTTCGATCGAACGATTAAATCCTTCAGATCATTCGATTTGAAGGATTTTAATCCATTGATCGAACGATTTTTCTTCGACCTAAAAATTGATAGAAAGACCATGGGGACCTTCCCCATAGGCTAACATGGCACCTCGGTAGGTTTTAGGTGGCGAAATAGGGGGTCGAAGTTTTTTTTAAAGAGACAGTACTTTGACTATCGAATGGTCGAATAGTCAAACGATTTTTAGTTTGAATCGTTCGATTTGAAGTCGAAGTCGTAGTCGAAGATCG
Organism: Xenopus petersii; assembly: GCA_038501925.1. Lineage (NCBI taxonomy): Eukaryota > Metazoa > Chordata > Amphibia > Anura > Pipidae > Xenopus > Xenopus petersii. The sequence continues at coordinate 37,449,850 of CM076688.1, forward strand.
AAGTAGCCATTTCGATTGGTCGAAGTAGCCAAAAAAACATTCAACGTTTTTTTTATTCTATTCTTTCACTCAAACTAAGTAAATGGGCCCCTAGATGTTGTACTGATGTCTATCATTCGCCCGTGATTTTTTTATGCACGACTGCAGGCAACAAATCTCCAGAAAATGTGTCTCCATTGCCAATAATTGAAATTGCTGGTGGTATGCACATATCGCTAAATCGCCCAAAGTTTCAACTTCAGGAGATTTAGTGATAAGTTGGGCATGCAGCCAATTACTGACAACTGAGAGGTATTTTTTGGAGATTTGTCGTCCACAGCCATGCGACAAATCTTCCTCTGTGCCTCTGCACTTAATACAGTATATTGTTTTCTGTAATTTTTCATTATCTTATATCTTATATTATTTGTTCTGTAATAGATGACTTGATCAAATTGAATTGACAGGTAAATGCAGTCTACAAACACCCATTCCCATACATCCTATGTCTTATTAGGGCTTATGTACTAATGCAATTGAGGATGGCCTCACTTGTGGGTGTAGACACAACCAAGTGAACTCTTGAATTACCGACAACTCAAGGTAGGGGTTAATTCAGGGGTTTCCTTGAGTCCACTGTGCCCTATAATTTGCACATACACATTTATCAGATTAGATAAAATGAGTCAAGTGATGTTACACGCAAGTTGTAAGGACCATGCATGGGAGCAAAGTACCTTTGTGAATTGCACAGGCCCGGATTTGTGGGCAGACCACAAAGGCTTGGGCGCCAAAATGCTGGCAGTGGCATGCCGTCCACTGACCGCATGTGAACCAACTCTCCCAGTGCAGACAAGTGGGAGAATCTCGAAGGGGTTGAGCTGGCTTGTGGATGAGCGGGTTGGCAGTGGGGGGACGAGCGGTTCGGCGGCATGGTGATGAGGTTGGGGGAGGTGAGTAGGGTCTAGGGGCGCACCTTTTAGAAATCCGGCGCTGGAATTGCATCAAGGTGCATACAGTCGTGCATCTGTTTTATTGCTTGTACAGGTATGGAACATGATATCCAGAATTCTCGGGACCTGGGGTTTTCTGGATAATGGAATTTTTTCGTAATTTGGTTCATGCCTTAAAGAGATACTGACACCAGAAGTTACATGTTTTTTACATCTATCATAACATTGTCTTGGCATGCTATTTATAATTTTGAGAAAATATTTTCCCAATGCTTTTATATTGCCTTCTGATCCTCCCATGTTCCTCTCTGAGGGTCTGCCATATTTGTGCAGCAAAAGTCTGTTAGCATTAGAAACACTGACTGACAGGCTGAGAGGAGTCAGGTTTGCAAAACAGTCAGGTTTAGGAACTTCAAGAAACAATTACTTCTTGCTGATTAATCAGCTAAAACAATCAACATGAACTACAGTATAGATGACTTGTAATGTACATTCATATTTTGAAGAGCAGGTGTTTTGTGTCAGTATCACTTCAAGTCTACTGGAGAATCATCTGAACATTAAATAAACCCAATAGGCTGGTTTTGCCTCCAATAAGGATTAATTATATCTTATTTGGCTCAAGTACAAAGTACTGTTTTATTATTACAGAGAAAAAGGAAATCATTTTCTAAAGTTTTGATTAATTGGATAAAATGAAGTCAATGAGAGACGGCCTTTCCGCAATTCGGAACTGTTTTCCGGATAACATATCCCATACCTGTACAAATTATTTATTCAAAATGTGCGCAAACCCTTGCTGACCTTTGTTAAATAATTATTTTCATTCAGGAAAAACAATTTAAAAAAAAAATTTCAATCCATAATTCAAAGTGGAAATATATTGTTATCTGTCTTATCATGGATTGCAGTGGTATTAAAAATGCTATCAATAGGGCCAATAACACTAATCAGAGGAAGGATGTGAAAAATACATTGATATTCTTAATCTTATGCCATGTTTTCTGTGACAGAATGAAGGTTGACAGGGTCATGTATTTGACAAACTGAGATTGACATAAAGTCAGTAAATGTGACCAAATTTTCACAAGACTTAATTGGTTTTTCAAATGGCTGATGCAAAAGAACGTTTTTATTTGAAGTGCTCAAAACCTACTACAGATATGGGACCTATATGCTTCGGAACTGATGGTTTTCACATATAATGTGAAGTGTCTTTTTTAATACTACTAAAACAATACAAAAAGATATTTTCAACATGAATTTATACTAGCTTCATTTACATCAAAAACAAATGTTGCCATATTCCAGACCTGTCCAGATAAAATATTCCAAAAGAAAAGATGAGTTTAAGTACAGTGCACCATAATGTGGTACAGGTATGGGACTTGTTATCCAGAATGCTCGGTACTTGGGGTATTCTGGATAATGGATCTTTCCATAATTTGGATCTTTATACCTTAAGTCTATTAGAAAATGATGTAAAGGTTAATTAAATGCAATAGGCCGATTCTTCTTCCAATAAGGATTAATTATATCTTAGTTTGGATCAAGTGTAAGGTACTGTTTTATTATTACTTTGAAAAAGGAAATCATTTTGAAAAATTTGGATAAAATGGAGTCTATGGAAGACAGCCTTTCTGTAATTGGGTGCTTTCTGCATAATGGTTTTACGGATCCCATACCCGTAGTTTAAATTCACAATTTTTTTTAAAAGTTATAGAAAAAATTTGCTTACGGATAAATGGCTTTATTAAAGGGGTTGTTCACCTTGAACATATCTTTTAGTATGATGTAGAGAGGGATATTCTGAGACAATTTGCACTTGGGTTTTCGTTTTATATTATTTGCGGTTTTTAAGTTATTTAGCTTTTTATTCAGCAGCTCTCCAGTTTGCAATTTCAGCAATCTGATTGCTAGGGTCCAAATTAACCTTTCAACTATGTATTGATTTGAATAAGAGACTGGAATATGAGTAGGAGAGGGCCTGAATAGAAAGATGAGTAATAAAATGTAGTAGAGTGGGTTAGTGGTGCCTTTAGCAATCAGCTGCCGGTTGGTGACTGAGGCACAACCTAGATCGCTAGGCAGGCAGTTCATTCACCGACAGGGGGTAATTGGTACGCTGAGCATCGACTGAATCACCAGATGAGAGGGGACTCTATGTGGGTGAAGGGGTGCTCAGACTGTAACTAAACGGGTGACTCTACCAAGCTTGTCAATTATTACCCCACTTCTCCATAGTTTGCAATATAGCATTTGTGATATGAGCGCATCTCAATTGTAAATGTAAAAGATCAACCCACTGCCTCCTGTTGGTCCGTCCCCCTGCTTTTTACCTTTATTTTAATATAACTAATCCACACTGGACATGGGGTTTTAATAATAATTTATTAAAAGTTATGTTTTATTAACTAATCATCCATGAGTTGTCGGATGTGATGGATGGGAGGGTGAATCACATGGGTCATTTCTTTTTCTTTCTTCGTTTTTGGCATATTTATTATGTGGTGTAAAAAATGGCAGAATAATTCGCCACACATCGCCAGGCATTGCCACTTAAAAAATTACATACATTTTTTTGTACATACTTTTTCTTTGAGCAACTTCTGCTGGAACTTACTTACAAAGGTCTGAAGCCGTGTAAAATAGCAGCGGAAAATCTGGTGTTCATATGGCGTAACATTTCATACACCTTGATAAGTTTGCCATTTATTTTACTCAGCTTTTTACACTGTTTTTCTGCGAATTTTGTTTTGTACAGCTTAATAACTAGGCCCCTTCATACATATAATTGCCATGAGACTTTCAGTTGTTTTGGTGGCCTTTTACTTATTCTGACAAGTGACGTTTCTCTGGAAGTTAAGTGGGCTATATGTTAACCTTTAAATAATCTCCTATTGTGCTTGTGTATTATTTTAAAAATGATTTCATGACCAACTATGACTTTTCTCTCTGAATAAAACAAGGGTTGCAGAGATGCTTTATTTTTATAATGTTGTGCCCACCTAAATTCAAGTAATCATCCTACTTTTGGTAATTATGGCAACATGTGCAGTATTTGATGCAAAAAAGCAGAAAAGCAGAAATTAGGTATTAGTCCTAGGATAGGGTATAGCACATATACATTTTTTTAAACAAATGTTAATTCACATACATTTTAGTGTACAATATTATATTCCGGTGAGCTCCTTTATATTTTAATGCGCTTCCTTTTGTAATTTCCCCTTGCAGTCTTAAATATTTCAGCAAATTGATGATTGATGATATATATATATATATATATATATATATATATATATATATATATATATATATATATATTAACAAAGATGTGCTTTCATATTTCGAGGGCTCAGCAATTGCTTTTCAATTATTTTAAGTGCTTTTTAATTTAATACAACCTTCTTGGTTAACTGTTTTGAAGACCTGCTATATTGCTTGGATTTTATAGACATCACGCTGTAGAACAACTAAGATTAAGGAACAGTAGCCTGAGGCCAGACCATTCCAAAGGACATACTTGTGACACTTGAGGATTCCTTGATGAAGTGATCTGCATTTTTATGTGCCATTAAAATGAACTTAATCTTTCAGTTGCCTTCGGTGTTATCAGGTAGAAAGTTGACATTTGATGAAATGGCAATTTCATTTTTTTCACATCTAGACAATAGATTGTATAATTATTCTGAAACAGACTAAAATGAGAATGTTGAAAGATGATAATATTACAAGGCCTTCTTTAGCTTGTCAGTATTTCTATGCCAATTTTAGGTTTGATGTATACGCCCTTCCGTTGTACAGAACTGATTAATATGTTGACATAAGTTTATTAATATGTGATAATTGTAATAATATTTTAATATTGATAATTTGTAATGGTCATATTTTCTCATAATTATAATTATACAGAGACAAGAATTACTATATTTTTTATATAGGCAGGGGTGATCCTGTCCAATTTGCCGGTAGGTTAGCAGAAACATAGACATTTGGCTAGCAGTGGATGTGATTTGCTTAGATTAAGCTAAAGCCTTTGATACTGTACCAAGCAAGATGTTACTGATTAAATTAAGGAATGGATAACAAAGAGTGGCAATGAATGGAACAGCATTGTTAGAGGAGTACCTTAGTACTTAGCTCATTCTTTTCAATTTGTTCATAAATGACCTTGAGGTTTGCATTGTAAATACAGTCTCCGTTCATGGTGTTACTACATTTTTATTACATTTTCAGTTTGATTTACTGTGATTAATTTATTAATCCCATATTTGACACTAACAGTTCCAGATGATAAAAGTGTGGAGAGACCAACTGTTATGGCAGATTGATTTATGGATCCCCATTACTCACTAAACTTTCATAATACTTACATTCATCTTTGGTCTTTTAGGGGGTTATTTTGTAAGGTTCAAGTTGATTTTTTTGGTCAAAACTCACATTTCTAGGTTGAAAAAACAAACCTTGAATTTTCGATATTAATTATACCCCTACTCTGGAAATAGCTTGAATCCGAAAATACACCATCTAAAACCTGTCAAGGTCATACAGGAGTCAACGGCAAAAGTCCCTTGAACCAATTGAAGATGTTAAAAGCCTTCCTGGTGTTCAAGTTTTATTCAGAAGGGTTTTGTCCAAAACTCAAATAATTCGAGTGATTCACGTTTTTTCCCGTGGAAAACTCCGTTTTCGGATTTCGACCTTGCAGAACCGGATTTTTACCATTCAAGTTTTTTCTTAAATAAGAAACCATTCAAATTGTGAGTTCATTGGAGGTATAAAAAACTCTAACATTCGACCTTTGATAAATAACCACCTTAATGTACAGGTAAATCGAAAACATAAGGAGTTTGCTGTCAGAATTGCAGTATGTCATTGTACAGAGTAGGCAGGTTAGTAAGTGCCTGACAGTTTTGTTCCTCAACCAAAGTTGTAATTGGCGCAAAGGTTGAAGATTCTTACTGGTCGTTAGGATAAATGATACATTTAAAAAAAAAATCAAGACCAATTGCATATTGACTTATCAATATCTACATTATACTAAAAGTTAACTTAAGAAGAATGATTCCTTTTAGTGATTCTAGTTAGTTTCTGTTTGCACACTAGCTTCTATAAGTTCATAAATGTTTTGGCGTATTTCATTTATTGTTGTTTTTTTGTGAATCCTGCTAAAGAGCTTTTGTGTGTTTCTTTTCTCCCTGAAGAAAATAGTCATCTTTGTCTCTGTAATAAGACAGAGAATCCCTGGCTTTGTGTGATGTGATGGGTGAATTAAAGGCTTTTTGTAGAGGAAACAATACAATTTTCTATACTGTGTTTATCCAGGTTTACCTTCACTATACATTTAAAGGAAATTAACAATCACAAAACAGTTTTTGCATAATAAAATAATATTCCTTCAATGGTTTTTCAGTTATTTTTCAATGTAATTGGAGTTTAAAATAGTATTTATTTGCCCCTTTCTACTCTCTTGTTCTGATTATTGAAACAACATTAATATGTCCCTTTTCTTATTCTGTTGTATATCAGCTGGTTTCTGCCATTTCAGTAATTAGCACCAGTAGAGAAGAGACTATTTACAAACAGAAAGATGCTGCTTTCAATATTAATTACATTTACAAATAACTCAAAAACTAATTAACATTATCAATAAATAATAGAAGTTAGCTTAGAAATGTTTTTGGGGTGGACATCCCTATTAAGTCTTTGTCATTGCAGAGTAAAGGTTCTAGCTAGCCTCATGATTAGAAACTTCACGGAAAAAAATGGTATGCTTTTTCATTTTGATCCACAGAGCAATATGTAATTTTTAACTTCAAATGTAGTACAGACAAAGGGAAATATCAGTATATAAGTTATAGTTTCAAGAATAACAGCAACAGCAAATATATATGGAGCCCTAATCTCACCAAAACTGACCTTTAAACTGTGCTTTCAGGTAAATCTGAGATAGAATATGGCCATTCTTCTCAGTTCTCTGCCACGCTTCCCCTCTGCCAGAGCCCAGCCCTACAGTAGGAAGTAGGTATGCAATTAACAAAATGCATTTCCTAAATATTTATCCATCGCTGCCAAAGGATCTCCATTCTACCCACTGCTTTCTTGTGTTTAGCATGTCATGCACACAGAAGCAGTAGCAGATTCCATGCAAGGAGCGAATCAGGAGTCTGTACCAGGAAGCAGCAAAGCCTGAGTCAGGTTGGACTCAAGGAGCAAATCAGGAAGTCTGCACCAAGGAGTTTTTGCATCTGTTCTGCCAAACCCAGAGCATTCCATCAGACTACCAGAAGTTTCCACTGCTCCAGAATACAATTGCATTGACCTTCAGAAACAAAATTAGCCTTATTCTCTTCATGCTGCAGTGTCAGGGTTTGGCTTGTAAAGTTACCAGAGGTGGCTTTTTTTGTTCTCACTTTGCATCATGACAGGAGGTCCTTCAAATAGTCTGATTGCTCTGGTTTCGTGTTGTCTCGGTTTAGTAGACACCAGGTTTTAAACCTAATAATGGCTCGGTTACTGTGACTGAATATGGAGCATGCTGGATGTAATAGACATGTTCCTGACAATAACCCACATTTAGTAAGGACTGCAGAGCATCCTATGTGCAGCACCCAACAAAAGCACCAAAAACATCTTGTAGGTGAGAGTTCTGTAGGCATGTTGACCTTTACTAGGCAGCATTTTTAATAAGACGTCACTGTGGCAAATTTTGTGTTTACTTTTCTGTGCTGAAAACAAGCATTACCCATAGTCAGTAGTGCTCTGCAAAGATGACTGATCTCTCTGCGTGGTTCATTTAACATGTATTTAGCAAGAAAATTAAAAACTGAGGCAAAACTGTCAGATCTCTACCTTTAGGTCATTTATTAAAAAAAAAAGCCCTTTGGTTTTGCAAAATGGCACATCAGTAGAGCTGTGATTGTTTTCACTTATTACAGTTCACTTCTACGGAAATCAGTTGATAAATAATGACTGTTTAGCAAAATGTGGTGCCAAACCCAGTGTATATAGAATAAGGCTTGCTTATTTAGCATTGGTTTTATAGCAGTGCTATGTTTCTCATTCTGAGAGCACAGACACAAATCTGGAATCAATGTAATTATACAGACTAAAGGGGCACACATTTTGCATCCTGCACAGAAAGGTTAATAATAATATGCTTTATCTGGCAAATGAAAGCCGATCACAATATTGACATCATGAAATATGGGTCATTTGTGTGCCCTGACTATAAATCAATAAGTGTTATGGCTTAGTAATGGCTGTGCAATAGTTTTATTGAGCATATTATTAGGAATATATTACATGCTTGTTTATCCCAAAGGAAATCACAAAGAAAATACAAGGCCACATGATGTACCGGATTGTACAGTCCATAAAATAATGTATCGGAGGGATTCTCATGTCTAATTTGCCCATCTGCATGTTAAATCATATGGTGATGCATCAAAAAGGAGGTCATATTGAATTCCTTATTATTAAGTTGTTATCAGCAATGTTGTTGCTGTGAGTAAACAGCAGCTCTTGAGTTTTTATATGAACCCAGGATTCTGGTCCTTGACTTATCCGTTTGTAGAGAAGAATAATCGCTACAGTGCTGCAAATGTATATTACATTTTCAGTGCAGTTTATGAATCTCAAATCTAGCGACCTTGCTTTCAATGAATGCATCTTATTTCCTTTCAAAGAGGTGTGCCGTAAACTGGGTTTTATTTTGGAGGCAGTAGTTGTTTTATTTTTTTCAGTATCAGCCCTGATAATTGTCTGTAACTCTATTCAGTGAGCTTACGATTACTGTCTGTCCTGATGCAGCTCGTCTCTTGTTAAATGTCTGCCACTATGACTCTTGCCAGTTTTCCTATAAATATCTTAAATTATTTTAATATTACTTTGGTATTTTGGGACACCAGCTATTCATATTCTTTCAGAATGTCTAACCTCCAAGATCTGTAAAGCAGAAGGAAAAGTTAAAACTAAGTAAGCTTTAAGTAATGCTGCTCTGAGTCCTCTGTCAAAAGAAATACCACATTTCTTTCCTTCTATTGTGTACACATGGGCTTCTGTATTAGACTTCCTTCTTTCAGCTTAAAACTCCAGGGCTTACACCCTCCCTGGTGTAATTGGAGCCATGAAAGGCTATAGGATTCCTTGTAGAGATTGCAGCACAGATCAGATGTTGGCACTCTTGCATTACTGTCTATAAAAGGAATTTTCTATCAGCAACAAATTAAAAGCTCAGCTATTAGTACATTCAGTGCCCGGTCAGCCTGGGAAAATCCCCTAGGCAGCCTGGCTGGTTGGATTGCCCCACAGTGGCGCACACGCTTGCGTGAAAAACCGTGTGCATGCAAGAAAATGGGGTGTCGCGAAAGGGACATTGTGCGTATGTGGAACCGGACTAGGGGTAGGAGAGGCAGAGAAGGTGCGTGCCTGGCACCCCTCTGGCTTTTGCCCTAGGCACGTGCCTACTCTGCCTACCCATAGTTCCGGCCCTGAGTACATTGCACAAACTTGTACAAGTATAGGATCTGTTATCAGGAAATCCATCTCCCATAAACTACAATTTAATAAAATTCATATTTTTAAAAATTATTTCCCTTTTCTGTGTAATAATAAAACAGTACATTGGCAACTAAGCTGTATGAATCCATATTGTTGGCAAACCGATCCCATTGGTTTAAATTAATGTCCATTATCCAAAATTTCCTTATCTGGAAAACCCCAGGTCCCAAGCATTCTGTAGAACAGGTCCCATACCTGTACTCAAATCATTTTGTCTGCAATATATTATGAGCAGCATATCTCCCAGAGATTGCATGTCCTTATTTTAGTAAGCTGAAAGTGCTATGATATGTGTTTTGGAAGAAAAAACATAATCCTCTTGATAAGAGAATATAGGACCTCTGGAAAGTGTTTGCAACTACTTACTCTATTATGTGGTTGTTGTGATGAGGCATCATACTGCATCCCTTTGCACCCTATAAAAATAAGGTGTGAAAGTACAAGTGAGTTGCATTGCATATACAGTTGCGCATAAATAGTGAATTTCCCCAGAGAACAGCAAACCAATGGTTATATGAAGATTTCACGTGCAAGCTGAAATTTGGATTGGTAAGGGTACAGGTATGAACCACTGATTATGATGTATGTATAGTAAAGAATGCTCTTAATAACAGGTACACTAGTGCTTCTGCCAGGTCTGGACTAAGAATTAAAATCGGCCCTGGCATTTCAAGTACACAGAGGCCCAATCAACCCCCACCAGCCCACTAAATACTGACTTTCTATGACACCTTATAGCAGCCCCTCTGGCATTTGCCAGGACCCACAGATTGCCAGTCAGGGCCTGGCTTCTGCTGTTTTTTATTTTGCTGTTTGCTGTTTTTTTGCTGTATGTCATATGGGCAAATGAGACTGAATCCTGTTGTGCCACAAAAGGTAGATTGTAATGTAACCGTAGATCACAGCAACCCAACATTGCATTTACCCAGCTACATTAGACCACTCTTATTGGTATTTTCCATTCAAATTGACTTGAGAGACAGGTCTTGTTTCTTTCACTAAAAGGGGACCGTCAACCAAATTATTCAAAATACTATTTTATCTCATTAGTCAAGCAAAATGAACATTACTGACACTATTTAAATCTTGTTTCCTTCAGTCTCGGAATTCATAAATATAACAAGCAGGCAAGAGCCATTTTGTGGACATTGTTATTAAGACAAGCCTTGCATCATGTCAGAATCATATTTGTGCACCAGAATGGGGGACCTGATGTCCATCCCCATGCCCTGGTTACACAATTAAACGGTGAAGAGAATGGGGGAATGTGTGGAGAGCAGTGACATTTAGGAAGTGCTGAATGGAAAGTGAAATTAACTGTCTGCCCCACCTCTATGCCTAAGGCATAGAGGAGAGGCCGACAACATTTGATTGACAGCTGAGATTTTTCAATGAGCTTACAACAGCTATGAATGCTTTAATAAAAAATAGAAATTGGATATCATGTTTAATTTGAAGAGGACTTTTATTATACAGATTTTTGTGTCTGGGTGACAGGTCCACTTTAAACAATAGCATTTTGCTTTCGGTGTTATGTAGCACATTTTCAGTGGCGGTATTTATTATTTGGAATTCAGGATTTTGTACTTAATGTTAACTAGGCTATGTTCATGGCAGCCTTCAGACATGGCACACTGCATTGGGGAAAGATCACTTATGCAAAATCCTATACCTGTATTAAATATTATTAGCTTCATATATCTTTATCAGAACCACACCACCTTCGTTAGACCACTTAAAAATAAGATGACCGGTAGAAGGAAGGAATGACGTGTGCAGAGACGTACACCAATCATATACCAATCATATCATTGTCTGCTTGAATAACAGATTGGAATTTCATAAGGATGGAAGAACTGTCAACCACATAGATAGAGCACTGCTGTTATATTGGCAGAGCTGTCACCACACAAAACCTGTGTCAACTGAGAGAACTGTTTTTGTTGTTGTTGTTGTACAAATAGTATCTTTAAATTTCTTTTTGTCACAGATGCAAGGTTTGATAGGGGTTTCTCCTTAGAGGAGAAGGAAAGTATTTTTGCACTTGTGGGAGCCAAATATTAGACACCCCCAAGCGATTGTATTTACATACCTGAAACCCCGGGCCGGTGCTCCTATCAGCAGAAAACTGCACCGGCGAGGGTTTATACCAGTGAGCACCAAGGAGCAACCCTCTTCCGTCGTCTTCTTTCTTCAAATTTCCCGGGGCAAACACAAGAAAAAACAAAAATTCCTTTCACCCCAAAACCAATTTAACTTTTAAATGAAGACCTAGAATTTAATTATACAGGTATGGGTTCTGTTATCCAGAAACCCATTATCCAGAAAGCGCTGAATTACAGAAAGGCCATCTCACATAGACTCCATTTTATCTAAATAATCCAAATTTATGATTTCCCTTTTCTCTGTAATAATAAAACAATACCTTGTACTTGATCCCAACGAAGATATAATTAATCCTTATTGGAGGCAAAACCAATAACGATTGGGTTTATTTAATGTTTATATGATTTTCTAGTGGATTTAAGGTATAAAGATCTAAATTACGGAAATATAAATTTTTGGGAAATCCCCCAAGCATTCTTGATAACAGATTCCTTACTTGTATATTGCTGTTCAATACAGTAGTGTCATTTTGCCCCATAGGAAACCACTGTCTGTTTAAGAAAAGCAACTTGTTTTTGAGTTAAAAATGAAAAAGAGAACTTGCCCTGTAGTGATTAACATGATTGCATTATCACTGGGTTAGTAAATTACATCTTCTCCTTCAAGCTTTAACCAATATAGAGATATGCAAAACTGGCAAGTCTGAGACTCTTGGTTTAAGAAACACAAAAATATCTGTTGGGGACTATGTGCCAGAATTCAGAACAGTGTCCACAGGGTACAACCATATGTTTTATAGATCACATTTACAAAATGTAATATTAAAATGTCTACTGCATGACATGTTTTCTTCCCTTTAAATCGTAATAGCCAAGCCAATGTAAATATAGCTATTCATACAGTATATTATCTCTTGCCTCAGTCAATTCAGACTGAACTAATAAATGTAGGAAGAATAATTTCAATCTGTTGAATTGTGTCATATGTGACCAGTCTAGGGAATCAGTAATAATCTATTCTGGGAAATTGTATTGGTTCTTCAAACACCAGAAAAATTGTGAGCTATACATATTAAATCTAGAATAAAACACTGTTATAAGACACACACAAACAATAGCCCTTTGTTAGTGTTAAATTGTGTATAAAGGAAAAGGAATATGGAATCTTGAGTAAAATGAGAGTGGGGTGGGTTTGGGTGGTATAAGATGTATATGAACCATTTAGACACCTAAAATATATGTTGATGTCTTGGGGGGCTCCTTATGGTTATGCCACTGGAGTAAAGCACCAGGAACCAAGGAATAGACGTGAGATTTTGATGTGCCCATCCCCCCGAAATGTATCATCTTTTTAGCTGACCCAAAGTGGGAAAGGTTCGATAGGCCTACAATAATCATAGAGAGGCCTATTTATTATTTTTCGATTTGACAAAAAGCTTGTGCGACTTTTTTTTCTTGGACACTAGCTTATTGGAAAAGCAACAGAATGTTCCTGTTTTCCAGTTTTCGCAGCAAAAAAAGTTTCACGCCAGTGAGAATCAGATTGTTCCTCTCATTTTCAATGAGGCTAAAATATTTGAATATTTTAATGAACTGGGAATATAAATATATCTAATTAAAGCTGTTAGAGCTGTTTAATAGTAGGTGCATCCAGCTAGCAAGAGGTTTTAGAATGGCTAATGCTAAGCAACTTTTCAATTGGTCTTCATTATTTATTTTTGAAAGTTTTTGAACTATTTGCCTTCTTCTTCTGACTCTTTCCAGCTTTCAAATGGGGGTCACTGACCCCATCTAAAAGCTGAAATTGCAAACTGGAGAGATGCTGAATAAAAAGCTAAATACATCAAAAACCACAAATAATAACAAGTGGAAACCAATTGCAAATTGTCTCAGAATATCACTCTCTACATACAGTATACTTAAAGTGGTGGTTCACCTTTTAGAATGGCCATTTCTAAGCAACTTTTCAATTGGTCTTTAGTATTATTTATTTTACAGTTTTTGAAATATTTTATTTTTCTTCCAATTTCATTCCAGGTTTCAAATGGGGGTCACTGACCTCATCTGAAAAACAAATGCTCTGTAAAGCTACAAATTGATCGCCATTTCTACTTTTTATTACTCCTTTTTATTACTTTCTATTCAGGCCTCTCCTATTTATATTCCTGTCTCTTATTTAAATCAGTGCATGGTTGCTAGGGTAATTTGGGTCCTAGCAACCAGACTATTGATATTGCAAACTGGAGAGCTGCTGAATAATAAGCTAAATAACTCAAAAAACTACACAAAAAATGGAAACCAATTGCAAATTGTCTTAGAGAAGCATTCTCTGCGTCATACTAAAAATTAACTCAAAGGTGAACAACTCCTTTAAGAAGGGGTTGGATGGCTTTTTAGCAAGTGTAATACAGGGTTATGGGAGATAGCTCATAATTGATCCAGGGACTAGTCTGATTCTTTAATAAGTCCCGAATATTCTCGGATATATTCACCTTCAAATTTTTTGCTGCATTTTTTCTAACAAAAAAAAAATGTGATAACAACCCCCTTAGTTGTTAAGTAATGGTTATTAGTGATGGGCGAATGTATTTGGCGAGATTCACCGCCAGCGAATAAATTTCGCAAAACACCCGTGAAAATTGGCTGGCGAAAATTCTCCGGCATCAAAAAAACAATGGATGCCGGCGAAGCAGCGCAAATTCACCCATCACTAATGGTTATTAACATTGCCTAAATTTCCCTCAGGCTTTTCTTGTGGGGAAACCAAGAACATTATAATGAAATATATTTATAATAAATTGCTTCTTGCAATACTTTTATAATTTTTTCCAAACTATTTGTGCGCACTGAATAGGTTTAAAATGTGTATAAAAAGTTATTGATATTTGAAAGTACAGATGGTACCTAAATTAGTTAGTACCATTTGTTGTGATGCCAATGAATGCCATTTGGGCTAATTTACTAGCATATTGCTAGTCTCCTATCCAGGGTGTAACTAGAGTGCGCTGGACCCCTGCAAACAAATTTGACGGGCACAGAGCAGTGCAATCAGCAAATGTCTGCCCACTCCCTACCCTGCACCAGCTGAGAGAAATTGGGGGGGCGGGGTATTCTTTTAAACTATGGAGGAAACAGATGCTGCAGCACTGCCCCCCCCCCCCGCACAACTACGGGGTCTGCTTCCTTTATTGTTTATGACCAATGTTTCCTATTAATAAGCAGTGGTGGGGGGAAGAGCAGGCTAGATATGGACATGATAATCTGTTGTTAGACCATTTGTTTTCTCCCTGGTGCCAGAGTTCATCATGTGGTAGAGAACTTATTGGGTGAGGCTTGACATGACACAGGAGTCTTGTTATATGTTGATACTAATGACAACATTTATAGTAAATGGAGGACATTAAAGACTGAGTTCAGGGATCGAAGAAGATAGCAGAAGCTTTGAGAACTAAATATGTGGGGAAAGTCTTGGTATAGTAAGGAAGGGTTTGGGTTCCTAGTCCACTGGGCTAATTTTCCATTTGGGTTTTCATTTGCATCTCAAACCCCACTGTGCTATGGGATAGAAAGTGTCTGGGGAGTTTGAACTAGGCAAGTGTGGAGTGACCTAGAGCATTATGGGGAGGCTAGTGTAGATAGGAATGTGGGATAACAATGGGGTCACGGATGAGGAGTGAGAAGGCTGTAAAGTATACCTGTTCCATTGGTACAAGGAGATCTGTCTAACAGTAACTATAAATTTAAGTCTCCAGTAATTTAAATAGCAAACTGAAATACAGTAACCTCCACTGTTTGCTTGAAAATGCACAGAGCTTGTCAGGTAAAATGCACAAAGCTTGTCGAGTAAAATGCATGGAGCTTTTCGGGTAAAATGCACGGAGCTTGTTATGTAAAATGCACATAGCTTGTAAGGTAAAATGAGAGCTTGAGACAGGGAACAGTGATCATAATATGGTTTCCTTTGAGACCACTCAATAAGGAAGTAACTAAGATATTCTAAATGTGCAATTCTAAAATGAGCAGTGTAAGGGCATCTCTGCAATATATTAACTGGGAAAGACTTAACACTGAAAGGAAAATGCTAAACAAATGTACGTCAGTATATTTCCCGTGTAAGCAAGGAAAGAGGTCACAAAGCTAAACCATTATAGTTTCATAGAAAGGTTAACATTGAGGTTGGTGAGAAAAACATGCATTTTAGGCATAGGTTATCCAGGCCAGCTAAATTGTTATTAGATGCAAAAAGGCCAATTAAGGGAACAAAATGAAATGCTAATATCTACATAAATGCCCATTATTTGTGTGTTCTCTCATTAAAAGCATTCTTTCACCCATTCAAGCAATATTCCCATGCTGTGATAAGTACAGGGGACACTGTTTTTAGCATTTGCTTGGCCAGACCACACTGATTTAAAGAGCTTTATTATTGTTTCTTTTCTGCTGTTTCTCTGTGGGCCCTGCATTCATTTGCATGCCTTTAAGCTTTATTGCCGTTTCCAATATTCATGCATTTGTTTCTTCAGAAGCGAAAGCTCAAATCAAGCTGAAATGTGTTGGTATGTAATAGAGCAGTCAAGGAATAAGGTAGGTTGAGTTATTTCAGATGATCTTAATGCTGCCTGAACACAGTTAGCACCTTCCCAGTCTATTAGGCTTAAGAGCTCTAACATGTCATTTTAGGTTTTTCACTGATGAAACTCTGTGGGAGCTCTCACATTCATTCTCTGACAGTTTACTTCATTTTACACAAGTTGCCTTCCACTTCATACTGCTTTTATTTCTTGTTAAGCAGCTGGGTCTAGGGGAATGCACCTCCTAGTCAGAATTTAGCTGTCCAGGCATGGGATCCTTTATCCAGAAAGCTCTGAATTATGGAAAGGCCAACCCCATAAACTCCATTGTAATGAAATAATTCCAATTTTTAAAATGATTTCCGTTGTCTCTGTGTAAATAAAACAGCACCTTGTATTTGATCCCAACTAAGATATACTGTGATTAATATTTATTGTAAGCAAATTAATTGCAATCATTTTGTTTAATGTACTGGTTTTACGAGATTTAAGGTATGGAGAGCCAAGGTCCCAAGCATTCTAGATAACAGGTCTCATACCTGTATTAAATAACCAAGTGGGTTGTTACTTTCTGACACTGGTCACTTATACAGGTATGGGATCCGTTATCCAGAAACCCGTTATCCAGAAAGCTCTGTATTACAGAAAGGCCGTCTCCCATAGACTCCATTTAATCCAAATAATCCACATTTTTTTTTAAATAATTTCCTTTTTCCCTGTAATAATAAAACAGTACCATGTACTTGATCCAAACTAAGATATAATTAATCCTTATTGGAAGCAAAACCAGCCTATTGGCTTTATTTAATATTTACATGATTTTCTAGTAGACTCAA
Organism: Xenopus petersii; assembly: GCA_038501925.1. Classification (NCBI taxonomy): domain Eukaryota; kingdom Metazoa; phylum Chordata; class Amphibia; order Anura; family Pipidae; genus Xenopus; species Xenopus petersii. The sequence goes on from CM076688.1 coordinate 37,466,856, forward strand.
GGTAATTAAAAAAGTTCCATTATCCGGAAAACCCAGGGTCCTGAGCATTCTGGATAAAAGATTCCATACCTGTACTTTTATTTTTTTAATGTTTTGATTTTTTTTTATCCTGCAGCTTTGCAGAATGTCATTTGTTATGTGGTTGCTACAGCCTACTAACCCAGGAAACCAGGCAGAGAGAGATTTCCTAAAAAGAAAGATGGGGACAGAGAATAGTGAGGCAAATAATTCAATATTCGTTTTTAGGTGTAGATTCCCTTTAAAAATGTATCTTGCCAATGGTGTACAACATATCAAATGTCCCATCTAATTAGGCTGTCACTGTTCCTTGTAAACTGTAGGTTTATCTGAAAGTAGAATTTCATTAGTGGGATTTAGTAGGATTTCATTCTATTTTATATACAAAATGATATAACTTTCTAGTTTACCCACTTTATGAGGTTACATGCAACACACAAACCAGAAATGACACGAAAAGCATTTATTTATATTTTTAGACCAGGCAGGGGAATGGCTAGAAAATAAAACACAGGTATGGGACTGGTTTTCCAAATGCTCGAGACCTGAGGTTCTCCAGGTAACAGATCTTTGCGTAGTTTGGGTCCTCCATGCCTTAAGTCTAGTAGAAAATCATATAAACATGAAATAACCCCAACAGGATTGTTTTGCCTCCAATAAGGATTAATTATATGTTAGTTTGAATCAATTACAAGGTACTATTTTATTACTACAGGAAAAATGCGACTTATGTGATTATAATGGAGTCTATGGGAGATGGCCTTCCAGTAAATAGGATCTTTCTAGATAACAGATTCCATACCTTTAATAAAAATACAATTATTCTCAGAGTTTTTTACCCAAAGGTTTTTACATATTTGTACATTTACAGAAACTATTCCCAGCTGCCTTCCATCCAAATCTTGCCTCTTGCTAGAGATATTACAAGCAAACTTAGGGTCGATTGAATGTGCAGTGATTAGATTGCTAGTAGTCTGGTTCACGTTTTTTATATGGAACTAAAATTTCAAGCACACACAGTAGGAACATTCATGTCTGTATCAAGTAGTGCAATATTAACTCTACTTCAGGACATTGTTTGTCCATATTACTCAGTTCTATATATATATATATATATATATATATATATATATATATATATATATATATGTATGTATATTGATGGCTACAGTAGTACTAGAGGGAAGACCATATACAAATGCCCCCTGTTCTGAATGTCATCACTGGTTCACAAAAACAGGTGACAGATGATATAACAACAAATGCCCCTGTTAATAATTATCTATGCACCCCCACACCCCTCTTTCTAGACAATTTATAATGTGCCCGGTTTCATTGTTATTGTGATCACCTTGATTCATTTATTGGCAGTTTTGATTTTTGTTTCCATGGAGAATAGGTGAATGTATTTAGCATGAGACTGTTCTCTGAAATTAGATAGTGTTATATTTTGGTAGCCGAGGATGAGTAGAGTATAGAAGTGCTTTATTAGCAGGCTCATGCAGCCATTACACAACAGTAAGCAACTGTAACACCATAAGCTGTATAGAAAGTATGCACCGTATAAATCTTGAGCACAGTGACATCTACTGGCCATTTGTATAAACACCACAGATATGACTAGGGATGCACCGAATCCACTATTTTAGTATTCGGCTGAAGCCTTTGTGAAAGATTTGGCGGAATCTTGAACCAAATCCGAACCCTAATTTGCATATGTAAATTATGGAAACAAGGGGGGGAAAAAAAAATGCATCCACAGCACACAGCTAAAACATTTTGACTTCTTTGCTTGTGTGATGAAAAGTCACATCATTTTTCGGGTTCAGTTCAGCCAGGCAGTTGGATTCAGGCGAATCCGAATCCTGCTGAAAAAGGCAGAATCTTGACTGAATCAGGAACCGAATCCTGGATTTGGCGCATCCCTAGATATGACCCACTCACTGCTTTGTTCTCCTTCTCTGAGGTCTGGTGCGAGACTCCAGTGGTAAGTATAGAGCCTTATTCCAGTCTACATCCACTGGTGCTCCCAAACATTGTCAATTGAATGACTCACAGATTTAGGAATGGCTAGTGAGTGGGGGACATACCCCCCCCCATCATAAATATGTTGCTGCCTAATGCAGGCAGTGCTGTATTCATGGGTTGCATGGAGGAGTTTAGAGTTGCAGTTATTTTTCTACCTGCAGGGAAGGGAGCAGAGACCAAAAAACATGGTGGATTGTGCCTGGGATTTGCACATTGCATCTTGCCCTGCAGGTAGAAAATGACCCTTAAATGAAATGAACAGAGATTCACTAAATCAGCATACTGTGAACATGTTATTGTGAACTGCACGGGGCTCTTTCTGCCTGAGTATTGATTGGTTTTCTAAAAATCAAAAATCAGCCAAAATTCTTATTGTTTTCCTCTTCGGGAAACGTCCTCTCACTCTGTACTACAAGGGATTTAAAAACAAAGAAAAATTTCCATTCTCCTCTTGTGCAGAGAACCGTAAATTCCATGGGGCTTTTACAATCATTATATCCGCAAAAAAACCCATTTGTGTTTGAAAGGAATCTGTTGCTCAGCAAGTGGCAGATATTCTTTCGGTAATATGGAGAGTTTGCCCAGATATGATTACAGTGTCAGGAAGAAATTGCATTTTTGTAGATCTTCAGAAAAAAAAGAGGAAAATTATTCCATATTTAAGATGTCGAATATTTCTGTCACTTTATCACACAAAGAAAATGTTTAAAGTTCAACATTGCTACAGCTGAGGTTTCCTTTCAAGCTGGAAATGAGATTTCATGAAGACTGGAAATGACAGTTTGTCTTCATGTACAAGAAGGCTGGCAGTGCTTTAAAGTGTTCTCGTTCAGGTATCCCTTAATCGATTAAAACAAAAATATATGCCAGGCTTGGACGATGCCTACAAAGTGCCCATGTGGTTTCAAAGATGAATAAAGGCGTCATTTATTTTTACTCATTGATTGTGTTGAAGGAGCCAGGAGTAAAACCCCTATTACATAGAATGACTGCATAGGTAATTAAAAGCTTAGTAGACTGATCTGTTTTCTGACATTAGGGATGGTCCGCCTTCATGTTAACTTTTAGTGTATATGAATGTATATATGTATGTGTGTGTATATATATATATATATATATATAAAGTATATATATATATATATATATATATGCTAATTCTAAGCAACTTTTCAATTGATTTTCATTATTTATTTTTTATAGCTCTTTAATTATTTGCCTTATTCATCTGACATTTGGTTTTTAAATGGGGGTCACTGACCCAATCACTGATGTCGACATATTTATTGTTATTGCTACTTTCTATTACTCATCTTTCTATTCAGGCCTCTCCTATTTATATTCCAGTCTCTTATTCAAATCAATGCATGGTTGCTAGGGTAATTTGGACCCTAGCAATCAGATTGCTGAAATTGCAAACTGGAGAGCTGCTGAATAAAAAGCTAAATAACTGAAAAAAACACAAGTAATAAAAATGAAAACCAATTGCAAATTGTCTATATCACTCTCTATATCATACTAAACGTTAATTTGAAGGTAAACAACCCCTTTAATGTGACAGCTGGGTCATGCTTCTCTGTGTCACTCTGTAATCATGACGGACGAATGGCTAGTGTCAAGAGGGTCGATATTTGTTACCCCCGCCTCTATGACGCCATAACGCTATAGGGCCCAAGGCAGGATGGACTAGAAGGGCTAATGGTTAACTGCGGACAATGGCCACTCATATAACTTATACTAGGCCATACAAATAAATGATCTCCACTCTGTTACTTAGATACCAGAGTGTCAGCATGTCTCATGGGGCCCCTTTTGCGGAAGTGTTGCTCAATTACTGGAAATACCACAATGGCTATGTTTTGCTAACAGATGTTTACGAGGCTATGGACCGTTGGAACCAGGAATAATATATTGCAATGTATTCTGAAAAACACGTAAGGCTAAGCAAATCAACTAGACATATACAGCGTACAAGGAGGAATCAGACTATGTATGGAATCGGATGTATGACATCAAAATGGGTATATAAACTTATATTATGTGGGAGTATCTTTGGCAAGAATTCGTGTTCCACCTAGGTGACACACTGACTGTTTTCCCAGGCAAAACCTATTGTCTTGTATTGGACTCGATAAACGACCTCATTGTATTTGTATTTGCCTTATCTCTTGGTTTTGCTTTACGTACGAGGTCATAGAGGTAAATATATAACAACAACAACATACCTAACATTTGGCACCCCCAAGTGGTAAACGACTTTCCTTCTCCTTTAATGAATAAGTAAACCTTTAAAAAAAATTATGAAAAATTGCTCAGGGTTCTTTTCTAAGCAATTTTGTATTTTATGGTTTATTGTTTCTTTACCTCCAGAAGGAAAACAGAGAAGTGTTCTGATGTTGCTCTGTTCAGGAAAGAGATGGGAACGAGCATCTGATCTCTTTTCTGAGTAGAGCAACATCAGAACACTTCTCTGTTTTTCTTTTGCTTCTCTTTAACTGTATAGTACGAGGGCCAGACCAGCAGGTGACATTGTTGTTGCAAAATTCATCATTATCATTAGCAGTTCATATAAAACTTAGAAACTTAACCACCCTGGGCAATTTTACATTAGCTTTTTAAAGGTTAACTTATCCTTTACCATCAACAATCCTTTCAGGTTTTCAATGATTAAATGTTTCTAGTGGTCTGAAAGCATTGTACTCCAAATGGAAAGACTCATGGTCCCAACCATTCTGCATAATATTTCCCTTACCTGTACACCTGTGCCTATAGATTAAAGGGCTGGCCATTTATTTTTATTACTCTCCTATTCAGGACCTTTCCTATTCATATTCCAGTCTCTTGTTTAAATCAATGTATGGTTGCTAGGGTAATATGGACCCTAGCTACCAGACTGCTGAAATAGCAGACTGGAGAGCTGCTGAATAACACTCCACTTTATTTCTTTGTTGGATTCATACTATACAGAAGTAGTACAGTATTTTCAGTGGTGCTCATTTAGCAACCCTGGGCAGTAACCCATAGCAACCAATAAGGGGCAGATTTATCAAGGGTCAAATTTTGAATTTAAAAAACTTCGAAATTCAAATTAAAAAAGATCCACCGAAATTTATTACAAAAAAAAAAAATCGAAGTTTTTTTTGTGGGTGAATAATCCGTATTAGTTTGAATTATTCCGAATTCGAATCGTACGAATTGAAGTAAAGCACATTCGATCAAATTCAAATCAAAGTTTTTCCCAAACGACTCCTAAAAGGTTCTAGGAGGTCCCCATAGGCTAAAACAGCAATTCGGCTGGTTTTAGATGGCGAATGGTCGAAGATGAATTTTTAAAGAGACGGTACATGATAAATTTCGATATTTGAGTTTTCATATTTTTTTCTAATGTGGACTATTCCCTAGTCGAAGTACATAAAAATTAGCTCGAAATTACATTTTTTTTTGAATTTTCACTTCGCCCTTTCATAAATCTACCCCTAAGTGTCTTGCTTTTTTTCAGGCAGCTGCAGGTAGAACAATAAACAATTTGATTGGTTGCCATAGGTAACTGCCCACAGGCAAATTTGCCCAATAAGTAACCCCCAATGATAGCATTTGAGTTGTGCTAATTACCTGGATTTTAACCTCCACTTTAGATAAAACTGAATCATCACAAATAGCAACAAATGGTCTGGCACAAGAGGGGTCATTGGTCTCACTTCTGTATTTCCACTTACATATCATAAACATACTGTATTTGGTTGTTTGAAGGATCCATGGATGGTAATACAGTATGTTCAGTCAGAACAATAGCATCATTTTTGCATACAAACGTATGCTGTTGTGCACTGTAAAACACCCACTGCCAGAGATATTTCTGTGGAGTTCTGTGGAGGTGCCAGAAAACTCTGCATTTTATTTTACAGAAGAGAGATATAGAGATGGGGCCATGTTCACTACTTGCACCACAGGAACACAATATTTACAGAAAGAGAATTTCTCATAAAAATGATCTGGAAAGCAATGCTTTAATATATGGCTGCATTATGAAAGACAAGCCGCCTGTGCCTCTCACACGTCGCGTGTCTCTGAATAATAAACATTTCCCTGACCAGAGGATACTTTTAAATTGAAATCCTGCTGTTGTGGAGATGCCTGTTTGGCCCACGTTCTCTTCCAAGCAGATCAACAGGGAAATACATTTATGAATAAAAAAGATTTCATATTATCACAACAGTCAGTCAATTGTAGTTTATCACTGCTAAATAAAAAATATTTGTTCCTTTTGGCATTTAGCCCAGATTTGGCACATCCCTAATGGCATTGCACATCATGCGGATATATCCTATTCTAGTGCTAACTTGTTGGATAATTATGTGATAAACAGACTTAGTATTCTGATGTTCTTCTCTCTACCAAGTAGAGAATATAAAAATCCATTGGAGCACTGTGCCACATACAAATTGTAGTCCAGTTGGATCACCGCTATTCCCAGTGTTACACTCAATTTTAGGGCAAACACGCAAAATTCTCTTATGACCCATGAACTTGTGTTTACTTGTGAATGTCTAACAATAAAAAAAGTCTGGGAAAATATCAAGAAGGGGCATTTACTAAACCGCAACTTTTTTCAGGTTGGGCTTTGCGTCGCCAAAAACCCAAAAAAGTTGTGTGGAAAAAAGCTTGACTTTACCGGGGTTTATAATGCGACAAAAATGCTACAATTCAAACTCTAAAAATACTCTACTTTTGTCCCTTTTATAACTGGAAGATCTTTCTTTGGTTCGTGGATTTTTGAGTTCTTCAGGAGTTTTTGACATTGGCTTTTGTGCAACAATAGCTATTATCATGCAACAAGCTGTAAAAGTTGCAGTTTACTCAACTTTTCTGCAAATTTTTCCCATTCATGCGTTTTCTTTCAACTCTTTATTTATAGTTTTCAGGAAAGAAGAAGGGGGATACAGAAGGGAAAAAGGGAGGGGTGCCAATTTCAATAGTTATTAATGAATACACATTAGTAAAACATAAGCTGCTGTCAACAAATTATTACTAACCAATACAAATCCACAAAAATCATACAGTGCAGTATGTTGTGTTAACGATCCTAAAGTTATGTTATAAGATAATAGTATAAGGCCATAGTATAAACCCTTATACTAGTATAGCCGTTATGTCTTAATTTGCTGATTTAAGAAAGTTTATCTAGGGGGACCAAATTTTCCAATAACTAGAGCTGTGGTTATGCATTATAGACGTCATTTCCTCCATTACTCTAATTTATTCAGAATTCCTTATCCATTCTTTAATTGATCGGGGGGTTGTAGTTTTCCATTTCTTAGGAATTAACAATTTTGCTGATTGGAGGAGGTGTAGAGTTAAAGGAAAACTATACCCCCAAAATGAATACTTAAGCAACAGATAGTTTATATCAAATTGAATGACATATTAAAGAATCTTACCAAACTGGAATATTTACATAAATATTGCCCTTTTACATCTCTTGCCTTGAACCACCATTTCGTGACTCTATCTGTGCTGCCTCAGAGATCACCTGACCAGAAATACTACAACACTAACTGTAACAGGAAGAAGTGAGGAAGCAAAAGGCAGAACTCTGTCTGTTAATTGGCTCATGTGACCTTACATGTGGTTTGTATGTGTGCACAGTGAATTGTACGATCTCAGGGGGCGGCCCTTATTTTTTAAAATGGCATTTTTCTATTTATGATTACCCAATGGCACATACTACTAAAAAAGTATATTATTATGATAATGGTTCATTTACATGAAGCAGGGTTTTACACATGAGCTGTTTTACTCAGTATCTTTTAATAGAGACCTACATTATTTGGGGGGTATAGTTTTCCTTTAAGGGATCTGATATAGTTTTGTTGGGTTCCAGGGAGAAGTTCGGTAGGATTATCACTTGATTTTCAATTGTATATTTACTTTGTGTTACCTTATTTATAATGTCAATTATTTCTTTCCGGTAGTTATTTCTTTCCGGTAGTTATATAAAGTGGGGCACGTCAACCAAATTTGGGTGATTGTGCCCTGGTCTGAGTTACATCTCCAACACTATTGGGGTACATTTAATTTAGTTTGTTTGGGGTGTAATGGTATCTAGAAATACGTTTGTAGATTGCTTCATTAGTTCTCGATGAGGTTTTGCATGTTGTTTTGAATATTTTATGCCAAGAGCTTTCTAAAAGCTCTATGTTAAGTCCATTCCAACAAAGTTTACTTTGACTTTCATGCTTTTTCAATTTGGATCTGTTTATATATTTTATATTTTTTATATCTGGAACGGTCTATTTCCTATGACGGACGAATGGCTAGTGTCAGAGGGTCGATATCTATTACCCCTGCCCTCTATGACGCCATAATGCTATAGGGCCCAAGACAGTATGGACTATAAGGGCATTAGGAAATCAATTTATTTGCATATGCAAATTAGGAATGGGAAGGGAAAACATTTTTTGCTTCCTTGTTTTGTGACAAAAAGTCACACGATTTCCATTCGTCAAATCCGAATCCTGCTGAAAAAGGCCAAATCCTGAACCGAATCCTAAATTTGGTGCATCCCTAATGTATATACTCGCCAGAAGCACCACTACTGAGCCCCAGACCCTGTTTCTAAGAGAGCAAATTCAACCAATTCAGAAGAATGAGCAGGTACATTGGAATATTTTGGAATGTCTGCTCATTTCTTCTTTAAATGGTTTAATGCCCAAACCTGGATAGTAATGCTCTTTGAATGAAAACTAAAGGGTAAGCTTTATCCTTTTGGGGTCCAGGTAAATTAACCCAATAAATGACTGATATGGGTTTCATCTGTGTGTGTCCCGAATCATTGCAATCACTTGTTCTCTATAGCAAAACTAGCTGCCATATTTAAATCTGGATCAAAATGTATGTTTGGTAAGAAAGTAAGGAATCTTAATAACTTGAAGACATTGCAGTAGCTAGCATTTTATTATTACAGCAGTAAAGAGAAACTGAAATTGATTGACCTGTGTATTGATAGGCTATATAGTCTAATTTACCCATCGCTAGGCATCGGTCCTATTGAGAGTGATCCAATGTACAGCTCAACTTACATGCATCTTGGGTATCTCGGTTTCTGCTGGTAGGTGACTTTTATGATGTAGTTTACATTTCTAAATTACACTGTTTACACTGCAAATAATTCACGCTACAATTTAAAATTAAATTCCTGAACCAGCTAGGGTATTTTGTTTTAGTTGTAATATTGTGTCGGCACCATCTCAGGCCATTTTGCCTGGTCATGTGCTTTCAGAAAGAGCCAGCACTTTAGGATGGAACTGCTTTCTGGCAGGCTGTTGTTTCTCTTACTCAATGTAACTGAAAATGTCGCAGTGGGACCTGGATTTTTCTATTGAGTGCTGTTCTTAGATCTACCAGGCAGCTGTTACCTTGTGTTAGGGAGCTGTTATCTGGTTACATTCCCATTATTCTGTTGTTAGGCTGCTGGGGGGGGGGATGATATCACTCCAACTTGCAGTACAGCAGTAAAGAGTGACTGAATATGATGTTTATTTTCATTGGATTCATATGCAATAATCGTTTTCTTTTATTTTGCAAATTGACATGCTTTAATGTAAGTCAATATTTTGTTGTTTTTGTTCATGTTGTTTATTTTAATAATACCAATAAACATAATTGAAAAGAAAAGAGTGACTAAAGTTTATCAGAGCACAAGTCACATGACTGGGGGCAGCTGGGAAACAGACAATATGTCTAGCCCCATGTCAGATTTCAACATTAAATATAAAAAAATCTTTTTGCTCTTTTGACAAACGGATTTCAGTGCAGAAGTTTGCTGGAGCAGCACTATTAATTGATGTGTTTTGAAAAAAAACAAAAAACATGTTTTTCCATGACAGTATCCCTTTAAAAACCTCTTGCATTTATCTGCTCTACTTAGTAAGTTCCCACATGTATTATATGTTTCAGCACTTTTATTAAATATAAATTTTATAAATTTTATTTTGTTAAAAAGTTTGTTTGATGGCTGTCGTACAGCATTGCTAATTATAAATAAAAAATAATGCTTGTATTCTCTGTCTGTTGTCCACAAAGGGAAACATTTCAATCCCAACTGCAAGAAGGGCTTTTGCATTTATTATAACAATATGATATCTACCGGCATATTTTCTCATGGACTCCAGGGAACCTTCTGCCCTTCGTGTTTATGATGGTGGGTAGTGACACATGGAAGGTGTGATATAGCCCTTCAGGTGAATTATATAGAGAAATGGCAGCGGAAATTTGCAAATTTGTTGGAGAAATATTTGGATTTTAGTAAGTGCTTACACACGAGCGTAGCCATTTAACAAAAGATTTCATTAACTCCCTAATTAGGAGTATATTCCATGAATCTTTCATCCTTTGGATTTTGTAAAAATGGCTCAGATTCAGAACATGACTGGTTTTCTTTTGCTTTTCCTGACTGCTTGACTAAAAAGGACATCTGTTCCCTTTTCTCCAAAAAGCCCTTTTTGAAATTCACTTTGGCAGCAGTCAGTTTTCTTCAACAAAACTAGCACCATGTACCTGCAGGCAGCCAATTGCAATCAAATCTCTATAGCACAGGAAAACCCAGCGGCCTTGTTAATATAATTGTTTTAGACTGAAAGCAGTAGAAGCATGTTTTACAGAATTAGTAAAATAAGGAATTAGAGCCTGATATTTAACCCATTTTCTCCCAATAAAATAAATTCTAAACAACAGCATTAACCGTCATTAGGTTCTAGGATTAGTAAATCCGGCATGCCCAGAGGCACTGGAGTTGATGTGAGGCTTTCAGCAGACCAGTGACCAGCAGTTATAGATAGTTAAATGAGTTGTTCAGGTGAAGTTACATATTTCATTGGTTAGTGACAAGAGGAAAGTGTGACATCGGCCTTCAGGTTGGGTTGTATTGAGAATTGTCTCTGAAGATGTGACTTTGCTAGAGAAATCTTTGTATTTAAATAATGTTGTTGGTAAATAAAATGTACACATTATCAGTACACGAGCATAAGACTAAACTAAGCATCAAGATGAATAAAAAAGGAACGGCACAGATATGAAGTGGAATGAACTATTATGGGCTATGATTGCAATTGATGTGGAACAAGAGGGGTATAGTT